>OY856381.1:15691658-18120825 GCA_963693495.1 Malacosoma neustria
CATCCAGGGTATCACCAAACCGGCCATCCGTCGTCTGGCCAGAAGAGGTGGCGTGAAACGTATCTCTGGTCTCATTTACGAGGAGACACGCGGCGTGCTCAAAGTATTCCTCGAGAATGTTATCCGCGACGCCGTCACGTACACCGAGCACGCCAAGAGGAAGACCGTCACCGCCATGGATGTGGTGTACGCTCTGAAACGCCAAGGTCGCACCCTGTACGGCTTCGGAGGTTAAGGGAGAACGTATCGGCCGGCCCACACCTCGCCATCTACGCCATCTACGACTAGGTCGACGCTCCCCGCCCGGTTGATGTGTGCGCTTGTTCAAAAAAAGGCCCTTTTCAGGGCCGCAGAGAATTCATGACATTTTTTTTTTTTACAATACAACTCGTTTCGCTATGATAAACTGGGCATTTGATCAAACTATGTATGTAATATAAGTAGTACACCTACATTAACATGTGACATTTTCATGAATGCTTGCAATCATTATATACATATGTCACATTGTGTATGTGTATGTGTGTGTGTGTGTGTGTGTATATATATATATATATATATATATATATATATATATATATATAAATATGAATAAAGAAAAAAAAATTTCGACGTACACGAACAGTTCGAGATTTTTACGATTCTTACATAAAAGCATTTTTTTCCCCCTTCCTCATTTATTTCTTATTAAATCTCTCATGATATAATTATCGACATTAACCAGTAAACATAATAATAATAATGATGATTATTATGATAAACGCCATTTGTTGATTAGGTACGCTTGTATTATTAATATTCATAAACGAAATAAAGCTCCAAACCATACATCCGATATACCGATCACATTACAATATTTATTACAATTAAGCGACCGATACTCGGAAGTGGTTGACCGTTTTCAAATTTCCTTGTGCTCGCTCAATTATACATAATGCTCTCGACTCGAATGTGGAAGATTCGATTCCGCACCGAGACTGGACGAAGAAGGCCGCCGCCGCCGCCGCCGTTACACAGAAAGAAACTAATCGTAATATTATGGATAAGATTACGATTCATTTGAAAGCTATATGCAACGCAAATAAACAATAACACGCATATATATCACCTACGTACACTACATACACGTCTTAGGGTCGCTAACGCGTTACATTTTCTCGGAAAATTGCTACTTTTAAACTTTTATAATTCGATGTCACATCAAAATCGCGGGATACTCGGCGAGCTGGCGGCGGATGAGTGTTTTACAAATGCTAACTTTTCATCGATTATACGATGGAAAAAGTCGCTGCGCCCGTAGGATGAGTTGCTATGTCGGAACTTTGGGATGTTTCACAATTATTTATGCATCGAAAAGCGACAATAACATTAAATATAGTAAGATAAATGTATTTTAAAGCGGACACCGCGTACGGGACGGACGCTGTCGCGAATATAAACGTCTCTACAGCGACGAGGGCGCTATCGAGACGATAGCTCGATGCGCCGTATCGTAGGTGAACTCAAATATTATCTATAACCATGGGAGATTCGGACTCGAGGGTTTAAATAAAACGCGAAAAGTGTGTTTTAATAGATCTATGCTAGTGAAAAGTTGTCAGCGTTCATACGAGAAAACGTATCTCGACACCGCAGTCGTCGATTCGGTATTGCCTTCGGTTTGTTACGAGTGGCGACATCTGTTCTCCACTTGATACGTACTACACACATTTATAATATATTCACGTAGTATTATACACAGTACTGAAGAACTAACTAACACTTTTATAAAATAATAAATAAACAAACACGCACGCACGCACACACATATTATAATGGCAGACACAGCAGTGGCAACCGAAGTCCCGGCCCCGGCGACCCCCGCGAAGAAACCCAAGGCGAGCGCCGCCGCAGGCGCCAAGAAGCCGAAGGCGAAGCCGACGCACCCCAAGACGTCCGAGATGGTCACGAACGCGATCACCGAGCTCAAGGAGCGCAGCGGCTCCTCGCTGCAGGCCATCAAGAAGTACATCACGGCCAATTACAAGGTGGACGCCGAGAAACTGGCGCCGTTCATAAGGAAGTACCTCAAGAGCGCCGTCGAGTCCGGAGCTCTGATCCAGACCAAGGGCAAGGGGGCGTCGGGCTCGTTCAAGCTGGAGTCCAAGTCGTCCGCGTCGAAGAAGCCAGCCGCCGCCGGCTCCGGGGCGAAGAAGAGGAGCGCCAGCAAGGCGGACGGCGACGATTCCTCCGCGCCCGCAGCCAAGAAGGCCAAGAAGGCGACCGTCTCGGCCGCCGCGAAGGCCAAGAAGGCCGCGTCCGCCGCGTCGCCGGCCAAGAGCAAGGCCGCCGCGGCGACCACCAGGGACAAGAAGGCCGCCGTCGCCGCCGCCGCCGCCAAGAAGAAGCCCGCCGCCGCGGCCGCCTCCAAGAAGTCGCCCGCGACCCCGGTGAAGGGCAAGGGCGCCGCGCCCAAGGCGAAGAAGACCGCGAAGCCGCCCACCAAGAAGCCGAAAGCGCCCAAACCGAAGAAGGCCGCCGCCGCGCCCAAGTCCAAGGCCGCCGCGGCCAAGAAGACCTCCGCCGCGAAGAAGTAAGGAGGGGCGACGCGCGCGAGCGAACGAGCTCCTCTCACCGTCCGTCCGTCCGTCCGTCCGTCCGTCCTCCGGTCCCGGACACGGCCAGCCCGCGAGCAGCGGGGTGGCGTGTGTGATGGTTGGTCGGTGGTGGTGGTGGTGGTGGTGGTGGTGGTGGTGTGCCCCGTATACACCCGAAAACAAACAGCCCTTTTCAGGGCTAACAGATATCTCACGTGCCGTGCGGTGGTGCGACGAGACGAGACGAGATCCGTTCTCGTCTTCGTCGTCCTCCTCCCACGTTTCATTATATCGATCCTCGGCGAGCCCCCGCGGGGGTGTGTAATAAATAAATATATCGTGCCTGATGCTGCTGCTGCTGCTGCTGCTTCAGTTCTTGGTGGTGGTGGTGCTCCTCTTCAGCGGAACGGCTCGGTCCCGCCCGACTGCCCGACTTACTTTTTTTTTTTTTTTTTTTTTTTTTTTTTTTCCCCCCCCTTTCTTTTGCCTAAATTCCATTAGAAATTAGGGGACATTAATTTAATTTTAAAAAATTAATCTTACGCTACTTACCTACCTACTACATACACGCTATTATATGTGGTGGTAGCTTAATATTATTATTATTGGACTCTTTTGTCGTCTGTCTTATTGATGATTGTCAAAAAATTTACATTTTATCTAGTTATTTTATTTCATTATGATTACGACACGGATTTACAATGCAAAATATTTTGTAATAACACACATTTCAAAGTGATGTAGAGAGGGGGAAGAGAACCTTAATTTCGAAAACTGGCCGACGACACTACTTAGTTGTTAATTTTTTTTTTTTTTTTTTTTTTTTTTTTTTTCTTTTTCTTTTTCTTTAATAATTGATCAAAGACGAGTTCAGTAGTTCAGTCCGTCCGTTGTTTCTTTCGTTCGCTCGCTCGCCTGTCGCTCTCTCTCTCTCTCGCTCTACATATGTAGGTACGATGCGAACCGCTCACATCGGCACCAATATATAACCAGAGTATAGAGCAAGCTAAAAAAATCACTCCGGCTCCAGCACCCGCGCCGCACGGACGTATTCACGCCTGCGCTCCCGAATCGCTATCGAGCCCCCCACTCCGCACCTCGCCGCATCGGTCGGATACCCGCCGCACCTCGCCGCACCCGCCGCATCGGTCAGCCGCCGCGCCCGGGCCTAGCCTATTGTATTGTATAAGTACAATAGCAGCTAACTCAGCGCAGCTGCGAATTGTTTCATTATATTGCCGAACGGGTGGACACAATCTGTTGCGAAGTTACATTCGCAATCGATTGCGATCCGCCTTACGGGCGATTCGACCCCTTACAAATCCACGCGAGTGGTCAGCCAAGGGATACCCAGCGGTGATAACGCACTTGGCTGAGGCGTGCCCCGAGCGCCTGCCGTTCCCCTTCAGGGAAAGGCAATCTCGGACGGGTCTGGACCACCCGGCCTTGGGGGGACCCCTAGTCGGGCCCAGATATCGCCCGTTTTTCCCACCTTCCCATCCCTCTTTCCATTCTTTGGGGCTGAATTTCCCCCAAAGCAGCTAGGGGCCTTCGCACAATAAGATCGGCGAAGGAACTATTCATAGCTTAGGGCTCACCCTAGTACTCACCCCTCTGCCTACCCCGGCAGAGGGACTTTCTTACACATCCACGCACATCCCCGGGCTGTCCCACCCGAGGATGGACGGGAATAGGGACCTGCTATCGCTGTACTCGCTGGACGGAATCTTGAAATTCGTCCAGCGAAGCGACACCAAGACGCTGATGTTGCTTCAGAAGCACATCAGTGAGCGTTGCAACGCAACGCAACCCCGCCCCGCGACCCCGCGAGAGCCGCTTACCCCGGCCGAAATCGCGCCCCCCCCTTCCGTCGCGTCCGCGCTCCGCAGAGCCGCCGCGCTTCCTTCACCCGCCGCGCCCGCGCCCCGCGATCACGCGCATGCCGCCGCGCCGCCGACTCCATCTTCGAATGCTGCTGTACCGACAGCAGCAAACGCGCCGCGTCCCCCCGCCGCACCCGCTCCGTGTGGATCGGCGAGTTCCCCCGCGACGCTCCCCCCCGCCGGCTCCGTCCTCAACGGAACGGCGCAGTCTTTGAAGGCTCTCATGAGCCCGTTCGCTTCAGGGTCTCCGGCTTCACCGGAAAAAAAGGGCCCCGAGGCCCAAAAAAAGCGCGCCCCAAAAACGGCATCCGTGTCGGAGAGCGACACGGACTCGTCCGAGTCGTCCTCCGACATGGAGGTCGACCCCAATGTGGACTCGGAGGGTTTCCGAGTCCACACCAACAAAAGGAGGCGTAAGGCCCCCTCGTCAACCTCAGGCTCCGATGCTGCGCCGGCCAGCAAGGAGCCGCGTCAGGCAGAGCCGACGGCCCCAACACCGCGCCGCGAACGCCCCCCACCCCCCCTCATAATCAGAGATAAACATCTCTGGAGGGACATTCACGCGGCCCTCCCGCGTAAAGCGATCCGTCTCGTGGAGGCACGAGACGTTAATAATGGTATTAGGGTGACCGTACAGTCGCCCGAGGACCACCGCAGCCTCACGCGATACCTACTGGAGCACCGTATAGGCTACTATACGTATGCGCTCGAGGAGGAGAAACGTCTCCGCGTCGTCATCCGCGGACTCCCGAAGGAGATAGGAACCGCCGAAATTCTGGAGGACCTCCGCGCGCAAGGCCTCCCAGTCCACGAGGTGCACCGGATGCACCGCAGTAACACCAAAGAACCATATAATATGGTTCTGTCGATCCTTGACCTCACAAAAGAGGGCAAGGAAATCTTCAACATTAGATCGGTGTGCGGGCTCTCAAAGCTTATCTTCGAGAGCCCACACAACAAATCCACGCTCCGGCAATGCCACCGGTGCCAGCTTTACGGGCACTCGGCGCGCAATTGCCAGTCCCGCCCCAGGTGCGTGAAGTGCCTCGGGGACCATGGTACCGCGGAGTGCACCCGCACCAGGGACTCCCCCGACCCACCAGCCTGCGTCCTTTGTGGGAAGACTGGGCATCCCGCGAATTACCGCGGGTGCTCGGCTGCCCCTAAGCCCAAGATTAAGCCCAAAGGCAAGCCCCCAAAGGGCAAACGCCCAGCGGCTGCCCCCAAACCGGTCTATGTGCCGGCACCTGCCCCGGCGTTCAACGCCTGGACAGGGCTGCCCACCCTTCCACCCCCTCGACAGGCTATAGCTGGCTTCACAGCTAAGCCTGCTCCCAAACCGGCCCCAGTCGCGACCTCCGCGGCACCGGTCACCGCGTCCCCCTCTGCCGCAGAGGACCTTGCACTTGCGACCAAGTTCGCAAAGTCGCTCCCATTCGACCTCCAGGAGGTCAGGATCTTAGCGAATAAGCTAAGACAGGCCAGGTCTGTACAGGACCAGCTCCTCATCGCCATAGAGCATGGGGAGCTGCTTCAGATCCTCGCCAGTCCCGCAACCCATTAATTCCCAATGGATTGCGCAAGTAGGGAAAAACCCCGCTCACTGACTCTGGCTACGTACAACGCTGACGGCCTGCGTGACCAACGGGAGTTGGTTCATGAGTTCCTGAAAGAAGAAAACATAGACATTCTTCTCGTGCAGGAGACCCTTCTCAAACCCAGCATTGGCGATCCTAGGATCGCCAACTACAAGATCATTAGGAACGACAGGCGTACCGCCCCTCGGGGAGGCACGCTCATCTACTACAAGAGGTCACTGCACTGCTCCCCAGTAAATGTGCCCCCGTTAGACAATCTCGAAGTTTCTGCCTGCAGATTAGCGATGACAGGCCATCAGCCCATAGTCATCGTCTGCGCGTATCTCGCTTGCAAGCGACCGCTACTTCAAGCGGAGCTTGCATCTCTCTTCAGTCTAGGCCCGTCGGTTATCATCGCCGGCGACCTAAACTGTAAACATACTAGCTGGAACTGCTCCAGCTCCAACCCTAACGGCAGGACCCTCCTTCGTCACTCTGACGAGCTGCTTTTCGGCATCCTAGCCCCCATTACGCCCACCCGGTACCCGTATAATCGGGCCACCGGAGGCTCGCCCAACGTTCTCGATTTGGCGCTACTGAAGGGCGTGTCCCTCCAGTTCCGCTCAATCGAATCCCTAGACGACATCGACTCGGATCACCGCCCGGTCGTCCTTAGACTAGGCCCTTCGCCAGACCAGACGCCTCAGACCAAGTCAATCACCGACTGGTCCAGGGTCAGGGACTCACTCCAACGCGGAGGACTCGCTGACCCTGAGCAGGCCCCAGCCCCCATTAGGACCCTTCAGGACACGGAAGGGGCGATCGAAGCCCTCACCGGCCACCTCCAAAACGTCGTTCGGGAGTCGACTCGGCAAGTCCCATGCGGGGACGGCCGATTTGCGCTCCCGAGGGACGCGAGGGAGCTACTGAGGAGGAAGAGAGCCGCCGCCCGAGCCTATGACAGCTTCCCATCAGAGGAAAACCGAGTCGCCTTTCGTTCACTTCATCGGGAAGTGAAAGCCCGCATTCAGGAGCTCAGGAACCAACGCTGGGAGAGCCTGCTCTCGGAGATCTCCCCAACGCACCAGGCATACTGGAGGTTGGCGAGATCGCTGAAAGCGGAATCCCTCTCGTCCATGCCGCCTCTCGAAAAACCCGACAACACTGTCGCGTTTGACGATGACGAAAAGGCGGAGTGTCTCGCCGAGAGTCTCAGGGAGCAATGCTCCCCCAACACCGCGCACGTCGACCCGGCCCACCTGCGCGTGGTGGACGCCGAGGTCGAACGGAGATCCTCTCTTCCCGCGGAAGACTCACTCGAGCCTGTCACGGTAAAAGAGGTACAGGACCTAATAAAAGGCCTCAGGCCCCGGAAAGCTCCCGGAGCCGACGGCATCTCCAACAAGCTGCTCAAGCTACTCCCTATACATCTGTTGATGATTCTGGTGAGCATCTTCAATGCCGCCATGGATAACTGCTCCTTTCCCTCCGCCTGGAAGGAAGCCGACGTCATCGGCATCCGAAAACCAGGAAAGCCCGCTGCGAAACCCTGCAGCTACCGTCCGATCAGCTTGCTCAGCGCGCTGGGCAAGCTGTACGAACGCCTCCTCTTGAGCAGACTCAGAGACTTCGCTTATGAAAATAAGCTGATCCCCGACGAGCAGTTCGGCTTTCGAGCCCTACACTCGTGCCCCCAGCAAGTGCTCCGCATCACGGAACACGTGCTCGCGAACTTCAATCGCGCCTCCAAACCCTGGAAGACGGGTGCTGTCTTCTTCGATGTGGCGAAAGCCTTCGACAAGGTCTGGCACAACGGCTTGATTTACAAGCTGTACAAACTGGGAGTGCCGGATAGACTCGTGCTCATCTTACGAGACTTTCTCCTTGATCGGAGCTTCCGCTTCAGAGTGGAGGGCACGCGCTCATCTCTCCACCCCATCAGAGCCGGAGTCCCCCAGGGCTCGGCTCTGTCCCCCCTACTTTTCACGCTGTACACCAGCGACATGCCCCGAACCCCACAGGTACATCTCGCCTTATACGCAGATGATACCGCCCTCTTCACTTCCGATATCAGTCAATATCGGATCTGCAGTCGTCTCAACACGGCGGTTGAGACGCTGGGCAACTGGTTCCGCACTTGGCGGATCGAGTTGAATCCGGACAAGAGCGCAGCGATCATGTTCGCTCGCGGCCCCCGCACTCAAAATGAGAGTCGGCCGACTCAAACGAGGCGGCAGTCTCTCGTCCCCATACATCTATTTGACCGCGTCATCCCTTGGGTTGACGAAGTCAAATACCTAGGAGTCACTTTAGATAGAGGCCTGTACTTCAGCAAACACATCAGGACGGTAAGGAACAGAGCACACTTTGTGCTCGGTCGCCTCTACCCAATGATATGCGGGAAGAGTAAGATGTCCCTTAGGAATAAGGTGACACTTTACAAAACCTGCATCCGACCGATCATGACGTACTCGAGCGTAGTCTTCGCCCATGCCGGCAAATGCTACATCAACTCGATGCAGCGGCTGCAGAATAAGTTCTTGCGCATGGCAGCCCAAGCGCCACTTTACATGCGCAACGCGGACCTTCACCGCGACCTGGAGCTCCTTCCCGTGAAGGAGTACATGGTATCCCTTTCGCGATCCTTCTTCGGTCTCGCTCCCCACCATCCCAATCCACTGGTGGTGGAGACAGTCAATTACACGCCCAACCGCCGAGCACCCCACGCACGTCGTCGCCCGCGTAACGTGCTCACGGATAGACGCGACCCCATTTCTAGGACGCTAAAGCGAATGCTCTCGCGGACGCAATCCCCTCCAGTCCGGCATGGACCAGCCCGACGAAACAGGTTTAGGGATGCCTTCCGCCCCCCATAGCCTGTAGACGCACACAAACCACACAGTACATAAATACACGTAGAATAGATGTGTTGCGGGGGAGTTTCTTTCGCCGTTTCTTCTCCCCCAGCTATAAGCACTCCGAAACGGTAGTAGATTAGAGTAGGATCGGCTTCACCGGTGAAGTCGATAGTCCCCAATTAATAGTATTCTTGCCATTCGTGGCTGCTATCAATTATCCCCATGCAGCGTTCGAGCCGGGAGCGCGCCTCACAGGAGGCGCGTGACCGAGCACGCTGCCACGGCTGATCGACCCCGCTCCCACGGGGTCGGAATGCCTTTTCCGCCCGGTGTCGCTGTCGTTAGTCGTCTGAGACGATGACAGCTTTAGCTTTAAGAAAAAAAAAAAAAAAAAAAAAACAAAATGCCACATAACGATTTCATTCCCCGTTAACACAGTACACAATGGCACGTACGAAGCAGACTGCTCGTAAATCGACCGGTGGCAAGGCGCCCCGTAAGCAGCTGGCCACTAAGGCGGCGCGCAAGAGCGCCCCGGCCACCGGCGGCGTGAAGAAGCCTCACCGTTACAGGCCCGGCACTGTCGCTCTCCGTGAGATCCGGCGTTATCAGAAAAGTACGGAGTTGCTGATACGCAAATTGCCGTTCCAACGTTTGGTGCGTGAGATCGCACAAGACTTCAAGACCGATCTACGTTTCCAAAGCTCCGCCGTGATGGCGTTGCAGGAGGCGAGCGAGGCTTACCTGGTCGGTCTCTTCGAAGACACCAACCTGTGCGCCATTCACGCGAAGCGCGTCACCATCATGCCCAAGGACATTCAGCTGGCTCGCAGGATCCGCGGCGAGAGGGCTTGAACACAACAAAGCGAGAGCTCGCGTCATAAACTGGATACAACACTCCCACCGGATGGATTGTTGAATTGGCCGACGACCACCATCACCCGGTCCGGTCAGTTCACGATCCATCCGCGCGAATGTATGTATCCAAAACAAACAAAAGGCCCTTTTCAGGGCCGCCAAATGTTATCAAATTATGTTTCTTTATAACGTTAAAACAGCGAGGTCGATAATGTTATTAACATAATAATAACGATGATGATCTGCATTAACACGACGAACATTATAAATAAATAGATACATAATTATTCATTATTACTATCGTTCGATTAGTTTAATAATTATCAGAGTAGTTGTTCGCACTAGTGGTCGGGGCTACTCGGTTAATTTGTAATCTCTCTCTCTACATTAGTTTTTGCATCGCAAAAAAAAAAAAAAAAAAAAAAAAAAACGATTCGTAATTATACATATTCGCATTTTCTAAAAACTATTCTCACGAATTAAACAATTTAGATTACTTATGGTGCCTGTTTTACAAATTATTAATAAACTATATAGATGTATGAATAAAAACAATTCCAAAGTTTCATGTTATTGACAAAATCAATAAGAACAAATTCAAGAAGGAGAAATAGATAATTCTAATTATTTTAATAACAGCTCCCTCGTCACCGCTCCCCCCGCTCGTGCAATGCGAGTGTATAAATGTTCGAAATTCGAGCTCGATTTTTTAGTTAGTTCACTCTCTCGCTCCGTCGCAGACGTGCACGCGCGAGTGCTTACTTTTCGAATCGTATATTTCATATAACTTACAACCTACGAGATGACCGGTCGCGGCAAGGGAGGTAAAGGTCTGGGGAAAGGAGGTGCCAAGCGTCACAGGAAGGTACTCCGGGATAACATCCAGGGTATCACCAAACCGGCCATCCGTCGTCTGGCCAGAAGAGGTGGCGTGAAACGTATCTCTGGTCTCATTTACGAGGAGACACGCGGCGTGCTCAAAGTATTCCTCGAGAATGTTATCCGCGACGCCGTCACGTACACCGAGCACGCCAAGAGGAAGACCGTCACCGCCATGGATGTGGTGTACGCTCTGAAACGCCAAGGTCGCACCCTGTACGGCTTCGGAGGTTAAGGGAGAACGTATCGGCCGGCCCACACCTCGCCATCTACGCCATCTACGACTAGGTCGACGCTCCCCGCCCGGTTGATGTGTGCGCTTGTTCAAAAAAAGGCCCTTTTCAGGGCCGCAGAGAATTCATGACATTTTTTTTTTTTACAATACAACTCGTTTCGCTATGATAAACTGGGCATTTGATCAAACTATGTATGTAATATAAGTAGTACACCTACATTAACATGTGACATTTTCATGAATGCTTGCAATCATTATATACATATGTCACATTGTGTATGTGTATGTGTGTGTGTGTGTGTGTGTATATATATATATATATATATATATATATATATATATATATATAAATATGAATAAAGAAAAAAAAATTTCGACGTACACGAACAGTTCGAGATTTTTACGATTCTTACATAAAAGCATTTTTTTCCCCCTTCCTCATTTATTTCTTATTAAATCTCTCATGATATAATTATCGACATTAACCAGTAAACATAATAATAATAATGATGATTATTATGATAAACGCCATTTGTTGATTAGGTACGCTTGTATTATTAATATTCATAAACGAAATAAAGCTCCAAACCATACATCCGATATACCGATCACATTACAATATTTATTACAATTAAGCGACCGATACTCGGAAGTGGTTGACCGTTTTCAAATTTCCTTGTGCTCGCTCAATTATACATAATGCTCTCGACTCGAATGTGGAAGATTCGATTCCGCACCGAGACTGGACGAAGAAGGCCGCCGCCGCCGCCGCCGTTACACAGAAAGAAACTAATCGTAATATTATGGATAAGATTACGATTCATTTGAAAGCTATATGCAACGCAAATAAACAATAACACGCATATATATCACCTACGTACACTACATACACGTCTTAGGGTCGCTAACGCGTTACATTTTCTCGGAAAATTGCTACTTTTAAACTTTTATAATTCGATGTCACATCAAAATCGCGGGATACTCGGCGAGCTGGCGGCGGATGAGTGTTTTACAAATGCTAACTTTTCATCGATTATACGATGGAAAAAGTCGCTGCGCCCGTAGGATGAGTTGCTATGTCGGAACTTTGGGATGTTTCACAATTATTTATGCATCGAAAAGCGACAATAACATTAAATATAGTAAGATAAATGTATTTTAAAGCGGACACCGCGTACGGGACGGACGCTGTCGCGAATATAAACGTCTCTACAGCGACGAGGGCGCTATCGAGACGATAGCTCGATGCGCCGTATCGTAGGTGAACTCAAATATTATCTATAACCATGGGAGATTCGGACTCGAGGGTTTAAATAAAACGCGAAAAGTGTGTTTTAATAGATCTATGCTAGTGAAAAGTTGTCAGCGTTCATACGAGAAAACGTATCTCGACACCGCAGTCGTCGATTCGGTATTGCCTTCGGTTTGTTACGAGTGGCGACATCTGTTCTCCACTTGATACGTACTACACACATTTATAATATATTCACGTAGTATTATACACAGTACTGAAGAACTAACTAACACTTTTATAAAATAATAAATAAACAAACACGCACGCACGCACACACATATTATAATGGCAGACACAGCAGTGGCAACCGAAGTCCCGGCCCCGGCGACCCCCGCGAAGAAACCCAAGGCGAGCGCCGCCGCAGGCGCCAAGAAGCCGAAGGCGAAGCCGACGCACCCCAAGACGTCCGAGATGGTCACGAACGCGATCACCGAGCTCAAGGAGCGCAGCGGCTCCTCGCTGCAGGCCATCAAGAAGTACATCACGGCCAATTACAAGGTGGACGCCGAGAAACTGGCGCCGTTCATAAGGAAGTACCTCAAGAGCGCCGTCGAGTCCGGAGCTCTGATCCAGACCAAGGGCAAGGGGGCGTCGGGCTCGTTCAAGCTGGAGTCCAAGTCGTCCGCGTCGAAGAAGCCAGCCGCCGCCGGCTCCGGGGCGAAGAAGAGGAGCGCCAGCAAGGCGGACGGCGACGATTCCTCCGCGCCCGCAGCCAAGAAGGCCAAGAAGGCGACCGTCTCGGCCGCCGCGAAGGCCAAGAAGGCCGCGTCCGCCGCGTCGCCGGCCAAGAGCAAGGCCGCCGCGGCGACCACCAGGGACAAGAAGGCCGCCGTCGCCGCCGCCGCCGCCAAGAAGAAGCCCGCCGCCGCGGCCGCCTCCAAGAAGTCGCCCGCGACCCCGGTGAAGGGCAAGGGCGCCGCGCCCAAGGCGAAGAAGACCGCGAAGCCGCCCACCAAGAAGCCGAAAGCGCCCAAACCGAAGAAGGCCGCCGCCGCGCCCAAGTCCAAGGCCGCCGCGGCCAAGAAGACCTCCGCCGCGAAGAAGTAAGGAGGGGCGACGCGCGCGAGCGAACGAGCTCCTCTCACCGTCCGTCCGTCCGTCCGTCCGTCCGTCCTCCGGTCCCGGACACGGCCAGCCCGCGAGCAGCGGGGTGGCGTGTGTGATGGTTGGTCGGTGGTGGTGGTGGTGGTGGTGGTGGTGGTGGTGTGCCCCGTATACACCCGAAAACAAACAGCCCTTTTCAGGGCTAACAGATATCTCACGTGCCGTGCGGTGGTGCGACGAGACGAGACGAGATCCGTTCTCGTCTTCGTCGTCCTCCTCCCACGTTTCATTATATCGATCCTCGGCGAGCCCCCGCGGGGGTGTGTAATAAATAAATATATCGTGCCTGATGCTGCTGCTGCTGCTGCTGCTTCAGTTCTTGGTGGTGGTGGTGCTCCTCTTCAGCGGAACGGCTCGGTCCCGCCCGACTGCCCGACTTACTTTTTTTTTTTTTTTTTTTTTTTTTTTTTTTCCCCCCCCTTTCTTTTGCCTAAATTCCATTAGAAATTAGGGGACATTAATTTAATTTTAAAAAATTAATCTTACGCTACTTACCTACCTACTACATACACGCTATTATATGTGGTGGTAGCTTAATATTATTATTATTGGACTCTTTTGTCGTCTGTCTTATTGATGATTGTCAAAAAATTTACATTTTATCTAGTTATTTTATTTCATTATGATTACGACACGGATTTACAATGCAAAATATTTTGTAATAACACACATTTCAAAGTGATGTAGAGAGGGGGAAGAGAACCTTAATTTCGAAAACTGGCCGACGACACTACTTAGTTGTTAATTTTTTTTTTTTTTTTTTTTTTTTTTTTTTTCTTTTTCTTTTTCTTTAATAATTGATCAAAGACGAGTTCAGTAGTTCAGTCCGTCCGTTGTTTCTTTCGTTCGCTCGCTCGCCTGTCGCTCTCTCTCTCTCTCGCTCTACATATGTAGGTACGATGCGAACCGCTCACATCGGCACCAATATATAACCAGAGTATAGAGCAAGCTAAAAAAATTTCGACTTACACTCGTCTCTCAGCCCTCGTCACGTTCGCACCGGTCGAACGTGTGCATATTATCTCGTGTTAAGTTTACGTTAAACACCCCCTAGACAATGTCCGGTCGCGGCAAAGGTGGCAAAGTAAAGGGAAAGGTCAAGTCCCGTTCCAATCGTGCCGGCCTTCAATTCCCGGTGGGACGTATCCACAGATTGCTCAGAAACGGGAACTACGCGGAGCGCGTCGGCGCCGGTGCGCCCGTTTACCTCGCGGCCGTCATGGAGTATCTCGCCGCTGAAGTTCTCGAGTTGGCGGGCAACGCAGCGAGGGACAATAAGAAAACTAGGATCATACCGAGACATCTTCAACTGGCGATACGCAACGACGAGGAGTTGAACAAGCTTCTGTCCGGCGTGACTATCGCACAGGGAGGCGTACTGCCCAACATCCAAGCGGTACTCTTACCCAAGAAGACTGAGAAGAAGGCCTAAGAGGGCTTTCTCTTCTCTCATCGTCTCCTTTTTATCGCAACGTCGTCTCTGCTGCTGCTGCTGCTGCTGCTGCGCGTGCATATGCTGCATGTCTAATGGGCATATACACGCAGCGCGCGCGCGCGCTCACTCGATAATGTTTAAAAGGCCCTTTTCAGGGCCACAATATGCTTCCTAAGGTGGCACACACGGGGTTGTGCCCTATTGTTTTGTTATCTAAACGGCGGTCGACGGTCTGAAAGTTATATTTTTTTTTTTTTTTTTTTGTTCTCGAACTCTAAACCAAACAAATTATAAACGAATTCCTTAGATTAAAAAAAAAAAAAAAAAAAAAAAAAACAATAATAATAATAATAATTGTCTGTATACACATTGCTAAAATAGTGTAGTAATAATTAGTAGTATAATTATATTGTGCATCCCAATGGGGATTGTCTAAAATTTTTAACCATTCGATTTTAATTTATTTTTTGAAAATTTAGAGCATTTTGAGAAACTAATTTGAATATTTTGAAGATTGGCTCAACAGTTATTTAAAAAAAAAAAATGTTTAAATATTTTCAATTTTAAAGGTAAGTGACGTCATCACGTCAAAAATTGAAAGCTGTCACCACGATGTCATCCATCTCATATCTGTCAAAGTTCATACGAAAAAAAAAGAGAAATCGCAAGAAAAATTATTATTTTTGACATTTATAAATTTGACACATGACAGATTATCAATACTTGCCACTTACTTTTTATTTTCTGAGGCAACGATACAAACTATTTGAAATTGAATTAAATTGAATTGTGAAATTTGAAGGGCATAAAATGTGAATATTTTTCATAATTAATTAGTCCGTAATGATCAGTAACCTTATTCCTCTAAATGATTTTTTTTTTTTTTTTTTTTTTTTACGCGGCATATATTGTATTTATATAGTTAATATCCAAGAGAGAACGCGGGCCGGCGGCGTTCTGATTGGACGGTACCAAACTATTTATATGAAAAGCGACGCAGCGTATCTGTGCGCGGTACCGTATATAAATTAAAAATCGTTCGCTTTGCATTTTCAAACCACTCCCGAACGACGCTAAGGTCGGTCGTGTTCGCGCGCGCGCTCTCTCTCTATCGTCAATTCGCACACATTTGTCAGGGTCATCTCATCCCTTTCGACGCAGCCATGCCACCGAAGACAAGCGGAAAGGCGGCCAAGAAATCCGGCAAGGCCCAGAAGAATATATCGAAGACTGACAAAAGGAAAAAGAAGCACAAGAGGAAGGAAAGTTACGCTATCTACATCTACAAGGTGCTCAAACAGGTCCATCCGGACACCGGAATCTCGAGTAAGGCCATGTCGATCATGAACAGTTTCGTGAACGACATCTTCGAGCGTATCGCCGCCGAGGCTTCCCGTCTCGCCCATTACAACAAGAGGTCGACCATCACCTCCAGGGAGGTGCAGACATCCGTGAGGCTGTTGCTCCCGGGCGAGTTGGCCAAGCACGCGGTCAGCGAGGGTACCAAGGCCGTGACCAAGTACACTTCGTCCAAATAAGCGAGCGTGAAGCCACAGCGTTTCGTCGCCGCGTTTTTTTTTTAAATTGAACAAAAGGCCCTTTTCAGGGCCACAATATTGTTCTGTGAAAGAGTTTTATGCATTAGTTTCATATATCTCTAGCAGAGGGCGATCGATTGAATGGATTGATTTCGAATAATTTTCCCGAGGTCTTAACAAAACTTATATTATTAACAACAATTTTCTTTGACAAAATGATATTAAAAAAAAAAAAAAAAAAAAAAAAAAAAACTATCATTTGCGTATCGAAGAAAGATCACGTGTTTTTTTTTTTTTTTTTTTTTTTTTTTTATCAATTTAAAAGTTTCCGCAAAATATTATTATAGCGGGTTTTACAAATAGGTATATAATATTTATATAATGGAAAAAGAAAAATTATAACACTACAGCTACGTTTAGTTTCTGAAACTTTTCAAAGAGAGAGTGAGATAGCGAACGAGCGCGAGTACCTAGTATCGCAACGACACCCACTCGCCCGCGGCCCTTCCCCCTCCGAGACCCGAGTGCTCTATATATATATAGGTGAAAAACGCGCAAAATGCCACATAACGATTTCATTCCCCGTTAACACAGTACACAATGGCACGTACGAAGCAGACTGCTCGTAAATCGACCGGTGGCAAGGCGCCCCGTAAGCAGCTGGCCACTAAGGCGGCGCGCAAGAGCGCCCCGGCCACCGGCGGCGTGAAGAAGCCTCACCGTTACAGGCCCGGCACTGTCGCTCTCCGTGAGATCCGGCGTTATCAGAAAAGTACGGAGTTGCTGATACGCAAATTGCCGTTCCAACGTTTGGTGCGTGAGATCGCACAAGACTTCAAGACCGATCTACGTTTCCAAAGCTCCGCCGTGATGGCGTTGCAGG
Organism: Malacosoma neustria; assembly: GCA_963693495.1. NCBI lineage: Eukaryota > Metazoa > Arthropoda > Insecta > Lepidoptera > Lasiocampidae > Malacosoma > Malacosoma neustria. Next base: position 15,708,779 of record OY856381.1, read on the forward strand.
AGGCGAGCGAGGCTTACCTGGTCGGTCTCTTCGAAGACACCAACCTGTGCGCCATTCACGCGAAGCGCGTCACCATCATGCCCAAGGACATTCAGCTGGCTCGCAGGATCCGCGGCGAGAGGGCTTGAACACAACAAAGCGAGAGCTCGCGTCATAAACTGGATACAACACTCCCACCGGATGGATTGTTGAATTGGCCGACGACCACCATCACCCGGTCCGGTCAGTTCACGATCCATCCGCGCGAATGTATGTATCCAAAACAAACAAAAGGCCCTTTTCAGGGCCGCCAAATGTTATCAAATTATGTTTCTTTATAACGTTAAAACAGCGAGGTCGATAATGTTATTAACATAATAATAACGATGATGATCTGCATTAACACGACGAACATTATAAATAAATAGATACATAATTATTCATTATTACTATCGTTCGATTAGTTTAATAATTATCAGAGTAGTTGTTCGCACTAGTGGTCGGGGCTACTCGGTTAATTTGTAATCTCTCTCTCTACATTAGTTTTTGCATCGCAAAAAAAAAAAAAAAAAAAAAAAAAAACGATTCGTAATTATACATATTCGCATTTTCTAAAAACTATTCTCACGAATTAAACAATTTAGATTACTTATGGTGCCTGTTTTACAAATTATTAATAAACTATATAGATGTATGAATAAAAACAATTCCAAAGTTTCATGTTATTGACAAAATCAATAAGAACAAATTCAAGAAGGAGAAATAGATAATTCTAATTATTTTAATAACAGCTCCCTCGTCACCGCTCCCCCCGCTCGTGCAATGCGAGTGTATAAATGTTCGAAATTCGAGCTCGATTTTTTAGTTAGTTCACTCTCTCGCTCCGTCGCAGACGTGCACGCGCGAGTGCTTACTTTTCGAATCGTATATTTCATATAACTTACAACCTACGAGATGACCGGTCGCGGCAAGGGAGGTAAAGGTCTGGGGAAAGGAGGTGCCAAGCGTCACAGGAAGGTACTCCGGGATAACATCCAGGGTATCACCAAACCGGCCATCCGTCGTCTGGCCAGAAGAGGTGGCGTGAAACGTATCTCTGGTCTCATTTACGAGGAGACACGCGGCGTGCTCAAAGTATTCCTCGAGAATGTTATCCGCGACGCCGTCACGTACACCGAGCACGCCAAGAGGAAGACCGTCACCGCCATGGATGTGGTGTACGCTCTGAAACGCCAAGGTCGCACCCTGTACGGCTTCGGAGGTTAAGGGAGAACGTATCGGCCGGCCCACACCTCGCCATCTACGCCATCTACGACTAGGTCGACGCTCCCCGCCCGGTTGATGTGTGCGCTTGTTCAAAAAAAGGCCCTTTTCAGGGCCGCAGAGAATTCATGACATTTTTTTTTTTTACAATACAACTCGTTTCGCTATGATAAACTGGGCATTTGATCAAACTATGTATGTAATATAAGTAGTACACCTACATTAACATGTGACATTTTCATGAATGCTTGCAATCATTATATACATATGTCACATTGTGTATGTGTATGTGTGTGTGTGTGTGTGTGTATATATATATATATATATATATATATATATATATATATATATAAATATGAATAAAGAAAAAAAAATTTCGACGTACACGAACAGTTCGAGATTTTTACGATTCTTACATAAAAGCATTTTTTTCCCCCTTCCTCATTTATTTCTTATTAAATCTCTCATGATATAATTATCGACATTAACCAGTAAACATAATAATAATAATGATGATTATTATGATAAACGCCATTTGTTGATTAGGTACGCTTGTATTATTAATATTCATAAACGAAATAAAGCTCCAAACCATACATCCGATATACCGATCACATTACAATATTTATTACAATTAAGCGACCGATACTCGGAAGTGGTTGACCGTTTTCAAATTTCCTTGTGCTCGCTCAATTATACATAATGCTCTCGACTCGAATGTGGAAGATTCGATTCCGCACCGAGACTGGACGAAGAAGGCCGCCGCCGCCGCCGCCGTTACACAGAAAGAAACTAATCGTAATATTATGGATAAGATTACGATTCATTTGAAAGCTATATGCAACGCAAATAAACAATAACACGCATATATATCACCTACGTACACTACATACACGTCTTAGGGTCGCTAACGCGTTACATTTTCTCGGAAAATTGCTACTTTTAAACTTTTATAATTCGATGTCACATCAAAATCGCGGGATACTCGGCGAGCTGGCGGCGGATGAGTGTTTTACAAATGCTAACTTTTCATCGATTATACGATGGAAAAAGTCGCTGCGCCCGTAGGATGAGTTGCTATGTCGGAACTTTGGGATGTTTCACAATTATTTATGCATCGAAAAGCGACAATAACATTAAATATAGTAAGATAAATGTATTTTAAAGCGGACACCGCGTACGGGACGGACGCTGTCGCGAATATAAACGTCTCTACAGCGACGAGGGCGCTATCGAGACGATAGCTCGATGCGCCGTATCGTAGGTGAACTCAAATATTATCTATAACCATGGGAGATTCGGACTCGAGGGTTTAAATAAAACGCGAAAAGTGTGTTTTAATAGATCTATGCTAGTGAAAAGTTGTCAGCGTTCATACGAGAAAACGTATCTCGACACCGCAGTCGTCGATTCGGTATTGCCTTCGGTTTGTTACGAGTGGCGACATCTGTTCTCCACTTGATACGTACTACACACATTTATAATATATTCACGTAGTATTATACACAGTACTGAAGAACTAACTAACACTTTTATAAAATAATAAATAAACAAACACGCACGCACGCACACACATATTATAATGGCAGACACAGCAGTGGCAACCGAAGTCCCGGCCCCGGCGACCCCCGCGAAGAAACCCAAGGCGAGCGCCGCCGCAGGCGCCAAGAAGCCGAAGGCGAAGCCGACGCACCCCAAGACGTCCGAGATGGTCACGAACGCGATCACCGAGCTCAAGGAGCGCAGCGGCTCCTCGCTGCAGGCCATCAAGAAGTACATCACGGCCAATTACAAGGTGGACGCCGAGAAACTGGCGCCGTTCATAAGGAAGTACCTCAAGAGCGCCGTCGAGTCCGGAGCTCTGATCCAGACCAAGGGCAAGGGGGCGTCGGGCTCGTTCAAGCTGGAGTCCAAGTCGTCCGCGTCGAAGAAGCCAGCCGCCGCCGGCTCCGGGGCGAAGAAGAGGAGCGCCAGCAAGGCGGACGGCGACGATTCCTCCGCGCCCGCAGCCAAGAAGGCCAAGAAGGCGACCGTCTCGGCCGCCGCGAAGGCCAAGAAGGCCGCGTCCGCCGCGTCGCCGGCCAAGAGCAAGGCCGCCGCGGCGACCACCAGGGACAAGAAGGCCGCCGTCGCCGCCGCCGCCGCCAAGAAGAAGCCCGCCGCCGCGGCCGCCTCCAAGAAGTCGCCCGCGACCCCGGTGAAGGGCAAGGGCGCCGCGCCCAAGGCGAAGAAGACCGCGAAGCCGCCCACCAAGAAGCCGAAAGCGCCCAAACCGAAGAAGGCCGCCGCCGCGCCCAAGTCCAAGGCCGCCGCGGCCAAGAAGACCTCCGCCGCGAAGAAGTAAGGAGGGGCGACGCGCGCGAGCGAACGAGCTCCTCTCACCGTCCGTCCGTCCGTCCGTCCGTCCGTCCTCCGGTCCCGGACACGGCCAGCCCGCGAGCAGCGGGGTGGCGTGTGTGATGGTTGGTCGGTGGTGGTGGTGGTGGTGGTGGTGGTGGTGGTGTGCCCCGTATACACCCGAAAACAAACAGCCCTTTTCAGGGCTAACAGATATCTCACGTGCCGTGCGGTGGTGCGACGAGACGAGACGAGATCCGTTCTCGTCTTCGTCGTCCTCCTCCCACGTTTCATTATATCGATCCTCGGCGAGCCCCCGCGGGGGTGTGTAATAAATAAATATATCGTGCCTGATGCTGCTGCTGCTGCTGCTGCTTCAGTTCTTGGTGGTGGTGGTGCTCCTCTTCAGCGGAACGGCTCGGTCCCGCCCGACTGCCCGACTTACTTTTTTTTTTTTTTTTTTTTTTTTTTTTTTTCCCCCCCCTTTCTTTTGCCTAAATTCCATTAGAAATTAGGGGACATTAATTTAATTTTAAAAAATTAATCTTACGCTACTTACCTACCTACTACATACACGCTATTATATGTGGTGGTAGCTTAATATTATTATTATTGGACTCTTTTGTCGTCTGTCTTATTGATGATTGTCAAAAAATTTACATTTTATCTAGTTATTTTATTTCATTATGATTACGACACGGATTTACAATGCAAAATATTTTGTAATAACACACATTTCAAAGTGATGTAGAGAGGGGGAAGAGAACCTTAATTTCGAAAACTGGCCGACGACACTACTTAGTTGTTAATTTTTTTTTTTTTTTTTTTTTTTTTTTTTTTCTTTTTCTTTTTCTTTAATAATTGATCAAAGACGAGTTCAGTAGTTCAGTCCGTCCGTTGTTTCTTTCGTTCGCTCGCTCGCCTGTCGCTCTCTCTCTCTCTCGCTCTACATATGTAGGTACGATGCGAACCGCTCACATCGGCACCAATATATAACCAGAGTATAGAGCAAGCTAAAAAAATCACTCCGGCTCCAGCACCCGCGCCGCACGGACGTATTCACGCCTGCGCTCCCGAATCGCTATCGAGCCCCCCACTCCGCACCTCGCCGCATCGGTCGGATACCCGCCGCACCTCGCCGCACCCGCCGCATCGGTCAGCCGCCGCGCCCGGGCCTAGCCTATTGTATTGTATAAGTACAATAGCAGCTAACTCAGCGCAGCTGCGAATTGTTTCATTATATTGCCGAACGGGTGGACACAATCTGTTGCGAAGTTACATTCGCAATCGATTGCGATCCGCCTTACGGGCGATTCGACCCCTTACAAATCCACGCGAGTGGTCAGCCAAGGGATACCCAGCGGTGATAACGCACTTGGCTGAGGCGTGCCCCGAGCGCCTGCCGTTCCCCTTCAGGGAAAGGCAATCTCGGACGGGTCTGGACCACCCGGCCTTGGGGGGACCCCTAGTCGGGCCCAGATATCGCCCGTTTTTCCCACCTTCCCATCCCTCTTTCCATTCTTTGGGGCTGAATTTCCCCCAAAGCAGCTAGGGGCCTTCGCACAATAAGATCGGCGAAGGAACTATTCATAGCTTAGGGCTCACCCTAGTACTCACCCCTCTGCCTACCCCGGCAGAGGGACTTTCTTACACATCCACGCACATCCCCGGGCTGTCCCACCCGAGGATGGACGGGAATAGGGACCTGCTATCGCTGTACTCGCTGGACGGAATCTTGAAATTCGTCCAGCGAAGCGACACCAAGACGCTGATGTTGCTTCAGAAGCACATCAGTGAGCGTTGCAACGCAACGCAACCCCGCCCCGCGACCCCGCGAGAGCCGCTTACCCCGGCCGAAATCGCGCCCCCCCCTTCCGTCGCGTCCGCGCTCCGCAGAGCCGCCGCGCTTCCTTCACCCGCCGCGCCCGCGCCCCGCGATCACGCGCATGCCGCCGCGCCGCCGACTCCATCTTCGAATGCTGCTGTACCGACAGCAGCAAACGCGCCGCGTCCCCCCGCCGCACCCGCTCCGTGTGGATCGGCGAGTTCCCCCGCGACGCTCCCCCCCGCCGGCTCCGTCCTCAACGGAACGGCGCAGTCTTTGAAGGCTCTCATGAGCCCGTTCGCTTCAGGGTCTCCGGCTTCACCGGAAAAAAAGGGCCCCGAGGCCCAAAAAAAGCGCGCCCCAAAAACGGCATCCGTGTCGGAGAGCGACACGGACTCGTCCGAGTCGTCCTCCGACATGGAGGTCGACCCCAATGTGGACTCGGAGGGTTTCCGAGTCCACACCAACAAAAGGAGGCGTAAGGCCCCCTCGTCAACCTCAGGCTCCGATGCTGCGCCGGCCAGCAAGGAGCCGCGTCAGGCAGAGCCGACGGCCCCAACACCGCGCCGCGAACGCCCCCCACCCCCCCTCATAATCAGAGATAAACATCTCTGGAGGGACATTCACGCGGCCCTCCCGCGTAAAGCGATCCGTCTCGTGGAGGCACGAGACGTTAATAATGGTATTAGGGTGACCGTACAGTCGCCCGAGGACCACCGCAGCCTCACGCGATACCTACTGGAGCACCGTATAGGCTACTATACGTATGCGCTCGAGGAGGAGAAACGTCTCCGCGTCGTCATCCGCGGACTCCCGAAGGAGATAGGAACCGCCGAAATTCTGGAGGACCTCCGCGCGCAAGGCCTCCCAGTCCACGAGGTGCACCGGATGCACCGCAGTAACACCAAAGAACCATATAATATGGTTCTGTCGATCCTTGACCTCACAAAAGAGGGCAAGGAAATCTTCAACATTAGATCGGTGTGCGGGCTCTCAAAGCTTATCTTCGAGAGCCCACACAACAAATCCACGCTCCGGCAATGCCACCGGTGCCAGCTTTACGGGCACTCGGCGCGCAATTGCCAGTCCCGCCCCAGGTGCGTGAAGTGCCTCGGGGACCATGGTACCGCGGAGTGCACCCGCACCAGGGACTCCCCCGACCCACCAGCCTGCGTCCTTTGTGGGAAGACTGGGCATCCCGCGAATTACCGCGGGTGCTCGGCTGCCCCTAAGCCCAAGATTAAGCCCAAAGGCAAGCCCCCAAAGGGCAAACGCCCAGCGGCTGCCCCCAAACCGGTCTATGTGCCGGCACCTGCCCCGGCGTTCAACGCCTGGACAGGGCTGCCCACCCTTCCACCCCCTCGACAGGCTATAGCTGGCTTCACAGCTAAGCCTGCTCCCAAACCGGCCCCAGTCGCGACCTCCGCGGCACCGGTCACCGCGTCCCCCTCTGCCGCAGAGGACCTTGCACTTGCGACCAAGTTCGCAAAGTCGCTCCCATTCGACCTCCAGGAGGTCAGGATCTTAGCGAATAAGCTAAGACAGGCCAGGTCTGTACAGGACCAGCTCCTCATCGCCATAGAGCATGGGGAGCTGCTTCAGATCCTCGCCAGTCCCGCAACCCATTAATTCCCAATGGATTGCGCAAGTAGGGAAAAACCCCGCTCACTGACTCTGGCTACGTACAACGCTGACGGCCTGCGTGACCAACGGGAGTTGGTTCATGAGTTCCTGAAAGAAGAAAACATAGACATTCTTCTCGTGCAGGAGACCCTTCTCAAACCCAGCATTGGCGATCCTAGGATCGCCAACTACAAGATCATTAGGAACGACAGGCGTACCGCCCCTCGGGGAGGCACGCTCATCTACTACAAGAGGTCACTGCACTGCTCCCCAGTAAATGTGCCCCCGTTAGACAATCTCGAAGTTTCTGCCTGCAGATTAGCGATGACAGGCCATCAGCCCATAGTCATCGTCTGCGCGTATCTCGCTTGCAAGCGACCGCTACTTCAAGCGGAGCTTGCATCTCTCTTCAGTCTAGGCCCGTCGGTTATCATCGCCGGCGACCTAAACTGTAAACATACTAGCTGGAACTGCTCCAGCTCCAACCCTAACGGCAGGACCCTCCTTCGTCACTCTGACGAGCTGCTTTTCGGCATCCTAGCCCCCATTACGCCCACCCGGTACCCGTATAATCGGGCCACCGGAGGCTCGCCCAACGTTCTCGATTTGGCGCTACTGAAGGGCGTGTCCCTCCAGTTCCGCTCAATCGAATCCCTAGACGACATCGACTCGGATCACCGCCCGGTCGTCCTTAGACTAGGCCCTTCGCCAGACCAGACGCCTCAGACCAAGTCAATCACCGACTGGTCCAGGGTCAGGGACTCACTCCAACGCGGAGGACTCGCTGACCCTGAGCAGGCCCCAGCCCCCATTAGGACCCTTCAGGACACGGAAGGGGCGATCGAAGCCCTCACCGGCCACCTCCAAAACGTCGTTCGGGAGTCGACTCGGCAAGTCCCATGCGGGGACGGCCGATTTGCGCTCCCGAGGGACGCGAGGGAGCTACTGAGGAGGAAGAGAGCCGCCGCCCGAGCCTATGACAGCTTCCCATCAGAGGAAAACCGAGTCGCCTTTCGTTCACTTCATCGGGAAGTGAAAGCCCGCATTCAGGAGCTCAGGAACCAACGCTGGGAGAGCCTGCTCTCGGAGATCTCCCCAACGCACCAGGCATACTGGAGGTTGGCGAGATCGCTGAAAGCGGAATCCCTCTCGTCCATGCCGCCTCTCGAAAAACCCGACAACACTGTCGCGTTTGACGATGACGAAAAGGCGGAGTGTCTCGCCGAGAGTCTCAGGGAGCAATGCTCCCCCAACACCGCGCACGTCGACCCGGCCCACCTGCGCGTGGTGGACGCCGAGGTCGAACGGAGATCCTCTCTTCCCGCGGAAGACTCACTCGAGCCTGTCACGGTAAAAGAGGTACAGGACCTAATAAAAGGCCTCAGGCCCCGGAAAGCTCCCGGAGCCGACGGCATCTCCAACAAGCTGCTCAAGCTACTCCCTATACATCTGTTGATGATTCTGGTGAGCATCTTCAATGCCGCCATGGATAACTGCTCCTTTCCCTCCGCCTGGAAGGAAGCCGACGTCATCGGCATCCGAAAACCAGGAAAGCCCGCTGCGAAACCCTGCAGCTACCGTCCGATCAGCTTGCTCAGCGCGCTGGGCAAGCTGTACGAACGCCTCCTCTTGAGCAGACTCAGAGACTTCGCTTATGAAAATAAGCTGATCCCCGACGAGCAGTTCGGCTTTCGAGCCCTACACTCGTGCCCCCAGCAAGTGCTCCGCATCACGGAACACGTGCTCGCGAACTTCAATCGCGCCTCCAAACCCTGGAAGACGGGTGCTGTCTTCTTCGATGTGGCGAAAGCCTTCGACAAGGTCTGGCACAACGGCTTGATTTACAAGCTGTACAAACTGGGAGTGCCGGATAGACTCGTGCTCATCTTACGAGACTTTCTCCTTGATCGGAGCTTCCGCTTCAGAGTGGAGGGCACGCGCTCATCTCTCCACCCCATCAGAGCCGGAGTCCCCCAGGGCTCGGCTCTGTCCCCCCTACTTTTCACGCTGTACACCAGCGACATGCCCCGAACCCCACAGGTACATCTCGCCTTATACGCAGATGATACCGCCCTCTTCACTTCCGATATCAGTCAATATCGGATCTGCAGTCGTCTCAACACGGCGGTTGAGACGCTGGGCAACTGGTTCCGCACTTGGCGGATCGAGTTGAATCCGGACAAGAGCGCAGCGATCATGTTCGCTCGCGGCCCCCGCACTCAAAATGAGAGTCGGCCGACTCAAACGAGGCGGCAGTCTCTCGTCCCCATACATCTATTTGACCGCGTCATCCCTTGGGTTGACGAAGTCAAATACCTAGGAGTCACTTTAGATAGAGGCCTGTACTTCAGCAAACACATCAGGACGGTAAGGAACAGAGCACACTTTGTGCTCGGTCGCCTCTACCCAATGATATGCGGGAAGAGTAAGATGTCCCTTAGGAATAAGGTGACACTTTACAAAACCTGCATCCGACCGATCATGACGTACTCGAGCGTAGTCTTCGCCCATGCCGGCAAATGCTACATCAACTCGATGCAGCGGCTGCAGAATAAGTTCTTGCGCATGGCAGCCCAAGCGCCACTTTACATGCGCAACGCGGACCTTCACCGCGACCTGGAGCTCCTTCCCGTGAAGGAGTACATGGTATCCCTTTCGCGATCCTTCTTCGGTCTCGCTCCCCACCATCCCAATCCACTGGTGGTGGAGACAGTCAATTACACGCCCAACCGCCGAGCACCCCACGCACGTCGTCGCCCGCGTAACGTGCTCACGGATAGACGCGACCCCATTTCTAGGACGCTAAAGCGAATGCTCTCGCGGACGCAATCCCCTCCAGTCCGGCATGGACCAGCCCGACGAAACAGGTTTAGGGATGCCTTCCGCCCCCCATAGCCTGTAGACGCACACAAACCACACAGTACATAAATACACGTAGAATAGATGTGTTGCGGGGGAGTTTCTTTCGCCGTTTCTTCTCCCCCAGCTATAAGCACTCCGAAACGGTAGTAGATTAGAGTAGGATCGGCTTCACCGGTGAAGTCGATAGTCCCCAATTAATAGTATTCTTGCCATTCGTGGCTGCTATCAATTATCCCCATGCAGCGTTCGAGCCGGGAGCGCGCCTCACAGGAGGCGCGTGACCGAGCACGCTGCCACGGCTGATCGACCCCGCTCCCACGGGGTCGGAATGCCTTTTCCGCCCGGTGTCGCTGTCGTTAGTCGTCTGAGACGATGACAGCTTTAGCTTTAAGGAAAAAAAAAAAAAAAGCTAAAAAAATTTCGACTTACACTCGTCTCTCAGCCCTCGTCACGTTCGCACCGGTCGAACGTGTGCATATTATCTCGTGTTAAGTTTACGTTAAACACCCCCTAGACAATGTCCGGTCGCGGCAAAGGTGGCAAAGTAAAGGGAAAGGTCAAGTCCCGTTCCAATCGTGCCGGCCTTCAATTCCCGGTGGGACGTATCCACAGATTGCTCAGAAACGGGAACTACGCGGAGCGCGTCGGCGCCGGTGCGCCCGTTTACCTCGCGGCCGTCATGGAGTATCTCGCCGCTGAAGTTCTCGAGTTGGCGGGCAACGCAGCGAGGGACAATAAGAAAACTAGGATCATACCGAGACATCTTCAACTGGCGATACGCAACGACGAGGAGTTGAACAAGCTTCTGTCCGGCGTGACTATCGCACAGGGAGGCGTACTGCCCAACATCCAAGCGGTACTCTTACCCAAGAAGACTGAGAAGAAGGCCTAAGAGGGCTTTCTCTTCTCTCATCGTCTCCTTTTTATCGCAACGTCGTCTCTGCTGCTGCTGCTGCTGCTGCTGCGCGTGCATATGCTGCATGTCTAATGGGCATATACACGCAGCGCGCGCGCGCGCTCACTCGATAATGTTTAAAAGGCCCTTTTCAGGGCCACAATATGCTTCCTAAGGTGGCACACACGGGGTTGTGCCCTATTGTTTTGTTATCTAAACGGCGGTCGACGGTCTGAAAGTTATATTTTTTTTTTTTTTTTTTTGTTCTCGAACTCTAAACCAAACAAATTATAAACGAATTCCTTAGATTAAAAAAAAAAAAAAAAAAAAAAAAAACAATAATAATAATAATAATTGTCTGTATACACATTGCTAAAATAGTGTAGTAATAATTAGTAGTATAATTATATTGTGCATCCCAATGGGGATTGTCTAAAATTTTTAACCATTCGATTTTAATTTATTTTTTGAAAATTTAGAGCATTTTGAGAAACTAATTTGAATATTTTGAAGATTGGCTCAACAGTTATTTAAAAAAAAAAAATGTTTAAATATTTTCAATTTTAAAGGTAAGTGACGTCATCACGTCAAAAATTGAAAGCTGTCACCACGATGTCATCCATCTCATATCTGTCAAAGTTCATACGAAAAAAAAAGAGAAATCGCAAGAAAAATTATTATTTTTGACATTTATAAATTTGACACATGACAGATTATCAATACTTGCCACTTACTTTTTATTTTCTGAGGCAACGATACAAACTATTTGAAATTGAATTAAATTGAATTGTGAAATTTGAAGGGCATAAAATGTGAATATTTTTCATAATTAATTAGTCCGTAATGATCAGTAACCTTATTCCTCTAAATGATTTTTTTTTTTTTTTTTTTTTTTTACGCGGCATATATTGTATTTATATAGTTAATATCCAAGAGAGAACGCGGGCCGGCGGCGTTCTGATTGGACGGTACCAAACTATTTATATGAAAAGCGACGCAGCGTATCTGTGCGCGGTACCGTATATAAATTAAAAATCGTTCGCTTTGCATTTTCAAACCACTCCCGAACGACGCTAAGGTCGGTCGTGTTCGCGCGCGCGCTCTCTCTCTATCGTCAATTCGCACACATTTGTCAGGGTCATCTCATCCCTTTCGACGCAGCCATGCCACCGAAGACAAGCGGAAAGGCGGCCAAGAAATCCGGCAAGGCCCAGAAGAATATATCGAAGACTGACAAAAGGAAAAAGAAGCACAAGAGGAAGGAAAGTTACGCTATCTACATCTACAAGGTGCTCAAACAGGTCCATCCGGACACCGGAATCTCGAGTAAGGCCATGTCGATCATGAACAGTTTCGTGAACGACATCTTCGAGCGTATCGCCGCCGAGGCTTCCCGTCTCGCCCATTACAACAAGAGGTCGACCATCACCTCCAGGGAGGTGCAGACATCCGTGAGGCTGTTGCTCCCGGGCGAGTTGGCCAAGCACGCGGTCAGCGAGGGTACCAAGGCCGTGACCAAGTACACTTCGTCCAAATAAGCGAGCGTGAAGCCACAGCGTTTCGTCGCCGCGTTTTTTTTTTAAATTGAACAAAAGGCCCTTTTCAGGGCCACAATATTGTTCTGTGAAAGAGTTTTATGCATTAGTTTCATATATCTCTAGCAGAGGGCGATCGATTGAATGGATTGATTTCGAATAATTTTCCCGAGGTCTTAACAAAACTTATATTATTAACAACAATTTTCTTTGACAAAATGATATTAAAAAAAAAAAAAAAAAAAAAAAAAAAAACTATCATTTGCGTATCGAAGAAAGATCACGTGTTTTTTTTTTTTTTTTTTTTTTTTTTTTATCAATTTAAAAGTTTCCGCAAAATATTATTATAGCGGGTTTTACAAATAGGTATATAATATTTATATAATGGAAAAAGAAAAATTATAACACTACAGCTACGTTTAGTTTCTGAAACTTTTCAAAGAGAGAGTGAGATAGCGAACGAGCGCGAGTACCTAGTATCGCAACGACACCCACTCGCCCGCGGCCCTTCCCCCTCCGAGACCCGAGTGCTCTATATATATATAGGTGAAAAACGCGCAAAATGCCACATAACGATTTCATTCCCCGTTAACACAGTACACAATGGCACGTACGAAGCAGACTGCTCGTAAATCGACCGGTGGCAAGGCGCCCCGTAAGCAGCTGGCCACTAAGGCGGCGCGCAAGAGCGCCCCGGCCACCGGCGGCGTGAAGAAGCCTCACCGTTACAGGCCCGGCACTGTCGCTCTCCGTGAGATCCGGCGTTATCAGAAAAGTACGGAGTTGCTGATACGCAAATTGCCGTTCCAACGTTTGGTGCGTGAGATCGCACAAGACTTCAAGACCGATCTACGTTTCCAAAGCTCCGCCGTGATGGCGTTGCAGGAGGCGAGCGAGGCTTACCTGGTCGGTCTCTTCGAAGACACCAACCTGTGCGCCATTCACGCGAAGCGCGTCACCATCATGCCCAAGGACATTCAGCTGGCTCGCAGGATCCGCGGCGAGAGGGCTTGAACACAACAAAGCGAGAGCTCGCGTCATAAACTGGATACAACACTCCCACCGGATGGATTGTTGAATTGGCCGACGACCACCATCACCCGGTCCGGTCAGTTCACGATCCATCCGCGCGAATGTATGTATCCAAAACAAACAAAAGGCCCTTTTCAGGGCCGCCAAATGTTATCAAATTATGTTTCTTTATAACGTTAAAACAGCGAGGTCGATAATGTTATTAACATAATAATAACGATGATGATCTGCATTAACACGACGAACATTATAAATAAATAGATACATAATTATTCATTATTACTATCGTTCGATTAGTTTAATAATTATCAGAGTAGTTGTTCGCACTAGTGGTCGGGGCTACTCGGTTAATTTGTAATCTCTCTCTCTACATTAGTTTTTGCATCGCAAAAAAAAAAAAAAAAAAAAAAAAAAACGATTCGTAATTATACATATTCGCATTTTCTAAAAACTATTCTCACGAATTAAACAATTTAGATTACTTATGGTGCCTGTTTTACAAATTATTAATAAACTATATAGATGTATGAATAAAAACAATTCCAAAGTTTCATGTTATTGACAAAATCAATAAGAACAAATTCAAGAAGGAGAAATAGATAATTCTAATTATTTTAATAACAGCTCCCTCGTCACCGCTCCCCCCGCTCGTGCAATGCGAGTGTATAAATGTTCGAAATTCGAGCTCGATTTTTTAGTTAGTTCACTCTCTCGCTCCGTCGCAGACGTGCACGCGCGAGTGCTTACTTTTCGAATCGTATATTTCATATAACTTACAACCTACGAGATGACCGGTCGCGGCAAGGGAGGTAAAGGTCTGGGGAAAGGAGGTGCCAAGCGTCACAGGAAGGTACTCCGGGATAACATCCAGGGTATCACCAAACCGGCCATCCGTCGTCTGGCCAGAAGAGGTGGCGTGAAACGTATCTCTGGTCTCATTTACGAGGAGACACGCGGCGTGCTCAAAGTATTCCTCGAGAATGTTATCCGCGACGCCGTCACGTACACCGAGCACGCCAAGAGGAAGACCGTCACCGCCATGGATGTGGTGTACGCTCTGAAACGCCAAGGTCGCACCCTGTACGGCTTCGGAGGTTAAGGGAGAACGTATCGGCCGGCCCACACCTCGCCATCTACGCCATCTACGACTAGGTCGACGCTCCCCGCCCGGTTGATGTGTGCGCTTGTTCAAAAAAAGGCCCTTTTCAGGGCCGCAGAGAATTCATGACATTTTTTTTTTTTACAATACAACTCGTTTCGCTATGATAAACTGGGCATTTGATCAAACTATGTATGTAATATAAGTAGTACACCTACATTAACATGTGACATTTTCATGAATGCTTGCAATCATTATATACATATGTCACATTGTGTATGTGTATGTGTGTGTGTGTGTGTGTGTATATATATATATATATATATATATATATATATATATATATATAAATATGAATAAAGAAAAAAAAATTTCGACGTACACGAACAGTTCGAGATTTTTACGATTCTTACATAAAAGCATTTTTTTCCCCCTTCCTCATTTATTTCTTATTAAATCTCTCATGATATAATTATCGACATTAACCAGTAAACATAATAATAATAATGATGATTATTATGATAAACGCCATTTGTTGATTAGGTACGCTTGTATTATTAATATTCATAAACGAAATAAAGCTCCAAACCATACATCCGATATACCGATCACATTACAATATTTATTACAATTAAGCGACCGATACTCGGAAGTGGTTGACCGTTTTCAAATTTCCTTGTGCTCGCTCAATTATACATAATGCTCTCGACTCGAATGTGGAAGATTCGATTCCGCACCGAGACTGGACGAAGAAGGCCGCCGCCGCCGCCGCCGTTACACAGAAAGAAACTAATCGTAATATTATGGATAAGATTACGATTCATTTGAAAGCTATATGCAACGCAAATAAACAATAACACGCATATATATCACCTACGTACACTACATACACGTCTTAGGGTCGCTAACGCGTTACATTTTCTCGGAAAATTGCTACTTTTAAACTTTTATAATTCGATGTCACATCAAAATCGCGGGATACTCGGCGAGCTGGCGGCGGATGAGTGTTTTACAAATGCTAACTTTTCATCGATTATACGATGGAAAAAGTCGCTGCGCCCGTAGGATGAGTTGCTATGTCGGAACTTTGGGATGTTTCACAATTATTTATGCATCGAAAAGCGACAATAACATTAAATATAGTAAGATAAATGTATTTTAAAGCGGACACCGCGTACGGGACGGACGCTGTCGCGAATATAAACGTCTCTACAGCGACGAGGGCGCTATCGAGACGATAGCTCGATGCGCCGTATCGTAGGTGAACTCAAATATTATCTATAACCATGGGAGATTCGGACTCGAGGGTTTAAATAAAACGCGAAAAGTGTGTTTTAATAGATCTATGCTAGTGAAAAGTTGTCAGCGTTCATACGAGAAAACGTATCTCGACACCGCAGTCGTCGATTCGGTATTGCCTTCGGTTTGTTACGAGTGGCGACATCTGTTCTCCACTTGATACGTACTACACACATTTATAATATATTCACGTAGTATTATACACAGTACTGAAGAACTAACTAACACTTTTATAAAATAATAAATAAACAAACACGCACGCACGCACACACATATTATAATGGCAGACACAGCAGTGGCAACCGAAGTCCCGGCCCCGGCGACCCCCGCGAAGAAACCCAAGGCGAGCGCCGCCGCAGGCGCCAAGAAGCCGAAGGCGAAGCCGACGCACCCCAAGACGTCCGAGATGGTCACGAACGCGATCACCGAGCTCAAGGAGCGCAGCGGCTCCTCGCTGCAGGCCATCAAGAAGTACATCACGGCCAATTACAAGGTGGACGCCGAGAAACTGGCGCCGTTCATAAGGAAGTACCTCAAGAGCGCCGTCGAGTCCGGAGCTCTGATCCAGACCAAGGGCAAGGGGGCGTCGGGCTCGTTCAAGCTGGAGTCCAAGTCGTCCGCGTCGAAGAAGCCAGCCGCCGCCGGCTCCGGGGCGAAGAAGAGGAGCGCCAGCAAGGCGGACGGCGACGATTCCTCCGCGCCCGCAGCCAAGAAGGCCAAGAAGGCGACCGTCTCGGCCGCCGCGAAGGCCAAGAAGGCCGCGTCCGCCGCGTCGCCGGCCAAGAGCAAGGCCGCCGCGGCGACCACCAGGGACAAGAAGGCCGCCGTCGCCGCCGCCGCCGCCAAGAAGAAGCCCGCCGCCGCGGCCGCCTCCAAGAAGTCGCCCGCGACCCCGGTGAAGGGCAAGGGCGCCGCGCCCAAGGCGAAGAAGACCGCGAAGCCGCCCACCAAGAAGCCGAAAGCGCCCAAACCGAAGAAGGCCGCCGCCGCGCCCAAGTCCAAGGCCGCCGCGGCCAAGAAGACCTCCGCCGCGAAGAAGTAAGGAGGGGCGACGCGCGCGAGCGAACGAGCTCCTCTCACCGTCCGTCCGTCCGTCCGTCCGTCCGTCCTCCGGTCCCGGACACGGCCAGCCCGCGAGCAGCGGGGTGGCGTGTGTGATGGTTGGTCGGTGGTGGTGGTGGTGGTGGTGGTGGTGGTGGTGTGCCCCGTATACACCCGAAAACAAACAGCCCTTTTCAGGGCTAACAGATATCTCACGTGCCGTGCGGTGGTGCGACGAGACGAGACGAGATCCGTTCTCGTCTTCGTCGTCCTCCTCCCACGTTTCATTATATCGATCCTCGGCGAGCCCCCGCGGGGGTGTGTAATAAATAAATATATCGTGCCTGATGCTGCTGCTGCTGCTGCTGCTTCAGTTCTTGGTGGTGGTGGTGCTCCTCTTCAGCGGAACGGCTCGGTCCCGCCCGACTGCCCGACTTACTTTTTTTTTTTTTTTTTTTTTTTTTTTTTTTCCCCCCCCTTTCTTTTGCCTAAATTCCATTAGAAATTAGGGGACATTAATTTAATTTTAAAAAATTAATCTTACGCTACTTACCTACCTACTACATACACGCTATTATATGTGGTGGTAGCTTAATATTATTATTATTGGACTCTTTTGTCGTCTGTCTTATTGATGATTGTCAAAAAATTTACATTTTATCTAGTTATTTTATTTCATTATGATTACGACACGGATTTACAATGCAAAATATTTTGTAATAACACACATTTCAAAGTGATGTAGAGAGGGGGAAGAGAACCTTAATTTCGAAAACTGGCCGACGACACTACTTAGTTGTTAATTTTTTTTTTTTTTTTTTTTTTTTTTTTTTTCTTTTTCTTTTTCTTTAATAATTGATCAAAGACGAGTTCAGTAGTTCAGTCCGTCCGTTGTTTCTTTCGTTCGCTCGCTCGCCTGTCGCTCTCTCTCTCTCTCGCTCTACATATGTAGGTACGATGCGAACCGCTCACATCGGCACCAATATATAACCAGAGTATAGAGCAAGCTAAAAAAATTTCGACTTACACTCGTCTCTCAGCCCTCGTCACGTTCGCACCGGTCGAACGTGTGCATATTATCTCGTGTTAAGTTTACGTTAAACACCCCCTAGACAATGTCCGGTCGCGGCAAAGGTGGCAAAGTAAAGGGAAAGGTCAAGTCCCGTTCCAATCGTGCCGGCCTTCAATTCCCGGTGGGACGTATCCACAGATTGCTCAGAAACGGGAACTACGCGGAGCGCGTCGGCGCCGGTGCGCCCGTTTACCTCGCGGCCGTCATGGAGTATCTCGCCGCTGAAGTTCTCGAGTTGGCGGGCAACGCAGCGAGGGACAATAAGAAAACTAGGATCATACCGAGACATCTTCAACTGGCGATACGCAACGACGAGGAGTTGAACAAGCTTCTGTCCGGCGTGACTATCGCACAGGGAGGCGTACTGCCCAACATCCAAGCGGTACTCTTACCCAAGAAGACTGAGAAGAAGGCCTAAGAGGGCTTTCTCTTCTCTCATCGTCTCCTTTTTATCGCAACGTCGTCTCTGCTGCTGCTGCTGCTGCTGCTGCGCGTGCATATGCTGCATGTCTAATGGGCATATACACGCAGCGCGCGCGCGCGCTCACTCGATAATGTTTAAAAGGCCCTTTTCAGGGCCACAATATGCTTCCTAAGGTGGCACACACGGGGTTGTGCCCTATTGTTTTGTTATCTAAACGGCGGTCGACGGTCTGAAAGTTATATTTTTTTTTTTTTTTTTTTGTTCTCGAACTCTAAACCAAACAAATTATAAACGAATTCCTTAGATTAAAAAAAAAAAAAAAAAAAAAAAAAACAATAATAATAATAATAATTGTCTGTATACACATTGCTAAAATAGTGTAGTAATAATTAGTAGTATAATTATATTGTGCATCCCAATGGGGATTGTCTAAAATTTTTAACCATTCGATTTTAATTTATTTTTTGAAAATTTAGAGCATTTTGAGAAACTAATTTGAATATTTTGAAGATTGGCTCAACAGTTATTTAAAAAAAAAAAATGTTTAAATATTTTCAATTTTAAAGGTAAGTGACGTCATCACGTCAAAAATTGAAAGCTGTCACCACGATGTCATCCATCTCATATCTGTCAAAGTTCATACGAAAAAAAAAGAGAAATCGCAAGAAAAATTATTATTTTTGACATTTATAAATTTGACACATGACAGATTATCAATACTTGCCACTTACTTTTTATTTTCTGAGGCAACGATACAAACTATTTGAAATTGAATTAAATTGAATTGTGAAATTTGAAGGGCATAAAATGTGAATATTTTTCATAATTAATTAGTCCGTAATGATCAGTAACCTTATTCCTCTAAATGATTTTTTTTTTTTTTTTTTTTTTTTACGCGGCATATATTGTATTTATATAGTTAATATCCAAGAGAGAACGCGGGCCGGCGGCGTTCTGATTGGACGGTACCAAACTATTTATATGAAAAGCGACGCAGCGTATCTGTGCGCGGTACCGTATATAAATTAAAAATCGTTCGCTTTGCATTTTCAAACCACTCCCGAACGACGCTAAGGTCGGTCGTGTTCGCGCGCGCGCTCTCTCTCTATCGTCAATTCGCACACATTTGTCAGGGTCATCTCATCCCTTTCGACGCAGCCATGCCACCGAAGACAAGCGGAAAGGCGGCCAAGAAATCCGGCAAGGCCCAGAAGAATATATCGAAGACTGACAAAAGGAAAAAGAAGCACAAGAGGAAGGAAAGTTACGCTATCTACATCTACAAGGTGCTCAAACAGGTCCATCCGGACACCGGAATCTCGAGTAAGGCCATGTCGATCATGAACAGTTTCGTGAACGACATCTTCGAGCGTATCGCCGCCGAGGCTTCCCGTCTCGCCCATTACAACAAGAGGTCGACCATCACCTCCAGGGAGGTGCAGACATCCGTGAGGCTGTTGCTCCCGGGCGAGTTGGCCAAGCACGCGGTCAGCGAGGGTACCAAGGCCGTGACCAAGTACACTTCGTCCAAATAAGCGAGCGTGAAGCCACAGCGTTTCGTCGCCGCGTTTTTTTTTTAAATTGAACAAAAGGCCCTTTTCAGGGCCACAATATTGTTCTGTGAAAGAGTTTTATGCATTAGTTTCATATATCTCTAGCAGAGGGCGATCGATTGAATGGATTGATTTCGAATAATTTTCCCGAGGTCTTAACAAAACTTATATTATTAACAACAATTTTCTTTGACAAAATGATATTAAAAAAAAAAAAAAAAAAAAAAAAAAAAACTATCATTTGCGTATCGAAGAAAGATCACGTGTTTTTTTTTTTTTTTTTTTTTTTTTTTTATCAATTTAAAAGTTTCCGCAAAATATTATTATAGCGGGTTTTACAAATAGGTATATAATATTTATATAATGGAAAAAGAAAAATTATAACACTACAGCTACGTTTAGTTTCTGAAACTTTTCAAAGAGAGAGTGAGATAGCGAACGAGCGCGAGTACCTAGTATCGCAACGACACCCACTCGCCCGCGGCCCTTCCCCCTCCGAGACCCGAGTGCTCTATATATATATAGGTGAAAAACGCGCAAAATGCCACATAACGATTTCATTCCCCGTTAACACAGTACACAATGGCACGTACGAAGCAGACTGCTCGTAAATCGACCGGTGGCAAGGCGCCCCGTAAGCAGCTGGCCACTAAGGCGGCGCGCAAGAGCGCCCCGGCCACCGGCGGCGTGAAGAAGCCTCACCGTTACAGGCCCGGCACTGTCGCTCTCCGTGAGATCCGGCGTTATCAGAAAAGTACGGAGTTGCTGATACGCAAATTGCCGTTCCAACGTTTGGTGCGTGAGATCGCACAAGACTTCAAGACCGATCTACGTTTCCAAAGCTCCGCCGTGATGGCGTTGCAGGAGGCGAGCGAGGCTTACCTGGTCGGTCTCTTCGAAGACACCAACCTGTGCGCCATTCACGCGAAGCGCGTCACCATCATGCCCAAGGACATTCAGCTGGCTCGCAGGATCCGCGGCGAGAGGGCTTGAACACAACAAAGCGAGAGCTCGCGTCATAAACTGGATACAACACTCCCACCGGATGGATTGTTGAATTGGCCGACGACCACCATCACCCGGTCCGGTCAGTTCACGATCCATCCGCGCGAATGTATGTATCCAAAACAAACAAAAGGCCCTTTTCAGGGCCGCCAAATGTTATCAAATTATGTTTCTTTATAACGTTAAAACAGCGAGGTCGATAATGTTATTAACATAATAATAACGATGATGATCTGCATTAACACGACGAACATTATAAATAAATAGATACATAATTATTCATTATTACTATCGTTCGATTAGTTTAATAATTATCAGAGTAGTTGTTCGCACTAGTGGTCGGGGCTACTCGGTTAATTTGTAATCTCTCTCTCTACATTAGTTTTTGCATCGCAAAAAAAAAAAAAAAAAAAAAAAAAAACGATTCGTAATTATACATATTCGCATTTTCTAAAAACTATTCTCACGAATTAAACAATTTAGATTACTTATGGTGCCTGTTTTACAAATTATTAATAAACTATATAGATGTATGAATAAAAACAATTCCAAAGTTTCATGTTATTGACAAAATCAATAAGAACAAATTCAAGAAGGAGAAATAGATAATTCTAATTATTTTAATAACAGCTCCCTCGTCACCGCTCCCCCCGCTCGTGCAATGCGAGTGTATAAATGTTCGAAATTCGAGCTCGATTTTTTAGTTAGTTCACTCTCTCGCTCCGTCGCAGACGTGCACGCGCGAGTGCTTACTTTTCGAATCGTATATTTCATATAACTTACAACCTACGAGATGACCGGTCGCGGCAAGGGAGGTAAAGGTCTGGGGAAAGGAGGTGCCAAGCGTCACAGGAAGGTACTCCGGGATAACATCCAGGGTATCACCAAACCGGCCATCCGTCGTCTGGCCAGAAGAGGTGGCGTGAAACGTATCTCTGGTCTCATTTACGAGGAGACACGCGGCGTGCTCAAAGTATTCCTCGAGAATGTTATCCGCGACGCCGTCACGTACACCGAGCACGCCAAGAGGAAGACCGTCACCGCCATGGATGTGGTGTACGCTCTGAAACGCCAAGGTCGCACCCTGTACGGCTTCGGAGGTTAAGGGAGAACGTATCGGCCGGCCCACACCTCGCCATCTACGCCATCTACGACTAGGTCGACGCTCCCCGCCCGGTTGATGTGTGCGCTTGTTCAAAAAAAGGCCCTTTTCAGGGCCGCAGAGAATTCATGACATTTTTTTTTTTTACAATACAACTCGTTTCGCTATGATAAACTGGGCATTTGATCAAACTATGTATGTAATATAAGTAGTACACCTACATTAACATGTGACATTTTCATGAATGCTTGCAATCATTATATACATATGTCACATTGTGTATGTGTATGTGTGTGTGTGTGTGTGTGTATATATATATATATATATATATATATATATATATATATATATAAATATGAATAAAGAAAAAAAAATTTCGACGTACACGAACAGTTCGAGATTTTTACGATTCTTACATAAAAGCATTTTTTTCCCCCTTCCTCATTTATTTCTTATTAAATCTCTCATGATATAATTATCGACATTAACCAGTAAACATAATAATAATAATGATGATTATTATGATAAACGCCATTTGTTGATTAGGTACGCTTGTATTATTAATATTCATAAACGAAATAAAGCTCCAAACCATACATCCGATATACCGATCACATTACAATATTTATTACAATTAAGCGACCGATACTCGGAAGTGGTTGACCGTTTTCAAATTTCCTTGTGCTCGCTCAATTATACATAATGCTCTCGACTCGAATGTGGAAGATTCGATTCCGCACCGAGACTGGACGAAGAAGGCCGCCGCCGCCGCCGCCGTTACACAGAAAGAAACTAATCGTAATATTATGGATAAGATTACGATTCATTTGAAAGCTATATGCAACGCAAATAAACAATAACACGCATATATATCACCTACGTACACTACATACACGTCTTAGGGTCGCTAACGCGTTACATTTTCTCGGAAAATTGCTACTTTTAAACTTTTATAATTCGATGTCACATCAAAATCGCGGGATACTCGGCGAGCTGGCGGCGGATGAGTGTTTTACAAATGCTAACTTTTCATCGATTATACGATGGAAAAAGTCGCTGCGCCCGTAGGATGAGTTGCTATGTCGGAACTTTGGGATGTTTCACAATTATTTATGCATCGAAAAGCGACAATAACATTAAATATAGTAAGATAAATGTATTTTAAAGCGGACACCGCGTACGGGACGGACGCTGTCGCGAATATAAACGTCTCTACAGCGACGAGGGCGCTATCGAGACGATAGCTCGATGCGCCGTATCGTAGGTGAACTCAAATATTATCTATAACCATGGGAGATTCGGACTCGAGGGTTTAAATAAAACGCGAAAAGTGTGTTTTAATAGATCTATGCTAGTGAAAAGTTGTCAGCGTTCATACGAGAAAACGTATCTCGACACCGCAGTCGTCGATTCGGTATTGCCTTCGGTTTGTTACGAGTGGCGACATCTGTTCTCCACTTGATACGTACTACACACATTTATAATATATTCACGTAGTATTATACACAGTACTGAAGAACTAACTAACACTTTTATAAAATAATAAATAAACAAACACGCACGCACGCACACACATATTATAATGGCAGACACAGCAGTGGCAACCGAAGTCCCGGCCCCGGCGACCCCCGCGAAGAAACCCAAGGCGAGCGCCGCCGCAGGCGCCAAGAAGCCGAAGGCGAAGCCGACGCACCCCAAGACGTCCGAGATGGTCACGAACGCGATCACCGAGCTCAAGGAGCGCAGCGGCTCCTCGCTGCAGGCCATCAAGAAGTACATCACGGCCAATTACAAGGTGGACGCCGAGAAACTGGCGCCGTTCATAAGGAAGTACCTCAAGAGCGCCGTCGAGTCCGGAGCTCTGATCCAGACCAAGGGCAAGGGGGCGTCGGGCTCGTTCAAGCTGGAGTCCAAGTCGTCCGCGTCGAAGAAGCCAGCCGCCGCCGGCTCCGGGGCGAAGAAGAGGAGCGCCAGCAAGGCGGACGGCGACGATTCCTCCGCGCCCGCAGCCAAGAAGGCCAAGAAGGCGACCGTCTCGGCCGCCGCGAAGGCCAAGAAGGCCGCGTCCGCCGCGTCGCCGGCCAAGAGCAAGGCCGCCGCGGCGACCACCAGGGACAAGAAGGCCGCCGTCGCCGCCGCCGCCGCCAAGAAGAAGCCCGCCGCCGCGGCCGCCTCCAAGAAGTCGCCCGCGACCCCGGTGAAGGGCAAGGGCGCCGCGCCCAAGGCGAAGAAGACCGCGAAGCCGCCCACCAAGAAGCCGAAAGCGCCCAAACCGAAGAAGGCCGCCGCCGCGCCCAAGTCCAAGGCCGCCGCGGCCAAGAAGACCTCCGCCGCGAAGAAGTAAGGAGGGGCGACGCGCGCGAGCGAACGAGCTCCTCTCACCGTCCGTCCGTCCGTCCGTCCGTCCGTCCTCCGGTCCCGGACACGGCCAGCCCGCGAGCAGCGGGGTGGCGTGTGTGATGGTTGGTCGGTGGTGGTGGTGGTGGTGGTGGTGGTGGTGGTGTGCCCCGTATACACCCGAAAACAAACAGCCCTTTTCAGGGCTAACAGATATCTCACGTGCCGTGCGGTGGTGCGACGAGACGAGACGAGATCCGTTCTCGTCTTCGTCGTCCTCCTCCCACGTTTCATTATATCGATCCTCGGCGAGCCCCCGCGGGGGTGTGTAATAAATAAATATATCGTGCCTGATGCTGCTGCTGCTGCTGCTGCTTCAGTTCTTGGTGGTGGTGGTGCTCCTCTTCAGCGGAACGGCTCGGTCCCGCCCGACTGCCCGACTTACTTTTTTTTTTTTTTTTTTTTTTTTTTTTTTTCCCCCCCCTTTCTTTTGCCTAAATTCCATTAGAAATTAGGGGACATTAATTTAATTTTAAAAAATTAATCTTACGCTACTTACCTACCTACTACATACACGCTATTATATGTGGTGGTAGCTTAATATTATTATTATTGGACTCTTTTGTCGTCTGTCTTATTGATGATTGTCAAAAAATTTACATTTTATCTAGTTATTTTATTTCATTATGATTACGACACGGATTTACAATGCAAAATATTTTGTAATAACACACATTTCAAAGTGATGTAGAGAGGGGGAAGAGAACCTTAATTTCGAAAACTGGCCGACGACACTACTTAGTTGTTAATTTTTTTTTTTTTTTTTTTTTTTTTTTTTTTCTTTTTCTTTTTCTTTAATAATTGATCAAAGACGAGTTCAGTAGTTCAGTCCGTCCGTTGTTTCTTTCGTTCGCTCGCTCGCCTGTCGCTCTCTCTCTCTCTCGCTCTACATATGTAGGTACGATGCGAACCGCTCACATCGGCACCAATATATAACCAGAGTATAGAGCAAGCTAAAAAAATTTCGACTTACACTCGTCTCTCAGCCCTCGTCACGTTCGCACCGGTCGAACGTGTGCATATTATCTCGTGTTAAGTTTACGTTAAACACCCCCTAGACAATGTCCGGTCGCGGCAAAGGTGGCAAAGTAAAGGGAAAGGTCAAGTCCCGTTCCAATCGTGCCGGCCTTCAATTCCCGGTGGGACGTATCCACAGATTGCTCAGAAACGGGAACTACGCGGAGCGCGTCGGCGCCGGTGCGCCCGTTTACCTCGCGGCCGTCATGGAGTATCTCGCCGCTGAAGTTCTCGAGTTGGCGGGCAACGCAGCGAGGGACAATAAGAAAACTAGGATCATACCGAGACATCTTCAACTGGCGATACGCAACGACGAGGAGTTGAACAAGCTTCTGTCCGGCGTGACTATCGCACAGGGAGGCGTACTGCCCAACATCCAAGCGGTACTCTTACCCAAGAAGACTGAGAAGAAGGCCTAAGAGGGCTTTCTCTTCTCTCATCGTCTCCTTTTTATCGCAACGTCGTCTCTGCTGCTGCTGCTGCTGCTGCTGCGCGTGCATATGCTGCATGTCTAATGGGCATATACACGCAGCGCGCGCGCGCGCTCACTCGATAATGTTTAAAAGGCCCTTTTCAGGGCCACAATATGCTTCCTAAGGTGGCACACACGGGGTTGTGCCCTATTGTTTTGTTATCTAAACGGCGGTCGACGGTCTGAAAGTTATATTTTTTTTTTTTTTTTTTTGTTCTCGAACTCTAAACCAAACAAATTATAAACGAATTCCTTAGATTAAAAAAAAAAAAAAAAAAAAAAAAAACAATAATAATAATAATAATTGTCTGTATACACATTGCTAAAATAGTGTAGTAATAATTAGTAGTATAATTATATTGTGCATCCCAATGGGGATTGTCTAAAATTTTTAACCATTCGATTTTAATTTATTTTTTGAAAATTTAGAGCATTTTGAGAAACTAATTTGAATATTTTGAAGATTGGCTCAACAGTTATTTAAAAAAAAAAAATGTTTAAATATTTTCAATTTTAAAGGTAAGTGACGTCATCACGTCAAAAATTGAAAGCTGTCACCACGATGTCATCCATCTCATATCTGTCAAAGTTCATACGAAAAAAAAAGAGAAATCGCAAGAAAAATTATTATTTTTGACATTTATAAATTTGACACATGACAGATTATCAATACTTGCCACTTACTTTTTATTTTCTGAGGCAACGATACAAACTATTTGAAATTGAATTAAATTGAATTGTGAAATTTGAAGGGCATAAAATGTGAATATTTTTCATAATTAATTAGTCCGTAATGATCAGTAACCTTATTCCTCTAAATGATTTTTTTTTTTTTTTTTTTTTTTTACGCGGCATATATTGTATTTATATAGTTAATATCCAAGAGAGAACGCGGGCCGGCGGCGTTCTGATTGGACGGTACCAAACTATTTATATGAAAAGCGACGCAGCGTATCTGTGCGCGGTACCGTATATAAATTAAAAATCGTTCGCTTTGCATTTTCAAACCACTCCCGAACGACGCTAAGGTCGGTCGTGTTCGCGCGCGCGCTCTCTCTCTATCGTCAATTCGCACACATTTGTCAGGGTCATCTCATCCCTTTCGACGCAGCCATGCCACCGAAGACAAGCGGAAAGGCGGCCAAGAAATCCGGCAAGGCCCAGAAGAATATATCGAAGACTGACAAAAGGAAAAAGAAGCACAAGAGGAAGGAAAGTTACGCTATCTACATCTACAAGGTGCTCAAACAGGTCCATCCGGACACCGGAATCTCGAGTAAGGCCATGTCGATCATGAACAGTTTCGTGAACGACATCTTCGAGCGTATCGCCGCCGAGGCTTCCCGTCTCGCCCATTACAACAAGAGGTCGACCATCACCTCCAGGGAGGTGCAGACATCCGTGAGGCTGTTGCTCCCGGGCGAGTTGGCCAAGCACGCGGTCAGCGAGGGTACCAAGGCCGTGACCAAGTACACTTCGTCCAAATAAGCGAGCGTGAAGCCACAGCGTTTCGTCGCCGCGTTTTTTTTTTAAATTGAACAAAAGGCCCTTTTCAGGGCCACAATATTGTTCTGTGAAAGAGTTTTATGCATTAGTTTCATATATCTCTAGCAGAGGGCGATCGATTGAATGGATTGATTTCGAATAATTTTCCCGAGGTCTTAACAAAACTTATATTATTAACAACAATTTTCTTTGACAAAATGATATTAAAAAAAAAAAAAAAAAAAAAAAAAAAAACTATCATTTGCGTATCGAAGAAAGATCACGTGTTTTTTTTTTTTTTTTTTTTTTTTTTTTATCAATTTAAAAGTTTCCGCAAAATATTATTATAGCGGGTTTTACAAATAGGTATATAATATTTATATAATGGAAAAAGAAAAATTATAACACTACAGCTACGTTTAGTTTCTGAAACTTTTCAAAGAGAGAGTGAGATAGCGAACGAGCGCGAGTACCTAGTATCGCAACGACACCCACTCGCCCGCGGCCCTTCCCCCTCCGAGACCCGAGTGCTCTATATATATATAGGTGAAAAACGCGCAAAATGCCACATAACGATTTCATTCCCCGTTAACACAGTACACAATGGCACGTACGAAGCAGACTGCTCGTAAATCGACCGGTGGCAAGGCGCCCCGTAAGCAGCTGGCCACTAAGGCGGCGCGCAAGAGCGCCCCGGCCACCGGCGGCGTGAAGAAGCCTCACCGTTACAGGCCCGGCACTGTCGCTCTCCGTGAGATCCGGCGTTATCAGAAAAGTACGGAGTTGCTGATACGCAAATTGCCGTTCCAACGTTTGGTGCGTGAGATCGCACAAGACTTCAAGACCGATCTACGTTTCCAAAGCTCCGCCGTGATGGCGTTGCAGGAGGCGAGCGAGGCTTACCTGGTCGGTCTCTTCGAAGACACCAACCTGTGCGCCATTCACGCGAAGCGCGTCACCATCATGCCCAAGGACATTCAGCTGGCTCGCAGGATCCGCGGCGAGAGGGCTTGAACACAACAAAGCGAGAGCTCGCGTCATAAACTGGATACAACACTCCCACCGGATGGATTGTTGAATTGGCCGACGACCACCATCACCCGGTCCGGTCAGTTCACGATCCATCCGCGCGAATGTATGTATCCAAAACAAACAAAAGGCCCTTTTCAGGGCCGCCAAATGTTATCAAATTATGTTTCTTTATAACGTTAAAACAGCGAGGTCGATAATGTTATTAACATAATAATAACGATGATGATCTGCATTAACACGACGAACATTATAAATAAATAGATACATAATTATTCATTATTACTATCGTTCGATTAGTTTAATAATTATCAGAGTAGTTGTTCGCACTAGTGGTCGGGGCTACTCGGTTAATTTGTAATCTCTCTCTCTACATTAGTTTTTGCATCGCAAAAAAAAAAAAAAAAAAAAAAAAAAACGATTCGTAATTATACATATTCGCATTTTCTAAAAACTATTCTCACGAATTAAACAATTTAGATTACTTATGGTGCCTGTTTTACAAATTATTAATAAACTATATAGATGTATGAATAAAAACAATTCCAAAGTTTCATGTTATTGACAAAATCAATAAGAACAAATTCAAGAAGGAGAAATAGATAATTCTAATTATTTTAATAACAGCTCCCTCGTCACCGCTCCCCCCGCTCGTGCAATGCGAGTGTATAAATGTTCGAAATTCGAGCTCGATTTTTTAGTTAGTTCACTCTCTCGCTCCGTCGCAGACGTGCACGCGCGAGTGCTTACTTTTCGAATCGTATATTTCATATAACTTACAACCTACGAGATGACCGGTCGCGGCAAGGGAGGTAAAGGTCTGGGGAAAGGAGGTGCCAAGCGTCACAGGAAGGTACTCCGGGATAACATCCAGGGTATCACCAAACCGGCCATCCGTCGTCTGGCCAGAAGAGGTGGCGTGAAACGTATCTCTGGTCTCATTTACGAGGAGACACGCGGCGTGCTCAAAGTATTCCTCGAGAATGTTATCCGCGACGCCGTCACGTACACCGAGCACGCCAAGAGGAAGACCGTCACCGCCATGGATGTGGTGTACGCTCTGAAACGCCAAGGTCGCACCCTGTACGGCTTCGGAGGTTAAGGGAGAACGTATCGGCCGGCCCACACCTCGCCATCTACGCCATCTACGACTAGGTCGACGCTCCCCGCCCGGTTGATGTGTGCGCTTGTTCAAAAAAAGGCCCTTTTCAGGGCCGCAGAGAATTCATGACATTTTTTTTTTTTACAATACAACTCGTTTCGCTATGATAAACTGGGCATTTGATCAAACTATGTATGTAATATAAGTAGTACACCTACATTAACATGTGACATTTTCATGAATGCTTGCAATCATTATATACATATGTCACATTGTGTATGTGTATGTGTGTGTGTGTGTGTGTATATATATATATATATATATATATATATATATATATATATATATAAATATGAATAAAGAAAAAAAAATTTCGACGTACACGAACAGTTCGAGATTTTTACGATTCTTACATAAAAGCATTTTTTTCCCCCTTCCTCATTTATTTCTTATTAAATCTCTCATGATATAATTATCGACATTAACCAGTAAACATAATAATAATAATGATGATTATTATGATAAACGCCATTTGTTGATTAGGTACGCTTGTATTATTAATATTCATAAACGAAATAAAGCTCCAAACCATACATCCGATATACCGATCACATTACAATATTTATTACAATTAAGCGACCGATACTCGGAAGTGGTTGACCGTTTTCAAATTTCCTTGTGCTCGCTCAATTATACATAATGCTCTCGACTCGAATGTGGAAGATTCGATTCCGCACCGAGACTGGACGAAGAAGGCCGCCGCCGCCGCCGCCGTTACACAGAAAGAAACTAATCGTAATATTATGGATAAGATTACGATTCATTTGAAAGCTATATGCAACGCAAATAAACAATAACACGCATATATATCACCTACGTACACTACATACACGTCTTAGGGTCGCTAACGCGTTACATTTTCTCGGAAAATTGCTACTTTTAAACTTTTATAATTCGATGTCACATCAAAATCGCGGGATACTCGGCGAGCTGGCGGCGGATGAGTGTTTTACAAATGCTAACTTTTCATCGATTATACGATGGAAAAAGTCGCTGCGCCCGTAGGATGAGTTGCTATGTCGGAACTTTGGGATGTTTCACAATTATTTATGCATCGAAAAGCGACAATAACATTAAATATAGTAAGATAAATGTATTTTAAAGCGGACACCGCGTACGGGACGGACGCTGTCGCGAATATAAACGTCTCTACAGCGACGAGGGCGCTATCGAGACGATAGCTCGATGCGCCGTATCGTAGGTGAACTCAAATATTATCTATAACCATGGGAGATTCGGACTCGAGGGTTTAAATAAAACGCGAAAAGTGTGTTTTAATAGATCTATGCTAGTGAAAAGTTGTCAGCGTTCATACGAGAAAACGTATCTCGACACCGCAGTCGTCGATTCGGTATTGCCTTCGGTTTGTTACGAGTGGCGACATCTGTTCTCCACTTGATACGTACTACACACATTTATAATATATTCACGTAGTATTATACACAGTACTGAAGAACTAACTAACACTTTTATAAAATAATAAATAAACAAACACGCACGCACGCACACACATATTATAATGGCAGACACAGCAGTGGCAACCGAAGTCCCGGCCCCGGCGACCCCCGCGAAGAAACCCAAGGCGAGCGCCGCCGCAGGCGCCAAGAAGCCGAAGGCGAAGCCGACGCACCCCAAGACGTCCGAGATGGTCACGAACGCGATCACCGAGCTCAAGGAGCGCAGCGGCTCCTCGCTGCAGGCCATCAAGAAGTACATCACGGCCAATTACAAGGTGGACGCCGAGAAACTGGCGCCGTTCATAAGGAAGTACCTCAAGAGCGCCGTCGAGTCCGGAGCTCTGATCCAGACCAAGGGCAAGGGGGCGTCGGGCTCGTTCAAGCTGGAGTCCAAGTCGTCCGCGTCGAAGAAGCCAGCCGCCGCCGGCTCCGGGGCGAAGAAGAGGAGCGCCAGCAAGGCGGACGGCGACGATTCCTCCGCGCCCGCAGCCAAGAAGGCCAAGAAGGCGACCGTCTCGGCCGCCGCGAAGGCCAAGAAGGCCGCGTCCGCCGCGTCGCCGGCCAAGAGCAAGGCCGCCGCGGCGACCACCAGGGACAAGAAGGCCGCCGTCGCCGCCGCCGCCGCCAAGAAGAAGCCCGCCGCCGCGGCCGCCTCCAAGAAGTCGCCCGCGACCCCGGTGAAGGGCAAGGGCGCCGCGCCCAAGGCGAAGAAGACCGCGAAGCCGCCCACCAAGAAGCCGAAAGCGCCCAAACCGAAGAAGGCCGCCGCCGCGCCCAAGTCCAAGGCCGCCGCGGCCAAGAAGACCTCCGCCGCGAAGAAGTAAGGAGGGGCGACGCGCGCGAGCGAACGAGCTCCTCTCACCGTCCGTCCGTCCGTCCGTCCGTCCGTCCTCCGGTCCCGGACACGGCCAGCCCGCGAGCAGCGGGGTGGCGTGTGTGATGGTTGGTCGGTGGTGGTGGTGGTGGTGGTGGTGGTGGTGGTGTGCCCCGTATACACCCGAAAACAAACAGCCCTTTTCAGGGCTAACAGATATCTCACGTGCCGTGCGGTGGTGCGACGAGACGAGACGAGATCCGTTCTCGTCTTCGTCGTCCTCCTCCCACGTTTCATTATATCGATCCTCGGCGAGCCCCCGCGGGGGTGTGTAATAAATAAATATATCGTGCCTGATGCTGCTGCTGCTGCTGCTGCTTCAGTTCTTGGTGGTGGTGGTGCTCCTCTTCAGCGGAACGGCTCGGTCCCGCCCGACTGCCCGACTTACTTTTTTTTTTTTTTTTTTTTTTTTTTTTTTTCCCCCCCCTTTCTTTTGCCTAAATTCCATTAGAAATTAGGGGACATTAATTTAATTTTAAAAAATTAATCTTACGCTACTTACCTACCTACTACATACACGCTATTATATGTGGTGGTAGCTTAATATTATTATTATTGGACTCTTTTGTCGTCTGTCTTATTGATGATTGTCAAAAAATTTACATTTTATCTAGTTATTTTATTTCATTATGATTACGACACGGATTTACAATGCAAAATATTTTGTAATAACACACATTTCAAAGTGATGTAGAGAGGGGGAAGAGAACCTTAATTTCGAAAACTGGCCGACGACACTACTTAGTTGTTAATTTTTTTTTTTTTTTTTTTTTTTTTTTTTTTCTTTTTCTTTTTCTTTAATAATTGATCAAAGACGAGTTCAGTAGTTCAGTCCGTCCGTTGTTTCTTTCGTTCGCTCGCTCGCCTGTCGCTCTCTCTCTCTCTCGCTCTACATATGTAGGTACGATGCGAACCGCTCACATCGGCACCAATATATAACCAGAGTATAGAGCAAGCTAAAAAAATCACTCCGGCTCCAGCACCCGCGCCGCACGGACGTATTCACGCCTGCGCTCCCGAATCGCTATCGAGCCCCCCACTCCGCACCTCGCCGCATCGGTCGGATACCCGCCGCACCTCGCCGCACCCGCCGCATCGGTCAGCCGCCGCGCCCGGGCCTAGCCTATTGTATTGTATAAGTACAATAGCAGCTAACTCAGCGCAGCTGCGAATTGTTTCATTATATTGCCGAACGGGTGGACACAATCTGTTGCGAAGTTACATTCGCAATCGATTGCGATCCGCCTTACGGGCGATTCGACCCCTTACAAATCCACGCGAGTGGTCAGCCAAGGGATACCCAGCGGTGATAACGCACTTGGCTGAGGCGTGCCCCGAGCGCCTGCCGTTCCCCTTCAGGGAAAGGCAATCTCGGACGGGTCTGGACCACCCGGCCTTGGGGGGACCCCTAGTCGGGCCCAGATATCGCCCGTTTTTCCCACCTTCCCATCCCTCTTTCCATTCTTTGGGGCTGAATTTCCCCCAAAGCAGCTAGGGGCCTTCGCACAATAAGATCGGCGAAGGAACTATTCATAGCTTAGGGCTCACCCTAGTACTCACCCCTCTGCCTACCCCGGCAGAGGGACTTTCTTACACATCCACGCACATCCCCGGGCTGTCCCACCCGAGGATGGACGGGAATAGGGACCTGCTATCGCTGTACTCGCTGGACGGAATCTTGAAATTCGTCCAGCGAAGCGACACCAAGACGCTGATGTTGCTTCAGAAGCACATCAGTGAGCGTTGCAACGCAACGCAACCCCGCCCCGCGACCCCGCGAGAGCCGCTTACCCCGGCCGAAATCGCGCCCCCCCCTTCCGTCGCGTCCGCGCTCCGCAGAGCCGCCGCGCTTCCTTCACCCGCCGCGCCCGCGCCCCGCGATCACGCGCATGCCGCCGCGCCGCCGACTCCATCTTCGAATGCTGCTGTACCGACAGCAGCAAACGCGCCGCGTCCCCCCGCCGCACCCGCTCCGTGTGGATCGGCGAGTTCCCCCGCGACGCTCCCCCCCGCCGGCTCCGTCCTCAACGGAACGGCGCAGTCTTTGAAGGCTCTCATGAGCCCGTTCGCTTCAGGGTCTCCGGCTTCACCGGAAAAAAAGGGCCCCGAGGCCCAAAAAAAGCGCGCCCCAAAAACGGCATCCGTGTCGGAGAGCGACACGGACTCGTCCGAGTCGTCCTCCGACATGGAGGTCGACCCCAATGTGGACTCGGAGGGTTTCCGAGTCCACACCAACAAAAGGAGGCGTAAGGCCCCCTCGTCAACCTCAGGCTCCGATGCTGCGCCGGCCAGCAAGGAGCCGCGTCAGGCAGAGCCGACGGCCCCAACACCGCGCCGCGAACGCCCCCCACCCCCCCTCATAATCAGAGATAAACATCTCTGGAGGGACATTCACGCGGCCCTCCCGCGTAAAGCGATCCGTCTCGTGGAGGCACGAGACGTTAATAATGGTATTAGGGTGACCGTACAGTCGCCCGAGGACCACCGCAGCCTCACGCGATACCTACTGGAGCACCGTATAGGCTACTATACGTATGCGCTCGAGGAGGAGAAACGTCTCCGCGTCGTCATCCGCGGACTCCCGAAGGAGATAGGAACCGCCGAAATTCTGGAGGACCTCCGCGCGCAAGGCCTCCCAGTCCACGAGGTGCACCGGATGCACCGCAGTAACACCAAAGAACCATATAATATGGTTCTGTCGATCCTTGACCTCACAAAAGAGGGCAAGGAAATCTTCAACATTAGATCGGTGTGCGGGCTCTCAAAGCTTATCTTCGAGAGCCCACACAACAAATCCACGCTCCGGCAATGCCACCGGTGCCAGCTTTACGGGCACTCGGCGCGCAATTGCCAGTCCCGCCCCAGGTGCGTGAAGTGCCTCGGGGACCATGGTACCGCGGAGTGCACCCGCACCAGGGACTCCCCCGACCCACCAGCCTGCGTCCTTTGTGGGAAGACTGGGCATCCCGCGAATTACCGCGGGTGCTCGGCTGCCCCTAAGCCCAAGATTAAGCCCAAAGGCAAGCCCCCAAAGGGCAAACGCCCAGCGGCTGCCCCCAAACCGGTCTATGTGCCGGCACCTGCCCCGGCGTTCAACGCCTGGACAGGGCTGCCCACCCTTCCACCCCCTCGACAGGCTATAGCTGGCTTCACAGCTAAGCCTGCTCCCAAACCGGCCCCAGTCGCGACCTCCGCGGCACCGGTCACCGCGTCCCCCTCTGCCGCAGAGGACCTTGCACTTGCGACCAAGTTCGCAAAGTCGCTCCCATTCGACCTCCAGGAGGTCAGGATCTTAGCGAATAAGCTAAGACAGGCCAGGTCTGTACAGGACCAGCTCCTCATCGCCATAGAGCATGGGGAGCTGCTTCAGATCCTCGCCAGTCCCGCAACCCATTAATTCCCAATGGATTGCGCAAGTAGGGAAAAACCCCGCTCACTGACTCTGGCTACGTACAACGCTGACGGCCTGCGTGACCAACGGGAGTTGGTTCATGAGTTCCTGAAAGAAGAAAACATAGACATTCTTCTCGTGCAGGAGACCCTTCTCAAACCCAGCATTGGCGATCCTAGGATCGCCAACTACAAGATCATTAGGAACGACAGGCGTACCGCCCCTCGGGGAGGCACGCTCATCTACTACAAGAGGTCACTGCACTGCTCCCCAGTAAATGTGCCCCCGTTAGACAATCTCGAAGTTTCTGCCTGCAGATTAGCGATGACAGGCCATCAGCCCATAGTCATCGTCTGCGCGTATCTCGCTTGCAAGCGACCGCTACTTCAAGCGGAGCTTGCATCTCTCTTCAGTCTAGGCCCGTCGGTTATCATCGCCGGCGACCTAAACTGTAAACATACTAGCTGGAACTGCTCCAGCTCCAACCCTAACGGCAGGACCCTCCTTCGTCACTCTGACGAGCTGCTTTTCGGCATCCTAGCCCCCATTACGCCCACCCGGTACCCGTATAATCGGGCCACCGGAGGCTCGCCCAACGTTCTCGATTTGGCGCTACTGAAGGGCGTGTCCCTCCAGTTCCGCTCAATCGAATCCCTAGACGACATCGACTCGGATCACCGCCCGGTCGTCCTTAGACTAGGCCCTTCGCCAGACCAGACGCCTCAGACCAAGTCAATCACCGACTGGTCCAGGGTCAGGGACTCACTCCAACGCGGAGGACTCGCTGACCCTGAGCAGGCCCCAGCCCCCATTAGGACCCTTCAGGACACGGAAGGGGCGATCGAAGCCCTCACCGGCCACCTCCAAAACGTCGTTCGGGAGTCGACTCGGCAAGTCCCATGCGGGGACGGCCGATTTGCGCTCCCGAGGGACGCGAGGGAGCTACTGAGGAGGAAGAGAGCCGCCGCCCGAGCCTATGACAGCTTCCCATCAGAGGAAAACCGAGTCGCCTTTCGTTCACTTCATCGGGAAGTGAAAGCCCGCATTCAGGAGCTCAGGAACCAACGCTGGGAGAGCCTGCTCTCGGAGATCTCCCCAACGCACCAGGCATACTGGAGGTTGGCGAGATCGCTGAAAGCGGAATCCCTCTCGTCCATGCCGCCTCTCGAAAAACCCGACAACACTGTCGCGTTTGACGATGACGAAAAGGCGGAGTGTCTCGCCGAGAGTCTCAGGGAGCAATGCTCCCCCAACACCGCGCACGTCGACCCGGCCCACCTGCGCGTGGTGGACGCCGAGGTCGAACGGAGATCCTCTCTTCCCGCGGAAGACTCACTCGAGCCTGTCACGGTAAAAGAGGTACAGGACCTAATAAAAGGCCTCAGGCCCCGGAAAGCTCCCGGAGCCGACGGCATCTCCAACAAGCTGCTCAAGCTACTCCCTATACATCTGTTGATGATTCTGGTGAGCATCTTCAATGCCGCCATGGATAACTGCTCCTTTCCCTCCGCCTGGAAGGAAGCCGACGTCATCGGCATCCGAAAACCAGGAAAGCCCGCTGCGAAACCCTGCAGCTACCGTCCGATCAGCTTGCTCAGCGCGCTGGGCAAGCTGTACGAACGCCTCCTCTTGAGCAGACTCAGAGACTTCGCTTATGAAAATAAGCTGATCCCCGACGAGCAGTTCGGCTTTCGAGCCCTACACTCGTGCCCCCAGCAAGTGCTCCGCATCACGGAACACGTGCTCGCGAACTTCAATCGCGCCTCCAAACCCTGGAAGACGGGTGCTGTCTTCTTCGATGTGGCGAAAGCCTTCGACAAGGTCTGGCACAACGGCTTGATTTACAAGCTGTACAAACTGGGAGTGCCGGATAGACTCGTGCTCATCTTACGAGACTTTCTCCTTGATCGGAGCTTCCGCTTCAGAGTGGAGGGCACGCGCTCATCTCTCCACCCCATCAGAGCCGGAGTCCCCCAGGGCTCGGCTCTGTCCCCCCTACTTTTCACGCTGTACACCAGCGACATGCCCCGAACCCCACAGGTACATCTCGCCTTATACGCAGATGATACCGCCCTCTTCACTTCCGATATCAGTCAATATCGGATCTGCAGTCGTCTCAACACGGCGGTTGAGACGCTGGGCAACTGGTTCCGCACTTGGCGGATCGAGTTGAATCCGGACAAGAGCGCAGCGATCATGTTCGCTCGCGGCCCCCGCACTCAAAATGAGAGTCGGCCGACTCAAACGAGGCGGCAGTCTCTCGTCCCCATACATCTATTTGACCGCGTCATCCCTTGGGTTGACGAAGTCAAATACCTAGGAGTCACTTTAGATAGAGGCCTGTACTTCAGCAAACACATCAGGACGGTAAGGAACAGAGCACACTTTGTGCTCGGTCGCCTCTACCCAATGATATGCGGGAAGAGTAAGATGTCCCTTAGGAATAAGGTGACACTTTACAAAACCTGCATCCGACCGATCATGACGTACTCGAGCGTAGTCTTCGCCCATGCCGGCAAATGCTACATCAACTCGATGCAGCGGCTGCAGAATAAGTTCTTGCGCATGGCAGCCCAAGCGCCACTTTACATGCGCAACGCGGACCTTCACCGCGACCTGGAGCTCCTTCCCGTGAAGGAGTACATGGTATCCCTTTCGCGATCCTTCTTCGGTCTCGCTCCCCACCATCCCAATCCACTGGTGGTGGAGACAGTCAATTACACGCCCAA
Source organism: Malacosoma neustria (assembly GCA_963693495.1). NCBI lineage: Eukaryota > Metazoa > Arthropoda > Insecta > Lepidoptera > Lasiocampidae > Malacosoma > Malacosoma neustria. The sequence continues at coordinate 15,746,738 of OY856381.1, forward strand.
CCGCCGAGCACCCCACGCACGTCGTCGCCCGCGTAACGTGCTCACGGATAGACGCGACCCCATTTCTAGGACGCTAAAGCGAATGCTCTCGCGGACGCAATCCCCTCCAGTCCGGCATGGACCAGCCCGACGAAACAGGTTTAGGGATGCCTTCCGCCCCCCATAGCCTGTAGACGCACACAAACCACACAGTACATAAATACACGTAGAATAGATGTGTTGCGGGGGAGTTTCTTTCGCCGTTTCTTCTCCCCCAGCTATAAGCACTCCGAAACGGTAGTAGATTAGAGTAGGATCGGCTTCACCGGTGAAGTCGATAGTCCCCAATTAATAGTATTCTTGCCATTCGTGGCTGCTATCAATTATCCCCATGCAGCGTTCGAGCCGGGAGCGCGCCTCACAGGAGGCGCGTGACCGAGCACGCTGCCACGGCTGATCGACCCCGCTCCCACGGGGTCGGAATGCCTTTTCCGCCCGGTGTCGCTGTCGTTAGTCGTCTGAGACGATGACAGCTTTAGCTTTAAGGAAAAAAAAAAAAAAAGCTAAAAAAATTTCGACTTACACTCGTCTCTCAGCCCTCGTCACGTTCGCACCGGTCGAACGTGTGCATATTATCTCGTGTTAAGTTTACGTTAAACACCCCCTAGACAATGTCCGGTCGCGGCAAAGGTGGCAAAGTAAAGGGAAAGGTCAAGTCCCGTTCCAATCGTGCCGGCCTTCAATTCCCGGTGGGACGTATCCACAGATTGCTCAGAAACGGGAACTACGCGGAGCGCGTCGGCGCCGGTGCGCCCGTTTACCTCGCGGCCGTCATGGAGTATCTCGCCGCTGAAGTTCTCGAGTTGGCGGGCAACGCAGCGAGGGACAATAAGAAAACTAGGATCATACCGAGACATCTTCAACTGGCGATACGCAACGACGAGGAGTTGAACAAGCTTCTGTCCGGCGTGACTATCGCACAGGGAGGCGTACTGCCCAACATCCAAGCGGTACTCTTACCCAAGAAGACTGAGAAGAAGGCCTAAGAGGGCTTTCTCTTCTCTCATCGTCTCCTTTTTATCGCAACGTCGTCTCTGCTGCTGCTGCTGCTGCTGCTGCGCGTGCATATGCTGCATGTCTAATGGGCATATACACGCAGCGCGCGCGCGCGCTCACTCGATAATGTTTAAAAGGCCCTTTTCAGGGCCACAATATGCTTCCTAAGGTGGCACACACGGGGTTGTGCCCTATTGTTTTGTTATCTAAACGGCGGTCGACGGTCTGAAAGTTATATTTTTTTTTTTTTTTTTTTGTTCTCGAACTCTAAACCAAACAAATTATAAACGAATTCCTTAGATTAAAAAAAAAAAAAAAAAAAAAAAAAACAATAATAATAATAATAATTGTCTGTATACACATTGCTAAAATAGTGTAGTAATAATTAGTAGTATAATTATATTGTGCATCCCAATGGGGATTGTCTAAAATTTTTAACCATTCGATTTTAATTTATTTTTTGAAAATTTAGAGCATTTTGAGAAACTAATTTGAATATTTTGAAGATTGGCTCAACAGTTATTTAAAAAAAAAAAATGTTTAAATATTTTCAATTTTAAAGGTAAGTGACGTCATCACGTCAAAAATTGAAAGCTGTCACCACGATGTCATCCATCTCATATCTGTCAAAGTTCATACGAAAAAAAAAGAGAAATCGCAAGAAAAATTATTATTTTTGACATTTATAAATTTGACACATGACAGATTATCAATACTTGCCACTTACTTTTTATTTTCTGAGGCAACGATACAAACTATTTGAAATTGAATTAAATTGAATTGTGAAATTTGAAGGGCATAAAATGTGAATATTTTTCATAATTAATTAGTCCGTAATGATCAGTAACCTTATTCCTCTAAATGATTTTTTTTTTTTTTTTTTTTTTTTACGCGGCATATATTGTATTTATATAGTTAATATCCAAGAGAGAACGCGGGCCGGCGGCGTTCTGATTGGACGGTACCAAACTATTTATATGAAAAGCGACGCAGCGTATCTGTGCGCGGTACCGTATATAAATTAAAAATCGTTCGCTTTGCATTTTCAAACCACTCCCGAACGACGCTAAGGTCGGTCGTGTTCGCGCGCGCGCTCTCTCTCTATCGTCAATTCGCACACATTTGTCAGGGTCATCTCATCCCTTTCGACGCAGCCATGCCACCGAAGACAAGCGGAAAGGCGGCCAAGAAATCCGGCAAGGCCCAGAAGAATATATCGAAGACTGACAAAAGGAAAAAGAAGCACAAGAGGAAGGAAAGTTACGCTATCTACATCTACAAGGTGCTCAAACAGGTCCATCCGGACACCGGAATCTCGAGTAAGGCCATGTCGATCATGAACAGTTTCGTGAACGACATCTTCGAGCGTATCGCCGCCGAGGCTTCCCGTCTCGCCCATTACAACAAGAGGTCGACCATCACCTCCAGGGAGGTGCAGACATCCGTGAGGCTGTTGCTCCCGGGCGAGTTGGCCAAGCACGCGGTCAGCGAGGGTACCAAGGCCGTGACCAAGTACACTTCGTCCAAATAAGCGAGCGTGAAGCCACAGCGTTTCGTCGCCGCGTTTTTTTTTTAAATTGAACAAAAGGCCCTTTTCAGGGCCACAATATTGTTCTGTGAAAGAGTTTTATGCATTAGTTTCATATATCTCTAGCAGAGGGCGATCGATTGAATGGATTGATTTCGAATAATTTTCCCGAGGTCTTAACAAAACTTATATTATTAACAACAATTTTCTTTGACAAAATGATATTAAAAAAAAAAAAAAAAAAAAAAAAAAAAACTATCATTTGCGTATCGAAGAAAGATCACGTGTTTTTTTTTTTTTTTTTTTTTTTTTTTTATCAATTTAAAAGTTTCCGCAAAATATTATTATAGCGGGTTTTACAAATAGGTATATAATATTTATATAATGGAAAAAGAAAAATTATAACACTACAGCTACGTTTAGTTTCTGAAACTTTTCAAAGAGAGAGTGAGATAGCGAACGAGCGCGAGTACCTAGTATCGCAACGACACCCACTCGCCCGCGGCCCTTCCCCCTCCGAGACCCGAGTGCTCTATATATATATAGGTGAAAAACGCGCAAAATGCCACATAACGATTTCATTCCCCGTTAACACAGTACACAATGGCACGTACGAAGCAGACTGCTCGTAAATCGACCGGTGGCAAGGCGCCCCGTAAGCAGCTGGCCACTAAGGCGGCGCGCAAGAGCGCCCCGGCCACCGGCGGCGTGAAGAAGCCTCACCGTTACAGGCCCGGCACTGTCGCTCTCCGTGAGATCCGGCGTTATCAGAAAAGTACGGAGTTGCTGATACGCAAATTGCCGTTCCAACGTTTGGTGCGTGAGATCGCACAAGACTTCAAGACCGATCTACGTTTCCAAAGCTCCGCCGTGATGGCGTTGCAGGAGGCGAGCGAGGCTTACCTGGTCGGTCTCTTCGAAGACACCAACCTGTGCGCCATTCACGCGAAGCGCGTCACCATCATGCCCAAGGACATTCAGCTGGCTCGCAGGATCCGCGGCGAGAGGGCTTGAACACAACAAAGCGAGAGCTCGCGTCATAAACTGGATACAACACTCCCACCGGATGGATTGTTGAATTGGCCGACGACCACCATCACCCGGTCCGGTCAGTTCACGATCCATCCGCGCGAATGTATGTATCCAAAACAAACAAAAGGCCCTTTTCAGGGCCGCCAAATGTTATCAAATTATGTTTCTTTATAACGTTAAAACAGCGAGGTCGATAATGTTATTAACATAATAATAACGATGATGATCTGCATTAACACGACGAACATTATAAATAAATAGATACATAATTATTCATTATTACTATCGTTCGATTAGTTTAATAATTATCAGAGTAGTTGTTCGCACTAGTGGTCGGGGCTACTCGGTTAATTTGTAATCTCTCTCTCTACATTAGTTTTTGCATCGCAAAAAAAAAAAAAAAAAAAAAAAAAAACGATTCGTAATTATACATATTCGCATTTTCTAAAAACTATTCTCACGAATTAAACAATTTAGATTACTTATGGTGCCTGTTTTACAAATTATTAATAAACTATATAGATGTATGAATAAAAACAATTCCAAAGTTTCATGTTATTGACAAAATCAATAAGAACAAATTCAAGAAGGAGAAATAGATAATTCTAATTATTTTAATAACAGCTCCCTCGTCACCGCTCCCCCCGCTCGTGCAATGCGAGTGTATAAATGTTCGAAATTCGAGCTCGATTTTTTAGTTAGTTCACTCTCTCGCTCCGTCGCAGACGTGCACGCGCGAGTGCTTACTTTTCGAATCGTATATTTCATATAACTTACAACCTACGAGATGACCGGTCGCGGCAAGGGAGGTAAAGGTCTGGGGAAAGGAGGTGCCAAGCGTCACAGGAAGGTACTCCGGGATAACATCCAGGGTATCACCAAACCGGCCATCCGTCGTCTGGCCAGAAGAGGTGGCGTGAAACGTATCTCTGGTCTCATTTACGAGGAGACACGCGGCGTGCTCAAAGTATTCCTCGAGAATGTTATCCGCGACGCCGTCACGTACACCGAGCACGCCAAGAGGAAGACCGTCACCGCCATGGATGTGGTGTACGCTCTGAAACGCCAAGGTCGCACCCTGTACGGCTTCGGAGGTTAAGGGAGAACGTATCGGCCGGCCCACACCTCGCCATCTACGCCATCTACGACTAGGTCGACGCTCCCCGCCCGGTTGATGTGTGCGCTTGTTCAAAAAAAGGCCCTTTTCAGGGCCGCAGAGAATTCATGACATTTTTTTTTTTTACAATACAACTCGTTTCGCTATGATAAACTGGGCATTTGATCAAACTATGTATGTAATATAAGTAGTACACCTACATTAACATGTGACATTTTCATGAATGCTTGCAATCATTATATACATATGTCACATTGTGTATGTGTATGTGTGTGTGTGTGTGTGTGTATATATATATATATATATATATATATATATATATATATATATAAATATGAATAAAGAAAAAAAAATTTCGACGTACACGAACAGTTCGAGATTTTTACGATTCTTACATAAAAGCATTTTTTTCCCCCTTCCTCATTTATTTCTTATTAAATCTCTCATGATATAATTATCGACATTAACCAGTAAACATAATAATAATAATGATGATTATTATGATAAACGCCATTTGTTGATTAGGTACGCTTGTATTATTAATATTCATAAACGAAATAAAGCTCCAAACCATACATCCGATATACCGATCACATTACAATATTTATTACAATTAAGCGACCGATACTCGGAAGTGGTTGACCGTTTTCAAATTTCCTTGTGCTCGCTCAATTATACATAATGCTCTCGACTCGAATGTGGAAGATTCGATTCCGCACCGAGACTGGACGAAGAAGGCCGCCGCCGCCGCCGCCGTTACACAGAAAGAAACTAATCGTAATATTATGGATAAGATTACGATTCATTTGAAAGCTATATGCAACGCAAATAAACAATAACACGCATATATATCACCTACGTACACTACATACACGTCTTAGGGTCGCTAACGCGTTACATTTTCTCGGAAAATTGCTACTTTTAAACTTTTATAATTCGATGTCACATCAAAATCGCGGGATACTCGGCGAGCTGGCGGCGGATGAGTGTTTTACAAATGCTAACTTTTCATCGATTATACGATGGAAAAAGTCGCTGCGCCCGTAGGATGAGTTGCTATGTCGGAACTTTGGGATGTTTCACAATTATTTATGCATCGAAAAGCGACAATAACATTAAATATAGTAAGATAAATGTATTTTAAAGCGGACACCGCGTACGGGACGGACGCTGTCGCGAATATAAACGTCTCTACAGCGACGAGGGCGCTATCGAGACGATAGCTCGATGCGCCGTATCGTAGGTGAACTCAAATATTATCTATAACCATGGGAGATTCGGACTCGAGGGTTTAAATAAAACGCGAAAAGTGTGTTTTAATAGATCTATGCTAGTGAAAAGTTGTCAGCGTTCATACGAGAAAACGTATCTCGACACCGCAGTCGTCGATTCGGTATTGCCTTCGGTTTGTTACGAGTGGCGACATCTGTTCTCCACTTGATACGTACTACACACATTTATAATATATTCACGTAGTATTATACACAGTACTGAAGAACTAACTAACACTTTTATAAAATAATAAATAAACAAACACGCACGCACGCACACACATATTATAATGGCAGACACAGCAGTGGCAACCGAAGTCCCGGCCCCGGCGACCCCCGCGAAGAAACCCAAGGCGAGCGCCGCCGCAGGCGCCAAGAAGCCGAAGGCGAAGCCGACGCACCCCAAGACGTCCGAGATGGTCACGAACGCGATCACCGAGCTCAAGGAGCGCAGCGGCTCCTCGCTGCAGGCCATCAAGAAGTACATCACGGCCAATTACAAGGTGGACGCCGAGAAACTGGCGCCGTTCATAAGGAAGTACCTCAAGAGCGCCGTCGAGTCCGGAGCTCTGATCCAGACCAAGGGCAAGGGGGCGTCGGGCTCGTTCAAGCTGGAGTCCAAGTCGTCCGCGTCGAAGAAGCCAGCCGCCGCCGGCTCCGGGGCGAAGAAGAGGAGCGCCAGCAAGGCGGACGGCGACGATTCCTCCGCGCCCGCAGCCAAGAAGGCCAAGAAGGCGACCGTCTCGGCCGCCGCGAAGGCCAAGAAGGCCGCGTCCGCCGCGTCGCCGGCCAAGAGCAAGGCCGCCGCGGCGACCACCAGGGACAAGAAGGCCGCCGTCGCCGCCGCCGCCGCCAAGAAGAAGCCCGCCGCCGCGGCCGCCTCCAAGAAGTCGCCCGCGACCCCGGTGAAGGGCAAGGGCGCCGCGCCCAAGGCGAAGAAGACCGCGAAGCCGCCCACCAAGAAGCCGAAAGCGCCCAAACCGAAGAAGGCCGCCGCCGCGCCCAAGTCCAAGGCCGCCGCGGCCAAGAAGACCTCCGCCGCGAAGAAGTAAGGAGGGGCGACGCGCGCGAGCGAACGAGCTCCTCTCACCGTCCGTCCGTCCGTCCGTCCGTCCGTCCTCCGGTCCCGGACACGGCCAGCCCGCGAGCAGCGGGGTGGCGTGTGTGATGGTTGGTCGGTGGTGGTGGTGGTGGTGGTGGTGGTGGTGGTGTGCCCCGTATACACCCGAAAACAAACAGCCCTTTTCAGGGCTAACAGATATCTCACGTGCCGTGCGGTGGTGCGACGAGACGAGACGAGATCCGTTCTCGTCTTCGTCGTCCTCCTCCCACGTTTCATTATATCGATCCTCGGCGAGCCCCCGCGGGGGTGTGTAATAAATAAATATATCGTGCCTGATGCTGCTGCTGCTGCTGCTGCTTCAGTTCTTGGTGGTGGTGGTGCTCCTCTTCAGCGGAACGGCTCGGTCCCGCCCGACTGCCCGACTTACTTTTTTTTTTTTTTTTTTTTTTTTTTTTTTTCCCCCCCCTTTCTTTTGCCTAAATTCCATTAGAAATTAGGGGACATTAATTTAATTTTAAAAAATTAATCTTACGCTACTTACCTACCTACTACATACACGCTATTATATGTGGTGGTAGCTTAATATTATTATTATTGGACTCTTTTGTCGTCTGTCTTATTGATGATTGTCAAAAAATTTACATTTTATCTAGTTATTTTATTTCATTATGATTACGACACGGATTTACAATGCAAAATATTTTGTAATAACACACATTTCAAAGTGATGTAGAGAGGGGGAAGAGAACCTTAATTTCGAAAACTGGCCGACGACACTACTTAGTTGTTAATTTTTTTTTTTTTTTTTTTTTTTTTTTTTTTCTTTTTCTTTTTCTTTAATAATTGATCAAAGACGAGTTCAGTAGTTCAGTCCGTCCGTTGTTTCTTTCGTTCGCTCGCTCGCCTGTCGCTCTCTCTCTCTCTCGCTCTACATATGTAGGTACGATGCGAACCGCTCACATCGGCACCAATATATAACCAGAGTATAGAGCAAGCTAAAAAAATCACTCCGGCTCCAGCACCCGCGCCGCACGGACGTATTCACGCCTGCGCTCCCGAATCGCTATCGAGCCCCCCACTCCGCACCTCGCCGCATCGGTCGGATACCCGCCGCACCTCGCCGCACCCGCCGCATCGGTCAGCCGCCGCGCCCGGGCCTAGCCTATTGTATTGTATAAGTACAATAGCAGCTAACTCAGCGCAGCTGCGAATTGTTTCATTATATTGCCGAACGGGTGGACACAATCTGTTGCGAAGTTACATTCGCAATCGATTGCGATCCGCCTTACGGGCGATTCGACCCCTTACAAATCCACGCGAGTGGTCAGCCAAGGGATACCCAGCGGTGATAACGCACTTGGCTGAGGCGTGCCCCGAGCGCCTGCCGTTCCCCTTCAGGGAAAGGCAATCTCGGACGGGTCTGGACCACCCGGCCTTGGGGGGACCCCTAGTCGGGCCCAGATATCGCCCGTTTTTCCCACCTTCCCATCCCTCTTTCCATTCTTTGGGGCTGAATTTCCCCCAAAGCAGCTAGGGGCCTTCGCACAATAAGATCGGCGAAGGAACTATTCATAGCTTAGGGCTCACCCTAGTACTCACCCCTCTGCCTACCCCGGCAGAGGGACTTTCTTACACATCCACGCACATCCCCGGGCTGTCCCACCCGAGGATGGACGGGAATAGGGACCTGCTATCGCTGTACTCGCTGGACGGAATCTTGAAATTCGTCCAGCGAAGCGACACCAAGACGCTGATGTTGCTTCAGAAGCACATCAGTGAGCGTTGCAACGCAACGCAACCCCGCCCCGCGACCCCGCGAGAGCCGCTTACCCCGGCCGAAATCGCGCCCCCCCCTTCCGTCGCGTCCGCGCTCCGCAGAGCCGCCGCGCTTCCTTCACCCGCCGCGCCCGCGCCCCGCGATCACGCGCATGCCGCCGCGCCGCCGACTCCATCTTCGAATGCTGCTGTACCGACAGCAGCAAACGCGCCGCGTCCCCCCGCCGCACCCGCTCCGTGTGGATCGGCGAGTTCCCCCGCGACGCTCCCCCCCGCCGGCTCCGTCCTCAACGGAACGGCGCAGTCTTTGAAGGCTCTCATGAGCCCGTTCGCTTCAGGGTCTCCGGCTTCACCGGAAAAAAAGGGCCCCGAGGCCCAAAAAAAGCGCGCCCCAAAAACGGCATCCGTGTCGGAGAGCGACACGGACTCGTCCGAGTCGTCCTCCGACATGGAGGTCGACCCCAATGTGGACTCGGAGGGTTTCCGAGTCCACACCAACAAAAGGAGGCGTAAGGCCCCCTCGTCAACCTCAGGCTCCGATGCTGCGCCGGCCAGCAAGGAGCCGCGTCAGGCAGAGCCGACGGCCCCAACACCGCGCCGCGAACGCCCCCCACCCCCCCTCATAATCAGAGATAAACATCTCTGGAGGGACATTCACGCGGCCCTCCCGCGTAAAGCGATCCGTCTCGTGGAGGCACGAGACGTTAATAATGGTATTAGGGTGACCGTACAGTCGCCCGAGGACCACCGCAGCCTCACGCGATACCTACTGGAGCACCGTATAGGCTACTATACGTATGCGCTCGAGGAGGAGAAACGTCTCCGCGTCGTCATCCGCGGACTCCCGAAGGAGATAGGAACCGCCGAAATTCTGGAGGACCTCCGCGCGCAAGGCCTCCCAGTCCACGAGGTGCACCGGATGCACCGCAGTAACACCAAAGAACCATATAATATGGTTCTGTCGATCCTTGACCTCACAAAAGAGGGCAAGGAAATCTTCAACATTAGATCGGTGTGCGGGCTCTCAAAGCTTATCTTCGAGAGCCCACACAACAAATCCACGCTCCGGCAATGCCACCGGTGCCAGCTTTACGGGCACTCGGCGCGCAATTGCCAGTCCCGCCCCAGGTGCGTGAAGTGCCTCGGGGACCATGGTACCGCGGAGTGCACCCGCACCAGGGACTCCCCCGACCCACCAGCCTGCGTCCTTTGTGGGAAGACTGGGCATCCCGCGAATTACCGCGGGTGCTCGGCTGCCCCTAAGCCCAAGATTAAGCCCAAAGGCAAGCCCCCAAAGGGCAAACGCCCAGCGGCTGCCCCCAAACCGGTCTATGTGCCGGCACCTGCCCCGGCGTTCAACGCCTGGACAGGGCTGCCCACCCTTCCACCCCCTCGACAGGCTATAGCTGGCTTCACAGCTAAGCCTGCTCCCAAACCGGCCCCAGTCGCGACCTCCGCGGCACCGGTCACCGCGTCCCCCTCTGCCGCAGAGGACCTTGCACTTGCGACCAAGTTCGCAAAGTCGCTCCCATTCGACCTCCAGGAGGTCAGGATCTTAGCGAATAAGCTAAGACAGGCCAGGTCTGTACAGGACCAGCTCCTCATCGCCATAGAGCATGGGGAGCTGCTTCAGATCCTCGCCAGTCCCGCAACCCATTAATTCCCAATGGATTGCGCAAGTAGGGAAAAACCCCGCTCACTGACTCTGGCTACGTACAACGCTGACGGCCTGCGTGACCAACGGGAGTTGGTTCATGAGTTCCTGAAAGAAGAAAACATAGACATTCTTCTCGTGCAGGAGACCCTTCTCAAACCCAGCATTGGCGATCCTAGGATCGCCAACTACAAGATCATTAGGAACGACAGGCGTACCGCCCCTCGGGGAGGCACGCTCATCTACTACAAGAGGTCACTGCACTGCTCCCCAGTAAATGTGCCCCCGTTAGACAATCTCGAAGTTTCTGCCTGCAGATTAGCGATGACAGGCCATCAGCCCATAGTCATCGTCTGCGCGTATCTCGCTTGCAAGCGACCGCTACTTCAAGCGGAGCTTGCATCTCTCTTCAGTCTAGGCCCGTCGGTTATCATCGCCGGCGACCTAAACTGTAAACATACTAGCTGGAACTGCTCCAGCTCCAACCCTAACGGCAGGACCCTCCTTCGTCACTCTGACGAGCTGCTTTTCGGCATCCTAGCCCCCATTACGCCCACCCGGTACCCGTATAATCGGGCCACCGGAGGCTCGCCCAACGTTCTCGATTTGGCGCTACTGAAGGGCGTGTCCCTCCAGTTCCGCTCAATCGAATCCCTAGACGACATCGACTCGGATCACCGCCCGGTCGTCCTTAGACTAGGCCCTTCGCCAGACCAGACGCCTCAGACCAAGTCAATCACCGACTGGTCCAGGGTCAGGGACTCACTCCAACGCGGAGGACTCGCTGACCCTGAGCAGGCCCCAGCCCCCATTAGGACCCTTCAGGACACGGAAGGGGCGATCGAAGCCCTCACCGGCCACCTCCAAAACGTCGTTCGGGAGTCGACTCGGCAAGTCCCATGCGGGGACGGCCGATTTGCGCTCCCGAGGGACGCGAGGGAGCTACTGAGGAGGAAGAGAGCCGCCGCCCGAGCCTATGACAGCTTCCCATCAGAGGAAAACCGAGTCGCCTTTCGTTCACTTCATCGGGAAGTGAAAGCCCGCATTCAGGAGCTCAGGAACCAACGCTGGGAGAGCCTGCTCTCGGAGATCTCCCCAACGCACCAGGCATACTGGAGGTTGGCGAGATCGCTGAAAGCGGAATCCCTCTCGTCCATGCCGCCTCTCGAAAAACCCGACAACACTGTCGCGTTTGACGATGACGAAAAGGCGGAGTGTCTCGCCGAGAGTCTCAGGGAGCAATGCTCCCCCAACACCGCGCACGTCGACCCGGCCCACCTGCGCGTGGTGGACGCCGAGGTCGAACGGAGATCCTCTCTTCCCGCGGAAGACTCACTCGAGCCTGTCACGGTAAAAGAGGTACAGGACCTAATAAAAGGCCTCAGGCCCCGGAAAGCTCCCGGAGCCGACGGCATCTCCAACAAGCTGCTCAAGCTACTCCCTATACATCTGTTGATGATTCTGGTGAGCATCTTCAATGCCGCCATGGATAACTGCTCCTTTCCCTCCGCCTGGAAGGAAGCCGACGTCATCGGCATCCGAAAACCAGGAAAGCCCGCTGCGAAACCCTGCAGCTACCGTCCGATCAGCTTGCTCAGCGCGCTGGGCAAGCTGTACGAACGCCTCCTCTTGAGCAGACTCAGAGACTTCGCTTATGAAAATAAGCTGATCCCCGACGAGCAGTTCGGCTTTCGAGCCCTACACTCGTGCCCCCAGCAAGTGCTCCGCATCACGGAACACGTGCTCGCGAACTTCAATCGCGCCTCCAAACCCTGGAAGACGGGTGCTGTCTTCTTCGATGTGGCGAAAGCCTTCGACAAGGTCTGGCACAACGGCTTGATTTACAAGCTGTACAAACTGGGAGTGCCGGATAGACTCGTGCTCATCTTACGAGACTTTCTCCTTGATCGGAGCTTCCGCTTCAGAGTGGAGGGCACGCGCTCATCTCTCCACCCCATCAGAGCCGGAGTCCCCCAGGGCTCGGCTCTGTCCCCCCTACTTTTCACGCTGTACACCAGCGACATGCCCCGAACCCCACAGGTACATCTCGCCTTATACGCAGATGATACCGCCCTCTTCACTTCCGATATCAGTCAATATCGGATCTGCAGTCGTCTCAACACGGCGGTTGAGACGCTGGGCAACTGGTTCCGCACTTGGCGGATCGAGTTGAATCCGGACAAGAGCGCAGCGATCATGTTCGCTCGCGGCCCCCGCACTCAAAATGAGAGTCGGCCGACTCAAACGAGGCGGCAGTCTCTCGTCCCCATACATCTATTTGACCGCGTCATCCCTTGGGTTGACGAAGTCAAATACCTAGGAGTCACTTTAGATAGAGGCCTGTACTTCAGCAAACACATCAGGACGGTAAGGAACAGAGCACACTTTGTGCTCGGTCGCCTCTACCCAATGATATGCGGGAAGAGTAAGATGTCCCTTAGGAATAAGGTGACACTTTACAAAACCTGCATCCGACCGATCATGACGTACTCGAGCGTAGTCTTCGCCCATGCCGGCAAATGCTACATCAACTCGATGCAGCGGCTGCAGAATAAGTTCTTGCGCATGGCAGCCCAAGCGCCACTTTACATGCGCAACGCGGACCTTCACCGCGACCTGGAGCTCCTTCCCGTGAAGGAGTACATGGTATCCCTTTCGCGATCCTTCTTCGGTCTCGCTCCCCACCATCCCAATCCACTGGTGGTGGAGACAGTCAATTACACGCCCAACCGCCGAGCACCCCACGCACGTCGTCGCCCGCGTAACGTGCTCACGGATAGACGCGACCCCATTTCTAGGACGCTAAAGCGAATGCTCTCGCGGACGCAATCCCCTCCAGTCCGGCATGGACCAGCCCGACGAAACAGGTTTAGGGATGCCTTCCGCCCCCCATAGCCTGTAGACGCACACAAACCACACAGTACATAAATACACGTAGAATAGATGTGTTGCGGGGGAGTTTCTTTCGCCGTTTCTTCTCCCCCAGCTATAAGCACTCCGAAACGGTAGTAGATTAGAGTAGGATCGGCTTCACCGGTGAAGTCGATAGTCCCCAATTAATAGTATTCTTGCCATTCGTGGCTGCTATCAATTATCCCCATGCAGCGTTCGAGCCGGGAGCGCGCCTCACAGGAGGCGCGTGACCGAGCACGCTGCCACGGCTGATCGACCCCGCTCCCACGGGGTCGGAATGCCTTTTCCGCCCGGTGTCGCTGTCGTTAGTCGTCTGAGACGATGACAGCTTTAGCTTTAAGAAAAAAAAAAAAAAAAAGCTAAAAAAATTTCGACTTACACTCGTCTCTCAGCCCTCGTCACGTTCGCACCGGTCGAACGTGTGCATATTATCTCGTGTTAAGTTTACGTTAAACACCCCCTAGACAATGTCCGGTCGCGGCAAAGGTGGCAAAGTAAAGGGAAAGGTCAAGTCCCGTTCCAATCGTGCCGGCCTTCAATTCCCGGTGGGACGTATCCACAGATTGCTCAGAAACGGGAACTACGCGGAGCGCGTCGGCGCCGGTGCGCCCGTTTACCTCGCGGCCGTCATGGAGTATCTCGCCGCTGAAGTTCTCGAGTTGGCGGGCAACGCAGCGAGGGACAATAAGAAAACTAGGATCATACCGAGACATCTTCAACTGGCGATACGCAACGACGAGGAGTTGAACAAGCTTCTGTCCGGCGTGACTATCGCACAGGGAGGCGTACTGCCCAACATCCAAGCGGTACTCTTACCCAAGAAGACTGAGAAGAAGGCCTAAGAGGGCTTTCTCTTCTCTCATCGTCTCCTTTTTATCGCAACGTCGTCTCTGCTGCTGCTGCTGCTGCTGCTGCGCGTGCATATGCTGCATGTCTAATGGGCATATACACGCAGCGCGCGCGCGCGCTCACTCGATAATGTTTAAAAGGCCCTTTTCAGGGCCACAATATGCTTCCTAAGGTGGCACACACGGGGTTGTGCCCTATTGTTTTGTTATCTAAACGGCGGTCGACGGTCTGAAAGTTATATTTTTTTTTTTTTTTTTTTGTTCTCGAACTCTAAACCAAACAAATTATAAACGAATTCCTTAGATTAAAAAAAAAAAAAAAAAAAAAAAAAACAATAATAATAATAATAATTGTCTGTATACACATTGCTAAAATAGTGTAGTAATAATTAGTAGTATAATTATATTGTGCATCCCAATGGGGATTGTCTAAAATTTTTAACCATTCGATTTTAATTTATTTTTTGAAAATTTAGAGCATTTTGAGAAACTAATTTGAATATTTTGAAGATTGGCTCAACAGTTATTTAAAAAAAAAAAATGTTTAAATATTTTCAATTTTAAAGGTAAGTGACGTCATCACGTCAAAAATTGAAAGCTGTCACCACGATGTCATCCATCTCATATCTGTCAAAGTTCATACGAAAAAAAAAGAGAAATCGCAAGAAAAATTATTATTTTTGACATTTATAAATTTGACACATGACAGATTATCAATACTTGCCACTTACTTTTTATTTTCTGAGGCAACGATACAAACTATTTGAAATTGAATTAAATTGAATTGTGAAATTTGAAGGGCATAAAATGTGAATATTTTTCATAATTAATTAGTCCGTAATGATCAGTAACCTTATTCCTCTAAATGATTTTTTTTTTTTTTTTTTTTTTTTACGCGGCATATATTGTATTTATATAGTTAATATCCAAGAGAGAACGCGGGCCGGCGGCGTTCTGATTGGACGGTACCAAACTATTTATATGAAAAGCGACGCAGCGTATCTGTGCGCGGTACCGTATATAAATTAAAAATCGTTCGCTTTGCATTTTCAAACCACTCCCGAACGACGCTAAGGTCGGTCGTGTTCGCGCGCGCGCTCTCTCTCTATCGTCAATTCGCACACATTTGTCAGGGTCATCTCATCCCTTTCGACGCAGCCATGCCACCGAAGACAAGCGGAAAGGCGGCCAAGAAATCCGGCAAGGCCCAGAAGAATATATCGAAGACTGACAAAAGGAAAAAGAAGCACAAGAGGAAGGAAAGTTACGCTATCTACATCTACAAGGTGCTCAAACAGGTCCATCCGGACACCGGAATCTCGAGTAAGGCCATGTCGATCATGAACAGTTTCGTGAACGACATCTTCGAGCGTATCGCCGCCGAGGCTTCCCGTCTCGCCCATTACAACAAGAGGTCGACCATCACCTCCAGGGAGGTGCAGACATCCGTGAGGCTGTTGCTCCCGGGCGAGTTGGCCAAGCACGCGGTCAGCGAGGGTACCAAGGCCGTGACCAAGTACACTTCGTCCAAATAAGCGAGCGTGAAGCCACAGCGTTTCGTCGCCGCGTTTTTTTTTTAAATTGAACAAAAGGCCCTTTTCAGGGCCACAATATTGTTCTGTGAAAGAGTTTTATGCATTAGTTTCATATATCTCTAGCAGAGGGCGATCGATTGAATGGATTGATTTCGAATAATTTTCCCGAGGTCTTAACAAAACTTATATTATTAACAACAATTTTCTTTGACAAAATGATATTAAAAAAAAAAAAAAAAAAAAAAAAAAAAACTATCATTTGCGTATCGAAGAAAGATCACGTGTTTTTTTTTTTTTTTTTTTTTTTTTTTTATCAATTTAAAAGTTTCCGCAAAATATTATTATAGCGGGTTTTACAAATAGGTATATAATATTTATATAATGGAAAAAGAAAAATTATAACACTACAGCTACGTTTAGTTTCTGAAACTTTTCAAAGAGAGAGTGAGATAGCGAACGAGCGCGAGTACCTAGTATCGCAACGACACCCACTCGCCCGCGGCCCTTCCCCCTCCGAGACCCGAGTGCTCTATATATATATAGGTGAAAAACGCGCAAAATGCAGAGGTTCACTTCGCATCGGTCGGTCGCAACGTGCTCTGTTTGGTTGTTGCTCCGTTTGACTCACTGATAACGTCGAGCGCGCCATACACCCACCTTAGTCACCCGCCGATTGTCGCAAGCTGCATCTCTGACCGCTGGTGGTGCGTGATCCCCACGGCAACCGCTGTGGGTGAGTTCCCCGACCCAGTGGTCCAAGTGCGCTTCACCCAGTGCTTCGTGAGAAGCGACATGTGGTGAACCGCATTAGCCTAATCACTACCAACTACTATAACACACCATGGCCGATCCACCAAGGCCGTCCCGAGACCCCCGCCTGGCCTCTCGGTCAGCAGAAGCCTCCCAAATGGTGCCTAGGCCAGCGATGCCAGGGCCTTCGTCGTCTGATGGAGCTGCGCGTCCATCAACAGAAGTGCCCACATATGCTGCCAAGGCAGCCAGACGAAAGCGTTCCTCCTCTGAGGACCGAACACCAAAAAGACCCAACAAGGGGACAACCCCCCAAGCAACGCCTGCTAATGACGGCGGTCAGGAGATCGCCCCCGCCCATTCGTCCTCATCCTCCAGCGATGACTCGGACGATGAATCTATTAACTCAGGAACGTCCACGCCTACGCCGTCGAGGTCGACGTCGTATATCGACATCCCAGGAGCACAGGAGATGGCTCCCGGCCGTTCGGCAGCGGCCATGTCAACCGGCGCCGCATCTCCGCCTCCGCAGCACGGATCAACTACTCCCCAGCCGGTGGCCACCTCAACACCCACCGGAGCGCAACGCCAACAAAATTATCCACCTCTGGTAGTGGATAATTTACCAAACTGGATAGTCCACTTCAAAACTCTCCACAATCGCCTGGGCCACCCCCCCAACGGTCGTCCCTATAAAACAGGTGTGCGGTTCATACCGAAGTCCGCCACAGAATATAGGGTTATACAGAGATACCTGGGGGAGATATCCGCAGCAGATGCCACAATAAAGTGGTACTGCTACAGTGTCCCCAACGAGGTGCCATCCAAAGTGGCACTGAGGGGACTACCGGCAGACACCGACCCGCTCGAGATAAAGGCCGCCCTCCAAGAACTGGGATTCGACGTGCTGCATGTGCGACACATCCCCGGGAGCAGAGGAAAGGCTGGATGCCTTTTCCACATCACGTTGACCCACCTGCCCGAAGAGGAGCTTGCCCGGCTATATGCAACCAAGGAGTTGCTATATATGCCGGGCATCACCATCGAAGGATGGCGAGGTGCCGGAGGGGTCCCGCAGTGCCACCGCTGTCAGGCGTTTGGGCACGCCTCGGCGAATTGCCACCGCCAAATAAGATGCGTGCGGTGCGGCGAGAGCCACCTCGCACGAGAGTGCCCAAGACCACTCGAACAGGCCCCAACATGCGCCAATTGTCAGCGCGCCCATACGGCAAATGACAAAAGATGCCCCGTCTATGCCAGAGAGGCTAGAAAGAGGGGCATAAAGAGGCACCCACCGCCACCCCCCTCACGGGGAAATGAGCGTCCGCCACGTCCGACTCGTGCGGAGCGCCGGAGGGCCCAGGCCCCCCGCGAGGAAGACTTCTCGCCACTACGAACGGCGCCAACACCGCTGCCGCGTAACCTGCAGCAGCCACCCCGGACTGACCCACCCGTCGTCGCAATACCGGGAGGAACACTTGCCCCTCCCGCTAATGAGCCCACCCAGAGAGGCGCGCCCCTTCCACAACGTCAAGGCAAACGCAGGCGGGGCAAATCGCGGGCCACGCCCCTAAAAACTGCTCAGCCAATCACGCGTCGAGAGCCCCCGATGATTGACAACGTCGATACCATCGCTCCACCCCGACGCAAGTCGCAGCCGAGAGCCTCCAAGCCGGCGAGGGAGACACCCTGCATGCATTGCGGACAAGGCAATGCGCCGGAACCCGCCGCAAAGCACCGCCAGACGGCCCAAACAGCGCCAAAATCACAAAGAAGAAGTAGAAGCCGCCGCGCACAAGTTCCCACCGAGGAAACCATCGAAACCACAGTAAGGAACGCAATCAGGGAGATAATGGGTCCCATTATGGTCTCCCTGATTGACTTGTTCCAGACCCTGGCCACTGGGGGCAACGCCCAGGAGACGGCGAGGCGCAGATTAGCCACACTCCGTACCATCTATAATGATTAGCTCTTTAGATGGTACCCTGCGCCTCCTTTATTGGAACCCGGGGGGGATCCAGGACAAGATCCACCAACTGCGCCTTCTCGCCCAGCAACAAGATATCCAGATTATCTTGCTGGGCGAGACCAAACTGTCACCAGCAGACACCCTTAGGATGGCAAACTTCACCACATACCGTCGGGACGAGATAACTCCGCAGGGACGTGCTTACAGAGGCACGGCGGTCCTTGTACGACGGGATGTGGTGCATGAAGATCTTGACGACCCGGAGTACGAAGAGATCCGAAGTAAGGGGATTTCGGTTCAAGCGGCCGGCCGAGAATTGAGGCTTTTTGCCGCTTACCGACCGCCTTCAGCTCGCTACTCACCTCAGGACTTAAAGAACATCCTAGGCGTGAACACTCCGACGATCGTCGCAGGGGACTTCAATGCGAAGAACACCGCATGGGGCTCCCGTGTGATAAACCCGGTCGGAAGAAAACTGATGGAAGACGCCGAGTCCAGCGGCTATCAAGTGCTGGGACCGGACGCACCGACACATATCCCGAGCAACCCCACGCACAGCGCGGACGTCATTGACATCGTTGTGCATAGGAACCTCAGCCATCCGATCAACGTGGAGGTGCTATACGATCTGGACACGCAGCACCTCCCCATCCTCATAACTCTCGCAACAACGGCGGTATTAACGCCAAGAAGGCCGTTGAGAGCGAGGATCGATTGGAGGTCCTATGCCAGCGAGATGGAAGCCCTTACCTTCGGCAGGCTCTCCGTCCCGGAAGAGGTAGAGGCAGCCGCCCACCTCCTAATGGAACGGATGGAAGCCGCCAAGGATTCCGCTACCATCGAGACGACTCAGAGCCCAGATCATCGACGCCCTATTCTCCCCGCCCGGTTAAGCCTCGACATCAACCACAAACGTGCTTTGCGCCGTTTGTGGGCCAGAACCAGATGTCCTGTGCTGAAGACTAGGCTGAATGCCTTAACAGCCCGGGTATCAGAAGCCATCAAGGCCTGGCGCGGCCATACCTGGGAGAATGCGATTGACCGGGCAACCGAAAACCAAAGAGATCTGTATGCGCTCAATAAAATGCTGCTGAACACGCCGCCACCTACCTATCCCCTGCTGGACTCAGAAGGGGTGCGACGTTTTGACCCCCAGGACCGCGCGGAGATCTTCGCCAAGCACCTGGAGGTCCAGTTCTCGCCTCACCCAGTCCCAGCAGATGCCCCCTACCACACCAAGGATTTTCACCAACACGTCGGGCGGACCGTCGAAGAGTTCCTGTGCCAGACCCCTCCTGACTTGGACGGGGATTCTTTCATCTCCCCAGCCGAGGTGAAGAAGGTCGCTCAACGCCTCAGCAGAAGAAAGGCTCCGGGATACGACGGCTGCCCGCCAGACACTCTGAGGTTCCTGCCCAGAAGGGGATTCGCCGCATTGGCGAAAATCTTCAATGGTATCCTGCGGACTCGCCACTTTCCCGAGGTCTGGAAGACGGGGAAAATTATAATGCTCCCGAAACCGGGCAAGGATCGTCGCCTGCCCTCAAGCTACCGGCCCATCACGCTACTGCCTCACGTCGCCAAGTTGTTCGAGCGTCTACTGCTGCGAAGGCTGACTCCCCACATAGAACCACGGGAGGAACAGCATGGGTTCCGCAGCGGCCACTCCACGACGCTCCAACTTGTGCGCGTATTACATCATCTCGCCGGGCAATTCGTCCGTCGGCGGCCTACGGTCGGCGTCTTCCTGGACGTCGAAAAGGCGTTCGACCGAGTATGGCACGACGGACTTATCTTTAAGCTGATTAGATCACCCACACCGCCAGCAATCGTCCACCTGGTGGCATCGTTTCTGAGGGGCCGGAGCTTCTTCGTTTCGGTTGAGCCTGTAACATCCCGAAGACGTCCAATTACTGCGGGAGTTCCGCAGGGTAGCTGTTTGTCTCCATCGCTGTACGGGTGGTACACCAACGACATCCCAGGGGAGAGGGATGTCATGCTGGCCCTATACGCTGACGACAGCGCTTATTTTGCGACCTCATACTCAGTGGATGCAGCCTGCAAGAGAATACAGCGCGTCCTGAACAAGCTCCCGGAATGGTTAGACAGGTGGCGCATGGCAGTCAACGTGGAGAAAACCGCCGCGCTGCCTGTTACCCACCGGCGACCAGTGCTTCCAACGCTGAGACTTCGAGGACAGGTGATCAGGTGGGAGACCACGGTCAAGTACCTCGGGGTGAAGATCGACAGGTCGTTGAGTATGGCCGCCCAGACGCAGAACGCCATTCAGGCGATGCGAGGCGCCAGGGCGAAACTCCGGCCTGTCCTACAATCTAAGATGCCCCTGAAGGCGAAGATCGGGGTCTACAAGACCTACCTTCGCTCGAAGCTCACCTACGCTGCCCCAGCCTGGTACGCGCTGTGCTCTCCGAAACTCAAGGAGAAGTTGCAGGCGCAACAGAATATCACCCTACGGATTTGCACCGGAGCGGGTTGGTTCGTCCGCAACGATGTCATTTCCCGCGACTTGGGCGTTCCCAGTGTCGAGGAATTTGTGGCGCAGACTACGCGCCGTCTTTTTGACCGCGCAGAACACGGCCGCCACACACACCTCCACGGGATCGCACCACTGCACGCACGACCGCCAGAGATGCTTCGCCCCAAGATGTGGAGACCAACCCCTCGCGACATCATCAGCCAGCCCGTATAGGGTGATATGAGGTCGCAAACAAGAAGCACCGCAACGCCGAAGAAGGCCAACAGACGCCACGGATGGCCAACATAAAGCCCGTGATGGCCACCGTACGCAAAGATTGCTAAATATAAGCCGCTTCGCGGCTTTATCCAGACACCGGCGGGTAGTAGCCCGCCGAGAAGATGCCGGGGTAAAGAGGTTTACCTCGAGGCCCCAACCTACTCCACACACACATAATGAAGGAGAAAGAAGAACCCGGTGTGTGCGCAAAATGCCACATAACGATTTCATTCCCCGTTAACACAGTACACAATGGCACGTACGAAGCAGACTGCTCGTAAATCGACCGGTGGCAAGGCGCCCCGTAAGCAGCTGGCCACTAAGGCGGCGCGCAAGAGCGCCCCGGCCACCGGCGGCGTGAAGAAGCCTCACCGTTACAGGCCCGGCACTGTCGCTCTCCGTGAGATCCGGCGTTATCAGAAAAGTACGGAGTTGCTGATACGCAAATTGCCGTTCCAACGTTTGGTGCGTGAGATCGCACAAGACTTCAAGACCGATCTACGTTTCCAAAGCTCCGCCGTGATGGCGTTGCAGGAGGCGAGCGAGGCTTACCTGGTCGGTCTCTTCGAAGACACCAACCTGTGCGCCATTCACGCGAAGCGCGTCACCATCATGCCCAAGGACATTCAGCTGGCTCGCAGGATCCGCGGCGAGAGGGCTTGAACACAACAAAGCGAGAGCTCGCGTCATAAACTGGATACAACACTCCCACCGGATGGATTGTTGAATTGGCCGACGACCACCATCACCCGGTCCGGTCAGTTCACGATCCATCCGCGCGAATGTATGTATCCAAAACAAACAAAAGGCCCTTTTCAGGGCCGCCAAATGTTATCAAATTATGTTTCTTTATAACGTTAAAACAGCGAGGTCGATAATGTTATTAACATAATAATAACGATGATGATCTGCATTAACACGACGAACATTATAAATAAATAGATACATAATTATTCATTATTACTATCGTTCGATTAGTTTAATAATTATCAGAGTAGTTGTTCGCACTAGTGGTCGGGGCTACTCGGTTAATTTGTAATCTCTCTCTCTACATTAGTTTTTGCATCGCAAAAAAAAAAAAAAAAAAAAAAAAAAACGATTCGTAATTATACATATTCGCATTTTCTAAAAACTATTCTCACGAATTAAACAATTTAGATTACTTATGGTGCCTGTTTTACAAATTATTAATAAACTATATAGATGTATGAATAAAAACAATTCCAAAGTTTCATGTTATTGACAAAATCAATAAGAACAAATTCAAGAAGGAGAAATAGATAATTCTAATTATTTTAATAACAGCTCCCTCGTCACCGCTCCCCCCGCTCGTGCAATGCGAGTGTATAAATGTTCGAAATTCGAGCTCGATTTTTTAGTTAGTTCACTCTCTCGCTCCGTCGCAGACGTGCACGCGCGAGTGCTTACTTTTCGAATCGTATATTTCATATAACTTACAACCTACGAGATGACCGGTCGCGGCAAGGGAGGTAAAGGTCTGGGGAAAGGAGGTGCCAAGCGTCACAGGAAGGTACTCCGGGATAACATCCAGGGTATCACCAAACCGGCCATCCGTCGTCTGGCCAGAAGAGGTGGCGTGAAACGTATCTCTGGTCTCATTTACGAGGAGACACGCGGCGTGCTCAAAGTATTCCTCGAGAATGTTATCCGCGACGCCGTCACGTACACCGAGCACGCCAAGAGGAAGACCGTCACCGCCATGGATGTGGTGTACGCTCTGAAACGCCAAGGTCGCACCCTGTACGGCTTCGGAGGTTAAGGGAGAACGTATCGGCCGGCCCACACCTCGCCATCTACGCCATCTACGACTAGGTCGACGCTCCCCGCCCGGTTGATGTGTGCGCTTGTTCAAAAAAAGGCCCTTTTCAGGGCCGCAGAGAATTCATGACATTTTTTTTTTTTACAATACAACTCGTTTCGCTATGATAAACTGGGCATTTGATCAAACTATGTATGTAATATAAGTAGTACACCTACATTAACATGTGACATTTTCATGAATGCTTGCAATCATTATATACATATGTCACATTGTGTATGTGTATGTGTGTGTGTGTGTGTGTGTATATATATATATATATATATATATATATATATATATATATATAAATATGAATAAAGAAAAAAAAATTTCGACGTACACGAACAGTTCGAGATTTTTACGATTCTTACATAAAAGCATTTTTTTCCCCCTTCCTCATTTATTTCTTATTAAATCTCTCATGATATAATTATCGACATTAACCAGTAAACATAATAATAATAATGATGATTATTATGATAAACGCCATTTGTTGATTAGGTACGCTTGTATTATTAATATTCATAAACGAAATAAAGCTCCAAACCATACATCCGATATACCGATCACATTACAATATTTATTACAATTAAGCGACCGATACTCGGAAGTGGTTGACCGTTTTCAAATTTCCTTGTGCTCGCTCAATTATACATAATGCTCTCGACTCGAATGTGGAAGATTCGATTCCGCACCGAGACTGGACGAAGAAGGCCGCCGCCGCCGCCGCCGTTACACAGAAAGAAACTAATCGTAATATTATGGATAAGATTACGATTCATTTGAAAGCTATATGCAACGCAAATAAACAATAACACGCATATATATCACCTACGTACACTACATACACGTCTTAGGGTCGCTAACGCGTTACATTTTCTCGGAAAATTGCTACTTTTAAACTTTTATAATTCGATGTCACATCAAAATCGCGGGATACTCGGCGAGCTGGCGGCGGATGAGTGTTTTACAAATGCTAACTTTTCATCGATTATACGATGGAAAAAGTCGCTGCGCCCGTAGGATGAGTTGCTATGTCGGAACTTTGGGATGTTTCACAATTATTTATGCATCGAAAAGCGACAATAACATTAAATATAGTAAGATAAATGTATTTTAAAGCGGACACCGCGTACGGGACGGACGCTGTCGCGAATATAAACGTCTCTACAGCGACGAGGGCGCTATCGAGACGATAGCTCGATGCGCCGTATCGTAGGTGAACTCAAATATTATCTATAACCATGGGAGATTCGGACTCGAGGGTTTAAATAAAACGCGAAAAGTGTGTTTTAATAGATCTATGCTAGTGAAAAGTTGTCAGCGTTCATACGAGAAAACGTATCTCGACACCGCAGTCGTCGATTCGGTATTGCCTTCGGTTTGTTACGAGTGGCGACATCTGTTCTCCACTTGATACGTACTACACACATTTATAATATATTCACGTAGTATTATACACAGTACTGAAGAACTAACTAACACTTTTATAAAATAATAAATAAACAAACACGCACGCACGCACACACATATTATAATGGCAGACACAGCAGTGGCAACCGAAGTCCCGGCCCCGGCGACCCCCGCGAAGAAACCCAAGGCGAGCGCCGCCGCAGGCGCCAAGAAGCCGAAGGCGAAGCCGACGCACCCCAAGACGTCCGAGATGGTCACGAACGCGATCACCGAGCTCAAGGAGCGCAGCGGCTCCTCGCTGCAGGCCATCAAGAAGTACATCACGGCCAATTACAAGGTGGACGCCGAGAAACTGGCGCCGTTCATAAGGAAGTACCTCAAGAGCGCCGTCGAGTCCGGAGCTCTGATCCAGACCAAGGGCAAGGGGGCGTCGGGCTCGTTCAAGCTGGAGTCCAAGTCGTCCGCGTCGAAGAAGCCAGCCGCCGCCGGCTCCGGGGCGAAGAAGAGGAGCGCCAGCAAGGCGGACGGCGACGATTCCTCCGCGCCCGCAGCCAAGAAGGCCAAGAAGGCGACCGTCTCGGCCGCCGCGAAGGCCAAGAAGGCCGCGTCCGCCGCGTCGCCGGCCAAGAGCAAGGCCGCCGCGGCGACCACCAGGGACAAGAAGGCCGCCGTCGCCGCCGCCGCCGCCAAGAAGAAGCCCGCCGCCGCGGCCGCCTCCAAGAAGTCGCCCGCGACCCCGGTGAAGGGCAAGGGCGCCGCGCCCAAGGCGAAGAAGACCGCGAAGCCGCCCACCAAGAAGCCGAAAGCGCCCAAACCGAAGAAGGCCGCCGCCGCGCCCAAGTCCAAGGCCGCCGCGGCCAAGAAGACCTCCGCCGCGAAGAAGTAAGGAGGGGCGACGCGCGCGAGCGAACGAGCTCCTCTCACCGTCCGTCCGTCCGTCCGTCCGTCCGTCCTCCGGTCCCGGACACGGCCAGCCCGCGAGCAGCGGGGTGGCGTGTGTGATGGTTGGTCGGTGGTGGTGGTGGTGGTGGTGGTGGTGGTGGTGTGCCCCGTATACACCCGAAAACAAACAGCCCTTTTCAGGGCTAACAGATATCTCACGTGCCGTGCGGTGGTGCGACGAGACGAGACGAGATCCGTTCTCGTCTTCGTCGTCCTCCTCCCACGTTTCATTATATCGATCCTCGGCGAGCCCCCGCGGGGGTGTGTAATAAATAAATATATCGTGCCTGATGCTGCTGCTGCTGCTGCTGCTTCAGTTCTTGGTGGTGGTGGTGCTCCTCTTCAGCGGAACGGCTCGGTCCCGCCCGACTGCCCGACTTACTTTTTTTTTTTTTTTTTTTTTTTTTTTTTTTCCCCCCCCTTTCTTTTGCCTAAATTCCATTAGAAATTAGGGGACATTAATTTAATTTTAAAAAATTAATCTTACGCTACTTACCTACCTACTACATACACGCTATTATATGTGGTGGTAGCTTAATATTATTATTATTGGACTCTTTTGTCGTCTGTCTTATTGATGATTGTCAAAAAATTTACATTTTATCTAGTTATTTTATTTCATTATGATTACGACACGGATTTACAATGCAAAATATTTTGTAATAACACACATTTCAAAGTGATGTAGAGAGGGGGAAGAGAACCTTAATTTCGAAAACTGGCCGACGACACTACTTAGTTGTTAATTTTTTTTTTTTTTTTTTTTTTTTTTTTTTTCTTTTTCTTTTTCTTTAATAATTGATCAAAGACGAGTTCAGTAGTTCAGTCCGTCCGTTGTTTCTTTCGTTCGCTCGCTCGCCTGTCGCTCTCTCTCTCTCTCGCTCTACATATGTAGGTACGATGCGAACCGCTCACATCGGCACCAATATATAACCAGAGTATAGAGCAAGCTAAAAAAATTTCGACTTACACTCGTCTCTCAGCCCTCGTCACGTTCGCACCGGTCGAACGTGTGCATATTATCTCGTGTTAAGTTTACGTTAAACACCCCCTAGACAATGTCCGGTCGCGGCAAAGGTGGCAAAGTAAAGGGAAAGGTCAAGTCCCGTTCCAATCGTGCCGGCCTTCAATTCCCGGTGGGACGTATCCACAGATTGCTCAGAAACGGGAACTACGCGGAGCGCGTCGGCGCCGGTGCGCCCGTTTACCTCGCGGCCGTCATGGAGTATCTCGCCGCTGAAGTTCTCGAGTTGGCGGGCAACGCAGCGAGGGACAATAAGAAAACTAGGATCATACCGAGACATCTTCAACTGGCGATACGCAACGACGAGGAGTTGAACAAGCTTCTGTCCGGCGTGACTATCGCACAGGGAGGCGTACTGCCCAACATCCAAGCGGTACTCTTACCCAAGAAGACTGAGAAGAAGGCCTAAGAGGGCTTTCTCTTCTCTCATCGTCTCCTTTTTATCGCAACGTCGTCTCTGCTGCTGCTGCTGCTGCTGCTGCGCGTGCATATGCTGCATGTCTAATGGGCATATACACGCAGCGCGCGCGCGCGCTCACTCGATAATGTTTAAAAGGCCCTTTTCAGGGCCACAATATGCTTCCTAAGGTGGCACACACGGGGTTGTGCCCTATTGTTTTGTTATCTAAACGGCGGTCGACGGTCTGAAAGTTATATTTTTTTTTTTTTTTTTTTGTTCTCGAACTCTAAACCAAACAAATTATAAACGAATTCCTTAGATTAAAAAAAAAAAAAAAAAAAAAAAAAACAATAATAATAATAATAATTGTCTGTATACACATTGCTAAAATAGTGTAGTAATAATTAGTAGTATAATTATATTGTGCATCCCAATGGGGATTGTCTAAAATTTTTAACCATTCGATTTTAATTTATTTTTTGAAAATTTAGAGCATTTTGAGAAACTAATTTGAATATTTTGAAGATTGGCTCAACAGTTATTTAAAAAAAAAAAATGTTTAAATATTTTCAATTTTAAAGGTAAGTGACGTCATCACGTCAAAAATTGAAAGCTGTCACCACGATGTCATCCATCTCATATCTGTCAAAGTTCATACGAAAAAAAAAGAGAAATCGCAAGAAAAATTATTATTTTTGACATTTATAAATTTGACACATGACAGATTATCAATACTTGCCACTTACTTTTTATTTTCTGAGGCAACGATACAAACTATTTGAAATTGAATTAAATTGAATTGTGAAATTTGAAGGGCATAAAATGTGAATATTTTTCATAATTAATTAGTCCGTAATGATCAGTAACCTTATTCCTCTAAATGATTTTTTTTTTTTTTTTTTTTTTTTACGCGGCATATATTGTATTTATATAGTTAATATCCAAGAGAGAACGCGGGCCGGCGGCGTTCTGATTGGACGGTACCAAACTATTTATATGAAAAGCGACGCAGCGTATCTGTGCGCGGTACCGTATATAAATTAAAAATCGTTCGCTTTGCATTTTCAAACCACTCCCGAACGACGCTAAGGTCGGTCGTGTTCGCGCGCGCGCTCTCTCTCTATCGTCAATTCGCACACATTTGTCAGGGTCATCTCATCCCTTTCGACGCAGCCATGCCACCGAAGACAAGCGGAAAGGCGGCCAAGAAATCCGGCAAGGCCCAGAAGAATATATCGAAGACTGACAAAAGGAAAAAGAAGCACAAGAGGAAGGAAAGTTACGCTATCTACATCTACAAGGTGCTCAAACAGGTCCATCCGGACACCGGAATCTCGAGTAAGGCCATGTCGATCATGAACAGTTTCGTGAACGACATCTTCGAGCGTATCGCCGCCGAGGCTTCCCGTCTCGCCCATTACAACAAGAGGTCGACCATCACCTCCAGGGAGGTGCAGACATCCGTGAGGCTGTTGCTCCCGGGCGAGTTGGCCAAGCACGCGGTCAGCGAGGGTACCAAGGCCGTGACCAAGTACACTTCGTCCAAATAAGCGAGCGTGAAGCCACAGCGTTTCGTCGCCGCGTTTTTTTTTTAAATTGAACAAAAGGCCCTTTTCAGGGCCACAATATTGTTCTGTGAAAGAGTTTTATGCATTAGTTTCATATATCTCTAGCAGAGGGCGATCGATTGAATGGATTGATTTCGAATAATTTTCCCGAGGTCTTAACAAAACTTATATTATTAACAACAATTTTCTTTGACAAAATGATATTAAAAAAAAAAAAAAAAAAAAAAAAAAAAACTATCATTTGCGTATCGAAGAAAGATCACGTGTTTTTTTTTTTTTTTTTTTTTTTTTTTTATCAATTTAAAAGTTTCCGCAAAATATTATTATAGCGGGTTTTACAAATAGGTATATAATATTTATATAATGGAAAAAGAAAAATTATAACACTACAGCTACGTTTAGTTTCTGAAACTTTTCAAAGAGAGAGTGAGATAGCGAACGAGCGCGAGTACCTAGTATCGCAACGACACCCACTCGCCCGCGGCCCTTCCCCCTCCGAGACCCGAGTGCTCTATATATATATAGGTGAAAAACGCGCAAAATGCCACATAACGATTTCATTCCCCGTTAACACAGTACACAATGGCACGTACGAAGCAGACTGCTCGTAAATCGACCGGTGGCAAGGCGCCCCGTAAGCAGCTGGCCACTAAGGCGGCGCGCAAGAGCGCCCCGGCCACCGGCGGCGTGAAGAAGCCTCACCGTTACAGGCCCGGCACTGTCGCTCTCCGTGAGATCCGGCGTTATCAGAAAAGTACGGAGTTGCTGATACGCAAATTGCCGTTCCAACGTTTGGTGCGTGAGATCGCACAAGACTTCAAGACCGATCTACGTTTCCAAAGCTCCGCCGTGATGGCGTTGCAGGAGGCGAGCGAGGCTTACCTGGTCGGTCTCTTCGAAGACACCAACCTGTGCGCCATTCACGCGAAGCGCGTCACCATCATGCCCAAGGACATTCAGCTGGCTCGCAGGATCCGCGGCGAGAGGGCTTGAACACAACAAAGCGAGAGCTCGCGTCATAAACTGGATACAACACTCCCACCGGATGGATTGTTGAATTGGCCGACGACCACCATCACCCGGTCCGGTCAGTTCACGATCCATCCGCGCGAATGTATGTATCCAAAACAAACAAAAGGCCCTTTTCAGGGCCGCCAAATGTTATCAAATTATGTTTCTTTATAACGTTAAAACAGCGAGGTCGATAATGTTATTAACATAATAATAACGATGATGATCTGCATTAACACGACGAACATTATAAATAAATAGATACATAATTATTCATTATTACTATCGTTCGATTAGTTTAATAATTATCAGAGTAGTTGTTCGCACTAGTGGTCGGGGCTACTCGGTTAATTTGTAATCTCTCTCTCTACATTAGTTTTTGCATCGCAAAAAAAAAAAAAAAAAAAAAAAAAAACGATTCGTAATTATACATATTCGCATTTTCTAAAAACTATTCTCACGAATTAAACAATTTAGATTACTTATGGTGCCTGTTTTACAAATTATTAATAAACTATATAGATGTATGAATAAAAACAATTCCAAAGTTTCATGTTATTGACAAAATCAATAAGAACAAATTCAAGAAGGAGAAATAGATAATTCTAATTATTTTAATAACAGCTCCCTCGTCACCGCTCCCCCCGCTCGTGCAATGCGAGTGTATAAATGTTCGAAATTCGAGCTCGATTTTTTAGTTAGTTCACTCTCTCGCTCCGTCGCAGACGTGCACGCGCGAGTGCTTACTTTTCGAATCGTATATTTCATATAACTTACAACCTACGAGATGACCGGTCGCGGCAAGGGAGGTAAAGGTCTGGGGAAAGGAGGTGCCAAGCGTCACAGGAAGGTACTCCGGGATAACATCCAGGGTATCACCAAACCGGCCATCCGTCGTCTGGCCAGAAGAGGTGGCGTGAAACGTATCTCTGGTCTCATTTACGAGGAGACACGCGGCGTGCTCAAAGTATTCCTCGAGAATGTTATCCGCGACGCCGTCACGTACACCGAGCACGCCAAGAGGAAGACCGTCACCGCCATGGATGTGGTGTACGCTCTGAAACGCCAAGGTCGCACCCTGTACGGCTTCGGAGGTTAAGGGAGAACGTATCGGCCGGCCCACACCTCGCCATCTACGCCATCTACGACTAGGTCGACGCTCCCCGCCCGGTTGATGTGTGCGCTTGTTCAAAAAAAGGCCCTTTTCAGGGCCGCAGAGAATTCATGACATTTTTTTTTTTTACAATACAACTCGTTTCGCTATGATAAACTGGGCATTTGATCAAACTATGTATGTAATATAAGTAGTACACCTACATTAACATGTGACATTTTCATGAATGCTTGCAATCATTATATACATATGTCACATTGTGTATGTGTATGTGTGTGTGTGTGTGTGTGTATATATATATATATATATATATATATATATATATATATATATAAATATGAATAAAGAAAAAAAAATTTCGACGTACACGAACAGTTCGAGATTTTTACGATTCTTACATAAAAGCATTTTTTTCCCCCTTCCTCATTTATTTCTTATTAAATCTCTCATGATATAATTATCGACATTAACCAGTAAACATAATAATAATAATGATGATTATTATGATAAACGCCATTTGTTGATTAGGTACGCTTGTATTATTAATATTCATAAACGAAATAAAGCTCCAAACCATACATCCGATATACCGATCACATTACAATATTTATTACAATTAAGCGACCGATACTCGGAAGTGGTTGACCGTTTTCAAATTTCCTTGTGCTCGCTCAATTATACATAATGCTCTCGACTCGAATGTGGAAGATTCGATTCCGCACCGAGACTGGACGAAGAAGGCCGCCGCCGCCGCCGCCGTTACACAGAAAGAAACTAATCGTAATATTATGGATAAGATTACGATTCATTTGAAAGCTATATGCAACGCAAATAAACAATAACACGCATATATATCACCTACGTACACTACATACACGTCTTAGGGTCGCTAACGCGTTACATTTTCTCGGAAAATTGCTACTTTTAAACTTTTATAATTCGATGTCACATCAAAATCGCGGGATACTCGGCGAGCTGGCGGCGGATGAGTGTTTTACAAATGCTAACTTTTCATCGATTATACGATGGAAAAAGTCGCTGCGCCCGTAGGATGAGTTGCTATGTCGGAACTTTGGGATGTTTCACAATTATTTATGCATCGAAAAGCGACAATAACATTAAATATAGTAAGATAAATGTATTTTAAAGCGGACACCGCGTACGGGACGGACGCTGTCGCGAATATAAACGTCTCTACAGCGACGAGGGCGCTATCGAGACGATAGCTCGATGCGCCGTATCGTAGGTGAACTCAAATATTATCTATAACCATGGGAGATTCGGACTCGAGGGTTTAAATAAAACGCGAAAAGTGTGTTTTAATAGATCTATGCTAGTGAAAAGTTGTCAGCGTTCATACGAGAAAACGTATCTCGACACCGCAGTCGTCGATTCGGTATTGCCTTCGGTTTGTTACGAGTGGCGACATCTGTTCTCCACTTGATACGTACTACACACATTTATAATATATTCACGTAGTATTATACACAGTACTGAAGAACTAACTAACACTTTTATAAAATAATAAATAAACAAACACGCACGCACGCACACACATATTATAATGGCAGACACAGCAGTGGCAACCGAAGTCCCGGCCCCGGCGACCCCCGCGAAGAAACCCAAGGCGAGCGCCGCCGCAGGCGCCAAGAAGCCGAAGGCGAAGCCGACGCACCCCAAGACGTCCGAGATGGTCACGAACGCGATCACCGAGCTCAAGGAGCGCAGCGGCTCCTCGCTGCAGGCCATCAAGAAGTACATCACGGCCAATTACAAGGTGGACGCCGAGAAACTGGCGCCGTTCATAAGGAAGTACCTCAAGAGCGCCGTCGAGTCCGGAGCTCTGATCCAGACCAAGGGCAAGGGGGCGTCGGGCTCGTTCAAGCTGGAGTCCAAGTCGTCCGCGTCGAAGAAGCCAGCCGCCGCCGGCTCCGGGGCGAAGAAGAGGAGCGCCAGCAAGGCGGACGGCGACGATTCCTCCGCGCCCGCAGCCAAGAAGGCCAAGAAGGCGACCGTCTCGGCCGCCGCGAAGGCCAAGAAGGCCGCGTCCGCCGCGTCGCCGGCCAAGAGCAAGGCCGCCGCGGCGACCACCAGGGACAAGAAGGCCGCCGTCGCCGCCGCCGCCGCCAAGAAGAAGCCCGCCGCCGCGGCCGCCTCCAAGAAGTCGCCCGCGACCCCGGTGAAGGGCAAGGGCGCCGCGCCCAAGGCGAAGAAGACCGCGAAGCCGCCCACCAAGAAGCCGAAAGCGCCCAAACCGAAGAAGGCCGCCGCCGCGCCCAAGTCCAAGGCCGCCGCGGCCAAGAAGACCTCCGCCGCGAAGAAGTAAGGAGGGGCGACGCGCGCGAGCGAACGAGCTCCTCTCACCGTCCGTCCGTCCGTCCGTCCGTCCGTCCTCCGGTCCCGGACACGGCCAGCCCGCGAGCAGCGGGGTGGCGTGTGTGATGGTTGGTCGGTGGTGGTGGTGGTGGTGGTGGTGGTGGTGGTGTGCCCCGTATACACCCGAAAACAAACAGCCCTTTTCAGGGCTAACAGATATCTCACGTGCCGTGCGGTGGTGCGACGAGACGAGACGAGATCCGTTCTCGTCTTCGTCGTCCTCCTCCCACGTTTCATTATATCGATCCTCGGCGAGCCCCCGCGGGGGTGTGTAATAAATAAATATATCGTGCCTGATGCTGCTGCTGCTGCTGCTGCTTCAGTTCTTGGTGGTGGTGGTGCTCCTCTTCAGCGGAACGGCTCGGTCCCGCCCGACTGCCCGACTCCCGACTCCGACTCCGACGTTTATAATAATATAAGGAAAATAGGTTGTCGCTATTTATAGATAAAATGTTAGCTTAAGTCGCTACGTACATATCGAGTTCTTCCTCCAATCAGAGCGACGCATTCCACGCATGCGCGTTAACATCCGCCCTTCACGCATGCGCACTGCGCAAAATCTTAATTTTTTTGCTTAAGAATTCCTTCATACGTAATTGAATCGCTGCGGTTATCGCACTTCTCAAAAGCATTAGCTTACATCCGCCGCTTTTTAATAAATTCGGTCGCGCGCCGACACTCACCCGGTACGGTCATACAGCGGTCTACGGTCATACAGTGTAACGGTCATACAGTAGCAGGTCTATGGTCGTACGGTCCCCCGTCACTAAACTAGTGGTCTGAGCACTCCGTCCGCGTGCGTCGAGGCTCCCACGTTTTTCAAACCCATGGTTTGCGTATTGTGACGCATAAATAGTTTAAACCGCCGCCCGCCTCCCTAAGTGAAGGGAGCGTAGGCAAAATACCGGCTCCTCCAGCCCAACCACCGCCGCAACAGCCGCCCCCCGCCGCCCAAGTCAAGTCAACGTGAGTAAGACCGCCGCGCTAGTAATCGCCCACCGGAAGTACAAGAAATTACCACCGCCGCTGAAGCTCCGAGGGGAGAACATCGCGTGGAAAAACGCAGTGAATTACCTCGGAGTCCACATCGACAGGTCGCTGAGTATGGAGGCCCAAGTACGGCACACCATTAACCAGGTGCGCGCCGCCAGGGCCAAGCTCCGACTTGTACTCACCTCAAAAATGACACTAAGGACGAAGATCAGGGTCTACAAGACCTATCTCCGTTCGAGACTGACATACGCAGCCCCAGCATGGCTAGCGCTGTGCTCGGAAAAACAGCTGTCGCAAATAGAGGCTCAGCAAAACCTCTCACTGAGAATGTGCACAGGCGCCGGTTGGTTCGTCAGGAACGACGTCATCCGCCGCGACATAGGCATCGGTCGTGTGAAAGAGTTCGTGGCGGCATCAGCGCGTCGAATGTTCGACCGCGCCGACAATGGACCACACGAGCACCTCCACGGCATCGCCCCGCTTCACGCCCGACCACCAGACAACCAGAAGCCCTGGAGACCTACCCCCAGAGACCTAGTCGCACACTCGTCGGACGAAGCGTCAGGCTCACACCACACCCACACACACATACACGTACACTCACAGACACCTACCGGGGCCCACGCGCCCCCAGACACCCAATTAAACCACTAATCAATGTAAAAAAATTTGATTCCAGGTTGGCCAGCTACACCGCAGATGACCATCGTCGGAATGCCGTCGCAGCCTAAGCTCCGGCAATCAACCCCAGGGACGACGCTGTTCATCGCGCAGAAGCAGAGGCCACAACCGGCCGTCGGGAGGCCCTACCGCTTACATAGGTAGGCGCCACACCACCGGGGGATAGTTATCCTCCGAGCTGACGCCGGGGTTATGAGGCTCAGCCTCGAAGCCCCTACCTGCCCCTGCAAAGGGGAAGAAGACCGGGATATTTTAATAAATTCCAAACCTCTGAGCATCTCCGAGCGGGAGAGCCAGAGATCACACTGGCACTGTTTGCAGACGACAATAACTTTTTTTTACCAAATCAATGAGTTTAGATTTCACAGCCCGGCGTGGCTGGACAGCTGGCGCACGGCGGTTAACATGACCGCGCAAACAACTGCCCCCATGAACACTTCCACGGCATTGCCCCGTTGCACGCATGGCCATCAGAGCAACAAGGGCTCTGGCAACAGACTCCCAAAGACTTGTCGCATACTCGTGTGCTCCGGCGGCTAAATCCACGAGTTTACGCCGGAGTAGAGGGCCGCCTCGAAGCATGTATAATGAATATATACTGGATTATTAAATTACACTAATATATGATGAAGACAATGTATAAATTTAAAATTCAAGCTGATGATGAATATAAAAATACACATTTAAAAGTAACAATTATTGTATCTTAATGACGTATAATTAGTAACAATAAAGTATATATATATATATATATATATATATATATATACACATACATACATATATTTATGACACGGATTTTTTTTAAATGAAAATATACATAAAACATATACATAAATTTTGATCATTAAATAATAAATCATCTCATTTTAAGGACATTGACATTTCTCAATAATTTTTCTGTAATATAAAATCTACCATAAATTGTATACACATATAAGAAAATTTTATGTGATGCGCATTGTCGCTGCTATGTTATCAAGAATATGCGAAACGTGCGCGAGTGAAAGTGAGCGAATGAGATACACAATGTGTGTGTGTTGATGTGTGTGTGCGCGTGCGTGCAAGTTAAAACGTAATTCAACAAATGCTATTTTGAAGAATACATGTTGCACGTTTATAAAGCTTATAGATCGTGAAGGCTAGCGTGGCTCTCCATAACTTGAACAGCGCCATGTACATGTAGTCTCAAACTAAATAATAGAATGTTTTAGGCTTCTTAGAAGAGAGCCATTTCAATAGATCTAGTCGCACTAGGGAGACGAAGCGTTAGCTCCACATGCACACACACACGCCAAGGCCCCAGGCGCCCAAACTAATCCTATGATTCCCGATTCCAGGTTGGCCATTTAGCCGAAGATGAGGTCATCGTCGGACTACCGTGATGCCCTAGCGCTCACATGGATGTGCGTGTTTCGGCGGCCAACTCCACGTCACCGGGGGTAGTCGCCCCCGAGTTTATGCCGTGGTAAAGAGATCGTCTGCCTCCAAGCCCCAACCTACTACCCCTGATCAAATTGAGAAACTGACAAAAATTAGAAGAGCGCGAGTAGTGTAGTAGAGACCAAAAGCGCTTAAGACTTAATACGAATCCAATATATTTACACTAAATAAAAAATGAAATATATATGAGTCAATTACGTAACTTATTTTAATTTACTTGGCAAGAATGTGTTGTTTTGAAGATTTATTCGTATAAAAATAATTATATATTTCGAACGTATTGCTACTAATATTGTTACAGGAGCTTTATTACATCGTTAATACTTTATACATAAATAGGTACAACGGTACTTTTATTAAATTACGTTCGGAAATATGTACCAGTTGGCTTCCGTTTTATTTATCACAGTCCATACAATTCTTCGAGTGCAATACTGAATATATAGGTAGTAACCAAACAAATTAATATCAGCATCCAATGAATATGAACTGTATTTGGGGTAAAATAAGAAAATCGGTCCCTAATTCTTCGTTTTTACTCTAATCCTATTGTTTTTGATGCTCAGCTATAAGGGCGAAGGCGTCATAAAGTTAAACACTGAATGCAATTTACAATTAACTATCTCAATATTAAAGAAGCAGAAAGTATTATAACTAACGCCATCTACAACAGCTTCTGAGCAAAGCTTGATTTACTTGGACTCACGTGTATCGTCATGATCGTAGAATAATGTAGGTTTTGAAAAATATACGAATATCATTTTTTACCATACTTGGATACTACATAGTCGAAATATTATTGCTACATTATAAAAGAAAATGAATTCAAGGGGAACGCTTTCACCGAGATGTGATGAATTTTGAATATCGTTATCAAGGAAATTATAATGAGAACATGATAAGTGACTACATTTGGAGTTCAATACGAAAAAGTCTCTGCTTACACAGAAGAAAAACTAAAACTCTTTATTTTTAATGATTAGTTGTATTTTTTTTCTGTATTTGAATATTAAGCTTTATTTTGTACTGTGTATATAAAAAGGACTTGAAAGTGATTAAGATATAAAGTTTTTTTGTCTTGTTTTAATATACTACTGAAACATAAAAATAGAAGAGATTTCATTAAATTTAGAAATTTCGTTCTGGTAACTACAAAAGCAAACTTTTTTACATATAACTATTTTTTCTTTCATCAGTTACACATAATTATTCAAAATCAGACATACAGAACCCAGACTCAAAAATCGTGTCGTGTTTACTTGTGTTATAGATCTTTATTATGTTGTGTTAGGTAAACGTTTCAGTTGGGGGCCTAGCAGAGTAATGCCAAAAGGCGATCCTGCGAAGCCCCCTCTAAGGCCAAGAGTGGCGACCGGGGTTTTTAGTGGGTAGGACCGGCGGCCTTGGCCCCCGGTCCGCCCGAGGGGAGTAGGCAGCCCCCTCGGGAGGTAATCCCACATACCCCACCGGCCTTCCCCCGGAGGCTGGTGGAAACTGTAACAGTTTTCCTCGGTATAAAAAAATAAAAAAAAAAAAAAGGTAAACGTTTCAGTGATCTAAGTAAACATTTATAATCATTAATTTGATTTAATACTAAGTCTAATATATAAAAAATTGTTAATTCTTTTGTTTTCTATTCATGTATTCATTTAATCTTTACTTTTAATAAAAATATATTGTACCATACATTTTTTCCTGAACGTACGGTACATCTTAGCTTTGTGTTGTTCCTAGTGACGATAGACTACTCTGCACGAGATTTTCTACTGTTTCACCTGTCAGCCGTTTCCGACAGAGTGCACAGTAAGCACACATTTAGAGAACAGTTAAATTTACATATATCTAGATTTTCCTGAGTGAAAGAATAAGTTGCAGCATCGCGCTTATCATAAATCAAACCGCTTTCCAAATACAAAACTTAAGATTAAGCAGATAGATACGGTTTTAGATGTCAAAAACAAATAAAAAAAAATTATGAATAAATAATATTTATTTCTGTTTTCGAGAATAAATTTACATGATTTATTAATAGTGGTATACGCACAAATCGTATTGCATTCATTTATTTCGATGTAAATCTAATGAGTCACAAAGTACAAAACGCTGGTTAAGGCGAAATAACTCCAACTACAGCTACTGATTTATAGAATAATATCTGCGGCGAACGGAACAAATTTATTTAACACTAAGAGATCGCAACTGTAACGGTCTTTAAATAGAATACGAATAACAATATATATATAGCCTACATGGACTATGATATATATTGCATGTTACCTATGACAAATATCGATTCCATATTGATCTTACAAGTTATGGTAGTGGATGATAAAACGCATGGGCGCCGCCAGTGTTGTGTTCTGCATGAGGGAGGTGAGGTCTGCATCGCACACGTTATTAACCAATATAAAATAAGGAATTAATGTATACTATGTGGATAAATGCAATGTCAAATTCAAATCACGCGAGTATTTAATTAAATATACTTCACTTATCAGAAACATACTTAGGGTAGTACATCATGTAATTTTCTTCTATGTACTTTCTTTCGTGACATGGGGGTGGCAAGTGCACCCCCCCCCCCTACCGGCGCCCACGTTAGATCACAATTGCATATTAATAATGCAGTTAAAACGTATTAATGTAACGACGTAGCCGAAATATTTAATGAGAAACTAAGGTTCAACCGAACAAGTTATTCATAAAACTTGTACAACTATTTATAAATAATATATGTACGTTTATAAAGCAAACAGACTTAACAACTACCCACTACTAACCTCAAATTTCAGTTAATAAATACTTCTACATATGAAATGAGCTAAAAATCTACTCTTAAGAATGAATAACTATAGTGAATATTATAAATATAAGCACATGCTCTTTCGAATTAACCCCCGAGTGCTGATTTATTTGAACGTTTTTGAAACGTTCAATACCAATTTAATTTTATTGTAATATCATGATGAATACTTTATAAACATAACCAAAATACATATAATTTTATTGAGAAAACAAGATTGATTAAGATAAACAAAGTTAAATTTTAATAATTTTGAACAGTGTGAAACTTTTCATATCGATGTACCTGAAGGGTTAAAAATAATCATCACAATGTTATTGAGCCAGCCTTATTTCGGTTTCTAGTACATCATATCTGATGACGATGACAAGTGCTGGTCAAAGGAGAAACATCGAAAGAACTTGAACTTATAAAATAATTTTCATGATTTCTAAACTAGAATGTCAATCGTCATTTCTTACAGTAGCAAAACTTAAACATGATTGAATGTATATCAGTCTTGACTATTAGTCTGAATGTGAGCAATAACATGATAATTGATTAACGATAATCATTTTGAATGCGTTTCGACAATAATTCACACGTTACGCCGCTTGTGGACCAGAACCAGATGTCCTGTGCTGAAGACTAGGCTGAATGCCTTAACAGCCCAGGTATCAGAAGCCGTCAAGGCATGGCGC
Organism: Malacosoma neustria; assembly: GCA_963693495.1. Classification (NCBI taxonomy): domain Eukaryota; kingdom Metazoa; phylum Arthropoda; class Insecta; order Lepidoptera; family Lasiocampidae; genus Malacosoma; species Malacosoma neustria. The sequence goes on from OY856381.1 coordinate 15,786,254, forward strand.
GGCCAGACCTGGGAGAATGCGATAGACCGGGCAACCGACAACATGAGGGACCTATACGCTCTTAATAAAGTGCTGTTAAATACTCTACCACCAACATATCCTCTGCTGGACACCGTAGAGGTGCGACGCTTTGACCCCCAGGACCGCGCGGAGATCTTCGCCAAGCACCTGGAGGTCCAGTTCTCACCTCACCCAGTCCCAGTAGACGCTTCAAAGAAGATCAGAGTTTTTCATTCACATGTCGAGCGGACCGTTCAAGAGTTCATGAGCCAGACTCCCCCGGATTTAGACGGGGACACCTTCATCTCCCTATCTGAGGTAAAGAAGGCCGCACTACGCCTCAACAGAAGGAAGGCTCCGGGCTATGACGGCTGCCCACCAGATGCACCAAGGAGGCAGCGGTCTCAACCGCTGCCTCCTTGGTGAGCCAAATTGAAGAACTATAATGGATAGACTGGGTCAACTACGGGTCATTTACTGGAACCGGGGCGAGGTCAGGAATATTAGGTGGTTACGTAATATATTGTTGGCAACATCAACGCCCTGTCTCTTCGCCATTAAAACCAGTCACACGTCGATTAGTCTTTTATTATAAAAATACTAATAACGTCCAACCCGTCAGAAGAAAAATTGTCAAATATTTGTTACAAAACAATATGAAAACAGAGTCGGAGTTAAAGTCAAGGTAAATTAACATGGAGGACGAGGCACAACATGTCGGACGCGCAAATTGCAACGAATTCAATTTCAAATACATTAGGGCTCAATCCATTAGATCTATACAATACAAATATGCCGTTAAGTAGGAAAAATTGGTATACTCCACTTGAAATCTATTTACGAGCAAATAATCTCGAAGATGAAAATGATAAACGTAAAGTCGCCATCTTGTTGCATCATATCGGACCAGACGATTTAATGATATTTAATTCATTCAATGTTGATATTGACAAGATATCATTCGAAGAATTAGCAACAAAATTCTAAAAATCCCTTCATTCCACAAATAAATGTCACAATGGAAAGCCATAAATTGTTTCAACAGAAGGCAAAATTCAGAAGAAACGATTGATGACTACGCAACTGATTTAAAAAATATCGGCAGGCAATGTAATTTCAACACACTTGAAGATGACCTCATCAGAGATTAAGAAGTTAAAAGTTATGCGTGGTCATATATAAAAAAAGAAAAAAATATACACGTCGAATTGATAACCTCCTCCGTTTTTCGTCGGTTAAAAATAGCTATAATAAACTAGACGGGTACAGTATCAACATCAGACATGTCTTATGTTTTCCATCAATCTATATAATTATATATAAGAGATTTCCACGTATATAGTCACTCATCACGATATCTCTGGAACCATTAGAGCTAAAGACTTGAAATTTGGTAGGAATATTCTTTTCACCGAGCAGAGGTCAGCTAAGAACGGATATTACGAAATTCCACCCCCAAGAGGGGTTGCGGGGGCGTTAATTATTTATATGGCAGAACAACGTTTGCCGGGTCAGCTGGTAAACAATAAAATATTATCAAGTTTGGAAATGATAACACAGTGATATTTTAATCGAGCATGCATAATCAATTATCATGAAGCGGAGGAATCAATAATCAACATTGTAAGGCGAGCAGAAATTTAAAGAAAAAATGTAAAAAAAACAATTAAATTATTGATATTAACTTCTCATTTGTGTAAATATTATTCAATTCAGCATACTTTTAATATAATGAAATGAATTCAAACTGCTCTTCACTGCTCGCCGAACAAGTCATTTGTTAGTGCACATTATAATTTTCATTGCATAATCATTATACACAATTCAATCAAATTTCAGTCTTTGCAGTATGAAAATGTTATGATAGTCAAATCATTTTTTTTTTCATATCCCATAGACTACACATATAACAAAATATAGACTAGAAAATAATCTCGGTTTTGACATATTTTTACTGCAGATTATGAAAACAGTTGCGCAAATGACAAGAAACTGAATGAGAACTTTTTTAAATCCATAAACACCATATTATGAATTTAAAATATATTTCATTACACAGAGTATATAAAGGTGTTTATGTGACATTAATGTCAAAAACTTAAAAGAACGGTATCCTAATGATTTATTTTTCACATGTACAAGAATACTATAGGCAGTTGTCATACAATTGTTAGTCGCTTTCCCTTTTTATATCCTGCAACGACTCACCTCTCGGCATTACTTGCTCATATTCTAAACACATGGGATATTTTATTAATTATCTAGTTGCTGTACAGCATAAGTTATATTTTCGGCTAGCCAGCCCTCCATTAGTTTTGTAATAGTAAACCAATACGGGCTGCTCCGGCGGCCTCCTCAGCCTCGATGATCCTCTTGCGCGTGGACTCAAGTATCGCCGATGACGACCGTTGGCACAACTTCCGACAAACCTACATAAAGTATATACATATATATGTACACTAATAACTGTTGTTATGAGAGATAAATGCACGAAGTTCAGTAGGAACAATTGGTGTTTATATAATAATTTCCTATAGTCGCCTTACAACTGTATAGGTCGTAAGACGACTAATAGCAGAGACTGTTCAGTTTCTCTTCTTTGTAAAAACCAAATTCATATACGGAAAGGGTTTTTATTGTTGTTTTACAATCACAAAGTCATTTGGAAAATGATGTTGGTTGGTTAGAGAAAGAAAATTATTTACAGCAAAAATATAAAATTGAATATATTTTTTTGTTTATTTTAAAAAACAATTATTTAGCGTCGAATCTCAATTGCAGATCAAACGATTTCCCTGATCCTGGATCGCGTATCAGTGAGACTACCATCCCTATTGCTCTCAGTTCCAGGGACGGAATCACTTATTGGGGAAAGCTCATAGAGAGCACCGTGGCGAAACCGATCGCGCACCGTCCCCAATTTTGATATTTATGCACTTATTTACAAGAGAAATGTATGTTAGTAGTAGATCAGTTTGCTGATGCCACACCAGGGGCGGGGTAACAACCCCTGCAGCTGGAGTCGGCCTGTCATGAAAGGCGACCACACGACCTGGTGGTAGGGCTACAAGCCAGTTTGGATGGCAGCCACCCATGTTCTATAAGTAGGCCCACATAATAACCTTGTGTTCCGGCTCAGGTTCCCAGAACTCAAACACGGACAACATTGTGTTCGCGGTGTCCCTAGCGTCGCTAACATCCATAGGCGACGGTAAGTGCTTATTATCAAGTAGGCCGTCAGCCTGTCTGCTGTTCGTCAGAATAAAAATAACACGCTCTGCTGCCATTTTGGGAAATGTCGGGAATTCTCACAGTGAAATTATTTATTTATATCAGTTTTAAGTTTAGCGAGCGAAGTGTGTACAAAAATGTTACTATAGTCTAAAAGAATAGTTTTTGCATTTATTTACGAAAGACAAGTATAGTAATGTAGCTTACTTTGGGACTAATAGATGGCGCTGTGCCAATAGTCCCACAATATTTACTTATTTAATTGAGGCTTGTGAGGTTAAAGTGCAAGACGTTAAAATAATAACGTTACCTTAACTGCTTCGTAGATGAACCACTTCAACGCAGTGAGGGTGTCGATCATCACAATCCTGGCTCCAAGACCATCCACACCCCCAGCCAGTTCATAATGGAGTGCATCGTCGTCGTCTTATCCTGGAAACCCGTTGAAATGACATGTGGAGTGAAGCAATATCTTCTAGAAGAACTAATTTCGTTACATATGCAATTTTCTATTCGGAGTGCTTTTCGACATTTACCGACATTACCCGTAATACCAACGAGACAGGCCTTTGAGCGCGGTTAATCTTTTACATTTTTGCAGTCTACTGGTTTTTTTTCTGTAAACATATTTTAAAACTACAATAGTTCGTAATTTAATCTAAGGGATGCAAAAATCATCATTAAATGACTCATCTCAGTTGAAATCCTACTCCTCCTACGTGGTAGCGTGGTGCGACCACCTTTGGTCTAAGTATGCCGCCATAATAACCTTGTTGTGTTCCGGCATTAGTGACCCAAGTTCCTGTACCCTTAGAGACAGCAGCGTGTTCGCGATGCCACTGGCATTATAAACACCTATAGGCGACGGTAACTGCTAAATTCTAAGCGGGCCGTCAGCCTGTCTGCTGTCCTACAGCAATAAAAAAAAAGAAATTGTAATTCGCGCGTAAGCGGCCGGGATCCTCTTTTAATTGCTGTCAAAGGGCGTTCAAATGAAAATAATAAATTACCTTATAACTGCATCGTAGACTTACTGACCACTGCATTACGACAAGGTCATCAGAATCTTAGCAAGAGACTCGTCCACACGCCCGTAATACCAGCTCGCTCACGATGAAGCCTTAATCTGGAAACCCATTAAAGTAATGTGTTGATACTGTGCTTGTTTTGCAAGAACAAAACCAGTATTAAAAAAACCGTTACATACAAAAAAACCAGTAAGGCGTCTTCTAGGCTTAGTGTATCGAAAATTATTTTTGGATATTTTTCATTTAAATTGTTACCACCACACCCCATTTCCGCAACACTATTAATAATACAAAAATATATTAGTCGGTCTAGTAAGGTATATTTTTTCTAAGTACATTTAACACTTTAAAACCACAAATTTATTCTGAAACAAAGTTTGTTTAAAAGGACACCAGTTTGCTAAAGCCATTCAAAATAACGAGCAAATGCACGTACCGGTTACTTGTCACCGCACTATTTTGGAGGTGATTTAAGTCACCGCGCCGCTTGCGTTGCCAGTGTCCGAAATACGGTGATAAAAATACAAATTAGCGCATACGCATACTTTTCATTAATAAAACAATTACGTCTCATATTGTCATCCATACTAATATTATAAATGCGAAAGTAACTCTGTCTGTCTGTCTGTCTGTTCCTCTTTCACGCCTAAACGGCTGAACGGATTTTGATGAAATTTGGTATGGTGATAGATGATAACCTAGAAATGGTCATAGGCTATAAATAATCACGCCATCGTTCTTAGGGGGTAGGCAGTAGGCAGATAACTAAATTGAGTTAGTGATTTTTTGTGCTTATCCGGTATCTATGAGAATCGGCCAACATCTATTTTTCATCCCCCTAAATGTTAGGGGTGACCCACCCCCAAAAAATTTTTTTTAATTTTTTTGACATTTTATTATTTATATGGCAGAACAACGTTTGCCGGGTCAGCTAGTAAATAAATAAATAAATGTTAGTTACTAGGAAGTGTTGAAGAAGTTCCGATATCCTCACTCTTGTTTAATCATTGCTGGCTAGACTTCAATATTACCAACTTAGCTATAAGATTTTAAACTTGTCAATGTATAAATGAATCCTCCTGGTTCTAAATATCTTAAAATATCATTTATATTATTCTATTAGATCAATTCCGTTTGCAAAATACATTATGTATTCTCAATAATTATATAACCTCTGAAACGAGAAAAATAATTAAGAGCTTTACTTCCTTAATCTTGCTTGCCTTAAACTTTTCTAGAAAGTTCTTCATATTTCTTCTTCTATTCCTTAAGTCGAATGTTCATTCGACTTTCCCCTATCCCCCACCGGCCTCCTCCACCCCTACAGCCGGCCCATGCCTCACCACTCAGAAAATTACAGACATATAAAAATTTCATCACTGGTCTTCTCTTGAAAAACAGTTTTATGAAATTGACCAAGCCCTGTGTTGAGCCCTCTTCAATATTTAGTTCATCGAATGAAACAAGAAGGTTGTCTTGAAAAAGACAGTTTTATGAAATTGACCAAGCCTGTGTTGAGCCCTCTTCAATATTTATAGTCCAGTCAATAAAGCAATAACTTTGCCATTTGAGCTGAAAGGATAAAAAACGGGAAAATGTGTGAGTACTAGATATTTAACATCTCAAAAAGTCAGGTCCCTGAATCTGAATAATATCAGGTCCCTCATCAGAAAAGCTTTCCAAATAACCTGAAAATATTTCAAAATATTGAAAAATGTTTGAAGTAAAAGTTATAGATAATTGAATTTCCTACAGTAATTAAACATTTTTGCATAAGTGCGATAGTTTTCGCAAATTATCATTTTTGGGCACCTGAGAGTAAAGGACAGACAAAAATTACTTATAATTATTAAACGGGACAAAAATTATTTATAATTATTAAAATATGTATAAATAATAAACCGGCCGGCACGTTTTGAGAATAGGGTCTCATTGTTATAGCGAGCGCATGTGTTCTTTTGTCTAAAACAGTAAATACCGTAAATTCTTTAGTGAAGTAGTGTAAAAAAAAATTCAAAGCTGAGAAAGCATTGAGGTTGTTTTTATTTGCGGCATTTTTATGACAAAAGGGTTATTGGTAATTCGACGTATTCGCGTTAGGTATTTGTCAGTTTCTTTGAAATAAGTTCCAAGTTTTTATACATAGTTGGAGAGCTAAGAAAACGGTTATGTTTTTAATGTAATTTGCAGGTCAAGTTTCATAACGTTTTTTTTAGGCATTTTAGTGGAAAAAAATCTAAAAAATATTAAATAATAACGTTCTTTAACTCGCGTTTTTAAATTAGGACCGATAATTGTATAATATTGATAAATAACCAGTGTTTAATCGTTTTTATAAATCAGAAGAAAAAATTATATTTAATTTGATACTTTTTTAAATAAATTTTTGATATTGCACTTTTGACTTAATTTGAAAAAAGCTAAAAAACATGATAAGGAAAAATGGTTCTCTTTTGCTTAATACATATGGGGGTTAAAATTATCGCAAATAGTCACCCCTATCACATCCTATCTATTAATTATGTTTTTATCCTATCTATTAATTATGTCAAACGTGCAATGTCTCCTTATGCTGATGACCTGAAAATTCCTAAGTCAATATTTAACCTGATGAACTGCAGGAAGTCATTTGCAGAATCCATATCTGGAAATTTAAGAAGTACTGCAGAACTAATGGAAACAGACTTCGAAAATTACTAAAATATTATTTAATTATATATAATTTGAATACCGGATTAAAAAATATGATTATATTTAAGTGTATCCGAATTGTACATTGTAGTTAAGAATATCGTATTTATTAACTAGATATTCTAATCTTCATAATTATTACAATAGATGTATAATTATTTAGTATCGACTATCTTGAAGAAGTGGTCCCAGATAGCGATGTTCATTTAAAATATACATCGATGTTTTTTGCGATGCATCAGTCGGAGCGGTTGCATCGATGTTTTTCGATATATCCAATTGAAACATCAACAAAACATGTTTTCGATGCATCGATAAAAAAATTAAGAACAAGTATATGTTGAAATAAATTCTATTCTATTATCTGCCAAAACAAAGGACAGAATAGAATTTATATATCAATATAGTATCATTCATCAGAATAGGATAGGAATATATGAAATCAGATAAATGAGATACAATGTGGAATAAATCAATCATCTTATTTGGTTCTTTTCAAAACTCTATTAAAAAAATTATAAATCCCAATAATTTTAAATTACTGACCTTATCAACGGATATAAACTTACCTCCAAGTACGTTTGTTTAGCAACCACTTTAATGAATTCACTCGTGTATTGAAAAAAGTAATTTTTCTCTTTTCAGTATTGTATTCACTAGTTATCCATCATCAATCAACATAAAAATTTTTGACTTGCAATGAAGTAAAAGAGCGGTCGACCATAACTTTAATCTATAAGTACCGACCATAGATTATAGTCTATTGTCTATATCAGAGTTCCCCAAACTTTTTTGTGTCGTAGACCCCTTGCCATGTTTTTCCGTGTTGGGTAGACCCCCTACTTACCTGATATTGATTTCCTGTAAATTTCTAACTGTAGTGAAGTTTAGTGTTAAAAACTTAAAGTAAAAACACATGTTAATTATACATTTATTAATTGAATTTAAATTAAAACTACTTAAAATAAAATTTTGTATCTGTTATGTAAAATATACGTAACATAAAATAAACATAAAATAATTTTTTTACTTCATAGGTACTTTTATAAATAATGTATATGTTGATATTATAAGATAGTATGATGCAAGTAAATAGGTACTATCAGTGTATGTGTTGAGATCCACTATCGTGGACCCCCATTTTCATTTCATGGACCCCCAAATTTTTTTTCGCTGACGTAGACCCCTTACAGTTTGTCATAGATCCCTAGGGGTCGATATAGACCACTTTGGGAATCACTGGTCTATATCATAGGCAAAGGAATATTGTGATACTGAATCAGCGCAATGTTATTGTCACCTCATTATTACTGAAAATTTTAAAAATAAACCGTAAGATCAACAATTATTGTGGAGATATTTATTCGATATATTGATTGAAATACATCGATATATCGTAAAACATCGACTGCAACTGATGCATCGAAATTATATGATACATCGAAAGGTAAACATCGATGTATATCGAGCGTCCCTAGTCCTAGATTTCTTACTGGGTAAAAATACAGTGCGCAGAATGCGCTTTATAAATATCAAGTACATTTAAAAACAATAAAAAGCTTTGTTATATACAAATGATAATTAAAATAATTATGAGTTTTTAATATAAATTTATAATGTAAATAAAGGAAAAAATAATAATTTTCCATTATTAGTCATATTTACTACTTATCATTCATTTACGGATTTGGGTAATTTCAAATCATGACTCCAGTGCAGCTAAATACTGCATTTTTAATTTCACTTTAACTTATTAGTGGAGTGGCGTAAGCTTTATACTTCGGAATCCTGGGCCAGTCTAGGTCATTGTTGGTCACCCACCGTCGGTCATTGCTCCGTGGGAGCAAAGCGGCATTATATTTACGCGGGAGTGGCAGAGACAGATAATAACAGGTCAATGGCCGAAATTCTTCCTGCTCGGCGTCTGGAGTATAGTATTTATTGCGATAGAAAAAAGAACACAAAAACATGCGCTCGCTGTAACAATGGGACCCTATTCTCAAAACGTGCCGGCCGGTTTATCGGAAATTTACTATTTTTGTGTCCTCTTTTTTACTCTCAGGCAAAGTTACAGCTTTATTGACTGGACTATTAGTTCATCGCATGAAACAAGAAGGTTGTCTTGAAAAAGACAGTTTTATGAAATTGACTAAGCCCCATATTGAGTCCTCTTCAATATTTCCTTCTTCGCAAGAAATAAGAGGTTTGTTTGTCTTGAAAAAGACAGTTTTATGAAATTGACCAAGCCCTGTGTTGAGCCCTCTTCAATATTTAGTTAATCGCATGAAACAAGAAGGTTGTCTTGAAAAAAAAAAAGACAGTTTTATGAAATTGACCAAGCCCTGTGTTTAGCCCTCTTCAATATTTAGTTCATCGAATGAAACAAGGAGGTTGTCTTGAAAAAGACAGTTTTATGAAATTGACTAAGCCTCGTGTTGAGTCCTCTTCAATATTTCCTTCTTCGCAAGAAACAAGAGGGTTGTCTTGAAAAAGACAGTTTTATGAAATTGATCAATCCCTGTGTTTAGCCCTCTTCAATATTTAGTTCATCGAATGAAACAAGGAGGTTGTCTTGAAAAAGACAGTTTTATGAAATTGACTAAGCCCCGTGTTGAGCCCTCTTCAATATTTAGTTTATCGCATGAAACAAGAAGGTTGTCTTGAAAAAGACAGTTTTATGAAATTGACCAAGCCCTGTGTTTGTTTAGCCCTCTTCAATATTTAGTTCATCGCATGAAACAAGAAGGTTGTCTTGAAAAAGACAGTTTTATGAAATTGACCAAGCCCTGTGTTTGTTTAGCCCTCTTCAATATTTAATTCATCGAATGAAACAAGGAGGTTGTCTTGAAAAAGACAGTTTTATGAAATTGACCAAGCCCTGTGTTTAGCCCTCTTCAATATTTAGTTCATCGAATGAAACAAGGAGGTTGTCTTGAAAAAGACAGTTTTATGAAATTGACTAAGCCTCGTGTTGAGTCCTCTTCAATATTTCCTTCTTCGCAAGAAACAAGAGGGTTGTCTTGAAAAAGACAGTTTTATTAAATTGACCAAGCCCTGTGTTGAGCCCTCTTCAATATTTAGTTCGTCGCATGAAACAAGAAGGTTGTCTTGAAAAAGACAGTTTTATGAAATTGACCAAGCCCTGTGTTTAGCCCTCTTCAATATTTAGTTCATCGAATGAAACAAGGAGGTTGTCTTGAAAAAGACAGTTTTATGTAATTGACCAAGTCCTGTGCTAAGTCCTCCTCAGTATTTCTTTAATCGCGCGAAATATTCTCTTGAATTTTCATTGTAATACAAATAGACACCTAAGCCTTGTTTACTCGCTTTTTGATTGTGTCTGACTTCAACCAATTAGCTTTAATAGTCATTTATTGAAACATGATAGACTAAGCCCTGTTTAGCATTGAAGAAAGATAATTTAGTAGTTACACGTTTCACCAGCGTATTAATAGTCATATCATTATTAATTAAGTCTTTAAAAATATAGTTGCAAAATATGTATTGGGTTGGCAAGAAAGTAATTTCGGTTTACACCAGTGGATAGCGTTTACACCAGTGTTTGTTTCGTCATTATTTGTGTATGAGAGATTTTTTCTTTTATGATTTAGTTGTCAATACCTTTAGGTTGCTATAGAAACAATTTCCGTGTCAGTTTTTTACAACTGTCTGTTTACGGTTGGTTTAAACATAGATAACAAAAATAAGTATTTTCGCCACTTTTTCTTTTTTATTCTAATAAAGACAAGAAAGCGGCAGAGGCTTATAATTTATGGTGTTAACCCATTAGCACCGTGCGTGTTCGTATTAGACATGATTAGAAATACGAACGATGATTCAACGAACAACTTGGAATGTCTAATTAGTATTTTATTAACAATGTAACTAACTGAATATTGGGTAAGTAAAAATTAATTCATTTAAATTAAGGATGAGGGAGGGGGGGGGGGGGTGGCTAGTTTTCAACTAACTATACACGAAAGTACCATATTTCAGGAATATTGTCTGAAAATTTCATGTCAATCATACTAGAAATATCGGAGATACAGCGTTTTTAACAAGAGCCTCTCAAATGTGGTTTTTAACGCATGCGCGACAGCGTTATACTGCATCTGTTACGCTCTTTTATCTATCTCCCCGGTTGTTTTCTATTCGATATAATGTTGATTGGTAATCTCAGATTATACATACTCTTTTCATGTCAACTCTGATCTGTTTGGTTTATGTAATAAGTTTGAATTACTTTAAATTTGGAATGTCAGTTTTATTATGTCTAGTTAACTGATATCTTATGTATTTTATATAATGATTATGTTTCATCAAAAATAAATTCAAAATGTTAAAGTTAAAATAAATAGTTTTCCATTCAGTCCTTATGTGTTTTTTTGGTTTGAAAGTGATCCCATTAGCCAAATCTTCTATTCAAGATTTATATCTGTGTGTTAATTAGTGATTTTATTTTCATTAATCTATATATTAATACGTGAGTGACTCTTCCGTCCGCGTGGAGCGCGTACGGAAGAGTATGAAATTTGGCACAGTTAAGGTTTATATGGAGGATTACAGAAAGCTATTTTTTTGCCTAAAATCCATTAGAAGTGCATGAAATTAGTTAAAATAAACACACACATACATACTTTACTTACGATTTTGTTTTTTTCTAGATGGCATTGTGTGAAAGGTCCCAATATATTTATATTTCTTATAAGGGTTTATGGCCTGGTAAAGACCATTAAGGATAATTTTTAATAATATAATATTTAAATCTATTTACATGGGTGAATGCTTAAATAGTTAATAAAAAATTTCAATTATCTTTAATAAATTAACATTAATTGTATATAGGCTTAAGAGATTATATTCTCTTTGGTCTTATAGAATATCAAAATTGACAATGACAAGGAATGAAAACTTTGGAATTGTTTTTATTTGTACCTATGGTTATTTACAATTTCCGAAATGCTTGAAATCTTGTTAAAGCATTAAGAAAATAGCGTATAAGTAATCTGAATTGATATACTCTTACCTATTTGTGAGAATAGCGTTTAGAAAATGCGACTACATATATGGTTACCAACCGGATTAACAGTGCAGTGTAGTGCAGGCTTTGCAATGAAAAACATTTTGAAGTTTTACAGTGGATGGTGTTCAAACTGATGTCAAAAAATTGCAAATTAACTGAGTAGCTGTGATGAAACCTTCTATCAGATGTATAGAGAGGCCTTTGACAAAAGAATCCTAATAAAGTTCAAACTTAAAAATTAAATGTATTATGGTCGAATTTCGACCCCTGGGCGACCACTAGGTATAATAAAAATGCCTAATAAACTTTCTAGAGAAGATTTTAGTAATAGTGGATCGAGATTGGACAGATCTAAGAAAATAGTACCCCCACATAAAAGCATTGATGGCTCAAGTAAAAACAAAGTACATGAATACTCCAAGAGTTTCAAACTTTAAAACGATTTTCCCACAACTTGGTATTTTAAAGTCGGTGGACACTGTCACTCAAAATCTACTGAACCGATTACTTTTGATGACTTCGCACACTCTTTCTACACATAATTAGCGAACCTTGTCGAGTTTTATTTTTAAATTTGAAGTATTTTTTATAATAGTTTGATTGTATATTTTTTCGTCAAAATTATAAATGTCGACTTCCCAGTACCGTGCCAAAAAATCGAAAGATGGGGAAAAAAACTCGACAGGGCTACCTACAAAAATGTATAAACTAAAAAAAAAGTTGCCCAATTTTTTTTTGTTATACTTGGGCCATTACAAACGTGGGAACTGAGTCATAAAACATTACGTCAAAGGAATGTAACAATGCCGCGCAATTCGATATCGATAAAGGGATGCCGCTCGGGTTCAGGTAGTCAGAGGACGTGGTTGTTGATGACTGGTAAATGTAAATTGTAGGTTGCAGGTGTTTATAAAAATTGTGTTAGTTATCATTAGATATTTTAGACAATCCTACGCGAACCATGAAAGCATTATTCAATAACTTTGTTAAAATTAAAGGGCGATATTAACGCTCAAACTCGTTCGGTTATTCATAATGTGTTGATAATGTTTAACGAATTAAAAAGTGACCCGGAATAAATATCTTTTTGAATTTAAATAAACCATGAGATATTACGGCGCTTCTTTGTGGAGTTAATACGACAACTGTAGACAAAGTCAAGAAAGAAATACTTCAATCTGGCCACCCATCTACACTTCTTATTGTAGATGGGTGGCCAGTGGCTTCTCTTGAAACATAAGTGAAACCAGAAACAGTTAAAAATATTGATAACTTCGATGTTTGTTTGTTGCAAGACACCATTTCTCAATTTTATGATAATGGTGAATACCCAACAGTGGCTAAAATATTAGGTAAAATTTTAGAAATAGATATAAAAATACATCTTTGAGACGATTTCTCAGCCTTCATCCCGGTTGCAACCCAAACTTGCGTTTCGGTGCCCGGGGTCCGCTTTCCGACTGTTTCTACTCCACTTCGCACGGTCTTCAGCATCCCTGGTAGTGAGCCCATTAGCACGCATATCACCCTTTACGACGTCAAGCCAGCACTTTTTGGGTCTACCCCTCCTGCCGGGGCCCAGCGGAGGCGGCATGGCCAGACATTTGTTTCCCACGTAAGCATCTGGTTGCCGTAAAAAAATACATCTTTACAATATTTTGTATTATTTCCTTAACCTTTTCCTTATTACCTGCTATGGACAAATCCCTATTTTATTGTTTCACAGAACACTAGAAGTGTGAGTGAGAGATCCGACATGCCTATATGTGTGAGCGAGAGGTCTGATAAAAATGATTTATGACTCAGTTCACACGTTTGCAATAGCCCAATAGTTCTGATGTCCAACACAAACACCTTTTTTCTCATGTGCGCATTTAGAATTGCTGCCACTGGCTCATTTCTGTGTATTTTTCTATGACAATTTCAGAGAATACTCTTGAAATGACCCTGATTAATACCTTGTTACTTTGTCAACAAAATTCATAAAAATATGCCATTCATCTACTGAATAGACCCTTGCAATAGGCGTAGATGTTTTCAATTACATGCAAAAGTACTGTAAGAACGCCATGCATCAAGTGTCAAGTAGGGCTGGCTAAGTATTAATTGTTTTGTTTATTTGTATACTAAGTAATTTTAATATATAATAATTGTTATATTCTTTTGTCCTTTCGTTATTTGGTATACGTTTATATTTTGTATTTTATACATATTATAATAAAAACAAATTGTACCCTAATTACTTTTTTAATGTGTACTCCTAATGCCTCGCGAGTCCGTCCATATAATCACGGGCTGTAATAACAAAATGATTTTTCATGGAAAAATTTTACCACATTTACTTTAAATACATCTAAATGAATTGTTTCAAGTTTCGTAAAATTCGGTGCTAATGGGTTAAATATTTAAAGAACGCACGTGTCAGAATGAGTAAACTTCCCGTTTTGAAGATTTATTACTAAAAGATGACCAGCATTCTGATCGCCACTGATGATGACACAAAATGAAAGCCATCATTGAATTGAATCGTCATATAACTGTGAGAGATCGTAAAACACTTACTTTCTTTCCAACCCAATCAATATATGCCCTAGCCCTTAATTTCGAATATACAAACATCTAAATTGCTTTACAAAGAAAAAACGCGGATTATTTAACGTAAAGTTTAAAAAAATTACATGTTATAATGCGATAAATCATACTTGGAACATAAAATGGCACATTTTTTATTCTCACAGTCACTATACTTATAGAACTTGATAATTGATGTTATCACTGACTTTTGCATTTTTCATCAAATAATTAACGCTAGATTTAGAGTTTCAAACATAGCCTATGTTTAAAAATGTTTTCCAAAAGAATCAATCAACAGTTATATATTTGTAAAGATAAAGATGTTTTAACTAAAGATCTCATTTACGCCACAGATATATTTTGCATGTAATATTGTTGTTAAAAATATTGCAAACATAATATTAAAATTGTATTGATAACATATTTCACTATTATAAAAAAAAATCATTAGTTTATCCAGCTTTTAGCTTTTTTGCACGGAATGTTCATTCTACTTTCTGATGATAAAAACGATTATTTACATGTGTATTCATAACAATTATTATTATTCTTGTGGTAATTATTATAAACGACAGCTAAGGCCGTCTATGGCCAGCCTAAGCGCACCTACTTCGGCACAAGCGTACATTGTTTCTCTTCAGCCCAAAGGTACTGTTTGCGGGCGCTAGATGGATGGCAAAGGTCATAAGTAGATTTAGTGTAGTCTTGGCAACTTATTGTCACTTCTGTGAAAGAATATAACCAACGCTATACGCAATCACGAAATTTTTTCGTCGTGATTCTTCTTTCTTTTCTCTTTTATTCTTGATCTTCAAATTATTTTAATTTTAACCTCAATCTCCTTGCATTATTTTTTCTCAAGCATTTAACATTCACATAAATTTCGAACACTTCACTTTTATTCAATTATTGTACAAATAAACACAAAAAGGTAAACACTTAAAACGCACACATTAAAAACGAACTTACCATCACAATAAAATAACAATATAAAAATAAATAGCTTCCCGTTTTTTGAACTAAACATTATTTCAGTATGACGATCGCATTTTAACATCATAAAAAAGAATGTTAGAAAATAGTTTACACATCTAATTGAATGTAGTTATCAAAGCCAGCATTATATATTCGAGATATCAATGATCATTTCAGGAATTTCAAACTAACAAACGTTTAGATTTTGTTATAACGTGACTTTGCAATGTCATGTAACTTACAAGTTTTATAACTTCATTACTGTATTATAATATAATGGAAATAACAATTTTATAAATTCAACATAATATATGTAAATATCTTTCGATATGATTTAAGACATGATTTTAAACTTCTTTAAATTAGAAACAAAAGTTTTTAAATAGAATAACCCAAAGCAAAACGGTGAAAAACTCTTGAGATATGTTGTTTATCATACTATATGCTAGATGATAGAGAAATAGACTATTCGGACGTACCTGGTTAGTGGACGACGGCGCAGAACACACGGCATGTAACCGGACGCGAAGGTCATCACCATCAGCTACCCTTCCTTGTAGCACTCCGCACAGGATTGCGGCACCACGCACTGAACCACACATCGACACACTTAGTACACAGAAACACCACTAGTTTAATCTTAATCTAATTTCAGTATTTTCAAGTCTCAATAGTCAATATTCTTCAACGTTCAATTAGAAAAAAAAAATTATTTAACACAAAACTAACGCGAATATAAAGTTGCAGCTTTCAAAATAAGTCACAAAAAAAAAAACGAATATGAAGGCAGCAAGTGTTAAAATGTTCATTCGAACGCGAACCAACGAATCTATTAGCACTAGGTTACACTAAAACACGCGAAAGACTGCCCTCAGCGGTTGCGGTAGCGCGGATGTACTAAGTGAACTGACCGCCGCGGCGGTCGGTCACGAAATGAACGCAGAGCAGGCAGAACTGCAGAAGTGCAGAACGCAGTCCAGTGTTGTTCCTGACAAATTTAGGGATGCCGTATTTAAATTGTAAAATTGCCGGATTTTTAGGGAAAATTAAGAAAATTGCCGTATTGTACAAAATGTTTATTTTGCAAAGTTAAAATTAATAAAAAAAACACGCTTTTATAAAAAGTCAAACTAAAAGGTAAAAAATTATTTTCAATAAAATTAAATTAAGGATAGGGGGATTAACAAAAAAAATGAATTTTATTGTAAAAAAGTGTGGAGTGCTTGTTGTCTATTGTTATTTTGAAAATATCTTAAAAAGTTGCTTTCTATACTTCTGTTTTATGTTTACTTTTTACCTTTTTTTTGCGGTGGAGGTAACCCGTCGTCATTGTCACACTCATTATCACTCATTTTCAATTTAGTAAAACTTATAGAAATCTTATAACTTTCACTGATAGATCGTGTCATACAGCAAACCAAAGAAGCAATGAGACTCTAATAATGAGAGAATCACAGTCACAGTAGTTACAGTACAATAACGATTATACCGGGGATTCTCACACGTCCTAAAAATCAAAGATTTTAGACTTTAACGTCTCAGAGATACGATTACATTTGATTGAATTCTGTTGACGTTTATTTTTGTGGGGCTTCTACTAAATCTATGGTTTACAATTTGGTGCGAGAGATAGAACGATATGTTTTTTTTGTTCACTTTAGTCAATTACCGTATATTTTAATACGGTAATCAAAGAGCTGCCGTATACCGTATTTATGATGGTTAAGATGCCTGAATGCCGTATATTACGGCAATTGCCGTATCAAGAACACTGGAACGCACACACACTCCCTCAGCGCCAGCGCTGTATATGCGCGAGCGCCGCCGATGCCCCGCTGGCCCCGCACTCGATATTCCAAATTATTTATTTTAATATTTAATTTTATACTATATACATAATCACAATTAGTATTGTTTTTGTTTACATATTACCTGTATTACCTAAACTTGAAATGCCGAGGTTGAAAAATGATATTTTTTTTAAGTTCTAGTTACAAGTGAAACAATTTTTTTTCTCAAAGAAACAACACTAGATTATTTAATTTCCTAATCTTTTATAGCGGCTGTACACACTCGTCGAGACACCCCGAGAGCGAGTGTGTACAATTGTACATGGTGCTCTCGTCTTGTCTCGCCTCGCTTATCCTCGGTCGCTCGTCGGTTTTTTGCGCCCGAGTCAAAGGACCTTGTGGGGTCTCACGAAGCAAACGAGAGCTATCCTGTACACACTCGTTTATTCAGTTGCCCGCTGACTATATTTACAGTTTTAAGTATATATTTACCTGTTTCTATTGCGGTGTATAGTAACCATCCACCATCTTCTTACTTCGCCATGGATTAAGTATTTTCTTTTTGTAGTAAATTTGTATATAATTATAATATGTTCACAGCACAAAGACAAACAGCAGCAGCAAGTTCTACGTCCATTACTGCAGTAATCTTCAGTACAAATGAAAAATGAGTGTGTACAGGGATGCTCTCGTCGAGGGCCATATCGGCCGAGACTCTCGGCGAGTGTGTACAGCCGTCATTAGGTATCTTTATGAGTCTCGAACTCACTCATGTACATAATTCGTATGTATATTAAAATATCGTCTACACAAGCAAAAAGCCGACCAGGTCCCTGATGAATGTTTTAACTAGTTTTGACACTATATACATTTATTTATAAATTTTATGGTATGGCCGTATAGTGAGAAGAGGAGCGTATCACGTAATAGGGAAAATTTTAAAAAGAACAGTGGATGGATATTGAAAGAGGGATTGATGGCAAAAAAGGAAATGTTGAATGACTAAAATGGAAAAGTGAAAAAGAAAAAATGGTGTGCCCCATCCGCATAACGTAGATTAAGGTCAGGAAGAAAATGCATTCATTTTCAATCTTACTTTCTATTCTAAAAAATCTTAACGTTTGTTTTTTATTTTTACAAGTTTGTAATACTACTCCACATTCTTGCTTGTAAGTGATTACATGTCTGACAAATTATTTCGTTTATAAATAAATGACAACTTAATTAAATAAGCCCTCAGCTCTCATAATCTTATGGTCACAGGGCAACCCTGCATTACAAGGTGGCATCACAGTACGTTGCGGACAAACCGCAAAGCAAATATCACATTGCCTCTGCAACACCACGTTCGCAACACAGCCCCCTCCGTTATGAGTTCTCATCATAGGGCATATTATTTGAATACATCTCTTTGTACTAAACCCATATTGCAAATGACCAGAACAATTTGTCTTTAAAGTACTCTGTCAAATAGGATATAAACAAATAAATACCTTGTACAATTCAAGGAAAGGGCATCACAGTGAATGGTCTGTCCCAAAGCGGCATCAGACCGTTGCAGAAGGTGCCGTTTCCCTCCATCTTGGGCCGTATCGTGAAGCTCAGCATCATTTTGATTCGCACCTACACCATAACCAATCGTTCTTATCATGGCTTCAAAATTGAGTTTTTAGTTATTTATATAAATCAAAAGGTATTCATTAAAACATGCCTTTCCCCACACTAGGTTTTTAGGCGAATATGTGCACTTAAACTTAGTACTATAAATATATATCTGTATAACACTACAGGGACATACTTAATATTTGATAGTAAATACTCAATGATTGAAATTAAAGTAAAACATAACATGGATACATGAAAACTAAGTCTATAATAATATTTTCAGCCCTTTCATCCACTATACTTCATTACATTAGTATAACAAGTGATTTATTAAGTTTTTGAGTAATTAATTCTTAATAGCATTTTCTGTTTTTATACTTTCAGACTAGCTTCAATTGGCAAAGTATTTTTTTAATAATTTATTTACTTGTGCACTATTAAATCTTTGAGGTGAGAGCACCTCCACCTTGTTGATATTTGATATAGCTCATCATCAGAATCAAATAGATTTCTCTTTATAAGTGATGCTGTCTTAAAAATGCATATGGACCGTTTATTTTGAAAGTGGTGTAAGTCCATTTTTGGGAAAAATGAGCTATCACGTAATTCATGCTTAATTTAATGTAATTTTTTTATATATAACTAGTCCGTGTTTAACTTCTCAAAAAAATCCCATGTTTTGTACAACTTAAAATCGGTCGGTAAATGAAATTGCATAATCATCGATTATGAAAGTGGTGTAAGTCCAATTGACAGAGGTAGGTGGCATAGCAGATGGATGCCGATCAGTGTTTTGTTATTTTTCATTTATTTTATACTAGCTGTGTCCCGCGGTTTCACCCGCGGACGATTTGCATTGTTTCCCCTCCGTGTTTCCACTACTCGTAAGTTAAAAGATAGATATTAAAAAATTAAACAAATGTATTAGAAAATGTACAGCGCATAACCTGTGAGAAGAAAATAAATACGACAAGGCTGTATGATTCGGTATCTTTGCCCGTATTTTGGCGAATTAAAAAAACAATAAAAGTCTAAAATAAAATTTTATGTGTTGTTATGCGTATTTGTAAACAAAATTATATTAAAATGAAGTATATTTTAAGGGATATTTGATTTTTCAAAATTGAAATTAAACGATTTTTACAATTGTCTAATTTTGAAAGTGGTGTAAGTCCATATACAGCACATAAATATGTGTTATGGTAGTCTAATTAGCCAAAAACAAATTTATATAAACAAATTAAATGTTGATAAAACAATAGAAACAATGCCAGACCTCATATGATTTGCCTGTATTTTTAAATCAACAAATATAGTAACCTTTAATTTTCTCGAAACAAAAGAAAATGGACTTACACCACTTTCAAAATAAACGGTCCTATTACTGTGTAACAAAAAATGCAAAATAACTAATTTTGCGTTTTTCCTACGATTCGGAAAAAGGCTCATAGAAACCAAATGATAAGCAATATTTACATAATTCAAAAAACAGTATTTTAAGGACAAAATAGAGAATAGAACAGAATACACAATTTTACTATATTTTTTGAAAATTATATAAATAACAAAGGTATAAGTTACCAAAAATAAAAATTTATTGTTCAAAATGTACAAATGTATATTGTTGTTGTAATATATGTACAAATGCACATGCACATAACCTAAGTACTTTGGAAGTCATATGTTGCTATTTATAGGTTTTTTAAGTGGATGGGTACCCTTATGGGACAGCAGCGTGTTCGCGATGCCACTGGCGTTGCAAAACCCATAGGCGACGTGAAATGCTAAATTCTAAGCGGACTGTCAGCTTGTCTGCTGTCCTACAGCATTAAAAAAAAGTGGATAATAATGACTGAGATGGTTTGGCCATGTCGAGAGAATGAAAGAATAACAATTGACGAAAAGTGTATAAGGCGAGTGTGAATGGAAGTGTTGGAAGGGGTAGACCTTGGCGCACGTTTCGAGACCAGATCAGGGACGTCTTGAAAAAAGGCCAGGTCAAGAATACCTTAAACCGAAGGGCATGTATGAAAGGAATAATGAAAGTGGACGAAGCGAAACAAGTATGTAATGATCGTAGCAAGTGGAAAGAAGTGGTAGAGACCACTTCTTAGGCAGAGGCCTACCCCTACGGGAAAGAGACATGATTATATGTATGTATGTATAATAATGGCTATGACCACTTGATGGGTTTTGGATAAGGATCCAAAAACACCGCGCCGGCCGCCAGGATCCAACTTCAATGGAACCGCTCTTGAGTATAAATAAAAAGTAAAACAAAGGAAAAGCAATACTTACATAATTCAAAAATGAGTATAGTAAGGACAAAATAGAGACTAAAATAGTGATGCTAGTTTTTCTATATTCATTGAAAATTACATAAATATCAAAGGTGTAAGTGATAAGAAAATAAATTAAGTGCACTGCTTCAAAAAACTTGCACATAGGAAATATATTTAAGGAGTCATAGAAGTGGATAACAAGGCAATGATTGTTAATACAAGTCCAAAGGCGCCGCCAATGTCGCCACTTGTATTTCAACACCATATCCTGCTCATGTATAAATAAACAGTATCAAAAAGTTAAACAGACCAATTGTTTATTTTATTGTAAAGTTTTATACATTTGTTTGGAGACAGATATTTCATAATGTGCATAGTAAAGCACAAGCGATAAGC
Organism: Malacosoma neustria; assembly: GCA_963693495.1. Classification (NCBI taxonomy): domain Eukaryota; kingdom Metazoa; phylum Arthropoda; class Insecta; order Lepidoptera; family Lasiocampidae; genus Malacosoma; species Malacosoma neustria. The sequence continues at coordinate 15,807,849 of OY856381.1, forward strand.
CGATTTCTCGGCTGGCACTTTTCACCAGTGCACCACGGGCCGATATAATCTCTAATAATGAGAAATAAGTGACCTTCACCTGACTCTCCGACCATCTCTACAGTGTAAGATAACTATCTTTAACTACACACTGTAGACTTTTTGAGAACCAGCCACCACGCAGCTAAAGGATACCTTAATGAATCAATGGACATACCATAGCAGCACTGATGAGCGATGTCAGCGAAGTACTCGGCCGAAGCAGAATTAAAAGGCAACACATTAAGCTTAAGTTGTCTCCTTATCCAGCATGCCGGCATACTCCACTTTCAGTACTTCATACAGACCGAAACCTGAAACAAAGATTGCTTTTAGCAGATATACAACTGTGAATACATTGGTGTTAGTGAATATATGTCTCATAATTCAAATACAGTCTTCAGTTTGACTCAGAAGGAACAATTGGATTTTCAATATAATCATTGATATAAAGCAGACAGAATGAGGAAGCAGAGATAAAATGCAGTCAAAATCAACTCAAAAGCATTTACCTCCATAAAAAAACTTCATTAAATTACTTATTGAATGTCAAGTAGGTACCATAATTTCTAAAACAAGAAGGCTAAAGAAAGGACAAGACATTCCCCAGTGACTTTTTTCTAGTACTATTTTATATCTATAACTGGTTATTATTTTGTATAATCTATATTTACCAATCAATTTATCTTTATTCCTTGTGATTATGCTAAAGTATCATTCTATTTTGAGAATGATGATATTATCTGTTTAGGAAAATAATAATCAAAGAGGAAAGACTTCTATTATGAAATAAACAGCTTTAGCGGTCAAGGCTTAGTGGGGATTATCTGAAGGGGAATCAACCACTAAAACTGAGCAACCCCATTGTGACTTAATTTCCATCCCGCTCATAGGACTAAACATGAACTTGCTCCATACAGTAACTTCAAATTAATAACAGATCTCAAATTAAATGCATTTTTAATAGTATTTATACAAAATGTCTAATGTCACAAGTTTTAGATTTTCTTATTGCTGTAGGACAGCAGACAGGCTGATGGCCCGCTTAGATTTTAGCAGTTACCATCGCCTATGGATGTTTGAAACACCAGTGGCATCGCAAACACACTGCTGTCCCATAAAGGAACTTGGATCACTAATGCTGGAACACAAGACAAGGTTATTATGGTGCCATACTTAAGACCAAAGGTGGTTGCCATCTAGATGGGCTTGAGGCCCTACCACATAGCTAGGGTGGGTTGTTTTGTCGCCTTTTACGACAGGCCGACCCCAGAGCCCAGGCTGCAGAGGTTAGTATTCTTTATCTGTCCCTACACAGATAAATATAGATATAGATTCTAATCCTATCCATTCCTAATGCACTGAATATAAGGTTGTCTAATAAGTAGGTAAAGACATGCTGTTTTTCACAATCTGTTCGAAACTATATATTGAGATAACTAATATTTAGTCTACCCTTCTTTAGTTTACATCAAACTATACCATGTTGCGAAATTAGGACCAAAATAAGTTATTAATTTGAAGCATTAGTTTTAATATTTAAAAAATTCAATTATATTTTTATTCAATTACTTTTCAAGTTACCTTCAGAGGATAAAAACCTGTTATTTAGTTGGTCCTCGATTTGTAAGGGGTACAAAAAAGCTATTGGTATACTAAGCAAATACCTAGATGCTTAATAATTTTAATAAATACCTTATTAAGGACTATCAGCATTAGATCTATTATTGTCTTTATCTTGATAAAATATGTAGGTACCTGCAGATGACAAATAATAAATATTGGCACTTACCTGAAGTAACTGAAGGCGGCAGACCTCTCAGCGCCTCTTCCTCCTGAACAGACAGCTTGTACCCATTGACTACATTCTCTTAATTCTGGGGATGGCATCTCACTAGATCCAATAGGACAACGGTTGAGTCTTTGATTAGGGTTGAGTGATACCTAATACAATTTATAGTCAGTATAACTAGTATAGTCTTGAACTGATATTTTTTTAGTATATGTGGAAGTCACTCAGAATCCTGATGCTCCTGAATTTGAGCACTTGTAAACACGTGCAGAAAAGTTATACAATTTATACTAACATTTGATTAGTGTGACAGAACTAACAAATACTGAATTATAAATTCAGAATAGTTAATATTAATTGATAAATTCATTGTTCTGAAATTGTTCCTGAAGGCGTCATATCTCAGTTACAAGAAATTAATGAAAAGAACATGGCGGTGCAATCCGACATCTTGAAACGAAATATTAGCAATTATTTCAGATTTATTACGAAATATTCAGTGTTAAGAAATTGTAAAAAGTATTAACTAAATACAAATAATTAAATATTATCTTACCAAAATCAAATAATTACAATTCTGCTTTTCGTTTTGGCATCAAATATAACTAAAATTTAAAGAAACTTGGACCCGGACGCTTCACACTGAGAGTGAGATAGGGATGTTTGATTTGATATAGGGATAATCGATATACATCGATGCATCAAAATCACTCGATGTTTACAATGCGATTCATCGAATCGATCCGATGTTTTGAAAAGTTATTGATATATACGATGTATCGATGTATTTTCATAAAACATCGAATCAATGATAACTCACTAGATCCAATAGCACAACGGTTGAGTCTTTGATTACGGTTGAGTGATACTTAATACAATTTATAGTCAGTATAACTAGTATAGTCTTGAACTGATATTTTTTTAGTATATGTGGAAGTCACTCAGAATCCTGATGCTCCTGAATTTCATGAAAACTCAGTTTGATATCTAAATCATTACCGAAAAACTTTTATCTTTAGTTCTATTTGTTTTGAAATATGTTTATTTTACAATTTTTTTATTATTTAAACTTAGATGAACGCAGCCGGATCCGGTATATTATCCTATGTCTTTATGTAATATTTGAACGCTCTGGTTGGACTGCCAACTGTTTAAACCGAAAAAACCTAGACATGTGCGTTATTGGCTATTTCTTGTAATGGTTATCTAACCGATATTCAGTCTCAATATCGATATTGATAACCATTGCCGAATATCGGTATCCTATCCTAATATCCATACCCAAGTGTTATTCATAAATAAATTATTTCTATCGGTGTTAACTATTTAACTAACTTAACATTGGTTTGGCAGGTTTCCTAGTTGTTCAATACAATCAATCAATTTAAAATACAATTTTACTCCTTATGAGTTAAATAAATACAAGAAAATTGGCGTTTTCCCTTCATACTTTACTAGGCTTAGGACTAGCGCAATTTTTATAATAAATAGATAACTGTACTCAAATTGCAGTGTATTAAAAAATCTAAAAAAACCAAAAAATTAAAATATTTGACGAAAATCTCTGCTTTTTCGAAGTGGACACCCCTAGTTTGATATTCATCGTAGACTAGAGATGGGCAACAACCAACACTGCGCTGCGTAGCGCAATTGCGTCAACTCAGTTCACTGAGCTGATGTGTTAACTCACTTCTTTAAAATGAGTTGGCGCACTGCGCAGGACCGGGAAATTCGAATTTAATTTTTATAACCTGCAATTCCGTGAAATGTAAATGGAGTTTTATCTAGGTAATCTTTATTTTCTAGATTTCACTTTATTTACTGGCCATAAGGTTTTATTTTGCCAGATGGCTGAGTTGACAGCTGTGAGCTGTGTGTAAAACAAAACAAATGACTGAATACGTTTACGTTCGAAAATCAAGACGAGTGAACTGTAATCGATTCTGTGGGGAGTAGTTGAAAGAAAAGCATGGTTGATTTATTTTAATTTGTTATTAAGCGTGTTTTAGTGTACAAAAGTGTTGTTATTTTGTATTCTAAAGTGCAGTGAAGTAACAAAGATAAAAATTCATTGAAATACATAAATTTTGGACATGCATTGAGTGTCAAGCGACTTGCCATGCAAACCTGCTTCTCTGGATGAGTACTCCACAGAATCCAAAACCTTGATGGAGAAACAGAATATTACCATATTAAATAACCATTTATTTTGCGACAAGATATATTACAAATAAAATATTTATAGTAATCAACTACGATACACAATTACATAACTTTTAATTAAATATTTATTTGCACTTTGAACCAAATAAGCTTAAGTAATTACGATATACTTTCATAACATTTAAAACAAATAACAGGGCAAATTAAATACTATCATTATAATATTGCTTTTACTTATAAAAAAAGTTTTTACTACCTCTAAAAGGTATCATTCAAATTATAATTTAAAAATACCACGTTAGATATTTTGTTTGCTGTGAGATTTCCTCTTTTTTCATACACAATTTGGAAAACGCCCATCTCTGGTCATCATTCCCGATATTATTAATTCTTTCACTCACTCGATGTCGATACGTGAACAATGAGTTGACGTAGTTTGCGCGCTGTTTGTGCCAAGAACTTGTGAGTGCGGCGCGCAAATGGCTAGTGTTGCCAACTTTACATGTCAAAAAGTCGTTAACGTAGGCTTGAAAAGTCACTAGATGTCGCTAGCTATGGACAAAGATCAAAAGTCGCTAGAAGTCGCTAAATGATCCCAGTATTCTGAGCGCTAGGGATGGAAACTGAGCGCAATTCTTTCACGTATCTCTAATTCTATATTTTTTTACGCACGCTAGAATGGGGCACAGTTCTTTGGTCTGTTGGAATAAAAGAAAATAATTTGATTTACTTACACAGAATAATATTTGTAATCGGTATAAAACAATTGAAAATTAAAAACTTTTATAATTTTCAATTTACAAACGAAAAGTCAAGAAATTAATACTAAAAATAAAATATAAAATAAAATATTATTTATTACTGCCAAATGAAAAAATACTTATTTCACAAATTAAAAAGTCATAAACTTAATACTAAAAATAATGAAATAGTTTCTTCATTCATCGATAATAATCTGAAAATCTGAAATGGTTAACACATCCGTTCTGGAACTGGAAATAATACCTGAAGTTGATGGCTTAGGCTGCGATGTAGGTTTGACAAATGAATATGATTTATTGGTCCCAATATTCTTTAGCACATCAATTGGTATTGAGAGCACAATACACTTAGATTTCTGCTGAGAGCTTGCCATATTTTAATTCTATGAAGATAGTTAAAATTCTTATTTATTTTTTTATTTAAACTCTTGAAGTCGTTAGAATAGTCGCTAGACACATAATTTAAACCGCTGTAGAAAACGAAATGTCGCTAGATTTAGCGACAAAGTCGTTAAATTGGCAACACTACAAATGGCGCGCATTTCGTTGCTCAGTCGGCGTGTTTTCATTTTGTATATTTGTTGCGCCATGGCGCAATTTTGAGTTAACTCAATGAGCCGGCGCAGTTAACTGTGCCTGAGTTGAGTTAACGCAAGGATTTTCGCTGAGTTACCCATGTCTAATTCATCGATGTTGAATAAACATCGATGCTTAGATGGAAAACATCGATGTTTTAACATCGATGTTTTAAGAACAAAATATCGAAACGTCGAAAATATGGTTGGCAAGTACCTCAAGTTTGGGGCCCCTTAATCAAAACTATTAAGTCTCAAGCCTAGCGAACAATAGGTACCAGACCGAGAAACATCGTGAGTGCCTTCTGCGTGAGCTGGAACACACCTTAGTTTTTTCCTTTTAATTTTAATGGTTTTTCCTTTCACTTAATATTTTGATCTCTCTCTTGACATATATAGAGTATTAGCTTAGGGACCGTGTAGGTGAGATTCTCTGCCAGTCTTTTTCTCCACATCATACAAATATACGGTATGAGGATAGCTATATAATCGACTTAGGAGTCATTCCGTGAATATAGCTGCTGAAAACCAACCGAAATGTCGGAGTCAAGTCCAATAATAATCCCGCTTATAATCCTTAAAACGTAGTTTTAATTAATAAACACGTATAATAAATAAAATAGACAGTTTATTTCCTAACAAAAACATCGATGTTTGTAGACATCAATGTTTTGCTATCGATGTTTATCGTACATCGATACTGTTAATATCGATCATCCTGTCTTTCATAATTTATTATATTAATAACATTTACACTTAAAAAAATGTGCACCTGATATAACGAGAGTGGCAATGGCGAAAAAAGCATTTAATAAAAAGAGACATCTGCTAAGCGCGAAAATAACAAAGCGTGTTCGCAAAAAATTAATAAAGGTGTACATCTGGAGCATTGCATTGAATGGATGTGAGAAGTGGCCCCTGACACAAAGGGACAGGGAAAGGCTAGAAGTATTTGAGAGGTGGTGTTGGAGAAGTATCAGACTCGCACTGCCCTTGAAACCACTGTCCACGACGCTTTACACTCTGCTTCCGATAGGGGCAGATGGCGGCAAATAATACGCAACAAAGTACTCCGTCGAGATGATCACGACCCTCAGCACTGAGGAAATTGACGCGAGGAGGAGGAGGATGGAGAAGAATGCTGAGGATAAGCTTGACGGAGAAAAGGACCAACGAGGAAGTGTTGAACATGGCGAAAGAGAGAAAGAACATCTTGAGAATTATTGAGGACAGCTGGGACACTTGATAGGACACGACGATCTAATCAACACCATGATAGAAGGGAGAACTGAAGGAGAGCGGAAGAGATGGAGAAAAACATATAAGGAGCAGTCAAGGAAAAATTGGATGTCGTGTCGTATCAAGCAGTCAAGGAAAAGGTAGGTACTTTGTAGGGAAGATTGGAAGATGCTCTACCGACAAGAGCGGTAGTGTAACGTTCCTCCCTCGCGACGCTTAGTATATATAATCCGTATATATGTACCGATGTACATATATTTACGAAGAGATTCGATTAGTAATGACGAATCGAAATAATAATTTTAAATTAAGAATTATGTATTTAAGTAGTTTGAATAGAATAGTGATAAAACGAGCAGTCACAGATATAAAATCCTGTTTGATGAGAAGATTACACGTTTCCGTATAAAATAGAAATAATATTAATTAATTAATTTCTATCACTCACCGAACACGACGTACGACGGTTTCTGGTGTATGCTCTGGCCGGAGATCGCCTTTACGGCTAGGACACCTACGTTGTGTTTTCCCAAAGTAGTAAACCTAGATTCTTTTATTACCCGGTGATTTGAGACATCGGAAGCTGAATATGTTGGAATACATTTATGTAATTATTTCTATGGGACAACATATATATACACTTCTTATGAATAAAGAAAGTATAACTTCAACGTACAAATGTTCGAAAAAAATATACACATTCAATAATTAATAATCATTCAATAATATAGCCACTCAAATAAAAAAATCTAAATTGTTTGGAAGAATCTCTCGAAAGGTACCGCTTCTTACCAAGCAACACCGTGAGAAGCGATTATTATTCGCTAAAAAATATGTTAATTGGACGGTACGAGAATGGAAAAAAGGGTGTTTTTCCGGATGTGGAGTTGGACCCGTTCGGAAGATTGAAGGTACAATGGATCAATGGCAATACAAAAATATCTTAGAGCACACAATGATTCCCTACTCGGACGATCCTTTGACTGTAACCTGGATCTTTCAGCATGAGCCAAAAGCGTCAAATGTTTCCTTAGCGGACAGCGTATATCCGTTTTAGACTGGCCAGCAAATAGTCCGGATTTAAACCCGATAGAAAATCTCTGGTATATTGTTAAAAAGAAAGTCTCAAACAAACGTAATACCAGTCAAAACAATATTAATTACTAATACCTACTTAAAAAATATTGTTTTTTATACTTTTTTGTTGTTGTTTTTAATTAGTTGACCATTAATATTCATACCATAGAACTGATTTAAATGTTTGTCCGTAATGTAATATTGAAACTGCACTTGTGTAATGAGATTTATATTGTTTTTCTAATAAATAATAAATCGTTGACCATACTAGTATTGCTGTCTTATTTATTGTTTAATTTCAAAATAAAAACGATTGCGGTGAAGTATCTCACATAATGTCAAAGTCCGTTGGTAGTGTTTCTAATTATACGATCGACGAATTATATATATTTAAGTGTTATGATTTATAATTATATTGAATATAATATAAATATATACAAATAGGACATAAAAATAGTTAAACGGGATATATTATTTGTGAATTGCACCTGTATAATGTAGAAATGTCATTATATGTAATTGTAAGAGACAGCTCGAGCAGTATTAACTCTTAATCGAATATTTCGTATAAAATGGAACAAGGAGCCATGAATTTGATAAATTTTAAACCTAATCGACTTACTTGGCAGCCCAAAAGCTCCGTTTAGGACTGAGCCTCACTCACTGACTCTAAGCTAAACCCTATTACGGAATTACACAAAATAATAATTGAACCATCTAGACTTACTCGCGTAATGGCTAACCTAAGACAACACTGACTCGACTGGGCCCTAGTTCGAGAAAATAACAAGCAAAGGGTTAGACACACTCGTGAATTATTATTAAATTAAATCGCGGAATAAGAAACAACACTGACTCTAATAATTCCCTACGTCGAATTTCCAGGTCATTTAAAATATCACGGACCGCGGGATAGAAAATAGTCCAAGCAATCCACACCATGAAAGATCAGAACTGGCCATATTCAGATCCAACACAATGCAAACCACCATAATCAATCCTCTATATAGAAACAAATATTACGCGACGCGAAGCCTGGAGTTTGTCTCCGGCTGTTGTTACTCTCTTCGAATCGAAACGCGATATCTCTGATCCGCTCTTCCCGGCGTCCCGAGCCCGACTTACTTAGAGTCCCCTCTGAATTCTTACTTCATTCAGTTAATTCCTCGCCATCCTCGCCCAATACAATCCCTTCCCTTATTTTAAATTTCGTCACCTCGCCATAGCAAAAAAAAAAATTACGCGCCACAGTAAAATCCTTTTACAGTGTGTAGATATAATTATTTGATTGAGGAAAACTATATAGATAATGACTACATTATTCAACGTCAAAAGTTTTAACCACACATTTACATATAATATGACTTAAACTTTAACCAAGCTTTAGATTTGCAGAATCGTTGCCCCATCCTTTTACACAAAGTTTATATACTGCTTAATCACCTTCCCGCTATTACACTGTGTCATAGATCAACAAGCACCCATTCACGAGGCACGAGAGCTATTGACAGATTAAAATTGTAGAATATGTGAGTAAACAGAGAGGACATTCTTGAAGCTTTCTGCCTACTTACAAGTTTGTCCAATAATATCGACGTTTTCCTTAATTTTATAGTATCGCTTAAGAATAAAATAGTTGTATTAACTTGGTACCGTCACAGTAACTCTTAAATAAATGATGAATACTTTGACGCCCCATAAACCGCTACGTCAACCAATAAATAATTATGATTGGCTAGTTTGCGGTAGTTGAAATACCTAATAATTTTCTTAATAAAAATAAAGACTTAAGAAATAAAAAATAGAAAAAAATATTAAGACCCAACAATCCCTAAAAACCACTAAAAACATAATGGCCCAAAAAATCCCAACAGGGAACCGTGCGGTCGATGGCCCTTTACGGGGCCCCGATCTGGGCGGATCGCCTGACGGCCAAAACGACGGCGCTGCTTCGCAGGCCGCAGCGCGTCCTGGCCGTCAGGGCGATAAGGGGATACCGCACGGTGTCCTTCGAAGCGGCCTCCCTGCTGGCCGGATCCCCACCATGGGACCTCGAGGCCCGGGTCCTGGCGCTGTTGTACCAGTGGCGCCGGGACGCGGCCGAGCGTGGCTCTCGCCCCGCGCCTCGCGAAGTTGAGGCAAAGCGGGTGGAGCTGCGCGACGTGGTGCTCATGGTGGAGTGGAAGGAGCGCCTTGCGCACCCCAGCGCGGGCCTCGCCACCATCGAAGCGGTGAGGCCCGTCCTGGCCGAATGGTTGGAAAGGCGCCACGGCGCCCTGACCTTCCGCCTGACGCAGGTCCTCTCGGGGCACGGTTGCTTCGGGAGGTACCTGTGTCGCATAGGGCGGGAGATGACGTCAGGGTGCCACCACTGTGGCGTGGGCGACGAGGAGGACACGGTGAACCACACTGTCGCCGTGTGCCCTGCGTGGCGCGAGGAGCGCCGCGCCCTCGTCGCCCAAATCGGCGTGGACCTGTCGCTCCCGGCCCTGGTTCTGTCCATGGTCGGGGGCGATCCTGGATGGACGGCCGTCGCCTCCTTCTGCGAGGCAGTCATGTCCGCAAAGGAGGCGGCGGAGCGGGAGCGGGAGTCGACCACCACACTCCCCTCCCACCAACGCAGGCCACGCCGGCGGCGCCGGAGGTCCAGTAATGACCTCCGGCCGCCGTAAAAAGCGGCCGCGGGCGGCCCCTCGGGGGAGGACCCGCCGCCCGCACTATTACCGCGAGGGTGAGGGCTGCGTGCTGTTCCGCGGCCCCCCTCAACTCCTAGAGTTGTAAGGAGAGCGCCGGGGGGACGAAACCCTGACCCCCTGGCGCCAACACTTTAGAAGGGGCCCGCCTCAAGACAAAGGGCGGGCCGGCGCCGGCCCGGGCCACGAGATCGGCAGGCCATATATCCGTGGGCCCGGGCGTAGGCGATAGGAGAACAGCGGGGTTTTTTAGTGGGTAGTCGGATGGCCAATCATCTTTCCCGGAGTCCCACATATCCCTCGGTCCCCCCGGGCCGGGGGAACCCGTCAAGAGAGGTTTTTCCCCGAGACCAAAAAAAAAAAAAAAAAAAAAAAAAATCCCAACGATTTCCTTTATTTTCAGTTATATTATTTTTTAGTTTAAAGTTAATAATTATAGAAAAAATTAAAATTAATAAAATATTTTAATTAATTATCATTTATTTAAAAGAAAGTACATGAAATTTAAATAATTAAATTTTATATTTCGATTCAAAATTAAAGTATTTTTTTTAAATCTTGTTTTAGTAGCAAATCTTTATTTCTTGTTATTTAGAACAAGTTTAAATCAAAAATATTGTCTCTACTTTATGCTTCTGAAAAAATAACTAGAAATTTAAAAACCCCAAAAATAAAAAATGTAAAAAATATGTTTGATATATTGTAGGTACAGTTGTTGTTTCTTTACTATTTACGTTCCTATTAAAAATAAATTCACTTTAATACGATTTTATTGGTTTAATCTGTATGTTTGATGGTTTGTTTGTAACTGACCACTTTAAACGGTCAAATTTCATTTTTTTTTCTTAAAGCTAAGGCTCTTGTTGTCTCAGACGACTCGACAGCGACTCCGGAAGGTCAATTTTCATTTAAACGTTGTAGAATTATCAAGGATCGAGGACAGTACAATAATTCGATAAGATTGTCATTATGCTGATTAGAATCGCCAGGGTTAAAAAAATTGTGACATATTACGCCTGCTTAAATTTTTAAAGCAAGGTTTACTTAGAACAAACATAGTTTAAAATAAAGAACACATTTTAGTAAAAAATAAATATGATTAAAAAACCACACTTTAATGATAAATCGAACTATAAAATGAAAAATAATTCTTAATTTAAGAATAAAATAAAGAAAAATTGGTATTTTATGATCGGTAGGATTAGTACAAAAAAAAACGCCGCACGCTTTTTCACAATCACTATTTTATTCCTATATTAAGAGTTATTTTCCATTTTTTATTATACATACACTCTCTAAACTTGGAACGGCAATCGGACATGCAGGCATGACTTGCGAAAGTTTTCTTTCGAAAGTTCTTTGTTTGTAATACAACCAAAGTATTAAATAATCAACAATTTCAAATATGTCATATATATCCAAATTAAGGTTGCCTGGTAGATATTTCTGTTAGTAATTAAGTCGGCTATTCATTTCTGTTTATGTTTATTGCTTGCTTTTTGTTGAAAGCAATAAAATTTCTATTCAAATATTTTTACTGCCAACACATGCCGGTACTGTATGTAAGGCAAAATTGCTTTTACACTGCAGATGTTTGAATTAAGGTGCCCTTTTACTAACAATAGGGTGCACATGGGGAGGTATTATTTTTACAATAAAAAAGCCGCTTGCAAAGTAATATAATTTTTAAATCCAAAACATCTGTTACAACATTTCAGACATAATATTTTTAAGGGGAATTTTTCTGTGCGTGTAATTTAGAAACAAAACATTTATTACTCTACTGAAAAAGTTATTTTTTTATATAATAGAGATAACCCGATGTGCAAACTGTAACATACTAGTTACACCCCACGACTTTGTAAAAAATTTTTTATAAAATCCTATGTCAGACTGTATTCTATTCTATGTGTGTGCCAAATTACACCAATTCCCTTCAACCGCTCTGGGCTGAGGCCTCGATGGCAATTTGATTCACACGTCAGAACACCTGTGGGCATCACAGGTTCGAATTCTGTCTCTTACCTGGATATACCTAGTCAGGTCATAAATTCTGTCACATGTTTAATGTAAAATAATTGTAACAAGTTTATTCATTATGTAACCATTTATATACCAAAATGAACTTAACAAAACATAGATTCTTATGACATTAAAGTTTATTCAAAATGACCTCCGTGATTTTGAATACAAGCCTTCAATCTGCGCGGCCAGTCCTCTATCGCAGCACGAACGAGGTCCATGTCAATATCGGCGGCTGCCTTAATCAAGGATGTCTTGAGTGACTCCAAATTGGGATGAGGCTTTGAACACGCCTTTTCCTCCAAGTGTTGCCATATCTTGTAATCTAACGGATTCAAACCTGGACTGGAGGAGGGCCAGTCTTCGTGCCGGATGAAGTCGATTTCACGCGCCGCCAGCCAGTCTTGTGTGCTCTTCGCTCTATGAGCTGGCGCCGAATCTTGTTGGAATACCCAGTGCCTGTTATTGAACATGGTATGAGAAACAGGTTCCACAAGGTTCGTCAGGACTGTATTTTGATACACAACAGCATTCGTTTTTACACCTTTCTCACAAAAATGTACCTCTGTTAAGCCCCAATAAGAAACTCCCAACCATACCATGAGCGAGGATGGAAAATGACCTCGTTGGACACGCGGAATACGGTTGCTCGCTTCTTCACTACTGTGTGCGTACACCTTATCATTTTGTTTGTTGTAGCTCTCTTCTACGGTAAACATTTTTTCATCCGAAAAAAGAATTTCCCGATATTTTTTTCCCGCGTACCGCTTCAACAAAGCGCGGCATCTCTTCAGTCTCAGGTCCATTAGACGAGCATTCAAACGATGTCCTGTTTTTCTTCGATATGCCCGAAGCCCTAAGTCTTCATTTAACACCCTTTTCACCGTGGTTCTGCTTAACCCCATCTGAAGGGCCAACAGTTTCTGCTTACGTTTGGGATTTCTTTGAATTCGTGCCTTCACAGCTTTTATCACTGCTGGAGTCCTAACAGATCGAGGGCGACCACTTCTTGACCTGTCATCTACACTAGAGTCTTCATTGTATCGTTTGATGGTACGATAAATGAATCTTTTGGTTATATTCAAATTTTTCAGTATATTAAAAATTTGAATTGGCGCGTAACCGCAACGATGCAACGCAATAACTGCGACACGGTCTTCTTTAAACGTCCACTCCATATTTAAAAAATGAGTAAAATTCTAAAAGTATACATTTTTATTTTCATGAACAATTCGAGATTCGAATTCAATAAACTTTTTTGTGGCCAGCATTCTAAAAGAAAAATTTTTACTGTGTGACAATACTTATGACCTGACTAGGTATATATTTACAAAAGAGAACTATATCAGATATAGTAGGATGGCAGTACCCAGCAGCGGACTTGTGGCTCCAAAACTTTGATGCAGTCTGAGTTGATGTCTGATCCTAGGCAGATGAACAGCGCCGGTCTTTCAAAAGCCGCCAGAACGCTGAGCCTAGGCCCCTTAGAATAATTACACATAGAAAGATAGTCTACATACAAGCACTGTGACAAAAGTGAAGCACCAAACCGATTCACACAGGCGTGGACACGCACACATACACTTGAGTAGAAGATTCAGTTCCAGAAAGTAGGGAAATAATTCGGCCGCTGATGATCATTTGTTTTTGGCAATAATATATAAATAGCTATGTGTGGTAAAGTATGGGTATGGTAATGTAGTTGTTATAATACGAGAATGTTTATTTTTTAACGAATAAAGGAAAACAACAACACGTTAATAAATTACAATTTATATTTTACAGATTGTATACAATTATTTATTTATTTACTGTGTAATTAAAGTAAACCAATTAAGTAAAAAAGTTTCTTATCAAACAGTCCCCTTATTAAGAAAAATAAACAAATTATTTTAGAAATAATCAGTTTAGAAACCTGTAAACTGTATTTGTTTCCTGAATAATTGCCGCTTTGATAATGTTGCTTTTACTACATTGTCTTTTTTCGCCTCGTAAAAAAGACGAATGTGCAAATATCTTTCAATAATGAGCCTTGACAAATTTTTAACATGATTTTTCACATTCACATTGATTTTCTGTGCCTGTGCATGAAATATGTAAATCTTGAAACATGTAATTTTATTATCATTTGCTTAACTTTTTTTTATCAACATCGTGTCACAAAATCTCAAAATACACATTAGTTTTAGTACGTTCAGCGTGCTTTCACATTGAACACTACGGAGCGGTCCGGCGTTTGGAGCCATTCAAAATAGGCGCGCGGACTAGGTTTCTATGTATAATTATTGTAAGCCAGGCCCCTTATTTCCGACCTTAATATCTATTTTTCTTGTGTTGACATAGTTTAAGATGTAGGTATATTGCAAGATCTAAATAAACAATCTTTCTTTCTAATATCCGACAACATAAACAACACAAGCTATCTGGAGCTTACTTTGGGACCGTTGCAATATTTTAGACACTTTTTTGTTTAGAATATAATACAACAGATTGCCACTTTTTTTTCTTAAAGCTAAGGCTGTTGTTGTCTCAGACGACTCGACAGCGACTACGGACGTTAAGGCATTCCAACCCCGTGGAAGCGGGGTCGATCAGCCGTGGCAGCGTGCTCGGTCACGCGTCTCCTGTGAGGCGCGTTTCCGGCTCGACCGCTGCATGGGGACAATTGAGAACAGCCACGAATGGCAAGAATACTATTTATTTGGGGACTATCGGCTCCACCGGTGAAGCCGATCCTATTCTAATCTTCTACCGTTTCGGAGTGCTTATAGCTGGGAGATAAGAAACGGCGAAAGAAACTTCCCCGCAACACATCTATTCTACGTGTATTCATGTATTCTGTGGGTTGTGTACGTCTACAGGCTATGGGGGGCGGAAGGCATCCCTAAACCTGTTCCGTCGGGCTGGTTCATGCCGGACTGGGGGGGATAGCGTCCGCGAGGCATTCGTTTCAGCGTCCTAGAGATGGGGTCGCGTCTATCCGTGAGCACGTTACGCGGGCGGCGACGTGCGTGGGGTGCTCGGCGGTTGGGCGTATAGTTGACCGTCTCCACCACCAGTGGATTGGGATGGTGGGGAGCGAGGCCGAAGAAGGATCGCGAAAGGGAGACCATGTACTCCTTCACGGGAGCTCCAGGTCGCGGAGTAGGTCCGCGTTGCGCATGTAACGTGGCGCTTGGACTGCCATGCGCAAGAACTTATTCTGCAGCCGCTGCATCGCGTTGATGTAGCATTTGCCGGCATGGGCGAAGACTACGCTCGAGTACGTCATGATCGGTCGATTCGTAGTCGTATTCGAAGACAGACTACGGCGAGAAACGAATCTACGTAAAGCATTAAAAAAAGACTCAGTAGACAGATCCCTTACTAACTCTAAATGTATAATTAACATATATGTAAATATACGCACTTAAGATTTGAAATACGTTGCATTTCTTTGATAATCTCGTTTTGTTATGAAAAGGACCTGCAAAATCTGCTCCGACATGAAGAAAAGACGACTTTCAGTAACTCTTGATACGGGCATTGGAGCCATTGAGGGCTGCGGAGCAATTGAACGGGCATGAAAACATTTTGTGTACCGAAAAATGCGGGAACATGATCGGTCATGATCGGTCGGATGCAGGTTTTGTAAAGTGTCACCTTATTCCTAAGGGACATCTTACTCTTCCCGCATATCATTGGGTAGAGGCGACCGAGCACAAAGTGTGCTCTGTTCCTTACCGTCCTGATGTGTTTGCTGAAGTACAGGCCTCTATCGAGAGTGACTCCTAGGTATTTGACCTCATCAACCCAAGGGATGACGCGGTCAAATAGCTTTATGGGATAGAGTACCGACTCGGGCGAGTCGGCCGGCTCTTTTTTTGGTCGCCGGGTCGACGTGCGCGGTATTGGGGGAGCATTGTCGTTCTAGACTCTCGGCGAGACATTCCGCCTTTTCGTCGTCGTCGAAAGCAACGGTAACAGATTGCTACGCACAGGCTTCAAAGCTTTTATCGAAGACGACATGCGTGTGTGTGTGGGCGATGTGTGTAACTAATATTGTTCGTGCCTGCGCTAAATTTAATAGCAATGTGTTTAATGTGCACATGTCTGCTTTACATTATATATAGGCTCTCACGTCCGTGTAATTGTGTACTGTCATTACGTTGTAAGACTAGCTTTATTATAATAAATAGTTCTAACACTTTAAATAGCTTTTGCTCTCATTTCATCAGTTCGTTGCTTCTACAGTTAAATCGCGGTTGCAAATCAAACTTTCGTTTCGATACCCGGAGTCCATTTTCCAATCTCTTCTTACTCTCTCTCTTGCCTAATTTATTTTTAGTCTTAAATTGGTTCTAACTCAGCATTAATACTGGTTTAGTAAAACCAGTGCTTTTCTTTCATTATAAAAAGCATTATATATACATACATAATTACATATACTGTAGTCTCCTAGAATATTAACGGGAAAAGGAAAATTACAGGGTTATTGGTAATTCGTAAATCTGTAAGAATTTATCAACATTCAACTACACCCAATAAACCCTGCCGGGGTTTGTCTTGGATGTCACATAATTACCTACAATTCTTATATTATTCATTCGCATCCTAATTTTATTAAAGTACCTACAATTTATTTATTCCTACCGTACATTCATACGAAATTTGTTGAATGACAACAAAACAGTACATAAGATCACTGCCTAATAATATCAAGAGTGAGTAGGATGGTAATAACAGAAATCTCTTTTCACATAAAAACATTACATACAGATTGATGTTTTCTGTGCAGTATAATGGTATATTAAATAATTATTAATTTATAGTTAAACGCGGTTAGTATAATATAATTAAGAGTGGTTGGAAAGGCGCCACGGCGCCCTGACCTTCCGCCTGACGCAGGTCCTCTCGGGGCACGGTTACTTCGGGAGGTACCTGTGTCGTATAGGGCGGGAGATGACGTCGGGGTGCCACCATTGTGGCGCGGGCGACGAGGAGGACACGGTGGACCACACTGTCGCCGTGTGCCCTGCGTGGCGCGAGGAGCGCCGCGCCCTCGTCGCCCAAATCGGCGCGGACCTGACGCTCCCGGCCCTGGTTCTGTCCATGGTCGGGGGTGATCTTGGATGGACGGCTGTCGCCTCCTTCTGCGAGGCAGTCATGTCCGCAAAGGAGGCGGCAGAGCGGGAGCTGGAGTCGACCACCACACTCCCCTCCCGCCAACGCAGGCCACGCCGGCGGCGCCGGAGGCCCAGTAACGACCTCCGGCCGCCGTAAAAAGCGGCCGTGGGCGGCCCCTCGGGGGAGGACCCGCCGTCCGCACTATTGCCACGAGGAAGAGGGCTGTGTGCTGTTCTGCGGCCCCCCTCAACTGTTGATCCAGGAGAGCGCCGGGGGACGAAATCCTGACCCCCGGCGCCAACAATTTAGAAGGGGCCCGCCTTAAGACAAAGGGCGCGCCGGCGCCGGCCCGGGCCACGATATCGGCAGGCCATATATCCGTGGGCCCGGGCGTAGGCGATAGGAGAACAGCGGGGTTTTTTAGTGGGTAGTCGGATGGTCGAACATCTTTCCTGGAGTCCCACATATCCCTCGGTCCCCCCGGGCTGGGGAACCCGTCAAGAGAAGTTTTTCCCCAAGACCAAAAAAAATATATAAATAAGAGATGTTTTTCCCCGACACCAAAAAAAAAAAAAAAAATATATATATATATATATATAATTGTATTATGGTGCTCACGGGCGTCGAGACGCTGTCGGATCATCGCTACATCCGTTTCAGCGTCTCCTCCCGTCAGCGAGAGCCTCCAGCTCAGGTGACCCCGGTGGGTGACTGTCCGCGCTGGACACTTGGAAAGATGAATCGAGAGGTTTTCCGTGAGGCCTTGACCGTCGTTACGTGGTCGAGGCCGGGCGACGTACCTCCCGATGACGTCGACGAGTCGACTGTGGTCGCTCATGACCGACGTCTGCGACGCGGCGATGCCGAGGCGGGGGTCACACCGACCCCCGCGCCAGGTGTACTGGTGAAATGCGGAGCTCGAGCGGCTTCGCAGGGCGTGCAACTACGCCCACCGCCAATACACCAGGCTCCGAAGACGGAGTCACCGCGACGCGGACAGAGCGGCCGTGGAGGCTCCCCTCTACGGGGAGTACAGGAGCGCCAGAAACGACTTCCACCTCGCTATCCGCGAGGCGAAGGTGGCGGCGTGGGAGGGGCTCTTGGCCAGCTTAGATCAAGATCCTTGGGGGCTACCCTACAAAACGGTGCGGAGCCAGCTCCGCCCGTGGGCGCCCCCGCTGACCGAGAGTCTTCCCCCGCGCCAGGTGGATGGTTTTGTCTGCGCTCTGTTCCCCACGAGGGCTGAGCACTCGCCTCCCGCCATGGTCCCGCCTCATTGGGATGAGAGGGACCCCAGCGCGGACGATGACCCCGTGCCCGACGTGGACCGGGCAGAGCTGGGGGCAGTGATGTTGCGGCTGAAGTCCAAGAACACCGCCCCCGGCCTGGACGGCATACCGGGGCGTGCGTGGGTTATGTCCCACGACGTCCTGGAGCCCCGACTATTGAGGCTCTACGACGCGTGTCTGCGATCGGGCCGGTTTCCTCGCAGATGGAAGACGGGGAGGCTGATCCTGATCGCGAAGAAGGGGCGCCCGGCGGACTCACCGTCCACCTATCGGCCCATTGTGTTGCTGGGCGAGGTGGGGAATATCTTCGAAAGGAACCTCGCAGACCCCCTCGTCTGGCACCTAGAGACGGAGGGGCCGAACCTGGCGGACGAACAGTTCGGGTTCCGTCAGGGGCGCTCCACTATTGACGCGATCACGCGTCTGAGGAGCCAGGTGGAGGACGCGGTGGCTCGAGGCGGGGTGCTATTGGCGGTGTCACTTGACATTGCCAACGCCTTCAACACCCTGCCGTGGAGCTGCGTGCGGGAGGCGCTCAAGTACCATCGTGTGCCTCCCTACCTCCGTCACATAGTCGGGGCATATTTGGACGATCGTGCCGTCGTCTACCCGGTCCAGGGTGGGCAAAGTTGGCGAGACGTCGTGTGCGGTGTTCCACAGGGGTCGGTCCTGGGCCCCCTGCTGTGGAACATCGCATCGCACGACTGGGTCCTGAGGGGGGCGCTCCTCCCCGGCGTCGGCGTCATCTGCTATGCCGACGACACGCTCGTCACAGCGCGCGGGAGGAACCCCCGCCAGGCGTGTCTTCTGGGCACGGCTGGGGTGGCGCACTTCTTCTTCTTCTTCGTCGTGTTCTTCATTCCTGAAGGTCGTGCCTGTCTTGATAAGCCTTTACAGAGACGCTGACGAACTGCCTCCACACCACTCTGTCCTCGGCCTGTTTCAGAGCTGCAGGCAAAGTGAGCCCCGTGATAGCCTTAATTTGATCCGATCATCGAGTTGGTGACCGTCCTCTGAGCCTTTTCCCCTCTATTTTGCCTAGCACTATCAGTTTTTCGAGGTTGTCTGACTCCTTTCGAGCGATATGGCCAAAATAGCCGAGTACTCGCTTGTAGCAGGTCGTGGACAATCTGGTTCTGACATTCAGCTGGTCAAGAATGGATGTGTTGGTCCTTTTTGCTGTCCACGGTATGCGTAGCAACCTCCTCCAACACCACATCTCAAAAGCCTCGATCTTTTTCCGGTCAGCCGCACGAATAGACCATGATTCTGAGCCATACAGAAAGATCGAGAAGACCAGAGATCGCACAATTCTCATCTTTGTGGTCATATTATTCTCTCAACTGAGTTAACGAATAAGTACCACTGCCAAACTTATTTTTTTTTAATAGATTTTATGATCGGTTTTGAGTGATTTTAAGTGTTATATTAAAATTCCGTCAAAATTATCAAAATTCTAGTGGAAATTTATTTATTATTATATAAAATTTACAGAAGAATAAGAAGTAAAATCTAATTAAAAATGACGTGCTTTTATCCTAAAGACTGCGAACAATTTGCAGTATGTATGATGTTAGTGGCCCCTTGTACAAAAACGTGCTATGAAGATCCACCTATGTGCTATCCCTGCTTGCCACGATGTCCTTTGCCGAAGGTTATGTATTATTGTGAAAAAGCTGCGTGTTTCAAGGCCTCTAACTTTCTAAGAGGAAGATTGCTGTGATCCACCACTAAATTATAAGAAGATTGTGCGCAAGCACCTGCGCAAGCTGCCTGTTTCTGCATTCAAGCGCAATGAAATGCAGGACTAAGAGCAATCGAAGACGCTTGACACTGCGAATTTCCTATTTAGAAGCTCTCGTGACATAGTTGTCGAATGTGATTGTGCACGGACCCCGTAAAAGTCGGCGACCCAGCAAAAGTGTCACCCTGCACATCCAAACCAACACTCGGATGTTGTTTGTTCAAGAAGAAACCAATAAAAGTGTAGCTTGAGGATATGTTAGATGACTAACAACGAAATTTCGTTTCCTACTTTCAATGTGAAACCAGAAAATAATTTAAATAAAAAGGATGACTGATTTTTTTTCCCCAAAAAGGGCTTAACGTCAGGCAAGCGGGCGGTTGTAAAAACTAAGCCATAACTATTGCAACATGCAACATGTTGTGCTGACCCTATATAATGTAGGATAAGGGCAGGAGGAAGAAGATTTTCATAAATGGAGATCAGCAGATCTTATCTTTATGCTATATATAAAAAAATAGCGCATCGTTTACTACTTATTTTAATAATTATGTGTGTGATTGAACGTTTGAAATCTGAAATATAACCCATTTCAAGACTATACTATAATTTAGATAAGTTATTATAAAACATACTCCATTAATAATAGTGTTTATAAAGATAATACAAATCAAACTGTCATTATCATGTATTATAATGGATCATTATCGTTTATTTTAGTTTATTGGAATTTTTTATTGGTGTCGCTCATATATATGTGTAGAGTTTAAAAATAGTTGTGTGAAATTGGAATACTTTGTAAACTATGTTGTAGTTGCCCATTAATTACTACCTTTTATTGTCACTGTTGTAGTGTGTGGTGTCGCACCAGAATAGCACCACCCCATCTCCTCCCGTGGGTGTCGTAAGAGACGAGTAAGGGATAGAAAGAACGGAGGATGGGCAGCAGCATCTTTCCGTGAGAGCATCACCAACTGCGAATACTGCGATCGCCAACCCGCCTGCCAAGCGTGGCGATTATGGCAAAACCCCCCCCCTAAAATGACAGATACACACAGGCCCCGGCCCCTAGTCCCCGGCGGCCCCGTTCGTGGTGGTCACGGTAGCAGCCACATAAGCGACGGGGCAGGGGGTGCGAAGAATCCCCGGGTTCGGATTCGCTACCAAGAACGACGACCTTTGGCCCTGGCAACATACAATGTCAAGACACTGCGGACCAACGAGAAGTTGGAGGAACTGGAGGAAGTTTTGAGCAGACTGCGATGGGATGTTGTGGGGTTATCTGAAGTCCGAAGACAGGGAGAGGACTCAATAATCCTAAATTCCGGAAATCTGCTCTACTTCCGGGAGGGCGACCAACTGTCCCAAGGTGGTGTCGGGTTTCTCGTTCACAAGTCTCTTGTGAACAACGTTACTGAGGTGGGGAGTGTTTCGACTAGGGTAGCGTACCTAATACTCAAAATTACCAAACGGTATTCGTTGAAGGTCATTCAGGTTTACGCTCCGACTTCGACACATCCTGACGAGGAGGTGGAAGCCATGTATGAGGACATCTCAACAGCCATCCACACTTCTAAAACCCACTTTAACGTTGTCATGGGAGACTTCAACGCAAAATTGGGGAAACGTAGCGGCGATGATTTTAGAGTGGGGCAATTTGGGTTCGGAAATCGGAACACCCGAGGCCAGATCCTGGCCGACTTCATGGAGAAGGAGGACCTGTATATGATGAACTCCTTCTTCATGAAGCCAGAACAACGCAAATGGACCTGGATTAGTCCCGATGGTGCCACCAAAAATGAGATTGACTTCATTATGTCGACCAAAAGACAGATATTCAATGATGTCTCTGTGATCAATTCGGTGAAAACTGGGAGTGATCACCGCTTAGTAAGAGGCACATTGAATATCAATCCAAAATTGGAGAGGTCTCGACTGGTGAAGTCTACGCTCCGACCTGCACCCATACAGATCCAAAACCCGGTAAACTTTCAACTCGAATTGCAAAACCGCTTCGAATGCCTCGGTGACTGCGTTGACGTGGACGAGTATAATAACAGGTTCGTGGAAGCTGTTCAAACGGCCGGGTCTAAATTCTTCAAGGCCAGCCGTTCAAAAAGAACCGGAAAAATCTCAGATTCTACTCTCAAATTGATGGATGTGAGACGTCAAATGACCCTTCAGTCCCCGGACGATGCTTCCCAGTATAGGCAGCTAAATAGACAGATCTCCAAGTCCTTGACTCGCGATATCCGCCGCCATAACACAGACTGTGTAAAGGCGGCTATAGAGCGTAACAAGGGCTCTAAAGTATTCGCACGAGACTTGTCTATTGGGCAGAGCCAACTGACGAAGCTGAAGACCGACGACGGCAGGGTCGTTTCGTCTAAACCCGAACTTTTGAGGGAAGTCGAGAAGTTCTACGGACAGCTATACACGACCACACGGGCACCTGTTAACAACAAGGCTAAAGACCCAAGAGCCAAATTAACCCGACACTACACCGTAGATATCCCAGACGTCAGTCTGTACGAGATTAGTGTGGCCCTTAAACAGCTTAAAAACAACAAGGCGCCGGGTGATGATGGAATTACAGCCGAGCTTCTGAGAGCTGGTGGTACTCCTGTGCTTAAAATCCTCCAGAAGCTATTTAATTCCGTCATCCTCGATGGCAAAACGCCGCAGGCCTGGCACGGAAGTATAGTGGTGCTGTTCTTCAAAAAGGGCGACAAAACCCTTTTGAAGAACTTTAGACCGATATCACTTCTGAGCCATGTTTACAAGCTGTTTTCAAGGGTCATCACGAATCGTCTCGCGCGCAGATTTGACGACTTCCAGCCTCCCGAACAAGCCGGATTCCGAAAAGGTTTTAGCACCATAGACCACATACATACGCTGCGGCAGGTTATACAGAAGACGGAGGAGTATAACCAGCCACTATGCTTGGCGTTCGTGGACTATGAGAAAGCCTTTGATTCGATCGAGACCTGGGCGGTGCTTCAGTCTCTCCAGAGGTGCCACATTGATTATCGATACATCAAAGCGTTGAAGTGTTTGTATGAAAACGCCACCATGTCAGTCCGTCTCCAGGATCAGAACTCGAAGCCTATCCGACTGCAGCGGGGAGTCAGACAAGGCGATGTCATATCACCGATGCTGTTCACTGCTGCGTTGGAAGATGTCTTCAAGCTTCTGGACTGGAACGGACTGGGCATCAACATTAACGGTGAGTACATCACTCACCTTAGATTCGCAGATGATATCGTAATCATGGCTGAAACCATGGAAGACTTAAGCCATATGCTTGATGGCCTCAATACAGCTTCCCAAGGAGTAGGTCTCAAAATGAACATGGACAAGACGAAGATCATGTCTAATGTCCATGTCGCACCTACCCCCGTAACAGTTGGGAACTGTACTTTCGAAATTGTTGACGAATACGTCTACTTGGGTCAAACGATCCAGTTAGGCAGGTCCAATTTCGCGAAAGAGGTCACTCGTCGAATCCAACTCGGATGGGCAGCGTTCGGGAAGCTCCGTAAAATCTTTTCGTCCCAAATACCGCAGTGTCTCAAGACGAAGGTTTTTAACCAATGTGTGTTGCCAGTGATGACATACGGAACGCAGACGTGGTCGCTAACTATGGGCCTTATGAGAAAGCTCATGGTCGCTCAGAGAGCAATGGAGAGGGCTATGCTCGGAGTTTCCCTGCGAGATCGAATCAGAAATGAGGAGATTCGCAGGAGAACCAAAGTAACCGACATAGCCCGGATGATTGCAAAACTGAAGTGGCAGTGGGCTGGGCACATAGCTCGAAGGACTGATGGCCGTTGGGGCAGAAAAGTCCTCGAATAGCGACCGCGTACCGGAAGACGCAGTGTTGGTAGGCCCCCCACAAGATGGACCGATGATCTGGTCAAGATCGCCGGGATAGGTTGGATGAGGGCAGCGCAGGACCGATCATCGTGGAGATCTTTGGGGGAGGCCTTTGTCCAGCAGTGGGCGTCTTCCGGCTGAAATGATGATGATGATGAAGTGTTATATAGTGTAAATTCAACGTTAATCTTTCATATTATAAACATAAAATTTGTATATTAAATTACGCTCTAAGCCACTTAATTTCAATAAGAAAATCTATGTGATACAGTGTTTTGATTATTTTTATAGAACTTCCTACAAAATAGACTAGTGATCGTATGAAGTTTATATTTTGTAAATTTATTTATTTATTTATTCTTTGTACATAACATTGATTACACACATAAAATTTAAGATATGAGACATGTACATAGGCGTGCTTAACCCTAAAAGAGTTTTCTTCCAGCAAACCTAATGTTGGAGATTGGTAAGAATAAAGAGGCAGGGTTGTGTACATAAACTCTGAAGAAACTATAAAATTAAATTTAAATATAATATATAATAATAATGTAAATATAATAATGTTTTATACACACACAGGCACTAAAATATATATAATTACATATATATCAAGAGATTAAAGTTATGTATATAAGATATTAATTATTAAAATCATCATATGTTTCAGACAGTAAGTATTCTTTTAGTTTTATTTTGAATATATTCTCCGAGCTACTTTCACGGACTTCGTGAGGAAGGGCGTTCCACAGCCTAACTGCATGAGCGGTGAAGGAGCCACTATACCGTTCACTCTGGCATCGAGGTACTTTAAGGATTAGTGATTTCAAGATCCTACAACTAGTGTCGCTAGGGACAAGAAACTTGAATCTTTCACGTAGATACATAGGATAAATAGGATTGTGAAGAATTTTGTAAAGAAATGTTAGAATATGTAAATCACGTCGACGACGAATCGGAAGCCATTTAAGTCGTTTTCTGAATTCGGAGACATGGTCAAATTTCCGTAGCCCAAAGATGAATCTAAGACACAAATTCTGTAGTCGTTCGAGCTTATTCAAAAGTTCTTCATTAACATCTAGGAAGCACACATCTGCGTAGTCTAGAATAGGCAACATTAATGTTTGGGCTAAAGTAATTTTAGTTTTATGAGGAAGAAACTTCTGTAGGCGTTTCAAAGACTGAAAAGTATAATGTATTTTTTTACTGATTTCATTAATGTGATTTACCCAGGATAATTTACTATCAAAAATAACACCTAAATTTTTAGGGTGGTTGGAGAGAGGGATCACCTCATTATTTAATGAAATTGAAGGAATAACTTTCTGGTTCAAAAGATTTAACATGTAGTGGCTTATCAGCCAATTATCAGCGCTTGGGATTTAAATGGATTTATTAAAAGACCATAGTAATACACTCTAAATCTTCATTTATTATTTATAGAATATAACAAATCATAAGTGTTTATTAGTCAGTATTAAACAACTATCATATTCTACATAATTGTATTATCAAGATGCAGACCGGATTATTGCACTCGCCACCGCTCACTCGCAAGACGGCACAATTGTCGGCATCAGACTCCAATATACCAAAAACCACATCACATTCAGTTGAAAATGTGTCTGATATAATTATGTGTCAGTGTGCCGAAAAAGCAGCGGACGTGTAAACAGACAAATGAATTTACAGAGTTAAAGAATTTTATCAATAGTCTTATAGATACCCAAAATAAAAGACTAGATATTTTGGAGGCGCATATAAAGGACGTGAAAAACCTAACTAATTCTGTTAATTCGAGATCTCAGGAAAAAGAAGTGGGACTGAATTATACCTAGTCAGGTCATAAGTATTGTCACACAGTAAAAACTTTTCTTTTAGAATGCTGGCCACAAAAAAGTTTATTGAATTAGAATTTCGAATTGTTCATGAAAATAAAAATGTATAACTTTTAGAATTTTACTCATTTTTAAATGTGGAGTGGACGCTTAAAGAAGACCGCGTTGCAGTTATTGCGTTGCATCGTTGCGGTTACGCGCCAATTCAAATTTTTAACATACTGAAAAATTTGAATATTACCAAAAGATTCGTTTTATCGTACCATCAAACGATACAATGAAGACTCTAGTGTAGATGACAGGTCAAGAAGTGGTCGCCCTCGGTCTGTTAGGACTCCAGCAGTGATAAAAGCTGTGAAGGCACGAATTCAAAGAAATCCCAAACGTAAGCAGAAACTGTTGGCCCTTCAGATGGGGTTAAGCAGAACCACGGTGAAAATGGTGTTAAATGAAGACTTAGGGCTTCGGGCATATCGAAGAAAAACAGGACATCGTTTGAATGCTCGTCTAATGGACCTGAGACTGAAGAGATGCCGCGCTTTGTTGAAGCGGTACGCGGGAAAAAAATATCGGGAAATTCTTTTTTCGGATGAAAAAATGTTTACCGTAGAAGAGAGCTACAACAAACAAAATGATAAGGTGTACGCACACAGTAGTGAAGAAGCGAGCAACCGTATTCCGCGTGTCCAACGAGGTCATTTTCCATCCTCGCTCATGGTATGGTTGGGAGTTTCTTATTGGGGCTTAACAGAGGTACATTTTTGTGAGAAAGGTGTAAAAACGAATGCTGTTGTGTATCAAAATACAGTCCTGACGAACCTTGTGGAACCTGTTTCTCATACCATGTTCAATAACAGGCACTGGGTATTCCAACAAGATTCGGCGCCAGCTCATAGAGCGAAGAGCACACAAGACTGGCTGGCGGCGCGTGAAATCGACTTCATCCGGCACGAAGACTGGCCCTCCTCCAGTCCAGATTTGAATCCGTTAGATTACAAGATATGGCAACACTTGGAGGAAAAGGCGTGCTCAAAGCATCATCCCAATTTGGAGTCACTCAAGACATCCTTGATTAAGGCAGCCGCCGATATTGACATGGACCTCGTTCGTGCTGCAATAGACAACTGGCCGCGCAGATTGAAGGCTTGTATTCAAAATCACGGAGGTCATTTTGAATAAACTTTAATGTCATAAGAATCTATGTTTTGTTAAGTTCATTTTGGTATATGAATGGTTACATAATTAATAAACTTGTTACAATTATTTTACATTAAACATGTGACAGAATTTATGACCTGACTAGGTATGTCGGAACAGATTAAAACTGTGGAGTCTAAAATAGATTCCCTTGAATCAGACAAGAAGAATTTGTCCAGTAATATAATTTTTCTGGAA
Organism: Malacosoma neustria; assembly: GCA_963693495.1. Lineage (NCBI taxonomy): Eukaryota > Metazoa > Arthropoda > Insecta > Lepidoptera > Lasiocampidae > Malacosoma > Malacosoma neustria. Next base: position 15,835,437 of record OY856381.1, read on the forward strand.
GAAAAAATAGATAATATTGAGCAGCTTTCATTCAAAACAAGCATATAAATTAGGAATGTTTCTAAACGCACCGAGGAAAGTAAAGATCTATATAACTCTATACAAAAACTAATGGCAGTCCTAAAACTTGACTATAATATAAATGACATCCGTGATGTTCAACGTAGTCGCAACAATAAAGAAAAGAAGTTTTCCTCGATCATAATCGAATTCCAGAATACCTTAAAGTCATCCACCCTCCTAAAGAATGTTAAAAAATATAACAAAGAACACAGTAACCAGCGCCTCGCAGCAAACCATCTTGGGATAAATAACTTAAACAGCCCAATATATATATCTGAATGCTTGACCTCGAAGGCTAAAAGAATACTTTTCCTTAGTCGGGAGTTCGCAAATAAGTATAACTATTCATTCTGTTGGACATCCGGAGGGAATGTTTACCTACGTAAGGAGGAAGGGTCGCAGTATATCTTAGTCAAAAATGAAGTACGCCTGGAAAAATTGAAGAAGGAAATTTGTAACAAATGACAAATTAGATTAATCTATTTACATAATACACATTTTCCATATGAATGCACTCAATATCTTTTATCTAAAAATATATGTACAAAACAATGTGATTGTAACTACTTAAAACACTGTACTTATATACTTAAAATACTAACTTACAATCTATCTTTGAATAAATGTAAATACATTATTATGAAGAATGGAATGAAAGATCAAAATATAGTACATATACACTTATAAACTGCATACACAAAGATCAATATTATAAATATTAACTAGCTGACCCGGCAAACGTTGTTCTGCCATATAAATAATAAAATGTCAAAAAATTAAAAAAAAAAATTTTGGTGGTGGGTCAACCCTAACATTTAGGGGGATGAAAAATAGATGTTGGCCGATTCTCAGACCTACTCAATATGCTCACAAAATTTCATGAGAATCGGTCAAGCCGTTTCGGAGGAGTATGGCAACGAAAACTGTGACACGAGAATTTTATATATTAGATTGCTTACACAAACCCAATAAATTGGGGTGTATGTTGAAAGCCTCCTTGCGGCGCACCCTGGGCAACGGTGGCCCCCAATGCTCATCGCTTGCGGTGAGCATTTGGAGTTAACGGCTAATTTCAACCAATGGGGAAGGATCCGGTTCTAGTCATTGAGCATCTTGGATGGGCGATGAATGGAACTGGGCTGGGGAGGGAATAAAACGGTCCTTTTCAGGACCACTCTATTATGTTTATGTATATGTATTTATTATATTTCTTTAGGTATTTATATTAATATAAAGTATATACCTATATTTATCTATTATATATTAACTGCATGTACTATGTGGTTGGTACGAGCGGCCTCATCATCAATCAAGACTGATGGTGAGGAGGTGAGGAGGAGGACGCAACCAACCGCGTGTTTGTGCCGTGCGCGGGGACCCGTACGGGGGGATGAAGGAGTCCTGGTGGTTGAGCCGATGAGCGTAGGCGGTTTAACGTCACTGAGGCAACACACTACTTTGGTCTGGATTTCTGGTCAATCGGCTGCGGGGTACGGTCAGACGACCCCAGGCTAGCTCACTTCTATCAGGGACCTGCAGACGGCAGTGCTCGCTCATATTGCTAGTGGTAGCGGTGCGGTTGGTGCTGTGCGGTCTCGTGGGCAACTGATAGAGGCGGGCTATATCTCTCAATGGAACCCTGGTGCTATCGTAGCATCGCCGTTTGAGCACTCCATGGCGGGTGGGACAGTTGAGAGACGAAATAATTCATCGGGATCCTTTATGGAGAACATTAAAAAAAATTCTAACCACAAGGCGGGAACGGCGAAAGCTGGGACCGCGCAACGTAAGGTGGAACCAGCGAAAGCTGGGCCTGCACCCCGCAAGGCGGAACCGGCGAAAGCCGGGACCGCACCCCACAAAGCGGAAACGGTGAAAACGGGGCCCGCACCTCGCAAGGTGGGACAGGCGCAAGCCGGAACCACACCCTCAATAGCGGGACCGTCAATAAGCGGGCCTGTAGTGGAACCATCCCGAGACAGGAATGCGGCGGGACCGTCACATGGCGGGACTGCCAAAGAACTATCAAAGGGTGGGACCGCTGCGGGGCCGTTGAGAGACGGCAGCGCAACACAGTCCATCTGGCAACAAGCACCCGGTGGAGGCGGCACCTCTTGGCGATCTGGGGCGCAGAGGAAGAAGCGCCAGAAGCTCAGGCAGCAGGCTACCTTGGATGGGACTCCAACGATAGGACCATCCAAAAGGCCGCGCGCTGCTCTCAGTGGCGACGGGGAGGACATGACTGCCAAGAGGGTGAAGGCCCAAGGGCCATCACCCTCAACCGGATCCTTTAGGGACGCGGTGGCGGCTGTGAAACTTGCCATCGTTACCATCGAGTACCCGAAAGAGTACCTGACGGTGGAGGATCTGGTGCCAATCCAGGAGCTCATAATTGAGAAACTGGAGGAAGCCCCGGATCCTCTACCTGTTTTAACTGTTGCTCCCGGAGTTGTTGCGGGTGCAGTACATGTCTCCTGCGGCAACTCTGATGCAGCCCAGTGGCTTCGGGATGCCATCCAAAATGTGGAACTAGGGCACCTGAAGCTCAAAGTTATAGATGCCATGGACCTTCCAAAGCCAGTGAAGATGGAATGGAAGAGCAGGAACCTGGCCCTCAAAGATTGTGCTCGAGCCCTTCGACTGCTTCAGCGGTTGAATCCGGACTTGAGGACGGACGACTGGAAAGTCGTGAACACGCTGACCGCGCAATCCGGCATCCGGCGTATCGTCCTCATGGACAGAGCATCGGCTGGGGTAATCAAGGCCTCGGGCTATTCTCTTCCAGGAGGAATTGAACAATACTCGTTCAAACTCCTGGAAGAAGATAAGGGAGAGGGATCTGACGCGGAGCAGAGGAAGGCACCTTCCGAGGATGGACCATTACCACAAGATGGGCTGGCCATGCAAGAAGACCTGGCTCAAAGCGTGGAGCAGGAACCGGAGGACGGGCCCAGGCAATCAGAGGCGGACTCCGATGATATTCTGGAGGACCTCCATGCCCTGAGCTTATACTCGTCGGCCTCCACGGAGGAGGGCCTACGCTCGCCGGCCATTCTTGAAGAGGGCCAGGCATTAAAGGAGGACCCTAAACACTGAGGACCTCCTACAACCACGCGAACCCACCAAGACTTCAAGATGGAGGGACTAAGGTGTGTACAGATAAATTTACATCATTGCAGAGCTGCCACTGCCCTTTTGGCTCGGCAATTAAAACTGAATATGTATGACATTGCCTTGATACAGGAACCTTATTTATATAAGGGGACTGTGAAAGGCCTAGGTGGGACAGGGGGAACAATTAAATAATCTAAAGAAATAAAAAATCTAAAGAAAATCTACTATCAGGAAAAGTTTGTAAAATATAATAAAGATAGTAAAAATACCTGGAAGATTATAAAAGAAGTATGCAGCATAAACACTCAAAAAGAAATGCAAAAAGACCTTCTGAAGATAGGAAATACACCCGTTGAGTCCCTCAATACAGTTATTAGCTTTTTTGTTCCGTAGGCAGTATATTAGCCAGAAATATACTTGATATAACAAGAAAAAATGAACAGGAGTTAGCCATTTTATCAAAATCAAAAAATACACCAGTAAATTCTATGAACTTTTGCCCTATTGACGCTTTTGAAATCAAAAGAATCATTTTAGGATTTAAATCAAATACAGCCCCTGGATGGGATAAAATTAGTATCAATCTCTTGAAGGAAAATATAGATGTCCTTGTACACCCAATTTGTTATCTTTGTAACCTTAGTTTAGAAACTGGAATTTTCCCCCAGTCTTTTAAAGGAGCTGTAGTATGCCCTATTTATAAATCTGGTGATAAATGTCAACCTACAAATTATAGACCAATCTCATTACTTTCATCACTTTCAAAGGTTTTAGAAAAACTTATTAATGACAGATTAGTAAAGTATCTTGAAAAAAGTAGTTTTATTAACTCAAATCAATATGGGTTTAGAAAGGATAAATCCACTGAAGATGCAGTGCTACAATTGACTTCCATTATCACTAATCATCTAGATGCTGGATAAAGATGTATTGGAGTATTTCTTGATTTACAAAAAGCTTTCGATACAGTCTCGCCCTATATACTTTTAACCCGACTAGAAAATCTTGGAGTTAGAGGATTAGTTCTGAACTGGTTCAGTAGCTATCTGCGGGACAGAGAACAAAGTGTGCGTATAGATGACCTTGAAAGTAAAAAGCTAACGTGCACTTTTGGGGTTCCACAAGGTAGTACGCTTGGACCTACTTTATTCTTGGTATATATAAATGACCTTTTTACAAACCTTCTACCTGGTATCGATCTAATTATGTATGCTGAAGACACGGATTTAATCACTCATGGAAGCAACTGGATTGAGACATTTGAAAAGACTGAGCTAGGCTTAGCTAAAATAACACATTGGCTTGAAAATAACTTGCTGTCTTTAAATATAACTAAAAGCAAATACATATGCTTTCACCTAACCCATTTAACCTGTCCGGACTTAAGTAATGTTCTTAAAATACATACATACCCATGCAACACAGGTAGCTATAGTGATTGTATGTGTCTAACTTTGTCTCGAGTATCATTTATTAAATATTTGGGTGTTGTTATTGACGAGAACCTCAATTGGAGTGATCATTTGACTACAGTAGCCTCCAGAATCAGATAATATATTTAAAAAAATATATAAAAATATAAATATATCTTAAAAAATATATATATATATATATATATATATATATATATATATATATATATATATATATATATATATATATATATATATATATATATATATATATATATAATTGTATTATGTTTTTAAACAAATATAATAGTTTTATTTTTTGCTATGTACAATAAATAATAGTGTAGTGTTAAATTGTGTATTTTATTTTTATTTAGTTTATATTATAAATTCTTGTTTTAGGTTTTGTATAATATGTTTCATGTTTTTTGCATTAATTTTATTTCTTGTTTCGAATGGAATTTGGTTTTTTAATCTACGAATTATTTAATCTGTTGTTTTACTTCCATAAAAATTTGTAGCTCCTATAGTGATGAATTTGCCCTTTTCAGATTGTCTAGTAGCTTTATTATATATTATTTGGCAATTGTATTCGAAAAAGTTTTCGAGTAAAAGTTGTATAAGTATTATCCTTATTGTGAATTGGAGTTACGTTACAATTTTCAAATAAACCAATGACATTAGTTTTGTATTTTTAGGTATATTTTAGGCACAATAGTTTTAAGATTCTTATTTGTAAATTTTGTATGCGATTTAAATAAGTTTAGAAAGTGCGGCCATATAACTACTGATTCCATGTGATATTATACTTTCTGCTAATGCTTCATAAATATTAATTTTTATACTGTAGGGCATTTTATATTCTAGTACGTAATATTTTGCTAGAATGGCTCTTAATTTTTCGCATACAAGATCAATGTGTTTTTCCCAATTAAATCGATAACCAATGACTAATCCCAGATATTTTACTTCGTTTACTTATTCCATCGCCCTTTGATTGTTGCATTGTGTCAAGTTTTAACGAAGGCATTTATGATTGTGCGATATTAATTTTATTTTTTTCTAGTTTTTGGTATCTGTTTTGAGAAGAATATACCTGTTGTAATTTTGTTTTAGCACAATTGGGTATTTGAAAAAAAGATTTTTTTTATGTATTTTAAAACTTTATTATTAATAATATTGATATTTAATGCAAATAAAAAAACAATTAAAAATTGATGAAATTTAAATAAAAATCACGTGACTATAAACGCGCCATGATTGGTCACCATAGTTGTGACGTCATAATGTTATAGCTATTCAATAACAGTACAGCGTTAAAGGCTTATTACACGTGACTAGACAATAATATTGAAAATTTATTGCTAAAATACGAGTTGTTAGTTTCGATTAGCTATGTGTGATAAAGAATTAATTAAGCAAAAGTCTGATAATATTCCTGATGTTGATATATTTATGATAATCAATTTTTAAAAAAATTACGTTTGGTTTAATTCTGCTGAAGTTCGAGGTGCCAAGGCATCAAGGTAAGTTTGTTAAAAAATAATATAATAAATGAAAATATTTAAGTATTTATTATATTATTTTGTTTTGGGATTATCACGGTGCACTGCTTGAAACCATTTATTTCGACATTTGTCATCTTGGGGTACATATAAAAACATTTTGTCAGGAGTTGATTTTGTAGCATTCGTACATAATGGTACAAAACAAGAACGATAACTTTTTAAGTTCGACATTTTTAATATAAATTTAAATATTTAACAATGACAACAAAATTAAATAGATCAAACACTGTATTTATTATTTTTCTATCAACTGCAATGAGTGAAAACTAACATTATAACGTCACACGCGCTCGGGTTTGTTCGAGAGTTGTCGGCGTGTCTTCGGTACTGGATTCAAATATTAATTTTTATTTTGTTATAACTTTTGAATTATTGCGAAAACAAAATAAAATAAAAATAGTATTGTTATAAAATTTATATAATATGATCTTTTCATTTATCACAAAAATTTTTTTTAATAATAATATATCAAAATGAACTTCGGTACGGACAAGTGTAAAATAAATAGTATAATTAAAGGCAAACATCAAGAAACGGATCCATACATACTTTACACACAACAGAACTCGATAATCGATAAAATGGATATAAATGATACATACAAATATTTAGGATACGCACAGAGTATAGGATTATATCACAGTAAGATTAAGCAAGAACTTACCAACAAATACATAGAATAATATTAAAAATAGAACTATCAGGTCGAAACACAGTTAAAGCAATAAATACATACGCAGTCCCCGTTCTGACTTACTCATTTGGCATAATTAAGTGGGCAACTACAGATTTAGACAAACTTAATATAGAATGACACGAACTACATGCAATAAACACAACATTTACCACCTACATTCAGCCACAGAAAGATTCAATCTTAAAAGGAAATTAGGTGACAGGGGGCTAGTAGACGTAAAACACTTACACAATAGACAAGTACATAACATTCGCACATACATGTACCTAGTCAGGTCATAAATTCTGTCACATGTTTAATGTAAAATAATTGTAACAAGTTTATTCATTATGTAACCATTCATATACCAAAATGAACTTAACAAAACATAGATTCTTATGACATTAAAGTTTATTCAAAATGACCTCCGTGATTTTGAATACAGGCCTTCAATCTGCGCGGCCAGTCGTCTATCGCAGCACGAACGAGGTCCATGTCAATATCGGCGGCTGCCTTAATCAAGGATGTCTTGAGTGACTCCAAATTGGGATGAGGCTTTGAGCACGCCTTTTCCTCCAAGTGTTGCCATATCTTGTAATCTAACGGATTCAAATCTGGACTGGAGGAGGGCCAGTCTTCGTGCCGGATGAAGTCGATTTCACGCGCCGCCAGCCAGTCTTGTGTGCTCTTCGCTCTATGAGCTGGCGCCGAATCTTGTTGGAATACCCAGTGCCTGTTATTGAACATGGTATGAGAAACAGGTTCCACAAGGTTCGTCAGGACTGTATTTTGATACACAACAGCATTCGTTTTTACACCTTTCTCACAAAAATGTACCTCTGTTAAGCCCCAATAAGAAACTCCCAACCATACCATGAGCGAGGATGGAAAATGACCTCGTTGGACACGCGGAATACGGTTGCTCGCTTCTTCACTACTGTGTGCGTACACCTTATCATTTTGTTTGTTGTAGCTCTCTTCTACGGTAAACATTTTTTCATCCGAAAAAAGAATTTCCCGATATTTTTTTCCCGCGTACCGCTTCAACAAAGCGCGGCATCTCTTCAGTCTCAGGTCCATTAGACGAGCATTCAAACGATGTCCTGTTTTTCTTCGATATGCCCGAAGCCCTAAGTCTTCATTTAACACCCTTTTCACCGTGGTTCTGCTTAACCCCATCTGAAGGGCCAACAGTTTCTGCTTATGTTTGGGATTTCTTTGAATTCGTGCCTTCACAGCTTTTATCACTGCTGGAGTCCTAACAGACCGAGGGCGACCACTTCTTGACCTGTCATCTACACTAGAGTCTTCATTGTATCGTTTGATGGTACGATAAACGAATCTTTTGGTTATATTCAAATTTTTCAGTATGTTAAAAATTTGAATTGGCGCGTAACTGCAACGATGCAACGCAATAACTGCAACACGGTCTTCTTTAAGCGTCCACTCCATATTTAAAAATTAGTAAAATTCTAAAAGTATACCTTTTTTATTTTCATGAACAATTCGAAATTCGAATTCAATAAACTTTTTTGTGGCCAGCATTCTAAAAGAAAAGTTTTTACTGTGTGACAATACTTATGACCTGACTAGGTATAATAAATCTAATGATGTCCTATACATAAAGCTCTTACATTAATATCAACATCTAGCACACCCTTGAAACTAAATGACAATAGTTATTCCATAGATCCGCCAATAACAGATGAACAAAAAATTAGCTGGAAACAGAAAACACTACACGGAAAATACCCTAACCAACTCCAACAGGAACATAGACTCAGAGGCATCAAACACGTGGTTAACCAAAGGCAATATATACAAAGAAATTGAAGGATTTATGTTGGCCATTCAAGATCAAATCGTTAAAACTAGAAATTATCAGAAGTACATTATTAAAGATTCATCAGTAGTCTCAGATAGATGCTGCCTATGCAACTCAAGCCAAGATACAATAGAACATATAACAGGGGGTTGTCCATTTTTAGCCAATAAACAGTATACAGAAAGACAACGTTGCAAAACAAATCCAATCCCAGTTAGTACTTAAATATAACCTATTAGATTAAACAGAACCATACCACAAATATAAACCTACAAGTGTACTCAACAATGAGTCAGTAAAACTGTACTGGGACCGAGACATCATTACCAACAAAACACTAACGCTGAAAGATAGAAAAATTGCATACTTAATAGATATTGCAATACCTAATTCTGAAAATGTAAGGAAAATATACACTGAGAAAATACAAAAATATATATCACTAGCAGATGAAATACGACAAATGTGGCATCAACACACTGTTAACATTATACCCATAATAATTTCATCAACCGGACTCCTTCCATAATCCTTACACACATCACTCTCAGAACTTGATCTTAATAAATATTCATTCATACGACGATTCCTTACATCCATTACTCAAACCCCTGCAACACTACACAATGAACCAACTCACTTGGCGTAAGCTCGTGCTAGGTTCACATTTACCAGCATTAGCTGAGGAAAAAACACTTCCTAACACAGCAATCGAGTATTGCAGAATCATGTCTGGCAGCGATTGTGCTCAGGATACTGTTGGAGCTGACCCGAACCCTGCAGAGCAAGGAGGCAGTCCGTATCCTTGTAACGGCATAAAAATCGTCTACGCGTGCTTCGGCAAACATACCCGAAGCGCTGCAGAATCATGGTAACACCCCATCAGCATCCTAAACCCAATATTATATTGCACACGCAGCGCACTGACGGCTTTCTGCGTACATTTGGTCTATAAACTACACGTGTAAAAAACTTGGTAGTATGCCTTAAATAATGTTAACTTTACTTGCCCACTGCAACGCGAAAATCGACGGACCAACATGTTATATCGAACCGCCAATGCCCTGCGTTCTCTCTCTATATCTGTTTCATCCTTAAGGTCATCAGTAACATAGTGGCCAAGATATTTGAATTTTTTCAGAATTTTTAAGGGAATACCTTTCTGCATCTGCCAGGAGCTCTGAAAACAATGAGCTCACTATTGCTAACATTATACGACAACCCATGGGTGTCAGCATAAGTCTCACAAGTTTTTAATAGGTCTCTTAGTGCTCTGATGTAACTAAGATTATTGCAACTGACTTATCTATTCGACACCTTATATTTTTTGCTAAGCTCATTTATCAGTGCATTTATATATAAATTAAAAAGTTTGAGCGAGATTACTCCACCCTGCCTCACACCGCACTCAAGGGAATAGGGTTCGGATAACTTATCAGCCCATCTCGCGTTCTTTACCTCATGAAGGTACCAGTATTGGAAGATAAGCAAAAGCTCCGACGGTACTTTTCTCTCACGGAGCTTTTCCCAAAGTAAGTCATAGAAGACTAAGTCGAAACCTTTTAAAAGATCTAAAAAGCATATACTGTATCTTTCAGGCATAAAATAGCACTTTCAGTTGACAGTCCAGGGCGAAACTGAAACTGGACATCATTTAGATGCGGCATATCCTCCAAGTGCACATCCAGCCTATCCAGTACCCTTGCCAACACCGTATCTAAGGAGATGGGCCGATAGTTGTTTTTGTCTCCTATAATGCCAGTTTTATTTTTAATGATAGGTATTACAACCGGTCTCGTGAAACTGCAAGGGAGATAAGAATGGCTCATACACAAAGAGTAAAATATTGCTAAAACTCTTGGCAAATGATCCCCCGCAAAGCGCAAGTGTTCGTTCTCATTCCAGCAATGGTATTAGCTAACTGTTTCGATGAGAAACGAATCATATCCTCGCCAGAACATGCATCAGAATCAATCACCCCCTTCGGCGCACCCAAATGAGAATCAGCACGGAAATATTTTGCAAACATGTTGGCTATGCCTACTGGCTTGTTCGCTTCTCCTATACACACAGGTAGACCCGGCCTAAAGTCATATTTACTGGTACTTTTCCAAAACTTCTTAAAATTATTTGCTTTACGATGCGAAGCCAACATACCGAGCTGTATTTGCTCCTGGTGGTTTTGACACCACTTTAATTTAGCTTTAAATATCTTGCGCGTAGTGGCCATCTCATCGTGACTAAAGCTAAATGTAGGTTTGTTATGACTCAGCCAAATCTTATATTTAAGCCGAGCCTCACCATGTGCATCCCTCACGTGTGTTCCATCCCAGTACCTTGGCGCGATGTTTATGTGCTCTAAGGCTTTCATAGCTCATTATTGCCGAACTTGACAAAATGGTAACAATACTGTCATACATGATATCAATCAAGTTATGGTGGTTCAAATTATAACAGTGTTTATTATTGCATAGAACAAGCTCTGTGGGGTATTGAATTAATTTTAATTTACCACGACAAAATGTGGTGTATAAGCCCCGATCTGCTCATCATTCCTCTCACCCCAAATGATTAGATTACACGCGGTTTCAATAGGGGGTACCATAGATTTAATCATATCCAGCGTTCATTCAAGGTAAATGGGGAAACGGTCAGACCAAAAGACACCCTCAAACACACCCGTCGCAGCAACTGTTTGCCACGCCGATTGTATAACAACACAATGGTCAAGTAAACGCCTGCATCCATGACTGTCACTGATATACGTGCATGTACCTGAGTGTATACCTAGTTTTTCGATGTCAGCGCATCTCCAGTTTTGGCCCACATAAAAATCTAAAAGCACACTTGCAAACTTTTCCCCGGGATGGGCATTAAAGTCTCCCAACACATACACGTTTTCAATTATCAAGTATAATTTCAATAGCTGTTAAATGTGTACTTATACAATTAATTACTTGAACAGTTAGTTATAGGACGATAATTTCCACAGTTGTCTTTAGATCCCATTTTGTAGATTGGTCTTACTACATCAGTCTTTTGTTCTTCTGAGTAAACACCTTTTTGAATGCTTGTGTCGATGAGTTTAGCAATTGCAAGCAATATGTTTTTTGCAACCAATTTTATATCAATGGGTCTTATTTTATCACAACCTGCAGACTTATTGGTTTTTATATTACGTAAAATTTTATGTATTTCTTCAGGATATATTCTTTTTAGGTATATAGATGCATCGTAATGTTTACTGTAGGTATTTTTATTTAGAAGATGAGTTTTATAATTAGAAGTTATGTGTTTAACTGTTTGATGAAATTCATCCGCAAATTTGTCCGCAATCTGTTTAGGTTGGTGCATTTTGAATGATTTCGTAATAACTTCATTAATAGAATGTTTAATCCGCCCTGTTAAGCTGTTTAAAATGTTCCATAGTTTTCTTATATCTCCTTTATTTTTAATTATTATTATTTTTAATTTATTACACAAAGGAGACGGCTCATTTCTGCCCCAAGACGGCCCCGCAGCAAAAGTGCAGGAGACTCGATCAAAACTGGATCATTGTATAGAATTTTTAATATCTATTGAGGATCCGATAATGTTTTTAGTCTGCATAGCGGGGTTTAAAAGATATCTATCGCCTACGCCCGGGCCCACGGATATATGGCCTGCCGATCTCGTGGCCCAGGCCGGCGCCAGCCCGCCATTTGTCTCAAGGCGGGCCTCTTCTTAAGTGTTGGCGCCAGGGAGTCAGTTGAGGGGGGCCGCGGGACAGCACGCAGCCCTCACCCTCGCGGCAATAGTGCGGGCGGCGGATCCTCCCCCGAGGGGTCGCTCGTGGCCGCTGTCTATGGCGGCCGGAGGTCGTCGGGAGTGTGGTGGTTGACTCCCGCTCCCGCTCCACCACCTCCTTTGCGGACATGACTGCCTCGCAAAAGGAGGCGACAGCTGTCCATTCAGATCTGCCAATGCTCTGTCACGCAACTTTATTATCAGCTTTATGGTATCTGTAATCCAAGGCGGAGATTTATTTTTTATATTTGGCTTTAATAGTGCATGAAAATCAAACAATATCAATACGAAATTATTAAAAATCTCAATAATATTATTTATGTCATCCAACATTCCTAAAGAACCCATTTTATAATATGCAACTCCTTTTCGAATTGGTGTAAATTAATATTCTTGAAAAAACGGTATTTTATAACGAGTGGTTTAAGCTTTTCACGTTTTATATTGAATTCGGAAACTACAAGGCAATGGCCGTGGAGAACGCCCAAATGATCTAGATCTACTTTTGTAGAAAGAAAGTTGGTGCAGACTACGTCAATAAGGCTTTGCGATTAATCTGTAAAATGAGTTGGTGCATTGACAATTTGAGTCAGGTCTAGACAGTTTAAAAATGGCATAGTTTTCATGTCCATCTATCTTATTCATAAAAAAATATAGTTTATAAAAACTAAAAAACACGCTTTTATAAAAAAATCAAACTAAAAGGTAAAAAATAATTTTTTCAATTAATTTAAATTAAGGATAGTGGGATTAACAAAAAAATTAATTTTATTGTAGAAAAGCGTGGGGTGCTTTTTAAGATATTTTCAAAATAACAATTACTATTGACAACAAGCAATATCAAAACAATATTCTCAACCCGCTTCAATCTGGCTTCAGGCCTGGACATAGCACTATCACTGCTTTGCTCAAAGTGACTGGCGATGTTAGAACAGCAATGGAGGAACACAAGGTCACTGTACTAGTCCTAATTGACTTTTCAAATGCGTTTAACACCGTCAGTCATGAAGTCCTGTTATCTATCCTTGCCTATCTTATGGTATCTCCCAATGCTCTGACATGGTTTTCCTCGTATCTTCGGGGGCGTCAACAGTCGGTTCACATCGATGAAACTTCCTCTAGTTGGTATAATGCTGATTGTGGCGTACCCCAAGGCGGTATACTATCTCCTCTTCTCTTCTCTTTGTTCATCAATCTTATTTCCACTGTTCTTCAATGTGCGTATCATCTGTATGCCGATGACCTACAACTTTATATCCACGCGAAGGTTGAGTCCTTACCATCGGCAATTGCTAGTCTAAACCGCAATCTGAATATTGTACATGATTGGTCGGATAGGTTTGGATTAACTGTAAATCCTGACAAATGTCAATTTATAATAATAGGTAGCACGCATATGATTAGGAAGGTAGATACTTCGAGCCTTCCACCAGTCATGTTTAATGGATCTATCATTCCGGTCAGTACGAGCGTAAAAGATCTCGTCCTGCATATTGACTCCACCTTGGACTGGCAATCACAAGTCGCGCATGTTTGTCAGAAGGTCACTGGTACGTTGCGTTGTTTGTATCGCCTGAAAAACTTTCTACCCTCCCGATTGAAGGCTGCGCTTGTGCAAACCCTGGTTTTCCCTGTAATCGAGTATGGTGATGTATGCTATCTTGACCTAAATGCAGATCTCCTCAACAAACTTGATCGTTTTCTCAATAATTGCATTCGATTCGTTTTTAACCTTCGTAAGTACGACCACGTCTCTTCATATCGGTCTCAACTCAAATGGCTGCCTATACGTCAGCGTCGTAGTCTACATACACTACTGTTCTCTCTATTACACACTACCTATTCTCCTAACTATCTTAAGCCTCAATTCCAATATCTCTGCTCCACTCATAACAGACATCTTCGCTCTTCCAATAATCTCCTCCTTGCTTGCTTGAGAGGGGTCTCATACTTCTAGTTTCGTTCACTCTTCTTTCCTTATCCAATCTATTCTTCTATGGAATGCGCCCCCTCCTGAAATCCGAATGCTGACAAGTCGTGAAACCTATAAACGCAAAGTACGACTACGTCTCCTTAAACAACTGGCAGATTCTAGTTAAATCTCCTATTTATTTGTTATAATTAGATATATATGTATGTATATATATGTATGTATGTGTAAGCATGTGTATAAATCTATGTATATGTGTATGTATTTATGTGTATGTAAGTTTAAATGTAAGTATGTGTAGTATATTGCTTTTATGTGTAATCTTGTTTGATTAACGAACTCCTATTCAATTGTGCACCTACCATGTAAACTATCTCTGCATCACCCCAAGGTAGACGGGCAGAGAATGCCTTTAGGCATTAAGTCCGCCTTGTACTTTAAGTGCTAAAGGTTAAATAAATAATAAATGACATTATCCGTCGTTCTCTTGTCACCGTCGGGTACCTTCCATTTTGGAACCGAATGGACTAAGTCGCGACGATGGCAGGAGACCGGACGGGATGACATTGGTGCCCTGGAGGATGGGATGCCCTCTGGTATGGGACGCCACCTGCGTGGACACATTAGCGGTTTCCCATCTTCCAGATACAGCTCTGATAGCTGGTGCTGCTGCTGCAAACCAAGAGGACCTGAAACGCCGCAAATATTCATCCATTGACAGCGGATTCATATTTGTGACTTTCCGTGTTGAGACTCTGGGGCCACAAGCACATAGAGGAGGAATGGATGGTAAGGTAGATGAAGTATGTCAGATGATGGATGAACGATGCATAGATATTATATGCGTGAATGAAACCAAGAGGAAAGGATGTGACACCACGGTTCATGGTCCCTACACGGCATACTGGTCGGGAGTCCCCCAAACCAGCCGAGGCTGTCAAGGAGTTGGTGTAATTCTTTCCTCTCGAATAGTTGAATGTGTGATGGAGCATGAATGTGTAAGCCCAAGACTCCTCTGGATTAAGTTAAAAGTCGGACTCACTCGCTTGTTTATCCTTGGGGTCTATGCACCAACGGATCTGCGCGGAGGTGGGTCATTAAAAGCCCACCAAGAGGGAGAGGAATTTTGGGATAGCATGAGAGAGGTCTTTAATAAATGCGGAGAAAATGAACGGATCGTGATGTTAGGGGACTTTAATGGGTGGGTTGGAGTAAAGCGTGATGGGTATGAAGGAGTTCTGGGTACGTTTGGGGACGAGAGAGTGAATGATAATGGGAGAAGCCTGCTTGAAGTATGCTTGGAATGGAAACTTTGCGTGGCCAACACAATGTTTGACCACAAAAAGATCCATTTGTATACAAGAGATGAGGGTGAGTCTAGAAGTATGATTGATTTTGTAATTGTGGATGAAAGACTGAGGAAGAAAGTGCTAGACACTCGGGCACACCGCTGTGTAGGCCTCGACACAGACCACTTCCTGGTCATAGCCCGAATACGTGGCCTCTTTAAACGGTGGCGACATCGAGGGGCTGAGCCTACGAGTGTTTTGGACAGAATAAAAGTGGAAAATCTACAAGAAGAAGAAAAGAAAGACGAGTATGTAGAAAAACTGAAAGAAAGTTTTAAAGGCATAGAAGAGATAGGTGTGATTGAAGATTTGTGGGAGACATTTAAGAAAGGGGTCGTGAATGTTGCTATTGAGGTATGCGGGGTAGCTAAAAGAAGGAAAGGAAGAAAGAATTATAATGTGTGGATGGATAAAGATGTACAAAAAGCTGTGCAAGAAAAGAAGAAAGCGTGGTCGGATTGGTTAGCAACAAAGGCTAACCAAAAAGTTCAAAAGACAACGGATGACGAGATAAAGGAAGCAAGAACGAAGTATAAAAGATTGAAATCAGCAGCGAAAGAAGTTGTGTCTAGAAAGAAAGAAGAACGAAAGGATGATTTTGATAGGAGGCTCACTGAAGATTTCCAGTCAAACATCAAGTTTTTCTGGAAATCCATCAAAACAGCCAAAGAAAAAACTTCTACCTCGGAGCTGAGTACAATCAGGAGTCAAGATGGGAGCATTATAAAAGGAGAAGAATGTGTGCTAAAGAGATGGAAAGAGTATTTTGAAAGTTTGTTTGAAAGAGAGGAAGTGCAGGCACAAAATCCGGCACCTCCCATGGAAACTATTATAAATGTTGACGAAAGTGAGATAAGCATTGATGAAATAGTGAAAGCGTTAAAAAGTATGATTTTAGGTAAGGCTGCAGGGTATGATAGGATTGCTGTCGAGATGCTGAGGGCTGGACAGGGCATAGTGGCTAGCCAGCTGTACCGCCTTTTCAATTTGTGCTGGCGAAATGAGCAAGTACCGGGAGACTGGTGCAAAGCCGTAATCGTACCATTGTATAAGGGAAAAGGGTCACGGCAGGACTGCGTAAATTACCGCGGTATAAGCCTTCTCAGCGTCTTCGGTAAATTGTATGCGAAAGTGTTGATTGAAAGGGTAGTGAATAAAACAGACGAAAAAGTATGGGATGCACAAGCGGGATTTAGGAAGGGAATGGGATGTACGGATCAGGTCTTTTCCTTGCGGTGCATAGCCGAAAAGTGTTTGGCTATAAACAATAAGGTCTATTGCGCGTTCGTGGATCTAGAAAAGACCTATGACAGAGTGATGAGGAATGAATTGTGGTCAGCATTGTCCGTGAACGGTGTGAGCAGTATCCTCATACGAGCATTGCAATCTCTTTATAGGGATTCTAGTGTGTTGATATTTAGGTGGAAATAAATAAAAAGAACGATTAATATGAAAATTCAACGTGTATTGTTCGTACATAGGTTACAAGCTTGTAGTAGATTTTTTTTCAGAATACAGATTAATAAATAATGTTGCCAACTTATGATAAAAGTGGTTGCGTTCTTATTTTGCCAACACTCCCCACAGAACGCAGACCCATTTTACTGATACAGAACAAATGTTTTTCAAAAGTAGTACCTTTAGTCAAGTTATCAGCTACCATGTAGCAAACATTTACACATTTAAATTTAACTTTAGAAATAACAATGTTTTCTCTAAGAAAATGTAAACGAATATCTATATGTTTAGTTTTTGGTTTATAAGAGTCTGTTGATGCCAGTCTTATTGCACTTTGGTTGTCACAGTGGATGAGTAGTGCGTTGTCCTCGCCTTGACCGAGCTCAGCCTGCAGTTGCCGCAGCCACAGAGCCTCCTGGGTTGCCGCCGCCATCGCCATGTATTCGGCCTCCGCCGAAGATAGTGCCACGGTTTGTTGTTTACACGAATTCCAAGATAAACAAGCATTCTGAAACAAAAAAATATAACCCGTGCACGATCGTCTATCCACTGGGTCGCTAGCCCAGTCAGCATCACAATATCCAGTTATTTCCTTTGAGTCATCTTTGATATAGCATAGCTTTAGATTCCTGGTTCCTTGAAGATACCTCATAATCCTTTTTATTCCAAGCCAGTGTTGATTTCCTGGATTATTACAGTACTGACTCAATTTGTTAACTGCATAGGTAATATCAGGTCTCGTGACATGTGCCAGATATATCAGACATCCCACTGCTAACCTGTACGGGATATTTTTGTTTACATCTTTAGGATTTATCTCAAATTTTGCATTCACCTCTATCGGGGTACAAACTGGTTTGCATTCAGACATATTAAAGTGATCCAATACTAGGTTAATGTATTTTTCTTGATCTAACATAATCATACCTGCCTCTCGGTTCCTATTTATGTTTATGCCAATACAATTCTTCATTTCACCTAGGTCTTTCATACTGCATTCTTCTTTTAATTTATTTTTAATCTCTGTTGTTTTATCCTTATTATTTGTGAATATCAAAAGATCATCCACCCACACTGCAATGAATATAGTTGTAGATTCATTTACTAAATAATAAATACAGGGATCCACATGTGATCTTTCTAAGCCAATTTTTAATAAAATATTGTTCAATTTAAGATTCCACTGCCGGCTAGCTTGTTTGAGTCCATAAATTGATTTTTGTAAAATACATACTTCATCATTTTCTTTGTAGAGTTCTGGTTGTGACATGTATATCTCAGTATCTATATCACCCTGAAGAAAAGCACTTATGGCATCCATCTGAAACATTTCTAAATTATATTTCACAGCTAGTGAAAATAAAAAATGAACAGATGTATATCTTACAACAGGAGCATATGTCTCATCATAGTCACTTCCTTTTCTCTAAGCATACCCTTTGATAACCAATCTTGCTTTAAAACAGATAATTTCACCTTTTTCATTTGTTTTAGTTTTATAGACCCATTTACATGGTAAGACTCTTTTCCCAGATGGTGCGTCTACCAATGACCAAGTTTTGTTTTTAATCAGCGAGTCATACTCTTCTTGCATAGCCTTCTTCCATTGGTCAGCATGAGATGATGATAATGCTTCGTCTGCTGTTTGTGGATCATTTGAATTAACTATTGGACAAAAGTAACTTACATCATGGTCATCTGTTTCTGCATACTGAACAGCTCTCCGTGGGCGTAAATTTATGTTTCTTGGTGACTCGAGATCAATCGATTGATCTGGTATGTAAGATGAATCTTCATTCTCGCAAGACTGATAGTCCTCACTTGACTCACCAGTAAAATGATCTGGGCTGTCCTTTAATTCTTCTTTACAAGTTTCTTCGTGTGACATATCAGATATCACTGAACTGCTCTTGTTGGATGTACAAGGTAAGTATATATCATATCTACCCACAATTATCATATAACTAAAATATATTATTAAAAGGAGTCCCTTTAGGCAAGGTTCCGAAGACACTGGCAGCGTTCCCCCTTTGAATAGCTAGACTAATTTTTGTCCGAGGTAGCTGCCAGCTCTTCGGTCTCCTGTGATGTCGACTAACCTCTTTGCTATTTCCTTAAAAAGCCTTATAGCGCTAGGACCAGTTCGTGTTGTTCGTGTTGTCGGCGATCCCATGCTCACAGACGGTTTAGACACGCTTGGACTTCGGAGAGACTTTGCATCTCTTTGCGTATTCTACCGTCTGTACAACGGGGAGTGTTCTGAAGAACTATTTAGGATGATGCCCTCGTCGTCTTTCTACCACCGCACTGCCCGCCATCGGCTGGGTGTTCATCCCCATTTCTTGGAGCCTCTTCCTTCCTGTACGAAACGGTTCTCCAGAACGTTCATGTTGCGTACTCTCAGGATCTGGAATGAGCTTCCGGCTGAGGTTTTCTCAGCGCGGTATGATATGGGGTTCTTCAAAAAAGGCGTTATAAAATTTCTTCGAGACCGGCAGCGCGTTGGTGGTGCCTCTGGTGCTGCAAACGTCCATAGGCGACGGTGACCACCTGCCAGGGTGGGCCGTTTGCCTGTCTGCTGAACTCAAGCAATAAAAAAAAAAAAAAGGACCTACTAGCTACTAGGACTAGTTTAATAATATATTTTAGTTATTTTATTACATTTTTTAAGGTTTTTAGTTTTATAAAATTATTATCATATTTTTCCACATTTTCTAGAAATACTACATCTCTACTTTTTATGATTTTATTGGTATCTGGATCAAGTATTCGGTATCCTTTGGTAGACTCACAATAACCAACAAACAATAACTTTCTGGATTTGGAGTCCCATTTTTGGCGTTTTTCTTTTGGGACATGTGTCATTACTTCACAGCCAAATACTTTTAAATTAGACAAGTTAGGTTTCTTACTAGTCCACATTTCCATAGGAGTTTTACCATTAATTGATTTTGTGGGTGATCTGTTAATTATATACGCTGTTATCTGTTAATTAAATACTATTAGTTAGGTTAGGTTAGTGTACGTATTAATATATAATAATACACAACCTGGGTGCAAGTTATGTACGATTGCAAGTTGCCACTGCAAGGCAGCAAGATTGTCGTTTTTCACGAACCCCAGTGAGGGGTGCCGGCGTTTGAGACAATTCATTGTTGTGAAACCATTTAGAACGACATTGCATTGTAGACAAATATTTAACACTCCATCGTTACTAGAAATGTTGCACAGCCTGTTGAATCACTAGCTAGCGTTTTAAGTGAATAGGTAGCTCAATTGAACAGGCATATTCTGGAATAGTCGTCAGCGGAGACCCTACCAGAAAGTAGCTGGTGTTAAAGATAAGGGATCACTTAAATCAGCGCTAAGCGCACTCAGAGCACTAGATTCAATTATTTCAATTTGACAAAATATTGTGTGAAATTCGTCATATGTTAAAGGGCGAGTGGCAGTAACTCTGTATAGATGTGATTTCTTTGATTTCACTGCTACTTTCCAAATTCCGCTAAAATGACTGACATATGGAGGATTGAAATGCCAGTTGATATGTTTAGAGATAAAAAAATATTCAATACTAAGTTTGAGTGATTCATTTTCTAGACAATGGTATAAATCCTTCAAATAACGGTTACAGCCAACGATATTTCGTCCACAGTCTGAATATATATTCGAAGACAGACTACGGCGAGAAACGAATCTACGTAAAGCATTAAAAAAAGACTCAGTAGACAGATCCCTTACTAACTCTAAATGTATAATTAACATATATGTAAATATACGCACTTAAGATTTGAAATACGTTGCATTTCTTTGATAATCTCGTTTTGTTATGAAAAGGACCTGCAAAATCTGCTCCGACATGAAGAAAAGACGACTTTCAGTAACTCTTGATACGGGCATTGGAGCCATTGAGGGCTGCGGAGCAATTGAACGGGCATGAAAACATTTTGTGTACCGAAAAATGCGGGAACATGATCGGTCATGATCGGTCGGATGCAGGTTTTGTAAAGTGTCACCTTATTCCTAAGGGACATCTTACTCTTCCCGCATATCATTGGGTAGAGGCGACCGAGCACAAAGTGTGCTCTGTTCCTTACCGTCCTGATGTGTTTGCTGAAGTACAGGCCTCTATCTAAAGTGACTCCTAGGTATTTGACCTCGTCAACCCAAGGGATGACGCGGTCAAATAGATGTATGGGGACGAGAGACTGTCGCCTCGTGTGAGTCGGCCGACTCTCATTTTGAGTGCGGGGGCCGCGAGCGAACATGATCGCTGCGCTCTTGTCCGGATTCAACTCGATCCGCCAAGTGCGGAACCAGTTGCCCAGCGTCTCAACCGCCGTGTTGAGACGACTGCAGATCCGATATTGACTGATATCGGAAGTGAAGAGGGCGGTATCATCTGCGTATAAGGCGAGATGTACCTGAGGGGTACGGGGCATGTCGCTGGTGTACAGCGTACTCTATAAGACCATCATTAGGCCTGTCCTTTTATACGGCTGTGAAGCGTGGCCGGTGTTAGAGCGACACAAGCAAGAGCTGCGTGTCACGGAGATGAATATGCTGCGGTGGATGTGTGGAGTGACGCGAAAGGACCGCGTTAGGAACTCCCGCATTCGCGGCAGTCTTCATGTCCGTGACATTGCGGATAAATTACAAGAGTGTCGGCTCCGTTGGTACGGGCACGTTTTACGGCAACCGGATGCTTACGTGGGTAACAAATGTCTGGCCATGCCGCCTCCGCCGGGCCCCGGTAGGAGGGGTAGACCCAAAAAGTGCTGGCTTGACGTCGTAAGGGGTGATATGCGTGCCAATGGGCTCACTACCAGGGATGCTGAAGACCGTGCGAAGTGGAGAAGAAAAAGTCGGAAAGCGGACCCCGGGCACCGAAACGAAAGTTTGGGTGGCAACCGGGACTAACGCTAGGATGATGATGATGATGAGTTACCGTTGTTTATAGATGTTTGCATCACCAGATGCAAATCTGGGTTACTTATGCCAAAATATAAGGTTATTAAAGCGGCATATTTAGATGGTTGTCCTATATTGACATCATCCGAGACATGTACCGCGATTCCGATTCTGTGGGTCGGACCGCTGTTGGCGACACAAAATCCTTCCCCGTCACTGTCGGAGTGCACCAAGGATCCGTCCTTAGTCCGTTTCTGGTCAGCGTGGTATTAAACGTATTGTGAGACAGCACCAGAAACTCATATGTGCAGCCCCCGTGGTTGCTCATGTATGCTGATGATATCGCGCTGGCAGATTCGGGCAGGGGTAGGCTGGTGCAACGCGTGAAGGCGTGGAAGGAGTCGCTTGAGAACGGTGGTCTGAAGATCAATGTGGCGAAGACCGAGTACTTGGCCTGTAACTCCATAGATCTTACACCCGTACGCATAGGCGGCGACACGGTCGAGCGCACGGACCAAGTGAAATACTTGGGATCTGTATTTCACGTGTCTGGTGACATCGACAAATGGCGTGAGGTAACTGATGTCATTTGTGACCCCAAGATGCCGGTAAAGTTGAAAGGTCTATAAGACCATCATTAGGCCTGTCCTTTTATACGGCTGTGAAACGTGGCCGGTGTTAGAGCGACACAAGCAAGAACTGCGTGTCACGGAGATGAATATACTGCGGTGGATATGCGGAATAACGCGGAGGGACCGCGATAGGAACTCCCGCATTCGCGACAGTCTTCATGTCCGAGACATTGCAGATTGTGTCGGCTCCGTTGGTACGGCCATGTTTTACGGCAACCGGATGCTTACGTGGGAAACAATTTCTTGATAAAAAGGCAGAAAATTTAAAATACGGAGAGATACTGAATGATCTGAAATTTAAACATACTGACTAGAATTTTATAGATGGAAGCAATAGTCATTTTTATCGTTTACATGCTGTTATTAGTATAACACGTTGTTACAAAATCTCAATGTATAATTTAAAAAAAAGTGATTATTGTACCTATTTACTAGTTATTAAACAATTCATAGATAAATTTCAAATTCGACGAGTTTGCTAGTAACAAAAAGTTCGACACCTATAATTTAAAAAAAACATACGCCAATAAGTTAAAAAGAAAATTAATATACCTATTTTTAAATAATATAAATACAAAACATTAATAATATATATGTATATCAAGACTGTAATATTATAATTGAAAAAAAAAATCAATGTATGTGTCAATTAATATTTAATTTTTTAATATGTGTTATTGAATCCGATTCTAATATATTATTATTATATAATAATATGTATATAATATATTTACAAATTATTTTTATAGTTTATTATGTTCTTCTGCTCGGTCGTTTAAATAGTCTTTTACATTATAATAACATTTGTTCACTAAGTACTTTTCATTTGTGTATTGTAAAAATAAACGCCTGAAGTTGTAAAAATATCCAAGTTAATAATAATAACAAATAAATATCTGGCACAATTCATATAGTGCTATAATACCAAAATATAGCACAGCACTTGTGAGGATACAAGACATTGTTTACTTTACTTTTAGATGATTAAAAGTATCAATAGATGGCACCACTGTCATTTTACATCGCGGTATAATTTATTGCAATACGAGTTTCTTATTAGTGAGTAGTAGTAAAAACGTTTTTCGCGTGTCCCTTTACGAGTCGATTGTCATGTCTAGTGGTCTTTTTAGTCTTTGGTTTGGTTTGGTCAACTTTGGTCGCTTCTGGTCTGTTCAGTCTGTTGTTCGTTGTCACTTGTCACTTGTGTCATTTGTCAATACTTATCATTTCATTTGAGTTGATTATAATGATTAGTTCATTTGCGAGTCGTAGTTTTAGGAATTTAATAAATTCAATTTATAATATAAGTAAATTGAATTTAATAAATTATCATTTTATATAACAGGGTCTTTCCAAGCTCTGTCTGGTTAGACTGTAGACATGGGCGTCATTGGTTATTTCTTGTAACGGTTATCTAACCGATATTCAGTCTCAATATCGATATTGATATTTGATAACCGTTGCTGAATCTATTGTGGTATGGATATTAATCCATACCACAATGTTATTCATAAATAAATTCCTTCTATCGGTGTTAACTATTTAACTAATTTATCGTTGGTTTGGCAGGTTTCCTAGTTTTTCAATACAATCAACAAATTTAAAATACAATTTAACTCCATATGATAGTAGTTAAATAAATACAAAAATGGCGTTTTCCCTTCATACTTTGCTAGGCTTAGGACTAGTGCAATTTTTATAATTTATTTATTTATTCAAATAGAACCAACATGATATACATTACACAATCATAAACTAATCGGGCATAGTATCATTCAAAATGTTGTCACAATTTTAGGTGACGACTGCATGCTCAAGAAGTTATTTAGGGAAAAAAGAAAGATAAATATGCAAATACAGAATGATCCAAAATAAAATACAAGTTGTCCATGAATAGCTAAGCCTTACTAAACAAAATAAAAACTAAAATTCAAACAGTAACAATTTGTGCTGTATATGATTATGTCTGTGTAGCCATAAAAATATGGTGAGCGAGTGTTGTAATTAAACAAGTAATAGTGCTCCGTGGACACGTCCGTTTATTAGATAAATGCAGACAATACTGATGTGCTGTAGGCACACTGCACAGTACATCCCCCTTAATAAGTTTACAATATTATTCTAAACAATAAAAAAAACATATTTTAATTATTAACTAAACTTAAAATTAAACACACAAATATAACGTGCTCACGGTGTGAAACGAACAACGGGTTAAATAGTTCGGCCGTATCGGGACACTTTTGGTTGATTGTTTACAGTTGCGGTATTTGGTGCGGTCGCCGTCGGAAATTCTATACTGTTGTTAGGTGCAAATGCTGGCTTCAATCGATCTATACTAATGATTTTCTCCGTATCTTGTTGCATTATTTTATAATATTTTTCTGTTTTGCTAATCACCTTAAACGGGCCTGTATAATGCTGCGTTAAGGGTTTTGTAACCCTGTCGACACGGACAAATACATGGGTACAGTTTTTAAGATCAGGGTGAACAAATATTTTTCCTTGGTGTGCCTCTTTTTCGGTATTGTAGCTAAATTTGCAATATTTCTGCGCAATTCTTGTAAAAATGTTATCTTATCAGAGGACACTTGCTGCATTGACTCGAAGAAATTCCCAGGTAACAGGCTTTCCATATACCATCTCCGCTGCACTGATTTGCGTATCATCTCTCAGACTTGCTCGTAAACCAAGCAGAACAGATGGTAATTCTGATGTTCTGTGTGATGTTCTAACCCAATGTTCTGTGTTTCCTCGGCACATAAGTGCGGTCTTGAGAGATCGGTGCCACCTTTCTACAATTCCATTAGATTGTGGGTGGTATGCGATGGTTCTAAATTTCATGATGCTCATTCTTTTGGCTAATTGCGAAAACAAACTAGATAAGAAGTTAGAGCCTTGATCGGTTGTTAGATACAAAGGTGTTCCAAACCGCGCAATCCATCCAGTGTACATGATATCCGTAATCGTCTCGGCGGTTACATCCTTAACAGGATAGGCTTATCGAATAGACCAAAAGAACAAGCAATTGCTGTCTTAGGAATATCCTTTTCATATATAGGAATATTATGGTAAGCTCCTTGCATGTCTATTCTCGAAAATATAGTTTTTTCGTGCAATAAAAATGTACAGTCTTGTATACGAGGTATTGGGTAGCGATCTGGCTTGGTAATTGTGTTGAGCTGCCTGTAATCACCACAAGGTCTGAGCTCTCCGTTCTTCTTCACTACAACGTGCAGTGGACTTGCCCAGTTGCTTCTAGAGGATCTACATATTCCCATGTCTTGCATTTGTTGGAATTCTGCCTTAACCTTTTGGTACTTGTCCGGTGGTAAGGCGGTTCACACACTGCTCCGCGCTCCGTCGCCTGGCGCGAAGCGGCAGATTTTAATATTGTATGCAAGTACATCGATTTGTATGGAAAACACGCCAGGTCCAACACACTGAACACGCGCCACGGCGCGGGAGCGCGTCCCGCTAGCAGAATCTGCCATCAGGCGCGGAGGCGCGGGGCGGACCGCCGCGAGGAACACACTGCGCTCCGCAGAATCGCGCCTGTTTTCGTGCTTTATGGACTTGTTCACTTGATGGACCTGGACACGGATAGATTTATATACGAAATTGATTAACGCCCAGCAATTGGGGATATGAAATGAAAAGCATACAGTGATCGCGTATAAAAAGTGAAGAAATGGGAACAGATAATAAATATATTTACGGACTAGCTGTACCCGCGACTCCATCCGCGTGGAATAGTGACTTTGGGCAGAATTTTTTGGATTTATCTTATGGTTTGTAACCTTGGAAAGTAACCTTTAGTTTGGCGCGGGCCGCGTACAAAGCCGTCAGGCGCGGAGGCGCGGTGAAATCTGCTCGAACAGGCAGATCTGCTCCTCCGTCGCCGCGCGTGGGATCTGCTGTTCCGCGCCTCCGCGCCTGGGCGCGTGGCCAGTGTGTGATCCGCCTAACGGTCGTGGATGTACGTAGACAGCTGGTCCTGTAGTCTCAATGTAGTGTACTGTTGAATGAAAAGGTGTATATTTGAAGTTCATCGGTTTAGTAATATCGGGAAATTCCGCCAAAATATCACTATAATCACTTGTGTAGTCGATTGTACTCATTGTAGGATCGTCTTACAAAGCCACAGATGCAATACTTTGTAGAGTGGTCACGGAGTCGATCAGTTTTCTGTTTTTCAAATCAACTAATAGCAAATCAGCAACGATTATTGGTTGCTTGACGTCTGCTAAAACAAATGTCCACCGGAATGGTCGAAGTAGTCTAAAGTCTAAGTTTAAAGTCTTAACTCCATAAGTTCGAATTTCTGTACCATTCGCTGCATACAGCTTATAATCATCACACTTATTGTTATAAAACCGATTCTTTTTTACTGGTAGCACAGAAATATTTGCACCTGTGTCCACTAAAAATCTAAGTCCAGTATTATTGTCTGTTATACAAAGGCGGTGTTTAGGAGTGACGGTGCATATCCCCGCCTAACCGTGGTTGGTCGCACCAAAACTCTGGAATCCTCGACGTTACAGAAACAATAGCTACTTCTGTTTCAGCTGGAGTCATTCGATTAAAAATCGGTTCTTAAATACATGTCTTGCTATCGAACGGCGTCTATGTTCTCGTTCGGGGTCACCACTGTGCTGTATATGGTTTGTCTGTGTAGCCGTCCAAATATGGTGTGCGAGTATTGTTACTTAAACAATAGTGCTCCGTGGACACGTCCGTTTATTAGAATAAATGCAGACAATACTGATGCTGTAGGCACAGATTTTTAAAATATACTAATTATTAAAGATGTCATATAATGTTGATTGGAATTAAAAAATAGTTTCATTGAAAATGTCAATATTGTAAGTTACAAGTGAATCATACAATTTGGTCAGTCTATTTATTGGAGAGAATAAACCAAGATTTGACAATGCAGCACTAGAATGAAACAATCTGAAATTACATTTTCTCGGTAAATGTCTCGTCACCGATAAATTTATCAATGAAAGCAACAAATGAGCGTCCAATTGGTTATTAAATAATTTATACAAAAACATTATATTTAGCATGTTACGGCGGCGCGGCCGCGGCGGTTCAATAATGAGTGCATTTTGAAGTAGCGAAGTCTATCGCTGTACCCAGGCAACTTTTTCGCCAATCCACACTTATATGAAAGATACCAGAGAAAACGCTTCTGTATGCCTTCCAATCTTTTACAATAAACATCATAGAATGGATTCCATACCACACTACAATACTCGAGCTTACTACGAACAAGAGCGTTATATACATTAATCGTAGTCTGTGGATCTCTAAACTCCCTGCATGTAAAACAAAACTCAGAGTTTTGAAGCCTAGTTTGCAAATCGAATCGATATGGATATTAAATTGAAGCCAAGAATCAATTATGACCCCCAAGTCACGAATATGTTCAATTTTTTTTAATTTATTACCGTTTAGGGAATACTGACACGAAAATACATCCCTACATCTTGTACATAAAACGTACCACGTAACACTTGTCAATGTTTAGACTCCTGAAGTTTAACTTGTAGCAACGGTCGACATTATCTCTCTTTAAACAAGCAGCGCATCATTAGGCGTTTTGATTCTCAACTCAGTACTCAGGCACCGGTGCGTTGGAAACGGATTTTACGTGAACAGGCTCACGGACGTACATGGGACTGATCAAAGACGAAATCAATTCGTTGACTAGATATTATAATGCTAAGTTTACACGCCTGCGAGGACTTGGCAGTCGCTCACAAACCACAATCTTTCACAAACGCTCGAATGCCATGTACACGTTGGCGAGTGCGTCAGTGTTTTCCGCACAGGCAAGCATGGCGGACAGGGACGTAGTGGTTTCTGCTCTTACGTTTGGCTTTTACTGGCTTGTTAAATGAGACCAAGCATCTGCTACTTTTTTTATCCTTATGGTTTCTGTCTTTAGGATCCCAAATACATGGTTCACTTTGATAGGCCTCGAGAAAGGCCATAGTTGTCTCGTTTGACCATGTACTCATAGCGACACGGGATGTTACTAAGCGCAGCACAAAACACAATAATACGATGCAAACTCGTGAGCGGCGAGCGGTACTAACCTCGCACCAACGTGTAAACACGTCGCAAGCGGCGAGCGCACGCTTCCTTTGATCTGTGTTCAAAAACCAACACCGACTCGGGTCGGCAACAAGCTATCACAAGCTCACGCAACCCAAGCCAAATAGCCCGTTTACACGCTTGTGTTTGTGGAGGGTTCTCGAGGCGTGCCACGCGTATAAACGTACCATAAGAATAACTTCAGCGATGGATTCAGACAGGATTCAATCGATCTGTTCCTGGGAAAGTATGTATGTGGTGCATGATGGAGAAGGTGACACTGTCCTGTACCCATTGATGAGGGACACAGATTGGAAATACATTATATTCCCGTCAGTGCTGCTAGTGACGACGTCGATGTTCTGCGCCAGCGCAGTCCTCCCGCAGCGGTACTCGAACGAGGTGTTGCTCTAGCTTATGTTCTGGGGTGCTGCAGTTGTTGCTGGGTCTTCTTCCCCTTCTACAGGGGTAGGTAGGGGCCTCGAGGAAGGGCCTCTTTACCCCGGCTTCAACTCAGGGGGCGACTACCCCCCGGTGTCGTGGAGTTTGCCGCCGGAGCTCGCACGCCTATGTGGCCGGCGGGGCGTCACGGCGGCATGTCGATGGCTGTATCTTCGGCCTAGATGGCCATCCTGAAATCAGCTTTAGATCATTAGTTGGGGCACCTGGGGCCCTGTGGCCCCGGCGAGTGTGTGCGGGTGTGTGTGTGTGTTGGTGTGCGCGGACCTGTTGCGTCGTCTCCTTGTTCGGACGTCGCGACTAGGTCTCTCGGGGTTGGGCGCCAGGGTCCTCGGTGTTCCGGTGGTCGTGTGTGCAGCGGGGCGATGCCGTGGAGGTAATCGTGTGGGCCGTTATCGGCGCGGTCGAACATTCGACGCGCCGATTTTGCTACAACCTCCCTCACACGGTCGATGCCCAAGTCGCGGCGGATAACGTCATTTCTGACGTACCGGCCTGCGTCGGTGCACATACGAAGAGCAATGTTTTGTTGCGCTTCTAGTCGCGCAAGCTGCGTTTTGGAGCATAGCGCTAGCCATGCTGGAGCGGCGTAGGTTAGTCTTGAGAGAAGATAGGTCTTTTAGATCCTTACCTTGGTTCTCATCGACATTTTGGAAGCGAGGACAGGTCGGAGTTGGGCCCTGGCGGCGCGTGTCTGGTTTACGACATGCTCCACCTGGGCTTCCATGCTCAACGACCTGTCGATGTGTACTCCGAGATACTTCACCGAATGTTTCCATTCGATGTCTTCTCCACGGAGCTTCAGTGTCGGTGGTGGTTTCCTGTGGTTCCAGCGGGCGACTGCTAGCGCGGCGGTTTTGCTGACGTTAACCGCCATGCGCCAGTTGTCTAGCCACGCTGGAAGTGTGTCCAGGAGCCTCTGCATTTGTCGTGCTGCAAAATCTAAGTTCATAGATTTAGTGAAATAAGCGCTGTCATCGGCGAACAGCGCCAGTGTGATATCTGGATCTCCCGGTCGTGGGGGCTCAGAGGAAGTCGGGATGTCGTCTGTGTAAACCCCGTACAAGATTGGTGACAGACAACTTCCTTGGGGAACTCCAGCGGTGATGGTCCGTTTTTGGGAATGGGTCGTTTGCTCAACCGAAACGTAAAAGTCCCGGTCCTCTAGAAATGATGCCACTAGGTGTACGAGTGCGGGTGGCATGTTGATCTTGATTAATTTGAAGAGGAGCCCCTCGTGCCAGACGCGATCGAAGGCTTTCTCCATGTCGAGGAAGACTGCGACTACGTCTTTTCGCTCGTTGAGGGCTGTGGCTGTCATGTGTAGAATTCGCGTCAGCTGAAGCGTCGTCGAATGGCCGCTGCGAAATCCGAACTGTTCCGCACGTAGTGCTATGTGCGGATATAGTCGGCGCAGTAACAGTCGTTCGAATAGCTTGGCGATATGCGGCAGAAGCGTAACCGGCCGGTAACTCGCTGGTAGTCGGCGATCTTTACCTGGTTTTGGGAGCATGACGACCTTACCGGTTTTCCAGATGTCTGGGAAGTGGTGTGTGCGTAGGATGCCGTTGAAGAGTCTCGCGAGCGCTACGAATCCCTTCCTCGGCAGCCGGCGAAGTGTGGCAGCGTTGAGTCCGTCGCATCCCGAAGCTTTCCGGATTGGCAGGCGGAGTGCGGCTTTGCGTACCTCTGCGGGGGAGATGAAGTCTTCCCCTTTCAGGGGTGTGGCTGGGCGCGTCAGGAAGTCCTCGACGGTCCTCTCGACACGCTCGTGGTGCTGCTTGGTGATCCATGAGGCTGCTGCTGGGATCGGGTGTGGTTGGAATTGTCCCTCTAGGTGTTTGGCGAATATTTCCGCCCTGTCCTGTGGATCAAATCTTTTCACACCTTGGTCGTCCAATAGCGGGTATGTGGGAATTGTGGATCTGGTTAGTGTTTTGCAGAGGCTGTGGAGGTCCGTTTCGTGTTCGGCGACCTGGTCGAGATGTCTCTCCCAGGATTCACCTCTCCACGTCTTCACTGCCTCCGCGATTTGTGCTGTTAGTTTGTTCAGCCTGGTTTTAACCGTTGGACATCTTGTTCTGGCCCACAGGCGTCTAAGGGCGCGCTTGTGAGCTATGTCCTGGTTAAGCCGGGGTTGTAGTGTTGGTCTCCTTGGCCGTGTGGTGATTAATGTCGTGTTTGCATCCTTGGCTGCTGTCATTCGCTTCGTTATTAGGTCGGCTGCGGACTCCACCTCCTCCGGAGCGGTGAGCTTGCCAATGGTGATGTCTTCCATGTCCTTCGTATACCCTGTCCAATTTGTCCTTTCGCGCAGCCTTGGTCTCGGAGCCAGTGGTTCCGCGACGGCTAGCGTCACCAGGATTGGTAAGTGCTGTGTGTCCAGGTCGTACAGCGCCTCCAGTTGGATAGGGCAGCGTAGGTTTTGGTGTATGACAATGTCGAGTGTATCTGCACTGTGTCTGGGGTTTGATGGTATGTGTGTGGGGGAATCCGGCGCGATGATCGTAAGACCTCTGGATTCTGTGTGTTTGAGCAGGTGTCTGCCTGCTACGTTGTTGGTTCTAGACCCCCACGCTACGTGTTTGGCGTTAAGATCGCCTGCAAGCAGCGTGGGTGTCGAGCCGTCGAAAATGTTGTCGATGTCGTGGCTGTTGTAGCGAGGTTTTGGTGGTTTATAGCCAGCAAAGATCCTGGTTTCTTTACCGGCCACTTTCACCAAGACGCCGCATGCGCGCAACTCGGTGAATGCCGGATGTGGCAACTCGTCGTGGACGATATCCCTGCGCACTAGAACCGCCGTACCTCTGTATGGTCGGCCGCACTCGGAAATTTCGTCGCGCCGATATACGACGTAGTTGGGCAGCCGGAGTGTGTGGGTTGGTCGCAGCTTAGTTTCGCCCAGGAGGATGATGTGAATATCCTGCGCCTGTGCTAGTATTCTAAGTGCGTTGATGTTGGGCTGGATCCCTCCAGGGTTCCAGTACAAGATGCGGAGTTGAGGCTGGGTAGTTGCTGGTCCTAAGGGTCCCCTATCCATGTTGGTTAGGGTTTAGGACTGCCAACGTGCCTAGTGCAGCGTCGCGTAGGTCGCGACCCTCCACTAGGGCTGAGACTAGCAGCGTCAGGGCCCCACAGTACCTCTCCATGCGGTCTAGCCGCTGTAGGATGAGGGTCAGTGGATCCCCGGCGCCGGTCTCTGTTGTTGCGTGCTGGGTGACTGGTGCGTGAGTGTGTGTTTGTTGTGTTGTGGGCATTGATGTGGGTGCGTGTTTGGGTTTGGGTGTGGGTGTGTGTGTGGGTGCGGGCGCAACAGCGACGGCTGGTGCCGTGTGGTTGCGCTCGCGGTTACTCACTCTGTGTTGCTTTGGAGGTGCCGCTCTCGGTGTCGGCTGCGGTGCCCCTGGCGTCACCGGTGCTGCAGGCGCTCGCTTTGCGGTTAGCGGTGCTCGAGCGGCGGCCACCGGAGCGCTGGCTGTGTTCCTCTCCGTGGCTGGTGTGTTGCGGATGCGTGCTTTTCCGCCTCTTCTGTGGCTCTTACGTGCTGGCAGGGGGGCCCCGCGTGGGACCGGTGGATTCGCCGGGGCGACTAAGGTCGTCTCTAGCTGTGGGAGTGTTGAGTGCCTCTCTGGTGGTAGAGGGCGTTGCGCCTTCCTTCTCTCTGCCCGAGTGGGGTTGAGAGTGCGGGCTGCTTGGGTTTTAGGGGTGGGGGGAGAGGTTTTGACTCCCTTTCTCCTAGCCTCTTGGATGTAGCGGCTACAGCGTCTGCTGTTAGCCGCGTGCGCCTTTCCGCAATTGGCGCAAGTCGGTGGCTGGTCCTTAGGACGACTGCAGTCTTTTGCAGTGTGGGGGCCTGCGCACCTCACGCACGCAATGGTGCGGTGGCAGTTGGCGGACGAGTGGCCGAAGTTTTGGCAGCGGTGGCATTGGGGGATTCCTCCATTGCCACTCCAGGCTTCGATTTTAATACCCGGCATGAACAGCAGGGTATTGGTGGCATACAGCCGGGATTTATCCTCATTATTGAGGTGCGGAATGGTGGCGTAAAATAGGCATCCCGGGCGCCCATTGGCACCGGGGATCCTTCGAACGTAGTTAACTTGGAATCCCAAGTTAACGAGGGCGGTTTGTATTTGCGCCGGTTGGGTATCGGCGGGGAGTCCGCGGATCGCGACCTTAGTCGGGATATCCGCTGGGTTGGCGTAACAGTACCACTGGATTGTGGTATCCTGTTGGGTAGCCTCGACTAGGTACTTCTGTACCACTCTATACTCTTCGGGTGAGGCCGGTATGAACCGGACCCCTTTCCCGAAAGGGCGGGCATTGGGAGGGTGGCCTAGTAGTGCCTGAAGGGCACTGAAGTGGTTAACCCAATTGGGTAAGTTGTCTACAACTATGGGAGGATATCCCTTAGTTGTAGGGGCGGGCGGAGGTACGCGGGAAGCGTTCGCTCCGTCTGGTGGGCTCTGGGAGGTTTTCGCCTTTGGGGCGGCTAACGCTTCCGCAAAGGATGTGGGCGGAGGTCGCGGGGCGACCGACGGTTCAGTCTCCATGAGGTCCGAGTCATCGGCCGATTCGGACGAATCCTCTTCGGCTTCGGATGACTCAAACTCTTCCTCTTCGCTAGAAGAGCTGGATTCGGAGTCGCCGGCCGCGGCGCGTCTCTTCCGCTCTACTCTATCCTCTGCGGATGGGGAGCGGCGGGCTTTCTTACCTGGGACTCTCGTGCTTCGGGCTGGGCCGGATGTCCCGGGCGTCGGGCTCGGTGATGGTGGCGTGGGCAGGCGGCTGGCGGGGATCATCGTTCCCGATGCTGTTGGTGGCTGCGGCGACGTTGCTGCTGGCGGCGGGGCCGGCATTGTGCGTTTCACGCTACGCTGTGCATGAACTATAAGTGTGGGAGTCTCTACGTCCTCAGACGGAGTACTCAACCACTAACTTTGTGATTGGGGCTGTACGACCGTATACCAGTTACTGTAGGACCATCGACCTGTATGTTCCTACACTGTATAACCCTTGACCACTGTATAACCCGTGACCGTGACCACTGTATGACCGTACTGGGTGGGTGTCGGCAAGCGACTGGTGCTGCAGTGGGGGCGACTCTGTCATTTATATTCAGACACGGCAAAGAATTCGTCGACTGGCCCCGCTTGGACGCGGGAGGGGGGGTGGGGGGGCTAGTCGCGTCCCGCTCTGCGCCACAACAGTCTTTATGATCGCAGATTACTCGCTCTCTCACTGGTTTCGTCCGCTGTCTTGCGGGTGTTGGGGCCTCGAGGTTTCCCTCTTTACCCCGGCTTCAACTCGGCGGGCTACAACCCACCGGTGACTGGATTGTTGAAGCCGCGAGTGGCTCGTTGGCCTCTCAGCGGCTTAGGTGGCTTATCAGCGGCTTTGTCGCTCGTGGTCGATTCCGACTCTTGCGCCGAACGCGAAACAACGTTCGCTCTGGTCAGCTTTAGCAGCAGCAGTTCCCTCGGTGTGGCTCTCCAATGTGACCGGCAAATCTGATCGAGTGGTCGGGCGTGGAGTGGGGCGATCCCGTGGAGATGAACGTGTCTACCGGTGTCAGCGCGGATGAACATCCGCCGCGCCATTCCGGCTACCAACTCTTCAACACTGGGTATTCCCACGTCCCTGGCGATGACATCGTTGCGCACGAACCACCCGGTTCCCGCGCTGATCCTGAGCGTGAGGTTTTGCTGCGCCTGTAGCTTTCGACGCTGGTTGGCGGAGCACAGCGCATACCAAGCTGGGGCTGCGTATGTGAGCCTCGGGCGTAGGTAGGTCTTGTATAACCAAACCTTTGTTCTCAGGGGCAGATTCGACTGGAAGACAGAATGAAGCATTCCTCGCGCACGGCGCGTCTGCGCAATAGCGTGTCGCACCTGGTGCGTCATGCTCGACGTCTTGTCGATCAGCACCCCGAGGTACTTGACCGGGTTTCTCCACTCTACCTTTTCCCCCCGAAGCTTGAGTTGCGACTTCTTTGGCATCCTGTGGGTGACCAGAATGGCTTGCGTCTTCATGACGTTAACGGACAATCTCCACTTGTCCAGCCATTCCGGTAGCAGGTCCAGTATGCAGGTGTCCACTTGTGGCGCCGTGGAAAAGTAGGCGCAATCGTCGGCGAATAGGGCCAGCGTGGTCTCCTTTGTTGACGGGATGTCACTGATGTACAACCCGTAAAGGAGCGGCGAGAGGCATCTCCATTGTGGAACTCCGGCTGCGATGGGTCTTCTTATGGAGATGACTTTCTCGACCGCCACTACGAAGCTATGATCTGCCAAGAAGGAGGACAGCAGATGGACGTAGTTCGAAGGCATCGGAGACTTTCAACAATTTGTGAGTCAATCCGGTATGCCAAACTCGGTCGAAAGCTTTTTCCATGTCCAGGAATAGAAAGAAAAGAAAGAAAAATTCTTTATTTGACAAAATAACGACGCCCTTACAATTTTACATATATATAAATCGTATTGTAAATCTGTACGCCGCTTTTTTAGCAAACAAGGCTTGCACTCAGCATGTTGCTGTGTCGGAGTTATATCCGACACAACGCTGATTTTCAGTGCAAGCCTTCCCCTTATTATGTACGTATAAAACGACCCAAGTACTTACTTAACTAATATTATAACTATGTAATTAATAGACTTTATACTTAAAATAAATTATAAACTAACTTAAAAAACATAAAAACTATTATTATACTATCCTATTATTATACTATCCTATACTATCCTATTTTCCACATATATAGATTAAGTAATTACACTGTGAACAAAACCAACTCATTCTAAATGTAAGTGATCAAGTTTTAAAAATAAAAATATAAAATGAAAATAAAGCACAATTAGTGAAAACAAATCACACTTTACAATTTTCAGAATCAGTCATATTTAGATGAAAGAGTACCCAAACCATATCTATACTTATTCAAAGGCGTATCAATGAATATGGAGGATCTTCTTTTTGTAATGTAAGAAAATGTCTCTTATAATGGAACCTAAATGTATTCATCGTTTTCATGTCTCTGATGGGTGGAGGAATGTTATTCCAACAATGAGTGGCAGCATATTTGAAACAGCCTCTGAAAGCTCCTGTTTTGTGCTTTGCTGTCACTAAAGGTTTTGTAACAGATCTTGTGGCATTAAATTGTGACCTGTCCCGTCTCCAGTCTATCTTATTATACAAATATTTAGGTTGCTCTGAAGTGATCACACCAAAAAGTAAACAGGCTAAATGCAGCTTTCTTCTAGCCGCCATTTTTAGCATGTTATTTTTGTTTAAATATGGAGTAATATGATTTCTTCTTGGTACATCAAAACAGTAACGGGCACAAGCGTTTTGTATGCGCTGTATAAGACGCTCTGTTCGTGATAATAGGCAGGGCCCATATACCACGTCACAATAATTCAGCTTGGATAGGACTAAACTCTCCACTAATCTCCTTCTAACTTCGACTTTGATATACGGCCTAATAGAGTATAATATTTTTAACCGATAGAAACAATTAGATATAACATTACCGATATGCTTCTCAAAACGAAGTTCAGAGTCAATAGTGAGTCCCAGACTACATGCAGTATCCACCAGTTCGATCTTTTCATTTTGAATTTTAATTATAGGACTGGCATTCTTTATAGTGCTAACTTGTTGTCGACTTCCTAATATCATAAATTTTGACTTTATGATTTAATACCAGTGAATTGCCTTCAGACTACCGTGCAAGTCTTTCCAGGTCCTCATTAATGTCATCAGCAGCCTTGTGTGCTTCATTAGGGAT
This sequence comes from Malacosoma neustria, assembly GCA_963693495.1. Taxonomy (NCBI): domain Eukaryota; kingdom Metazoa; phylum Arthropoda; class Insecta; order Lepidoptera; family Lasiocampidae; genus Malacosoma; species Malacosoma neustria. Next base: position 15,872,511 of record OY856381.1, read on the forward strand.
GAGATGTCTATAAAGTTGAATATCGTCAGCATACATATGAAACCCACAATGCCGGACGCAACCAACAACATCTGCTGTATAAATAGTAAATAACAGAGGACCCAAAATAGATCCTTGAGGGACTCCTCTAGCAAGGCCCAATGGATCTGATGCGATAAATGTTCCATCTGCTTTCTGAATCTCAACTTGTTGTTTTCTGTTAAATAACTATGGAACCACAGAACAGCTTCATTGGTAAATCCATAATATGATAGCTTGGATAAAAGTAAATTGGTGTTCACCGCATCGAAAGCCCGGGAATAGTCCAACAAAACAAGTATTGTACCCTGTCCCTGGTCACGAGCCTCAGTAATGTTTCCCACCACATCACACAAGGCAGTTGCTGTGCCACGTCCCTTCCTGAATCCAGATTGAAGATCAGGTAATATATTATTTGATACAGCGACGGTGGGCTTCCTTTTGTGAAATGAGTGAGCCATCTGGTGGAGCACTCTGGTCAGCTGTAGCGTAGTGGAGTGTTCTGACCTGAAACCATACTGCTCTTCCCTCAGCTCTATTAATGGTTTCAGGCGAGTGAGCAGTAGTCTTTCGAAGAGTTTGGCGATGTGGGGGAGTAAAGTCACGGGTCGGTAGTTTACTGGGAGGCAGCGATCCTTCCCTGGTTTAGGGAACATAACCACCTTCCCGACCTTTCATGCCTCGGGGAAGTGAGCTGTCCTCAGTATCCCATTGAAGATTCGGGCCAGTGCTGCGAACCCTCTCTTGGGCAATAGCCGCAGGGTGTTGGGTTGGCTGCCGTCGCCACCTGGCGCCTTCTTCTTGTTGAGCCTGAGCGCTGTTTTCCTGACTTCGGCCGGGGAAATGAAATCTTCGCCTTTTAGCGGCGGGAGGGGATGAACTAGGTATTCTTGGACCTCCTTTTCCTAGAGCTCGTGGAAGAACCGAGTCTTTGGCACTGCGTCAGCTGGTATCGGATGCGGCGAGAACCGCGCCTGCAGATGGTCTGCGAATAATTCCACCCTTTCTGAAGACTCGAATCTTCTAGTTCCGCTCGCATCGAGGAGTGGATACACTGGCACTTTCAAGCGTTGCAGGTTGCCGCAGAGTTTAAAGAGCTCACTGCGGTCTTCGGTGGCTCTGTCTATAACACTCTCCCATGACTCGGCGCGCCACCTCTAGATTTACTCTGAGACATGGGCTGTTTGGGCGTTTAGCGTCCTCTTGATCTCTGGGCAACGGGTCCTCGCCCACTGCCTGCGCAAGTCGCGCTTGATGGCAATGGCTTTTGCCAAGTGGGTGGGAAGTTCGGATTCCCTCCTTCGGAATCCCGGGGCTGCGGTTACTCTGGAGGCTGCTTCCCTGGCTGTAGTGATTTTGGTCATGAGGCTTGTGACTCCTGCTTCCACCTCTTCTGGGCTTGAGCATTCCTCCAGCGTGATATATTCCATCTTCCCGGCGTACTGTTTCCAGCCGATCTCGAGTTTCGTCGGCTTCTGGGGCATTGCGACCACTGCCAGGTCAGCCACGATCAAGATCGGAAGGTTTTGTGTATCCATGTCATACAGCACCTCCACGCTTATTAGGCAAGTCACGTTTTTGTGCAGCACTATGTCCAGCACGTCCGCGCTATGTCGGTAGTTGGTAGGGATGCGGGTTGGAGCATCCGGGCCGACGACTTCGAAGCCCAGCGTCTCGGTGTCAACTGCTAGATGTCTCCCCGTCGCGTTCAAAAGCTGGGATCCCCATGACGGGCTCTTGTCGTTCATGTCGCCTGCGATAATTACCGGCGTATTCCCCTCAAGCAGAGGAAGCAAGTCCGTTCTACTATAGTTGTCTCCCGGGGGACGATAGGCCGCGTACAATTAAAGTTCGCGACCTCTCGCCTTTACCAGCACCCCGATGGATCTCAGGTGATGGAAGTCCGTGAGTGGTAGCTCCTCGTGTACCACGTCACGCCTCACAAACATCGCCGTTCCTCTGTAGGCATTTCCGGCTCCGGACTCCTCGTCTCTCCTGTACGCCAGGTAGTTGGGTAGGTTAAACGGGGTTCCGCGTTTGAGCTTGGACTCTGCTATGAGAATTACATGGGCACTCTGAGTCTGGGCCAACGAGCGGAGTGATTGGACCCTGTCCTTGACTCCGCTCGGGTTCCAGTAAATGACTCGTAGTTGACCCGTACTATCCATTGCGGTTCTTTAACTTGGTAAGTCCGATGACCGCTGCCTCTTTGATGTCGGCCCCGGTTGCTAAGGCGGCCAATAGGTCCGCGAAAACCCCTATCAGGAGCTACAGAGTATCCTCGGTTCCACTACCTTTCTCCTCAACCCTGGCGTTGCGCCTTGTGGTCCTTTGAGGTTTGGGTGCTGGTTGTTCTACAACCGTTTGACTATCCTCGGTCACACTTTGGGGTCTGCAGTGACCACAATGTTGCACCCGGCTGTCACGACAACCTGACGGTCGTCGACAAATATAGATAAGAAATTAAACAATTTTAAATTGAATACAAGTTTATTACTAATATAACGTTCTGAATGAATTAACAAAATAGAGTTCTGTCTACCATATATAACCGGGACGTGGGTACAAGCACTAAGAGGTTTATATTGGGCGTTAAATCGTAAGGGTGTAGGGTGACTTAGCTTAGGCCTCGTCCTGCGCGTGGAGGGTCATCAACGTCCTTTCCTTTCACGGGGCCTGACGTGCCCTGCCGTTGGAAGTGGTCTGCAGCTCCAGCCCGTACTGAGGGTGGCTGCCTCGAGACCGCTGCGAAGGATGGCAGCTACGGGTTGTTGTTCCGAAGGACCCGTTCTGGGGCGTCTGCTCTCAGCCCGTACGGTGGACCCTCTCCTCTGAGGGTTATATACGCGGCATAATTTAAATAATTTCTCGAACGAACAACATGATTACTTAATTAAGTGACTGGTTTAAACATTATTAAAAATAAATTAACCACAATCGCGAACCACCATAGTGGCTGAGTAGCTGGTGTCCGAATCTTGGCGTCCATCGCGGCTTCGCCTTTTTATACTAGCCATCAGGACACCGCCCACTTTTTCGAAGATTCTAGATTTGGCTTCTAATGGTTTGGCATGGAAAAGTACTGGGTAGCACCTGTACTTTGGACCCGCTACTCGTTTAGACAATGACAGAGCTATAGGCCAGAGGGGCAAAGAATTATTTGTGACGTAAGCCCTGACGACACTTGGTTCCCGTTCTTCGTTCATTTGTAGTATTTTCGATGACCGGTAACCGATCGAATGATTCGCGTTCATTCATCTTTTTACTTATCGATGGACGCTATTCAACTGAACGATTTCTCGAAGATTCTTCCCAGCCGTCGTTTAATTCTTATCTACCTACTTTTAAGGTGCGCGATCGAAATTATTATCTGGTTCGTTCCGTTTAAATACCCTCAAGATTAATTATTATATATTGTTGAGATTAATTCGAAATTTTTATTAAGTATTTAAGGATTAAATATTATATAAAGAAAATTAATTATCCTACTCTTGTTACAACGTAACAATACCCCCTCTCCCAGAGAAAGGATTTTACGTAGTAAAATCCGCTGCGGTAAGCGCCTAATAGGAATAGAACCGCCCAGTAACTGTCTTACTTACATACATCCACTATCAAATACCTATCATACGTCCTAACACACGACCTGTCATAATTTGTCTGAAGAAATTTCTATATCTACAGACTGCCATACAACCAGAGTACGAATCTATAATAAAGATTGGACTCAAGAACAGCACTGCATAACAAAGAGCGTCTAAGGGATAGAAATACTGTAACGTGAAACTTCTGTACGAATCGGTACTGTGTAATACGTTTGTCTTTGCTGGATTTGTTACAGTCACGACCCGCTGTAACTAGTAGATTAGTGTAGGCTTATTTAAAGAGTCACAACCCGCTCTGACGAAGAAATTAGTGTAGGCTTATTTATAGAGTCACAACCCGCTCTAAACGCGCATAACGCAAAACAATAACCAGCAGACGAGCAGACCTATATACCAAGAAACTGTCATACTCCGCTTAAAAAAATTGCACAAAGCAATTAACATAACGTGTGTAGACTTATATAGAAGTTTTACAACACAAAACTCCCAAACTAAAACATCAAAAATTCGTGTAGGCTTATTTAAATCCAACAAAGGCAACGCATACAGTGACCGAAACGCAACAACTATTTAAATTAAAATTATTGTAACGAGAAAAAAAAATTAAAAATTTTAAACTAATATTCTGAACATTACTAAACTAACAAGAATCGAACCGGTAACTGTGACAGCGTTGTATATGCTAATGATTGCTTAAACAAAATTAAATAAACTAAATGGCATTATGAGTATGTTTAGTCTTTAGCGAATTTGTTACAGTCACGACCCGCTGTAACGAGAAAAACAGCAGACGAGTAGACCTATACCAAGAAACTGTCATACTCCGCTAAAAAAAAATTGCTAAAAAGCAATTATAATAAACCATGTGCAGACATATATTAGTCATACAACAGTAATATAAAACTCCCTATCAAAACAACAAAATTCGTGTAGGCTTGTTTTAATTCGCTAAAGGCGACCATAATCAACTACCAAACGAACTAATGTTGTTATCATTGTTATCAATATTACCGATACAAAATAAAATAAATACTAACATATCATACCTCCGGTTAACAATTCGAAGAGAGAAAAAAAAATTAATGGGTCGATTTAACGAAAATTATATGATAAATCCAACGCGTATAATCCGCTTGAATATAAAAACATAAGTAACTTGATATAAGGATCAAAGATACTATTAAAGTGTTATAACATAATACTTCTAACCTGCGAATGACTATTACGTATGTGAGCTCAGGTTTAATCAAATTTAAATAATCCATGTTACGGTCCATTTTTAATCCAAAATTAAAAAAAAATTTGTGCCAAGTTAAATTAAAAAACTAAATTAATTAAATTTATTAAATACCGAAATTAAGTTAATTAAATAACGAGACAGCTATATTGAATTAAATTAAAGAAAAAAAAATACGCAACGAGATGTGACACGTGGGTAAAAATATAAAATAAAAAAAAAATTAAGAATGATGTAAATAATTGCACGTAATTGCCATTAAATTTTCAGACCAAAATTAAATTATAAAAATAATGTTAAAACCACTAAATAAATGCAAAATATGCACTAATAATAATATTAATATCTCTGAAATAAATTACAATTACGCACAACACAAACACAATTGGAAAAAAACATTAATTAAAAATTAACTGCAATTGAAAGAAATAAAAAAAAAATGCAAAGTTATTATAAAAAATTAAATCTACACAAAAAATGTTGTAGAAAAAAGAACATTTATTAAATTATCCCACTGTGTAGTTCTCGCGCAAGTGTGGGCAATCTGGGATGTTAGTCGATTACCCTGCGGAGCCAGGCGACAAAAATCGGCTACCCGTTCTCTTAAGGAGAAACGGATCGGTGGTACCACCCCGTTCAGCCTCGTCCGCAAAGACTTACCACCTGGATGAAGAATACGGACACCACAAAAGTACAAAAAATATAAACCTCTCTGTGCTATGCCCCACGTTGGGCGCCACTTTGTCACGACAACCTGACGGTCGTCGACAAATATAGATAAGAAATTAAACAATTTTAAATTGAATACAAGTTTATTACTAATATAACGTTCTGAATGAATTAACAAAATAGAGTTCTGTCTACCATATATAACCGGGACGTGGGTACAAGCACTAAGAGGTTTATATTGGGCGTTAAATCGTAAGGGTGTAGGGTGACTTAGCTTAGGCCTCGTCCTGCGCGTGGAGGGTCATCAACGTCCTTTCCTTTCACGGGGCCTGACGTGCCCTGCCGTTGGAAGTGGTCTGCAGCTCCAGCCCGTACTGAGGGTGGCTGCCTCGAGACCGCTGCGAAGGATGGCAGCTACGGGTTGTTGTTCCGAAGGACCCGTTCTGGGGCGTCTGCTCTCAGCCCGTACGGTGGACCCTCTCCTCTGAGGGTTATATACGCGGCATAATTTAAATAATTTCTCGAACGAACAACATGATTACTTAATTAAGTGACTGGTTTAAACATTATTAAAAATAAATTAACCACAATCGCGAACCACCATAGTGGCTGAGTAGCTGGTGTCCGAATCTTGGCGTCCATCGCGGCTTCGCCTTTTTATACTAGCCATCAGGACACCGCCCACTTTTTCGAAGATTCTAGATTTGGCTTCTAATGGTTTGGCATGGAAAAGTACTGGGTAGCACCTGTACTTTGGACCCGCTACTCGTTTAGACAATGACAGAGCTATAGGCCAGAGGGGCAAAGAATTATTTGTGACGTAAGCCCTGACGACACTTGGTTCCCGTTCTTCGTTCATTTGTAGTATTTTCGATGACCGGTAACCGATCGAATGATTCGCGTTCATTCATCTTTTTACTTATCGATGGACGCTATTCAACTGAACGATTTCTCGAAGATTCTTCCCAGCCGTCGTTTAATTCTTATCTACCTACTTTTAAGGTGCGCGATCGAAATTATTATCTGGTTCGTTCCGTTTAAATACCCTCAAGATTAATTATTATATATTGTTGAGATTAATTCGAAATTTTTATTAAGTATTTAAGGATTAAATATTATATAAAGAAAATTAATTATCCTACTCTTGTTACAACGTAACACGGCATTGGTGTCCAGATTCGTCGCCACAGTGACCTTTTTCAGAATCAGCTTGGAGGCCGCAGATAAACAGAGTCTTGGATGACTCCACCTCCGTCTCCGTGTCTGTTGCGGTATTTGGGCCCTTGCCTTTCTGTAGACGGCGCTTCTTATTCTGGCGTTTACGCCCTTTTCCCTTGGGTTGTAAAGTTCCCCTTGGGACAGGGTCGTTCGCCGGAGGGATCAGGGATGACCCTCCTTGACGGCTTCCAACGGGCACTGGTGTTTCGTCCTCTGTGGTGAAATCATCCGGACGTTGGGCCCGTCGAAGTTCTGCCCTGGTTTTGCGGGCCGTGCCAGACGTCTTCCCTGGTTTAGGTGGGGGTGGCGGTGGCACCTTAATGCCCTTCTGCCTGGCCAGCTTCCTGTAGATGGGGCAGCTTCTGTTCGCCGCATGGGCCCTCCCGCAGTTGGCACAGGTAGCCGGGATTTCACGTGGGCGGGGACACTCCACCGCGATGTGCTCGCCTGCACACCTCACGCATTTCACCGGCTTGTGGCAGTTGGCTGAGGCATGACCAAATGCTTGACACCTGTGGCACTGGGGGACTGCCCTGTTCCCCTTCCATGCCTCAATGGAGATGCCCTGCATGTAGAGCAGTTCGTCGACGGCATACAGTCTCTGGAGCTCGTCGACGGACAGGTACTGGAGTGCCACGTGAAACAGATTTCCAGCGCGGCCTTTAGCTCCCGGTATGTTCTTCACAAACAGCACCTGGAATCCCAGTTCTCCAAGCGCTGCTTTGATCTCGTCCACTGGAGTGGCCGCTGGTAGCCCTCTTATGGCTACTTTTGTTGGGAGGTCGGCTGCTACACTGTAACAATACCAGTGTACCTCCTTGTTGGTTTCGGACGCCTGTGACAGGTACTTCTGTACCGTCCGGTACTCTTGGGCGCTTCGCGGCGTGAAGCGGACCCCCTTGCCGTAGGGTCTGGCGTTCGGTGCACGGCCGGGAAGGGACTGGATCATCCTAAAGTGGTCGATCCAGTTTGGCAGATTCTCCACGACAATCGGTGGGTACCCTTTTGGCTGGGCAGTGGCCGACGGGATAGAGTTATTCGCCTGTTTAGGCTGGGGGCTGCGTTGGGTTGGTCTTGGGGCAACCGGCGCTGCGGTTTCGGCGAAGGACATCACCGGTCTTGCACTTGGTTGAGGCGTCGGTGGCAAGGATTGTTGATCCGCCGCTAGTTCCTCGCGGTCCGAGCTCTCTGAGTCGGCGTCTGAGGTCGTATTTCCTGCTGCTGGGCTGGGCCAATGGCTTCCTTGGTGAGGTTCTCCTCCTCGGAGGACGCCCTCTTCCTGCGGAAGACCCTTGCGCGTGCCCCTCTGCCTGGCCAGCTTCCTATATATAGGGCAGCTCCTATTATTTGCCGCGTGCGCCCTCCCGCAGTTGGCGTAAGTAGCCGGGATTTCTCGTGGGCGGGGACAATCCGCCGCAATGTGCTCGCCTTCACACCTCCCACATTTTACCAGCTTGTGGCAGTTGTCCGAGGCGTGTCCAAATGCTTGACACCTGTGGCACTGGGTGACTGCCTTGTTCCCCTTCCATGCTTCAATGGAGATGCCCGACATATAAAGCAGTTCGTCGACGGCGTACAGACTCTAGAGCTCGTCGACGGACAGGTGCTGGAGTGCCGCGTGAAACAAATTTCCAACGCGGCCTTTTGCTCCCGGTATGTGTTTTACGAACAGCATCTGGAATCCCAGTTCTCCCAGCGCTGCCTTAATCTCTTTCACCGGAGTGGCCGCTGGTAGCCCTCTTATGGCTACTGTGGTTGGGACGTCGGACGCCTGTGACAGGCACTTCTGTACCGTCCAATACTCTTCAGCGCTTCGCGGCGTGAAGCGGGGACCCCCTTGCCGTAGGGTTTGGCATTCGGCGCACGGCCGAGAAGGGACTGGATCTTCCTAAAATGGTCGATCCAGTTGGGCAGATTCTCCACGACAATTGGTGGGTACCCTTTTGGCTGGGCAGTGGCCGTCGGGGCTGGGTTATTCGCCTGTTGAAGCTGGGGGATGCGTTGGGCTGGCCTCGGTGCAACCGGCGCTGCGGCTTCGGAAAAGAACATCGCCGGTCGGGTGCGAGGTTGTGACGTCGGAGGTGTCGGTGGCAGGGATTGCTGAACCGCCGCTAGTTCCTCACGGTCCGAACTCTCGGAGTCGGCGTCTGAGGTAGCATGTTCGGTTACTGGACTGGGCGTGGGTCCCACGTTGGCTTTCTTTGGATGATTTTCCTCTTCGGAAGAGTCTCTCTTCCTGCGATCTAAGACCCTTGCGCGGGGCGGTGAGGCGGGGAATTGCTGGCTGCCGTTGGTTGCCGGTAATAAGACCGGCTGGATGACGCCCTTGGCGGTGACGTCGGGGTTGCCGAATGTCTAATTGGCCTGTAGTACGGCCACTGGTCGCCGGACTCGTCCGGCGCCTCGGGGTCACTCATTGCGCTTGATATCACTGGGTTTTAGGGACAATCAATCGCCCGATCAATCACCCTAGAGGTACCTTTGCACTAACGCACACAAGTCGCTGGTAATGTATGTAGGTAACTATCGCGAAGGGGAGTCTCAACCAATGGGAGCACTCGACCGTCTTATGTTGCCTCGTCTTGGTCTTCTTTCTCCTCATTGTTGTTGTGGAGAAGGTAGGGGTCACGAGGCGTTGTTCCTCATTACCCCGGCATCTTCTCGGTGGGCGACTACCCGCCGGTGACTGTTTATAGCCGTGATTAAACAACGGCTTTTATTGGCAATCTTTGCTTACGGAGGCCATCACAGGCTTTATGTTGGCCATCCGTGGCGTCTGTTGGCCTTCTTCGGCGTTGTGGACTTCTTATTTGCGATCTCACATATCACCCTACATGGGCTGACTGATGATGTCGCGGGGGGTTGGTCTCCACATCTTGGGGCGAAGCATGTCCGGAGGCCTGGCGTGTAGTGGTGCGATCCCGTGGAGGTGTGTGTGGCGGCCGTGATCAGCGCGGTCAAAAAGGCGGCGCGTTGTCTTCACCACAATACCTCAACACTGGGAACGCCCAAGTCACGGGAAATTACATCGTTGCGGACGAACCAACCCGCTCCGATGCAGAGAGAGGCTTAACCGGGCGGGGAGAATAGGTCGTCGGTGTTCTGGGCGCTGAGACGTCTCGGTGGTGGTGGTATCCTTGGCGGCTTCCATCCGTTCCATTAGGAGGTGGGCGGCTGCCTCTACCTCTTCCGGGACGGAGAGCCCGCCGAGTGTGAGGGCCTCCATCTCGTTGGCATAGGTCTTTCAATCTATCCTCGCTCTCAACGGCCTTCTGGGTGTTTGTACCTTTGTTGTTGCGAGAGTGATGAGGATGGGGAGGTGCTGCCTGTCCAGATCGTAGAGCACCACCTCCACGTTGATCGGGCAACTGAGATTCCTCATGCACAACGATGTCAAGGACGTAAGCGCTGTGATTGGGGTTGCTGGGGATGTGCGTAGGGGCGTCCGGTCCCAGCACTTGGTAGCCGCTAGATTCGGCGTCTTCTAGCCGCTTGTACTAGGATCCCCTTGGATCTAATTTCCGTCCGGGTCGTCCAGGGACTCGTGCACAACATCCCTTCTCACGAGGACAGCCGTGCCTCTGTAGGGTAGTCCTCGCGGGGATATTTCGTCCCTCCTGTGCGCCGTGAAGTGGGCCAATCGGAAGGGTGCTCCGGGTCTCAGTTTGGTCTCGCCCAGCATGATAATCTGGATATCTTGTTGCTGGGCGAGGAGACGAAGTTGGGGGATTTTATCCTAAATCCCCCCGGAGTTCCAATATAGGAGGCGTAAGTTCCCATCTGCAGCACTAATCATTATAGATTGTTCGCAGTGTGGACAATCTTCGCCTGGCCGTATCCGGGGTATTGCCCCCAGTGGCCAGGGTTTGGAATAGCTCGATCAGGTAGACTATAATGGGACCCATTAACTCCCTGATCATACTCCTTAGTGTGGCTTCAATGTTCCCCCCAGTTTCGTTGGGTACGTTGGGGCGGTGGCTTCTGCTTCTCCTTCGAGGAGGCATGGGAGCTGGTTGGGCGGTCTTCAGTGTTTGGCGCTGCATTGTGGTATGTAGTGGAGCATTGCCATGACCGCAATGGGCGTACGACGTCTCCCTCGCAGGCGCAGAGCCTGTCGTCTGCGATTGAGTTTGGGCAATGGCGGCGATTGGGACTTCTATTTGCACCTTTGGCTGGGCAGTTGTGGGGGACATGTTCCGCGATTTACCTCTCCTATGTTTGCCCTTCGGGCGTTGAGGAAGAGGAACTCCCCTTGGAGTGGGCTCATTTGCGGGAGGGGCCAATGTTCCTCCCGGTACTGGGACAGCGGGTAATTCGGGCCGGGGTTGCCGCGTTCTCGGCGGCAGTGGTGTCGGCTCCGAACGTAATGGAGGTGGCGGAAAGTCTTTCTCTTGCGGCGCCTGCGCCCTAGACGTTCTGCGCGAGTCGGGCACAGCGGGAGTTCTTTGCCCATGGAGGGGAGGGTGGTGGTGGGTGCCGCTTGATGCCCCTCTTCCTTGCCTCCTTAATGTAGGCGGTACATCTCTTGTCGTTGGCCGTATGGGCGCGCTGACAATTTGCGCAAGTGGCGGCCTGTTCCAGTGGCCTTTGACATTCCCGCGCGAGGTGATTTTCACCGCACCTCATGTATCTGATGGGACGGTGACAATTTGCCGAAGAGTGGCCAAACGCCTGGCAGCGATGGCACTGCGGAACCCCTCCGGCGCCTCTCCATCCTTCGATAGTGATGCCCGGCATGTATAGCAACTCCTTAGTTGCATATAGCCGGGCAAGTTCCTCTTCTGGGAGATGGGTCAACGTCACATGGAAGAGGCAACCAGATTTGTCTCTGCCGCCTAGGATGTGCCGCACATGAACTACTTCGAATCCCAGCTTAATAAGGGCATCCTTTATATCTTGAGGATCTGTGGACGCAGGTAATCCCCTCAGCGCTGCTTTGGATGGCACCTCGCTGGGGACACTGTAGCAGTACCATTTTATGTTGGTATCTGCCACAGATACCTCCGTCAGGTATCTCTGGATTGTCCTGTATTCGGTGCCGGATTTTGGTATAAACCGCACACCGGTTTTAAAGGGGCGTCCATTAGGGGCTAGTCATGAGTGGAGCGCCTTAAAGTGGGTGGTCCAATTAGGCAGGTTATCCACAACCAATGGTGGATAACCCTGCTGTCGCTCGGCTCCGGTGGGTGTGGAAGTTGCCACTGGCTGTGGAGGCGGAGATGCGCCGGGGATATCAATATAAGAGGTCGATCTCGAAGGTGTGGGGGTTGGTACATCTGATCCAGTTGACTCCTCATCGGAGTCCTCACTGAAGGAGGAGGCGTAGACGGAGGCCATCTCCTGACCGCCGTCGTCCGCGGGAGTTTCACGTGGGGTAGTCCCTTTGTTAGGCCTCTTCGGGGTGCGATCCTCAGAGGAGGAGCGCTTGCGGCGGGCAGCCTTGGTAGCGTAGGTCGGCGCTTCTGTCGATGGACGCGTAGCTCCATCAGACGTCGAAGTCCCTGCCATCGCTGGTCTCGGCACCGTGGTTGCGGTATCGGCTGACCTTGGGGCCAGACGGGGATCTCGGGGCGGCCTTGGTGGTTCGGCCATAATGAGAGCGGTTAGTTTGTGGTAAAGTTTGAGTGGTTTACCACATGGCGCTTCGCCACGAAGCTCAGGGTGAAGCACGCTTGGACCACTGGGTCGGGGAACTCACCCACAGCGGGCGCCGTGGGGATCACGCACCACCAGCGGTCTGAGATTACAACTGCGACTTTCGGCGGGTAACGAGGGTGAGTGTATGGTGAGCTCGACGTTAGCTGCTAGTCAACGGAGCATACAACCACACAGAGCACGATGTAGCCAACCGAAGCAAAGTGAACCTCCAAAGATCTTCAGCAGTGGATTGATATATAAACTGGGAACTAACCGATAAATTCTTATGCATAGCGATTAAAACACCCCCATCTCTCGATTGCTTAGTCAAGTCATAGTCTCGATCTCGCCGCCAAACTATGTACCTATCATCAAAAAATTCGGAACTAGAAATACCGTCTAATAACCACGTCTCCGTTAAGATTATGATATCATATGAGTTAATACATACTTGACGATAAAATGAATCACTTTTTGTTCGTAGGCCTCGTACATTTTGATAAAATATATTAAGGTTACAGGTTTTATTAATTGGTAACACTGTAAAAGTTTAAAATGTACCTGTAGGTATACGTAGCGTGATAGTGGAATCATTAATGTATAATTAGGCCAACGAAATAAGTATGATCGCACAGAATAAGTTCGAGACTTAAATATAATAATGATTAACAAAACTTGATTTAATGCGTAGTAATTACAGACAAGTATGTATAAAAAGTTAACATTATTTATAAAACCGATACATGCTATAATTAATAACAGTGCTAATTTTAAAAGCATTATAAAGTAAAAATATGTTAATTGTAAAATAAAGTTATTATATTTTCGTATTTTTACTATGAAAGGGGCTGTCCATTAATTACGTGAGGCTCGAGAGGGGGGAGGGGTCCATAAAAAATCACGAAATATCACAAGGGGGGGGGGGGGTAATAATATATCACGTGTATTTATTTTTTTGGCAAACGAGTACAAAATCGAATTTAGCACGTGTCAACAATTGACTTGCAAAATGCTTATCCAGTTATTGGTGTTGAAGAAAGTCTTGCTAATCCGTGGTCCGAGGATACTGTACATTGAATTACATTCATTGTTCATGTACTAGTTTAAAAAGTTTTTCGCATTTCTTTCATTATTTTTATGTCAGTCAAAAACAACCTGCAACCTTTCTGTCTACCTCTAAACGTTATTATTGTAGTCTTTAATTTTTTTATAATAAAATTAGATGATACTTAAAATTAAGATTCCTGGTGGTTTCCTCCGCTTCTTGTATGTTGCGGGTGTTGGGGCCTCGAGGTTTCCCTCTTTACCCCGGCATCGACTCGGCGGGCAATAACCCGCCGGTGAATTGATTTGATAACTATGTGTTATAGCCGCGAGTGGCTCTTTGGCCTCTCAGCGGCTTGGTTGGCCTGTCAGCGGCTTAATGGTCGCTCGTGGTTAAATCTACATCTTGCGCTGAACGCGAACCAGCGTTCGCTGTAGTCGGCTTTGGCAACAGCAATTCTCTCGGCGTGACTCTCCAGTGTGACGGGCATATCTGGTCGGGTATGCGTGCGTGGAGTGGGGCGATCCCGTGAAGATGGACGTATCTGCCGGTATCTGCACGGAGGAACATCCGCCGCGCCAATTCGGCCACGAACTCTTCGACACTGGGTATTCCCACGTCCCTGGCGATGACATCGTTGCGCACGAACCACCCGGCTCCCGCGCTGATCCTGAGCGTGAGGTTTTGCTGCGCCTGTAGCTTTCGACGCTGGTTGGCGGAGCACAGCGCATACCAAGCTGGGGCTGCGTATGTGAGCCTCGGGCGTAGGTAGTTCTTGTATAACCGGACCTTTGTTCTCAGGGGCAGATTCGACTGGAAGACGGGACGGAGCATTCCTCGCGCAGGCCGCGTCTGCGCAATAGCGTGTCGCACCTGGGGCGTCATGCTCAACGTCCTGTCGATCAGCACATCGAGATACTTGGCCGTGTTCTTCCACTCTACCTTTTTCCCCCGAAGCTTGAGCTGCGACTTCTTTGGCTTCCTGTGGGTGACCAGAATGGCTTGTGTCTTCTCAACGTTAACGGACAGTCTCCACTTGTCCAGCCATTCCGGTAGCAGGTCCAGTACGCGCTGTACTCTCTTGATGCAGGTATCCACTTGTGGCGCCGTGGAGAAATAGACGCTTTCGTCGGCTAATAAAGCGTGGTTTCCTTTGTTGACGGGATGTCGTCGGTGTACAATCCGTACAGGAGCGGAGAGAGGCAACTCCCTTGTGGAACTCCGGCTGCTATGGGTCTTCTTGCGGAAATGACTTTCTCGACTGCCACTACGAAGCTACAACCTGCCAAGAAGGAGGACAACAGACGGACGTAGTTCGAAAGCATCGGAGACTTCAACAGTTTGTGAGTCAATCCGGTATGCCAAACTCGGTCGAACGCTTTTTTCATATCCAGGAATACAGCGACAGTAGGCTTCCTTTTGTTGTACGAGTGTGCCATCTGGTGGAGCACTCTGGTCAGCTGTAGCGTCGTGGAGTGTTCTGACCTAAAACCATACTGCTCTTTCCTCAGCTCTATGAATGGTTTCAGGCGAGTGAGCAGGAGTCTCTCAAAGAGTTTGGCGATGTGGGGGAGTAAAGTCACGGGTCGGTAGTTCCCTGGGATGCGCCGATCCTTCCCTGGTTTAGGGAGCATAACCACCTTCCCGACCTTCCATGCCTCGGGGAAATAGGCTGTCCTCAGGATCCCATTGAAGATTCGGGCCAGTGCTGCGAACCCTCTCCTGGGCAATAGCCGCAGTGTGTTGGGTTGGCTGCCGTCGCAACCTGTGCCTTCCTCTTGTTGAGTCTGAGCGCTGTTTTCCTGACTTCGGCCGGAGAAATGAATTCGTCGCCTTTTAGCGGCTGGAGGGGACGAACTAGGTAGTCTTGGACCTCCTTTTCCAAGTGTTCGTGGAAGGGCCGAATTATCGGCAATGCGTCAGTTGGCGTCGGATGCGGCGAGAACTGAGCCTCCAGATGGTCTGCGAATAATTCCGCCCTTTCTGAAGACTCGAATCTTCTAGTACCGCTCGCATCGAGGAGTGGATAAACTGGCACTTTGGAGCGTTGTAGGTTGCCGCAGAGTTTAAAGAGCTCACTGGAGTCTTCGGTGGCTTTGTCTATAATACTCTCCCATGTCTCGCGCGCCACCTCTTGATTTTCTCTGAGACCTGGGCTGTTTGGGCGTTTAGCATCCTCTTGATCTCTGGACAACGGGTCCTCGCCCACTGCCTGCGAAAGTCGCGCTTGGTGGCAATGGCTCTTGCCAAGTGGGCTGGAAGTTCGACTCTCCTTCGGAATCCTGGGGATACGGTTACTCTGGAGGCTGCTTCCCTGGCTGCAGCGATTTGGGTCATGAGGCTTGTGACTCCTGCTTCCACCTCTTCTGGGCTCGAGCATTTCTCCAGCGTGACATATTCCATCTTCCCGGCGTACTGTTTCCAGTCGATCTCGAGTTTCGTCGGCTTCTGGGGCGTTGCGACCACTGCCAGGTTAGCCACGATTAAGATCGGAAGGTGTTGTGTGTGTATGTTATACAGCACCTCCATGTCATACAGCACCTCCACGCTTATTGGACAAGTCAGGTTTTTGTACAGCACAATGTCCAGCACGTCCGCGCTATGTCGGTAATCAGTAGGGATGTGGGTTGGAGCATCCGGGCCGACGATTTCGAAGCCCAGCGTCTCGGCGTCGACTGCTAGGCGTCTCTCCGTCGTGTTTTGAAGCCGGGATCCCCATGACAGGCTCTTGGCGTTCAAGTCGCCTGCTATAATAGTCGGCGTGTTCCCCTCTAACAGAGGAAGCAGGTCCGAACTGCTATACTTGTCTCCTGGGGGACGATAGGCCGCGTACAATTTAAGTTCGCGGCCTCTCGCCTTTACCAGCACCCCGGTGGATCTCAGGTGATGGAAGTCCGTGAGTGGTAGCCCCTCGTGTACCACGTCGCACCTCATCAACACCGCCGTTCCTCGGTAGGCGTTTTTGGCTCCGGACTCCTCGTCTCTCCTGTACGCCAGGTAGTTGGGCAGGTTAAACGGGGTTCCGCGTTTGGGCTTGGACTCACCTATTAGTATTACATGGGCACTCTGAGTTTGGGCCAACAAGCGGAGTGATTGGACCTTGGTCCTGACTCCGCCCGGGTTCCAGTAAATGACCCGCAATTGACCCGTACTATCCATTGCAATTCCTTAGTTTGGTAAGTCCGTTAACCGCCGCCGCCTTGATGTCGGCCCCGGTTGCTAAGGCGGCCAATAGGTGCGCGATAACCCCTATCAGGAGCTTCAGGGCATCGTCAGTTCCACTACCTTTCTCCTCAACCCTGGCGTTGCGCATCGTGGTCCTTTGAGGTTTGGGTGCTAGTTGGTCCACTGCCGTTGGGTGGTCCTTCGTTACCACAGTGACCTTTTTCGGTGCAGGTTTAGAGACCGCAGGTGCACGAGTTGTGGATGACTCCACCTCCGTCTCCGTGTCAGTTACGGTATTTGGGCCCTTGCTCTTCTGTTGGCGGCGCTTCTTATTCCGGCGTTTGCGGCCCTTTTCCTTGGGTGGTAAAGTACCCCTTGGGATCGGGTCGTTCGCCAGAGGGATCATAATTGACCCTCCTTGACGGATTCTTGCGGACACTCGTATTTCGTCCTCCGTGGTACAATCTTCCGGGCGTTGGGCCCGTCGGCGTTCTGCCCTTGTTTTGCGGGTCGGGCCTGACGTCTTCCCTGGTTTAAGTGGGGCTGGCGGTGGCACCTTAATTTATAGAAAGCTGGCCAGGCAGAGGGGCCTGGCCAGCTTTCTATAAATGGGACAGCTTCTATTATTTGCCACGTGCGCCCTCCCACAGTTGGTGCACGTAGCCGGGATTTCTCGTGGGCGGGGACACTCCGCCGCGATGTGCTCGCCTGCACAACTCACACATTTCACCGGCTTATGGCAGTTGGCAGAGGCATGCCCGAATGCTTGGCACCTATGGCACTGGGGGACTGCCCTGTTGCCCTTCCATGCCTCTATTGAGATGCCCGGCATGTACAGTAGTTCGTCGACTGCATATAATCTCAGCAACTCGTCGACGGATAAGTGTTGGAGTGCCGCGTGGAATAGATTCCCAACGCGGCCTTTTGCTCCCGGTATGTGTTTAACATACAGCGCCTGGAACCCCAATTCTCCAAGCGCTGTCTTGATTTCCTCTACTGGAGTGGCTGCTGGTAGCCCTCTGATTGCTACTTTTGTTGAGAGGTCGGCTGCCACACTGTAGCAATACCAGTGCACCTCCTTATTGGTCTCGGACGCCTGTGACATGTACTTCTGTACTGTCCGGTATTCCTCGGCGCTTCGTGGCGTGAAGTGGAACCCCTTGCCGTAGGGTCTGGCGTTGGGCGCACGGCCGAGAAGGGACTGGATCTTCCTAAAATGGTCGATCCAGTTTGGTAAATTCTCCACGACAATTGGTGGGTACCCTTTAGGCTGGGCAGTGACCGTCGGGGCTGGGTTACTCGCCTGTAGAGGCGGAGAGCTGCGTTGAGCTGGCTTCGGGGCTACCGGTGCAGCGGCTTCAGCGAACGACATCGCTGGTCGTGCGCGAGGTTGTGGTGTCGGGGGTGTTGGCGGCAAAGATTGCTGGACCGCCGCTAGTTCCTCTCGGTCCGAGCTCTCAGAGTCGGCGTCCGAGGTGGCATGTTCAGCTAATGGGATAGGCGTGGGTCCCACGTTGGCCTTTTTTGGGTAATTTCCCTCTTCGGAAGAGTCTCTCTTCCTCCGGAATACCAATTTAAAATTTTGTAATTAATTTTTTTTGCTTTCGAATAAATATAACAGGGATTTATCGATATGACATAAAAATATGCTCTATGTACTTTATTCACTATAGATAGATATAATTTTAGCTTAAGTTAATATCTACTGTTCTACAAGACGTCAAACATAACACTGCTCATCTCATCAAAAAACCGTTTGATCTTCCCCCCCACTCACCCTACAAATTTTGATGCAAGATAAAAATAAACAAGAATAGAACAGAAAAACGAATTGACTTGAAATTTTGAATGAGAAATTTGGCACTGTTTTTTCGATACAAGCTGATCAATATCAACCGGAATAGATGAGGTAGCTACACGTACGCAGCTTTCTAATCGTCCATCATTCAGTCTTGATCGGTGGTCATTTTGGATTAATTTCATGGTTGGAAATAATTATTCGCAAACATACGTACTTCCGAACAGAGACATAATTTGCTTTGCATTTTTCGTCAAAAGCGGAAAATTTTCAGGGCTCACATAAGATTTATAAAAAATTTCGATGTTTACTGAGAAAAATACATTTTTTGAATCGGTATTATTCTGCATGTCAATCACTTCCATTTGAAAGTCTTCGGGAACTGTATCCACGTCGATATTAAATGGCGAGGAAAACATTTTCATGGAAACCGCTGTCTTCTCAGCTTTGAACATTTGGAATCGTAATTGAAATTCGTTGATTAAAATGTCTATATATGATTGTGCGTATTTTTGAGAAATAGTGACGTTTTCTTTTTCTGAATGTGGAAAGTGAGACACATTATTCTGTAAAAGATGCTGTTTGCACAATTTTAATTTGCGCTCAAAGCCCTGAATTTTATCATACAAGTTGTGAATAAACTGTCCTTTGCCTTGAAGTTCTACATTAAGATCATTGAGATGCTGAGTCATGTCGGTAAGAAACCCAAAATCGCATATCCATTCATTATTACCAAAATGAGGAAAGGCATATCCCTTCATATCCAAAAGCAATTGTATTTCGTTTTTTAAGTTGTATACTCTTTTTAGCATTGCACCTCTACTAAGAATAGAATAGAAAACTCTTTATTGTTCACCAAATGAAAAATAAAAACTGCGTAAAATTTAAATTTACAAAAAAAGGAATAAATCGCTAATAAGCGATTTCTTTCAGACAATCTAACCAGGATCACATTAAGGACTAAATAACTACTATATAATACTAAGCCAACGTACTTCGGTATTAAAAACCACGTCGCCATATTCAGTTTCTAAATCTTTCAGGAATTCTTTAAATTGACGATGATTTAACGCGCGCGACTTTATAAAATTGATTAGTTTAATTATTGGTACTGTGACATTTGGCAAACTCAATCTTTTCGTACACAAATTTTCCTGGTGAATTATGCAGTGATTAACGAATATATTCCTTCCTATGACCTTCTTAATCTCTTGAAATAGCCTTCCCGCTACTCCTACCTACAATGCTTGACATTGCTCTAGCTCCATCCGTCCGATATACTAATAATCTTTTCTAATGAAATTGAAAAATTTTTCAACACAGACTTTAGTTCATTGTACAGGTCTTTGCCGGTTGTAGTCCATTGCATTGGAATCAGTGAACATAATTCTTTGGTAATATTAACTTTAGTGTCTATACCACGTAAAAATATAGCTGTATCGCTGCTGTATCGCTAATATCGCAACTCACATAACATAATATCACAACATCAAGTGCCAAAGAATAGTATTCCATTTTTGCAATGCGTTCACAAAGCGTTGTTTCTATGTTCTCAGACAAGTCTTCAATTCTCCTCGCAATCTTGAATCCGGTGAATCTTGATAAACAATAATATTGCACTCACGCCTTTCAAGAAACACAAGAATTGCTAAAATAGCTAGTTAACAGCTTACTTCTTATGACCTTCTTACCAGACTGATTGTGTGACAGAAGCAAACACAACAAGCACAGACGCATTGCGTCCATATTGCATGTTTGGACAAGTCACCGACAAGTGTGTATCTCTCGTTACAAAGAAATCACACAGATGCGGCGCGTTCGTATTAAAGAAAGAAGAAAGAAAGAAAGAAAGAAAAACATTTATTTGTCAAAGAAAATGACACTACTCAAGTACACTATTACATAACACTCTTAATATAAAACCAATGCCGCAATCCTGACAAACGAGGTCGGCCACTCAGCATTTTGCCGCATCGAAATTATTCCGACACAGCGCTGGTTTTCAGTGCCAACCCCAAGTTTTACTACATTAAAACGATCCAAAATTGTACAAGGCATGGATGATATTGCAGCTAATAGGATGACAATGAACGTTAAAAAATTATTATTATCTAAATATTAATTATAATAATAAATAAATTAAGAAACAATACCATATTATATACACAAGGAAATATATAAGAAAATAACCAAGCGTCAAACATAAAATGGTTAAGCAATTACAAATTAAAAGATAATTCACAAATAAATAGGGTCTTTTTTCTGTTCAGTCATTAAATATATTTTATAATTTATTTTAAATGAAGTGATAGACTTTTTTTCTCTAAAAGGTGGTGGAATATCATTCCAACAGTGAGTGGCAGCATATTTAAAACAACCCCTAAATGCTACTGTTTTATGTATTGATGTCACCAGGGGTTTAGTTACAACTCAGGCGTTCAGGCGTAACCTTTCGTTTTATCACCTCTCCAATCAATTTTATTATATAAATAAATAGGTTTACGATTAGAAATTATGTTAAACATTAGGCATGACAAATGAAGCTTTCTTCTTGCTGACATTTTCAGGACATTATGAGTGTTTAGAAAAGGCGTGACGTGACTTCTTCTCGGCATTTGAAAGCAGTATCTAGCACAAGAATTTTGAATACGCTGTATAAGACGACTGGTTCGTGATAAAAGGCAAGGTCCATGTACAGTATCACAATAATTAAGCTTTGAGAGCACTAGACTCTCCACCAATTGCTTTCTTAAATCCATATTTATGTACTTCCTTAAAGAATACAGGATCTTTAGCCGATAGAAGCAATTTCTTGTAATTTTGCTGATATGGGATTCAAATCTTAGTTCGGGATCTAATGTTAGTCCCAGACTGCATGCTTCACTTACTAGCTCAGTTCGTGTTTTATTATAATACAAGGGTTTGCCGTTATTATAGTGCCAACTTTTCGGCGGTTTCCCATTACCATAAACTTCGATTTTCGTGGATTTAAACGCAGGGAATTCTGTTCTGACCACCTAACGATTGCTTCAAGATCGCTGTTTATATTTTGAATTGCTTCATCTATTTTTTCCGGATGAAAAGATAAATATAGCTGAATATCATCTGCGTATATGTGAAATTTACAGAATTTTATCGCCTTAACTACATCAGCAGTATAGATAATGTATAGTAATGGTCCTAAAATAGACCCCTGTGGAACTCCCCTCACAAGGTTTAGAGGCCTGGATCTTAATATTGTTCCATCAGGTTTTTGTATTTCTACTTGCTGTTGTCTATCATTTAGGTAGCTATAAAACCATTTTACAGTATCTTCATATTATATGTTTAAAAACGTCGTCGACAAGTAACTTGCCATAAAAAATATTTCGGTTTTGTGTGAATACGTTTTATTATAATTAATTTTATAACAATATATTAATGGGAATCAATATTGTATTATACTAAAATGAATTATAAAAAAAATTATTTTATGTATATAAAATAAATTAAATTTTAGAAATGCTTGGCGGGCCGCATAAACAAGTTTAACTCTTTAACATTATATAGCCTAGTCAACAAGTTCAAAAACGTGAAAAATAGAGATAAAGGTCCTAAAAATATGAGCAATGGCTCATTCGATTCGGAATCAAATGTTTTTGAAGGATTTTGGTGCAGGTAAAAAATTACAAATTTGTACTTTTTCAATAGTTTTAAAAAATCATAATTAACAAATTAATAAACTTTTATGAAAATTTATTGCAGGATCTTATGAAGTACACACACTCATATATATATATATATATATATATATATATATATATATATATATATATATATATATATATATATATATATATATATGTGTGTGTGTGTGTGTGTGTGTGTATGTGTAAAGAGAATATCATCTCTTTAAATTTAACGCGCGTAGGATACTCTGCGTACTCTACGACACATGACATTTACCTACATAAAAATAATTTACGTTACAAAGATTTAATTTCTGGGTTATAATAAATATAAAAGCAAGAGTTGTGAAAGAGAGACGAATAGTTAACTTTAATTGTCGTTTCTCTTATTTACAGGTAACGTGTAACTCTTATATGAATATGCATTGTAAATATTAATATAAATAATAATATAAGACTCTTATTTACAGAGAAACTAATTTGGTTGGTTTATTCTGACCATCCAAACTTCTAATATCAAATAATATTATAATATCCGGATGACCGAGCTTTGCTCGGTAATTTTTTTTATAAATTGTGTTTTTTGGAAATTAACAATTGATTTTCTTAGTCTAACCTCAAAGCAAACACTCATTGACTTCTTGTTACTTAACAACGCCATCTGCTGGAATAGCTTTAGTTTTGTGTCGTTAAAGCAATTTAAAAAAAATAGTATTATTATTCGCCGATAGATGTCAGGAAGAGTCACATTTTTGTTATTTTTCTTCCAATAAAAAAAGCTATTAAAATGACATTTTCTAGAAATGATTCCTAGCTAGATCGATTTATCGCCCCCGAAACCCCCCGTATACTAAATTTCATAAAATTGTTGGAGCCGATTCCGAGATTCCAATTATATAAGTATATATACCTATATACAAAAATTGCTCGTTTAAAGGTTATATATATATATATATATATATATATATATATATATTTACATATATATATATATATATATATATATATATATATATATATATATATATATATATATATATATATATATATCAAAGAGGCCCCACGAAGTTTAAAATTTATAGGCCAATTATTTATACCTTTCATCCCATTGTTTATGCCAACGGAGATTGGGAAAAAAATTGTTAAACAATTGAATAACTTTTTGAAAAATGGTGATTTAACTTTTTTTCTTCAGGGCTCGATGCTTTCAAGTGTTAAGAAATTACTAGAATTTTTTCAAATTTTTAAAATCACATTTTATGTTTAAAAAAATTATTTTTATTGCTTAACTCTCTTTAGCGGCGGCGCGCGCATGCCGTAACAGTGGCGCGTAGCCCCATTTTCAATTTCAAATTAAAATTATAAATAATGAAGATAGAGTTCCAGGAGTTAGGACTTTTTTAATGGAAATTTCCTCCTCTTTAACGAGCTTCTTTTCAAAACTGCTTGAATATTAATATTTTTCGAGTTATTAACAAAAAACTAAATGTCATTTTTTCATCTTATTTTTTTAGTAACAATTGCAATTTTTTACCTGCACCAAAATCCTTCAAAAACATTTTTCTACAGGTGATTCCGAATCGAATGAGCCATAGCTTATATTTTTAGGACCTTTATCGCTATTTTTCACGTTTTTGAACTTGTAGACTAGGCCAATAATAACAATAACATTACTTCAATAAGTACTTTTTCATTTGTGTATTGTAAAAATGAACGTCTGTTATAGCTGAAGTTGTAAAAAATTCCAAGTTAGTAATAATAATAAATAAATATCTGGCACAATTCATATAGCGCCATAATTCCAAAATATATATCATAGCACTTGTGAGGATACAATTATTTAATTTACTTTTAGATGATTAAAAGTATCAATAGATGGCGCCACTGTCATTTTACATCGCGGTATAATTTATTTCAATACGAGTTTCATAGTAGCGAGTAGTAATAATAAATAATTTTATGAGTGTATCTTTTCTTTGAGTAGTTTGTTTAGTGTTCTTTTTTAGTTTTAAAGTTTTAAGTTTTTGGACTTTTGGACTTTTTTTTTGGTCGTATGTCGGTGTCGCATTTATTCTCAGTTGTCCATCGTCACTTGTCACTGTCAATACTTAGCATTTCATTTGAGTTGGTTAGTTCATTTTCATTTCATTTGGGAGTCTTGAGAATTTATATAACAGGGTGTTTGTCCAAGTGTCCAAGCTTCTAGATACTGTCATTTTTCAAACTTTGAAATTTTTCGCGAGTCGCAATTAAATACGTATTAAAGAAAGGCTAAAAAAGTATTAAATTTTTTAAAGAAATTATATTTATTGAAAAAATATACATAAAAGTACAAAATATGTTTATTGAATTTATATATTAAAAATCAAACACATTTACTTTACTTATTTTAATAATTCTTAAAAATTTGATAAAAGTTGGTGACAGCACTTCTCAGTAATTCTTTCAGATATCACGAAGCCTGGTGTAGCCTTTCATATTTGTTGTCAGTAATTTATAAGACATTTTGAAACACAAACGAGACGATAATATTTTTCTTAAATATTAATAATACAAAAATGAAAACATGATATGGTAAGATAAATGATATTGTACATTGTAAGATTTCTTCTTCCTTGGTTGCTCGCAAACGACTACCCATTTGCTCGACAACAACATTTCGACACCTATAATTTAAAGAAAGCATACGTCAATTAATATAATTTTTTAATATTATTTATCATTCTTCTAATACCTACGTGACCACTACTTGGCAATAAATGAAAGTCGTTCATAATTACTCTTTTTTCTTCTTCCGTATATATTCTTTGAACATTTCTGACTATGCACAATTTAGGTAAAATTAACTCTTCATATTTATGTATCTCACTGGCTAGCCATTTTATTATATCTTTATTTTTACGCATTTTTATTATTATTATTTCCGTAATATCTAAATCTTTGCATAATTGTGCCATTTCTTTCAACAAATCAACTCGTGTCTTTGTTGGTAAAGAATAATGACTTGCAAATATATTACGTTCCTTTTTAGAGTAAATAAAGTTATCATTTCTAGAAAAATATAAGTAAGTCCGTATTTTGTGTTTTTCCTATTATTCTGCGCAGTTCGTTATCCGATATTATAACTAATTCTATATCCGAATCAGATATTTTGAGAATCTCTACAACTTTAGGTTGATCAGGCGTATCGTTGGCAGGATCTCCATGTTATTTGTCATATCCTGAGCCAATTTCTTTTTGGTTTGTGCTCTAGTTAAAACGCATATCGACTTTTTATTCATTTCTTTTAATTCATCAGATGTTAAGATGATTCTAGACAAGGCGTCCGCGACTACATTATCCTTTTCCTTTACGTACTCTACTTTAAAATCGTATTCCTCTAAAACTGAACGAAATTTCATTAAACGACTTGATAGATTAGACATACTAAATAAATGAATCAACGGTCTATGATCCGTTCTTATAATAAACTTTCTACCATACAAATATGGCCTAAAGTGCTTTATAGACCAAACAATCGCTAAAAGTTCTTTTTCGATAGTTACGTAGTTTAGCTCTGCTTTATTCAATGAGCGACTGGCATAAGCAACTGGTTTTTCATTAGAGTTACAAAGTACACTTCCTATTGCAAAACCGGAACTATCCGTTTGTAAAATAAATTCGTTTTCTGGTGAGAAATTGGGATAATCTAAAACTGGCGGGTTGGAAAGTAAACTTTTAAGAGTATCAAATGCATTTTGACATTCTGCATTCCATTCAAACGTTACATTTTTTCGACATAATTTGTTTAGTGGTAAAACAATTTCAGCAAAATGTTTAATAAACTTCCTATAATAATTACTGTTCGTTCCGAATCCAGCCCCCTCGTTGAGCCTAGGGCTCCGGAAATCTGGACGAGGGGCCTGCCGAACATATGCCGCGATTGCGCGGCGCCGTAATGTAAATTTTCTTAGTACTATTATAATACAATTAGCCTATTAGTCACCACGAATCCGATGGCCTCGTCGTATCGTACCTTAGGATAGGAGGTTCAGGGTGAGGATGTGGCAGGAAATGTAGGGGATGATGTGGCGGCGCAGCCGACACGCGAAACTATCTCCTGGCGCGTGGAAATAGCCGTACCACAACTCCACTTACTTCACAATTGTCCTTAATGAGTTCTAAACTTCTATGCAAACTGGGGAGCCGAATGTACTAATTTTCCCAAGTCTAACCGTACAATTTATCAAGGAGGGAACCGTCCGTTCGTCCAGCTGAGCGCATGACGTTGCCGTTGTAAAAACTTAAAACTACCGATTGGTTTCGAACAATTACTAAATGCAACAAATTGTTTCACATCGTTCACACACGTCGGCATCGGGTAGCTTTCAATGACGCATGTTTTTGCCGGATCGGGTAAAATACCGTCAGCAGATAACACATGTCCTAAGTATAAACATTGACGCTTTAAAAACTCACATTTCGATGGATTTAATTTTAAGTAACTTTACGTAATCTTGAAAAAACAGACATAAGATTTTTATTGTGATTAGTCAAATTTCTTCCAAATATAATAATAAATTATACATTTATCATAATTAAGGCCTGACATAGCAACTGTCATCAATCTACTAAATGCTGAAGGACTTATTTTAAGTGCCATTGGTAACCTACACATCTGATATTGTCCTTTATCTGTTGTGAACGCCGTGTATTTTCTAGATTTCTGTTCCAAAGTACACTGATAAAAACTATCACTTAAATCGCAATGACTAAAATAAATAGCTCCTGATAGCGAATCTAATATATCATTTGTATTCGGGAGAGGGAATTTATCATCTTGTATTCTTTCATTTAACTGTCTATAATCAATTACTACTCTCCATTTTTTCTGTCCATCTCTGTCCGTCTTTTTAGGTATTAATAATAATGGGCTTGACCATTCGCTACTAGTTTTTTCTATAATACCGTTTTCTAGCATCTGGTCAATATGTTTATTAAGTTCGTCTTTTTGTGCAAAAGGTATTCTATAAGGTTTTCTATACACAGGTGTTGCATAATCTTTCAATTGTATAGACTGCTCGTAAACATTCGTAACACTAAGCTTATCACCTGGTAGATGAAATATATCTGAGTATTTAGCACATATTTGTTCTATAGATAATTGCTCCTCCTTTTCTAAATATGTATTTAATTTTAATAAAGAAAATAACGTTTTTATCCTATCTCCGCTTACTTCTGACTTTTCGAAATTACAAAAATTATAATCGTCTAACTTATCTATCTCAAGGTCATTCAAGTTAAGAGTTACTTCTTCTGTATTTGTATTTAAAATACGTACAGGCATCTTTCCATGTTTTGGTGTTGTCACTACACAGGTTAAAAAAACCCCTACAAATTTCTCTAGGTAAAATAACACAATCGTATTTTACACATGTTGGAATATATTTAATTACCTCACACCTTGGTCCGACTGTCAAAGAATAATTGTAAAAATGCATGGGCAATGTCGTCATACTTTCTCCAACTACAAGTGTGACAAAGAATTATTATTATAATCTATCACTCCCCTATGTTTCTTAATAAAGTCCTGACCTAATATACCTATTGCTTTATAAGGCAGGTCTTCAAAAATAGAAAATTTATGGTGAACGTTTAATTTATTTTCACATTGTAATGTCAGGAAAACAAAACCCTTCGATTTCAAACTTACACCTATACCATGTATGCTTAAGTCACATGTATGTAAATCTAACTTAACTTTATTTAAAATACTATAATTAATGGCTGATGGTGGTTTCCTCCGCTTCTTAACTGTTGCGGGTGTTGGGGCCTCGAGGTTTACCCCGGCTTCGACTTGGCGGGCAACAACCCTCCGGTGACTGGAGTAATAACTATTAGTTATAGTTATAGCCGCGAGTGGCTCGTTGGCCTCTCAGCGGCTTTGTTAGTCGCTCGTGGTCGATTCCGACTCTTGCGCCGAACGCGAACCAGCGTTCGCTCTGGTCGGCTTTAGCAGCAGCAGCTTCCTCGGTGTAGCTCTCCAATGTGACGGGCAAATCTGATCGAGTGGTCGGGCGTGGAGTGGGGCGATCCCGTGGAGATGAACGTGTCTACCGGTGTCGGCGCGGATGAACATCCGCCGCGCCATTCCGGTCACCAACTCTTCAACATTGGGTATTCCCACGTCCCTGACGATGACATCGTTGTGCACGATTCACCCGGCTCCCGCGCTGATCCTGAGCGTGATGTTTTGCTGCGCCTGTAGCTTACGACGCTTGTTGGCGGAGCACAGCGCATACCAAGCTGGGGCTGCGTATGTGAGCCTCGGGCGTAGGTAGGTCTTGTATAACCGGACCTTTGTTCTTAGCGGCAGATTCGACTGGAAGACGGGACGGAGCATTCCTCGCGCAGGGCGCGTCTGCGCAATAGCGTGTCGCACCTGGGGCGTCATGCTCAACGTCCTGTCGATTAGCACACCGAGATACTTGGCCGTGTTCGTCCACTCTACTTTTTTCCCCCGAAGCTTGAGCTGCGACTTGTTGGGCATCCTGTGGGTGATCAGAATGGCTTGCGTCTTCTCGACGTTGACGGACAATCTCCACGTGTCCAGCCAATCCGGTAAATAGTCCAGTACGCGCTGTACTCTCTTAATACAGGTTTCCACTCGTGGCGCCATGGAGAAGTAGGCGCTGTCGTCGGCGAATAAGGCTAATGTTGTCTCCTTAGTTGACGGGATGTCATCAGTGTACAACCCGTACAGGTGCGGAGAGAGGCAACTCCCTTGTGGAACTCCGGCTGCTATGGGTCTTCTTGCGGAAATGACTTTCTCGACCGCCACTACGAAGCTACAACCTGCCAAGAAGGAGGACAGCAGACGGACGTAGTTCGAAAGCATCGGAGACTTCAACAGTTTGTGAGTCAATCCGGTATGCCAAACTCGGTCGAACGCTTTTTCCATATCCAGGAATACAGCGACGGTAGGCTTCCTTTTGTTGTAGGAGTGTGCCATCTGGTGGAGCACTCTGGTCAGCTGTAATGTTGTGGAGTGTTCTGACCTAAAACCATGCTGCTCTTCCCTCAGCTCTATGAATGGTTTCAGGCGAGTGAGCAGGAGTCTCTCAAAGAATTTGGCGATGTGGGGGAGTAAAGTCACGGGTCGGTAGTTCCCTGGGATGCGCCGATCCTTCCCTGGTTTAGGGAGCATAACCACCTTCCCGACCTTCCATGCCTCGGGGAAATAGGATGTCCTCAGGATCCCATTGAAGATTCGGGCCAGTGCTGCGAACCCTCTCCTGGGCAATAGCCGCAGTGTGTTGGGTTGGCTGCCGTCGCAACCTGTGCCTTCCTCTTGTTGAGCCTGAGCGCTGTTTTCCTGACTTCGGCCGGAGAAATGAATTCGTCGCCTTTTAACGGCTGGAGGGGACGAACTAGGTAGTCTTGGACCTCCTTTTCCAAGTGTTCGTGGAAGGGCCGAATTATCGGCAATGCGTCAGTTGGCGTCGGATGCGGCGAGAACTGAGCCTCCAGATGGTCTGCGAATAATTCCGCCCTTTCTGAAGGCTCAAATCTTCTAATCCCACTCGCATCGAGGAGTGGATACACTGGCACTTTTGAGCGTTGTAGGATGCCGCAGAGTTAAAGAGTTCACTGGGGTCTTCGGTGGCTCTGTCTATAACACTCTCCCATGTCTTGGCGCGCCACCTCTTGATTTTCTCTGAGACCTGGGCTGTTTGGGCGTTTAGCGTCCTCTTGATCTCTGGGCAACGGGTCCTCGCCCACTGCCTGCGCAAGTCGCGCTTGATGGCAATGGCTCTTGCCAAGTGGGCGGGAAGTTCGTCCCTCCTTCGGAGTCCCGGGGCTGTGGTTACTCTGGAGGCTGCTTCCCTGGCTGCAGCGATTTGGGTCATGAGGCTTGTGACTCCTGCTTCAACCTCATCTGGGCTCGAGCATTTCTCCAACGTGACATTCTCCATCTTCCCGGCGTACTGTTTCCAGTCGATCTCGAGTTTCGTCGGCTTCTGAGGCGTTGCGATCACTGCCAGGTCAGCCACGATCAAGATCGGAAGGTGTTGTGTATCCAAGTCATACAGCACCTCCACGCTTATTGGACAAGTCAAGTTTTTGTGCAGCACAATGTCCAGCACGTCCGCGCTATGCCGGAAGTCAGCAGGGATGTGAGTTGGGGCGTCCGGGGCGACGATTTCGAAGCCCAGCGTCTCGGCGTCGACTGCTAGGCGTCTCCCCGTCGCATTTAAAAGCCGGGATCCCCATGACGGGCTCTTGGCATTCAAGTCGCCCGCGATGATGGTCGGCGTGTTTTCCTCTAACAGAGGATGTAGGTCGGTACTACTGTAATTATTCCCTGGGGGATGGTAGGCCGCGTGCAATTTAAGTTCGCGACCTCCCGCCTTTACCAGCACCCCGATGGTTCTCAGGTGATGGAAGTCCGTGAGTGGTAGTCCCTCGTGTACCACGTCGCGCTTCACCAACACCGCCGTTCCTCGGTAGGCGTTTCCGGCTTCGGACTCCTCGTCTCTCCTGTACGCCAGGTAGTTGGGCAGGTTAAACGGGGTTCCGCGTTTAAGCTTGGACTCACCTATTAGAATTACGTGGGCACTCTGGAGTTTGGGCCAACAAGCGGAGTGATTGGATCTTGTCCCTGACTCCGCCCGGGTTCCAGTAAATGACCCGCAGTTGACCCGTACTATCCATTGCAATTCCTTAATTTGGTGAGTCCGTTAACCGCCGCCGCCTTGATGTCGGCCCCGGTTGCTAAGGCGGCCAGGCCAATAGGTGCGCGATAACCCCTATCAGGAGCTTCAGGGCATCGTCAGTTCCACTACCTTTCTCCTCAACCCTGGCGTTGCGCATCGTGGTCCTTTGTGGTTTGGGTGCTGGTTGATCCGCAGCCGTTTGGTGATCTTCAGTCGTCCTTGAGGGTCTGCAGTAACCACAATGTCTGCGCCCGGCATTGGTGTCCAGCTTCGTTGCCACAGTGACCTTTTTCAATATTGGTTTGGAGGCCGCGGGTGCACGAGTCTTGGTTGACTCCGCCTCCGTCTCCGTGTCGGTTGCGGTTTTTGGGCCCTTGCCCTTCTGTTGACGGCGCTTCTTATTCTGGCGATTACGGCCTTTTCCCTTGGGTTGTAAAGATCCCCTTGGGATAGGGTCGTTCGCCGGAGGGATCAGGGTTGACCCTTCTTGACGGCTTCCAACGGGCACTGATGTTTCGTCCTCTGTGGTGAAGTCATCCGGACGTTGGGCCCGTCGGCATTCCGCCCTGGTTTTGCGGGCCGGGCCGGACGTCTTCCCTGGTTTAGGTGGGGGTGGCGGTAGCACCTTAATGCCCTTCTGCCTGGCCAGCTTCCTGTAGATGGAGCAGCTTCTGTTCGCCGCATGCGCCCTCCCGCAGTTAGCGCAGGTAGCCGGGATTTCGCGTGGGCGGGGACACTCCGCCGCGATGTGCTCGCCTGCACACCTCACGCATTTCACCGGCTTGTGGCAGTTGGCTGAGGCATGACCAAATGCTTGACACCTGTGGCACTGGGGGACTGCCCTGTTCCCCTTCCATGCCTCGATAGAGATGCCCGGCATGTAGAGCAGTTTGTCGACGGCATACAGTCTTTGGAGCTCGTCGATGGACAGGTGCTGGAGTGCCACGTGAAACAGATTTCCAGCGCGGCCTTTAGCTCCCGGTGTTCTTCACAAACAGCACCTGGAATCCCAGTTCTCCAAGCGCTGCTTTGATCTCGTCCACTGGAGTGGCCGATGGTAGCCCTCTGATGGCTACTTTTGTTGGGAGGTCGGCTGCCACACTGTAACAGTACCAGTGTACCTCCTTGTTGGTTTTAGACGCCTGTGACAGGTACTTCTGTACCGTCCGGTACTCTTCGGCGCTTCGCGGCGTGAAGCGGACCCCCTTGCCGTAGGGTCTTGCGTTCGGTGCACGGCCGAGAAGGGACTGGATCTTCCTAAAGTGGTCGATCCAGTTTGGCAGATTCTCGACGACGATCGGTGGGTACCCTTTTGGCTGGGCAGTGGCCGACGGGGTGGAGTTATTCGCCTGTTTAAGCTGGGGGCTGCGTTGGGTTGGTCTTGGGGTAACCGGCGCTGCGGCTTCGGCGAAGGACATCACTGGTCTTGCACTTGGTTGAGGTTGAGGCGTCGGAGGCGTCGGTGGCAAGGATTGTTGATCCGCCGCTAGTTCTTCGCGGTCCGAACTCTCTGAGTTGGCGTCTGAGGTCGTATTTCCTGCTGCTGGGCTGGGCGTTGGCCCCACGTTGGCCTTCTTGGGGAGGTTCTCCTCCTCGGAGGACGCCCTCTTCCTGCGGAAGACCCTTGCGCGGGGCGGGGAATTGTTGGCTGCAGTCGGTTGCCGGTTGGACCGGCTGGGTGATGTCTTTGGTGGTGACGTCGGGGTCTCCGAATATCTAATCGGCTGGTAATTCGGCCATTGGTCGCCGGACTTGTCCGGCGTCTCAGGGTCACTCATCGCGCTGGTTCTCACTGGTTCTAGGGACAATCTATCGCCCGATCAATTGCCCTAGAGGTACCTTTGCACTAACGCACTTAATTAAAAGTGCGCAGTGCCAAAGGTTTTTGCCCGCCTACCGTTGTGCGAAGGTCGCACAAACTGAGTGGGCAAGTCGCTGCTAATATATGCAGGTCGCGAAAGGGAGTCTCAACCAATGGGAGCACTTGACCGTCCGGTGTAGAAGTACTGCTACGCGCACTGTGCACGACTACTTAATGGCTGAAAACGAAGCGCCCGTATCTACTAAAAACTCTAAATTAATATTCCCTACTTTTAAATTTATCCAATTAATACTATCGCAAACTAAAACCTGATTAGAAACGAAAAAATTGTTCGGAAGGCTCCTTATTCCTTCCATAATTCACATTAGATACACGTGGATTATTGTTAGTAAAATGACGTAAAGTTCTATAATTAGAATGATTTACGTAATTACCTCTTTGACCATTCCCACGGAATTTGCGATGATACGTACCGTGGCGTGACATACTGTAATGCGATGCGCCGCCGCGGCTGCTTTGTGCCGGTGCCGCTGCCGAGTTGCCTGACGCAGCAAATCGCTGTTGCGTACTTATTCTATTATTTGACGTGCAATTATTAGAAAATACGCGCCCGCGCGTTTTATGAAATCTCGTCGAATAATTCCTAAATCTACGTCTAGAGTAGAATGGCATTACCGGATAATCGGAAGATGAAGCCGACTCATCTTCTGCAAGCCTAATTGCATCTTTTAGGGAGATTAAATTGCGCGCTGCGATTATGGTTCCTAACCTTTGGCTAGTTAACCCCTCTGAAAAACGTTTGATAGCATTTCTCTCGTTGAGTGGGCACAAAACATCATAGGCATTGGCATTGCCATTCGCCTGAGAAATAGTCGTCTACAAATAACTTTTCTAATTCATCCCCATACTCTTTAATTGTCTTGTGACCTTGTGTGGCCTTTTGGAGCTGTGATTGTAATGATGTATGAGACTTATGCGATATTAAATGCGCGTGCATGTCCTTTATAAGTAAACTGACACTATTATACGATTTGTCTAAACGCATTTTTACACCACTAGTTAATCGGGTTTTTAAGACAAAATTTATCAATAAAAGCTTATCATCATTTTCTAACATTATTTCATATAACTCAATGGCATTATTAACTCTTGAGTGACTTTCTCGTCACCAGTCATTTTTGGTAAAAGGCTTACTGCCGTTTTTAAGGAAAATCTTTCATTTGGCATTGTGTCAGATGGAAAATTACTGCTACACATTAAACTAGACTCGTTCTCAAATTTCAAAATTCTTGAATAGGTTTCTTTTATGGAAGTACATAATACTAATATTTCCCGAGAACTGTGTTTGGGTAAAGTAATTAAAAAATCCTTAAAACTATCATCCAACAATTTCGCTTCCTCTAACTCATTTTTAAAATAACTGCCTAGTCTTCGTTTCGGGTCTAATTTACGAATGTATTCGAGAATATAATCTAACTTTTTATCCTTATCGGCTAACTCTAACTCTGTTAACATACTAAAAAAAAATTACGATAAAAATACAACATAATTGTATTAAAAAATAATATGCTAAAATGAAAGGGAAAAATATGTTATACTATTAAAAATACCGTAGAGAATATATCCGTATCTTCTTTTACACTGCTGGGGGGTCGAACTGGCTGCGATGGTCTTCAGTCCGACGCAAGCTCATACGGGACAGGATACGCTGCATCGACTCTCGCTGGAACTCCCTTTGCATCCATTGGGTGTGGCACTTCTTGTAGAGGGCACAGAGTCCTAGCAGCACGGCCACCAACAAGCACGTTGCGATGATGCTTAGCAGGATGTTGCTTATTTGAAGGTGCTCCGCAGTGACTCGAGCGTGGTTTGATCCTTCTGATGTGGTTTGGGCAATAATAACCTCCTCCTTTGTTTGGCTGGATCCCATAATATTTCACTTCCTCTAACTTATTTTCAATATTTATGGTAAATGGTCTAGTTTACGAATGTATTATGTACATGTACATGATGCCAACTGGCAGGGTCGCCATGCGACGTGTGTCCTTGAGGTAAAATAAAACGACGTGTTTACGCCTTAGCGTCCGCCTTTATTCTGACTTGTTATACAATATTACGTACGAACTAAAAACGCTTACTCTACACACTACAAAGTTCACTGTATCATTAAAGTTCGTTAAAATACTTACCGATGTACTAATTTGCACGCTATAACCTACAAAACCCCATTAAAATACTCTTTTTATTTCTATAAATTTTAAAAGAGGGTGTGGCGTTTAATAACGCACCTCTTTTTATGATGCGAGATCCAGAAGGCACGACATTTTGGCATAGAGATAATTTGTGACAAGAATAAAACAAAAAGCAACAACGCCAATTGTCAGTAAAAGATATTACCTCGAACCACCGATTCTAAAATATTATCGATTTATCAGAGGCTTTGTTTGTGTAGCGTCCAGTCATATATTTCTACTAAATAAGTGTTATAATTCTTGTAATTATTTGAGTTATCAAATATACGAACTGCTGTAAATTGCAACGTGTTGTATTTATATGGTAACAGTTTAGTTGGAGTGAAAAGGGTATTTCTCCTGTAAATTAGCAGGGACTCTATTCAGAGCCCCTCAAGTCGAAACGCATTTCTTGATGTTCTAAAATAATTAAAGAATAAGGACAAAGGAGATATAAAAATTAATTATAAAATGTCTGTATAAGGTCCAATGTTTTCCGTTATATCAAATTTACTACGTATTCTAACCACCGGATCTCCAGGTTTACGTCTGGCCAGAATTCGACCACGTTTGATCCATGTAAATTGCCAGCCGTGTTTTCGTGCGGCATCACGCGTATAGCAAAATAATTGCAGATTACTTTTAGTTAGGCGCTCATTGACTTAAAATCTTTGTAACTTTCCTATAGATGTATCACTAGTAGAAACCGAACGCCGCACTCTTGCATTCTGCAATAAGCCGTCACGCAAGTCACGACGGGCCAACTGAACCACGATAGCACGGGGACGCGATTCCATTGCTCCTTCTGAGGATGTTGCATTAAGAAAACGGAGTGCGTAGGTTGGTCGCATCTTAGTTTCGCCCAGGAGGATAATGTGAATATCCTACGACTGTGCTAGTAATCTAAATGCGTTGAGGTTGGGCTGGATCCCTCCAGGGTTCCAGTACAAAATGCGGAGTTGGGGCTGGGCTGCTACTGATCCTAAGGGTCCCCTATCCATGTTGGTTAGGGTTTAGGATAGCCAACGTGCCTAGTGCGGCGTCGCGTAGGTTGCGACCCTCTACTAGGGCTGAGACTAACAGTGTTAGGGCTCCAGAGTACCTCTCCATGCTGTCTAGCCGCTGTAGGATGAGGGTCAGTGGATCCCCGGCGCCAGCGGGCGGGCGGGCAGCAGCGGGTGGGAGCGTGTGTTGGTAGTGGCACGGGCACTGGTGTAGGTGCGTGCTTGTGCTTGGGTGTGTGTGTATGGGTGTGGGTGCGGGCGCAACAGCGACGGCTGGTGCCGTGTGGTTGCGCTCGCGGCTGCTTACCCGGTGTTGCTTTGGAGGTTGTGACGCCCTCGGTGTCGGCTGCGGTACCCCTGGCGTAGTCGGCGCTGCGGGCGCTCGCTTTGCGGTCGACGGTGCCCGAGCGGCGGCCACAGGAGCGTTGGTTGTCTTCTTCTCCGTGGCTGGTGTGGTGAGGGATGCTGGTTTCGACACTTCCCTTGTGTCTCGAGTTCTTCTGCCTCTTCTTTGGCTTTTGCGTGCTGGCAGGGGGGCCCCACGTGGGACTGGTGGATTGGCCGGGGCGACTAAGGTCGTCCCTTGATGTGGGAGTGCTGGGTGTCTCTCTGGTGATAGAGGGCGTTGCGCCTTCCTTCTGTCTGCCCGAGTGGGATTAAGGATGCGGGCTGCTTAGGTTTTGGGGGCGGGGGGAGAAGGTTTTATTCCCTTTTTCCTAGCCTCTGATGTAGTGGCTACAGCGTCTGCTGTTAGCCGCGTGCGCCTTTCCGCAATTGGCGCAGGTCGGTGGCTGGTCCTTAGGACGACTGCAGTCTTTCGCAGTATGGGGGCCTACGCATCTCACGCACACGATGGCGCGGTGGCAATTGGCGGAAGAGTGGCCGAAGTTTTGGCATCGGTGGCATTGGGGGATTCCTCCATTGCCACGCCATGCTTCGACTTTTATACCCGGCGTAAAAAGCAGGGTGTTAGTGACATATAGCCGGGATTTATCCTCATTGTTGAGGTGTGGGATAGTGGCGTAGAAGAGGCATCCCGGGCGTCCATTGGCACCTGGGATCCTTCGGATATAGTTGACTTGGAATCCCAAGTCAACGAGGGCAGTTTGAATTTGTGCCGGTTGTGTATCTGCGGGGAGTCCGCGGATCGCGACCTTAGTCGGGATGTCTCCTGTTTAGGAGCCTCTACTAGGTACTTTTGTACCATTCTATATTCTTCGGGTGTGGCCGGTATGAACCGGACCCCTTTCCCGTATGGGCGGGCACTGGGAGGGTGACCTAGTAGTGCCTGGAATGCACCAAAGTGATTTACCCACTTGGGCAGGTTGTCCACAACTATGGGTGGATATCCCTTAGTTGTAGTTGGGGCGGACGGAGGGACGCGGGAAACGTTCGCTCCGTCGGGTGGGCTCTGGGAGGTCTTTGGTTTGGGTGGCGGCTAGTGCTTCCGGAAAGGATGTGGGCATAGGTCGCGGAGCGACCAACGGCTCCGTTTCCATGAGGTCTGAGCCGTCCGAATCCTCTTCGGCTTCGGACGATTCAAACTCTTCCTCTTCGCTAGAAGAGTTGGGTTCAGAGTCGTCAGCTGCGGCGCGTCTCTTTCGCTCTATTTTATCCTCTGCGGATGAGGAGCGGTGGGCCTTCTTACCTGGGACTGTCGTTTGTCGGGCTGGGCCAGATGTCCCGGGCGTCGGGCTCGGTGATGGTGGTGTGGGCAGGTGGCTGGCGGGGATCTTCATTCACGATGATGAAGGTGGTGGCTCAGGTGAAGTTGCTGCTGGTGGCGGGGCTGGCATTGCGTGTTTTAAAGAAAGAAAGAAAGAAAGAAAATATTTATTTGCAAAAATAGCGGCGTACTTACATTACTCACAAGAAAATATAGATAACAACATGATAGATAATTTGTGCGCCGCATTTTCAACAAACAAGGATTGCACTCAGCTTATTGCTGTGCCAGAATTACATCCGACACAACGCTGATTTTCAGTGCAACCCTCCCTTTTGGCGTGATGTCCAGACGACCCAAAGTATTTATATAGACACACGCACATATACATATACACACACATACATATACATATATACACACATACACATACATACACACATACATATACACACACATACACATACATACACACATACATATACACACATATATATATATATATATATATATATATATATATATATATATATATATATATATATATATATATATATATATATATATATATATATATATATACCTAGTCAGGTCATAAATTCTGTCACATGTTTAATGTAAAATAATTGTAACAAGTTTATTCATTATGTAACCATTCATATACCAAAATGAACTTAACAAAACATAGATTCTTATGACATTAAAGTTTATTCAAAATGACCTCCGTGATTTTGAATACAGGCCTTCAATCTGCGCGGCCAGTCGTCTATCGCAGCACGAACGAGGTCCATATCAATATCGGCGGCTGCCTTAATCAAGGATGTCTTGAGTGACTCCAAATTAGGATGAGGCTTTGAGCACGCCTTTTCCTCCAAGTGTTGCCATATCTTGTAATCTAACGGATTCAAATCTGGACTGGAGGAGGGCCAGTCTTCGTGCCGGATGAAGTCGATTTCACGCGCCGCCAGCCAGTCTTGTGTGCTCTTCGCTCTATGAGCTGGCGCCGAATCTTGTTGGAATACCCAGTGCCTGTTATTGAACATGGTATGAGAAACAGGTTCCACAAGGTTCGTCAGGACTGTATTTTGATACACAACAGCATTCGTTTTTACACCTTTCTCACAAAAATGTACCTCTGTTAAGCCCCAATAAGAAACTCCCAACCATACCATGAGCGAGGATGGAAAATGACCTCGTTGGACACGCGGAATACGGTTGCTCGCTTCTTCACTACTGTGTGCGTACACCTTATCATTTTGTTTGTTGTAGCTCTCTTCTACGGTAAACATTTTTTCATCCGAAAAAAGAATTTCCCGATATTTTTTTCCCGCGTACCGCTTCAACAAAGCGCGGCATCTCTTCAGTCTCAGGTCTATTAGACGAGCATTCAAACGATGTCCTGTATTTCTTCGATATGCCCGAAGCCCTAAGTCTTCATTTAACACCCTTTTCACCGTGGTTCTGCTTAACCCCATCTGAAGGGCCAACAGTTTCTGCTTACGTTTGGGATTTCTTTGAATTCGTGCCTTCACAGCTTTTATCACTGCTGGAGTCCTAACAGACCGAGGGCGACCACTTCTTGACCTGTCATCTACACTAGAGTCTTCATTGTATCGTTTGATGGTACGATAAACGAATCTTTTGGTTATATTCAAATTTTTCAGTATGTTAAAAATTTGAATTGGCGCGTAACTACAACGATGCAACGCAATAACTGCAACACGGTCTTCTTTAAGCGTCCACTCCATATTTAAAAATGAGTAAAATTCTAAAAGTATACCTTTTTTATTTTCATGAACAATTCGAAATTCGAATTCAATAAACTTTTTTGTGGCCAGCATTCTAAAAGAAAAGTTTTTACTGTGTGACAATACTTATGACCTGACTAGGTATATATATATATATATATATATATATATATATATATATATATATATATATATATATATATATATATATATATATATATATATATATATATATATATATATATATATACATACATATATACATATACACACACATACACATATACATGTATATGCATTACTTAACCAACTACAGATTTGAAGATTCCTTCCGAAGTTGAAAATTGAAAACTGAATTACAAAAGTCACAATTTTTGCTGATTCTAATTACTGAATATCAAATTATTTATGAAATATATTAAAATTATATAATAATCTTTTCTAACTATTGGCAGGACCTTAAATTAATTACATTTCCAACACTCAAAATGAAACAACATTATAGCACTCAAACAACAAGATCACTAGCGGAAACAAATAATAAATTCTTGTAAAAAACAACTCTCTGTGAATATTTTGTGCTACTTTATTCTTAAAAGCTTATAACAAAAACATATACTCCATAAATTAACAGTTTCAAACAATTAAAATAATAATATAATAATACCTTAAACATATCTGGGGTCTTCTTTTTGTAACTGTAGTAAATAATTTTTATAATGAAATTTGAATGTAGAAATTGATTTCAGGCCTCTAATGGGTGGAGGAATGTCGTTCCAGCATTTCGTAGCAGCATGCTTAAAACAACCTCTAAAAGCAGCTGTTTTATGCTTAGGTGTTATTAGGGGCCTGGTAACAGATCGAACAGGATATTCCACTTTACTTTGCCTCCAATCAATCTTATTATATAAGTATGTAGGTTTTTGCGTAGAAATAACTCCAAATAATAAACAAGACAAATGCAGTTTTCTTCTTGCTGCCATTTTCAATGTATTATGTATGTTAAAATATGGAGTAACATGGCTTCTACGTGGAATTTGGAAACAATAGCGAGCACAAGCATTTTGAATGCGTTGAACGAGATATTCTGTTCTTTTTAAAAGACAAGGCCCATAAACAGTGTCACAGTAGTTGAGCTTTGATAAAATTAAACTTTCCGTGAGACGTTTCCTGACATCCTCATTAATGTACTGTC
This sequence comes from Malacosoma neustria, assembly GCA_963693495.1. Taxonomy (NCBI): domain Eukaryota; kingdom Metazoa; phylum Arthropoda; class Insecta; order Lepidoptera; family Lasiocampidae; genus Malacosoma; species Malacosoma neustria. The sequence goes on from OY856381.1 coordinate 15,912,933, forward strand.
TAATACTATACAAGATCTTTAGTCTATAGAAACAGTTTCTCATAACAATATTAATCTGTTTCTCAAAGCGAAGTTCAGAATCTATAGTGAGCCCTAAGCTGTAAGCGGTATCAACCATTTCTATTGGATCATGTTTAATTTTAATGATTGGGCTAGCGTCTTTAATTAGTTTTACCTGATGTCGATTTCCCAGAACTAAATACTTTGATTTCGCTGGATTTAATACTAGACAGTTTGCTTCTGACCATTCAGAAATTCTGCTTAGATCACTGTTCGTTTCCTCCACTGCTTTATCTATTTCCTTCGGATTGACGTGTATATATAGTTGTATGTCATGCGCGTACATGTGAAATATGCAATATTGAATACAACTTATAAGATCTGCAGTATAAAGGATGAATAACAGTGGACCCAATATTGAACCTTGTGGGACTCCTCTTGCTAGATTTAATGGTGTCGATGTAGTGGATGTTCCATTAGACCTCTGTAATTCCACTTGCTTTGATTGGTTTGTTAAATAGCTGTGAATCCACTTAATAGTATCCGTTGTAAATCCATAGAAAGCCATCTTGGATAACAGTAAAGATATGTTGATAGCATCGAATGCTCGAGAATAATCCAGCAAAACAAGCATAGATCCGCGCCCTTGATCCCGTTCCTCAGTAATATTACCTACAACATCACACAGTGCAGTTGCTGTGCCATGCTTCTTTCTAAATCCAGACTGTAGATCGGGTAGAATGCTATTCGTCTCTAGATATTCAATGACCTGTGAGTAAACTACCCTTTCTAATACCTTGGAGAGGCATGGCAATATACTGACTGGACGCAGATCTCTATTGCTTACAGGATCATTTTTCTTTGGAAGAGGACGAACAATGGCTTGTCGCCACAAGTCTGGGAATGTCTTTGATTCAATTGAAAGATTTATTAAGTGGGTCATTGAATCAAGTGCATTAGGCATAATTAATTTAATCATATCTATGTTAATTCCATCGACTCAAAAGCCTTTGATTTAAATGAATTTACAATTTTAAGAATTTTATTTGCTGTAGTATTTTGCAAAGAAAATTTGTTTTCACTATTTCTATGAAATTTAAAAAACGTTAGCTGCCGTATGCTTACATTATTTTCTCCAGGCACTTCCAAAAAAGACTTATTAATACTTCCGGGATCAGAAAAATGTGCTGGAAGCATTATTTCTTTGTGAGTTTGAAGTACACTGGATTTTAAGTTTTTCCATAGAGATTTAGAATTAGCTATATTGTTATTAATATGTTCCGTAAAGTAACCCTTTTTTCATTAATAAGAGCTTCTGATGATAGGCGCTTAAGGTCTAAATAATATTGTTTGTGTGCGGCGAGTTTAGTCTTATGAAACCTAATCCTAGCTTTGTCTCTGAGTCTGAACATTAATTTGATGTTGTCAATGATCCAAGGCGTAGGTGGCGTTTTAAATAATTTATTTTTTATAGGTGCATGGAGATTAAATAATCGAGTAATATTAGTAGTGAATACATTCACCAACACATTCACATCAACTTCCCCGCACATAATTTGCCATGAAATGGATTCCAAGTCATGCCAGACGCGGTCGAATGCCTTCTCCATGTCGAGGAACTCCTCCACGGTTTGTCCGACGTGAATGTGGAATTCCCTAATTTCCACAGAGGCATCTGCTGGAACAGGGTGAGGCGAGAACTGGACCTCCGGTGCCTAGCGAATATCTCCGCACGGTCCTGGGGGTCAAAGCGTCGTACCCCTTCGTTGTCCAGCAGAGGGTATGTTGGCGGCGAGGTGTGTAACAGCGCTTTATTTAGCGCGAATAGGTCCCTCTTATTGTCGGTTGCCCGGTCTATCACATTCTCCCAAGTCTGGCCGCGCCATGCCTTGACGGCTTCAGAGACTTGGGCTGTTAAGGCATTCAGCCTAGTCTTCAGTCTGGTTCTGGCCCACAAGCGGCGTAACGCACGCTTGCAGTTGATGTCGAGGCTTAACCGGGCGGGTCGTCTATGATCTGGGCGCTGTGTCGTCTCGGTGGTGGCGGTGTCCTTGGCGGCTTCCGTCCGTTCCATTAGGAGGCGGGCGGCTGCTTCCACCTCTTCCGGGACGGAGGACCTGCCGAATGTGAGGGCTTCTATTTCGTTGGCATAAGTAATCCAGTCGATCCTCGCTCTCAACGGCCTTCTTGGTATCAATACCGCCGTTGTTGCTAGAGTGATGAGGATGGGGAGGTGCTGCGTGTCCAGATCATAAAGCACCTCCACGTTGATCGGGCAGCTGAGATTCTTATGCACAATAATGTCGAGGACGTCAGCGCTTTTTGTAGGGTTTGTGGGAATATGCGTCGGGGCGTCCGGTCCCAGCACTTGGTAGCCGTTGGAATCGGTGTCTTCCAACAGCTTCTTACCGACCGGGTTCGTAAGTCTGGAGCCCCATGCGGGATTTTTGGCGTTCAAGTCCGCCGCAAGAATTGCCGGGGTATCCCCGCCAAGGATGTTTTGATCTTGAGGATAATAGCGTGCTGAAGGCGGCCGGTATCCCGCATAAATCCTCAATCTGCGTCCGGCCGCTTGCACCAGGATTCCCTTTGCACGGATTTCTTCGAAATCCGGGTCCTCTAGAACGTCGTGAACCACGTCTCGTCTTGCGAGGACCGCCGTGCCTCTGAATGCGGGTCCCCGCGGAGATAACTCGTCGCGACGATATACCGTGTAATTGGCCATTCTAAATGGGACACCGGGAGATAATTTGGTCTCGCCCAGCAAGATAATCTAGATATCTTGTTGCTGGGCGAGAAGACGCAACTGGGAGATTTTGTCTTGAATCCCCCCCGGGTTCCAATACAGGAGACGCAGGTTACCAGCGGAGCTATCCATTATATATTGTTCGGAGAGTGGTCAGTCTTCGTCTTGCCATTTCTTGAGTGTTACCCCCAGAGGCAAGGGTCTGGAATAGGTCGATTAGGGAGGCCATAATGGGACTCATTAACTCCCTAATCGTATTCCTTAATGTGGTTTCAATATCTATGTTTTCTCTAGGCACGTTGGGACGGCGGCTCCTGCTTCTTCTTGTTGGTGGCACAGGAGCTGGTTGAGCAGTCTGGAGGTGCATTGCGGCAGGTACTGGTGCATTACCGTGGCCGCAATGAGTGCAGGGCGTCTCCTTCGCAGATTCAGAGGCAGTCGCCTGCGATTGGTGTTGTTGTTGGGCGATCGAGGCCTCCGTGCACGCCATTGGTTGAGGTGCAGTGAGGGGCGTGGCCCGCGATTTGCCCCGCCTGCGTTTGCCCTTCTGTCGCTGTGGTAATGAAGCGCCTCTTGGGATGGGCTCGTTTGCGGGAGGGGCCAATGTCCCTCCCGATACTGGGACAGCAGGTGGTACAGACCGGGGCTGCTGCGGATTACGCGGCAGCGGTGTCGGCACAGGACGTGGAGGTGAGAAGTCTTCTTCTCGGGGCGCCTGGGCCCTCCGGCGTTCCGCGCGAGTCGGGCGTAACGGGCGTTCTTTGCCCCGGGAGGGGGGTGGTGGTGGGTGCCTCTTGATGCCCCGCTTCCTTGCTTCTTTAATATAAACGGGGCATCTTTTGTCATTGGCGGTATGTGCGCACTGACAATTGGCGCAAGTGGCGGCCTGTTCTAACGGTCTTGGGCACTCCCTCGCGAGGTGGTTCTCGCCGCACCGTACACATCGAATTTGACGGTGACAGTTTGCCGAAGCGTGCCCAAACGCCTGGCAACGATGGCACTACGGGACTCCTCCGGCACCTTTCCAGCCTTCAATGGTGATGCCCGGCATATAAAGCAACTCCTTGGTTGCATATAGCCGGGCAAGTTCCTCTTCTGAGAGGTGGTTCAAGGTCACGTGGAAAAGGCAGCCTGGTTTGCCTCTGCCTCCCGGGATATAACGCACATGGAGCACCTCAAAGTTCAGCTCCTGAAGGGCGGCCTTTATTTCCAGTGGATCTGTGGCTGCCGGTAATCCCCTCAGTGCCACTTTCGATGGCACCTCACAGGGGACGCTATAGCAATACCACCTTATATTGGTGTCTGCTGCTGACACCTCGGTCAGGTATTGCTGGATGATTCTGTACTCAGCGGCGGATTTTGGGATGAACCGCACACCGGTTTTGAATGGTCGTCCGTTGGGGCATGGCCCAGTCGGGTGTGGAGCGTCTTAAAATGAGCGCTCCAGTTGGGCAGGTTATACACAACCAGGGGTGGATAGCTCTGCTGTCGTTCTGTTCTGGTGGGAGTCGAGGTCGCCACCGGCTGGGGAGTCCTTGACCCTTGTTGAAGGGGCGGTGATGGGGCGTCGGTAGACATGGCCGTGGCTGAGCGGCCGGGTGTCGTCTCCGGAACTCCAGGGACATCTTTATATAAGGTTGATCTCGATGGTGTTGGGGTGGATTCGTCTGATCCAGCTGACTCCTCATCGGAGTCCTCGCTGGAGGACGAGGTGTATACGGAGGCGATCTCTTGTCCGCCGTCGTCCGCGGGTACTACAGGGGGAGTTGTTAGGTTTAACCCTTGTTAGGTTTCTTCGAGCTGCGCTCCTCCGAGGAGGAACGCTTGCGGCGAGCAGCCTTGGCAGCATAGGAAGGCGCTTCTGTCGATGGACGCACAGTTCCATCTGACGTCGAAGGCCCAGCCACTGCTGGTCGAGGCATCATTGATGAATCAGCTGACCGTGGGGCCAGACGGGGGTCACGGGGTGGCCTAGGTGGATCGGCCATGATAGGTGCAGATTTAGGTTAGAAATGTGGTCAGAGTGGTTCACCACATGACGCTTCCAAATGAAGCACAGTGTGAAGCACACGAGGGCCACTGGTTCGGGGAACTCACCCACAGCGGGTGCCGTGGGGATCACGCACTACCAGTGGTCTGAGATTTACAGATGCGACTTTCGGCGGGTAACGATGGTGGGTGTATGGAGAGCTCGACGTTAGCTAGGAGTCAACGGAGCAGGCGTCCACACAGAGCACGATGTAGCCAACCGAAGCGAGTGAAAACCTCGATTTATTCCGCTGGGTCTTCTTCCCCTTCTACAGGGGTAGGTAGGGGTCTCGAAGCAGGGCCTCTTTACCCCGGCTTCAACTCAGGGGGCGACTACCCCTCGGTGACGTGGAGTTGGCCGCCGGAGCTCGCACGCCTATGTGGCCGGCGGGGCGTCACGGCGGCCTGTCGATGGCTGTATCTTCGGCCTAGGTGGCCATCCTGAAATCAGCTTAGTATCATTAGCGCCTGGGGCCTTGTGACCCCGGCGAGTGTGTGTGGGTGTGTGTGTGTGTGTGTGTTGGTGTGCGTGGGCCTGTTGGTGTGCGTGGGCCTGTTGCGTCGTCTCCCTGTTCGGACGACGCGACTAGGTCTCTCGGGGTTGGGCGCCAGGGTCCTCGGTGTTCCGGTGATCGTGTGTGCAGCGGGGCAATGCCGTGGAGGTGATCGTGTGGGCCGTTGTCGGCGCGGTCGAACATTCGATGCGCCGATTTTGCTACGACTTCCCTCACACGGTCGATGCCCAAGTCGCGGCGGATAACGTCATTTCTGACGAACCGGCCTGCGTCGGTGCACATACGAAGAACGATGTTTTGTTGCGCTTCTAGTCGCGCAAGCTGCGTTTTGGAGCATAGCGCTAGCCATGCTGGAGCGGCGTAGGTCAGTCTTGAGAGAAGATAGGTCTTGTAGATCCTTATCTTGGTTCTCATAGACATTCTGGAAGCGAGGACAGGTCGGAGTTGTGCCCTGACGGCGCGTGTCTGATTTACGACATGCTCCACCTGGGCTTCCATGCTCAACGACCTGTCGATGTGTACTCCGAGATACTTCACCGAGTGTTTCCATTCGATGGCTTCTCTTCGGAGCTTCAGTGTCGGTGGTGGTTTCATGTGGGTCCAGCGGGCGAATGCTAGCGCGGCGGTTTTGTTAACGTTAACCGCCATGCGCCAGTTGTCTAGCCACGCTGGCAGTGTGTCGAGGAGCCTCTGCATTCGTCGTGCTGCAAAATCTAAGTTCATAGATTTAGTGAAATGGGCGCTGTCGTCTGCGAACAGCGCCAGAGTGATGTCTGGTTCTCCCGGTCGTGGGAGCTCGGAGGAAGTCGGGATGTCGTCTGTGTAACCCCGTACAAGATTGGTGACAGACCACTTCCTTGGGGAACTCCGGCAGTGATGGTCCGTTTTTGGGAATGGGTCGTTTGCTCAACCGTGCTATGTGCGGATATAGTCGGCGCAATAACAGTCGTTCGAATAGCTTGGCGATATGCGGCAGAAGCGTAACCGGCCGGTAAATCGCTGGTAGTCGGCGATCTTTACCTGGTTTTGGGAGCATATCGTCATGCTTACCTTACCGGTTTTCTAGACGTCTGGGAAGTGGTGTGTGCGTAGGATGCCGTTGAAGAGTCTCGCGAGCGCTACGAATCCCTTCCTCGGCAGCCGGCGAAGTGTGGCAGCGTTGAATCCGTCGCATTCCGAAGCTTTCCGGAGTGGCAGGCGGAGTGCGGCTTTGCGTACCTTTGCGAGGGAGATGAAGTCTTCCCCTTTCAGGGGTGCGGCTGGGTGCGTCAGGAAGTCCTCGAGGGTCCTCTCGACACGCTCGTGGTGCTGCTTAGTGATCCATGAGGCTGCTGCTGGGATCGGGTGTGGTGAGAATTGTCCTTCTAGGTGTTTGGCGAATATTTCCGCCCTATCCTGTGGATCAAATCTTTTCACACCTTGGTCGTCCAATAGCGGGTATGTGGGGATTGTGGATCTGGTTAGTGTTTTGCAGAGGCTGTGAAGGTCCGCTTCGTGTTCGGAGACCTGGTCGAGATGTCTCTCCCAGGTTTCACCTCTCCACGTCTTCACTGCCTCCGTGATTTGTGCTGTTAGTTTGTTCAGCCTGGTTTTAACCATTGGACATCTTGTTCTGGCCCACAGGCGTCTAAGGGCGCGCTTGTGAGCTATGTCCTGCTTAAGCCGGAATGGTAGTGTTGGTCTCCTTGGCCGTGTGGTGATTAATGTTGTGTTTGCATCCTTGGCTGCTGTCATTCGCTTCGTTATTAGGTCGGCTGCGGACTCCACCTCCTCCGGAGCGGTGAGCTTGCCAAGTGTGATTTCTTCCATGTCCTTCGCATACCCTGTCCAATTTGTCCTTTTGCGCAGCCTCGATCTCGGAGCCAGTGGTTCCGCGACGGCTAGCGTCACCAGGATTGGTAAGTGCTGTGTGTCCAGGTCGTACAGCGCCTCCAGTTGGATAGGGCAGCGAAGATTTTGGTGTATGACAATGTCGAGTGTATCTGCACTCCATCTAGGGTTGGATGGTATGTGTGTGGGGGAATCCAGAGCGATGACTGTAAGGCCTCTGGATTCTGTGTGTTTAAGCAGGTGTCTGCCTGCTGCGTTGATGGTTCTAGACCCCCACGCTACATGTTTGGTGGCGTTAAGATCGCCTGCAAGCAGCGTGGGCGTCGAGCCGTCGAATATGTTATTTATGTCGTGGCTGTTGTAGCGAGGGCATGGTGGTTTATAGCCAGCAAAGATCCTGGTTTCTTTACCGGCCACTTTCACCAAGACGCCGCATGCGCGCAACTCGGTGAATTCCGGATGTGGCAATTCGTCGTGGACGATATCTCTGCGAACTAGAACCGCCGTACCTCTAATGTATGCGCCGTATGGTCGGCCGCGCTCGGAAATTTCATCGCGCCGATATACGACGTAGTTGGGCAGCCGGAGTGTGTGGGTTGATCGCAGCTTAGTTTCGCCCAGGAGGATGATGTGAATATCCTGCGACTGTGCTAGTACTCTAAGTGCGTTGAGGTTGGGCTGGATCCCTCCAGGGTTCCAGTACAAGATGCGGAGTTGGGGCTGGGTTGCTGCTGATTCTAAGGGTCCCCTGTCCATGTTGGTTAGGGTTTAGGACTGCCAACGTGCCTAGTGCGGCGTCGCGTAGGTTGCGACCCTCCACTAGGGCTGAGACTAACAGCGTCAGGGCCCCACAGAACCTCTCCATGCGGTCTAGCCGCTGTAGGATGAGGGTCAGTGGATCCCCGGCGCCGGTCTCTGTTGGTGTGTGTTGGGTGACTGGTGACACAGTGAGCGTGTGTTTGTTGTGTTATGGGCATTGATGTGGGTGCGTGTTTGGGTTTGGGTGTGGGTGTGTGTGTGGGTGCGGGTGCAACAGCGACGGCTGGTGCCGTGTGGTTGCGCTCGCGGTTACTCACCCTGTGTTGCTTCGAAGGTGCCGCTCTCGGTGTTGGCTGCGGTGCCCCTGGCGTCGCCGGCGCTGCGGGCGCTCGCTTTGCGGTCGGCGGTGCCCGAGCGGCGGTCACCGGAGCGCTGACTGTGTTCCTCTCCGTGGCTGGTGTGTTGCGGAGTGCTGGTTTTGACACTTCTCTTGTGTCTCGTGCTCTTCCGCCTCTTCTGTGGCTCTTGCGTGCTGACAGGGGGGCCCCACGTGGGACTGGTGGATTCGCCGGGGCGACTAAGGTCGTCCCTAGCTGTGGGAGTGTTGGGTGCCTCTCTGGTGATAGAGGTCGTTGCGCCTTCCTTCTCTCTGCCCGAGTGAGATTGAGAGTGCGGGCTGCTTGGGTTTTGGGGGTGGGGGGAGAAGTTTTAATTCCCTTCCTCCTAGCCTCTTGGATGTAGCGGCTACAGCGTCTGCTGTTAGCCGCGTGCGCCTTTCCGCAATTGGCGCAGGTCGGTGGCTGGTCCTTAGGACGACTGCAATCTTTTGCAGTATGGGGGCCTGCGCACCTCACGCACGCGATGGTGTGGTGGCAATTGGCGGACGAGTGGCCGAAGTTTTGCCATCGGTGGCATTGGGGGATTCCTCCGTTGCCACGCCATGCTTCGATTTTAATACCAGGCATAAAAAGCAGGGTATTGGTGGCCTATAGCCGGGATTTATCCTCATTGTTGAGGTGCAGGATGGTGGCATAGAATAGCCATCCTGGGCGCCCATTGGCACCGGGGATCCTTCGGACATAGTTAACTTGGAATCCCAAGTTAACGAGGGCGGTTTGGATTTGCGCCGGTTGAGTATCGGCGGGGAGTCCGCGGATCGCGACCTTAGTCGGGATGTCCGCTGGGTTGGCGTAACAGTACTACTGGATCGTGGTATCTTGTTTGGTAGCATCTTCCAGGTACTTCTGTACAACTCTGTATTCTTCGGGTGAGGCCGGTATGAACCGGAACCCTTTCCCGAAAGGGCGGACATTGGGAGGGTGGCCTAGTAGTGCCTGAAGTGCACTAAAATGGTAAACCCAGTTGGGTAAGTTGTCCACAACTATGGGTGGATATCCCTTAGTTGTAGGGGCGGGCGGAGGGACGCGGGAAGCGTTCGCTCCGTCGGGTGGGCTCTGGGAGGTTTTCGGCTTGGGGGCGGCTAGCGCTTCCGCAAAGGATGTGGGCGAAGGTCGCGGGACGACCGACGGCTCCGTCTCCATGAGGTCCGAGTCGTCTGAACCCTCTTCGGCTTCGGACGATTCAAACTCTTCCTCTTCGCTAGAAGAGTTGGATTCGGAGTCTTCGGCCAAACTTCGGGCTGGGCCGGATGTCCCGGGCGTCGGGCTCGGTGCTGGTGGCGTGGGCAGGTGGCTGACGGGGATCTTCGTTCCCGATGCTGTTGGTGGCTCCGGCGACGTTGCTGCTGGCGGCGGGCCCGGCATTGCGTGTTTTACACTTCACTTTGCATAGAAGTTTTAAGCGTGGGAACCTCTACGTGCGCGGACGGAGTGCTCAGACCACTAGGTTTGTGACGGGGGCTGTACGACCATCGACCATTCACTGTAAGACCATCGACCTGTATGCCCCTACACTGTATGACCGTACCGGGTGGGTGTCGGCAAGCGACTGTGGTTGTGTTCCTTAGCGTCTTTTTTTTTTAAATCTAAGGCTATTGTTGTCTCAGACGACTCGACAGCGACTGTTCCTTGGTGTCTATCACGCGTGGTCTTCTTTCTCCACTTCATTATTGGAGAAGGTAGGGGCCTTGTGTGTTTTACACTTCACTTCGAATTGACTAATAAGCTTGGGAGTCTCTACGTGCGCGGACGGAGTACTCAAACCACTAGCTTTATGATTGGGGCTGTACGACCAAAGACCATTCACTGTAAGACCATCGACCTGTATGTTCCTACACTGTATGACCGTACTGGGTGGGTGTCGGCAATTTTTTTTTTTCTTAAAGCTAAGGCTGTCATCGTCTCAGACGACTAACGACAGCAACACCGGGCGGAAAAGGCGTTCAGACCCCGTGGGAGCGGGGTCGATCAGCCGTGGCAGCGTGCTCGGGGCGCGTCTCTTGTGAAGCGCGCTCCCGGCTCGAACGCTGCATGGGGAATATACAAAGGGCAGCCACGAATGGCAAGAATACTATTAATTGGGGACTATCGACTTCACCGGTGAAGCCGATCCTATTCTAATCTACTACCGTTTCGGAGTGCTTATAGCTGGGGGAGAAGAAACAGCGAAAGAAACTCCCCCGCAACACATCTATTCTACGTGTATTTCTGTAATGTGTGCTTGTGTACGGCTACAGGCTATGGGGGGGCGGAAGGCGGTCCTAAACCTATTGTGTCGGGCTGGTCCATGCCGGACTGGGGGGATTGCGTCCGCGAGAGCATTCGCTTCAGCGTCCTAGAGATGGGGTCGCGTCGTCGGGGTGCGGGTGCGGCGGAGGCGGGCTTCGGTTGCGGCCGAAGGTGCTTTCCGTAGAAAGCCGCGATGTGGCCGTTCAGGCCTTTTAAGGTTTCAGGGCTGGTCCCCTGGACGAATTTTAGGAATTCGGCCAGGGTCGGGGTGAAGGGGGTGTCCCTACTCGTGTCCATCTTCGGGAGGGACAGACCGGGGATGTGTCCGAGTGTGTAAAATAAGTCCCTCTGCCGGGGTAGGCAGGGGGTGCGTCCTATCGTGAGCCCTAAACTGTGTAGACCTTCGCCAATCTCAATGTGCGAAGGGTCCCTATCTGCTTTGGGGGAAAATCAGCCCCAAAGAATGGAAGGAGGGATGGGTAGGGTGGAGATTGGGCGATACTTGGGCCCGACTAGGGGTCCCCCCAAGGCCGGGTGGTCCAAGCCCGTCTGAGTATGCCTTTCCCTGAAGGGGAAACGGCAGGCGCTCGGGGCACGCCTCAGCCAAGTGCGTTAACACTGCTGGGTATCCCTTGGCTGACCACTCGCGTGGATTTACAAATGGGATCGAACGCCCGTAAGGCAGATCACAATCAAATTGCGAATGCAAATTCGCAATGTGATTGTGTCCACCCGTTCGGCGATATAATGAACAATTCGCAGCTGCGCTGAGTTAGCTGCTATTGTATTGAGACAATACAATAGGCCATGCCCGGGCGCGGCGGCTGTCCGATGCGGCGGGTGCGGCGAGGTGCGGTGTGGGGGGCTCGGTAGCGTGCGTAGCGTGTGCGGGCGTGTGTACGTCCGTTCGGTGCGGGCGCTGGAGCCGGAGTGGGGTGTCGGCAAGCGACTGTGTGTCTCGATTTATTGACAACAACCGGGTCTTCTTTCTCCTTGTAGTGCGGAGAAGGTAAGGGCCTCGAGGTACTCCTCTTTACCCCGGCATCTTCTCGGCGGGCTACAACCCGCCGGTGACTAGGTAAACCGCAAAGCGGCTTGTATTTGGCAATCTTTGCGTACGGTGGCCATCACGGGCTTTATGTTGGCCATCCGTGGCGTTTGTTGGCCTTCTTCGGCGTTGCGGTAATTCTTATTTGCGACCTCATATCACCCTATACGGGCTGACCGATGATGTTGCGAGGGGTTGGTCTCCACATCTTGGGGCGAAGCATCTCTGGCGGCCGTGCGTGCAGTGGTGCGATCCCGTGGAGGTGTGTGTGGCGGCCGTGATCAGCGCGGTCAAACAGACGGCGCGTTGTTTGCACCACAAATTCCTCGACACTGGGAACGCCCAAGTCGCGGGAAATGACATCGTTGCGGACGAACCAACCCGCTCCGGTGCATATCCGTAGGGTGATATTCTGTTGTGCCTGAATCTTCTCCTTGAGACTCGGAGAGCACAGCGCGTACCAGGCTGGGGCAGCATAGGTGAGCTTCGAGCGAAGGTAGGTTTTGTAGACCCCGATCTTCGCCTTCAGGGGCATCTTAGATTGTAGGACAGGCCGGAGTTTCGCCCTGGCGCCTCGCGTCGCCTGAATGGCGTACTGCGTCTGGGCGGCCATACTCAACGACCTGTCGATCTTCACCCCGAGGTACTTGACCGTGGTCTCCCACCTGATCACCTGTCCTCGAAGTTTCAGCGTTGGTAGTACTGGTCGCCGGTGGGTAACAGGCAGCGCGGCGGTTTTCTCCAAGTTGACTGCCATGCGCCACCTGTCTAACCATTCCGGGAGTTTGTTCAGGACGCACTGTATTCTCTTGCAGGCTATATCCATTGAGTAGGAGGTCGCAAAATAAGCGCTGTCGTCAGCGTATAGGGCCAGCAAGACATCCCTCTCCCCTGGGATGTCGTTGGTGTACCACCCGTACAGCGCTGGAGACAAACAGCTACCCTGCGGTACTCCCGCAGTAATTGGACGTCTTCGGGATGTTACTGGCTCAACCGTAACGAAAAAGCTCCGACCTCTCAAGAACGATGCCACCAGGTGAACGATAGCTGGCGGTGTGGGTGATTCTATCAGCTTGAAAATAAGTACGTCGTGCCATACTCGGTCGAACGCCTTTTCAACGTCCAGGAAGACGCCGACCGTAGGCCGCCGACGGACGAATTGCACGGCGAGATGGTGGAGTACGCGCACAAGTTGGAGCGTCGTGGAGTGGCCGCTGCGGAATCCATGCTGTTCCTCCCGTGGCTCTATGTGGGGAGTCAGCCTCCGCTGCAGTAGACGCTCAAACAACTTGGCGACGTGAGGCAATAACGTGATGGGCCGGTAGCTTGATGGCAGGCGCCGATCTTTGCCCGGTTTCGGGAGCGTTATAACTTTCCCGGTCTTCCAGACCTCGGGAAAGTGGCAAGTCCGCAGGATACCGTTGAACAGTTTCGCCAATGCGGCGAATCCCCTTCTAGGCAGCAACCGAAGAGTGTCTGGTGGGCAGCCGTCGTAGCCCGGAGCCTTTCTTCGACTGAGGCGTTGTGCGACCTTCTTCACCTCAGCTGGGGAGATGAAGGAATCCCCGTCCAAATCAGGAGGGGACTGGCACAGGAACTATTCGACGGTCCGCCCGACGTCGTGGTGAAAGTTCTTAATGATATAAGAGGTATCTGCTGGAACTGGATGGGGCGAGAACTGGACCTCCAGGTGTTTGGCGAAGATCTCCGCGCGGTCCTGGGGGTCAAAACGTCGCACCCCTTCAGAGTCCAGCAGGGGATATGTAGGCGGCGACGTGTTCAGCAGCATTTTGTTGAGCGAGTGCAGATCTCTTTGATTTTCGGTTGCCCGGTCAAATACATTCTCCCAGGTATGGCCGCGCCAAGCCTTGATGGCTTCTGATACCCGGGCTGTTAAGGCATTCAGCCTAGTCTTCAGCACAGGACATCTGGTTCTGGCCCACAAACGGCGCAAAGCACGTTTGTGGTTGATGTCGAGGCTTAACCGGGCGGGGAGAGTAGGGCGTCGATGATCTGGGCGCTGAGTCGTCTCAGTAGTAGCGGTGTCCTTGGCGGCTTCCATCCGTTCCATCAGGTGTTGGGCGGCTGCCTCTACCTCTTCCGGGACGGAGAGCCTGAAAAGTGTGAGGACTTCCATTTTGTTGGCATAGGTTTGCCAATCTATCCTCGCTCTCAACGGCATTCTCGGTGTCATTACCGCCGTTATTGCGAGAGTGATGAGGATGGGGAGGTGCTGCGTATCCAGGTCGTATAGCACCTCCACATTGATCGGGCAACTAAGGTTCCTATGCACAACGATGTCGAGGACGTCAGCGCTGCCAAAGGGGTTGCTAGGGATGTGAGTGGGAGCATCTGGTCCCAGCACTTGGTAGCCACTGGATTCGGCGTCTTCCAGTAGCTTTTTACCGACCGGGTTGATCTTACGAGAGCCCCACGCGGTGTTCTTCGCGTTGAGGTCTGCCGCAAGGATCGTTGGAGTGTTCCCATCAAGTATGTTCCTGAGGTCTTCAGGCGTGTAGAGGGGCGAGGGCGGTCGGTAGCCGGCAAATATTCGCAATTCTCGTCCGGACACGTGCACCAGGATCCCCTTGGTTCGAATTTCAGTGAAGTCCGGGTCCTCCAAGGGTTCATGGACGACGTCCCTTCTGGCGAGGACTGCCGTGCCTCTGTAGGGCTTACCTCGCGGGGATAGTTCGTCCCTACTGTACGCCGTATAATTAGCCACACTAAAGGGGGCTCCGGGTCTCAATTTGGTTTCGCCCAGCATAATGACCTGGATATCTTGTTGCTGGGCGAGAAGACGTAGTTGGGAGATTTTCTCAGTAATCCCCCCGGGGTTCCAATAGAGGAGGCGTAGCGTGCCGTTGGTGGATCTATCCATTGTACATCGTGCGGAGTGAGGTCAGTCTACGCCTTGCCATCTCCTGGGTGTTTCCCCCAGTGGCAAGGGTTTGGAATAAATCAATCAGGGAGGCCATAATGGGGCCCATTACCTCCCTGATCGTATTCCTTAAAGTGATTTCTATTTCTGCATATAGGGCACTAGGTGTCTTGTTGCGGCGACTTCTGCTTCTCCTGGTTTCAGATACTGGGCCTGGTTGAGGCATCTCTTCTTTTTGGCGATGCATTGCGGCTGGGATTTGCACGTTTCCGTGCACGCAATGAGCGCAGGGCGTCTCCATCGCAGGTTTTCCAGCTACCGCCTGTGATTGGCGTTGGGTTTGGCCAATAGCGGCGACCGAGGCTTCCTGTCGCGCCATTGGCTGGCCTGTTTCGAGGGGTGTGGCCCGAGATTTGCCCCGCCTTCGCTTGCCTTTCTGGCGCTGCGGTAGCGGGGCGCCTCTTGGAACGGGTTCGTTTGCGGGAGGAGCCAATGTTCCTCCCGGTATTGTCACGGCGGGTGGTTTTCGGGACTGTTGAGTTCTGCGCGGCAGCGGTATCGGCACCGGGCGTAGCGGCGAAAAGTCCTCTTCGCGGGGCGCCTGGGCCCTCAGGCGTTCCGCGCGGGTCGGGCGTGGCGGGCGTTCTTGGCCCCGAGAGGGGGGTGGTGGTGGGTGCCTCTTGATGCCCCGCTTCCTGGCCTCCTTGATGTAAGCTGGACACCGTTTATCATTTGCAGTGTGGGCTCTCTGACAGTTCGCACAGGTGGCGGGTTGATCTAGGGGTCTTTGGCACTCCCTTGCGAGGTGGTTTTCACCACACCTCACACATTTAATGGGGCGATGGCAGTTCGCCGAGGCGTGCCCAAACGCCTGGCAGCGGTGGCACTGTGGTACTTCTCCGGCGCCTCTCCATCCCTCAATAGTGATGCCCGGCATATATAGCAACTCCTTGGTTGCATATAGCCGGGCAAGTTCTTCTTCCGGAAGGTGGGTCATGGTTATGTGGAAGAGGCAGCCTGATTTGCCTCTTCCTCCAGGGATGTGCCGAACATGGAGTACTTCAAACCCCAGTTTGGTAAGGGCATCCTTTATTTCTTGGGGATCGGTGTCCGCCGGTAATCCCCTCAGCGCGACTTTGGTAGGCACCTCATTCGGGACACTATAACAGTACCACTTAATTGTGGCATCTGCTGCAGATACCTCCATCAGGTACCTTTGGATAACTCTGTACTCGGTGGCGGACTTTCGTATGAACCGCACACCGGTTTTGAATGGACGGCCGTTGGGAGCGTGGCCCAAACGGTTGTGGAGGGTCTTGAAATGGGCTATCCAATTTGGAAGGTTGTCCACAACCAAGGGTGGATAGCTCTGCTGTCTCTCTGGAACGGTGGGTGTTGAGGTAGCCACCGGCTGTGGGGGCGGGGATGCGGCGCCAGACATGGCCGCAGCTGAGCGGCCGGATGCCATCTCCGGAACTCCCGGAACGTCTATGTACGACGTCGATCTCGACGGCGTAGGCGTGGACGATCCTGTTGTCTCGTCATCCGAGTCCTCGCTGGAGGGGGATGAGTAGACGGGGGCGATCTCTTGACCGCCATCATCCGCGGGTTCAAACATAGGGGGGGTTTTCCCCTTATTGGGTTTCTTGGTGGAGCGTTCCTCTGAAGAGGAGCGCTTACGACGGGCTGCCTTTGCAGCATATGTCGGCACTTCTGCCGATGGATGCACAGCTCCATCGGACGTCGAAGGCCCAGGCATCGCTGGACTCGGCACCGTGGGAGGGGCATCTGCTGACCGTCGGGCCAGACGGGGGTCTCGGGGCGGCCTTGGTGGATCGGACATGTTTCTAGTTGGTTACTAGTGATTGTGGTCACAGTGGTTCACCACATGATGCTTCCCTAGGAAGCACAGTGTGAAGCACACGAGGGCCACTGGTTCGGGGAACTCACCCACAGCGGATGCCGTGGGGATCACGCACCACCAGTGGTCTGAGATTCGCTGCGGCTGTCGGCGGGTGACGAGGGTGAGTGTATGGGATCTCGACGTTAGGTATGTCAACGGAGCATCAACCACACAGAGCACGATGACACCAACCGATGCGAAGTAAACCTCTCGTAAAGTTGACTTGATCTTCTTTCTCCTTATGTTCGGAGAAGGTAGGGGCCTCGAGGTAAACCTCTTTACCCCGGCATCTTCTCGGCGGGCCACTACCCGCCGGTATCTGGGTAAAGCCGCGAAGCGGCTATATTATATGTATGTTTTGCAGTCATTGCGTACGGTGGCCATCACGGGCTTTATGTTGGACATCCGTGGCGTCTGTTGGCCTTCTTCGGCGTTGTGGTGCTTCTTGTTTGCGACCTCATATCACCCTATACGGGCCGACTGATGAGCTCGCGAGGGGTTGGTCTCCACATCTTGGGACGAAGCATATCTGGAGGTCGTGCGTGAAGTGGAGCGATCCCGTGGAGGTGTGTGTGGCGGCCGTGATCAGCGCGGTCAAACAGACGGCGCGTTGTTTGCACCACAAATTCCTCGACACTGGGAACGCCCAAGTCGCGGGAAATGACATCGTTGCGGACGAACCAACCCGCTCCGGTGCATATCCGTAGGGTGATATTCTGTTGTGCCTGAATCTTCTCCTTGAGTCTCGGAGCGCACAGCGCGTACCAGGCTGGGGCAGCATAAGTGAGCTTCGAGCGAAGGTAGGTCTTGTAGACCCCGATCTTCGCCTTCAGGGGCAGCTTAGATTGGAGGACAGGCCGGAGTCTCGCCCTCGCGGCGCGGAGCGCCTGGATGGCGTGTCGCGTCTGGGCGGCCATACTCAACGACCTGTTGATCTTCACCCCGAGGTAAGTGACCGAGGTCTCCCACCTGATCTCCTGTCCTCGAAGTCTCAACGTAGGTAGTTCTGGTCGCCGGTGGGTGACTGGCAGCGCAGCAGTTTTATCCACGTTGACTGCCATGCGCCACCTGTCTAACCAGTCCGGGAGTTTGTCAAGGACGCGCTGTATTCTCTTGCAGGCTAACTTCGCATTGTTAGAGGTCGCAAAATACGCACTGTCGTCGGCGTATAGTCCCAGCAAGACATCCCTCTCCCCTGGGATGTCATTTGTGTACCATCCGTACAGTGCTGGGGACAAGCAGCTACCCTGCGGTACTCCCGCAGTAATAGGGCGACTCCGGGAAGTGGTTTGCTCAACCGAAACGAAAAAGCTCCGGCCCCTCAGGAACGATGCCACCAGGTGGACGATTGCTGGCGGTGTGGGTGTCTCCATAATTTTGTATATAAGTCCGTCGTGCCATACTCGGTCGAACGCCTTTTCAACGTCCAGGAAGACGCCGACCGTAGGCCGCCGACGGACGAATTGCACAGCGAGGTGGTGGAGCACGCGCACAAGTTGGAGCGTCGTGGAGTGGCCGCTGCGGAATCCAAACTGTTCCTCCCGTGATTCAAGGTGGGGAGTCAGCCTCTGCAGCAGTAGACGCTCAAACAATTTGGCGACGTGGGGTAGTAACGTGATGGGCCGGTAGCTGGAGGGCAGGCGCCGATCTTTGCCCCGTTTCGGGAGCATGATGACTTTCCCGGTCTTCCAGACCTCGGGAAAGTGGCAAGTCCGCAGGATGCCGTTAAACAACTTCGCCAGGGCGGCGAATCCCCTTCTGGGCAGGAAACGGAGAGTTTCTGGCGGGCAGCCGTCATAGCCCGGAGCCTTTCTTCGGCTGAGGCGTAGTGCGGCCTTCTTCACCTCGGCTGGGGAGATGAAGGTATCCCCGTCCAAGTCAGGGGGGGTCTGGCCCAGGAACTCTTGCACGGTCCGCTCAACGCGAAGGTGGAACTCCTTGTTTTGGGTGGAGGCATCTGCTGGAACTGGATGAGGCGAGAACTGGACCTCCAGGTGTTTGGCGAAGAGCTCCGCACGTTCCTGGGGGTCAAAATGTCGCACCCCTTCAGAGTCCAGCAGGGGGTATGTGGGCAGTGGAGCACTCAGTAACACTTAATTCAGAGTATGAAGGTCCCTTTGGTTTTCGGTTGCCCGATCAATCGCATTCTCCCAGGTATGGCCGCGCCAAGCCTTGATGGCTTCTGATACCTGGGCTGTTAAGGCATTCAGCCTAGTCTTTAGCACAGGACATCTAGTTCTGGCCCACAAACGGCGCAACGCACGCTTGTGGTTGATGTCGAGGCTTAACCGGGCGGGGAGAGTAGGTCGTCGATGAGTTGAGCTCTGGGTCGTCTCGGTGGTAGCGGCATCCTTGGCGGCTTCCATCCGTTCCATTAGGAGATGGGCGGCTGCCTCAACCTCTTCCGGGACGGAGAGCCTGCCGAGTGTGAGGGCTTCCATCTCGTTGGCATAGGAACTCCAGTCGATCCTCGCTCTCAACGGCCTTCCTGGTGTTAATACCGCCGTTGTTGCGAGAGTGATGAGGATGGGGAGGTGCTGCGTGTCCAGATCATAGAGCACCTCCACGTTGATCGGACAGCTGAGATTCCTATGCACAACGACATCGAGAACGTCAGCGCTGTGGTTCGGGTTTCCTGGTATATGCGTGGGGGCATCCGGTCCCAACACCTGGTAGCCGCAGGATTCGGCGTCTGCCAGCAGCTTCTTCCCGACCGGGTTTGTGACTCTGGAGCCCCACGCAGGATTCTTGGCGTTGAGGTCCGCCGCGAGTATCGCCGGGGTGTCCCCGCCGAGAATGTTATAAAGGTCTTGAGAGTTGTAGCGCGCAGAAGGCGGCCGGTATCCGGCATAGATCCTCAGTTCCCGTCCGGCCGCTTGCACTAGGATACCTTTTGACTGGATCTCTTCGAACTCCGGGTCGTCTATGACATGGTGAACCACGTCCCGCCTTGCGAGGACCGCCGTGCCTCTGTAGGCGTGTCCCCGCGGAGATACTTCGTCCCGACGGTGTGCCGTGTAATTTGCCATCCTTAGAGAGTCGGTCGGTAGCAACTTGGTCTCGCCCAGCAGGATAATCTGGATATCTTGTTGCTGGGCGAGAAGACGTAACTGGGGGATTTTGTTGTCAATCCCCCCAGGGTTCGAGTAAAGGAGGCGTAGATTACCATCTGCTGTGTTATCCATTGTAGATGGTGCGGAGAGTGGTCAATCTACGCCTCGCCATCTCTTGGGTGTTACCCCCAGAGGCGAGTGTCTGGAATAGGTCGATCAGGGAGGCCATAATGGGGCCCATTACCTCCCTGATCGTATTCCTTAAAATGGTTTCCATTTCTGCGTTTAGGGCACTAGGTGCCTTGTTGCGGCGACTTCTGCTTCTCCTAGTTTCAGATACTGGGGCTGGTTGAGGCATCTCTTCTGTTTGGCGATGCATTGCGGCTGGGATTTGCACGTCTCCGTGCCCGCAATGAGCGCAGGGCGTCTCCATCGCAGGTTTTCCAGCTGCCGCCTGTGATTGGCGTTGGGTTTGGCCAATAGCGGCGACCGAGGCTTGCTGTCGCGCCATTGGCTGGCCTGTTTCGAGGGGCATAGCCCAAGATTTGCCCCGCCTTCGTTTGCCTTTCTGGCGCTGCGATAGCGGGGCGCCTCTCGGAACGGGTTCGTTCGCGGGAGGAGCCAATGTTCCTCAATGTTTATCACGGCGGGTGGGTCTCGGGGTTGCTGCGCTCTGCGCGGCAGCGGTATCGGCAGCTGGGCCCTCCGGCGTTCCGCGCGGGTCGGGCTTAGCGGGCGTTCTTGGCTTCGAGAGGGGGGTGGTAGTGGGTGCCTCTTGATGCCCCGCTTCCTGGCCTCCTTGATGTAGGCGGGGCACCGTTTGTCGTTCGCGGTGTGGGCTCTCTGGCAGTTTGCACAGGTGGCGGGCTGCTCCAGGGGCCTTGGGCACTCCCTGGCGAGGTGGTTTTCTCCGCACCTCACACATCTAATAGGGCGGTGGCAGTTTGCCGAGGCGTGCCCAAACGCCTGGCAGCGGTGGCATTGTGGCACCCCCCCGGCGCCTCTCCATCCCTCGATGGTGATGCCCGGCATGTATAGCGACTCCTTGGTTGCATACAGCCGGGCAAGCTCCTCTTCTGGGAGGTGGTTCAATGTCAGGTGGAAGAGGCAGCCTGGTTTACATTTTCCACCGGGAATGTACCTGACATGAAGCACCTCGAAGCCCAATTCCAGAAGGGCGGTCTTGATATCCTGTGGATCCGTGGCTGCAGGTAATCCCCTCAGTGCCACTTTGGATGGCACTTCATTGGGGACACTATAACAGTACCACCTTATATTTTCATCCAGGGCTGATACCTCTGTCAGGTACTTCTGAATGATCCTATACTCGGCGGCGGATTTCGGAATGAACCGCACGCCGGTCTTGAAGGGTCTTCCATTGGGGGCATGGCCCAGGCG
The DNA here is from genome assembly GCA_963693495.1 of Malacosoma neustria. Classification (NCBI taxonomy): domain Eukaryota; kingdom Metazoa; phylum Arthropoda; class Insecta; order Lepidoptera; family Lasiocampidae; genus Malacosoma; species Malacosoma neustria. Next base: position 15,933,721 of record OY856381.1, read on the forward strand.
GGTGTGGAGCGTCTTGAAGTGAGCGCTCCAGTTTGGCAGGTTATCCACAACCAGGGGCGGATAACTCTGCTGTCGCTCAGATTTGGTGGGCGTCGATGTCGCCACCGGCTGGGGGGTCCTAGACCCGTGCTGAGGAGGCGATGGTGGGGCGCTGGTTGACACGGCCGCAGCAGGGCGGCTAGATGTCATCTCCGGCACACCAGGGACGTCAATATAGGAGGTCGACCTAGATGGCGTGGGGGTCGAACTCCCTGAGCCAGCTGACTCCTCATTGGAGTCCTCGCTGGAGGAGGTATCGTATGCGGAGGCGATTTCTTGACCGCCGTCGTCCGCGGGTGATAGTCGTGGGGTACTCCCTATGTTGGGCCTTTTCGGGGTGCGGTCCTCGGATGAGGAACGCTTGCGGCGGGCTGCCTTTGCAGCGTACGTCGGAACTTCTGCCGATGGATGCACAGTTCCATCGGACGTCGAAGGCCCAGGCATCGCTGGACTCGGCACCGTGGAAGGGGCATCTGCTGACCGTCGGGCCAGACGGGGGTCTCGGGGCGGCCTTGGTGGATCGGCCATGATTAGAGTTGATAGTTAGTAGTGGAGTGGTTTGTGTGGTTCACCACATGACGCTTCCCCAGGAAGCACAGTGTGAAGCACACGAGGGCCACTGGTTCGGGGAACTCACCCACAGCGGGTGCCGTGGGGATCACGCACCACCAGTGGTCTGAGATTCGCTGCGGCTGTCGGCGGGTGACAAGGGTGGGTGTATGGGACCTCGACGTTAGCTATGTCAACGGAGCATCAACCACACAGAGCACGATGACACCAACCGATGCGAAGTAAACCTCTCGTAAAGTTGATCACGCGTGATCTTCTTTCTCCGGTTCTGTTGATGGAGAAGGTAGGGGCCTCGAGGTGTCCCTCTTTGCCCCGGCATCTTCTCGGCGGGCAACTACCCGCCGGTGACTGTATCAAGTCGCTGCGAAGCAACTTATATTGTTATTTATATTCTGTGTGTACGGTGGCCATCACGGGCTTTATGTTGGCCATCCGTGGCATCTGTTGGCCTTTCTGCGGCATTGTGGTATTCTTTGCGTCCGCACGTCACCCTGTACGGGCTAACTGATGAGGTCGCGGGGGGGTGGGTCTCCACAACTTGGGGCGCCACATCTCCGGGGGCCGAGCGTGTAGTGGGGCGAACCCGTGGAGGTGTGTGTGGCGGCCGTGATCAGCGCGGTCGAAGAGACGACGCGCAGATTTCACCACAAATTCCTCAACACTGGGAACGCCCAAGTCTCGGGAAATCACGTCGTTGCGGACGAACCAACCCGCACCGGTGCAAATCCGTAGGGTGACGTTCTGTTGAGCTTGCATTCTTTGCTTTAGCTCCGGAGAACACAGCGCGTACCACGCTGGGGCAGCGTAGGTGAGCTTCGAGCGAAGGTAGGTCTTATAGACCCCGATCTTAGCCTTCAGTGGCAGCTTGGATTGGAGGACAGGCCGGAGCCTCGCCCTGGCGGCCGCCGGCCTGGCGCGTCGCCTGAATGGCGTGCTGCGTCTGGGCGGTCATGCTCAACGACCTGTCGATTATCACGCCGAGGTACTTGACCGAGGTTTTCCACCCGATCTCCTGTCCTCGAAGTCTCACTGCGGGTAATACTGGGCGCCGGTGGGTAACAGGCAGCGCGGCGGTTTTCTCCACGTTGACTGCCACGCGCCACATGTCTAACCAGTCCGGGAGTTTATCCAGGACGCTCTGTATCCTCTTGCAGGCATTCTCAATATGTTGTGCGGTCGCAAAGTAGGCGCTGTCGTCCGCGTACAGTGCCAGCATGACATCCTTCTCCCTAGGAATGTCATCTGTGTACAACGCGTATAGCGATGGGGACAGACAGCTACCTTGGGGTACTGCCGCCGTAATGTGGCGTTTCCGGGATACTGCTTGCTCAATCGAGACAAAGAAGTTCCGGCCTCTCAAAAATGATGCCACCAGATGGACGATGGCTGGTGGTGTGGGCGTCGCCATCATCTTGTATAGTAATCCGTCGTGCCATACTCGGTCGAACGCCTTTTCAACGTCCAGGAAGACGCCGACCGTTGGCCACCGACGGATGAATCCTGCGGACAGGTGGTGTAATACGCGCGCAAGTTGGAGCGTCGTGGAATGGCCGCTGCGGAATCCGTGCTGTTCCTCCCGCGGTTCGATATAGGGAGTCAGCCTCTGCAGCAGCAGACGCTCGAACAACTTGGCGACGTGAGGCAGAAGAGTAATGGGCCGGTAACTTGAGGGCCGGCGACGATCCTTGCCCGGTTTCGGGAGCATTATGATCTTTCCCGTCTTCCAAACGTCGGGAAAGTAATGGGTCCTTAATATTCCGTTATATAATTTAGCCAGTGCGGCAAATCCCCTTCTTGGTAGGTATCGGAGGGTGTCTGTCGGGCAGCCGTCATATCCTGGCGCCTTTCTGCGGCTGAGGCGAAGTGCGGCCTTTTTCACCTCGGCCGGGGAGATGAATGTATCGCCGTCTAAATCCGGGGGAGTCGTCCTCAAGAACTCCTCCACGGTTTGCCCGACGTGGGTGTGAAATTCCCTGGTTTTCTCAGGGGCTTCTGCTGGAACAGGGTGAGGTGAGAACTGGACCTCCAGGTGCTTGGCGAATATCTCCGCTCGGTCCTGGGGGTCAAAATTCTGTATAAAATGAGACCATTTTTAAGCGAGGCATTGCGTATACAGTTAGCTGAATCTTTAATTTTGTCTCGACTGAATTATGCTGATGTTGTTGTTAGCCCGCGACTCCTGTCGAAATCAAAAAGAATTCTTCAACGAGTGCAGAATGCCTGTGCCAGATTTTGCTTCGATATCCCGTTGAGAGGACATGTAACTCCGTATCTGAATAAGCACTGTATGTTAAAAATGATCCATCGTCGTAAACTACACTTAGCTTGTCTCCTTTTCGGTATAGTTAAAGATAAAACACCGTCTTACTTGTATGACAAACTGAGTTGGATGGCTAGCCGTAGGTGTATTGAAACTAGGCAGTGCGCCGTACCTCTTGCAGTACAGCGCCATTTTTCTGCCGCATTTAGAGGCAGTTTTAGGTATGCAGCATCTAAGTGCTGGAACAACATTCCTCCGCCTATAAGGAACCTGCACTCTGTTTATAGTTTTAGAATTAAGCTTAAGCAGTACCTAATTGCTGAACAAAAACGGCAAGCTGAGCAAATACAAGATATTAGTATTGTATGAGAAACTTCCATCGCTTTGAATGCGTTTACTGCCTTATGCCTTTTGGCTTCTGCCTTTCTTCTACTGTTACTAATACAACTTACTATCTTCCCCTAAATTATTTTTTAAATTGACGGTGTTTATTGAGTTTTTATTATTTATTAATATTGATGTTATTTATTTATTTCTATGTATTTATTAGTACATTATTATTTATTTATTATTATGTAAATTGGGTGGTGTTGTTCTGTCGTGACTTCACTTTTGGGTTTAGCGGAAGATCAGTGTTAGTCAGTATAGACTAACATACATGCTGAGCTAGATCCTTCTTAGGACATACACTTCTTTTTAGTAGTTTTTAAATATTGTGTGTGCGTATGTGTGTATTGTACTAAAATAAAATTATTTCTTTCTTTCTTTCTTTCTTTCTCAAAGCGCCGTACCCCTTCGTTGTCCAGCAGAGGATAGGTGGGGAGTGTCGAATGTAGCAACACCTTATTTAAGGCGTATAGGTCCCTTTTGTTATCAGTTGCCCGGTCTATCACATTCTCCCAAGTCTGGCTACGCCATGCCTTGATGGCTTCTGAGACCTGGGCTGTTAAGGCATTCAGCCTAGTCTTTAGCACAGGACATCTGGTTCTGGCCCACAAGCGGCGTAGCGCACGCTTGTGGTTGATGTCGAGGCTTAACCGGGCGGGGAGAATAGGTCGACGTTGCTCTGGGCGCTGAGTCGTCTCGGTAGTGGCGGTGTCCTTGGCGGCTTCCATCCGTTCCATCAGATGTTGGGCGGCTGCCTCTACCTCTTCCGGGACGGAGAGCCTGCCAAGTGTGAGGACTTCCATTTCGTTGGCATAGGTTTGCCAGTCAATCCTCGCTCTCAACGGCATTCTCGGTGTCATTACCGCCGTTATTGCGAGAGTGATGAGGATGGGGAGGTGCTGCGTATCCAGGTCGTATAGCACCTCCACATTGATCGGGCAACTAAGGTTCCTATGCACAACGATGTCGAGGACGTCAGCGCTGCTAAAGGGGTTGCTAGGGATGTGAGTGGGAGCATCTGGTCCCAGCACTTGGTAGCCACTGGATTCGGCGTCTTCCAGCAGCTTTTTACCGACCGGGTTGATCTTACGAGAGCCCCACGCGGTGTTCTTCGCGTTGAGGTCTCCCGCAAGGATCGTCGGAGTGTTCCCATCAAGTATGTTCTTGAGGTCTTCAGGCGTGTAGCGGGGCGAGGGCGGTCGATAGCCGGCAAATAATCGCAATTCTCATCCGGCCGCGTGCACCAGGATCCCCTTGGCTCGAATCTCGGTGAAGTCCGGGTCCTCCAAGGGTTCGTGGACGACGTCCCTTCTGGCGAGGACTGCCGTGCCTCTGTAGGGCTTACCTCGCGGGGATAGTTCGTCCCTCCTGTACGCCGTATAATTGGCCACACTAAAGGGGACTCCGGGTCTCAATTTGGTTTCGCCCAGCATAATGACCTGGATATCTTGTTGCTGGGCGAGAAGACGTAGTTGGGAGATTTTTTCGGTAATCCCCCCGGGGTTCCAATAGAGGAGGCGTAGCATGCCGTTGGTGGATCTATCCATTGTACATTGTGCGGAGTGAGGTCAGTCTACGCCTTGCCATCTCCTGGGTATTTCCCCCAGAAGCAAGGGTTTGGAATAAATCAATCAGGGAGGCTACAATGAGTCCCATTACCTCCCTGATCGTTTCCCTTAACATGGTCTCAATGTTTATATTTGTGTTTACATTGGGGCGGCGGCTTCTGCTTCTCCTCGGAGCAGGTTCTGGTGCTGTTGGGATGCTCTGCGTGACTTGTCGCTGCATTGCGGGCTGAGCATCATCATGACCGCAATGCGCGCACAACGCCTCCCTCGCAGGCGCAGAGGCTGTCGTCTGCGGTTGAGTTCTTACGGTGGCTGTGGCTGCGACTGGGGCTTCTGGCTGGGCTATTGGGGGGGGCATGTTCCGCTGCTTGCCCTTCCGACGTTTGCCCTTCGGGCGCTGAGGCAGAGGAGCTCCCCTTGGAGTGGGCTCGTTGGTGGGAGGGACCAATGTTCCCACCGGTACTGGGACAGCGGGTGTTTCGGTCCGGTGTTGCCGCGGCCTCGGCGGCTGTGGAGTCGGTTGCGGGCGCGATGGAGGTAGAGGGAAATCCTCCACTTGCGGCGCCTGCGCCCTCCGACGTTCTGCGCGAGTTGGTCGCAGCGGACGTTCATTGCCCCTGGGAGGGGGTGGTGGTGGGTGCCTTTTAATTCCCCTTTTTCTTGCCTCCTTTATGTAGGCCGGGCATCTCTTATCATTAGCTGTATGCGCGCGCTGGCAGTTTGCGCAAGTAGCGGCCTGTTCCAACGGCCGTGGACAATCTCGTGCGAGGTGGTTTTCACCGCACCTCACGCAGCGTATAGGGCGGTGACAGTTGGCCGATGAGTGGCCAAACGCCTGACAACGGTGACATTGCGGAACACCGCCGGCGCCTCTCCATCCCTCGATTGTAATGCCCGGCATATACAGCAACTCCTTAGTTGCGTAAAGCCGGGCAAGTTCCTCTTCTGGTAGGTGGGTTAGCGTGACATGGAAGAGGCAACCAGATCTGCCTCTGCCACCCGGGATGTGCCGTACGTGTAGCACGTCAAATCCCAACTCGGTGAGGGCGTCCTTAATATCCTGAGGATCTGTAGACGCCGGTAGTCCTCTTAGCGCTGCCTTCGATGGCACCTCGCTGGGTACACTGTAGCAGTACCATTTTATGTTTGGGTCTGCTACAGATACCTCCGTCAAGTAGTTTTGGATGACTCGGTATTCATTGGCGGATTTCGGTATAAACCGCACGCCGGTTTTTAAGGGACGCCCATTGGGGGCGTGGCCTAGCTTTGATTGGAGCGCCTTGAAAGAAAGAAAGAAAGAAAATAATTTTTATTTAGGACAATTAAACTAATATAAAACTAAGTATTAATGAAATTGAACTTAAAACAAAACTTGTCCTAAAAGGGGCATCAGACTCAGCATAATGCTGGTCAGTTGACCAGCGCTGATCTTCCGCTGAGCCCATAAGGCACATAAGGCCCATAAGGTAACGGCACGGCAGACATTACACCTTAACTTAGGACATAGAACAAAACAAACAATAATATAATCTTATATAGGTACATTAAATATATATGTAGTATATGGTATAAAACTGTAAATATATGATAAATATAAATGCAATAACTAATAGTAATATTAATGAATATACAAGTGTTGCAATTAAGAGAAATAAATAAATAAATAAACATTACATAAACATAAAAAGAGGTATTACAATTAAATACCACTTGTGTCCTGTCTTAGGTCGCATTGTGAGTGTTGGTGTTTATTTAAAAAAGTCTTCAATTTGCATCTGAATCCAGAAACAGATTGCTGATTTCTAATGGGCGGTGGAATGTTATTCCAACACCTTGAGGCTGCGTAACGAAAACTCCCCCGAAAACCAGCCGTACAATGGCGCTCAGAAGCGAGTTGTATCGCACATGTTCGCGAAGCGACCATTCCACGGCTTGATACCCAGGAAAGCTTATCATATAAGTAGCCTGGGACTTTGAATCTTATGACTCCAAAAAGAAGACACGCTAAGTGAAGTTTGCGACGGTGGATCATTTTCAAAATGGAATGCTTGTTCAGATATGGTGTAACGTGACCTCTTAATGGAATATCGAAGCAGAACCGAGCACAAGCATTCTGAACTCGCTGAATCAGCCTCTTAGTCCTAGCCAACAAGCGAGGGCCATAAACAACGTCAAGGTAATTTAGTTTGGCTAGAACTAGGGATTCTACTAGTTGAATACGTAATGATTCAGATAAGTAAGGCCTCATTTTGTACAAAACTTTGAGTTTGTAGAAACAGTTCCTTACTGAGTTAGCCACATGCTTTTCAAATCTCAGCTCACTATCTATTTCTAATCCCAAATTTCGTGCACTATAAACCCGTTCCACTGGTTTGTCCATTAGTAAAACTTTCATTGTTGGCACTAGGGCTGAAAGTTGACGTTTCGTACCGAATATGAGAAATTTAGTTTTGGTTGGGTTTAACAGTAAAGAATTGTCTTTAGACCAAGTGGTTATCTGAGCAAGATCCTCATTGAGTTTAGATATTGCACTATCAATTTCAGATGGCTTACATGAGATGTAGATTTGTGTATCATCTGCATAAAAATGATATTTGCAATGTTTTATGTGGTGTTCAATGTCAGCTGTATATAAAATAAAAAGAATTGGGCCTAAAATAGATCCTTGCGGTACGCCTCTAATTACCGGTGACTTCTTAGATGTTTGCAATAAACCACTGTTATTGTTTAACTTCACATATTGAAAACGTTGAGTAAGGTAGCTATAGAACCATTGAACCGCTTTTATGTCGAAACCGTAGTAGCCCAACTTAGAGATAAGTAAATTAATGTCGATGGAGTCAAAAGCCCGAGAAAAGTCTAGCAACATAAGGATTGTACACAATCCTTTATCCTGATCACAAATTACGTTATCTGTAACATCTAATAAAGCTGTTGCTGTACTGCGTCCCCTCCTAAAACCCGACTGTAAATCAGGAAGCAGATGGTTATGTTCGAGATAGTCTACCAGCTGTGAACAAATTACCTTTTCCAAAATCTTCGACAAACATGGTAAAATGCTAATAGGCCTAAGGTCCTTTAATTCAGATGGATTAGAGATTTTTGGTAAAGGGCGGACTATGGCGGTTTTCCAGGAGTCAGGAAAGGTCGATGAGCTGATAGACAAGTTTATGATGGCCGTAATGGCATTTAAACTGTGAGGCAGCGTCATTAGCAACATATTCAAACTTATGAGATCACAACCCTCTGCATTCGATTTTAAACTACGAATAATTTTGTGTACCCTATCTAAACTAACCTGCTTAATTTGAAAAGTTGAGTCACTAAATTTATGGAATGCATAGTAACTTAACAAAGACATAGTGACGTCAGAAGTGCCCGGTATATTTAAAAAACTATTATTAATAAGATCGGGATCGTCAAAAAGTAGCGGCAACTCCATGTTATTTTTAGGTAAAAGTGTATTTTTTAGGTTTTTCCATAAAGTCTTTGGATTATGAATTTTATTTATAATATTGTGTTTAAAGTAAGCTGATTTTTCAAAGTAAAGTGTACGATTAACTAATGATTTTAAACTTTTGTAGTATTCTTTTTTGCTTTGGAGATTGGTTTGATGATACTGTGCTGCAGCTTTATCACGCAACCTCATCATGAGTTTAACATTATCTGTGAGCCATGGAGGTGAACGATCTTTGATGATAATCGGTTTTATTGGCGCATGGAGGTCAAATAATGCCAAGACACTCTGGTTAAAAACATTTACTATCTCGTTAATGCTACCAATTGTCTCTATTCGGTCCCATCCCACAGTCGCCAAGTAGTCGCCTTGAAATGCACGATCCAATTTGGCAGGTTATCTACGACCAATGGCGGATAACTCTGCTTCCTCTCTGGTCCAGTGGGTGTAGATGTAGCCACCGGCTGTGGGGGCGGGGATGTGGCGCCAAAAGACATGGCCGCAGCTGAGCGGCCGGCTGCCATCTCCGGAACTCCCGGTACTTCGATGTACGACGTCGAACGCGACGGCGTTGGTGTGGACGATCCTGACTCATCGTCTGAATCCTCGCTGGAGGAGGATGAGGATGAGTGGGCGGAGGCGATCTCTTGACCGCCATCGTCCGCAGATTCAATCGTTCGAGGGGTGGTCCCCTTATTAGGTTTCTTAGATAAGCATTCCTCTGAAGAGGAGCGTTTGCGACGGGCGGCCTTGGCAGCATATGACTGCACTTCAGTCGATGGACGCTCAGCTCCATCCGACGTTGAAGGACCTGCCACTGCTGGTCTCGGCAAAATGTAAGTATCGGCTGACCGTGGGGCCAGACGGGGGTCACGGGGTGGCCTTGGTGGGTCGGCCATGTTGATAGATGATTTAATGGTGATAAATAGTTATTGCGGTTCACCACATGACGCTTCAGACGAAGCTCTGGATGAAGCACACGAGGGCCACTAGTTCGGGGAACTCACCCACAGCGGATGCCGTGGGGATCACGCACCACCAGTGGTCTGAGATTCGCTGCGGCTGTCGGCGGGTGACAAGGGTGGGTGTATGGGATCTCGACGTTAGGTATGTCAACGGAGCATCAACCACACAGAGCACGATGACACCAACCGATGCGAAGTAAACCTCCGTAAAGTTGAACACACCGGGTCTTCTTGCTCCTTGATTTTGTGGAGTAGGTTGGGGCCTCGAGGTAGTCCTCTTTACCCCGGCATCTTCTCGGCGGGCAACAACCCGCCGGTGACTGGGTAAGCCTGTTGCGGCTTATATTTAGCAATCTTTGCGTACGGTGGCCATCACGGGCTTTATGTTGGCCATCCGTGGCGTCTGTTGGCCTTCTTCGGCGTTGCGGTACTTCTTATTTGCGACCTCATATTACCCTATACGGGCTGGCTGATGATGTCGCGAGGGGTTGGTCTCCACATCTTGGGGCGAAGCATCTCTGGCGGTCGTGCGTGCAGTGGTGCGATCCCGTGGAGGTGTGTGTGGCGGCCGTGTTCTGCGCGGTCAAAAAGACGGCGCGTAGTCTGCACCACAAATTCCTCGACACTGGGAACGCCCAAGTCGCGGGAAATGACATCGTTGCGGACGAACCAACCCGCTCCGGTGCATATCCGTAGGGTGATATTCTGTTGCACCTGCAACTTCTGCTTGAGACTCGGAGAGCACAGCGCGTACCAGGCTGGGGCAGCATAGGTGAGCTTCGAGCGAAGGTAGGTCTTGTAGACCCCGATCTTCGCCTTCAGGGGCATCTTAGATTGTAGGACAGGCCGGAGTTTCGCCCTGGCGCCTCGCATCGCCTGAATGGCGTACTGCGTCTGGGCGGCCATACTCAACGACCTGTCGATCTTCACCCCGAGGTACTTGACCGTGGTCTCCCACCTGATCACCTGTCCTCGAAGACTCAGCGTTGGAAGCACTGGTCGCCGGTGGGTAACAGGCAGCGCGGCGGTTTTCTCCACGTTGACTGCCATGCGCCACCTGTTTAACCATTCCGGGAGCTTGTTCAGGACGCGCTGTATTCTCTTGCAGGCTATATCCACTGAGTATGAGGTCGCAAAATAAGCGCTGTCGTCAGCGTATAGGGCCAGCATGACATCCCTCTCCCCTGGGATGTCGTTGGTGTACCACCCGTACAGCGCTGGGGACAAACAGCTACCCTGCGGAACTCCCGCAGTAATTGGACGTCTTCGGGATGTTACTGGCTCAACTGAAACGAAAAAGCTCCGGCCTCTCAGGAACGATGCCACCAGGTGAACGATAGCTGGCGGCGTGGGTGATCCTATCAACTTGAAGATGAGTCCGTCGTGCCATACTCGGTCGAACGCCTTTTAAACGTCCAGGAAGACGCCGACCGTAGGCCGCCGATGGACGAATTGCACGGCGAGATGGTGTAGTACGCGCACAAGTTGGAGCGTCGTGGAGTGGCCGCTGCGGAATCCATGCTGTTCCTCCCGTGGCTCTATGTGGGGAGTCAGCCTCCGCAGCAGTAGACGCTCAAACAACTTGGCGACGTGAGGCAATAGCGTGATGGGCCGGTAGCTTGAGGGCAGGCGACGATCCTTGCCCGGTTTCGGGAGCATTATAATTTTCCCGGTCTTCCAGACCTCGGGAAAATGGCGAGTCCGCAGGATACCGTTACACAGTTTCGCCAATGCGGCGAATCCCCTCCTAGGTAGAAACCGCAGAGTGTCTGGCGGGCAGCCGTCGTAGCCCGAAGCCTTTCTTCGGCTGAGGCGTTGTGCGACCTTCTTCACCTCAGCTGGGGAGATGAAGGAATCCCCGTCCAAATCAGGAGGGGTCTGGCACAGGAACTCTTCGACGGTCCGCCCAACGTGTTGGTGGAAATCCTTGATGTAGTAGGAGGTATCTGCTGGGACTGGGTGAGGCGAGAACTGGACCTCCAGGTGCTTGGCGAAGATCTCCGCGCGGTCCTGGGGGTCAAAACGTCGCACCCTTTCTGAGTCCAGCAGGGGATAGGTAGGCGGCGACGTGTTCAGCAGCATTTTGTTGAGCGCATACAGATCTCTTTGATTTTCGGTTGCCCGGTCAATCACATTCTCCCAGGTATGGCCGCGCCAGGCCTTGATGGCTTCTGATACCCGGGCTGTTAAGGCATTCAGCCTAGTCTTCAGCACAGGACATCTGGTTCTGGCCCACAAACGGCGCAAAGCACGTTTGTGGTTGATGTCGAGGCTTAACCGGGCGGGGAGAGTAGGGCGTCGATGATCTGGGCTCTGAGTCGTCTCGATGGTAGCGGAATCCTTGGCGGCTTCCATCCGTACCATTAGAAGGTGGGCGGCTGCCTCTACCTCTTCCGGGACGGAGAGCCTGCCGAAGGTGAGGGCTTCCATCTCGCTGGCATAGGACCTCCAATCGATCCTCGCTCTCAACGGCCTTCTTGGTGTTAATACCGCCGTTGTTGCGAGAGTGATGAGGATGGGGAGGTGCTGCGTGTCCAGATCGTATAGCACCTCCACGTTGATCGGATGGCTGAGGTTCCTATGCACAACGATGTCGATGACGTCCGCGCTGTACGTGGGGTTACTCGGGATGTGAGTCGGTGCGTCCGGTCCCAGCACTTGATAGCCGCTGGACTCGGCATCTTCCATCAGCTTTCTGCCGACCGGGTTTGTCACACGGGAACCCCATGCGGTGTTCTTCGCATTGAAGTCCCCTGCGACGATCGTCGAAGTGTTCACGCCTAGGATGTTCCTTAGGTCCTGAGGTGAGTAGCGGGCTGAAGGCGGTCGGTAAGCGGCAAAAAGCCTCAATTCTCGGCCGGCCGCTTGAACCGAAATCCCCTTACTTCGGATTTCTTCATACTCCGGGTCGTCAAGAACTTCATGCACCACATCCCGTCGTGCAAGGACCGCCGTGCCTCTGTAAGCACGTCCCTGCGGAGATATCTCGTCCCGACGGTATGTGGTGAAGTTAGCCATCCTGAGAGTGTCTGCTGGTGACAGTTTGGTCTCGCCCAGCAAGATAATCTGGATATCTTGTTGCTGGGCGAGAAGGCGTAGTTGGTGGACCTTATCCTGGATCCCCCCCCGGGTTCCAATAAAGGAGGCGCAGGGTACCATCTACAGAGCTAATCATTGTAGATGGTACGAAGTGTGGTTAATCTGCGCCTCGCCGTCTCCTGGGCGTTGCCCCCAGTGGCCAGGGTCTGGAACAAGTCAATCAGGGAGACCATAATGGGACCCATTATCTCCCTGATTGCGTTCCTTACAGTGGATTCAATGTTTTCCTCGGTGGGAACTTGTGCGCGGCGGCTTCTACTTCTTCTTATTAATTCTGGAGCTGTTTGGGCCGTCTGGCGGTGCTTTGCGGCGGGTTCCGGCGCATTGCCATGGCCGCAATGCATGCAGGGTGTCTCCCTCGCCGGCTTGGAGGCTCTCGGCTGCGACTTGCGTCGGGGTGGAGCGATGATATCAACGTTATCAGTTATCGGGGTCTCTCGACGCGTGATTGGCTGAGCCGTTGTTAGGGGCGTGGCCCGCGATTTGCCCCGCCTGCGTTTGCCTTGACGCTGTGGAAGGGGCGCGCCTCTCTGGGTGGGCTCATTAGCGGGAGGGGCAAGTGTTCCTCCCGGTATTGCGACGGCGGGTGGGTCAGTCCGGGGTGTCTACTGCAGATTACGCGGCAGCGGTGTTGGCGCCGTTCGTGGTGGTGAGAAATCTTCCTCGCGGGGGGCCTGGGCCCTCCGGCGCTCCGCACGAGTCGGACGTGGAGGACGATCATTTCCCCGTGAAGGGGGTGGCGGTGGGTGCCTCTTAATGCCCCTCTTTCTAGCCTCTCTGGCGTAGACGGGGCATCTTTTGTCATTCGCCGTATGGGCACGCTGACAATTGGCGCATGTTGGGGCCTGTTCAAGTGGCCTTGGGCACTCTCGTGCGAGGTAGCTCTCGCCGCACCGCACGCATCTTATTTGCCGGTGGCAATTTGCCGAGGCGTGCCCAAACGCCTGACAGCGGTGGCACTGCGGGACCCCTCCGGCACCTCGCCATCCTTCGATGGTGATGCCCGGCATATATAGCAACTCCTTGGTTGCATATAGCCGGGCAAGCTCCTCTTCGGGCAAGTGGGTCAACGTAATGTGGAACAGGCATCTAGCTTTTCCTCTGCTCCCGGGGATGTGCCGCACATGCAGCACATCGAATCCCAGTTCTTGGAGGGCGGCCTTTATCTCGTGCGGGTCGGTGGCTGCCGGTAGTCCCCTCAGTGCCACTTTGGATGGCACCTCATTGGGGACACTGTAACAATACCACTTTATTGTGGCATCTGCTGCGGATATCTCCACCAGATATCTTTGTATAACCCTATACTCTGTGGCGGACTTCGGTATGAACCGCACACCTGTTTTGTAGGGACGACCGTTAGGAGCGTGGCCCAGGCGGTTGTGGAGAGTCTTGAAATGGGCAATCCAGTTAGGTAAATTATCCACTACCAGGGGTGGATAATTTTGTTGACGTTGAGCTCCGGTGGGTGTTGAAGTGGCCACCGGCTGGGGAGTGGTTGATCCGTGCTGCGGAGGCGGAGATGCAGCGCCGGTTGACATGGCCGCAGCCGAACGGCCGGGAGCCATCTCCTGTGCTCCTGGGATGTCGATATAGGACGTCGACCTCGACGGCGTAGGCGTGGACGTTCCTGACTTAAAAGATTCATCGTCCGAGTCATCGCTAGAGGATGAGGACGAGTGGGCGGGGGCGATCTCCTGACCGCCGTCATTAGCAGGCGTTGCTTGGGGGGTTGTCCCCTTGTTGGGTCTTTTTGGGGTTCGGTCATCAGAGGAGGAACGCTTTCGTCTGGCTGCCTTGGCAGCATATGTGGGCACTTCTGTTGATGGACGCGCAGCTCCATCAGACGACGAAGGCCCTGGCATCGCTGGCCTGGGCACCATTTGGGAGGCTTCTGCTGACCGAGAGGCCAGGCGGGGGTCTCGGGACGGCCTTGGTGGATCGGCCATGGTGTGTTACAGTAGATGGTGATAAGGCTAATGCGGTTCACCACATGACGCTTCTCACGAAGCACTGGGTGAAGCACACTTGGACCACTGGGTCGGGGAACTCACCCACAGCGGTTGCCGTGGGGATCACGCACCACCAGCGGTCAGAGATGCAGCTTGCGACAATCGGCGGGTGACTAAGGTGGGTGTATGGCGCGCTCGACGTTAGCAGTGAGTCAAACGGAGCAACAACCAAACAGAGCACGTTGCGACCGACCGATGCGAAGTGAACCTCCCGTAAAGTTGAGTCACTGGTTCTTCTTCCTCCTTGTAATCGGAGAAGGTAGGGGCCTCGAGGTATCCCTCTTTGCCCCGGCATCTTCTCGGCGGGCGACTACCCGCCGGTAACGAGATTTATTCCGCTATAGCGGATTGTTTGTTTACTGTCTTAGTGTTCGGTGGCCGTCACGGGCTTTGTGTTGGCCATCCGTTGCATCTGTTGGCCTTTCTGCGGCGTATTGGTATTCTTGGCGACTTCATGTATCGCCCTATACGGGCTGACCGATGATATCGCGAGGGGTTGGTCTCCACATCTTGGGACAGAGCATGTCTGGAGGCCGCGCGTGTAATGGAGCGATCCCGTGGAGGTGTGTGTGGCGGCCGTGGTTTGCGCGGTCAAAAAGACGGCGCGTTGTCATCGCCACAAATTCCTCGACACTGGGAACGCCCAGATCACGGGAGATCACCTCGTTGCGGACGAACCAACCCGCTCCGGTGCAAGTCCGTAGGGCGATATTCTGCTGGGTCTGGATCCTCTTCCTAAGGTCCGGAGAACACAGCGCGTACCAGGCTGGGGCAGAATACGTGAGCTTCGAGCGAAGGTAGGTCTTGTAGACCCCGATCTTCGCCTTCAGAGGAAGCTTGGATTGTAGGACAGGCCGGAGCTTCGCCATGGCGCCTCGCATCGCCTGAATGGCGTGCCGCGTCTGGGCGGCCATGCTCAACGACCTGTCGATCTTCACTCCGAGATACATGATCGAGGTCTCCCACCTGATCTCCTGTCCCCGAAGTCGTAGCGTTGGTAGCTCTGGTCGCCGGTGGGTGACAGGCAGCGCTGCGGTTTTCTCCACGTTGACTGCCATGTGCCACCTGTCTAACCACTCCGGAAGCTTGTTGAGGACTCGTTGGATCTTTGCACTTGCGGCTTTCATAGTCCTGGAGGATGCGAAGTAGGCGCTGTCGTCCGCGTACAGTGCCAGCATGACATCCCTCTCCCCTGGGATGTCATCGGTGTACTTCCCGTACAGTGCTGGGGACAGACAGCTACCCTGCGGTACTCCCGCCGTAATGTGGCGTTTAGTGGATGTCCTTTGTTCAACAGCAACAAAGTAGTCCCGGCCCTTCAAAAAGGATGCCACCAGATGGACGATGGCTGGTGGTGTGGTTGTCCTGATCAACTTGAATATCAGTCCGTCGTGCCATACTCGGTCGAACGCCTTCTCGACGTCCAGAAAGACGCCCACCGTAGGCCAACGACGGATGAACTTCGAAGCGAGGTGGTGTAGCACGCGCACAAGCTGGAGCGTCGTGGAGTGGCCGCTGCGGAACCCGTGCTGTTCCTCCCGTGGCTCGATATGGGGAGTCAGCCTCTGCAGCAACAGACGCTCAAACAGCTTGGCGACGTGGGGTAGTAGGGTGATGGGCCGGTAACTTGATGCCAGGCGTCGGTCTTTCCTAGGTTTAGGCAGCATTATAACCTTCCCGGTCTTCCAGACATCGGGAAAGTGGTGCGTCCGTAGGATGCCGTTGAAGAGTTTCGCCAATGCGGCGTATCCCCTTCTGGGTAGGTATCTTAGAGTGTCAGGCGGGCAGCCGTCGTAGCCCGGTGCCTTCCTTCTGTTGAGGCGTTGAGCGGCCTTCTTCACCTCGAATGGGGAGATGAAGGCATCCCCGTCTAAGTCCAGGGGAGTTTGGCTTAAGAAATCTTCAACGGTCCGTCCGACATGTTGGTGGAATTCATGGACTTCTTTTGTGGTTTCCGCTGGGACTGGGTGGGGCGAGAACTGGACCTCCAGGTGCCTAGCGAAGATCTCCGCACGGTCCTGGGGGTCAAAACGTCGTACCCCTTCATTGTCCAGCAGCGGATAGGTCGGTGGCGAGATGTGTAACAACGTCTTGTTCAAGGCGTATAAGTCCCTCCTATTTTCGGTTGCCCGGTCTATCTCATTCTCCCAGGTATGGCCGCGCCAAGCCTTTACGGCTTCTGATACTTGGGCTGTTAAGGCATTCAGCCTAGTCTTCAGCACAGGACATCTAGTTCTGGCCCACAAACGGCGTAACGCGCGCTTGTGGTTGATGTCGAGGCTCAACCGGGCGGGGAGAGTAGGTCGTCGATGGTTTGGTCTCTGAGACGTCTCGGTGGTAGCGGCGTCCTTGGCGGCTTCCATCCGTTCCATTAGGAGGCGGGCGGCTGCCTCAACCTCTTCCGGGACGGAGAGCCTGCCGAGTGTGATGGCTTCCATTTCGTTGGCATAGGAACTCCAGTCGATCCTCGCTCTCAACGGCCTTCTTGGTGTTAATACCGCCGTTGTTGCGAGAGTAATGAGGATGGGGAGGTGCTGCGTGTCCAGATCGTATAGCACCTCCACGTTGATCGGACAGCTGAGATTCCTATGCACAACGACATCGAGAACGTCAGCACTGTGGTTCGGGTTTCCTGGTATATGCGTGGGGACATCCGGTCCCAACACCTGGTAGCCGCAGGATTCGGCATCTGCCAGCAGCTTCTTCCCGACCGGGTTGGTGACTCTGGAGCCCCACGCTGGATCCTTGGCGTTGAAGTCCGCCGCGAGAATCGCCGGGGTGTCCCCGCCGAGAATGTTGTGGAGGTCCTGTGGGTTGTAGCGCGCAGAGGGCGGCCGGTATCCGGCATAGATCCTCATTTCCCGTCCGGCCGCTTGCACTAGGATTCCCTTTGACCGGATCTCTTCAAATTCCGGGTCGTCTACAACTTGGTGGACCACGTCTCGCCTTGCGAGGACCGCAGATACTTCGTCCCGACGGTATGCCGTGTAGTTTGCCATCCTGAGAGACTCGTTGGGTAGCAATTTGGTCTCGACCAGCAAGATAATCTGGATATCTTGTTGCTGGGCGAGAAGACGTAACTGGGGGATTTTATTAGCAATCCCCCCAGGGTTCCAGTAAAGGAGGCGTAGATTACCATCTGCTGTGTTATCCATTGTAGATGGTGCGGAGAGTGGTCAATCTACGCCTCGCCATCTCTTGGGTGTTACCCCCAGAGGCGAGTGTCTGGAATAGGTCGATCAGGGAGGCCATAATGGGGCCCATTACCTCCCTGATCGTATTCCTTAAAATGGTTTCCATTTCAGTGTTTAGGGCACTAGGTGCCTTGTTGCGGCGACTTCTGCTTCTCCTGGTTTCAGTTACTGGGGCTGGTTGAGGCATCACTTCTGTTCGGCGATGCATTGCGGCTGGGATTTGCACGTTTCCGTGCCCGCAATGAGCGCAGGGCGTTTCCAACGCAGGTTTCTCAGCTGCCGACTGTGATTGGCGTTGGGTCTGGCCAATAGCGGCGACCGAGGCTTGCTGTCGCGCCATTGGCTGGCCTGTTTCGAGGGGCGTGGCCTGAGATTTTCCCCGCCTTCGTTTGCCTTTCTGGCGCTGCGGTAGCGGGGCGCCTCTCGGAACGGGTTCGTTCGCGGGAGGAGCCAATGTTGCTCCCGGTATTATCACGGCGGGTGGGTCTCGGGGCTGCTGCGCTCTGCGCGGCAGCGGTATCGGCGCCGGGCGTGGCGGCGAGAAGTCCTCTTCGCGGGGCGCCTGGGCCCTCCGGCGTTCCGCGCGGGTCGGGCGTAGCGGGCGTTCTTGGCCCCGAGAGGGGGATGGCAGTGGGTGCCTCTTGATGCCCCGCTTCCTGGCCTCCTTGATGTAGGCGGGGCACCGTTTGTCGTTAGCGGTGTGGGCTCTCTGACCGTTTGCACAGGTGGCGGGCTGCTCCAGGGGCCTTGGGCACTCCCTGGCGAGGTGGTTTTCTCCGCACCTCACACATCTAATAGGGCGGTGGCAGTTTGCCGAGGCGTGCCCAAACGCCTGGCAGCGGTGGCATTGTGGCACCCCCCCGGCGCCTCTCCATCCCTCGATGGTGATGCCCGGCATGTATAGCAACTCCTTGGTTGCATACAGCCGGGCAAGCTCCTCTTCTGGGAGGTGGTTCAAAGTCAGGTGGAAGAGGCAGCCTGGTTTACCTTTTCCACCGGGAATGTGCCTGACATGAAGCACCTCGAAGCCCAATTCCAGAAGGGCGGTCTTGATCTCCTGTGGATCCGTGGCTGCAGGTAATCCCCTCAGTGCCACTTTGGATGGCACTTCATTGGGGACACTGTAGCAGTACCACCTTATGTTGGTGTCTACCGCTGACACCTCGGTCAGGTATTGTTGGATGATTCTGTATTCGGCGGCGGATTTTGGGATAAACCGCACGCCGGTTTTGAATGGTCGTCCATTGGGAGCATGGCCCAGTCGGGTGTGGAGCGTCTTGAAATGAGCGCTCCAGTTGGGCAGGTTATCCACAACCAGGGGTGGATAACTCTGCTGTCGCTCGGTTTTGGTGGGCGTCGATGTCGCCACCGGCTGGGGGGTCCTAGACCCGTGCTGAGGAGGCGATGGTGGGGCGCTGGTTGCCACGGGCGCAGCAGGGCGGCTGGATGTCATCTCCGGCACACCAGGGACGTCAATCCGTAAAGTTGATCGACTTGGTCTTCTTCCTCCTTGTGTACGGAGAAGGTAGGGGCCTCGAGGTAAACCTCTTTACCCCGGCATCTTCTCGGCGGGCTACTACCCGCCGGTATCTGGATAAAGCCGCGAAGCGGCTTGTGTTTTGCAGTCATTGCGTACGGTGGCCATCACGGGCTTTATGTTGGCCATCCGTGGCGTCTGTTGGCCTTCTTCGGCGTAGTGGTACTTCTTGTTTGCGACCTCATATCACCCTATACGGGCCGACTGATGAGCTCGCGGGGGGTTGGTCTCCACATCTTGGGACGAAGCATATCTGGAGGTCGTGCGTGAAGTGGAGCGATCCCGTGGAGGTGTGTGTGGCGGCCGTGATCAGCGCGGTCAAACAGACGGCGCGTTGTTTGCACCACAAATTCCTCGACACTGGGAACGCCCAAGTCGCGGGAAATGACATCGTTGCGGACGAACCAACCCGCTCCGGTGCATATCCGTAGGGTGATATTCTGTTGTGCCTGTATCTTCTCCTTGAGTCTCGGAGCGCACAGCGCGTACCAGGCTGGGGCAGCATAGGTGAGCTTCGAGCGAAGGTAGGTCTTGTAGACCCCGATCTTCGCCTTCAGGGGCAGCTTAGATTGGAGGACAGGCCGGAGTCTCGCCCTCGCGGCGCGCAGCGCCTGGATGGCGTGTCGCGTCTGGGCGGCCATACTCAACGACCTGTCGATCTTCACCCCGAGGTAAGTGACCGAGGTCTCCCACCTGATCTCCTGTCCTCGAAGTCTCAACGTAGGTAGTTCTGGTCGCCGGTGGGTGACTGGCAGCGCAGCAGTTTTCTCCACGTTGACTGCCATGCGCCACCTGTCTAACTAGTCCGGGAGTTTGTCAAGGACGCGCTGTATTCTCTTGCAGGATGACTTCGCATTGTTAGAGGTCGCAAAATACGCACTGTCGTCGGCGTATAGTCCCAGCAAGACATCCCTCTCCCCTGGGATGTCATTTGTGTACCATCCGTACAGTGCTGGGGACAAGCAGCTACCCTGCGGTACTCCCGCAGTAATAGGGCGTCTCCGGGAAGTGGTTTGCTCAACCGAAACGAAAAAGCTCCGGCCCCTCAGGAACGATGCCACCAGGTGGACGATTGCTGGCGGTGTGGGTGTCTCCATAATTTTATATATAAGTCCGTCGTGCCATACTCGGTCGAACGCCTTTTCAACGTCCAGGAAGACGCCGACCGTAGGCCGCCGACGGACGAATTGCACAGCGAGGTGGTGGAGCACGCGCACAAGTTGGAGCGTCGTGGAGTGGCCGCTGCGGAATCCAAACTGTTCCTCCCGTGGTTCAAGGTGGGGAGTCAGCCTCTGCAGCAGTAGACGCTCAAACAACTTGGCGACGTGGGGTAGTAACGTGATGGGCCGGTAGCTGGAGGGCAGGCGCCGATCTTTGCCCCGTTTCGGGAGCATGATGACTTTCCCGGTCTTCCAGACCTCGGGAAAGTGGCGGGTCCGCAGGATGCCGTTAAACAGCTTCGCCAGGGCAGCGAATCCCCTTCTGGGCAGGAAACGGAGAGTTTCTGGCGGGCAGCCGTCATAGCCCGGAGCCTTTCTTCGGCTGAGGCGTAGTGCGGCCTTCTTCACCTCGGCTGGGGAGATGAAGGTATCCCCGTCCAAATCAGGGGGGGTCTGGCCCAGGAACTCTTGCACGGTCCGCTCGACGCGAAGGTGGAACTCCTTGTTTTGGGTGGACGCATCTGCTGGAACTGGATGAGGCGAGAACTGGACCTCCAGGTGTTTGGCGAAGAGCTCCGCACGGTCCTGGGGGTCAAAACGTCGCACCCCTTCAGAGTCCAGCAGGGGGTATGTGGGCAGTGGAGCACTCAGTAACACTTTATTCAGAGTGTGAAGGTCCCTTTGGTTTTCGGTTGCCCGGTCAATCGCATTCTCCCAGATATGGCCGCGCCAAGCCTTGATGGCTTCTGATACCTGGGCTGTTAAGGCATTCAGCCTAGTCTTTAGCACAGGACATCTAGTTCTGGCCCACAAACGGCGCAACGCACGCTTGTGGTTGATGTCGAGGCTTAACCGGGCGGGGAGAGTAGGTCGTCGTTGAGCAACTTATATGTTATTTACGTTCTGTGTGTACGGTGGCCATTACGGGCTTTATGTTGGCCATCCGTGGCATCTGTTGGCCTTTCTGCGGCATTGTGGTATCCTTTGCGTCCGCACGTCACCCTGTACGGGCTAACTGATGAGGTCGCGGGGGGTGGGTCTCCACAACTTGGGGCGCAACATCTCCGGGGGCCGAGCGTGTAATGGGGCGAACCCGTGGAGGTGTGTGTGGCGGCCGTGATCGGCGCGGTCGAAGAGACGGCGCGCAGATTTCACCACAAATTCCTCAACACTGGGAACGCCCAAGTCTCGGGAAATCACGTCGTTGCGGACGAACCAACCCGCACCGGTGCAAATCCGTAGGGTGACGTTCTGTTGAGCTTGCATTCTCTGCTTTAGCTCCGGAGAACACAGCGCGTACCACGCTGGGGCAGCGTAGGTGAGCTTCGAGCGAAGGTAGGTCTTGTAGACCCCGATCTTAGCCTTCAGCGGCAGCTTGGATTGGAGGACAGGCCGGAGCCTCGCCCTGGCGGCGCGCGTCGCCTGAATGGCGTGCTGCGTCTGGGCGGTCATGCTCAACGACCTGTCGATTATCACGCCGAGGTACTTGACCGAGGTCTTCCACCCGATCTCCTGTCCTCGAAGTCTTACTGCGGGTAGTACTGGGCGCCGGTGGGTAACAGGCAGCGCGGCGGTTTTCTCCACGTTGACTGCCACGCGCCACCTGTCTAACCAGTCCGGGAGTTTATCCAGGACGCGCTGTATCCTCTTGCAGGCATTCTCAATGTGTTGTGCGGTCGCAAAGTAGGCGCTGTCGTCCGCGTACAGTGCCAGCATGACATCCTTCTCCCTAGGAATGTCATCTGTGTACAACGCGTATAGCGATGGGGACAGACAGCTACCTTGGGGTACTCCCGCCGTAATGTGGCGTTTCCGGGATACTGCTTGCTCAACCGAGACATAGAAGTTCCGGCCTCTCAAAAATGATGCCACCAGATGGACGATGGCTGGTGGTGTGGGCGTCGCAATCATCTTGTATAATAAACCGTCGTGCCATACTCGGTCGAACGCCTTTTCAACGTCCAGGAAGACGCCGACGGATGAATCCTGCGGACAGGTGATGTAAGACGCGCGCAAGTTGGAGCGTCGTAGAGTGGCCGCTGCGGAATCCGTGCTGTTCCTCCCGCGGTTCGATATAGGGAGTCAGCCTCTGCAGCAGCAGACGCTCGAACAACTTGGCGACGTGGGGCAGAAGAGTAATGGGCCGGTAACTTGAGGGCAGGCGACGATCCTTGCCCGGTTTCGGGAGCATTATTATTTTTCCCGTCTTCCAAACGTCGGGAAAGTAATGGGTCCTCAATATACCATTATATAATTTGGCCAGTGCGGCGAATCCCCTTCGTGGTAGGTATCAGAGGGTATCTGGCGGGCAACCGTCGTATCCTGGCGCCTTTCTGCGGCTGAGGCGAAGTGCAGCCTTTTTCACCTCTGCCGGGGAGATAAATGTATCGCCGTCTAAATCCGGGGGAGTCGTCCTCAAAAACTCCTCCACAGTATGCCCGACGTGGGAGTGAAATTCCCTGGTTTCTTCAGAGGCTTCTACTGGAACAGGGTGAGGCGAGAACTGGACCTCCAGGTGCTTGGCGAATATCTCCGCTCGGTCCTGGGGGTCAAAGCGCCGAACCCCTTCGTTGTCCAGCAGAGGATAGGTTGGGAGTGAAGAATGTAGCAACACCTTGTTTAGGGCGTATAGATCCCTCTTGTTGTCGGTTGCCCGGTCTATCGCATTCTCCCAAGTCTGGCCGCGCCATACCTTGATGGCTTCTGAGACCTGGGCTGTTAAGGCATTCAGCCTAGTCTTCAGCACAGGACATCTGGTTCTGGCCCACAAGCGGCGTAGCGCACGCTTGTGGTTGATGTCGAGGCTTAACCGGGCGGGGAGAATAGGTCGACGTTGCTCTGTGCGCTGAGTCGTCTCAGTAGTGGC
This sequence comes from Malacosoma neustria, assembly GCA_963693495.1. Lineage (NCBI taxonomy): Eukaryota > Metazoa > Arthropoda > Insecta > Lepidoptera > Lasiocampidae > Malacosoma > Malacosoma neustria. The sequence goes on from OY856381.1 coordinate 15,956,832, forward strand.
GGTGTCCTTGGCGGCTTCCATCCGTTCCATCAGGTGTTATGCGGCTGCCTCGACCTCTTCCGGGACGGAGAGCCTGCCAATTGTGAGGACTTCCATTTCGTTGGCATAGGTTTGCCAATCTATCCTCGCTCTCAGCGGCATTCTCGGTGTCATTACCGCCGTTATTGCGAGAGTGATGAGGATGGGGAGGTGCTGCGTATCCAGGTCGTATAGCACCTCCACACTGATCGGGCAACTTAGGTTCCTATGCACAACGATGTCAAGGACGTCAGCGCTGCTAAAGGGGTTGCTAGGGATGTGAGTGGGAGCATCTGGTCCCAGCACCTGGTAGCCACTGGCCTCGGCGTCTTCCAGTAGCTTTTTACCGACCGGGTTGATCGTGCGGGAGCCCCACGCGGTGTTCTTCGCGTTGAGGTCTCCCGCAAGGATCGTCGGAATGTTCCCATCGAGTATATTTCTTAGGTCTTCAGGCGTGTAGCGGGGCAAGGGCGGTCGGTAACCGGCAAATAATCGTAATTCTCGTCCGGCCGCGTGCACAAGGATCCCTTTGGTTCGGATTTCGATGAAGTCCGGGTCCTCCAAGGGTTCGTGGACGACATCCCTTCGGGCGAGGACTGCCGTGCCTCTGTAGGGCTTACCTCGCGGGGATAGTTCGTCCCTCCTGTATGCCGTATAATTGGCCACACTAAAGGGGGCTCCGGGTCTCAATTTGGTTTCGCCCAGCATAATGACCTGGATATCTTGTTGCTGGGCGAGAAGACGTAGTTGGGAGATTTTTTCGGTAATCCCCCCGGGGTTCCAATAGAGGAGGCGTAGCATGCCGTTGGTGGATCTATCCATTGTACATTGTACGGAGTGAGGACAGTCTACGCCTTGCCATCTCCTGAGTATTTCCCCCAGAAGCAAGGGTTTGGAACAAATCAATCAGGGAGGCTACAATGGGTCCCATTACCTCCCTGATCGTTTCCCTTAGCGTGGTCTCTATGTTTGTGTTTATGTTTACGTTGGGGCGGCTTCTGCTACTCCTCGGAACAGGTTCTGGAGCTGTTGGGATGCTCTGCGTGGCTTGTCGCTGCGTTGCGGGCTGAGCATCATCATGGCCGCAATGCGCGCACAACGCCTCCCTCACAGGCGCAGAGGCTGTCGTCTGCGGTTGAGTTCTGGTGGTGACTGTGGCTGTGGCTGCGACTGGGGCTTCTGGCTGGGCTATTGTGGGGGGCATGTTCCGCTGCTTGCCCTTCCGACGTTTGCCCTTCGGGCGCTGAGGCAGAGGAACTCCCCTTGGAGTGGGCTCGTTGGCGGGAGGGACCAATGTTCCTACCGGTGCTGGGACAGCGGGTGTTTCGATCCGTTGTTGCCGCGGCCTCGGCGGCTGTGGTGTCGGTTGCGGGCGCGATGGAGGTAGAGGGAAATCCTCCATTTGCGGCGCCTGCGCCCTCCTACGTTCTGCACGAGTTGGTCGCAGCGGACGTTCATTGCCCCTGGGAGGGGGTGGTGGTGGGTGCCTTTTGATCCCTCTTTTTCTTGCCTCCTTTATATAGGCCGGGCATCGCTTATCGTTTGCTGTGTGCGCGCGCTGACAGTTTGCGCAAGTAGCGGCCTGTTCCAGAGGCCGTGGACAATCACGTGCGAGGTGGTTATCGCCGCACCTCACGCAGCGTATAGGGCGGTGACAGTTGGCCGATGAGTGGCCGAACGCCTGGCAACGGTGACATTGCGGAACACCTCCGGTGCCGCGCCATCCCTCGATTGTAATGCCCGGCATATACAGCAACTCCTTAGTTGCGTAAAGCCGGGCAAGTTCCTCTTCTGGTAAATGGGTTATCGTTACATGGAAGAGGCAACCAGATCTGCCTCTGCCACCCGGGATGTGCCGTACGTGTAGCACGTCAAATCCCAGCTCGGTGAGGGCGTCCTTAATATCCTGAGGATCTGTAGACGCCGGTAGTCCTCTTAGCGCTGCCTTCGATGGCACCTCGCTAGGTACGCTGTAGCAGTACCATTTTATGTTAGGGTCCGCTACAGACACCTCCGTCAGGTAATTTTGGATAATCCTATATTCGTTGGCGGATTTCGGTATAAACCGCACGCCGGTTTTAAAAGGACGCCCATTGGGGGCGTGGCCTAACTTTGATTGGAGCGCCTTGAAATGTGCGATCCAATTTGGCAGGTTATCTACGACCAATGGCGGATAACTCTGCTTCCTCTCTGGTCCAGTGGGTGTAGACGTAGCCACCGGCTGTGGGGGCGGGGATGTGGCGCCAAGAGACATGGCCGCAGCTGAGCGGCCGGCTGCCATCTCCGGAACTCCCGGTACTTCTATGTATGACGTCGAACGCGACGGCGTCGGTGTGGACGATCCTGACTCATCGTCTGAATCCTCGTTGGAGGAGGATGAGGAAGAGTGGGTGGAGGCGATCTCTTGACCGCCATCATCTGCAGGTTCTATCGTTAGAGGAGTGGTCCCCTTGTTGGGTTTCTTTGCTGAACGATCCTCCGAAGAGGAGCGTTTGCGACGGGCGGCCTTGGCAGCATATGACTGCACTTCAGTCGATGGATGCTCAGCTCCATCCGACGTTGAAGGACCTGCCACTGCTGGTCTCGGCAAAATATAAGTGTCGGCTGACCGTGGGGCCAGACGGGGGTCTCGGGGTGGCTTTGGTGGGTCGGCCATGTTGGTAAATGATTGGATAGTGATGAATGGTTAATGCGGTTCACCACATGACGCTTCAAACAAAGCTCAGGGTGAAGCGCACGAGGGCCACTGGCTCGGGGAACTCACCCACAGCGGATGCCGTGGGGATCACGCACCACCAGTGGTCTGAGATTCGCTGCGGCTGTCGGCGGGTGACTAGGGTGGGTGTATGGGACCTCGACGTTAGCAATGTAAACGGAGCATCAACCACACAGAGCACGATGACACCAATTGATGCGAAGTAAACCTCCTCCGTAAAGTTGACGCGCGATCTTCTTTCTCCAGTTGATGGAGAAGGTAGGGGCCTCGAGGTGTCCCTCTTTGCCCCGGCATCTTCTCGGCGGGCAACTACCCGCCGGTGACTGTATAAAGTCGCTGCGAAGCAACTTATATGTTATTTACATTCTGTGTGTACGGTGGCCATCACGGGCTTTATGTTGGCCATCCGTGGCATCTGTTGGCCTTTCTGCGGCATTGTGGTTTCCTTTGCGTCCGCACGTCACCCTGTACGGGCTAACTGATGAGGTCGCGGGGGGTGGGTCTCCACAACTTGAGGCGCAACATCTCCGGGGGCCGAGCGTGTAGTGGGGCGAACCCGTGGAGGTGTGTGTGGCGGCCGTGATCGGCGCGGTCGAAGAGACGGCGCGCAAATTTCACCACAAATTCCTCAACACTGGGAACGCCCAAGTCTCGGGAAATCACGTCGTTGCGGACGAACCAACCCGCACCGGTGCAAATCCGTAGGGTGACGTTCTGTTGAGCTTGCATTCTCTGCTTTAGCTCCGGAGAACACAGCGCGTACCACGCTGGGGCAGCGTAGGTGAGCTTCGAGCGAAGGTAGGTCTTGTAGACCCCGATCTTAGCCTTCAGCGGCAGCTTGGATTGGAGGACAGGCCGGAGCCTCGCCCTGGCGGCGCGCGTCGCCTGAATGGCGTGCTGCGTCTGGGCGGTCATGCTCAACGACCTGTCGATTATCACGCCGAGGTACTTGACCGAGGTCTTCCACCCGATCTCCTGTCCTCGAAGTCTCACTGCGGGTAGTACTGGGCGCCGGTGGGTAACAGGCAGCGCGGCGGTTTTCTCCACGTTGACTGCCACGCGCCACCTGTCTAACCAGTCCGGGAGTTTATCCAGGACGCGCTGTATCCTCTTGCAGGCATTCTCAATGTGTTGTGCGGTCGCAAAGTAGGCGCTGTCGTCCGCGTACAGTGCCAGCATGACATCCTTCTCCCTAGGAATGTCATCTGTGTACAACGCGTATAGCGATGGGGACAGACAGCTACCTTGGGGTACTCCCGCCGTAATTTGGCGTTTCCGGGATGCAACTTGCTCAACCGAGACAAAGAAGTTCCGGCCTCTCAGAAATGATGCCACCATATGGACGATGGCTGGTGGTGTGGGCGTCGCAATCAACTTGTATAGTAGTCCGTCGTGCCATACTCGGTCGAACGCCTTTTCAACGTCCAGGAAGACGCCGACCGTTGGCCGCCGACGGATGAATCCTGCTGACAAGTGGTGTAGTACGCGCGCAAGTTGGAGCGTCGTGGAGTGGCCGCTGCGGAATCCGTGCTGTTCCTCCCGCGGTTCGATATAGGGAGTCAGCCTCTGCAGCAGCAGACGCTCAAACAACTTGGCGACGTGGGGCAGAAGAGTAATGGGCCGGTAACTTGAGGGCAGGCGACGATCCTTGCCCGGTTTCGGGAGCATTATTATTTTTCCCGTCTTCCAAACGTCGGGAAAATAATGGGTCCTCAATATACCATTATATAATTTGGCCAGTGCGGTGAATCCCCTTCGTGGTAGGTATCGGAGGGCATCTGGCGGGCAACCGTCGTATCCTGGCGCCTTTCTACGGCTGAGGCGAAGTGCAGCCTTTTTCACCTCTGCCGGGGAGATAAATGTATCGCCGTCTAAATCCGGGGGAGTCGTCCTCAAAAACTCCTCCACAGTATGCCCGACGTGGGAGTGAAATTCCCTGGTTTCTTCGGAGGCTTCTGCTGGAACAGGGTGAGGTGAGAACTGGACCTCCAGGTGCTTGGCGAATATCTCCGCTCGGTCCTGGGGGTCAAAGCGCCGAACCCCTTCGTTGTCCAGCAGAGGATAGGTTGGGAGTGAAGAGTGTAGCAACACCTTGTTTAGGGCGTATAGATCCCTCTTGTTGTCGGTTGCCCGGTCTATCGCATTCTCCCAAGTCTGGCCGCGCCATGCCTTGATGGCTTCTGAGACCTGGGCTGTTAAGGCATTCAGCCTAGTCTTCAGCACAGGACATCTGGTTCTGGCCCACAAGCGGCGTAGCGCACGCTTGTGGTTGATGTCGAGGCTTAACCGGGCGGGGAGAGTAGGTCGTCGATGAGTAGAACTCTGTGTCATCTCGGTGGTGGCGGCATCCTTGGCGGCTTCCATCCGTTCCATTAGGAGGTGGGCGGCTGCCTCAACCTCTTCCGGGACGGAGAGCCTGCCGAGTGTGATGGCTTCCATTTCGTTGGCATAGGAACTCCAGTCGATCCTCGCTCTCAACGGCCTTCCTGGTGTTAATACCGCCGTTGTTGCGAGAGTGATGAGGATGGGGAGGTGCTGCGTGTCCAGATCATAGAGCACCTCCACGTTGATCGGACAGCTGAGATTCCTATGCACAACGACATCGAGAACGTCAGCGCTGTGGTTCGGGTTTCCTGGTATGTGCGTGGGGGTATCCGGTCCCAGCACCTGGTAGCCGCAGGATTCGGCATCTGCCAGCAGCTTCTTCCCGACCGGGTTGGTGACTCTGGAGCCCCACGCTGGATCCTTGGCGTTGAGGTCCGCCGCGAGAATCGCCGGGGTGTCCCCGCCGAGAATGTTGTGGAGATCCTGTGGGTTATAGCGCGCAGAGGGCGGCCGGTATCCGGCATAGATCCTCAGTTCCCGTCCGGCCGCTTGCACTAGGATTCCCTTTGACCGGATCTCTTCGAACTCCGGGTCGTCTACCACTTGGTGGACCACGTCTCGCCTTGCGAGGACCGCCGTGCCTCTGTAGGCGTGTCCCCGCGGAGATACCTCGTCCCGACGGTGAGTCGTGTAGTTTGCCATTCTTAAGGAGTCGGTCGGTAGCAACTTGGTCTCGCCCAGCAGGATAATCTGGATATCTTGTTGCTGGGCGAGAAGACGTAACTGGGGGATTTTATTAGCAATCCCCCCAGGGTTCCAGTAAAGGAGGCGTAGATTACCATCTGCTGTGTTATCCATTGTAGATGGTGCGGAGAGTGGTCAATCTACGCCTCGCCATCTCTTGGGTGTTACCCCCAGAGGCGAGAGTCTGGAATAGGTCGATCAGGGAGGCCATAATGGGACCCATTACCTCCCTGATCGTATTCCTTAGAATGGATTCCATCTCAGCGTTTAGTGCAGTAGGTGCCTTGTTGCGGCGACTTCTACTTCTCCTGGTTTCTGTAACTGGGGCTGGTTGCGGCATCACGTCTATTTGGCGGTGCATTGCGGCTGTGATTTGCACGTTTCCGTGCCCGCAATGAGCGCAGGGCGTTTCCAACGCAGGTTTCACGGCTGCCGACTGTGGTTGGCGTTGGGTCTGTCCAATGGCAGCGACCGAGGCTTGCTGTCGCGTCATTGGCTGGCCTGTTTCGAGGGGCGTGGCCTGAGATTTGCCCCGCCTTCGCTTGCCTTTCTGGCGCTGCGGTAGCGGGGCGCCTCTCGGAACGGGTTCATTCGCGGGAGGAGCCAATGTTGCTCCCGGTATTGTCACGGCGGGTGGGTCTCTGGGTTGTTGCGCTCTGCGCGGTAGCGGTATCGGCGCCGGGCGTGGCGGCGAGAAGTCCTCTTCGCGGGGCGCCTGGGCCCTCCGGCGTTCCGCGCGGGTCGGGCGTTGCGGGCGCTCTTGGGCCCGAGAGGGGGGTGGCGGTGGGTGCCTCTTGATGCCCCGCTTCCTGGCCTCCTTAATGTAGGCGGGGCACCGTTTGTCGTTTGCTGGGTGGGCTCTCTGGCAGTTGGCACAGGTGGCGGGCTGCTCCAGGGGCCTTGGGCACTCCCTGGCGAGGTGGTTTTCACCGCACCTCACACATCTTATGGGGCGGTGGCAGTTTGCCGAGGCGTGCCCAAACGCCTGGCAGCGGTGGCATTGTGGCACCCCCCCGGCGCCTCTCCATCCCTCGATGGTGATGCCCGGCATGTATAGCAACTCCTTGGTTGCATACAGCCGGGCAAGCTCCTCTTCTGGGAGGTGGTTCAGTGTCAGGTGGAAGAGGCAGCCTGGTTTACCCTTTCCACCGGGAATGTGCCTGACATGAAGCACCTCGAAGCCCAATTCCAGAAGGGCGGTCTTGATCTCCTGAGGATCCGTGGCTGCAGGTAGTCCCCTCAGTGCCACTTTGGATGGCACTTCGTTGGGGACACTATAACAGTACCACCTTATGTTGGTGTCAACCTCTGATATCTCAGTCAGGTATCGTTGGATAATCCTGTACTCGGCGGCGGATTTCGGAATGAACCGCACGCCGGTCTTGAAGGGTCTTCCGTTTGGGGCATGGCCCAGGCGGGTGTGGAGCGTCTTGAAGTGAGCGCTCCAGTTTGGCAGGTTATCCACGACCAGGGGTGGATAACTCTGCTGTCGCTCGGTTTTGGTGGGTGTCGATGTCGCCACCGGCTGGGGGGTCCTAGACCCGTGCTGAGGAGGCGATGGTGGGGCGCTGGTTGACACGGCCGCAACAGGGCGGCTGGATGTCATCTCCGGCGCACCAGGGACATCAATGTAGGAGGTCGATCTAGATGGCGTGGGGGTCGAACTCCCTGAGCCAGCTGACTCCTCATCGGAGTCCTCGCTGGAGGAGGATGAGTAGACGGGGGCGATCTCTTGACCGCCGTCGTCCGCAGGTGAGATACGTGGTGTACTCCCTGTGTTGGGCCTCTTCGGGGTGCGGTCCTCGGATGAGGAACGCTTGCGACGGGCTGCCTTTGCAGCGTACGACGGAACTTCCGCCGATGGATGCACAGTTCCATCGGACGTAGAAGGCCCAGGCATCGCTGGACTCGGCACCGTGGCAGGGGCATCTGCTGACCGTCGGGCCAGACGGGGGTCTCGGGGCGGCCTTGGTGGATCAGCCATGATTTGAATTGAGTAATAGTGGGGTGGTTACAGTGGTTCACCACATTACGCTTCCCTAGGAAGCTCAGGGTGAAGCACACGAGGGCCACTGGCTCGGGGAACTCACCCACAGCGGATGCCGTGGGGATCACGCACCACCAGTGGTCTGAGATTTGCTGCGGTTGTCGGCGGGTGACTAGGGTGGGTGTATGGGACCTCGACGTTAGCAATGTAAACGGAGCATCAACCACACAGAGCACGATGACACCAACCGATGCGAAGTAAACCTCCGTAAAGTTGAAAAAATGCTCTATATATATTTACAAATACGGTATTTGAATAGCTGCTAAGTTACAACGCTATAATATAAAATATGCTAAGTTAAAACGATATATAAAAATGCAAATGTGTGAGTGAGACGGAAGATATCTGCGTATAGTGTCGCACACCGTAAATATAAAACGTTGCGGTTTTCTGCGATCGCCCCCAACAGTCACAATACTCCGGCTCCAGCGCCCGCACCGCACGGACGTACACGCGCCCGCGCATGCTACCGAGCCCCCCACTCCACACCTCGCCGCACCGGAGAGCCGCCGCGCCTGCGCCTAGTGTTCGTGTTTAGATAGCTGCAAACTCACGATACGCAATTTTAAATTGAGTATCGTGTCGTTGTATCTCCAAAAGGGCGATCGCAAGTTTCATTGCGAATTGTTTCATTTATCCTATCGAAGCGGGCAGCCGCAATTCATTGCGAAGTGACATCGCAATTATGTGCGATCTGTCACGGGATCGATTGGTCGTATAGTCAGTCATACAATTTGAAAATCCACGTCCGCGTGGTCAGCCGAGGGATACCCCACGGTGACAACTAACTTAGCTGAGGCGTGCCCCGAGCGCCTGCTGTTTAATTAATAATAGATATAAGAATTTTAGTTCACAATTTTCCGATAGATGTCGTTAGTACCCAAGTTACCTCACGCTATCGGTGTGCTTTGGTCATTTGTATAAGATGTTTATGCCGCGTCCGCACGCTTGGCATTGGCCGCAAACTCCAAATCTCTACAAACGTTTGGCTTTTTTTGAGAATAAAACGTCGCCATTCCACACGCTTGCGAGTGCGTTAGTTTGTTCTGAAGAGGCAAGCATGACGGACATAGAGGTTGATGTGTCGGCCATAACATTTGGCTTAATGGCTCTCCCTGGTAACATTCTAGGCAACGTGAGACGTCTTCATTTGACGGTTAAAGAAAAAGTTTACGAAAAAACGCTTGTTCAATACCAGTGCATAAACGAGACTGAGTGCGCACAAACGTGTGAACGCGACGCAAGTGCTTGCAGCAAATTCTCTTTGATTTGTGACAGAAAAACCGACACTCGACGGATCGGCTACAAGCGCTTGCAAACCTACGCAAACCAATCCAAACATTCTATCCACATGTTTGAATTTGTGACGGCTTGTTGAAGTTTGCCAAGCGTGCGGACGCGGCATTATATTTTTTGATACTCCCGAGTGTTCTTCCACAGTGGTCTAAATAAAAGGTATAAATGAGTGTGAGTGTTAAATTGACCAAGTGGTCCAACGAACCGGATAATAGTGAGTAAACTGTAAAGTGCAAACATTAACTTAGTAAATTCAGTGAAGTGTTGGACTTATAATATTTCCCATCAAAAAAGACTTAAAAAATTTGTGCTACAAAACACTTCGAAAATTTTAGTGATCGTGTCAAAAAGGACTTATAAGTATTTTTCAACACAAATATTCTAACTTTTTGGGAAAAAGGACTTAGGAATATCTTAACGATTAGTAACTTAGTTTCTGGCAGTGAATTTGGACTTGTGTTTTTACATATAAAATTTAACATGGCGGATAAAAAGATGAAACAATATATTGCACAATTAAAGACGAATTCAACTAAAATTGAGAAGTTATTTACAAACGCAAAAAAATGTGCTAAGGATAAACGAACGAGAGGGTTTTTGGATTCACGTCTGGAAATTTTACAGGAATATTGGGCTAACTATACAAAGACTTATGATGTTATTTCTGGATTATTAGATACTGAAACATGCGATGTTGACTTAGAGAAACATTTTGAACAAACTGAAGAATATTATTTAGAGTTTAGGGCTTGGCTTAAGGACAAGTTATATGAATTTAATCAAGATCTAGGTGAAACTTCAAAGTCTGAAATTCATGTATCTGATAGTCAGGCAGAAATGTCGAGGATGAGACCCAAACTCCCGCCAATATCCATACCACAGTTTTCGGGCGATTACAGTCAATGGATGAGTTTTCGAGATTTATTTCGCTCTTTGATACATAATGATGATCGCTTGACTAAAATTGAAAAACATCACTATCTAAAGACCAGTTTATCTGGAGAAGCTGAACAACTATTGAGGAATTATTCACTTACTGAAGCTAACTATGATAACGCCTGGAAAAAACTAAATGAGAGGTATGATAACAAGAGAATGATCGTTAATAATATACTTACCCGATTTTTAACCCAAAAGACCTTAACCACAGAATCGGCTAAAGGTATACCTTATAAAGGATCTTATTGATACCTCAAGTCAATGCCTAACGTCCTTAACAAATTTAAAGATCTGTGCATGGAATGCCATTGTAGTGCATATCCTTGTCTCCAAGTTGGATATTGAGACTCGAAAACTTTGGGAGCAATCTTTAGAAGATTCCACTAGTATTCCTACATATGAGGATCTCCAGAGTTTCCTTGAGAAGCAATTCCGAGCCATGGAAATGTATGCACCAAAAGGAAAAACTATTCCACAAACACCTAAAGTAACTAACATCAAAAGCTTCGCTACTAAAATTTACAACATTTGTACTTATTGCACACAGAATCATTATATTTGCCACTGTAAAGAATTTGCCTCTCGCTCCATACCTGAACGTCAAGATTTTGTAAAAAAAAAACAACATTTGTTTTAACTGCCTCGTAAAAGGTCACACAGTTTCAAAGTGTAGACAGAGTACAGTCTGCAAGAAGTGCGGACGTCGTCATCATACATTGCTGCATTTTACCGCTTCTAAGGACGACAAATTAAACGAAACTGATAAGGAGAAAGATGACCCAACAAGAAATGCATCTAAAACTTCCTGTAACTTGAGTGTTAACCTAAAAGCTGAAACAAAAGATGATCTTGTTATTTTAGCCACTGCTGTGATTAAAGTAGAGTCAAAGAACAGTGGTACTTACGCATTAAGAGCTCTTGTTGATCAGGGTTCTCAGGGATCTTTTATCTCCGAAGCAGCTGCGCAGTTATTGAATCTTGATCGCACTCCAATTACTGGCAAAATCTCTGGAATTTCTAATACATCAGTGGTCACTACAAAATCTATGGTCACACTTACAGTCCACTCTACAAAACACAATGCATCCACCTTCCAGGTAAATGCATACGTTTTAAAGAAACTCACTTCATTGTTGCCTTCACGTGAGTTCTCACAAGATACTTGGCCTTCATCTATGCAGTTGGATCTGGCTGATCCCAACTATCACAAGCCAGGGTCTATTGAAGTTATGCTTGGTGCCGACGTGCATGCATACATACTGCTTGAAGGCTTACACAAGTGTAACTCTCTTATTGCACTCAACTCTCGCCTAGGTTGGCTAATCTCAGGTAGAGTTTCACAAACTGGATCGACAATAAACGAACATAATACAGTTGTTATGCAAACCAAGATTGAGGTCGATCAGTTACTAAGACGATTTTGGGAGATTGAAGAGAGTTTACCCCATAAAAAACCTATGACCGAGTTAGAAATACAATGTGAAGAGCACTTCAAACTTACTCACACTCGCAATGCTGTTGGTCGGTACATTGTCCGTCTACCATTTAAAGATAATCCACCCACAAACCTTGGAAATACAAAACCCCTTGCAATCAGCCGCTTACAGCACATGGAAAAACGTTTTACACATAAGCCTGAATTCAAGGAAGAATATCATAAATTTATGGAGCAGTATGAATCCCAAGGTCATATGATGATGATACCTGAAAAGGAAATAGTTACACCTGAAGTTTATTATTTACCTCATCACGCTGTTCTTAGACCGACGAGTCTAAGCACGAAGTTGCGTGTAGTCTTCGACGGAAGTGCTGCACCTGTAAATGGAAAATCATTAAACGATGAACTACTTATTGGCTGTCCTCTTCAACAAGATGTCAGAGATCTCATAACTCGATGGAGACAACACCAGATTTGTTTAGTCGCAGATATTCGTCAGATTCTAATATGTAAAGATGACGCTGACTATCAAAGAATTTTATGGCGAAAATCTCCAACACAACCAATAAAAGAATATAGACTACTTACAGTTACTTATGGAACATCTTGTGCACCCTTTTTGGCCATACGCACTCTTCACCAATTGGCTGAGGACGAGAAGTTTGATTTCCCAACTGAAGCTGAAATCCTGAAAAGCGACTTATATATGGATGATCTGCTTACTGGTGTCTCCGCAACGGAAGACGCTGTGATGCTACAACAAAGGTTGACTGAACTTTTAGCTCGTGGTGGGTTCCCTTTACACAAATGGTCCTCTAATAGTAAGTTAGTGTTGTCCCAAATCCCCAGTGTTGATAAAGACTCACAAAGTGCGGTTAATATAAAACTTCAAGATACAATTAAAACTTTAGGTATTACATGGAACTCGGACTCTAATAACTTTGAACTTAATTGTAATTTAAATCACGATAATAACACAATTACCAAAAGAAATTTACTGTCCACAATTGCTAAATCTTTCGACCCTCTAGGTTGGCTAACACCTGCGATTATAAAACTTAAAATCTTTATGCAAAAACTCTGGTTAGCCGGCTTGGATTGGGACGAAGAGTTGACTCCTGATCTTAAAGAGGAATGGGTTACTTACCTTGATCGTTTCACGCACATTGAAAACATTCAGTTCCCTAGATGGCTTGGTGTATCTAATGACACCATTAAGCGGGAGCTGCATGGATTTAGTGATGCCTCTTGTGCTGCATACGCTGGAGTAGTGTACCTTAGAGTTTTGAGAAATGGTGGCAACATTAACGTTTACCTTGTTCTTGCCAAATCCAAGGTTGCCCCAGTAAAGCAAGTATCTCTCCCACGTCTGGAACTCTGTGGTGCATTACTAGTAGCCAAAATGATAAATCATGTTAAAACCGTTTTAAAAATACCTGACAATGATATTTACACTTGGACAGACTCCACGATAGTTTTGGCTTGGTTGCGTAAGATACCAAATACTTGGACTACATTTGTTGCAAATCGCACTTCAGAAATTTTGACACTCACAAATAGTAACCAATGGCATCATGTTAGTTCTGCAAATAATCCCGCTGATTTAGCATCACGTGGATGTTATCCTTATGATCTACAGCAGTCAAAACTATGGTGGAACGGACCTCAGTTTTTATACAAGGCACATGAAATTGAATATTCTTTATTTGAGATTTCTCAAACCGATTTAGAAATGAAACCCACCCCAAAAATATTATGCAATGTAAATGTTACCGAAAATAATGATGCTATTGCAATTTTAACTCGATTCTCTTCGCTGTTGAAATTGATTCGAGTCATTGCTTATTGTTGTCGTTATTATAATTTGTGTAAAGTTAGAGTGCTTAAGAAAATGTTTACTGAACCTGCTTATTTAAGCGCTAATGAGCTTGATGATGCTTTTAATCGATGTATTAAACTATCACAATTGATGTCATTCCGCGACGAGATCTCTCGCTTAACGCTAGGTAAACAGGTTGCCAAATCAAGTAAGATTTATGTACTAGACCCTTTTATCGACGATAAAGGCATTATTCGTGTTGGTGGTAGACTCGCGAATGCAGAGATTCCAGGTGACATGAAAAACCCGATTCTGTTAAGTGGCAATTGTGCCTTATCTAAACTTATTGTTGTAAATGCGCATTTGAAATCTCTGCACGGAGGCAATCAACTTACTTTAAATATTGTAAGACAAAGGTTTTGGATCACTCGAATTAAAAGTCTTGTCAAAACTGTAATCCACAAATGTGTCCCTTGTTTTAAACAGAAGGCTAATCCACTCCCTCCTTTTATGTCAGATTTACCTAAATTCAGGATTAAACCTAGCCGACCCTTTCTTACGAGTGGAGTAGACTTTTGTGGACCCTTTACAATGAAATTGTATCCTGGTAGATGTAAAAAAACCAGTAAAGTTTATATTAGTCTATTTGTCTGTGCCGTAACAAAAGGCATTCACTTGGAACTTGTCACTGACCTCACTTCTGCTGCATTTATTGCCGCTTTTCGGCGTTTCACCGCTCGACGTGGTCACTGCAAGGAGATTTGGAGTGATCACGGAACTAATTTTGTAGGCGCGTCCCGTGAACTAGATCTCGCGTTCAATAATTCACAATCTCAACTTGTGGCTGAGATTTCTGAACTTCTCGCTAATGATTTCACGCAATGGAGATTCCTACCTCCTCGAGCTCCACACTTTGGTGTAATTTGGGAATCAGGAGTGAAAAGTATTAAAGGACACTTAAAACGGGTTATCGGCCAAGCCTTCCTCACATACGAAGAGCTCGCTACTTTATCAGCCCAAGTCGAAGCTTGTGTAAATTCTCGTCCCCTCACTCTTATCAATTCTACTCTTGACGAACCCCCATTAACACCAAGTCACTTTCTTGTCGGAGAGCCCTTAATTGGGGTTCCTGAGCCGTCTTTGATTGATGTTAACTTAAGTCCGTTGAATCTATGGCACATAATCCAACGTATGGTGCACTGTTTGTGGCGTCGCTGGCAAAACGAATATTTAACTACGTTACAGCATCGTTACAAATGGAACATAAAGCGACCTGATCTTCCCCTCGGCACTGTTGTTCTCGTCAAGGATGACACACTTCCCCCTGGAAAATGGCTTTTGGGACGTATTATGCAGAAACACCCAGGTGCTGATGGTGTTACAAGAGTTGTAACTTTACAGTACAAGGACAATATTTTTAAGCGACCTATGGTGAAAATATGTCCTTTGCCCCTGGATGAGTCTGACTCCTAGTAACCAGAAATTTGTTTTACTTTGCTTTGGTTTATATCTTGTCGTCAGTTCTTAAGGACTTGAGTCGTCCTTGGCCGGCGGAATGTTTAATTAATAATAGAAATAAGAATTTTAGTTCACAATTTTTCCGATAGATGTCGTTAGTACCCAAGTTACCTCACGCTATCGGTGTGCTTTGGTCATTTGTATAAGATGTTTATATATTTTGATACTCCCGAGTGTTCTTCCACAGTGATAAATAACAGGTATAAATGAGTGTGAGTGTTTAATTGACCACCTGCCGTTCCCCTTCAAGGAAAGGCAAACTCGGACGGGTCTGGACCACCCGGCCTTGGGGGGGACCCCTAGTCGGGCCCAGATATCACCCGCTTCCCACCTTCCCATCCCTCTTTCCATTCTTTGGGGCTGTTTTCCCCCAGCAGCTAGGGGCCTTCGCACATTGAGATTGGCGAAGGAACTGTTCATAGCTTAGGGCTCACCCTAGTACACACCCCACTGCCTACCCCGGCAGAGGGACGTTTTTAACTCATCCATGCACATCCCCGGGCTGTCCCACCCGAGGATGGACGGGAATAGGGACCTACTGTCGCAGTACTCGCTGGACGGAATTCTAAAATTCGTCCAGCGAAGCGACACAAAGACGCTGATGGTACTTCAGAAGCACATCAGCGAGCGTTGCAACGCAACGCAACCCCGCCCCGCGACCCCGCGAGAGCCGCGTACCCCGGCCGAAACCGCGCCCCCCCCTTTCGTCGCGTCCGCGCTCTGCAGAGCCGCCGCGCCGCCAACACCCGCCGCGCCCGCGCCCCGTGGTCACGCGCACGCCGCCGCGCCACCGACACCATCATCGAATTGCTGTACCGACAGCAGCAAACGCGCGGCGTTCCCCCGCCGCACCCGCTCCGTGTGGATCGGCGAGATCCCCCGCCGGCTCCGTCCTCAACGGAACGGCGCAGTCTCTAGCGGCTCTCATGAGCCCGTTCATTACCGCGTCGGAATTCCTGGATTCGCCGCCCGTTGCCGAACAGGGCCTCAAAACCCGCGAAACGGCCACGACCTCATCCATGTCGGGTAACGACACGGACTCGTCCAGGTCGCTCTCCGACATGGAGATCGACCCCAAGGTAGACTCGGAGGGATTTCGAGTCCACACCAACAAGAGGAGGCGCAAGGCCCCCTCTTCAACCTCCGACTCCAATGCTGCGCCGGCCAGCAAGGAGGCGCGTCAGGCGGAGCCGACGGCCCCAACACCGCGTCACGATAAACATTTCTGGAGGGACATTCACGGGGCCCTCCCGCGTAAAGCGATCCGTCTCTTGGAGGCACGAGACATTAATAACGGTATAAGGGTGACCGTACAGTCGCCCGAGGACCACCGTAGCCTCACGAAGTACCTCCTAGAACACCGCATAGGGAGGGTATTATACCTATGCGCTCGAGGAGGAGAAACGTCTCCGCGTGGTCATCCGCGGACTCCCTAAGGAAGTCGAAACCTCCGACATCCTGGAGGACCTCCGCTCCCAAGGTGCTCCGTTCACGAGGTGCACCGGATGCATCGCGGCAACACGCGAGAGCCATACAATATGGTTCTAGCGATTCTTGACCTCTCGAAAGAGGGCCAGGAAATATTGTGGGCTCTCGAAGCTTATCTTCGAGAACCCACACAACAAAGCCACGCTTCGGTAATGCCACCGGTGCCAACTCTACGGGCACTCGGCGCGCAATTGCCAATCCCGCCCGAGGTGCGTGAAGTGCCTAGGAGATCACGGCACCGCGGAGTGCACCCGCACCCGGGACTCTCCCGACCGCGAATATCCCGACTAAACCTTAGTCGGGATATTCGCTGGGTTGGAATAGTACCACTGGATAGTGGTGTGCTGTTTTGTGGTCTCTACTAGGTACTTTTTTACCAATCTGTATTCATCGGGTGAGGCCGGTATGAACCGGACCCCTTTCCCGTATGGGCGGGCATTGGGAAGGTGACTTAGTTGTGCTTGGAGTGCACTGAAATGATTTACCCAGTTGGGTAGGTTGTCAACAACTATGGGTGGATATCCCTTAGTTGTAGTTGGGACGGACGGAGGGACGCGGGAAGCGTTCACTCCGTCGAGTCTTTTCTGAGCGGCCTTTGAGTTAGGAGCGGCTAGTACTTCCGCGAAGGATGTGCGCGCAGGTCGCGAAGCGACCGACCGGTCTGCCTCCATAAGGACTGAATCATCCGATTCCTCTTCGTCTTCGGACGATCCGAACTCCTCCTCCTCACTAGGAGTTAGATTCGGAGTCGTCGGCCGCAGCGCGTCTCTTGCGTCCTATTTTATCCTCTGCGGACGATGAGCGGCGGGTATTTTGATAATGTAACAACTTTAAATCACTAAATTATTACCTAGAGTGATATAGTAATTATTATAAAAATTGCAATCTGGCAACCATAAACATATAATAATTCGTAGAAAGACGGTAAATAAATTGTTACAGTAAAAACAACATCAAATATACAAGATATTTACATCCGATCAATAGTGACTAGTACATATTTATTTATTTATTTATTTAATGATGGAAAACCTACAGCTAATACACATGAAAAAATACTTGAAATTATTATCAGACAGCCAATTACAGGTTTTCACGAATAATATCTTGAATAACTAACACGCAGATATGCAAATCTGCATTACACTATAGAACTAGTCACAGAAAAATTTATTACTTAGACACCGCTTGGCTCCCGAAATACTGATCCCAAATGGGTCAACATTATGCTGCTTACTGACATTATTTAAATAGTTACTTGCTCGCACTAGGAATGCATTTTGCCTATAGTTGGTAGAACTGAAAGGTATATTTATTGGAAAATTGACACGCACAGACTTGGCCGGAACGTTAAAGTTGATTTTGCTTAATAAATCTGGGCAATCTATATCAGACGAAATGATTTTTAAAAGAAGTGTACAGTCAGCTATATCTCGTCGATCCTTAAGTGGTAAAAGATGAAACTTCTTACAGAGGTCCAAATAAAATTCGCTAGAATAGTGGGTCTTTATTCTAAAGCATAAATACCGGACGAACCGCTTTTGTATACTTTCTATGCGGTCAATGTATTTGTGATATCGAGGGTTCCATATTTGAGATGCGTATTCTAAGTGACTTCTGACATATAATTTTTATTATATATTATATTTACATTACTTCATACATTACATATTGATGTAAGATGAAATAATATTGATCACATCATGTTAATAATATAAAATTTATATAAGATTTAAAATCAAAGGATAGTTTAAAACAAAGAAAAACACCAAAAAGGATCTTCTACCTGGAGGATCAATCCTATTTCCGTTAAGCGACAGAAAATATAAATTAATAACTTTTAAAAATATATTAATCATTGTTGTTTTAAAAAGAATTTAACAACACATGAACATAATGCGTATTTGAGTAAATAGGGTAAATATAAAATATTTTGTGAGTAGTTATCAAAAAGTTAAGTTTACATGTACGAAAATTAACTCTAAAATATGAATGTGCAGAATAAATTAATAAATAGTTCCGCACAGGTAGCATACGGGTGAGATTAGCGTGAGTAACGTTTTCATTACAAGCATTAATCTGTTGAGTCTACAAATGAATGACTCTGAACAAAAGACCACGACAAAGCAAGTGGTTCTCAAACTTTTACTGTGATGCATTATTAAAAACGTAAACAATATTAGTAAAGTAAGATTTTTACGGTATACTGAACTATAAAATAAACCATCGATATAGTAATATAGAGTATAATATACACATTGAAAATTTTTTGTAGATCTATTTCGGTTTTTATAAAAAAAACTGGCGAGGTATTCGATTTTCTTGCCATTATTCTTGCATGTCTGACCCACATATTTGAAATTACTTTATTTGGCTAAACTTTTCATTTTGTTAATAGGTTTTTGTTTCTTTGTGTAAGATGATCGTTGACGAAGAATAATTTGTCACCGGAAAGTCCAATGTTATTTAGAGTCAGTTTCTTGCTTTTCCGAGAGAGAGTCATAAAGGCTTCTTTCTTGTATCTGTTATAAAAGGCGACTAATATTGGTTTTTCGCTATTTGGGATTTGTGTCAGGATTCTTGCAATATAGAATGAATGAATGAATGAAACTCTTTATTGTTCACCAACTAAAGTATTACAGCATCAGCGAGAAAAGTAAAATATATATACATAGCATGAACATTAGGCGGCCTTATCGCTTAAAGCGATCTCTTCCAGGCAACCGTTTAACCCAGGAGAAATATATTACAAACATAAGAATCTTTAGTGGTGGTGTAATATCTATATAGTAATTAAATTATATATAAATATAAACGGAACATATAAGTATATAAATACACATCTAAATATAAAGTTATAACCCTAATACATGTATATAATATATGTATAGTAGATCAGGAGCAATATACATACTAATATAGTTTATATCTTCACTTCTAATTTCTAAGTTTATAAATTTACCAATATTTTTGATAGTCATATAGATTTTCATCCTTTTTTAATGGGATTCCTCGGATTTCGACATTATTTGCCCGAGCCCACTGATCTCATTCTTCCAGGTCTTATTTTAATTTGGTAATTTCAGATTGTAGACTTAGTATGTCTTTAGTGATTTTTTCCATCTTTGACACGTTTTTAACCGAGTCCGAAAATCTTCCAATTAGTTCACGTGCCATCTCAAGGGATTCCCTTAAGTTATTGACCTCCGTCTTGATAGACTTGATGTCTTCGAAAAGCGCCGGAAGGGTAGCAAGTTGAAGAGCAATCGCACTTAACTGGCTTTGTATGTTATCCAACTGGTTCCGTTGTGGTGACGAGGATCATGGCGTAATGCAAGGGGTGCACTTGCATTTAGAGCATTCCAGGTGATTTTTCGTTCACCAAGCTTAAGAAGGTTTTCTTATGGAAGGTTTTCGTTTCGATTATACCTGAGCATTGAAAATTAAATTGCTTTTTGCACACATTGCACACCGGACCATCCGAGACTAACATATTACAACTGGCACACAAAAACATGTTGGCAAAAACTTTGAGAAACACTGATTTTTTTTACTTTAAGCACGCGTTTGTTAAACGAGGCGGTCCGAAGACGACTGTCTTTCTTTTAGATTGAAGTTCGTCCCACCTTCGGAGTCCCGGGGCTGCTTCCCTTCCCTGGCTGCAGCTATTTGCGTCATGAGGCTTGCGACTCCTGCTTCAACCTCTTCTGGGCTTGAACATTTCTCTGAGCCAATCAACAACTTTACCCAATCGAGAGCCATAGTAATCCACATTTGTTCAACAAACTTGTGACGAGGGTCCACGAGGTGTGGCCAAAGTCGCACGTTAACATCACGCTTGATATAGAAACCAACATCACCTCCTCTAGATCGGATTTCACGTGGCCTGGGAATGTGACGAAGCCTGTATCCGGGCAGCTCAGGGGCACGACCCCCTGACCCGCTTTCAACCAAGTCTCGTTAATTGCCAGCACGTCAACATCATTCCGCAATATTGAAGCTACAAAACTATCATGATTACTACCCAAGGAACCTGCGATTAATAAACCTATTTTTAGGCACTTATTAACCATTGGAACATACGGAATAAACAATTGAACACGAAACGACCAGTAATATGCAGAAAATTAGTTCACAATTAGTCATGCTAATTAAATAATCATCGTGAATAATGAGAAAGAATAATGATGTAACTTTATAAATTAATAAATTATTATAAAAATTCATAATTATAAATAAAAAGTATAAACTACAATCCAATATAGTACGTCGTGATAGGAACATAAGCAAATAATTGTCTACGGAGATATAGTAAACAAAATAACGATAACACGTTTCATTCCAAGAAAAGAAAAAATATAAAGATAAAATTGTGATATGAGAAAAAACAATAATAAATATACAACCCAATTAAAGATGACAAAAAATGTAAGAAAAAATTCAAATCAAGAAATTTATATAAAATTAAATAGTTATTGAATAAATCAAACAAGGCTATAGCCTAAAACACGAAGAAAGTCTGTTTCTGAACGTATGAAATAGGCTTGCGTTCCATCACTCTGTTGAACGTAGATACGACCTCTTTTTGTCCAGGAGTACCTCCAAGCCCGCTTGCGACATTCTTCACGGGCCCGATGGAATAGCAAACGATTGGTGCGAATTAACCTCTCATTCACGTACACACGCCGCGAAACTCCAGCCATTCCCAAATCGGCGGTTGTAATATTGCGACGCACACGCGCAGTTCGCATCAGCTCATCTCGCAGATGACGGCGAGTTAAGCGCACGATAACACGACGGGTGCGAATTGCTGACAGGCCCTCGCCAAGTTCAGGATTAGGTGCCCCAATACGCTCAGCAAACACAATCTCCCGTTTCTCTAATTGTAGCCAAAACCATAATTGTATGGACCACATTTTCCCTCTTTTCCTCTGAAAGACATCTAATGTCCAAGTCCGACAAAAGCGTATCTCCCATCGATTCTTTGTTCCAGTTCATCAAGCCGCTGGCCTATGTCTCCCAAAGACGTGCGGAACTCGACCATTTCCTTACAAAATTCTCTTATCTCCGCCATACATTCCGCGAGTTCGCGGCGCATCGCCCGAAATTCGTTATCATCGCCGATTGCAGAAACAAGCGAAGACACAAACTCTCGCGTTGCTTCGGTGCGAAACAAACTTTCAGGCGGTGCCATAGTCGTGGTTGGCGGAGAGCTGCCTTCGCCCGTGCATTTCACAGGTGTATTAGAGTTGTCACCTTTTCGTATTTTCTTTTTGCACTCTGGGCATACGCAATTCTTTGGCACAGGCCCGTTATCAGGTATAGCAACACACACTTTATGATACGTGCAGGGACAATTGGTACAAGTGGCGCCCCCTGTTGGTGAAAGGAACTTCCCACAAGCAAAGCACTTAGCCATTCCGAAATACAAAAAAGTTATTAAGTGAAGATAATAAGTTTTGTGATAATAATAGCACTACTTAAAAAAAAAACTACTGAATACTAGATGTCGCACTAAGATCCTATGAGATGTCGATATGTACGTATATAAAATGTCTACCCGCAATTCATATGTGAGCTCAAATCACTATAAACTTTTACCAATTTAACTACAAGCGGGAACACGGATGACGACACAAACACTCACAGAAGTACTTTATACGACGAATATTGAAAAGTTGGTAATTATAATGCAAACTGAAGTGTTACGCTGAAGTGAACGCTATGTAAAGCCGACCGTGGCGCCCCATTGATTCAAATCACTGTCGCAACTTCGTATCCCGCGAACCTTTGTAGATGTCAGTGAATACATTTTTTTTTTCTTAAAGCTAAGGCTGTCATCGTCTCAGACTACCAACGACAGCGACACCGGGCGGAAAAGGCATTCCGACCCCGTGGGAGCGGGGTCGATCAGCCGTGGCAGCGTGCTCGGGGCGCGCCTCCTGTGAGGCGCGCTCCCAGCTCGAACGCTGCATGGGGACAGTTGATAGCGGCCACGAATGGCAAGAGTTCTATTAATTTGGGGACTATCGACTTCACCGGTGAAGCCGATCCTATTCCACTACCGTTTCGGAGTGCTTATAGCTGGGAGAGAAGAAACGGCGAAAGAAACTCCCCCGCAACACATCTATTCTACGTGTATTTTGTATTGTGTGGTTATGTGCGTCAACAGGCTATGGGGGGCGGAAGGCATCCCTAAACCTGTTCCGTCGGGCTGGTCCATGCCGGACTGGGGGGATAGCGTCCGCGAGAGCATTCGCTTCAGCGTCCTAGAGATGGGGTCGCGTCTATCCGTGAGCACGTTACGCGGGCGGCGATGTGCGTGGGGTGCTCGGCGGTTGGGCGTGTAATTGACTGTCTCCACCACCAGTGGATTGGGATGGTGGGGAGCGAGACCGAAGAAGGATCGCGAAAGGGATACAATGTACTCCTTCACGGGAAGGAGCTCCAGGTCGCGGTGAAGGTCCGCGTTGCGCATGTAAAGTGGCGCCCAAGCGCCAAGAACTTAGGCGCTTATTCTGCAGCCGCTGCATCGAGTTAATGTAGCATTTGCCGGCATGGGCGAAGACTACGCTCGAGTACGTCATGATCGGTCGGATGCAGGTTTTGTAAAGTGTCACCTTATTCCTAAGGGACATCTTACTCTTCCCGCATATCATTGGGTAGAGGCGACCGAGCACAAAGTGTGCTCTGTTCCTTACCGTCCTGATGTGTTTGCTGAAGTACAGGCCTATATCTAGAGTGACTCCTAGGTATTTGACCTCATCAACCCAAGGGATGACGCGGTCAAATAGCTGTATGGGGAAGAGAGAGTGCCGGCTCGTGCGAGTCGGCCGACTCTCATTTTGAGTGCGGGGGCCGCGAGCGAACATGATCGCTGCGCTCTTGTCCGGATTCAACTCGATCCGCCAAGTGCGGAACCAGTTGCCCAGCGTCTCAACCGCCGTGTTGAGACGACTGCAGATCCGATATTGACTGATATCGGAAGTGAAGAGGGCGGTATCATCTGCGTATAAGGCGAGATGTACCTGTGGGGTACGGGGCATGTCGCTGGTGTACAGCGTGAAAAGTAGGGGGGACAGAGCCGAGCCCTGGGGGACTCCGACTCTGATGGGGTGGAAAGATGAGCGCGTGCCCTCCACTTTGAAGCGGAAGCTTCGATCAAGGAGAAAGTCTCGTAAGATGAGCACGAGTCTATCCGGCACTCCTAGTTTGTACAGCTTGTAAATCAAGCCGTTGTGCCAGACCTTGTCGAAGGCTTTCGCCACATCGAAGAAGACAGCACCCGTCTTCCAGGGTTTGGAGGCGCGATTGAAGTTTGCAAGCACGTGCTCCGTGATGCGGAGCACTTGCTGGGGGCACGAGTGTAGGGCTCGAAAGCGGAACTGCTCGTCGGGGATCAGCTTATTTTCATAAGCGAAGTCTCTGAGTCTGCTCAAGAGGAGGCGTTCGTACAGCTTGCCCAGCGCGCTGAGCAAGCTGATCGGACGGTAGCTGCAGGGTTTCGCAGCGGGCTTTCCTGGTTTTCGGATGCCGATGACGTCGGCTTCCTTCCAGGCGGAGGGAAAGGAGCAGTTATCCATGGCGGCATTGAAGATGCTCACCAGAATCATCAACAGATGTATAGGGAGTAGCTTGAGCAGCTTGTTGGGGATGCCGTCGGCTCCGGGAGCTTTCCGGAGCCTGAGGCCTTTTATTAGGTCCTGTACCTCTTTTACCGTGACAGGCTCGAGTGAGTCTTCCGCGGGAAGAGAGGATCTCTGTTCGACCTCGGCGTCCACCTCGCGCAGGTGGGCCGGGTCGACGTGCGCGGTGTTGGGGGAGCATTGCTCCCTGAGACTCTCGGCGAGTCACTCCGCCTTTTCGTCATCGTCAAACGCGACAGTGTTGTCGGGTTTTTCGAGAGGCGGCATGGACGAGAGGGATTCCGCTTTCAGCGATCTCGCCAACCTCCAGTATGCCTGGTGCGTTGGGGAGATCTCCGAGAGCAGGCTCTCCCAGCGTTGGTTCCTGAGCTCCTGAATGCGGGCTATCACTTCCCGATGAAGTGAACGAAAGGCGACTCGGTTTTCCGCTGATGGGAAGCTGTCATAGGCTCGGGCGGCGGCTCTCTTCCTCCTCAGCAGCTCCCTCGCGTCCCTCGGGAGCGCAAATCGGCCGTCCCCGCACGGGACTTGCCGAGTGGACTCCCGAACGACGTTTTGGAGGTGGCCGGTGAGGGCTTCGATCGCCCCTTCCGTGTCCTGAAGGGTCCTAATGGGGGCTGGGGCCTGCTCAGGGTCAGCGAGTCCTCCGCGTTGGAGTGAGTCCCTGACCAGTCAGTGATTGACTTGGTCTGAGGCGTCTGGTCTGGTGAAGGGCCTAGTTTAAGGACGACCGGGCGGTGATCCGAGTCGATGTCGTCTAGGGATTCGATTGAGCGGAACTGGAGGGACACGCCCTTCAGTAGTGCCAAATCGAGAACGTTGGGCGAGCCTCCGGTGTCCCGATTATACGGGTACTGGGTGGGCGCAATGAGGGCTAGGATGCCGAAAAGCAACTCGTCAGAGTGACGAAGGAGGGTCCTGCCGTTAGGGTTGGAGCTGGAGCAGTTCCAGCTAGTGTGTTTACAGTTTAGGTCGCCGGCGATGATAACCAACGGGCCTAGACTGAAGAGGGATGCAAGCTCCGCTTGAAGTAGCGGTCGATTGCAAGAGAGATACGCGCAGACGATGACTATGTCCTGCCTGCAGATTAGCGATGACAGGCCATCAGCCTGTCATCGCTAATCTGCAGGCAGAAACTTCGAGATTGTCTAACGGAGGCACATTTACTGAGGAGCAGTGCAGTGACCTCTTGTAGTAGATGAGCGTGCCTCCCCGAGGGGTGGTACGCCTGTCGTTTCTAGTGATGTTGTAGTTGGCGATCCTAGGATCGCCAGTGCTGGGTTTGAGAAGGGTCTCCTGCACGAGAAGAATGTCTATATTTTCTTCTTTCAGGAACACATGAACCATCTCCCGTTGGTCACGCAGGCCGTCAGCGTTGTACGTAGCCAGAGTCAATGAGCGGGGTTTTTCCCTACTTGCGCAATCCATTGGGAATTAATGGGTTGCGGGACTGGCGAGGATCTGAAGCAGCTCCCCATGCTCTATGGCGATGAGGAGCTGGCCCTGTACAGACCTGGCCTGTCTTAGCTTATTCGCTAAGATCCTGACCTCCTGGAGGTCGAATGGGAGGGACTTTGCGAACTTGGTCGCAAGTGCAAGGTCTTCTGCGGCAGAGGGGGACGCGGTGACCGGTGCCGCGGAGGTCGCGGCTGGGGCCGGTTTGGGAGCAGGCTTAGCTGTGAAGCCAGCTATAGCCTGTCGAGGGGGTGGAAGGGTGGGGAGCCCTGTCCAGGCGTTGAACGCCGGGGCAGGTGCCAGCACATAGACCGGTTTGGGGGCGGCCGCTGGGCGTTTGCCCTTTGGGGGCTTGCCTTTGGGCTTAGGCTTGGGCTTAGGGGCGGCCGAGCACCCGCGGTAATTCGCGGGATGCCCAGTCTTCCCACAAAGGACGCAGGCTGGTGGGTCGGGAGAGTCCCTGGTGCGGGTGCACTCCGCGGTGCCATGGTCCCCGAGGCACTTCACGCACCTGGGGCGGGACTGGCAATTGCGCGCCGAGTGCCCGTAAAGTTGGCATCGGTGGCATTGCCGGAGCGTGGATTTGTTGTGTGGGCTCTCGAAGATAAGCTTTGAGAGCCCGCACACCGATCTAATGTTGAATATTTCCTTGCCCTCTTTTGTGAGGTCAAGGATCGTGAGTACCATATTATATGGTTCTTTGGTGTTACCGCGGTGCATCCGGTGCACCTCGTTGACTGGGAGGCCTTGCGCGCGGAGGTCCTCCAGAATTTCGGTGGTTCCAATCTCCTTCGGGAGTCCGCGGATAACGACGCGGAGACGTTTCTCCTTCTCGATCGCATAGGTATAATACCCTATGCGGTGCTCTAGGAAGTATTTCGTGAGGCTACGGTGGTCCTCGGGCGACTGTACGGTCACCTTAATACCATTATTAATGTCTCGTGCCTCCACGAGACGGATCGCTTTACGCGGGAGGGCCGCGTGAATGTCCCTCCAGAGATGTTTATCTCTGATTATGAGGGGGGGTGGGGGGCGTTCGCGGCGCGGTGTTGGGGCCGTCGGCTCCGCCTGACTCCTTGCTGGCCGGCGCAGCATCGGAGCCTGAAGTTGACGAGGGGGCCTTGCGCCTCCTTTTGTTGGTGTGGACTCGGAAGCCCTCCAAGTCCACATTGGGGTCGACCTCCATGTCGGAGGACGACTCGGACAAGTCCGTGTCGCTCTCCGACACGGATGCCGTTTTTGGGGCGCGCTTTTTTTGGGCCTCGGGGCCCTTTTCTTCCGGTGAAGCCGGGGACCCTGAAGCGAACGGGCTCATTAGAGCCGCGAGAGACTGCGCCGATCCGTTGAGGACGGAGCTGGCGGGGCGAAGAGACGCGGTGACGTCGGGTCCGCGGGAGGTGGAGGGAACGGCAACGGCAGCGAGCGGCTGCTTGCGGGGCGCGGGCGCGGCGGGTGTAGGCGACGCGGCGGCTTTTCGGAGCGCGGACGCGAGGGAAGGGGGGGGCGCGGTTACGGCCGGGGTACGCGGCTCTCGCGGGGTCACGGGTCGGGACTGCGTTGCACTGCAACGTTCACTGATGTGCTTCTGCAGCACCATCAGTCTTCGTATCGCTCCGCTGGACGAAATTTAGTATTCCGTCCAGCGAATACAGCGATTGGGTGTCCCTATTCACGTCCATCCTCGGGCGGGACAGCTCGGGGTTGCACGTAAATGTGTTCAGAGTCCCTCTGCCGGGGTAGGCAGAGGGGTGTGTGCTAAGGTGAGCCCTAAGCTGTGTGAATTCCTTCGCCGATCTTATTGTGCGAAGGCCCCTAGCTGCTTTGGGGGAAAATCAGCCCCAAAGAATGGAAAGAGGGATGGGTAGGTGGGAGATTGGGCGATATTTGGGCCCGACTAGGGGTCCCCCCAAGGCCGGGTGGTCCAAGCCCGTCCGAGTATGCCTTTCCCTGAAGGGGAAACGGCAGGCGCTCGGGGCACGCCTCAGCCAAGTGCGTTAGCACCGCTGGGTATCCCTTGGCTGACCACTCGCGTGGATTTGCAAGGGGTCGAATCGCCCGTAAGGCGGATCGCAATCGATTGCGAATGTAACTTCGCAACAGATTGTGTCCACCCGTTCGGC
Organism: Malacosoma neustria; assembly: GCA_963693495.1. Taxonomy (NCBI): domain Eukaryota; kingdom Metazoa; phylum Arthropoda; class Insecta; order Lepidoptera; family Lasiocampidae; genus Malacosoma; species Malacosoma neustria. Next base: position 15,984,401 of record OY856381.1, read on the forward strand.
AATATAATGAAACAATTCGCAGCTGCGCTGAGTTAGCTGCTATTGTACTTATACAATACAATAGGCTAGGCCCGGGCGCGGCGGCTGTCCGATGCGGCGGGTGCGGTGAGGTGCGGAGTGGGGGGCTCGGTAGCGTGCGTAGCGTGCGCGGGCGTGTACACGTCCGTGCGGTGCGGGCGCTGGAGCCGGAGTGTGGCGATGACTCCAGTGAATAAACCTACGCAGCAGCAGTTTACATAAGCATCAAGACGACGTATGGCGCCGTAAGTGCAGCGGCGAAAAGCCGCGTGACAACGACGAAACCAATATCCATCCCACGGCTGGAACTGCAGGCAGCTGTGTTGGGCGCCCGTTTAGCTAAGTCGGTCCAAGAGGGACACGACTGGGAGCTAACGCACCGATAGGGTAAAACCGGGATAGATGCCTCACATTCAAAAAACCTAAATTCTCGCGACTAAGAATTAATAGTGTAAGTAGGAGCCGCAGTCACCCCGCACCTCAGGTGTCACCGGGTTGTTGAGCGGTGAGGGTGTGTAACGCTTGTCTGTGTAATTATCTACGCGGCGAACTTGACGAACATGTCAAAAATTTAGAGGTTAGTATTTATTTGCCGATATATAACTTTATAAGTAGTAATAAATTCCGTTATATTTTTTATTACTTTAATATACTGGTTCATTGAGTGTTTATCTAGATGTAAATAATTGCTCTTAAGTTATTAATTTATTTTAAAAATACTTGGGCATCTATCCATATCACAAAGGATAGTTGCCCTTTTTTTGTCTCGGGGAAAAACCTCTCTTGACGGGTTCCCCCGGCCCAGGGGTACCGAGGGATATGTGGGACTCCAGGAAAGATGTTCAGCCATCCGACTACCCACTAAAAACCCCGCTGTTCTCCTATCGCCTACGCCCGGGCCTACGGATATGTGGCCTGCCGATCTCGTGGCCCTTGCCGGTGCCGGTCCGCCCTTTGTCTCAAGGCGGGCCTCTTATAAAGTGTTGGCGCCAGGGGGGTCAGGGTTTCATCCCCCCGGCGCTCTCCTGTATTGTAGGAGTTGAGGGGGGTCGCGAAACAGCACGCGGCCCTCTCCCTCGCGGCAATAGTGCGGGCGGCGGATCCTACCCCGAGGGGCCGCCCGCGGCCGCTTTCTACGGCGGCCGGAGGTCATTGCTTGCCCTCCGGCGCCGACGACGTGGCCTGCGTTGGCGGGAGGGAGTGTGGTGGTGGACTCCTGCTTCCGCTCCGCCGCCTCCTTTGCGGACATGACTGCCTCGCAAAAGGAGGCGACGGCCGTCCATCCAGGATCACCCCCGACCATGGACAGAACCAGGGCCGGGAGCGACAGGCCCGCGCCGATTTGGGTGACGAGGGCACGGCGCTCCTCGCGCCACGCAGGGCACACGGCGACAGTGTGGTCCACCGTGTCCTCCTCGTCACGCGCGCTACAATGGTGGAACCCCGACGTCATCTCCCGCCCTATGCGACACAGGTACCTCCCGAAGCTACCGTGCCCCGAGACCTGCGTCAGAAGGAAGGTCAGGGCGCCGTGGCGCCTTTCCACCCATAAGGATAGTTGCCCTGATTTTTGAGGTATAGGTGCTGTTAACGCCGTTTGGCAATAATGGGTCTAGGTGAGGATGCTATATCCTATTTCTTTTCCTCTTACCTAATATCTGCTCCCCGTCCTTCTCAAATGAAGTGCGATCAATTTAAAAGGCATTATAACGTCGATGGCCGAACGGTGATTGTCGGTTCCGTCTTATTTTTAAGATAAACTGTATAATTTAGTAATAATCGGGTGTAAAATTGGTATAAAGGTGTGTTTGATTACTCCTACGAGTGGAACATTAGTGGGCCCACACGAAACTAAGGACGAGTAACGAGAATTGTGAGTACCCTTAAATATTCATTTCTCTTCTATAGCTCTTCTCCTAGGAAGACCCAATACCAGCGCGAACATTTTGGTCACATCGAGTCGAATATTTCATAAATTATAATATATTTTATATAAATTCACAGAATTAAGGTTAATTTCTAATCGTAAATTATACTCGTTCCGATATTTTTTATTAGTGGGTACCACTATAATATTGTACAATCGTTTAGAGTTTGAATATTATCTTACACTTATTTCATAATGGTTAAGCAAAATGTAAACCCCGAAAGGGAATTATACAAAATTCAAAACAAAATATCAGTATATTTTGAACATATTCAATACAAATAAGATTCGATGAAAACATTAAATTTTGATTTACCCAAAGATGTCGAAATATTTCTCGCGTCAAGTTTTACTATTGACTCAATACGTGAGCAATATATTTCGGCTGTGGAAGAGAGGTGTAGCTTCGAAACCTCATTAGGCGAAGCTAGTTTACCTTTGTATCAATCTTTAGTGGCATTTGAGCAGCTTTATACTGAAATTAAGTTTAAAATTCAGTTATTAAATCATTGTTACGTTGTAACAAGAGTAGAATATTTAATCCCTAAATATACTTAATAATTATTTCTAATTTATAACGAAATTAGCAAAGTAATTAAATTAAACAAACTTCCCATTGGTAGGTGTAAGAAAGTTTTGAGTGATTATTTGTATGAGCTGAATTATCAAGAGTCAGAAGAGATTATCAAAGCAATTATTATATTCACATACAATCATTGTTTCAGTTAATATATGTATCTATATTTTTCTTTCCCTTCTTCTTTCATTAATATTTTATTTTAAATTATTATTTATTTTTACTACTATATCTCATTTAACTACTATATATTATTTAATTATTAATATAATTGTAATTATTATATATTAGTACTTATTTTAAAAATACTGGCCCACTGAGATACAGTATTCACTAGTTCAGGGGCCAGTGTGATTTTCTCTAAGTCAAATTAGTTGTTGTACATGAACTACTGTGATATATGTAGAGTCAGTAAAGCATCTAAATCCCTTGGCTTCATACTGCGGTCTGCTAGAGACTTCAAAAATATCAAAACGCTTAAGATTCTCTATAGTACTTATGTGCGCTGCCACTTGGAATATGGATCACCCATTTGGAACCCCCGGTATAAAGTCTATATCGATCGTATCGAACGCATCCAACGGAAATTTTTACGTTTTCTCACCTTTAAATCGTACTCACATAACAACCAGGACTACTTATCTTTAAGTGCAGCTCATCACTTTCTCCCTTTAAACGAACGACGACTTATTGCAGACCAAATTACTCTTAAAAAAATTATGACATCTGTTATTGATTGTCCAGATTTACTTTCTAAATTTAACCTTTATATACCTCCTCGAATACTCCGTAACAGACCTTTATTCTCGCTGCAATCCGTGTCCACCAATTACCGTCAAAATAGTTTTGTTTATCGCGCGTCTAATTCCTTTAACGAATTAATTAATGACAGCAATACCGACTTAGACCTATTTCATTCTAGTATTAATACAATGAAAAGGCAGCTTACACTCAACTTTTTTGCGAAATACCTAGTCAGGTCATAAATTCTGTCACATGTTTAACGTAAAATAATTGTAACAAGTTTATTCATTATGTAACCATTCATATACCAAAATGAACTTAACAAAACATAGATTCTTATGACATTAAAGTTTATTCAAAATGACCTCCGTGATTTTGAATACAAGCCTTCAATCTGCGCGGCCAGTCGTCTATCGCAGCACGAACGAGGTCCATGTCAATATCGGCGGCTGCCTTAATCAAGGATGTCTTGAGTGACTCCAAATTGGGATGAGGCTTTGAGCACGCCTTTTCCTCCAAGTGTTGCCATATCTTGTAATCTAACGGATTCAAATCTGGACTGGAGGAGGGCCAGTCTTCGTGCCGGATGAAGTCGATTTCACGCGCCGCCAGCCAGTCTTATGTGCTCTTCGCTCTATGAGCTGGCGCCGAATCTTGTTGGAATACCCAGTGCCTGTTGTTGAACATGGTATGAGAAACAGGTTCCACAAGGTTCGTCAGGACTGTATTTTGATACACAACAGCATTCGTTTTTACACCTTTCTCACAAAAATGTACCTCTGTTAAGCCCCAATAAGAAACTCCCAACCATACCATGAGCGAGGATGGAAAATGACTTCGTTGGACACGCGGAATACGGTTGCTCGCTTCTTCACTACTGTGTGCGTACACCTTATCATTTTGTTTGTTGTAGCTCTCTTCTACGGTAAACATTTTTTCATCCGAAAAAAGAATTTCCCGATATTTTTTTCCCGCGTACTGCTTCAACAAAGCGCGGCATCTCTTCAGTCTCAGGTCCATTAGACGAGCATTCAAACGATGTCCTGTTTTTCTTCGATATGCCCGAAGCCCTAAGTCTTCATTTAACACCCTTTTCACCGTGGTTCTGCTTAACCCCATCTGAAGGGCCAACAGTTTCTGCTTACGTTTGGGATTTCTTTGAATTCGTGCCTTCACAGCTTTTATCACTGCTGGAGTCCTAACAGACCGAGGGCGACCACTTCTTGACCTGTCATCTACACTAGAGTCTTCATTGTATCGTTTGATGGTACGATAAACGAATCTTTTGGTTATATTCAAATTTTTCAGTATGTTAAAAATTTGAATTGGCGCGTAACCGCAACGATGCAACGCAATAACTGCAACACGGTCTTCTTTAAGCGTCCACTCCATATTTAAAAATGAGTAAAATTCTAAAAGTACACATTTTTATTTTCATGAACAATTCGAAATTCGAATTCAATAAACTTTTTTGTGGCCAGCATTCTAAAAGAAAAGTTTTTACTGTGTGACAATACTTATGACCTGACTAGGTACATTTGATAATGCTGTGTATCTTACTAATAAACTTACTGAATTTACTCATTGGATTGATTCCCAATCATTGAATCGATTAATGACAACAAGTTTGTACTATTTGTATTCTAGTCTGTCACTATCAGTGGAGACTTGTAAAGACTTTCTCTGTATTTATTTTTAAGTTATTAAATGTTATTATTAGTCGTAAGTCTCTCTAAAACTTAAATAAATAAATAGAGCGGAAGAACGCGCCGCGGCCGACGACTCCGAACCCAACTCTTCTAGTGAAGAGGAAGAGTTTGAATCGTCCGAAGCCGAAGAGGATTCGGACGACTCAGACCTCATGGAAACGGAGCCGTCGGTTGTCCCGCGACCTTCGTCCACATCCTTTGCGGAAGCACTAGCCGTCCCCAAACTAAAAACCTCCCAGAGCCCACCCGACGGAGCGAACGCTTCCCGCGTCCCTCCGTCCGCCCCTACAACTAAGGGATATCCCATAGTTGTGGACAACCTACCCAACTGGGTAAATCATTTTAGTGCACTCCAGGCACTAAAAGGCCACCCTCCCAATGCCCGCCCTTTCGGGAAAGGGGTCCGGTTCATACCGGCCTCACCCGAAGAATATAGAATGGTACAAAAGTACCTGGTAGATGCTACCAAACAGGATACCACTATCCAGTGGTACTGTTACTCAAACGGATATCCCAACTATGGTCGCGATCCGCGGATTCCCCGCCGATACTCAACCGGCACAGATTCAAACCGCCCTCGTTGACTTAGGATTCCAAGTCAACTATGTCCGAAGGATCCCAGGTGCCAATGGGCGCCCGGGATGCCTCTTCTACGCCACCATCCCGCACCTCAACAATGAGGATAAATCCCGGCTATATGCCACTAATACCCTGCTTTTTATGCCGGGTATAAAAATCGAAGCATGGCGTGGCAACGGAGGAATCCCCCAATGCCACCGATGCCAAAACTTCGGCCACTCTTCCGCCAATTGCCACCGCGCCATCGCGTGCGTGAGGTGCGCAGGCCCCCATACTGCGAAAGACTGCAGTCGTCCTAAGGACCAGCCACCGACCTGCGTCAATTGCGGAAAGGCGCACGCGGCTAACAGCAGACGCTGTAGCCACTACATCCAAGAGGCTAGGAGAAAGGGAATAAAAACCTCTCCCCCCACCCCCAAAACCCAAACAGCCCGCACCCTCAATCCCACTCGGGCAGAGAGAAGGAAGGCGCAACGCCCTCTATCACCAGAGAGGCACCCAGCACTCCCACAGCTAGGGACGCCCTTAGTCGCCCCGGCCAATCCACCAGTTCCACGTGGGGCCCCCCTGCCAGCACGCAAAAGCCAAAGAAGAGGCAGAAGAGCTCGAGACACAAGGGAAGTGTCGAAACCAGCACCCCTCAACACACCAGCCACGGAGAAGAAGACAACCAGCGCTCCGGTGGCCGTCGCTCGTGCACCGCCGACCGCAAGGCGAGCGCCCGCAGCGCCGACGACGCCAGGGGCACCGCAGCCGCAGCCGACACCGAGGGCGGCACAACCTCCGAAGCAACACCGGGTAAGCAACCGCGAGCGCAACCACACGGCACCAGCCGTCACTGTTGCGCCCGCACCCACACACACACCCACACCCACACCCAAACACAAACACGCACCTACACCAATGCCCATGCCACAACCAACACACGCTCACACACCATCCATCCAGCCCACACCAACAGAGGCCGGCGCCGGGGATCCACTGACCCTCATCATACAGCGGCTAGACTGCATGGAAAGGTACTGTGGGGCCCTGACACTGTTAGTCTCAGCCCTAGTGGAGGGTCGCGACCTACGCGACGCCGCACTAGGCACGTTGGCTATCCTAAACCCTTTTTTTTTTTTTTTTTTTTTTTTATACCGAGGAAAACTGTTACAGTTTCCACCAGCCTCCGGGGGAAGACCGGTGGGATATGTGGGATTACCTCCCGAGGGGGCTGCCTACTCCCCTCGGGCGGACCGGGGGCCAAGGCCGCCGGTCCTACCCACTAAAAACCCCGGTCGCCACTCTTGGCCTTAGAGGGGGCTTCGCAGGATCGCCTTTTGGCATTACTCTGCTAGGCCCCCAGCCAGACGTCTCCAATGAGGGTACCCCGAGTGACAGTTCCCGCTGCCGGCGGTCACACTAGACCTGCCGGAGACCAGACACAGAGTGTCCAGTCGGGGTAGGGCACCCTCCGTCTCATTGCCTTCGCCGGGAGCTTCCCCCGGAACTCCCGGCTGGCCGCTCTTACAAGAGAGCGACCGGCAACCCCTTCTCAGGGTGGGATGAGGTGCGCATAGCGTCTCCTTCCCCGATTCGTCCTACGCCGACGAATCGGTGGAGCCGCCGCGTCCTCCTCCCTCGCACGCTCGATGGCCTCCTTCTGCCGCATGACACTTTCAGCGAAGGAGACCACCGCGTTCCAGTTCCTCTCGCTGCGGAGCATTTGACCTACGATTGCCCGCAGCGAGAGGTCACCTCCCACCACACCCTGCAAATTAAACCGCTGGGGCCCCCAAGCGGCGCACTCGGACACCGTATGTTCTACGGTGTCTACTGGCGCGCCGCATTCCCAACAGGCCGGGTTCGGCTCCCGCCCCGCAATTTGGTGCAGGTACTTGCCGAAACAGCCATGGCCGGTCAGCACCTGCACCAGTCTGTATGTCAGGGTCCCGCTTGATCGCGAGACCCATTCCGACAAGTAGGGGCGGATTGCCTCAACAGTAACCCGGCCCGGCTCGGGAGGCCCCAGGATCCTTAACCAAGACTGGGTCAAGGCCTCCTGGGCGAGATCCCTGACCCGTCGCGACTCTTCCGGGCACAGCCGGAGTCCCCTCTCCCTGGCGTCGCGGCGCAGGCGGTACGTCTCTGAGAGGACAACCGCCTGCAGCTCCCAGGGCGGGTCGGCTGCCAGGAGTGCAGCCGCCCGCCAGGACACTGTACGGTACGCCCGAATGGCTCTCACGTCTATGACCCTCTGAGACCTTCTCAAGAGGGCCCTGCTACGAGACGTGAGGTGGTCTGCCCAGACAGGCGCACCATACATTGCCATGCTCCGCACGACGCCAGTGTACAATCTTCTCACGGCTGTGCCCGGCCCCCCCACATTGGGCAGGAGTCTGCCCAGGGCGGCAGCGGCCGAGACCAGCCTCGGGCATAATTGGGCAAGATGTGGCCCGAAGCTCCACCTAGGGTCTAGTGTGAGCCCCAGGTATTTCATCTGGGGCTTCACTTCGACCGCTGCGCCCCGGAGCACGATGCGTGCTTCTCGGGGTGGTCTTCTCCTGCGTCGTCCATGCAAAAAGAGGGCCTCCGTCTTTTCTACGGAGACCCTCAGACCGCACGACTCAATTCGGTCCACCACCAGCGAGGTGCTGATGGTGGATCTCCGGACTGCATCTTCTTAAGACTCACCCCGAGTTGCGACGAGGGTGTCATCCGCATAACACAACACCCTCGTATCGGGCGGGACTGGGCATCGTAGGACCCAGTCATACCCGATATTCCACAGAAGTGGTCCCAGTACCGACCCCTGCGGAACGCCGCACGCAACGCGCCTCCTTCGGACCCGACCGTGGCCATCCTCCCAGACTATGAAACGGTCCCGGAGATATGCCTCCAACAGCCTCCGCAGATACAGAGGCACTCCATGGAACCGGAGCGCCTCCAGTATCGTCTCGAACGGGAGGCTGTTAAAGGCGTTCGCTATATCAAGCGATACCGCCAGGACCACTTCTCCCTGACTCTCCGCCTCTTGTGATATGCCCTTCAGAGCGGATAGCGCATCCAACGTGGAGCGCCCCGCCCTGAATCCGTACTGGGCGGCGGAGAGTCCCGGCTCTGCCGTGTCCAGGTGCTGGACGAGACGGCTCGCAACTACCCTCTCAAAGGTCTTCGCCGTCTCGTCCAACAGGACGATCGGGCGGTAGCCGGAGGGATCATCTGGGGAACGGCCCTCTTTGGGAATCAGGCAAAGCCTGCCCTCCCTCCACTGGGCCGGGAACTGTCCGGTGCTGAAGCACTTATCGAACAGCTCCCGAAGCCAGCCGCCAAGGTGAGTGGCGGCTTGGAGGAGCACTCTGCCCGGAATCCCGTCGGGTCCAGGTGCCTTTTTGGTGCCCTGAAGGTGTCGCAGGGCATCTTCTATTTCTTCCTCTGTTGTGGGGGGAGGATCAACGCTCTCCACTCTAAGCAGAGGGACGGCCATAGACGGGGGAGTGAATGCTCCCGGGCTCGGGAAGAGCCCCTCAATTATGCGATTGAGGGCCTCCTCCGACAGGGTCGCCGTTACCGGGGCGCCCGCAGCACGCATCTTCTTGCGCGCTGACTTGTACGGACGCCCCCAAGGATCCCTGTCAAGGCCCTCGAGGAGCTCCTCGTTAGCCCGGGCCTTCGCTTGGCTAATTGCCCGCTGAAGGACTTTCTTGGCAGCATTCTGCTCCCCCTTAATCCTCCGGAGTTCTTCCTCGTCCGGCTGCGGATTCCAGTATCGGTACCGGTGGACGGCTCTGCGGGCGCGCTGCGCAGCGTTGCGCAGCTCCGCTATTTCGGCTGACCACCAGTACACCTGCCTCCGAGCCGGACGCCGCCGGACCCGTGGCATAGCCGCCTCGCAGACCCTTGTGAGGGCCGTGCGAAGGCGACCGGCCGCCTCCTCTGCTGTTTCCCTCGCGGGCGCTGGGTATTCGTTGTAAACCCAGCGCTCGGCGATCGCCTGGATCTCAGCCATCTCTTTGTCGAGACGGCCGAGTGCCCAGCGAGGGAAAATTTCCACCTCTTTGCGGCTGCGGAATGCTGCGGAGGGGGGAGACGCTGAATCTGATGTACAGATGGTCAGATAGCGTCTCTACCTCCTCCTCGACGTGCCAGTCCACCACCCTGCATGCGACCACAGGAGTGGCGAACGAGAGATCCAGCCCCAACTCCGCATTTTGTACTGGAACCCTGGAGGGATCCAGCCCAACCTCAATGCACTTAGAATACTAGCGCGACTACAGTCGCAGGATATCCACATTATCCTCCTGGGCGAAACTAAGCTGCGACCAACCTACACACTCCGGTTGCCCAACTACGTCATATATCGGCGCGACGAAATCTCTGAGCGATGCCGACCATACAGAGGTACGGCGGTTTTAGTGCGCAGGGATATCGTCCACGACGAGTTGCCACATCCTGAATTCACCGAGTTGCGCGCATGCGGCGTCCTGGTGAAAGTGGCCGGTAAAGAAACCAGGATCTTTGCTGGCTATAAACCACCAAGCCTTCGCTACAACAGCCACGATATAAACAACATATTTGACGGTTCGACGCCCACGCTGCTTGCAGGCGATCTTAACGCCAAACACGTTGCGTGGGGGTCTAGAACCATTAACGCAGCAGGCAGACGCCTGCTTAAAAACACAGAATCCAGAGGCCTTACGGTCATCGCTCCGGATTCCCCCACACATATTCCATCAAACCCCAGATGCAGTGCTGATACACTCGACATTGTCATCCACCAAAATCTTCGCTGCCCTATCCAACTGGTGGAGGCGCTGTACGGCCTGGACACACAGCACTTACCAATCCTTGTGACGCTAGCCGTCGCAGAACCGCTGGCTCCGCGACCTAGGCTGCGCGAGAGGAGAAATTAGACAGGTTATGCGAAAGACATGGAAAAAATCACCCTTGGCAAGCTCTCCGCTCCAGAAGAGGTGGAATCCGCAGCCAACCTAATAACGAAGCGAATGACAGCCGCCAAGGAGGCAAACACAACACTAACCACCACACGGCCAAAAAGACCAACACTACCAGCCCGGATTAAACAGGACATAGCCCATAAGCGCGCCCTTAGACGCCTGTGGGCCAGAACAAGATGTCCAACGGTTAAAACCAGGCTGAACACACTAACAGCACAAATCGCTGAGGTAGTGAAGACGTGGAGAGGTGAAACCTGGGAGAGACACCTCGACCAGGTCTCCGAACACGAAGCGGACCTTCACAGCCTCTGCAAAACATTGACCAGAACCACAATCCACACATACCCGCTATTGGACGACCAAGGTGTGAAAAGATTTGATCCACAGGGCAGGGCGGAAATATTCGCAGAACACCTAGAAAGACAATTCTCGCCACACCCGATCCCAGCAGCAGCCTCATGGAGCACCAAGCAGCACTACGAGCGTATTGAGAGGACCGTCGAGGACTTCCTGGCGCGCCCAGCCGCACCCCTGAAAGGAGAAGACTTCATCTCCCCCGCAGAGGTACGCAAAGCCGCACTCCGCCTGCCACTCCGGAAAGCTCCGGGATGCGACGGACTCAGCGCCGCCACACTTCGCCGGCTGCCGAGGAAGGGATTCGTAGCTCTCGCTAGACTCTTCAACGGCATCCTACGCACACACCACTTCCCAGACGCCTGGAAAACCGGTAAGGTCGTCATGCTTCCGAAACCAGGTAAAGATCGCCGATTATCAGCGAGCTACCGGCCGGTTACGCTTCTGCCGCACATCGCTAAGCTATTCGAACGACTATTATTGCGCCAACTATATCCGCACATAGCACTACGTGCGAAACAGTTCGGATTTCGCAGCGGTCATCAACGACGCTTCAGCTGACGCGAATCCTGCACATGACAGCCACAGCCCTCAATGAGCGAAAAGACGTGGTCGCAGTCTTCCTCGACATGGAGAAGGCCTTCGATCGCGTCTGGAACGAGGGGCTCCTCTACAAACTTATCAAGACTAATATGCGGTTAATATCAGTGTAGCTACTTTCTAGAGAACATGCCTTTAAAGGTTCCCCGTACCTATCCTCGCGGGAAACTCAAATATATTTTCTACACCCCACCTGTAAAGTTTAATTTGGGACGGCAAGCACCTCTCCGTAGAATAATTGATGAGTATCATTCCCTTATCACAGTGATACCCGATCTTGATGTGTTCCACGATAAGTTGCGTATATTTAAAAACAAAATAAAAAATGCACCTTAATTTTAATCATTAATCATTTATTGTTTTATAACTGACTTGTTGTTACTTGATTATATATTATTATATTGACTTTTATATATATTATTATATTGACATTGCCTCTTTTTTTTGATATGACATGAAATTTATTAGACATTCATATTAATATTTCATCAATTATTACTGTATTATTTGTTAAATTTGAATTTCAAAGTATTCATTAGGTATTCTTTTTTATTTCTTTTTCTAAATTAATTATTGTATTACATCTTCGAGCCGATGAATTGCCAATGCCATTATTGTCACATGCTGGTCAATTAAACACTCACACTCATTTATACCTTTTATTTATCACTGTGGAAGAACACTCGGGAGTATCAAAAAATATAAACATCTTATACAAATGACCAAAGCACACCGATAGAATTAAAAGTCATCTTGATTCCAATCACAAATCAAGTTGATGGTACTAAGTAAAATGTGGGTAGTATAATATTAAATCACAAACACTACAACTGTTCAATATAACTTCAGAAATGCTAACGACATCTATCGGAAAATTGTGAACTAAAATTCTTATTTCTATTATTAATTAAACATTCCGCCGGCCAAGGACGACTCAAGTCCTTAAGACCTGACGACAAGATATAAACCAAAGCAAAGTAAAACAAATTTCTGGTTACTAGGAGTCAGACTCATCCAGGGGCAAAGGATATATTTTCACCATAGGTCGCTTAAAAATATTGTCCTTGTACTGTAAAGTTACAACTCTTGTAACCTATCAGCACCTGGGTGTTTCTGCATAATACATCCCAAAAGCCATTTTCCAGGGGGAAGTGTGTCATCCTTGACGAGAACGACAGTGCCGAGGGGAAGATCAGGTCGCTTTATGTTCCATTTGTAACGATGCTGTAACGTAGTTAAATATTCGTTTTGCCAGCGACGCCACAAACAGTGCACCATACGTTGGATTATGTGCCATCGATTCAACGGTCTTAAGTTAACATCAATCAAAGACGGCTCAGGAACCCCAATTAAGGGCTCTCCGACAAGAAAGTGACTTGGTGTTAATGGGGGTTCGTCAAGAGTAGAATTGATAAGAGTGAGGGGACGAGAATTTACACAAGCTTCGACTTGGGCTGATAAAGTAGCGAGCTCTTCGTATGTGAGGAAGGCTTGGCCGATAACCCGTTTTAAGTGTCCTTTAATACTTTTCACTCCTGACTCCCAAAGTGTGGAGCTCGAGGAGGTATGAATCTCCATTGCGTGAAATCATTAGCGAGAAGTTCAGAAATCTCAGCCACAAGTTGAGATTGTGAATTATTGAACGCGAGATCTAGTTCACGGGACGCGCCTACCAAATTAGTTCCGTGATCACTCCAAATCTCCTTGCAGTGACCACGTCGAGCGGTGAAACGCCGAAAAGCGGCAATAAATGCAGCAGAAGTGAGGTCAGTGACAAGTTCCAAGTGAATGGCTTTTGTTACGGCACAGACAAATAGACTAATATAAACTATACTGGTTTTCTTACATCTACCAGGATACAATTTCATTGTAAAGGGTCCACAAAAGTCTACTCCACTCGTAAGAAAGGGTCGGCTAGGTTTAATCCTGAATTTAGGTAAATCTGACATAAAAGGAGGGAGTGGATTAGCCTTCTGTTTAAAACAAGGGACACATTTGTGGATTACAGTTTTGACAAGACCTTTAATTCGAGTGATCCAAAACCTTTGTCTTACAATATTTAAAGTAAGTTGATTGCCTCCGTGCAGAGATTTCAAATGCGCATTTACAACAATAAGTTTAGATAAGGCACAAGTGCCACTTAACAGAATCGGGTTTTTCATGTCGCCTGGAATCTCTGCATTCGCGAGTCTACCACCAACACGAATAATGCCTTTATCGTCGATAAAAGGGTCTAGTACATAAATCTTACTTGATTTGGCAACCTGTTTACCTAGCGTTAAGCGAGAGATCTCGTCTCTGAATGACATCAATTGTGATAGTTTAATACATCGATTAAAAGCATCATCAAGCTCATTAGCGCTCAAATAAGCAGGTTCAGTAAACATTTTCTTAAGCACTCTAACTTTACATAAATTATAATAACGACAACAATAAGCAATGACTCGAATCCATTTCGACAGCAAGGAGAATCGAGTTAAAATTGCAATAGCATCATTATTTTCGGTAACATTTACATTGCATAATATTTTTGGGGTGGGTTTCATTTCTAAATCGGTTTGAGAAATCTCAAATAAAGAATATTCAATTTCATGTGCCTTGTATAAAAACTGAGGTCCGTTCCACCATAGTTTTGACTGTTGTAGATCATAAGGATAACATCCACGTCATGCTAAATCAGCGGGATTATTTGCAGAACTAACATGATGCCATTGGTTACTATTTGTGAGTGTCAAAATTTCTTAAGTGCGATTTGCAACAAATGTAGTCCAAGTATTTGGTATCTTACGCAACCAAGCCAAAACTATCGTGGAGTCTGTCCAAGTGTAAATATCATTGTCAGGTATTTTTAAAACGGTTTTAACATGATTTATCATTTTGGCTACTAGTAATGCACCACAGAGTTCCAGACGTGGGAGAGATACTTGCTTTACTGGGGCAACCTTGGATTTGGCAACAACAAGGTAAACGTTAATGTTGCCACCATTTCTCAAAACTCTAAGGTACACTACTCCAGCGTATGCAGCACAAGAGGCATCACTAAATCCATGCAGCTCCCGCTTAATGGTGTCATTAGATACACCAAGCCATCTAGGGAACTGAATGTTTTCAATGTGCATGAAACGATCAAGGTAAGTAACCCATTCCTCTTTAAGATCAGGAGTCAACTCTTCGTCCCAATCCAAGCCGGCCAACCAGAGTTTTTGCATAAAGATTTTAAGTTTTATAATCGCAGGTGTTAGCCAACCTAGAGGGTCGAAAGATTTAGCAATTGTGGACAATACATTTCTTTTGGTAATTGTGTTATTATCGTGATTTAAATTACAATTAAGTTCAAAGTTATCAGAGTCCGAGTTCCATGTAATACCTAAAGTTTTAAATGTATCTTGAAGTTTTATATTAACCGCACTTTGCGAGTCTTTATCAACACAGGGGATTTGGGACAACACTAACTTACTATTAGAGGACCATTTGTGTAAAGGGAACCCACCACGAGCTAAAAGTTCAGTCAATCTTTGTTGTAGCATCACAGCGTCTTCCGTTGTGGAGACACCAGTAAGCAGATCATCCATATATAAGTCGCTTTTCAGGATTTCAGCTTCAGTTGGGAAATCCTTCTTCTCGTCCTCAGCCAATTGGTGAAGAGTGCGTATGGCCAAAAAGGGTGCACAAGATGTTCCATAAATAACTGTAAGTAGTCTATATTCTTTTATTGGTTGTGTTGGAGATTTTCGCCATAAAATTCTTTGATAGTCAGCGTCATCTTTACATATTAGAATCTGACGAATATCTGCGACTAAACAAATCTGGTGTTGTCTCCATCGAGTTATGAGATCTCTGACATCTTGTTGAAGAGGACAGCCAATAAGTAGTTCATCGTTTAATGATTTTCCATTTACAGGTGCAGCACTTCCGTCGAAGACTACACGCAACTTCGTGCTTAGACTCGTCGGTCTAAGAACAGCGTGATGAGGTAAATAATAAACTTCAGGTGTAACTATTTCCTTTTCAGGTATCATCATCATATGACCTTGGGATTCATACTGCTCCATAAATTTGTGATATTCTTCCTTGAATTTAGGCTTATGTGTAAAACGTTTTTCCATGTGCTGTAAGCGGCTGATTGCAAGGGGTTTTGTATTTCCAAGGTTTGTGGGTGGATTATCTTTAAATGGTAGACGGACAATGTACCGACCAACAGCATTGCGAGTGTGAGTAAGTTTGAAGTGCTCTTCACATTATATTTCTAACTCGGTCATAGGTTTTTTGTGGGGTAAACTCTCTTCAATCTCCCAAAATCGTCTTAGTAACTGATCGACCTCAATCTTGGTTTGCATAACAACTGTATTATGTTCGTTTATTGTCGATCCAGTTTGTGAAACTCTACCTGAGATTAGCCAACCTAGGCGAGAGTTGAGTGCAATAAGAGAGTTACACTTGTGTAAGCCTTCAAGCAGTATGTATGCATGCACGTCGGCACCAAGCAGAACTTCAATAGACCCTGGCTTGTGATAGTTGGGATCAGCCAGATCCAACTGCATAGATGAAGGCCAAGTATCTTGTGAGAACTCACGTGAAGGCAACAATGAAGTGAGTTTCTTTAAAACGTATGCATTTACCTGGAAGGTTAGCCTCTTCCTTCCTGTACGAAACGGTTCTCCAGAACGTTCATGTTGCGTACTCTCAGGATCTGGAATGAGCTTCCGGCTGAGGTTTTCTCAGCGCGGTATGATATGGGGTTCTTCAAAAAAGGCGTTATAAAATTTCTTCGAGACCGGCAGCGCGTTGGTGGTGCCTCTGGTGCTGCAAACGTCCATAGGCGACGGTGACCACCTGCCAGGGTGGGCCGTTTGCCTGTCTGCTGAACTCAAGCAATAAAAAAAAAAAAAAAAATGCATTGTGTTTTGTAGAGTGGACTGTAAGTGTGACCATAGATTTTGTAGTGACCACTGATGTATTAGAAATTCCAGAGATTTTGCCAGTAATTGGAGTGCGATCAAGATTCAATAACTGCGCAGCTGCTTCGGAGATAAAAGATCCCTGAGAACCCTGATCAACAAGATCTCTTAATCCGTAAGTACCACTGTTCTTTGACTCTACTTTAATTACAGCAGTTGCTAACATAACAAGATCATCTTTTGTTTCAGCTTTTAGGTTAACATTCAAGTTACAGGAAGTTTTAGATGCATTGCTAGTTGGGTCATCTTTCTCCTTATCAGTTTCGATTAATTTGTCGTCCTTAGAAGCGGTAAAATGCAGCAATGTATGATGACGACGTCCGCACTTCTTGCAGACTGTACTCTGTCTACACTTTGAAACGGTGTGACCTTTTACGAGACAGTTAAAACAAATGTTGTTTCTTTTTACAAAATCTTGACGTTCAGGTATGGAGCGAGAGGCAAATTCTTTACAGTGGCAAATATAATGATTCTGTGTGCAATAAGTACAAATGTTGTCAATTTTAGTAGCGAAGCTTTTGATGTTAGTTACTTTAGGTGTTTGTGGAATAGTTTTTCCTTTTGGTGCATACATTTCCATGGCTCGGGATTGCTTCTCAAGGAAACTCTGGAGATCCTCATATGTAGGAATACTAGTGGAATCTTCTAAAGATTGCTCCCAAAGTTTTCGAGTCTCAATATCCAACTTGGAGAGAAGGATATGCACTATAATGGCATTCCATGCACAGATCTTTAAATTTGTTAAGGACGTTAGGCATTGACTTGAGGTATCAATAAGATCCTTTATACCTTTAGCCGATTCTGTGGTTAAGGTCTTTTGGGTTAAAAATCGGGTAAGTATATTATTAACGATCATTCTCTTGTTATCATACCTCTCATTTAGTTTTTTCCAGGCGTCATCATAGTTAGCTTCAGTAAGTGAATAATTCCTCAATAGTTGTTCAGCTTCTCCAGATAAACTGGTCTTTAGATAGTGATGTTTTTCAATTTTAGTCAAGCGATCATCATTATGTATCAAAGAGCGAAATAAATCTCGAAAACTCATCCATTGACTGTAATCGCCCGAAAACTGTGGTATGGATATTGGTGGGAGTTTGGGTCTCATCCTCGATATTTCTGCCTGACTATCAGATACATGAATTTCAGACTTTGAAGTTTCACCTAGATCTTGTTTAAATTCATATAACTTGTCCTTAAGCCAAGCCCTAAACTCTAAATAGGAGTGACGTCACGGATAGCAATACGAACGCACTTACTCGTGTTTATTTTAAATTTATAAATACAAAATCGTTCTTAATTACATTTGAAGTCTAAATATTTTGAACTATATTATTAAAATAAGGTGTGAAGTATTTGATTTATTGTGTACGAATAGTTTACTATCTATTTTGTTTAAAAATTTGCAAATAGCCCAATAACCAGTGAATATTCATAAGTGCGGGTAGATAGAGAATAACTTTTTTGCATCGATTTATCGAATATTTATTTATTATACGTTTTAAAATAGACTTGCGACTTACAACATGGCTAAATGTACAAATTGTGGCAAATTCATATCGGCGATAAGTGCACATATCGCCGTTTGTTCAAAATGCCCCCAAATATTTCATAAGGGATGTGTACAAATCTCAGACTCTGTGAAGATATCAAAGAACTGGGTCTGTCCTGGGTGTGTCACTACACTTACACACACAAAGAGCAGCAATACAAACACTCCAGTTACGAGTATATGCGACGAGGACTTTCCTCCACCTAACAGTGCGGTTGCTCGATTTTTACGATCTTTTCCTGACAAAACTCCAGTTGAGAAGGATGACAGCGAAGTGCGTGCTATGAGGCGTGAATTTGCTGTCTATATGAGAGAGCTGCGTGAATTTAGAAAGGAGATGCTCGAGTTCCGCAACAGTATGTCTGCAATTGGGCAGCGTTTGGATAGCATTGAGAGCAGAATAGATAGCTTGGAGCAAAGGGAAGTGACTAGTGGGTCTAAAGGTACGGCAGATTTAGAAAATACTATTGCTCAACTTAAATTGGAACTGAACGAACGTGATCAGGAAACACTGCGGTGCGATCTAGATATTGGTTGCCTTCCGGAGCATAAAGATGAGAACTTATATGAAACTGTAACTCTCTTGGCGGCTAATTTAGGAATCAATATCGAAGAACGGGATATAATCTTTGTTGAACGCGTTGGTGTAAGTCACCCGATGAACGGCGCTAGTGGAAATGAAATAGGACTAAGATCACGGCGCGTCATCGTGCGTCTAGTCTATCGTCAGCTACGTGATAGACTCTTGCAGGCTGCACGTACACGCCGTACATTTGGCACCTCACACATGGGAATAGAGGGACCTCACCGGCGAATTTTTGTTAACGAAAGGCTTACTCGTACAAATCGCCAACTTTTTTATAAAGTCAGAACGGAATGCCGACAACGGGGCTGGCGCTACTTTTGGACTAGAAAGGGACGTATCCTAGCTCGCCAGGGTGATGGCACGCAAGTGTTTGTAATACGATCTGAAAAAGATTTAATAAATATTTATCAGATTAACAGTAATTAATTAATAAAGATTATTTTAGGAAGTATTAAGTGTATAAAATTTCATCAATCGTTTACTTTTTTTTTATTGTACTTAATTATTTAATTAATTGTACTTAAACTTTTTAATTGTTGTTGTAATTATACAAAATATATTCAAAATTCCCAACTATTTATGTTTATGTAACATTATTGGTAGCATTAAAAATACATCTAATTTTTTTATTATATAAGCATAATATTTACTACTGCATACAATTTAATAGAAAAATGTCAAAAGTTTAATTTCTATGTTTATATGTAATATGAAAGCACTTCTTTAAAAATGTAATACAATAACACGATAAATAGTCATGTATAAATAGCAACAGTTCACTTATTATCAACTTAATCATTGCTTTGTATGATGCATTTACTTCTTGTTTAAATATGTTTATTTCTCCGATTTTTTTTTATTTTTTTTTTGTTTTGGTAAACTATTGTCTACTTTGTATTTAGTTTCACAATTTTTGTACTTAAGGTCATTCATTGTATTTATAGTATATTCATATCATTTTATCAATACTTACCTACCTTAATTAGACGGCCTCCGTGACGCGACGGCTCTAATGTGTCAGTACGCCTGCTGAGGTCGCGGGTTCGATTCCCGTCTCGGGTCTTTTATTTTAACAGATAATTAACATATGTTTATTTATTTTTCTTTCATTAATTCTGTTTTGTACGATTTTGTAAATTATTTTTATGTTCAGTAATTTCTTTTTGTTGTGACGTCACTCCGTGGGCCTGACGGAAGATCAGCGCTGGCTTTTTCCTAAGCCAGCATTATGCTGAGTTAGGTCCAATTTAGGACATTACTTGTAAATTATTAAAAAATATTTGTAACACTGTACCTATATTTAAAGTTCTAAATAAAGTTTCCTTTCTTTCTTTCTTTCTAAATAATATTCTTCAGTTTGTTCAAAATGTTTCTCTAAGTCAACATCGCATGTTTCAGTATCTAATAATCCAGAAATAACATCATAAGTCTTTGTATAGTTAGCCCAATATTCCTGTAAAATTTCCAGACGTGAATCCAAAAACCCTCTCGTTCGTTTATCCTTAGCACATTTTTTTGCGTTTGTAAATAACTTCTCAATTTTAGTTGAATTCGTCTTTAATTGTGCAATATATTGTTTCATCTTTTTATCCGCCATGTTAAATTTTATGTAAAAACACAAGTCCAAATTCACTGCCAAAAACTAAGTTACTAATCGTTAAGATATTCCTAAGTCCTTTATCACAAAAAATTTATAAGTGTTTTCCAACACAAATATTCTAAGTCTTTTTTGATGGGAAATATTATAAGTCCCAACACTTCACTGAATTTACTAAGTTAA
Source organism: Malacosoma neustria (assembly GCA_963693495.1). Lineage (NCBI taxonomy): Eukaryota > Metazoa > Arthropoda > Insecta > Lepidoptera > Lasiocampidae > Malacosoma > Malacosoma neustria. The sequence goes on from OY856381.1 coordinate 16,004,722, forward strand.
TGTTTGCACTTTACAGTTTACTCACTTTTATCCGGTTCGTTGGACCATTTGGTCAATTAAACACACTCATTTATACCTTTTATTTATCACTGTGGAAGAACACTCGGGAGTATCAAAAAATATAAACATCTTATACAAATGACCAAAGCACACCGATAGAATTAAAAGTCATCTTGATTCCAATCACAAATCAAGTTGATGGTACTAAGTAAAATGTGGGTAGTATAATATTAAATCACAAACACTACAACTGTTCAATATAACTTCAGAAATGCTAACGACATCTATCGGAAAATTGTGAACTAAAATTCTTATTTCTATTATTAATTAAACACATGCATCAGGCCATAAATTAAATGGTTTGTTATTTTCAATGTTATATGTCTGTGATGTGGCAGTACTTTATCTAAATAAATAAATAAATAAATATACCACCTGCACTCGTACTACTAGTGGCTTCATTTCTAGAGAACCGGGACTTTTACGTTTCGGTTGAGCAATCCCAAAAACGGACCATCACTGCCGGAGTTCCCCAAGGAAGCTGCCTGTCATCAATCCTGTACGGGGTTTACACAGACGACATCCCGACTTCCTCTGAGCTCCCACGACCGGGAGAACCAGACGTCACGCTGACACTGTTCGCAGATGACAGTGTAGTGTAGTAGTATGTAAGGTCTATATAAACATGTAATCTTTAGTATAATAAGTAGTCGTGCACAGTGCGTATAGCAGTAGACTCAGAGACTTCGCTTATGAAAATAAGCTGATCCCCGACGAGCAGTTCGGCTTTCGAGCTCGACACTCGTGCCCCCAGCAAGTGCTCCGCATCACGGAGCACGTGCTCGCGAACTTCAATCGCGCCTCCAAACCCTGGAAGACGGGTGCTGTCTTCTTCGATGTGGCGAAAGCCTTCGACAAGGTCTGGCACAACGGCTTGATTTACAAGCTGTACAAACTAGGAGTGCCGGATAGACTCGTGCTCATCTTACGAGACTTTCTCCTTGATCGGAGCTTTCGCTTCAAAGTGGAGGGTACGCGCTCATCTCTCCACCCCATCAGAGCCGGAGTCCCCCAGGGCTCGGCTCTGTCCCCCCTACTTTTCACGCTGTACACCAGCGACATGCCCCGTACCCCACAGGTACATCTCGCCTTATACGCAGATGATACCGCCCTCTTCACTTCCGATATCAATCAATATCGGATCTGCAGTCGTCTCAACACGGCGGTTGAGACGCTGGGCAACTGGTTCCGCACTTGGCGCATCGAGTTGAATCCGGACAAGAGCGCAGCGATCATGTTCGCTCGCGGCCCCCGCACTCAAAATGAGAGTCGGCCGACTCGCACGAGTCGACACTCTCTCTTCCCCATAAAGCTATTTGACCGCGTCATCCCTTGGGTTGATGAGGTCAAATACCTAGGAGTCACTTTAGATAGAGGCCTGTACTTCAGCAAACACATCAGGACGGTAAGGAACAGAGCACACTTTGTGCTCGGTCGCCTCTACCCAATGATATGCGGGAAGAGTAAGATGTCCCTTAGGAATAAGGTGACACTTTACAAAACCTGCATCCGACCTATCATGACGTACTCGAGCGTAACCTTCGCCCATGCCGGCAAATGCTACATCAGTTCGATGCAGAGGCTGCAGAATAAGTTCTTGCGCATGGCAGTCCGAGCGCCACGTTACATGCGCAACGCGGACCTTCACCGCGACCTGGAGCTCCTTCCCGTGAAGGAGTACATGGTATCCCTCTCGCGATCCTTCTTCGGTCTCGCTCCCCACCATCCCAATCCACTGGTGGTGGAGACAGTCAACTATACGCCCAACCGCCGAGCACCCCACGCACGTCGCCGCCCGCGTAACGTGCTCATGGATAGACGCGACCCCATCTCTAGGACGCTGAAGCGAATGCTCTCGCGGACGCAATCCCCTCCAGTCCGGCATGGACCAGCCCGACGGAACAGGTTTAGGGATGCCTTCCGCCCCCCATAGCCTGTTGACGCACATAACCACACAATACAAAATACACGTAGAATAGATGTGTTGCGGGGGAGTTTCTTTCGCCGTTTCTTCTCTCCCAGCTATAAGCACTCCGAAACGGTAGTAGAATAGGATCGGCTTCACCGGTGAAGTCGATAGTCCCCAAATTAATAGAACTCTTGCCATTCGTGGCCGCTATCAACTGTCCCTATGCAGCGTTCGAGTCGGGAGCGCACCTCACAGGAGACGCGCCCCGAGCACGCTGCCACGGCTGATTGACCCCGCTCCCACGGGGTCGGAATGCATTTTCCGCCCGGTGTCGCTGTCGTTAGTCGTCTGAGACGACGACAGCCTTAGCTTTAAGAAAAAAAAAAGCGTATGTACCACTACACCGTATGGTCGAATGCTCCCATTGGTCTGAGTTTCCCATATACGTTAGTCATCTGCGTGCATTAGCAGCGACCTGCCACCTCGGTTTGTGCGACCCCGTACAACTGTAGGTGTGCGAATACCTTTGGTACTGCGTGCTTTTTAGTAAGCGCGCTAGTGCAAAGGTACCAATAGGGCGATTTGATCTACCACCCTGTAACCAATAGAGGTGGTGGGGTGTATGTTGAAAGCCTCCTTGCGGCGCACCCTGGGCAACGGTGGCCCCCAATGCTCATCGCTTGCGGTGAGCATTTGGAGTTAACGGCTAATTTCAACCAATGGGGAAGGGTCCGGTTCTAGTCATTGAGCATCTTGGATGGGCGATGAATGGAACTGGGCTGGGGAGGGAATAAAACGGGCCTTTTCAGGACCACTCTATTATGTTTATGTATATGTATATGTATTTATTATACTTCTTTATGTATTTGTATTAATATAAAGTATATATTTATTTATTATATATTAACTGCATGTACTATGTGGTTGGTACGAGCGGCCTCATCATCAATCAAGACTGATGGTGAGGAGGTGAGGAGGAGGACGCAACCAACCGCGTGTTTGTGCCGTGCGCGGGGACCCGTACGGGGGGATGAAGGAGTCCTGGTGGTTGAGCCGATGAGCGTAGGCGGTTTAACGTCACTGAGGCAACACACTACTTTGGTCTGGATTTCTGGTCAATCGGCTGCGGGGTACGGTCAGACGACCCCAGGCTAGCTCACTTCTATCAGGGACCTGCAGACGGCAGTGCTCGCTCATATTGCTAGTGGTAGCGGTGCGGTTGGTGCTGTGCGGTCTCGTGGGCAACTGATAGAGGCGGGCTATATCTCTCAATGGAACCCTGGTGCTATCGTAGCATCGCCGTTTGAGCACTCCATGGCGGGTGGGACAGTTGAGAGACGAAATAATTCATCGGGATCCTTTATGGAGAACATTAAAAAAAATTCTAACCACAAGGCGGGAACGGCGAAAGCTGGGACCGCGCAACGTAAGGTGGAACCAGCGAAAGCTGGGCCTGCACCCCGCAAGGCGGAACCGGCGAAAGCCGGGACCGCACCCCACAAAGCGGAAACGGTGAAAACGGGGCCCGCACCTCGCAAGGTGGGACAGGCGCAAGCCGGAACCACACCCTCAATAGCGGGACCGTCAATAAGCGGGCCTGTAGTGGAACCATCCCGAGACAGGAATGCGGCGGGACCGTCACATGGCGGGACTGCCAAAGAACTATCAAAGGGTGGGACCGCTGCGGGGCCGTTGAGAGACGGCAGCGCAACACAGTCCATCTGGCAACAAGCACCCGGTGGAGGCGGCACCTCTTGGCGATCTGGGGCGCAGAGGAAGAAGCGCCAGAAGCTCAGGCAGCAGGCTACCTTGGATGGGACTCCAACGATAGGACCATCCAAAAGGCCGCGCGCTGCTCTCAGTGGCGACGGGGAGGACATGACTGCCAAGAGGGTGAAGGCCCAAGGGCCATCACCCTCAACCGGATCCTTTAGGGACGCGGTGGCGGCTGTGAAACTTGCCATCGTTACCATCGAGTACCCGAAAGAGTACCTGACGGTGGAGGATCTGGTGCCAATCCAGGAGCTCATAATTGAGAAACTGGAGGAAGCCCCGGATCCTCTACCTGTTTTAACTGTTGCTCCCGGAGTTGTTGCGGGTGCAGTACATGTCTCCTGCGGCAACTCTGATGCAGCCCAGTGGCTTCGGGATGCCATCCAAAATGTGGAACTAGGGCACCTGAAGCTCAAAGTTATAGATGCCATGGACCTTCCAAAGCCAGTGAAGATGGAATGGAAGAGCAGGAACCTGGCCCTCAAAGATTGTGCTCGAGCCCTTCGACTGCTTCAGCGGTTGAATCCGGACTTGAGGACGGACGACTGGAAAGTCGTGAACACGCTGACCGCGCAATCCGGCATCCGGCGTATCGTCCTCATGGACAGAGCATCGGCTGGGGTAATCAAGGCCTCGGGCTATTCTCTTCCAGGAGGAATTGAACAATACTCGTTCAAACTCCTGGAAGAAGATAAGGGAGAGGGATCTGACGCGGAGCAGAGGAAGGCACCTTCCGAGGATGGACCATTACCACAAGATGGGCTGGCCATGCAAGAAGACCTGGCTCAAAGCGTGGAGCAGGAACCGGAGGACGGGCCCAGGCAATCAGAGGCGGACTCCGATGATATTCTGGAGGACCTCCATGCCCTGAGCTTATACTCGTCGGCCTCCACGGAGGAGGGCCTACGCTCGCCGGCCATTCTTGAAGAGGGCCAGGCATTAAAGGAGGACCCTAAACACTGAGGACCTCCTACAACCACGCGAACCCACCAAGACTTCAAGATGGAGGGACTAAGGTGTGTACAGATAAATTTACATCATTGCAGAGCTGCCACTGCCCTTTTGGCTCGGCAATTAAAACTGAATATGTATGACATTGCCTTGATACAGGAACCTTATTTATATAAGGGGACTGTGAAAGGCCTAGGTGGGACAGGGGGAACAATTAAATAATCTAAAGAAATAAAAAATCTAAAGAAAATCTACTATCAGGAAAAGTTTGTAAAATATAATAAAGATAGTAAAAATACCTGGAAGATTATAAAAGAAGTATGCAGCATAAACACTCAAAAAGAAATGCAAAAAGACCTTCTGAAGATAGGAAATACACCCGTTGAGTCCCTCAATACAGTTATTAGCTTTTTTGTTCCGTAGGCAGTATATTAGCCAGAAATATACTTGATATAACAAGAAAAAATGAACAGGAGTTAGCCATTTTATCAAAATCAAAAAATACACCAGTAAATTCTATGAACTTTTGCCCTATTGACGCTTTTGAAATCAAAAGAATCATTTTAGGATTTAAATCAAATACAGCCCCTGGATGGGATAAAATTAGTATCAATCTCTTGAAGGAAAATATAGATGTCCTTGTACACCCAATTTGTTATCTTTGTAACCTTAGTTTAGAAACTGGAATTTTCCCCCAGTCTTTTAAAGGAGCTGTAGTATGCCCTATTTATAAATCTGGTGATAAATGTCAACCTACAAATTATAGACCAATCTCATTACTTTCATCACTTTCAAAGGTTTTAGAAAAACTTATTAATGACAGATTAGTAAAGTATCTTGAAAAAAGTAGTTTTATTAACTCAAATCAATATGGGTTTAGAAAGGATAAATCCACTGAAGATGCAGTGCTACAATTGACTTCCATTATCACTAATCATCTAGATGCTGGATAAAGATGTATTGGAGTATTTCTTGATTTACAAAAAGCTTTCGATACAGTCTCGCCCTATATACTTTTAACCCGACTAGAAAATCTTGGAGTTAGAGGATTAGTTCTGAACTGGTTCAGTAGCTATCTGCGGGACAGAGAACAAAGTGTGCGTATAGATGACCTTGAAAGTAAAAAGCTAACGTGCACTTTTGGGGTTCCACAAGGTAGTACGCTTGGACCTACTTTATTCTTGGTATATATAAATGACCTTTTTACAAACCTTCTACCTGGTATCGATCTAATTATGTATGCTGAAGACACGGATTTAATCACTCATGGAAGCAACTGGATTGAGACATTTGAAAAGACTGAGCTAGGCTTAGCTAAAATAACACATTGGCTTGAAAATAACTTGCTGTCTTTAAATATAACTAAAAGCAAATACATATGCTTTCACCTAACCCATTTAACCTGTCCGGACTTAAGTAATGTTCTTAAAATACATACATACCCATGCAACACAGGTAGCTATAGTGATTGTATGTGTCTAACTTTGTCTCGAGTATCATTTATTAAATATTTGGGTGTTGTTATTGACGAGAACCTCAATTGGAGTGATCATTTGACTACAGTAGCCTCCAGAATCAGATAATATATTTAAAAAAATATATAAAAATATAAATATATCTTAAAAAATATATATATATATATATATATATATATATATATATATATATATATATATATATATATATATATATATATATATATATATATATATATATATAATTGTATTATGTTTTTAAACAAATATAATAGTTTTATTTTTTGCTATGTACAATAAATAATAGTGTAGTGTTAAATTGTGTATTTTATTTTTATTTAGTTTATATTATAAATTCTTGTTTTAGGTTTTGTATAATATGTTTCATGTTTTTTGCATTAATTTTATTTCTTGTTTCGAATGGAATTTGGTTTTTTAATCTACGAATTATTTAATCTGTTGTTTTACTTCCATAAAAATTTGTAGCTCCTATAGTGATGAATTTGCCCTTTTCAGATTGTCTAGTAGCTTTATTATATATTATTTGGCAATTGTATTCGAAAAAGTTTTCGAGTAAAAGTTGTATAAGTATTATCCTTATTGTGAATTGGAGTTACGTTACAATTTTCAAATAAACCAATGACATTAGTTTTGTATTTTTAGGTATATTTTAGGCACAATAGTTTTAAGATTCTTATTTGTAAATTTTGTATGCGATTTAAATAAGTTTAGAAAGTGCGGCCATATAACTACTGATTCCATGTGATATTATACTTTCTGCTAATGCTTCATAAATATTAATTTTTATACTGTAGGGCATTTTATATTCTAGTACGTAATATTTTGCTAGAATGGCTCTTAATTTTTCGCATACAAGATCAATGTGTTTTTCCCAATTAAATCGATAACCAATGACTAATCCCAGATATTTTACTTCGTTTACTTATTCCATCGCCCTTTGATTGTTGCATTGTGTCAAGTTTTAACGAAGGCATTTATGATTGTGCGATATTAATTTTATTTTTTTCTAGTTTTTGGTATCTGTTTTGAGAAGAATATACCTGTTGTAATTTTGTTTTAGCACAATTGGGTATTTGAAAAAAAGATTTTTTTTATGTATTTTAAAACTTTATTATTAATAATATTGATATTTAATGCAAATAAAAAAACAATTAAAAATTGATGAAATTTAAATAAAAATCACGTGACTATAAACGCGCCATGATTGGTCACCATAGTTGTGACGTCATAATGTTATAGCTATTCAATAACAGTACAGCGTTAAAGGCTTATTACACGTGACTAGACAATAATATTGAAAATTTATTGCTAAAATACGAGTTGTTAGTTTCGATTAGCTATGTGTGATAAAGAATTAATTAAGCAAAAGTCTGATAATATTCCTGATGTTGATATATTTATGATAATCAATTTTTAAAAAAATTACGTTTGGTTTAATTCTGCTGAAGTTCGAGGTGCCAAGGCATCAAGGTAAGTTTGTTAAAAAATAATATAATAAATGAAAATATTTAAGTATTTATTATATTATTTTGTTTTGGGATTATCACGGTGCACTGCTTGAAACCATTTATTTCGACATTTGTCATCTTGGGGTACATATAAAAACATTTTGTCAGGAGTTGATTTTGTAGCATTCGTACATAATGGTACAAAACAAGAACGATAACTTTTTAAGTTCGACATTTTTAATATAAATTTAAATATTTAACAATGACAACAAAATTAAATAGATCAAACACTGTATTTATTATTTTTCTATCAACTGCAATGAGTGAAAACTAACATTATAACGTCACACGCGCTCGGGTTTGTTCGAGAGTTGTCGGCGTGTCTTCGGTACTGGATTCAAATATTAATTTTTATTTTGTTATAACTTTTGAATTATTGCGAAAACAAAATAAAATAAAAATAGTATTGTTATAAAATTTATATAATATGATCTTTTCATTTATCACAAAAATTTTTTTTAATAATAATATATCAAAATGAACTTCGGTACGGACAAGTGTAAAATAAATAGTATAATTAAAGGCAAACATCAAGAAACGGATCCATACATACTTTACACACAACAGAACTCGATAATCGATAAAATGGATATAAATGATACATACAAATATTTAGGATACGCACAGAGTATAGGATTATATCACAGTAAGATTAAGCAAGAACTTACCAACAAATACATAGAATAATATTAAAAATAGAACTATCAGGTCGAAACACAGTTAAAGCAATAAATACATACGCAGTCCCCGTTCTGACTTACTCATTTGGCATAATTAAGTGGGCAACTACAGATTTAGACAAACTTAATATAGAATGACACGAACTACATGCAATAAACACAACATTTACCACCTACATTCAGCCACAGAAAGATTCAATCTTAAAAGGAAATTAGGTGACAGGGGGCTAGTAGACGTAAAACACTTACACAATAGACAAGTACATAACATTCGCACATACATGTACCTAGTCAGGTCATAAATTCTGTCACATGTTTAATGTAAAATAATTGTAACAAGTTTATTCATTATGTAACCATTCATATACCAAAATGAACTTAACAAAACATAGATTCTTATGACATTAAAGTTTATTCAAAATGACCTCCGTGATTTTGAATACAGGCCTTCAATCTGCGCGGCCAGTCGTCTATCGCAGCACGAACGAGGTCCATGTCAATATCGGCGGCTGCCTTAATCAAGGATGTCTTGAGTGACTCCAAATTGGGATGAGGCTTTGAGCACGCCTTTTCCTCCAAGTGTTGCCATATCTTGTAATCTAACGGATTCAAATCTGGACTGGAGGAGGGCCAGTCTTCGTGCCGGATGAAGTCGATTTCACGCGCCGCCAGCCAGTCTTGTGTGCTCTTCGCTCTATGAGCTGGCGCCGAATCTTGTTGGAATACCCAGTGCCTGTTATTGAACATGGTATGAGAAACAGGTTCCACAAGGTTCGTCAGGACTGTATTTTGATACACAACAGCATTCGTTTTTACACCTTTCTCACAAAAATGTACCTCTGTTAAGCCCCAATAAGAAACTCCCAACCATACCATGAGCGAGGATGGAAAATGACCTCGTTGGACACGCGGAATACGGTTGCTCGCTTCTTCACTACTGTGTGCGTACACCTTATCATTTTGTTTGTTGTAGCTCTCTTCTACGGTAAACATTTTTTCATCCGAAAAAAGAATTTCCCGATATTTTTTTCCCGCGTACCGCTTCAACAAAGCGCGGCATCTCTTCAGTCTCAGGTCCATTAGACGAGCATTCAAACGATGTCCTGTTTTTCTTCGATATGCCCGAAGCCCTAAGTCTTCATTTAACACCCTTTTCACCGTGGTTCTGCTTAACCCCATCTGAAGGGCCAACAGTTTCTGCTTATGTTTGGGATTTCTTTGAATTCGTGCCTTCACAGCTTTTATCACTGCTGGAGTCCTAACAGACCGAGGGCGACCACTTCTTGACCTGTCATCTACACTAGAGTCTTCATTGTATCGTTTGATGGTACGATAAACGAATCTTTTGGTTATATTCAAATTTTTCAGTATGTTAAAAATTTGAATTGGCGCGTAACTGCAACGATGCAACGCAATAACTGCAACACGGTCTTCTTTAAGCGTCCACTCCATATTTAAAAATTAGTAAAATTCTAAAAGTATACCTTTTTTATTTTCATGAACAATTCGAAATTCGAATTCAATAAACTTTTTTGTGGCCAGCATTCTAAAAGAAAAGTTTTTACTGTGTGACAATACTTATGACCTGACTAGGTATAATAAATCTAATGATGTCCTATACATAAAGCTCTTACATTAATATCAACATCTAGCACACCCTTGAAACTAAATGACAATAGTTATTCCATAGATCCGCCAATAACAGATGAACAAAAAATTAGCTGGAAACAGAAAACACTACACGGAAAATACCCTAACCAACTCCAACAGGAACATAGACTCAGAGGCATCAAACACGTGGTTAACCAAAGGCAATATATACAAAGAAATTGAAGGATTTATGTTGGCCATTCAAGATCAAATCGTTAAAACTAGAAATTATCAGAAGTACATTATTAAAGATTCATCAGTAGTCTCAGATAGATGCTGCCTATGCAACTCAAGCCAAGATACAATAGAACATATAACAGGGGGTTGTCCATTTTTAGCCAATAAACAGTATACAGAAAGACAACGTTGCAAAACAAATCCAATCCCAGTTAGTACTTAAATATAACCTATTAGATTAAACAGAACCATACCACAAATATAAACCTACAAGTGTACTCAACAATGAGTCAGTAAAACTGTACTGGGACCGAGACATCATTACCAACAAAACACTAACGCTGAAAGATAGAAAAATTGCATACTTAATAGATATTGCAATACCTAATTCTGAAAATGTAAGGAAAATATACACTGAGAAAATACAAAAATATATATCACTAGCAGATGAAATACGACAAATGTGGCATCAACACACTGTTAACATTATACCCATAATAATTTCATCAACCGGACTCCTTCCATAATCCTTACACACATCACTCTCAGAACTTGATCTTAATAAATATTCATTCATACGACGATTCCTTACATCCATTACTCAAACCCCTGCAACACTACACAATGAACCAACTCACTTGGCGTAAGCTCGTGCTAGGTTCACATTTACCAGCATTAGCTGAGGAAAAAACACTTCCTAACACAGCAATCGAGTATTGCAGAATCATGTCTGGCAGCGATTGTGCTCAGGATACTGTTGGAGCTGACCCGAACCCTGCAGAGCAAGGAGGCAGTCCGTATCCTTGTAACGGCATAAAAATCGTCTACGCGTGCTTCGGCAAACATACCCGAAGCGCTGCAGAATCATGGTAACACCCCATCAGCATCCTAAACCCAATATTATATTGCACACGCAGCGCACTGACGGCTTTCTGCGTACATTTGGTCTATAAACTACACGTGTAAAAAACTTGGTAGTATGCCTTAAATAATGTTAACTTTACTTGCCCACTGCAACGCGAAAATCGACGGACCAACATGTTATATCGAACCGCCAATGCCCTGCGTTCTCTCTCTATATCTGTTTCATCCTTAAGGTCATCAGTAACATAGTGGCCAAGATATTTGAATTTTTTCAGAATTTTTAAGGGAATACCTTTCTGCATCTGCCAGGAGCTCTGAAAACAATGAGCTCACTATTGCTAACATTATACGACAACCCATGGGTGTCAGCATAAGTCTCACAAGTTTTTAATAGGTCTCTTAGTGCTCTGATGTAACTAAGATTATTGCAACTGACTTATCTATTCGACACCTTATATTTTTTGCTAAGCTCATTTATCAGTGCATTTATATATAAATTAAAAAGTTTGAGCGAGATTACTCCACCCTGCCTCACACCGCACTCAAGGGAATAGGGTTCGGATAACTTATCAGCCCATCTCGCGTTCTTTACCTCATGAAGGTACCAGTATTGGAAGATAAGCAAAAGCTCCGACGGTACTTTTCTCTCACGGAGCTTTTCCCAAAGTAAGTCATAGAAGACTAAGTCGAAACCTTTTAAAAGATCTAAAAAGCATATACTGTATCTTTCAGGCATAAAATAGCACTTTCAGTTGACAGTCCAGGGCGAAACTGAAACTGGACATCATTTAGATGCGGCATATCCTCCAAGTGCACATCCAGCCTATCCAGTACCCTTGCCAACACCGTATCTAAGGAGATGGGCCGATAGTTGTTTTTGTCTCCTATAATGCCAGTTTTATTTTTAATGATAGGTATTACAACCGGTCTCGTGAAACTGCAAGGGAGATAAGAATGGCTCATACACAAAGAGTAAAATATTGCTAAAACTCTTGGCAAATGATCCCCCGCAAAGCGCAAGTGTTCGTTCTCATTCCAGCAATGGTATTAGCTAACTGTTTCGATGAGAAACGAATCATATCCTCGCCAGAACATGCATCAGAATCAATCACCCCCTTCGGCGCACCCAAATGAGAATCAGCACGGAAATATTTTGCAAACATGTTGGCTATGCCTACTGGCTTGTTCGCTTCTCCTATACACACAGGTAGACCCGGCCTAAAGTCATATTTACTGGTACTTTTCCAAAACTTCTTAAAATTATTTGCTTTACGATGCGAAGCCAACATACCGAGCTGTATTTGCTCCTGGTGGTTTTGACACCACTTTAATTTAGCTTTAAATATCTTGCGCGTAGTGGCCATCTCATCGTGACTAAAGCTAAATGTAGGTTTGTTATGACTCAGCCAAATCTTATATTTAAGCCGAGCCTCACCATGTGCATCCCTCACGTGTGTTCCATCCCAGTACCTTGGCGCGATGTTTATGTGCTCTAAGGCTTTCATAGCTCATTATTGCCGAACTTGACAAAATGGTAACAATACTGTCATACATGATATCAATCAAGTTATGGTGGTTCAAATTATAACAGTGTTTATTATTGCATAGAACAAGCTCTGTGGGGTATTGAATTAATTTTAATTTACCACGACAAAATGTGGTGTATAAGCCCCGATCTGCTCATCATTCCTCTCACCCCAAATGATTAGATTACACGCGGTTTCAATAGGGGGTACCATAGATTTAATCATATCCAGCGTTCATTCAAGGTAAATGGGGAAACGGTCAGACCAAAAGACACCCTCAAACACACCCGTCGCAGCAACTGTTTGCCACGCCGATTGTATAACAACACAATGGTCAAGTAAACGCCTGCATCCATGACTGTCACTGATATACGTGCATGTACCTGAGTGTATACCTAGTTTTTCGATGTCAGCGCATCTCCAGTTTTGGCCCACATAAAAATCTAAAAGCACACTTGCAAACTTTTCCCCGGGATGGGCATTAAAGTCTCCCAACACATACACGTTTTCAATTATCAAGTATAATTTCAATAGCTGTTAAATGTGTACTTATACAATTAATTACTTGAACAGTTAGTTATAGGACGATAATTTCCACAGTTGTCTTTAGATCCCATTTTGTAGATTGGTCTTACTACATCAGTCTTTTGTTCTTCTGAGTAAACACCTTTTTGAATGCTTGTGTCGATGAGTTTAGCAATTGCAAGCAATATGTTTTTTGCAACCAATTTTATATCAATGGGTCTTATTTTATCACAACCTGCAGACTTATTGGTTTTTATATTACGTAAAATTTTATGTATTTCTTCAGGATATATTCTTTTTAGGTATATAGATGCATCGTAATGTTTACTGTAGGTATTTTTATTTAGAAGATGAGTTTTATAATTAGAAGTTATGTGTTTAACTGTTTGATGAAATTCATCCGCAAATTTGTCCGCAATCTGTTTAGGTTGGTGCATTTTGAATGATTTCGTAATAACTTCATTAATAGAATGTTTAATCCGCCCTGTTAAGCTGTTTAAAATGTTCCATAGTTTTCTTATATCTCCTTTATTTTTAATTATTATTATTTTTAATTTATTACACAAAGGAGACGGCTCATTTCTGCCCCAAGACGGCCCCGCAGCAAAAGTGCAGGAGACTCGATCAAAACTGGATCATTGTATAGAATTTTTAATATCTATTGAGGATCCGATAATGTTTTTAGTCTGCATAGCGGGGTTTAAAAGATATCTATCGCCTACGCCCGGGCCCACGGATATATGGCCTGCCGATCTCGTGGCCCAGGCCGGCGCCAGCCCGCCATTTGTCTCAAGGCGGGCCTCTTCTTAAGTGTTGGCGCCAGGGAGTCAGTTGAGGGGGGCCGCGGGACAGCACGCAGCCCTCACCCTCGCGGCAATAGTGCGGGCGGCGGATCCTCCCCCGAGGGGTCGCTCGTGGCCGCTGTCTATGGCGGCCGGAGGTCGTCGGGAGTGTGGTGGTTGACTCCCGCTCCCGCTCCACCACCTCCTTTGCGGACATGACTGCCTCGCAAAAGGAGGCGACAGCTGTCCATTCAGATCTGCCAATGCTCTGTCACGCAACTTTATTATCAGCTTTATGGTATCTGTAATCCAAGGCGGAGATTTATTTTTTATATTTGGCTTTAATAGTGCATGAAAATCAAACAATATCAATACGAAATTATTAAAAATCTCAATAATATTATTTATGTCATCCAACATTCCTAAAGAACCCATTTTATAATATGCAACTCCTTTTCGAATTGGTGTAAATTAATATTCTTGAAAAAACGGTATTTTATAACGAGTGGTTTAAGCTTTTCACGTTTTATATTGAATTCGGAAACTACAAGGCAATGGCCGTGGAGAACGCCCAAATGATCTAGATCTACTTTTGTAGAAAGAAAGTTGGTGCAGACTACGTCAATAAGGCTTTGCGATTAATCTGTAAAATGAGTTGGTGCATTGACAATTTGAGTCAGGTCTAGACAGTTTAAAAATGGCATAGTTTTCATGTCCATCTATCTTATTCATAAAAAAATATAGTTTATAAAAACTAAAAAACACGCTTTTATAAAAAAATCAAACTAAAAGGTAAAAAATAATTTTTTCAATTAATTTAAATTAAGGATAGTGGGATTAACAAAAAAATTAATTTTATTGTAGAAAAGCGTGGGGTGCTTTTTAAGATATTTTCAAAATAACAATTACTATTGACAACAAGCAATATCAAAACAATATTCTCAACCCGCTTCAATCTGGCTTCAGGCCTGGACATAGCACTATCACTGCTTTGCTCAAAGTGACTGGCGATGTTAGAACAGCAATGGAGGAACACAAGGTCACTGTACTAGTCCTAATTGACTTTTCAAATGCGTTTAACACCGTCAGTCATGAAGTCCTGTTATCTATCCTTGCCTATCTTATGGTATCTCCCAATGCTCTGACATGGTTTTCCTCGTATCTTCGGGGGCGTCAACAGTCGGTTCACATCGATGAAACTTCCTCTAGTTGGTATAATGCTGATTGTGGCGTACCCCAAGGCGGTATACTATCTCCTCTTCTCTTCTCTTTGTTCATCAATCTTATTTCCACTGTTCTTCAATGTGCGTATCATCTGTATGCCGATGACCTACAACTTTATATCCACGCGAAGGTTGAGTCCTTACCATCGGCAATTGCTAGTCTAAACCGCAATCTGAATATTGTACATGATTGGTCGGATAGGTTTGGATTAACTGTAAATCCTGACAAATGTCAATTTATAATAATAGGTAGCACGCATATGATTAGGAAGGTAGATACTTCGAGCCTTCCACCAGTCATGTTTAATGGATCTATCATTCCGGTCAGTACGAGCGTAAAAGATCTCGTCCTGCATATTGACTCCACCTTGGACTGGCAATCACAAGTCGCGCATGTTTGTCAGAAGGTCACTGGTACGTTGCGTTGTTTGTATCGCCTGAAAAACTTTCTACCCTCCCGATTGAAGGCTGCGCTTGTGCAAACCCTGGTTTTCCCTGTAATCGAGTATGGTGATGTATGCTATCTTGACCTAAATGCAGATCTCCTCAACAAACTTGATCGTTTTCTCAATAATTGCATTCGATTCGTTTTTAACCTTCGTAAGTACGACCACGTCTCTTCATATCGGTCTCAACTCAAATGGCTGCCTATACGTCAGCGTCGTAGTCTACATACACTACTGTTCTCTCTATTACACACTACCTATTCTCCTAACTATCTTAAGCCTCAATTCCAATATCTCTGCTCCACTCATAACAGACATCTTCGCTCTTCCAATAATCTCCTCCTTGCTTGCTTGAGAGGGGTCTCATACTTCTAGTTTCGTTCACTCTTCTTTCCTTATCCAATCTATTCTTCTATGGAATGCGCCCCCTCCTGAAATCCGAATGCTGACAAGTCGTGAAACCTATAAACGCAAAGTACGACTACGTCTCCTTAAACAACTGGCAGATTCTAGTTAAATCTCCTATTTATTTGTTATAATTAGATATATATGTATGTATATATATGTATGTATGTGTAAGCATGTGTATAAATCTATGTATATGTGTATGTATTTATGTGTATGTAAGTTTAAATGTAAGTATGTGTAGTATATTGCTTTTATGTGTAATCTTGTTTGATTAACGAACTCCTATTCAATTGTGCACCTACCATGTAAACTATCTCTGCATCACCCCAAGGTAGACGGGCAGAGAATGCCTTTAGGCATTAAGTCCGCCTTGTACTTTAAGTGCTAAAGGTTAAATAAATAATAAATGACATTATCCGTCGTTCTCTTGTCACCGTCGGGTACCTTCCATTTTGGAACCGAATGGACTAAGTCGCGACGATGGCAGGAGACCGGACGGGATGACATTGGTGCCCTGGAGGATGGGATGCCCTCTGGTATGGGACGCCACCTGCGTGGACACATTAGCGGTTTCCCATCTTCCAGATACAGCTCTGATAGCTGGTGCTGCTGCTGCAAACCAAGAGGACCTGAAACGCCGCAAATATTCATCCATTGACAGCGGATTCATATTTGTGACTTTCCGTGTTGAGACTCTGGGGCCACAAGCACATAGAGGAGGAATGGATGGTAAGGTAGATGAAGTATGTCAGATGATGGATGAACGATGCATAGATATTATATGCGTGAATGAAACCAAGAGGAAAGGATGTGACACCACGGTTCATGGTCCCTACACGGCATACTGGTCGGGAGTCCCCCAAACCAGCCGAGGCTGTCAAGGAGTTGGTGTAATTCTTTCCTCTCGAATAGTTGAATGTGTGATGGAGCATGAATGTGTAAGCCCAAGACTCCTCTGGATTAAGTTAAAAGTCGGACTCACTCGCTTGTTTATCCTTGGGGTCTATGCACCAACGGATCTGCGCGGAGGTGGGTCATTAAAAGCCCACCAAGAGGGAGAGGAATTTTGGGATAGCATGAGAGAGGTCTTTAATAAATGCGGAGAAAATGAACGGATCGTGATGTTAGGGGACTTTAATGGGTGGGTTGGAGTAAAGCGTGATGGGTATGAAGGAGTTCTGGGTACGTTTGGGGACGAGAGAGTGAATGATAATGGGAGAAGCCTGCTTGAAGTATGCTTGGAATGGAAACTTTGCGTGGCCAACACAATGTTTGACCACAAAAAGATCCATTTGTATACAAGAGATGAGGGTGAGTCTAGAAGTATGATTGATTTTGTAATTGTGGATGAAAGACTGAGGAAGAAAGTGCTAGACACTCGGGCACACCGCTGTGTAGGCCTCGACACAGACCACTTCCTGGTCATAGCCCGAATACGTGGCCTCTTTAAACGGTGGCGACATCGAGGGGCTGAGCCTACGAGTGTTTTGGACAGAATAAAAGTGGAAAATCTACAAGAAGAAGAAAAGAAAGACGAGTATGTAGAAAAACTGAAAGAAAGTTTTAAAGGCATAGAAGAGATAGGTGTGATTGAAGATTTGTGGGAGACATTTAAGAAAGGGGTCGTGAATGTTGCTATTGAGGTATGCGGGGTAGCTAAAAGAAGGAAAGGAAGAAAGAATTATAATGTGTGGATGGATAAAGATGTACAAAAAGCTGTGCAAGAAAAGAAGAAAGCGTGGTCGGATTGGTTAGCAACAAAGGCTAACCAAAAAGTTCAAAAGACAACGGATGACGAGATAAAGGAAGCAAGAACGAAGTATAAAAGATTGAAATCAGCAGCGAAAGAAGTTGTGTCTAGAAAGAAAGAAGAACGAAAGGATGATTTTGATAGGAGGCTCACTGAAGATTTCCAGTCAAACATCAAGTTTTTCTGGAAATCCATCAAAACAGCCAAAGAAAAAACTTCTACCTCGGAGCTGAGTACAATCAGGAGTCAAGATGGGAGCATTATAAAAGGAGAAGAATGTGTGCTAAAGAGATGGAAAGAGTATTTTGAAAGTTTGTTTGAAAGAGAGGAAGTGCAGGCACAAAATCCGGCACCTCCCATGGAAACTATTATAAATGTTGACGAAAGTGAGATAAGCATTGATGAAATAGTGAAAGCGTTAAAAAGTATGATTTTAGGTAAGGCTGCAGGGTATGATAGGATTACTGTCGAGATGCTGAGGGCTGGACAGGGCATAGTGGCTAGCCAGCTGTACCGCCTTTTCAATTTGTGCTGGCGAAATGAGCAAGTACCGGGAGACTGGTGCAAAGCCGTAATCGTACCATTGTATAAGGGAAAAGGGTCACGGCAGGACTGCGTAAATTACCGCGGTATAAGCCTTCTCAGCGTCTTCGGTAAATTGTATGCGAAAGTGTTGATTGAAAGGGTAGTGAATAAAACAGACGAAAAAGTATGGGATGCACAAGCGGGATTTAGGAAGGGAATGGGATGTACGGATCAGGTCTTTTCCTTGCGGTGCATAGCCGAAAAGTGTTTGGCTATAAACAATAAGGTCTATTGCGCGTTCGTGGATCTAGAAAAGACCTATGACAGAGTGATGAGGAATGAATTGTGGTCAGCATTGTCCGTGAACGGTGTGAGCAGTATCCTCATACGAGCATTGCAATCTCTTTATAGGGATTCTAGTGTGTTGATATTTAGGTGGAAATAAATAAAAAGAACGATTAATA
This sequence comes from Malacosoma neustria, assembly GCA_963693495.1. Taxonomy (NCBI): domain Eukaryota; kingdom Metazoa; phylum Arthropoda; class Insecta; order Lepidoptera; family Lasiocampidae; genus Malacosoma; species Malacosoma neustria. The sequence continues at coordinate 16,023,439 of OY856381.1, forward strand.
TGAAAATTCAACGTGTATTGTTCGTACATAGGTTACAAGCTTGTAGTAGATTTTTTTTCAGAATACAGATTAATAAATAATGTTGCCAACTTATGATAAAAGTGGTTGCGTTCTTATTTTGCCAACACTCCCCACAGAACGCAGACCCATTTTACTGATACAGAACAAATGTTTTTCAAAAGTAGTACCTTTAGTCAAGTTATCAGCTACCATGTAGCAAACATTTACACATTTAAATTTAACTTTAGAAATAACAATGTTTTCTCTAAGAAAATGTAAACGAATATCTATATGTTTAGTTTTTGGTTTATAAGAGTCTGTTGATGCCAGTCTTATTGCACTTTGGTTGTCACAGTGGATGAGTAGTGCGTTGTCCTCGCCTTGACCGAGCTCAGCCTGCAGTTGCCGCAGCCACAGAGCCTCCTGGGTTGCCGCCGCCATCGCCATGTATTCGGCCTCCGCCGAAGATAGTGCCACGGTTTGTTGTTTACACGAATTCCAAGATAAACAAGCATTCTGAAACAAAAAAATATAACCCGTGCACGATCGTCTATCCACTGGGTCGCTAGCCCAGTCAGCATCACAATATCCAGTTATTTCCTTTGAGTCATCTTTGATATAGCATAGCTTTAGATTCCTGGTTCCTTGAAGATACCTCATAATCCTTTTTATTCCAAGCCAGTGTTGATTTCCTGGATTATTACAGTACTGACTCAATTTGTTAACTGCATAGGTAATATCAGGTCTCGTGACATGTGCCAGATATATCAGACATCCCACTGCTAACCTGTACGGGATATTTTTGTTTACATCTTTAGGATTTATCTCAAATTTTGCATTCACCTCTATCGGGGTACAAACTGGTTTGCATTCAGACATATTAAAGTGATCCAATACTAGGTTAATGTATTTTTCTTGATCTAACATAATCATACCTGCCTCTCGGTTCCTATTTATGTTTATGCCAATACAATTCTTCATTTCACCTAGGTCTTTCATACTGCATTCTTCTTTTAATTTATTTTTAATCTCTGTTGTTTTATCCTTATTATTTGTGAATATCAAAAGATCATCCACCCACACTGCAATGAATATAGTTGTAGATTCATTTACTAAATAATAAATACAGGGATCCACATGTGATCTTTCTAAGCCAATTTTTAATAAAATATTGTTCAATTTAAGATTCCACTGCCGGCTAGCTTGTTTGAGTCCATAAATTGATTTTTGTAAAATACATACTTCATCATTTTCTTTGTAGAGTTCTGGTTGTGACATGTATATCTCAGTATCTATATCACCCTGAAGAAAAGCACTTATGGCATCCATCTGAAACATTTCTAAATTATATTTCACAGCTAGTGAAAATAAAAAATGAACAGATGTATATCTTACAACAGGAGCATATGTCTCATCATAGTCACTTCCTTTTCTCTAAGCATACCCTTTGATAACCAATCTTGCTTTAAAACAGATAATTTCACCTTTTTCATTTGTTTTAGTTTTATAGACCCATTTACATGGTAAGACTCTTTTCCCAGATGGTGCGTCTACCAATGACCAAGTTTTGTTTTTAATCAGCGAGTCATACTCTTCTTGCATAGCCTTCTTCCATTGGTCAGCATGAGATGATGATAATGCTTCGTCTGCTGTTTGTGGATCATTTGAATTAACTATTGGACAAAAGTAACTTACATCATGGTCATCTGTTTCTGCATACTGAACAGCTCTCCGTGGGCGTAAATTTATGTTTCTTGGTGACTCGAGATCAATCGATTGATCTGGTATGTAAGATGAATCTTCATTCTCGCAAGACTGATAGTCCTCACTTGACTCACCAGTAAAATGATCTGGGCTGTCCTTTAATTCTTCTTTACAAGTTTCTTCGTGTGACATATCAGATATCACTGAACTGCTCTTGTTGGATGTACAAGGTAAGTATATATCATATCTACCCACAATTATCATATAACTAAAATATATTATTAAAAGGAGTCCCTTTAGGCAAGGTTCCGAAGACACTGGCAGCGTTCCCCCTTTGAATAGCTAGACTAATTTTTGTCCGAGGTAGCTGCCAGCTCTTCGGTCTCCTGTGATGTCGACTAACCTCTTTGCTATTTCCTTAAAAAGCCTTATAGCGCTAGGACCAGTTCGTGTTGTTCGTGTTGTCGGCGATCCCATGCTCACAGACGGTTTAGACACGCTTGGACTTCGGAGAGACTTTGCATCTCTTTGCGTATTCTACCGTCTGTACAACGGGGAGTGTTCTGAAGAACTATTTAGGATGATGCCCTCGTCGTCTTTCTACCACCGCACTGCCCGCCATCGGCTGGGTGTTCATCCCCATTTCTTGGAGCCTCTTCCTTCCTGTACGAAACGGTTCTCCAGAACGTTCATGTTGCGTACTCTCAGGATCTGGAATGAGCTTCCGGCTGAGGTTTTCTCAGCGCGGTATGATATGGGGTTCTTCAAAAAAGGCGTTATAAAATTTCTTCGAGACCGGCAGCGCGTTGGTGGTGCCTCTGGTGCTGCAAACGTCCATAGGCGACGGTGACCACCTGCCAGGGTGGGCCGTTTGCCTGTCTGCTGAACTCAAGCAATAAAAAAAAAAAAAAGGACCTACTAGCTACTAGGACTAGTTTAATAATATATTTTAGTTATTTTATTACATTTTTTAAGGTTTTTAGTTTTATAAAATTATTATCATATTTTTCCACATTTTCTAGAAATACTACATCTCTACTTTTTATGATTTTATTGGTATCTGGATCAAGTATTCGGTATCCTTTGGTAGACTCACAATAACCAACAAACAATAACTTTCTGGATTTGGAGTCCCATTTTTGGCGTTTTTCTTTTGGGACATGTGTCATTACTTCACAGCCAAATACTTTTAAATTAGACAAGTTAGGTTTCTTACTAGTCCACATTTCCATAGGAGTTTTACCATTAATTGATTTTGTGGGTGATCTGTTAATTATATACGCTGTTATCTGTTAATTAAATACTATTAGTTAGGTTAGGTTAGTGTACGTATTAATATATAATAATACACAACCTGGGTGCAAGTTATGTACGATTGCAAGTTGCCACTGCAAGGCAGCAAGATTGTCGTTTTTCACGAACCCCAGTGAGGGGTGCCGGCGTTTGAGACAATTCATTGTTGTGAAACCATTTAGAACGACATTGCATTGTAGACAAATATTTAACACTCCATCGTTACTAGAAATGTTGCACAGCCTGTTGAATCACTAGCTAGCGTTTTAAGTGAATAGGTAGCTCAATTGAACAGGCATATTCTGGAATAGTCGTCAGCGGAGACCCTACCAGAAAGTAGCTGGTGTTAAAGATAAGGGATCACTTAAATCAGCGCTAAGCGCACTCAGAGCACTAGATTCAATTATTTCAATTTGACAAAATATTGTGTGAAATTCGTCATATGTTAAAGGGCGAGTGGCAGTAACTCTGTATAGATGTGATTTCTTTGATTTCACTGCTACTTTCCAAATTCCGCTAAAATGACTGACATATGGAGGATTGAAATGCCAGTTGATATGTTTAGAGATAAAAAAATATTCAATACTAAGTTTGAGTGATTCATTTTCTAGACAATGGTATAAATCCTTCAAATAACGGTTACAGCCAACGATATTTCGTCCACAGTCTGAATATATATTCGAAGACAGACTACGGCGAGAAACGAATCTACGTAAAGCATTAAAAAAAGACTCAGTAGACAGATCCCTTACTAACTCTAAATGTATAATTAACATATATGTAAATATACGCACTTAAGATTTGAAATACGTTGCATTTCTTTGATAATCTCGTTTTGTTATGAAAAGGACCTGCAAAATCTGCTCCGACATGAAGAAAAGACGACTTTCAGTAACTCTTGATACGGGCATTGGAGCCATTGAGGGCTGCGGAGCAATTGAACGGGCATGAAAACATTTTGTGTACCGAAAAATGCGGGAACATGATCGGTCATGATCGGTCGGATGCAGGTTTTGTAAAGTGTCACCTTATTCCTAAGGGACATCTTACTCTTCCCGCATATCATTGGGTAGAGGCGACCGAGCACAAAGTGTGCTCTGTTCCTTACCGTCCTGATGTGTTTGCTGAAGTACAGGCCTCTATCTAAAGTGACTCCTAGGTATTTGACCTCGTCAACCCAAGGGATGACGCGGTCAAATAGATGTATGGGGACGAGAGACTGTCGCCTCGTGTGAGTCGGCCGACTCTCATTTTGAGTGCGGGGGCCGCGAGCGAACATGATCGCTGCGCTCTTGTCCGGATTCAACTCGATCCGCCAAGTGCGGAACCAGTTGCCCAGCGTCTCAACCGCCGTGTTGAGACGACTGCAGATCCGATATTGACTGATATCGGAAGTGAAGAGGGCGGTATCATCTGCGTATAAGGCGAGATGTACCTGAGGGGTACGGGGCATGTCGCTGGTGTACAGCGTACTCTATAAGACCATCATTAGGCCTGTCCTTTTATACGGCTGTGAAGCGTGGCCGGTGTTAGAGCGACACAAGCAAGAGCTGCGTGTCACGGAGATGAATATGCTGCGGTGGATGTGTGGAGTGACGCGAAAGGACCGCGTTAGGAACTCCCGCATTCGCGGCAGTCTTCATGTCCGTGACATTGCGGATAAATTACAAGAGTGTCGGCTCCGTTGGTACGGGCACGTTTTACGGCAACCGGATGCTTACGTGGGTAACAAATGTCTGGCCATGCCGCCTCCGCCGGGCCCCGGTAGGAGGGGTAGACCCAAAAAGTGCTGGCTTGACGTCGTAAGGGGTGATATGCGTGCCAATGGGCTCACTACCAGGGATGCTGAAGACCGTGCGAAGTGGAGAAGAAAAAGTCGGAAAGCGGACCCCGGGCACCGAAACGAAAGTTTGGGTGGCAACCGGGACTAACGCTAGGATGATGATGATGATGAGTTACCGTTGTTTATAGATGTTTGCATCACCAGATGCAAATCTGGGTTACTTATGCCAAAATATAAGGTTATTAAAGCGGCATATTTAGATGGTTGTCCTATATTGACATCATCCGAGACATGTACCGCGATTCCGATTCTGTGGGTCGGACCGCTGTTGGCGACACAAAATCCTTCCCCGTCACTGTCGGAGTGCACCAAGGATCCGTCCTTAGTCCGTTTCTGGTCAGCGTGGTATTAAACGTATTGTGAGACAGCACCAGAAACTCATATGTGCAGCCCCCGTGGTTGCTCATGTATGCTGATGATATCGCGCTGGCAGATTCGGGCAGGGGTAGGCTGGTGCAACGCGTGAAGGCGTGGAAGGAGTCGCTTGAGAACGGTGGTCTGAAGATCAATGTGGCGAAGACCGAGTACTTGGCCTGTAACTCCATAGATCTTACACCCGTACGCATAGGCGGCGACACGGTCGAGCGCACGGACCAAGTGAAATACTTGGGATCTGTATTTCACGTGTCTGGTGACATCGACAAATGGCGTGAGGTAACTGATGTCATTTGTGACCCCAAGATGCCGGTAAAGTTGAAAGGTCTATAAGACCATCATTAGGCCTGTCCTTTTATACGGCTGTGAAACGTGGCCGGTGTTAGAGCGACACAAGCAAGAACTGCGTGTCACGGAGATGAATATACTGCGGTGGATATGCGGAATAACGCGGAGGGACCGCGATAGGAACTCCCGCATTCGCGACAGTCTTCATGTCCGAGACATTGCAGATTGTGTCGGCTCCGTTGGTACGGCCATGTTTTACGGCAACCGGATGCTTACGTGGGAAACAATTTCTTGATAAAAAGGCAGAAAATTTAAAATACGGAGAGATACTGAATGATCTGAAATTTAAACATACTGACTAGAATTTTATAGATGGAAGCAATAGTCATTTTTATCGTTTACATGCTGTTATTAGTATAACACGTTGTTACAAAATCTCAATGTATAATTTAAAAAAAAGTGATTATTGTACCTATTTACTAGTTATTAAACAATTCATAGATAAATTTCAAATTCGACGAGTTTGCTAGTAACAAAAAGTTCGACACCTATAATTTAAAAAAAACATACGCCAATAAGTTAAAAAGAAAATTAATATACCTATTTTTAAATAATATAAATACAAAACATTAATAATATATATGTATATCAAGACTGTAATATTATAATTGAAAAAAAAAATCAATGTATGTGTCAATTAATATTTAATTTTTTAATATGTGTTATTGAATCCGATTCTAATATATTATTATTATATAATAATATGTATATAATATATTTACAAATTATTTTTATAGTTTATTATGTTCTTCTGCTCGGTCGTTTAAATAGTCTTTTACATTATAATAACATTTGTTCACTAAGTACTTTTCATTTGTGTATTGTAAAAATAAACGCCTGAAGTTGTAAAAATATCCAAGTTAATAATAATAACAAATAAATATCTGGCACAATTCATATAGTGCTATAATACCAAAATATAGCACAGCACTTGTGAGGATACAAGACATTGTTTACTTTACTTTTAGATGATTAAAAGTATCAATAGATGGCACCACTGTCATTTTACATCGCGGTATAATTTATTGCAATACGAGTTTCTTATTAGTGAGTAGTAGTAAAAACGTTTTTCGCGTGTCCCTTTACGAGTCGATTGTCATGTCTAGTGGTCTTTTTAGTCTTTGGTTTGGTTTGGTCAACTTTGGTCGCTTCTGGTCTGTTCAGTCTGTTGTTCGTTGTCACTTGTGTCATTTGTCAATACTTATCATTTCATTTGAGTTGATTATAATGATTAGTTCATTTGCGATTGCGAGTCGTAGTTTTAGGAATTTAATAAATTCAATTTATAATAATAATATAAGTAAATTGAATTTAATAAATTATCATTTTATATAAAAGGGTCTTTCCAAGCTCTGTCTGGTTAGACTGTAGACATGGGCGTCATTGGTTATTTCTTGTAACGGTTATCTAACCGATATTCAGTCTCAATATCGATATTGATATTTGATAACCGTTGCTGAATCTATTGTGGTATGGATATTAATCCATACCACAATGTTATTCATAAATAAATTCCTTCTATCGGTGTTAACTATTTAACTAATTTATCGTTGGTTTGGCAGGTTTCCTAGTTTTTCAATACAATCAACAAATTTAAAATACAATTTAACTCCATATGATAGTAGTTAAATAAATACAAAAATGGCGTTTTCCCTTCATACTTTGCTAGGCTTAGGACTAGTGCAATTTTTATAATTTATTTATTTATTCAAATAGAACCAACATGATATACATTACACAATCATAAACTAATCGGGCATAGTATCATTCAAAATGTTGTCACAATTTTAGGTGACGACTGCATGCTCAAGAAGTTATTTAGGGAAAAAAGAAAGATAAATATGCAAATACAGAATGATCCAAAATAAAATACAAGTTGTCCATGAATAGCTAAGCCTTACTAAACAAAATAAAAACTAAAATTCAAACAGTAACAATTTGTGCTGTATATGATTATGTCTGTGTAGCCATAAAAATATGGTGAGCGAGTGTTGTAATTAAACAAGTAATAGTGCTCCGTGGACACGTCCGTTTATTAGATAAATGCAGACAATACTGATGTGCTGTAGGCACACTGCACAGTACATCCCCCTTAATAAGTTTACAATATTATTCTAAACAATAAAAAAAACATATTTTAATTATTAACTAAACTTAAAATTAAACACACAAATATAACGTGCTCACGGTGTGAAACGAACAACGGGTTAAATAGTTCGGCCGTATCGGGACACTTTTGGTTGATTGTTTACAGTTGCGGTATTTGGTGCGGTCGCCGTCGGAAATTCTATACTGTTGTTAGGTGCAAATGCTGGCTTCAATCGATCTATACTAATGATTTTCTCCGTATCTTGTTGCATTATTTTATAATATTTTTCTGTTTTGCTAATCACCTTAAACGGGCCTGTATAATGCTGCGTTAAGGGTTTTGTAACCCTGTCGACACGGACAAATACATGGGTACAGTTTTTAAGATCAGGGTGAACAAATATTTTTCCTTGGTGTGCCTCTTTTTCGGTATTGTAGCTAAATTTGCAATATTTCTGCGCAATTCTTGTAAAAATGTTATCTTATCAGAGGACACTTGCTGCATTGACTCGAAGAAATTCCCAGGTAACAGGCTTTCCATATACCATCTCCGCTGCACTGATTTGCGTATCATCTCTCAGACTTGCTCGTAAACCAAGCAGAACAGATGGTAATTCTGATGTTCTGTGTGATGTTCTAACCCAATGTTCTGTGTTTCCTCGGCACATAAGTGCGGTCTTGAGAGATCGGTGCCACCTTTCTACAATTCCATTAGATTGTGGGTGGTATGCGATGGTTCTAAATTTCATGATGCTCATTCTTTTGGCTAATTGCGAAAACAAACTAGATAAGAAGTTAGAGCCTTGATCGGTTGTTAGATACAAAGGTGTTCCAAACCGCGCAATCCATCCAGTGTACATGATATCCGTAATCGTCTCGGCGGTTACATCCTTAACAGGATAGGCTTATCGAATAGACCAAAAGAACAAGCAATTGCTGTCTTAGGAATATCCTTTTCATATATAGGAATATTATGGTAAGCTCCTTGCATGTCTATTCTCGAAAATATAGTTTTTTCGTGCAATAAAAATGTACAGTCTTGTATACGAGGTATTGGGTAGCGATCTGGCTTGGTAATTGTGTTGAGCTGCCTGTAATCACCACAAGGTCTGAGCTCTCCGTTCTTCTTCACTACAACGTGCAGTGGACTTGCCCAGTTGCTTCTAGAGGATCTACATATTCCCATGTCTTGCATTTGTTGGAATTCTGCCTTAACCTTTTGGTACTTGTCCGGTGGTAAGGCGGTTCACACACTGCTCCGCGCTCCGTCGCCTGGCGCGAAGCGGCAGATTTTAATATTGTATGCAAGTACATCGATTTGTATGGAAAACACGCCAGGTCCAACACACTGAACACGCGCCACGGCGCGGGAGCGCGTCCCGCTAGCAGAATCTGCCATCAGGCGCGGAGGCGCGGGGCGGACCGCCGCGAGGAACACACTGCGCTCCGCAGAATCGCGCCTGTTTTCGTGCTTTATGGACTTGTTCACTTGATGGACCTGGACACGGATAGATTTATATACGAAATTGATTAACGCCCAGCAATTGGGGATATGAAATGAAAAGCATACAGTGATCGCGTATAAAAAGTGAAGAAATGGGAACAGATAATAAATATATTTACGGACTAGCTGTACCCGCGACTCCATCCGCGTGGAATAGTGACTTTGGGCAGAATTTTTTGGATTTATCTTATGGTTTGTAACCTTGGAAAGTAACCTTTAGTTTGGCGCGGGCCGCGTACAAAGCCGTCAGGCGCGGAGGCGCGGTGAAATCTGCTCGAACAGGCAGATCTGCTCCTCCGTCGCCGCGCGTGGGATCTGCTGTTCCGCGCCTCCGCGCCTGGGCGCGTGGCCAGTGTGTGATCCGCCTAACGGTCGTGGATGTACGTAGACAGCTGGTCCTGTAGTCTCAATGTAGTGTACTGTTGAATGAAAAGGTGTATATTTGAAGTTCATCGGTTTAGTAATATCGGGAAATTCCGCCAAAATATCACTATAATCACTTGTGTAGTCGATTGTACTCATTGTAGGATCGTCTTACAAAGCCACAGATGCAATACTTTGTAGAGTGGTCACGGAGTCGATCAGTTTTCTGTTTTTCAAATCAACTAATAGCAAATCAGCAACGATTATTGGTTGCTTGACGTCTGCTAAAACAAATGTCCACCGGAATGGTCGAAGTAGTCTAAAGTCTAAGTTTAAAGTCTTAACTCCATAAGTTCGAATTTCTGTACCATTCGCTGCATACAGCTTATAATCATCACACTTATTGTTATAAAACCGATTCTTTTTTACTGGTAGCACAGAAATATTTGCACCTGTGTCCACTAAAAATCTAAGTCCAGTATTATTGTCTGTTATACAAAGGCGGTGTTTAGGAGTGACGGTGCATAACCCCGCCTAACCGTGGTTGGTCGCACCAAAACTCTGGAATCCTCGACGTTACAGAAACAATAGCTACTTCTGTTTCAGCTGGAGTCATTCGATTAAAAATCGGTTCTTAAATACATGTCTTGCTATCGAACGGCGTCTATGTTCTCGTTCGGGGTCACCACTGTGCTGTATATGGTTTGTCTGTGTAGCCGTCCAAATATGGTGTGCGAGTATTGTTACTTAAACAATAGTGCTCCGTGGACACGTCCGTTTATTAGAATAAATGCAGACAATACTGATGCTGTAGGCACAGATTTTTAAAATATACTAATTATTAAAGATGTCATATAATGTTGATTGGAATTAAAAAATAGTTTCATTGAAAATGTCAATATTGTAAGTTACAAGTGAATCATACAATTTGGTCAGTCTATTTATTGGAGAGAATAAACCAAGATTTGACAATGCAGCACTAGAATGAAACAATCTGAAATTACATTTTCTCGGTAAATGTCTCGTCACCGATAAATTTATCAATGAAAGCAACAAATGAGCGTCCAATTGGTTATTAAATAATTTATACAAAAACATTATATTTAGCATGTTACGGCGGCGCGGCCGCGGCGGTTCAATAATGAGTGCATTTTGAAGTAGCGAAGTCTATCGCTGTACCCAGGCAACTTTTTCGCCAATCCACACTTATATGAAAGATACCAGAGAAAACGCTTCTGTATGCCTTCCAATCTTTTACAATAAACATCATAGAATGGATTCCATACCACACTACAATACTCGAGCTTACTACGAACAAGAGCGTTATATACATTAATCGTAGTCTGTGGATCTCTAAACTCCCTGCATGTAAAACAAAACTCAGAGTTTTGAAGCCTAGTTTGCAAATCGAATCGATATGGATATTAAATTGAAGCCAAGAATCAATTATGACCCCCAAGTCACGAATATGTTCAATTTTTTTTAATTTATTACCGTTTAGGGAATACTGACACGAAAATACATCCCTACATCTTGTACATAAAACGTACCACGTAACACTTGTCAATGTTTAGACTCTTGAAGTTTAACTTGTAGCAACGGTCGACATTATCTCTCTTTAAACAAGCAGCGCATCATTAGGCGTTTTGATTCTCAACTCAGTACTCAGGCACCGGTGCGTTGGAAACGGATTTTACGTGAACAGGCTCACGGACGTACATGGGACTGATCAAAGACGAAATCAATTCGTTGACTAGATATTATAATGCTAAGTTTACACGCCTGCGAGGACTTGGCAGTCGCTCACAAACCACAATCTTTCACAAACGCTCGAATGCCATGTACACGTTGGCGAGTGCGTCAGTGTTTTCCGGACAGGCAAGCATGGCGGACAGGGACGTAGTGGTTTCTGCTCTTACGTTTGGCTTTTACTGGCTTGTTAAATGAGACCAAGCATCTGCTACTTTTTTTATCCTTATGGTTTCTGTCTTTAGGATCCCAAATACATGGTTCACTTTGATAGGCCTCGAGAAAGGCCATAGTTGTCTCGTTTGACCATGTACTCATAGCGACACGGGATGTTACTAAGCGCAGCACAAAACACAATAATACGATGCAAACTCGTGAGCGGCGAGCGGTACTAACCTCGCACCAACGTGTAAACACGTCGCAAGCGGCGAGCGCACGCTTCCTTTGATCTGTGTTCAAAAACCAACACCGACTCGGGTCGGCAACAAGCTATCACAAGCTCACGCAACCCAAGCCAAATAGCCCGTTTACACGCTTGTGTTTGTGGAGGGTTCTCGAGGCGTGCCACGCGTATAAACGTACCATAAGAATAACTTCAGCGATGGATTCAGACAGGATTCTATCGATCTGTTCCTGGGAAAGTATGTATGTGGTGCATGATGGAGAAGGTGACACTGTCCTGTACCCATTGATGAGGGACACAGATTGGAAATACATTATATTCCCGTCAGTGCTGCTAGTGACGACGTCGATGTTCTGCGCCAGCGCAGTCCTCCCGCAGCGGTACTCGAACGAGGTGTTGCTCTAGCTTATGTTCTGGGGTGCTGCAGTTGTTGCTGGGTCTTCTTCCCCTTCTACAGGGGTAGGTAGGGGCCTCGAGGCAGGGCCTCTTTACCCCGGCTTCAACTCAGGGGGCGACTACCCCCCGGTGTCGTGGAGTTTGCCGCCGGAGCTCGCACGCCTATGTGGCCGGCGGGGCGTCACGGCGGCATGTCGATGGCTGTATCTTCGGCCTAGATGGCCATCCTGAAATCAGCTTTAGATCATTAGTTGGGGCACCTGGGGCCCTGTGGCCCCGGCGAGTGTGTGCGGGTGTGTGTGTGTGTTGGTGTGCGCGGACCTGTTGCGTCGTCTCCTTGTTCGGACGTCGCGACTAGGTCTCTCGGGGTTGGGCGCCAGGGTCCTCGGTGTTCCGGTGGTCGTGTGTGCAGCGGGGCGATGCCGTGGAGGTGATCGTGTGGGCCGTTATCGGCGCGGTCGAACATTCGACGCGCCGATTTTGCTACAACCTCCCTCACACGGTCGATGCCCAAGTCGCGGCGGATAACGTCATTTCTGACGTACCGGCCTGCGTCGGTGCACATACGAAGAGCAATGTTTTGTTGCGCTTCTAGTCGCGCAAGCTGCGTTTTGGAGCATAGCGCTAGCCATGCTGGAGCGGCGTAGGTTAGTCTTGAGAGAAGATAGGTCTTTTAGATCCTTACCTTGGTTCTCATCGACATTTTGGAAGCGAGGACAGGTCGGAGTTGGGCCCTGGCGGCGCGTGTCTGGTTTACGACATGCTCCACCTGGGCTTCCATGCTCAACGACCTGTCGATGTGTACTCCGAGATACTTCACCGAATGTTTCCATTCGATGTCTTCTCCACGGAGCTTCAGTGTCGGTGGTGGTTTCCTGTGGTTCCAGCGGGCGACTGCTAGCGCGGCGGTTTTGCTGACGTTAACCGCCATGCGCCAGTTGTCTAGCCACGCTGGAAGTGTGTCCAGGAGCCTCTGCATTTGTCGTGCTGCAAAATCTAAGTTCATAGATTTAGTGAAATAAGCGCTGTCATCGGCGAACAGCGCCAGTGTGATATCTGGATCTCCCGGTCGTGGGGGCTCAGAGGAAGTCGGGATGTCGTCTGTGTAAACCCCGTACAAGATTGGTGACAGACAACTTCCTTGGGGAATTCCAGCGGTGATGGTCCGTTTTTGGGAATGGGTCGTTTGCTCAACCGAAACGTAAAAGTCCCGGTCCTCTAGAAATGATGCCACTAGGTGTACGAGTGCGGGTGGCATGTTGATCTTGATTAATTTGAAGAGGAGCCCCTCGTGCCAGACGCGATCGAAGGCTTTCTCCATGTCGAGGAAGACTGCGACTACGTCTTTTCGCTCGTTGAGGGCTGTGGCTGTCATGTGTAGAATTCGCGTCAGCTGAAGCGTCGTCGAATGGCCGCTGCGAAATCCGAACTGTTCCGCACGTAGTGCTATGTGCGGATATAGTCGGCGCAGTAACAGTCGTTCGAATAGCTTGGCGATATGCGGCAGAAGCGTAACCGGCCGGTAACTCGCTGGTAGTCGGCGATCTTTACCTGGTTTTGGGAGCATGACGACCTTACCGGTTTTCCAGATGTCTGGGAAGTGGTGTGTGCGTAGGATGCCGTTGAAGAGTCTCGCGAGCGCTACGAATCCCTTCCTCGGCAGCCGGCGAAGTGTGGCAGCGTTGAGTCCGTCGCATCCCGAAGCTTTCCGGATTGGCAGGCGGAGTGCGGCTTTGCGTACCTCTGCGGGGGAGATGAAGTCTTCCCCTTTCAGGGGTGTGGCTGGGCGCGTCAGGAAGTCCTCGACGGTCCTCTCGACACGCTCGTGGTGCTGCTTGGTGATCCATGAGGCTGCTGCTGGGATCGGGTGTGGTTGGAATTGTCCCTCTAGGTGTTTGGCGAATATTTCCGCCCTGTCCTGTGGATCAAATCTTTTCACACCTTGGTCGTCCAATAGCGGGTATGTGGGAATTGTGGATCTGGTTAGTGTTTTGCAGAGGCTGTGGAGGTCCGTTTCGTGTTCGGCGACCTGGTCGAGATGTCTCTCCCAGGATTCACCTCTCCACGTCTTCACTGCCTCCGCGATTTGTGCTGTTAGTTTGTTCAGCCTGGTTTTAACCGTTGGACATCTTGTTCTGGCCCACAGGCGTCTAAGGGCGCGCTTGTGAGCTATGTCCTGGTTAAGCCGGGGTTGTAGTGTTGGTCTCCTTGGCCGTGTGGTGATTAATGTCGTGTTTGCATCCTTGGCTGCTGTCATTCGCTTCGTTATTAGGTCGGCTGCGGACTCCACCTCCTCCGGAGCGGTGAGCTTGCCAATGGTGATGTCTTCCATGTCCTTCGTATACCCTGTCCAATTTGTCCTTTCGCGCAGCCTTGGTCTCGGAGCCAGTGGTTCCGCGACGGCTAGCGTCACCAGGATTGGTAAGTGCTGTGTGTCCAGGTCGTACAGCGCCTCCAGTTGGATAGGGCAGCGTAGGTTTTGGTGTATGACAATGTCGAGTGTATCTGCACTGTGTCTGGGGTTTGATGGTATGTGTGTGGGGGAATCCGGCGCGATGATCGTAAGACCTCTGGATTCTGTGTGTTTGAGCAGGTGTCTGCCTGCTACGTTGTTGGTTCTAGACCCCCACGCTACGTGTTTGGCGTTAAGATCGCCTGCAAGCAGCGTGGGTGTCGAGCCGTCGAAAATGTTGTCGATGTCGTGGCTGTTGTAGCGAGGTTTTGGTGGTTTATAGCCAGCAAAGATCCTGGTTTCTTTACCGGCCACTTTCACCAAGACGCCGCATGCGCGCAACTCGGTGAATGCCGGATGTGGCAACTCGTCGTGGACGATATCCCTGCGCACTAGAACCGCCGTACCTCTGTATGGTCGGCCGCACTCGGAAATTTCGTCGCGCCGATATACGACGTAGTTGGGCAGCCGGAGTGTGTGGGTTGGTCGCAGCTTAGTTTCGCCCAGGAGGATGATGTGAATATCCTGCGCCTGTGCTAGTATTCTAAGTGCGTTGATGTTGGGCTGGATCCCTCCAGGGTTCCAGTACAAGATGCGGAGTTGAGGCTGGGTAGTTGCTGGTCCTAAGGGTCCCCTATCCATGTTGGTTAGGGTTTAGGACTGCCAACGTGCCTAGTGCAGCGTCGCGTAGGTCGCGACCCTCCACTAGGGCTGAGACTAGCAGCGTCAGGGCCCCACAGTACCTCTCCATGCGGTCTAGCCGCTGTAGGATGAGGGTCAGTGGATCCCCGGCGCCGGTCTCTGTTGTTGCGTGCTGGGTGACTGGTGCGTGAGTGTGTGTTTGTTGTGTTGTGGGCATTGATGTGGGTGCGTGTTTGGGTTTGGGTGTGGGTGTGTGTGTGGGTGCGGGCGCAACAGCGACGGCTGGTGCCGTGTGGTTGCGCTCGCGGTTACTCACTCTGTGTTGCTTTGGAGGTGCCGCTCTCGGTGTCGGCTGCGGTGCCCCTGGCGTCACCGGTGCTGCAGGCGCTCGCTTTGCGGTTAGCGGTGCTCGAGCGGCGGCCACCGGAGCGCTGGCTGTGTTCCTCTCCGTGGCTGGTGTGTTGCGGATGCGTGCTTTTCCGCCTCTTCTGTGGCTCTTACGTGCTGGCAGGGGGGCCCCGCGTGGGACCGGTGGATTCGCCGGGGCGACTAAGGTCGTCTCTAGCTGTGGGAGTGTTGAGTGCCTCTCTGGTGGAGATGACTTTCTCGACCGCCACTACGAAGCTATGATCTGCCAAGAAGGAGGACAGCAGATGGACGTAGTTCGAAGGCATCGGAGACTTTCAACAATTTGTGAGTCAATCCGGTATGCCAAACTCGGTCGAAAGCTTTTTCCATGTCCAGGAATAGAAAGAAAAGAAAGAAAAATTCTTTATTTGACAAAATAACGACGCCCTTACAATTTTACATATATATAAATCGTATTGTAAATCTGTACGCCGCTTTTTTAGCAAACAAGGCTTGCACTCAGCATGTTGCTGTGTCGGAGTTATATCCGACACAACGCTGATTTTCAGTGCAAGCCTTCCCCTTATTATGTACGTATAAAACGACCCAAGTACTTACTTAACTAATATTATAACTATGTAATTAATAGACTTTATACTTAAAATAAATTATAAACTAACTTAAAAAACATAAAAACTATTATTATACTATCCTATTATTATACTATCCTATACTATCCTATTTTCCACATATATAGATTAAGTAATTACACTGTGAACAAAACCAACTCATTCTAAATGTAAGTGATCAAGTTTTAAAAATAAAAATATAAAATGAAAATAAAGCACAATTAGTGAAAACAAATCACACTTTACAATTTTCAGAATCAGTCATATTTAGATGAAAGAGTACCCAAACCATATCTATACTTATTCAAAGGCGTATCAATGAATATGGAGGATCTTCTTTTTGTAATGTAAGAAAATGTCTCTTATAATGGAACCTAAATGTATTCATCGTTTTCATGTCTTTGATGGGTGGAGGAATGTTATTCCAACAATGAGTGGCAGCATATTTGAAACAGCCTCTGAAAGCTCCTGTTTTGTGCTTTGCTGTCACTAAAGGTTTTGTAACAGATCTTGTGGCATTAAATTGTGACCTGTCCCGTCTCCAGTCTATCTTATTATACAAATATTTAGGTTGCTCTGAAGTGATCACACCAAAAAGTAAACAGGCTAAATGCAGCTTTCTTCTAGCCGCCATTTTTAGCATGTTATTTTTGTTTAAATATGGAGTAATATGATTTCTTCTTGGTACATCAAAACAGTAACGGGCACAAGCGTTTTGTATGCGCTGTATAAGACGCTCTGTTCGTGATAATAGGCAGGGCCCATATACCACGTCACAATAATTCAGCTTGGATAGGACTAAACTCTCCACTAATCTCCTTCTAACTTCGACTTTGATATACGGCCTAATAGAGTATAATATTTTTAACCGATAGAAACAATTAGATATAACATTACCGATATGCTTCTCAAAACGAAGTTCAGAGTCAATAGTGAGTCCCAGACTACATGCAGTATCCACCAGTTCGATCTTTTCATTTTGAATTTTAATTATAGGACTGGCATTCTTTATAGTGCTAACTTGTTGTCGACTTCCTAATATCATAAATTTTGACTTTATGATTTAATACCAGTGAATTGCCTTCAGACTACCGTGCAAGTCTTTCCAGGTCCTCATTAATGTCATCAGCAGCCTTGTGTGCTTCATTAGGGATGAGATGTCTATAAAGTTGAATATCGTCAGCATACATATGAAACCCACAATGCCGGACGCAACCAACAACATCTGCTGTATAAATAGTAAATAACAGAGGACCCAAAATAGATCCTTGAGGGACTCCTCTAGCAAGGCCCAATGGATCTGATGCGATAAATGTTCCATCTGCTTTCTGAATCTCAACTTGTTGTTTTCTGTTAAATAACTATGGAACCACAGAACAGCTTCATTGGTAAATCCATAATATGATAGCTTGGATAAAAGTAAATTGGTGTTCACCGCATCGAAAGCCCGGGAATAGTCCAACAAAACAAGTATTGTACCCTGTCCCTGGTCACGAGCCTCAGTAATGTTTCCCACCACATCACACAAGGCAGTTGCTGTGCCACGTCCCTTCCTGAATCCAGATTGAAGATCAGGTAATATATTATTTGATACAGCGACGGTGGGCTTCCTTTTGTGAAATGAGTGAGCCATCTGGTGGAGCACTCTGGTCAGCTGTAGCGTAGTGGAGTGTTCTGACCTGAAACCATACTGCTCTTCCCTCAGCTCTATTAATGGTTTCAGGCGAGTGAGCAGTAGTCTTTCGAAGAGTTTGGCGATGTGGGGGAGTAAAGTCACGGGTCGGTAGTTTACTGGGAGGCAGCGATCCTTCCCTGGTTTAGGGAACATAACCACCTTCCCGACCTTTCATGCCTCGGGGAAGTGAGCTGTCCTCAGTATCCCATTGAAGATTCGGGCCAGTGCTGCGAACCCTCTCTTGGGCAATAGCCGCAGGGTGTTGGGTTGGCTGCCGTCGCCACCTGGCGCCTTCTTCTTGTTGAGCCTGAGCGCTGTTTTCCTGACTTCGGCCGGGGAAATGAAATCTTCGCCTTTTAGCGGCGGGAGGGGATGAACTAGGTATTCTTGGACCTCCTTTTCCTAGAGCTCGTGGAAGAACCGAGTCTTTGGCACTGCGTCAGCTGGTATCGGATGCGGCGAGAACCGCGCCTGCAGATGGTCTGCGAATAATTCCACCCTTTCTGAAGACTCGAATCTTCTAGTTCCGCTCGCATCGAGGAGTGGATACACTGGCACTTTCAAGCGTTGCAGGTTGCCGCAGAGTTTAAAGAGCTCACTGCGGTCTTCGGTGGCTCTGTCTATAACACTCTCCCATGACTCGGCGCGCCACCTCTAGATTTACTCTGAGACATGGGCTGTTTGGGCGTTTAGCGTCCTCTTGATCTCTGGGCAACGGGTCCTCGCCCACTGCCTGCGCAAGTCGCGCTTGATGGCAATGGCTTTTGCCAAGTGGGTGGGAAGTTCGGATTCCCTCCTTCGGAATCCCGGGGCTGCGGTTACTCTGGAGGCTGCTTCCCTGGCTGTAGTGATTTTGGTCATGAGGCTTGTGACTCCTGCTTCCACCTCTTCTGGGCTTGAGCATTCCTCCAGCGTGATATATTCCATCTTCCCGGCGTACTGTTTCCAGCCGATCTCGAGTTTCGTCGGCTTCTGGGGCATTGCGACCACTGCCAGGTCAGCCACGATCAAGATCGGAAGGTTTTGTGTATCCATGTCATACAGCACCTCCACGCTTATTAGGCAAGTCACGTTTTTGTGCAGCACTATGTCCAGCACGTCCGCGCTATGTCGGTAGTTGGTAGGGATGCGGGTTGGAGCATCCGGGCCGACGACTTCGAAGCCCAGCGTCTCGGTGTCAACTGCTAGATGTCTCCCCGTCGCGTTCAAAAGCTGGGATCCCCATGACGGGCTCTTGTCGTTCATGTCGCCTGCGATAATTACCGGCGTATTCCCCTCAAGCAGAGGAAGCAAGTCCGTTCTACTATAGTTGTCTCCCGGGGGACGATAGGCCGCGTACAATTAAAGTTCGCGACCTCTCGCCTTTACCAGCACCCCGATGGATCTCAGGTGATGGAAGTCCGTGAGTGGTAGCTCCTCGTGTACCACGTCACGCCTCACAAACATCGCCGTTCCTCTGTAGGCATTTCCGGCTCCGGACTCCTCGTCTCTCCTGTACGCCAGGTAGTTGGGTAGGTTAAACGGGGTTCCGCGTTTGAGCTTGGACTCTGCTATGAGAATTACATGGGCACTCTGAGTCTGGGCCAACGAGCGGAGTGATTGGACCCTGTCCTTGACTCCGCTCGGGTTCCAGTAAATGACTCGTAGTTGACCCGTACTATCCATTGCGGTTCTTTAACTTGGTAAGTCCGATGACCGCTGCCTCTTTGATGTCGGCCCCGGTTGCTAAGGCGGCCAATAGGTCCGCGAAAACCCCTATCAGGAGCTACAGAGTATCCTCGGTTCCACTACCTTTCTCCTCAACCCTGGCGTTGCGCCTTGTGGTCCTTTGAGGTTTGGGTGCTGGTTGTTCTACAACCGTTTGACTATCCTCGGTCACACTTTGGGGTCTGCAGTGACCACAATGTTGCACCCGGCATTGGTGTCCAGATTCGTCGCCACAGTGACCTTTTTCAGAATCAGCTTGGAGGCCGCAGATAAACAGAGTCTTGGATGACTCCACCTCCGTCTCCGTGTCTGTTGCGGTATTTGGGCCCTTGCCTTTCTGTAGACGGCGCTTCTTATTCTGGCGTTTACGCCCTTTTCCCTTGGGTTGTAAAGTTCCCCTTGGGACAGGGTCGTTCGCCGGAGGGATCAGGGATGACCCTCCTTGACGGCTTCCAACGGGCACTGGTGTTTCGTCCTCTGTGGTGAAATCATCCGGACGTTGGGCCCGTCGAAGTTCTGCCCTGGTTTTGCGGGCCGTGCCAGACGTCTTCCCTGGTTTAGGTGGGGGTGGCGGTGGCACCTTAATGCCCTTCTGCCTGGCCAGCTTCCTGTAGATGGGGCAGCTTCTGTTCGCCGCATGGGCCCTCCCGCAGTTGGCACAGGTAGCCGGGATTTCACGTGGGCGGGGACACTCCACCGCGATGTGCTCGCCTGCACACCTCACGCATTTCACCGGCTTGTGGCAGTTGGCTGAGGCATGACCAAATGCTTGACACCTGTGGCACTGGGGGACTGCCCTGTTCCCCTTCCATGCCTCAATGGAGATGCCCTGCATGTAGAGCAGTTCGTCGACGGCATACAGTCTCTGGAGCTCGTCGACGGACAGGTACTGGAGTGCCACGTGAAACAGATTTCCAGCGCGGCCTTTAGCTCCCGGTATGTTCTTCACAAACAGCACCTGGAATCCCAGTTCTCCAAGCGCTGCTTTGATCTCGTCCACTGGAGTGGCCGCTGGTAGCCCTCTTATGGCTACTTTTGTTGGGAGGTCGGCTGCTACACTGTAACAATACCAGTGTACCTCCTTGTTGGTTTCGGACGCCTGTGACAGGTACTTCTGTACCGTCCGGTACTCTTGGGCGCTTCGCGGCGTGAAGCGGACCCCCTTGCCGTAGGGTCTGGCGTTCGGTGCACGGCCGGGAAGGGACTGGATCATCCTAAAGTGGTCGATCCAGTTTGGCAGATTCTCCACGACAATCGGTGGGTACCCTTTTGGCTGGGCAGTGGCCGACGGGATAGAGTTATTCGCCTGTTTAGGCTGGGGGCTGCGTTGGGTTGGTCTTGGGGCAACCGGCGCTGCGGTTTCGGCGAAGGACATCACCGGTCTTGCACTTGGTTGAGGCGTCGGTGGCAAGGATTGTTGATCCGCCGCTAGTTCCTCGCGGTCCGAGCTCTCTGAGTCGGCGTCTGAGGTCGTATTTCCTGCTGCTGGGCTGGGCCAATGGCTTCCTTGGTGAGGTTCTCCTCCTCGGAGGACGCCCTCTTCCTGCGGAAGACCCTTGCGCGTGCCCCTCTGCCTGGCCAGCTTCCTATATATAGGGCAGCTCCTATTATTTGCCGCGTGCGCCCTCCCGCAGTTGGCGTAAGTAGCCGGGATTTCTCGTGGGCGGGGACAATCCGCCGCAATGTGCTCGCCTTCACACCTCCCACATTTTACCAGCTTGTGGCAGTTGTCCGAGGCGTGTCCAAATGCTTGACACCTGTGGCACTGGGTGACTGCCTTGTTCCCCTTCCATGCTTCAATGGAGATGCCCGACATATAAAGCAGTTCGTCGACGGCGTACAGACTCTAGAGCTCGTCGACGGACAGGTGCTGGAGTGCCGTGTGAAACAAATTTCCAACGCGGCCTTTTGCTCCCGGTATGTGTTTTACGAACAGCATCTGGAATCCCAGTTCTCCCAGCGCTGCCTTAATCTCTTTCACCGGAGTGGCCGCTGGTAGCCCTCTTATGGCTACTGTGGTTGGGACGTCGGACGCCTGTGACAGGCACTTCTGTACCGTCCAATACTCTTCAGCGCTTCGCGGCGTGAAGCGGGGACCCCCTTGCCGTAGGGTTTGGCATTCGGCGCACGGCCGAGAAGGGACTGGATCTTCCTAAAATGGTCGATCCAGTTGGGCAGATTCTCCACGACAATTGGTGGGTACCCTTTTGGCTGGGCAGTGGCCGTCGGGGCTGGGTTATTCGCCTGTTGAAGCTGGGGGATGCGTTGGGCTGGCCTCGGTGCAACCGGCGCTGCGGCTTCGGAAAAGAACATCGCCGGTCGGGTGCGAGGTTGTGACGTCGGAGGTGTCGGTGGCAGGGATTGCTGAACCGCCGCTAGTTCCTCACGGTCCGAACTCTCGGAGTCGGCGTCTGAGGTAGCATGTTCGGTTACTGGACTGGGCGTGGGTCCCACGTTGGCTTTCTTTGGATGATTTTCCTCTTCGGAAGAGTCTCTCTTCCTGCGATCTAAGACCCTTGCGCGGGGCGGTGAGGCGGGGAATTGCTGGCTGCCGTTGGTTGCCGGTAATAAGACCGGCTGGATGACGCCCTTGGCGGTAACGTCGGGGTTGCCGAATGTCTAATTGGCCTGTAGTACGGCCACTGGTCGCCGGACTCGTCCGGCGCCTCGGGGTCACTCATTGCGCTTGATATCACTGGGTTTTAGGGACAATCAATCGCCCGATCAATCACCCTAGAGGTACCTTTGCACTAACGCACACAAGTCGCTGGTAATGTATGTAGGTAACTATCGCGAAGGGGAGTCTCAACCAATGGGAGCACTCGACCGTCTTATGTTGCCTCGTCTTGGTCTTCTTTCTCCTCATTGTTGTTGTGGAGAAGGTAGGGGTCACGAGGCGTTGTTCCTCATTACCCCGGCATCTTCTCGGTGGGCGACTACCCGCCGGTGACTGTTTATAGCCGTGATTAAACAACGGCTTTTATTGGCAATCTTTGCTTACGGAGGCCATCACAGGCTTTATGTTGGCCATCCGTGGCGTCTGTTGGCCTTCTTCGGCGTTGTGGACTTCTTATTTGCGATCTCACATATCACCCTACATGGGCTGACTGATGATGTCGCGGGGGGTTGGTCTCCACATCTTGGGGCGAAGCATGTCCGGAGGCCTGGCGTGTAGTGGTGCGATCCCGTGGAGGTGTGTGTGGCGGCCGTGATCAGCGCGGTCAAAAAGGCGGCGCGTTGTCTTCACCACAATACCTCAACACTGGGAACGCCCAAGTCACGGGAAATTACATCGTTGCGGACGAACCAACCCGCTCCGATGCAGAGAGAGGCTTAACCGGGCGGGGAGAATAGGTCGTCGGTGTTCTGGGCGCTGAGACGTCTCGGTGGTGGTGGTATCCTTGGCGGCTTCCATCCGTTCCATTAGGAGGTGGGCGGCTGCCTCTACCTCTTCCGGGACGGAGAGCCCGCCGAGTGTGAGGGCCTCCATCTCGTTGGCATAGGTCTTTCAATCTATCCTCGCTCTCAACGGCCTTCTGGGTGTTTGTATCTTTGTTGTTGCGAGAGTGATGAGGATGGGGAGGTGCTGCCTGTCCAGATCGTAGAGCACCACCTCCACGTTGATCGGGCAACTGAGATTCCTCATGCGCAACGATGTCAAGGACGTAAGCGCTGTGATTGGGGTTGCTGGGGATGTGCGTAGGGGCGTCCGGTCCCAGCACTTGGTAGCCGCTAGATTCGGCGTCTTCTAGCCGCTTGTACTAGGATCCCCTTGGATCTAATTTCCGTCCGGGTCGTCCAGGGACTCGTGCACAACATCCCTTCTCACGAGGACAGCCGTGCCTCTGTAGGGTAGTCCTCGCGGGGATATTTCGTCCCTCCTGTGCGCCGTGAAGTGGGCCAATCGGAAGGGTGCTCCGGGTCTCAGTTTGGTCTCGCCCAGCATGATAATCTGGATATCTTGTTGCTGGGCGAGGAGACGAAGTTGGGGGATTTTATCCTAAATCCCCCCGGAGTTCCAATATAGGAGGCGTAAGTTCCCATCTGCAGCACTAATCATTATAGATTGTTCGCAGTGTGGACAATCTTCGCCTGGCCGTATCCGGGGTATTGCCCCCAGTGGCCAGGGTTTGGAATAGCTCGATCAGGTAGACTATAATGGGACCCATTAACTCCCTGATCATACTCCTTAGTGTGGCTTCAATGTTCCCCCCAGTTTCGTTGGGTACGTTGGGGCGGTGGCTTCTGCTTCTCCTTCGAGGAGGCATGGGAGCTGGTTGGGCGGTCTTCAGTGTTTGGCGCTGCATTGTGGTATGTAGTGGAGCATTGCCATGACCGCAATGGGCGCACGACGTCTCCCTCGCAGGCGCAGAGCCTGTCGTCTGCGATTGAGTTTGGGCAATGGCGGCGATTGGGACTTCTATTTGCACCTTTGGCTGGGCAGTTGTGGGGGACATGTTCCGCGATTTACCTCTCCTATGTTTGCCCTTCGGGCGTTGAGGAAGAGGAACTCCCCTTGGAGTGGGCTCATTTGCGGGAGGGGCCAATGTTCCTCCCGGTACTGGGACAGCGGGTAATTCGGGCCGGGGTTGCCGCGTTCTCGGCGGCAGTGGTGTCGGCTCCGAACGTAATGGAGGTGGCGGAAAGTCTTTCTCTTGCGGCGCCTGCGCCCTAGACGTTCTGCGCGAGTCGGGCACAGCGGGAGTTCTTTGCCCATGGAGGGGGGGGTGGTGGTGGGTGCCGCTTGATGCCCCTCTTCCTTGCCTCCTTAATGTAGGCGGTACATCTCTTGTCGTTGGCCGTATGGGCGCGCTGACAATTTGCGCAAGTGGCGGCCTGTTCCAGTGGCCTTTGACATTCCCGCGCGAGGTGATTTTCACCGCACCTCATGTATCTGATGGGACGGTGACAATTTGCCGAAGAGTGGCCAAACGCCTGGCAGCGATGGCACTGCGGAACCCCTCCGGCGCCTCTCCATCCTTCGATAGTGATGCCCGGCATGTATAGCAACTCCTTAGTTGCATATAGCCGGGCAAGTTCCTCTTCTGGGAGATGGGTCAACGTCACATGGAAGAGGCAACCAGATTTGTCTCTGCCGCCTAGGATGTGCCGCACATGAACTACTTCGAATCCCAGCTTAATAAGGGCATCCTTTATATCTTGAGGATCTGTGGACGCAGGTAATCCCCTCAGCGCTGCTTTGGATGGCACCTCGCTGGGGACACTGTAGCAGTACCATTTTATGTTGGTATCTGCCACAGATACCTCCGTCAGGTATCTCTGGATTGTCCTGTATTCGGTGCCGGATTTTGGTATAAACCGCACACCGGTTTTAAAGGGGCGTCCATTAGGGGCTAGTCATGAGTGGAGCGCCTTAAAGTGGGTGGTCCAATTAGGCAGGTTATCCACAACCAATGGTGGATAACCCTGCTGTCGCTCGGCTCCGGTGGGTGTGGAAGTTGCCACTGGCTGTGGAGGCGGAGATGCGCCGGGGATATCAATATAAGAGGTCGATCTCGAAGGTGTGGGGGTTGGTACATCTGATCCAGTTGACTCCTCATCGGAGTCCTCACTGACGGAGGAGGCGTAGACGGAGGCCATCTCCTGACCGCCGTCGTCCGCGGGAGTTTCACGTGGGGTAGTCCCTTTGTTAGGCCTCTTCGGGGTGCGATCCTCAGAGGAGGAGCGCTTGCGGCGGGCAGCCTTGGTAGCGTAGGTCGGCGCTTCTGTCGATGGACGCGTAGCTCCATCAGACGTCGAAGTCCCTGCCATCGCTGGTCTCGGCACCGTGGTTGCGGTATCGGCTGACCTTGGGGCCAGACGGGGATCTCGGGGCGGCCTTGGTGGTTCGGCCATAATGAGAGCGGTTAGTTTGTGGTAAAGTTTGAGTGGTTTACCACATGGCGCTTCGCCACGAAGCTCAGGGTGAAGCACGCTTGGACCACTGGGTCGGGGAACTCACCCACAGCGGGCGCCGTGGGGATCACGCACCACCAGCGGTCTGAGATTACAACTGCGACTTTCGGCGGGTAACGAGGGTGAGTGTATGGTGAGCTCGACGTTAGCTGCTAGTCAACGGAGCATACAACCACACAGAGCACGATGTAGCCAACCGAAGCAAAGTGAACCTCCAAAGATCTTCAGCAGTGGATTGATATATAAACTGGGAACTAACCGATAAATTCTTATGCATAGCGATTAAAACACCCCCATCTCTCGATTGCTTAGTCAAGTCATAGTCTCGATCTCGCCGCCAAACTATGTACCTATCATCAAAAAATTCGGAACTAGAAATACCGTCTAATAACCACGTCTCCGTTAAGATTATGATATCATATGAGTTAATACATACTTGACGATAAAATGAATCACTTTTTGTTCGTAGGCCTCGTACATTTTGATAAAATATATTAAGGTTACAGGTTTTATTAATTGGTAACACTGTAAAAGTTTAAAATGTACCTGTAGGTATACGTAGCGTGATAGTGGAATCATTAATGTATAATTAGGCCAACGAAATAAGTATGATCGCACAGAATAAGTTCGAGACTTAAATATAATAATGATTAACAAAACTTGATTTAATGCGTAGTAATTACAGACAAGTATGTATAAAAAGTTAACATTATTTATAAAACCGATACATGCTATAATTAATAACAGTGCTAATTTTAAAAGCATTATAAAGTAAAAATATGTTAATTGTAAAATAAAGTTATTATATTTTCGTATTTTTACTATGAAAGGGGCTGTCCATTAATTACGTGAGGCTCGAGAGGGGGGAGGGGTCCATAAAAAATCACGAAATATCACAAGGGGGGGGGGGGGTAATAATATATCACGTGTATTTATTTTTTTGGCAAACGAGTACAAAATCGAATTTAGCACGTGTCAACAATTGACTTGCAAAATGCTTATCCAGTTATTGGTGTTGAAGAAAGTCTTGCTAATCCGTGGTCCGAGGATACTGTACATTGAATTACATTCATTGTTCATGTACTAGTTTAAAAAGTTTTTCGCATTTCTTTCATTATTTTTATGTCAGTCAAAAACAACCTGCAACCTTTCTGTCTACCTCTAAACGTTATTATTGTAGTCTTTAATTTTTTTATAATAAAATTAGATGATACTTAAAATTAAGATTCCTGGTGGTTTCCTCCGCTTCTTGTATGTTGCGGGTGTTGGGGCCTCGAGGTTTCCCTCTTTACCCCGGCATCGACTCGGCGGGCAATAACCCGCCGGTGAATTGATTTGATAACTATGTGTTATAGCCGCGAGTGGCTCTTTGGCCTCTCAGCGGCTTGGTTGGCCTGTCAGCGGCTTAATGGTCGCTCGTGGTTAAATCTACATCTTGCGCTGAACGCGAACCAGCGTTCGCTGTAGTCAGCTTTGGCAACAGCAATTCTCTCGGCGTGACTCTCCAGTGTGACGGGCATATCTGGTCGGGTATGCGTGCGTGGAGTGGGGCGATCCCGTGAAGATGGACGTATCTGCCGGTATCTGCACGGAGGAACATCCGCCGCGCCAATTCGGCCACGAACTCTTCGACATTGGGTATTCCCACGTCCCTGGCGATGACATCGTTGCGCACGAACCACCCGGCTCCCGCGCTGATCCTGAGCGTGAGGTTTTGCTGCGCCTGTAGCTTTCGACGCTGGTTGGCGGAGCACAGCGCATACCAAGCTGGGGCTGCGTATGTGAGCCTCGGGCGTAGGTAGTTCTTGTATAACCGGACCTTTGTTCTCAGGGGCAGATTCGACTGGAAGACGGGACGGAGCATTCCTCGCGCAGGCCGCGTCTGCGCAATAGCGTGTCGCACCTGGGGCGTCATGCTCAACGTCCTGTCGATCAGCACATCGAGATACTTGGCCGTGTTCTTCCACTCTACCTTTTTCCCCCGAAGCTTGAGCTGCGACTTCTTTGGCTTCCTGTGGGTGACCAGAATGGCTTGTGTCTTCTCAACGTTAACGGACAGTCTCCACTTGTCCAGCCATTCCGGTAGCAGGTCCAGTACGCGCTGTACTCTCTTGATGCAGGTATCCACTTGTGGCGCCGTGGAGAAATAGACGCTTTCGTCGGCTAATAAAGCGTGGTTTCCTTTGTTGACGGGATGTCGTCGGTGTACAACCCGTACAGGAGCGGAGAGAGGCAACTCCCTTGTGGAACTCCGGCTGCTATGGGTCTTCTTGCGGAAATGACTTTCTCGACTGCCACTACGAAGCTACAACCTGCCAAGAAGGAGGACAACAGACGGACGTAGTTCGAAAGCATCGGAGACTTCAACAGTTTGTGAGTCAATCCGGTATGCCAAACTCGGTCGAACGCTTTTTTCATATCCAGGAATACAGCGACAGTAGGCTTCCTTTTGTTGTACGAGTGTGCCATCTGGTGGAGCACTCTGGTCAGCTGTAGCGTCGTGGAGTGTTCTGACCTAAAACCATACTGCTCTTTCCTCAGCTCTATGAATGGTTTCAGGCGAGTGAGCAGGAGTCTCTCAAAGAGTTTGGCGATGTGGGGGAGTAAAGTCACGGGTCGGTAGTTCCCTGGGATGCGCCGATCCTTCCCTGGTTTAGGGAGCATAACCACCTTCCCGACCTTCCATGCCTCGGGGAAATAGGCTGTCCTCAGGATCCCATTGAAGATTCGGGCCAGTGCTGCGAACCCTCTCCTGGGCAATAGCCGCAGTGTGTTGGGTTGGCTGCCGTCGCAACCTGTGCCTTCCTCTTGTTGAGTCTGAGCGCTGTTTTCCTGACTTCGGCCGGAGAAATGAATTCGTCGCCTTTTAGCGGCTGGAGGGGACGAACTAGGTAGTCTTGGACCTCCTTTTCCAAGTGTTCGTGGAAGGGCCGAATTATCGGCAATGCGTCAGTTGGCGTCGGATGCGGCGAGAACTGAGCCTCCAGATGGTCTGCGAATAATTCCGCCCTTTCTGAAGACTCGAATCTTCTAGTACCGCTCGCATCGAGGAGTGGATAAACTGGCACTTTGGAGCGTTGTAGGTTGCCGCAGAGTTTAAAGAGCTCACTGGAGTCTTCGGTGGCTTTGTCTATAATACTCTCCCATGTCTCGCGCGCCACCTCTTTATTTTCTCTGAGACCTGGGCTGTTTGGGCGTTTAGCATCCTCTTGATCTCTGGACAACGGGTCCTCGCCCACTGCCTGCGAAAGTCGCGCTTGGTGGCAATGGCTCTTGCCAAGTGGGCTGGAAGTTCGACTCTCCTTCGGAATCCTGGGGATACGGTTACTCTGGAGGCTGCTTCCCTGGCTGCAGCGATTTGGGTCATGAGGCTTGTGACTCCTGCTTCCACCTCTTCTGGGCTCGAGCATTTCTCCAGCGTGACATATTCCATCTTCCCGGCGTACTGTTTCCAGTCGATCTCGAGTTTCGTCGGCTTCTGGGGCGTTGCGACCACTGCCAGGTTAGCCACGATTAAGATCGGAAGGTGTTGTGTGTGTATGTTATACAGCACCTCCATGTCATACAGCACCTCCACGCTTATTGGACAAGTCAGGTTTTTGTACAGCACAATGTCCAGCACGTCCGCGCTATGTCGGTAATCAGTAGGGATGTGGGTTGGAGCATCCGGGCCGACGATTTCGAAGCCCAGCGTCTCGGCGTCGACTGCTAGGCGTCTCTCCGTCGTGTTTTGAAGCCGGGATCCCCATGACAGGCTCTTGGCGTTCAAGTCGCCTGCTATAATAGTCGGCGTGTTCCCCTCTAACAGAGGAAGCAGGTCCGAACTGCTATACTTGTCTCCTGGGGGACGATAGGCCGCGTACAATTTAAGTTCGCGGCCTCTCGCCTTTACCAGCACCCCGGTGGATCTCAGGTGATGGAAGTCCGTGAGTGGTAGCCCCTCGTGTACCACGTCGCACCTCATCAACACCGCCGTTCCTCGGTAGGCGTTTTTGGCTCCGGACTCCTCGTCTCTCCTGTACGCCAGGTAGTTGGGCAGGTTAAACGGGGTTCCGCGTTTGGGCTTGGACTCACCTATTAGTATTACATGGGCACTCTGAGTTTGGGCCAACAAGCGGAGTGATTGGACCTTGGTCCTGACTCCGCCCGGGTTCCAGTAAATGACCCGCAATTGACCCGTACTATCCATTGCAATTCCTTAGTTTGGTAAGTCCGTTAACCGCCGCCGCCTTGATGTCGGCCCCGGTTGCTAAGGCGGCCAATAGGTGCGCGATAACCCCTATCAGGAGCTTCAGGGCATCGTCAGTTCCACTACCTTTCTCCTCAACCCTGGCGTTGCGCATCGTGGTCCTTTGAGGTTTGGGTGCTGGTTGGTCCACTGCCGTTGGGTGGTCCTTCGTTACCACAGTGACCTTTTTCGGTGCAGGTTTAGAGACCGCAGGTGCACGAGTTGTGGATGACTCCACCTCCGTCTCCGTGTCAGTTACGGTATTTGGGCCCTTGCTCTTCTGTTGGCGGCGCTTCTTATTCCGGCGTTTGCGGCCCTTTTCCTTGGGTGGTAAAGTACCCCTTGGGATCGGGTCGTTCGCCAGAGGGATCATAATTGACCCTCCTTGACGGATTCTTGCGGACACTCGTATTTCGTCCTCCGTGGTACAATCTTCCGGGCGTTGGGCCCGTCGGCGTTCTGCCCTTGTTTTGCGGGTCGGGCCTGACGTCTTCCCTGGTTTAAGTGGGGCTGGCGGTGGCACCTTAATTTATAGAAAGCTGGCCAGGCAGAGGGGCCTGGCCAGCTTTCTATAAATGGGACAGCTTCTATTATTTGCCACGTGCGCCCTCCCACAGTTGGTGCACGTAGCCGGGATTTCTCGTGGGCGGGGACACTCCGCCGCGATGTGCTCGCCTGCACAACTCACACATTTCACCGGCTTATGGCAGTTGGCAGAGGCATGCCCGAATGCTTGGCACCTATGGCACTGGGGGACTGCCCTGTTGCCCTTCCATGCCTCTATTGAGATGCCCGGCATGTACAGTAGTTCGTCGACTGCATATAATCTCAGCAACTCGTCGACGGATAAGTGTTGGAGTGCCGCGTGGAATAGATTCCCAACGCGGCCTTTTGCTCCCGGTATGTGTTTAACATACAGCGCCTGGAACCCCAATTCTCCAAGCGCTGTCTTGATTTCCTCTACTGGAGTGGCTGCTGGTAGCCCTCTGATTGCTACTTTTGTTGAGAGGTCGGCTGCCACACTGTAGCAATACCAGTGCACCTCCTTATTGGTCTCGGACGCCTGTGACATGTACTTCTGTACTGTCCGGTATTCCTCGGCGCTTCGTGGCGTGAAGTGGAACCCCTTGCCGTAGGGTCTGGCGTTGGGCGCACGGCCGAGAAGGGACTGGATCTTCCTAAAATGGTCGATCCAGTTTGGTAAATTCTCCACGACAATTGGTGGGTACCCTTTAGGCTGGGCAGTGACCGTCGGGGCTGGGTTACTCGCCTATAGAGGCGGAGAGCTGCGTTGAGCTGGCTTCGGGGCTACCGGTGCAGCGGCTTCAGCGAACGACATCGCTGGTCGTGCGCGAGGTTGTGGTGTCGGGGGTGTTGGCGGCAAAGATTGCTGGACCGCCGCTAGTTCCTCTCGGTCCGAGCTCTCAGAGTCGGCGTCCGAGGTGGCATGTTCAGCTAATGGGATAGGCGTGGATCCCACGTTGGCCTTTTTTGGGTAATTTCCCTCTTCGGAAGAGTCTCTCTTCCTCCGGAATACCAATTTAAAATTTTGTAATTAATTTTTTTTGCTTTCGAATAAATATAACAGGGATTTATCGATATGACATAAAAATATGCTCTATGTACTTTATTCACTATAGATAGATATAATTTTAGCTTAAGTTAATATCTACTGTTCTACAAGACGTCAAACATAACACTGCTCATCTCATCAAAAAACCGTTTGATCTTCCCCCCCACTCACCCTACAAATTTTGATGCAAGATAAAAATAAACAAGAATAGAACAGAAAAACGAATTGACTTGAAATTTTGAATGAGAAATTTGGCACTGTTTTTTCGATACAAGCTGATCAATATCAACCGGAATAGATGAGGTAGCTACACGTACGCAGCTTTCTAATCGTCCATCATTCAGTCTTGATCGGTGGTCATTTTGGATTAATTTCATGGTTGGAAATAATTATTCGCAAACATACGTACTTCCGAACAGAGACATAATTTGCTTTGCATTTTTCGTCAAAAGCGGAAAATTTTCAGGGCTCACATAAGATTTATAAAAAATTTCGATGTTTACTGAGAAAAATACATTTTTTGAATCGGTATTATTCTGCATGTCAATCACTTCCATTTGAAAGTCTTCGGGAACTGTATCCACGTCGATATTAAATGGCGAGGAAAACATTTTCATGGAAACCGCTGTCTTCTCAGCTTTGAACATTTGGAATCGTAATTGAAATTCGTTGATTAAAATGTCTATATATGATTGTGCGTATTTTTGAGAAATAGTGACGTTTTCTTTTTCTGAATGTGGAAAGTGAGACACATTATTCTGTAAAAGATGCTGTTTGGACAATTTTAATTTGCGCTCAAAGCCCTGAATTTTATCATACAAGTTGTGAATAAACTGTCCTTTGCCTTGAAGTTCTACATTAAGATCATTGAGATGCTGAGTCATGTCGGTAAGAAACCCAAAATCGCATATCCATTCATTATTACCAAAATGAGGAAAGGCATATCCCTTCATATCCAAAAGCAATTGTATTTCGTTTTTTAAGTTGTATACTCTTTTTAGCATTGCACCTCTACTAAGAATAGAATAGAAAACTCTTTATTGTTCACCAAATGAAAAATAAAAACTGCGTAAAATTTAAATTTACAAAAAAAGGAATAAATCGCTAATAAGCGATTTCTTTCAGACAATCTAACCAGGATCACATTAAGGACTAAATAACTACTATATAATACTAAGCCAACGTACTTCGGTATTAAAAACCACGTCGCCATATTCAGTTTCTAAATCTTTCAGGAATTCTTTAAATTGACGATGATTTAACGCGCGCGACTTTATAAAATTGATTAGTTTAATTATTGGTACTGTGACATTTGGCAAACTCAATCTTTTCGTACACAAATTTTCCTGGTGAATTATGCAGTGATTAACGAATATATTCCTTCCTATGACCTTCTTAATCTCTTGAAATAGCCTTCCCGCTACTCCTACCTACAATGCTTGACATTGCTCTAGCTCCATCCGTCCGATATACTAATAATCTTTTCTAATGAAATTGAAAAATTTTTCAACACAGACTTTAGTTCATTGTACAGGTCTTTGCCGGTTGTAGTCCATTGCATTGGAATCAGTGAACATAATTCTTTGGTAATATTAACTTTAGTGTCTATACCACGTAAAAATATAGCTGTATCGCTGCTGTATCGCTAATATCGCAACTCACATAACATAATATCACAACATCAAGTGCCAAAGAATAGTATTCCATTTTTGCAATGCGTTCACAAAGCGTTGTTTCTATGTTCTCAGACAAGTCTTCAATTCTCCTCGCAATCTTGAATCCGGTGAATCTTGATAAACAATAATATTGCACTCACGCCTTTCAAGAAACACAAGAATTGCTAAAATAGCTAGTTAACAGCTTACTTCTTATGACCTTCTTACCAGACTGATTGTGTGACAGAAGCAAACACAACAAGCACAGACGCATTGCGTCCATATTGCATGTTTGGACAAGTCACCGACAAGTGTGTATCTCTCGTTACAAAGAAATCACACAGATGCGGCGCGTTCGTATTAAAGAAAGAAGAAAGAAAGAAAGAAAGAAAAACATTTATTTGTCAAAGAAAATGACACTACTCAAGTACACTATTACATAACACTCTTAATATAAAACCAATGCCGCAATCCTGACAAACGAGGTCGGCCACTCAGCATTTTGCCGCATCGAAATTATTCCGACACAGCGCTGGTTTTCAGTGCCAACCCCAAGTTTTACTACATTAAAACGATCCAAAATTGTACAAGGCATGGATGATATTGCAGCTAATAGGATGACAATGAACGTTAAAAAATTATTATTATCTAAATATTAATTATAATAATAAATAAATTAAGAAACAATACCATATTATATACACAAGGAAATATATAAGAAAATAACCAAGCGTCAAACATAAAATGGTTAAGCAATTACAAATTAAAAGATAATTCACAAATAAATAGGGTCTTTTTTCTGTTCAGTCATTAAATATATTTTATAATTTATTTTAAATGAAGTGATAGACTTTTTTTCTCTAAAAGGTGGTGGAATATCATTCCAACAGTGAGTGGCAGCATATTTAAAACAACCCCTAAATGCTACTGTTTTATGTATTGATGTCACCAGGGGTTTAGTTACAACTCAGGCGTTCAGGCGTAACCTTTCGTTTTATCACCTCTCCAATCAATTTTATTATATAAATAAATAGGTTTACGATTAGAAATTATGTTAAACATTAGGCATGACAAATGAAGCTTTCTTCTTGCTGACATTTTCAGGACATTATGAGTGTTTAGAAAAGGCGTGACGTGACTTCTTCTCGGCATTTGAAAGCAGTATCTAGCACAAGAATTTTGAATACGCTGTATAAGACGACTGGTTCGTGATAAAAGGCAAGGTCCATGTACAGTATCACAATAATTAAGCTTTGAGAGCACTAGACTCTCCACCAATTGCTTTCTTAAATCCATATTTATGTACTTCCTTAAAGAATACAGGATCTTTAGCCGATAGAAGCAATTTCTTGTAATTTTGCTGATATGGGATTCAAATCTTAGTTCGGGATCTAATGTTAGTCCCAGACTGCATGCTTCACTTACTAGCTCAGTTCGTGTTTTATTATAATACAAGGGTTTGCCGTTATTATAGTGCCAACTTTTCGGCGGTTTCCCATTACCATAAACTTCGATTTTCGTGGATTTAAACGCAGGGAATTCTGTTCTGACCACCTAACGATTGCTTCAAGATCGCTGTTTATATTTTGAATTGCTTCATCTATTTTTTCCGGATGAAAAGATAAATATAGCTGAATATCATCTGCGTATATGTGAAATTTACAGAATTTTATCGCCTTAACTACATCAGCAGTATAGATAATGTATAGTAATGGTCCTAAAATAGACCCCTGTGGAACTCCCCTCACAAGGTTTAGAGGCCTGGATCTTAATATTGTTCCATCAGGTTTTTGTATTTCTACTTGCTGTTGTCTATCATTTAGGTAGCTATAAAACCATTTTACAGTATCTTCATATTATATGTTTAAAAACGTCGTCGACAAGTAACTTGCCATAAAAAATATTTCGGTTTTGTGTGAATACGTTTTACCTAGTCAGGTCATAAGTATTGTCACACAGTAAAAACTTTTCTTTTAGAATGCTGGCCACAAAAAAGTTTATTGAATTAGAATTTCGAATTGTTCATGAAAATAAAAATGTATAACTTTTAGAATTTTACTCATTTTTAAATATGGAGTGGACGCTTAAAGAAGACCGTGTTGCAGTTATTGCATTGCATCGTTGCGGTTACGCGCCAATTCAAATTTTTAACATACTGAAAAATTTGAATTTTACCAAAAGATTCGTTTATCGTACCATCAAACGATACAATGAAGACTCTAGTGTAGATGACAGGTCAAGAAGTGGTCGCCCTCGGTCTGTTAGGACTCCAGCAGTGATAAAAGCTGTGAAGGCACGAATTCAAAGAAATCCCAAACGTAAGCAGAAACTGTTGGCCCTTCAGATGGGGTTAAGCAGAACCACGGTGAAAAGGGTGTTAAATGAAGACTTAGGGCTTCGGGCATATCGAAGAAAAACAGGACATCGTTTGAATGCTCGTCTAATGGACCTGAGACTGAAAAGATGCCGCACTTTGTTGAAGCGGTACGCGGGAAAAAAATATCGGGAAATTCTTTTTTCGGATGAAAAAATGTTTACCGTAGAAGAGAGCTACAACAAACAAAATGATAAGGTGTACGCACACAGTAGTGAAGAAGCGAGCAACCGTATTCCGCGTGTCCAACGAGGTCATTTTCCATCCTCGCTCATGGTATGGTTGGGAGTTTCTTATTGGGGCTTAACAGAGGTACATTTTTGTGAGAAAGGTGTAAAAACGAATGCTGTTGTGTATCAAAATACAGTCCTGACGAACCTTGTGGAACCTGTTTCTCATACCATGTTCAATAACAGGCACTGGGTATTCCAACAAGATTCGGCGCCAGCTCATAGAGCGAAGAGCACACAAGACTGGCTGGCGGCGCGTGAAATCGACTTCATCCGGCACGAAGACTGGCCCTCCTCCAGTCCAGATTTGAATCCGTTAGATTACAAGATATGGCAACACTTGGAGGAAAAGGCGTGCTCAAAGCCTCATCCCAATTTGGAGTCACTCAAGACATCCTTGATTAAGGCAGCCGCCGATATTAACATGGACCTCGTTCGTGCTGCGATAGACAACTGGCCGCGCAGATTGAAGGCTTGTATTCAAAATCACGGAGGTCATTTTGAATAAACTTTAATGTCATAAGAATCTATGTTTTGTTAAGTTCATTTTGGTATATGAATGGTTACATAATTAATAAACTTGTTACAATTATTTTACATTAAACATGTGACAGAATTTATGACCTGACTAGGTATTATAATTAATTTTATAACAATATATTAATGGGAATCAATATTGTATTATACTAAAATGAATTATAAAAAAAATTATTTTATGTATATAAAATAAATTAAATTTTAGAAATGCTTGGCGGGCCGCATAAACAAGTTTAACTCTTTAACATTATATAGCCTAGTCAACAAGTTCAAAAACGTGAAAAATAGAGATAAAGGTCCTAAAAATATGAGCAATGGCTCATTCGATTCGGAATCAAATGTTTTTGAAGGATTTTGGTGCAGGTAAAAAATTACAAATTTGTACTTTTTCAATAGTTTTAAAAAATCATAATTAACAAATTAATAAACTTTTATGAAAATTTATTGCAGGATCTTATGAAGTACACACACTCATATATATATATATATATATATATATATATATATATATATATATATATATATATATATATGTGTGTGTGTGTGTGTGTATGTGTAAAGAGAATATCATCTCTTTAAATTTAACGCGCGTAGGATACTCTGCGTACTCTACGACACATGACATTTACCTACATAAAAATAATTTACGTTACAAAGATTTAATTTCTGGGTTATAATAAATATAAAAGCAAGAGTTGTGAAAGAGAGACGAATAGTTAACTTTAATTGTCGTTTCTCTTATTTACAGGTAACGTGTAACTCTTATATGAATATGCATTGTAAATATTAATATAAATAATAATATAAGACTCTTATTTACAGAGAAACTAATTTGGTTGGTTTATTCTGACCATCCAAACTTCTAATATCAAATAATATTATAATATCCGGATGACCGAGCTTTGCTCGGTAATTTTTTTTATAAATTGTGTTTTTTGGAAATTAACAATTGATTTTCTTAGTCTAACCTCAAAGCAAACACTCATTGACTTCTTGTTACTTAACAACGCCATCTGCTGGAATAGCTTTAGTTTTGTGTCGTTAAAGCAATTTAAAAAAAATAGTATTATTATTCGCCGATAGATGTCAGGAAGAGTCACATTTTTGTTATTTTTCTTCCAATAAAAAAAGCTATTAAAATGACATTTTCTAGAAATGATTCCTAGCTAGATCGATTTATCGCCCCCGAAACCCCCCGTATACTAAATTTCATAAAATTGTTGGAGCCGATTCCGAGATTCCAATTATATAAGTATATATACCTATATACAAAAATTGCTCGTTTAAAGGTTATATATATATATATATATATATATATATATATATATATATATATATATATATATATATTTACATATATATATATATATATATATATATATATATATATATATATATATATATATATATATATATATATATATATATATATATATATATATATCAAAGAGGCCCCACGAAGTTTAAAATTTATAGGCCAATTATTTATACCTTTCATCCCATTGTTTATGCCAACGGAGATTGGGAAAAAAATTGTTAAACAATTGAATAACTTTTTGAAAAATGGTGATTTAACTTTTTTTCTTCAGGGCTCGATGCTTTCAAGTGTTAAGAAATTACTAGAATTTTTTCAAATTTTTAAAATCACATTTTATGTTTAAAAAAATTATTTTTATTGCTGAACTCTCTTTAGCGGCGGCGCGCGCATGCCGTAACAGTGGCGCGTAGCCCCATTTTCAATTTCAAATTAAAATTATAAATAATGAAGATAGAGTTCCAGGAGTTAGGACTTTTTTAATGGAAATTTCCTCCTCTTTAACGAGCTTCTTTTCAAAACTGCTTGAATATTAATATTTTTCGAGTTATTAACAAAAAACTAAATGTCATTTTTTCATCTTATTTTTTTAGTAACAATTGCAATTTTTTACCTGCACCAAAATCCTTCAAAAACATTTTTCTACAGGTGATTCCGAATCGAATGAGCCATAGCTCATATTTTTAGGACCTTTATCGCTATTTTTCACGTTTTTGAACTTGTAGACTAGGCCAATAATAACAATAACATTACTTCAATAAGTACTTTTTCATTTGTGTATTGTAAAAATGAACGTCTGTTATAGCTGAAGTTGTAAAAAATTCCAAGTTAGTAATAATAATAAATAAATATCTGGCACAATTCATATAGCGCCATAATTCCAAAATATATATCATAGCACTTGTGAGGATACAATTATTTAATTTACTTTTAGATGATTAAAAGTATCAATAGATGGCGCCACTGTCATTTTACATCGCGGTATAATTTATTTCAATACGAGTTTCATAGTAGCGAGTAGTAATAATAAATAATTTTATGAGTGTATCTTTTCTTTGAGTAGTTTGTTTAGTGTTCTTTTTTAGTTTTAAAGTTTTAAGTTTTTGGACTTTTGGACTTTTTTTTTGGTCGTATGTCGGTGTCGCATTTATTCTCAGTTGTCCATCGTCACTTGTCACTGTCAATACTTAGCATTTCATTTGAGTTGGTTAGTTCATTTTCATTTCATTTGGGAGTCTTGAGAATTTATATAACAGGGTGTTTGTCCAAGTGTCCAAGCTTCTAGATACTGTCATTTTTCAAACTTTGAAATTTTTCGCGAGTCGCAATTAAATACGTATTAAAGAAAGGCTAAAAAAGTATTAAATTTTTTAAAGAAATTATATTTATTGAAAAAATATACATAAAAGTACAAAATATGTTTATTGAATTTATATATTAAAAATCAAACACATTTACTTTACTTATTTTAATAATTCTTAAAAATTTGATAAAAGTTGGTGACAGCACTTCTCAGTAATTCTTTCAGATATCACGAAGCCTGGTGTAGCCTTTCATATTTGTTGTCAGTAATTTATAAGACATTTTGAAACACAAACGAGACGATAATATTTTTCTTAAATATTAATAATACAAAAATGAAAACATGATATGGTAAGATAAATGATATTGTACATTGTAAGATTTCTTCTTCCTTGGTTGCTCGCAAACGACTACCCATTTGCTCGACAACAACATTTCGACACCTATAATTTAAAGAAAGCATACGTCAATTAATATAATTTTTTAATATTATTTATCATTCTTCTAATACCTACGTGACCACTACTTGGCAATAAATGAAAGTCGTTCATAATTACTCTTTTTTCTTCTTCCGTATATATTCTTTGAACATTTCTGACTATGCACAATTTAGGTAAAATTAACTCTTCATATTTATGTATCTCACTGGCTAGCCATTTTATTATATCTTTATTTTTACGCATTTTTATTATTATTATTTCCGTAATATCTAAATCTTTGCATAATTGTGCCATTTCTTTCAACAAATCAACTCGTGTCTTTGTTGGTAAAGAATAATGACTTGCAAATATATTACGTTCCTTTTTAGAGTAAATAAAGTTATCATTTCTAGAAAAATATAAGTAAGTCCGTATTTTGTGTTTTTCCTATTATTCTGCGCAGTTCGTTATCCGATATTATAACTAATTCTATATCCGAATCAGATATTTTGAGAATCTCTACAACTTTAGGTTGATCAGGCGTATCGTTGGCAGGATCTCCATGTTATTTGTCATATCCTGAGCCAATTTCTTTTTGGTTTGTGCTCTAGTTAAAACGCATATCGACTTTTTATTCATTTCTTTTAATTCATCAGATGTTAAGATGATTCTAGACAAGGCGTCCGCGACTACATTATCCTTTTCCTTTACGTACTCTACTTTAAAATCGTATTCCTCTAAAACTGAACGAAATTTCATTAAACGACTTGATAGATTAGACATACTAAATAAATGAATCAACGGTCTATGATCCGTTCTTATAATAAACTTTCTACCATACAAATATGGCCTAAAGTGCTTTATAGACCAAACAATCGCTAAAAGTTCTTTTTCGATAGTTACGTAGTTTAGCTCTGCTTTATTCAATGAGCGACTGGCATAAGCAACTGGTTTTTCATTAGAGTTACAAAGTACACTTCCTATTGCAAAACCGGAACTATCCGTTTGTAAAATAAATTCGTTTTCTGGTGAGAAATTGGGATAATCTAAAACTGGCGGGTTGGAAAGTAAACTTTTAAGAGTATCAAATGCATTTTGACATTCTGCATTCCATTCAAACGTTACATTTTTTCGACATAATTTGTTTAGTGGTAAAACAATTTCAGCAAAATGTTTAATAAACTTCCTATAATAATTACTGTTCGTTCCGAATCCAGCCCCCTCGTTGAGCCTAGGGCTCCGGAAATCTGGACGAGGGGCCTGCCGAACATATGCCGCGATTGCGCGGCGCCGTAATGTAAATTTTCTTAGTACTATTATAATACAATTAGCCTATTAGTCACCACGAATCCGATGGCCTCGTCGTATCGTACCTTAGGATAGGAGGTTCAGGGTGAGGATGTGGCAGGAAATGTAGGGGATGATGTGGCGGCGCAGCCGACACGCGAAACTATCTCCTGGCGCGTGGAAATAGCCGTACCACAACTCCACTTACTTCACAATTGTCCTTAATGAGTTCTAAACTTCTATGCAAACTGGGGAGCCGAATGTACTAATTTTCCCAAGTCTAACCGTACAATTTATCAAGGAGGGAACCGTCCGTTCGTCCAGCTGAGCGCATGACGTTGCCGTTGTAAAAACTTAAAACTACCGATTGGTTTCGAACAATTACTAAATGCAACAAATTGTTTCACATCGTTCACACACGTCGGCATCGGGTAGCTTTCAATGACGCATGTTTTTGCCGGATCGGGTAAAATACCGTCAGCAGATAACACATGTCCTAAGTATAAACATTGACGCTTTAAAAACTCACATTTCGATGGATTTAATTTTAAGTAACTTTACGTAATCTTGAAAAAACAGACATAAGATTTTTATTGTGATTAGTCAAATTTCTTCCAAATATAATAATAAATTATACATTTATCATAATTAAGGCCTGACATAGCAACTGTCATCAATCTACTAAATGCTGAAGGACTTATTTTAAGTGCCATTGGTAACCTACACATCTGATATTGTCCTTTATCTGTTGTGAACGCCGTGTATTTTCTAGATTTCTGTTCCAAAGTACACTGATAAAAACTATCACTTAAATCGCAATGACTAAAATAAATAGCTCCTGATAGCGAATCTAATATATCATTTGTATTCGGGAGAGGGAATTTATCATCTTGTATTCTTTCATTTAACTGTCTATAATCAATTACTACTCTCCATTTTTTCTGTCCATCTCTGTCCGTCTTTTTAGGTATTAATAATAATGGGCTTGACCATTCGCTACTAGTTTTTTCTATAATACCGTTTTCTAGCATCTGGTCAATATGTTTATTAAGTTCGTCTTTTTGTGCAAAAGGTATTCTATAAGGTTTTCTATACACAGGTGTTGCATAATCTTTCAATTGTATAGACTGCTCGTAAACATTCGTAACACTAAGCTTATCACCTGGTAGATGAAATATATCTGAGTATTTAGCACATATTTGTTCTATAGATAATTGCTCCTCCTTTTCTAAATATGTATTTAATTTTAATAAAGAAAATAACGTTTTTATCCTATCTCCGCTTACTTCTGACTTTTCGAAATTACAAAAATTATAATCGTCTAACTTATCTATCTCAAGGTCATTCAAGTTAAGAGTTACTTCTTCTGTATTTGTATTTAAAATACGTACAGGCATCTTTCCATGTTTTGGTGTTGTCACTACACAGGTTAAAAAACCCCTACAAATTTCTCTAGGTAAAATAACACAATCGTATTTTACACATGTTGGAATATATTTAATTACCTCACACCTTGGTCCGACTGTCAAAGAATAATTGTAAAAATGCATGGGCAATGTCGTCATACTTTCTCCAACTACAAGTGTGACAAAGAATTATTATTATAATCTATCACTCCCCTATGTTTCTTAATAAAGTCCTGACCTAATATACCTATTGCTTTATAAGGCAGATCTTCAAAAATAGAAAATTTATGGTGAACGTTTAATTTATTTTCACATTGTAATGTCAGGAAAACAAAACCCTTCGATTTCAAACTTACACCTATACCATGTATGCTTAAGTCACATGTATGTAAATCTAACTTAACTTTATTTAAAATACTATAATTAATGGCTGATGGTGGTTTCCTCCGCTTCTTAACTGTTGCGGGTGTTGGGGCCTCGAGGTTTACCCCGGCTTCGACTTGGCGGGCAACAACCCTCCGGTGACTGGAGTAATAACTATTAGTTATAGTTATAGCCGCGAGTGGCTCGTTGGCCTCTCAGCGGCTTTGTTAGTCGCTCGTGGTCGATTCCGACTCTTGCGCCGAACGCGAACCAGCGTTCGCTCTGGTCGGCTTTAGCAGCAGCAGCTTCCTCGGTGTAGCTGTCCAATGTGACGGGCAAATCTGATCGAGTGGTCGGGCGTGGAGTGGGGCGATCCCGTGGAGATGAACGTGTCTACCGGTGTCGGCGCGGATGAACATCCGCCGCGCCATTCCGGTCACCAACTCTTCAACATTGGGTATTCCCACGTCCCTGACGATGACATCGTTGTGCACGATTCACCCGGCTCCCGCGCTGATCCTGAGCGTGATGTTTTGCTGCGCCTGTAGCTTACGACGCTTGTTGGCGGAGCACAGCGCATACCAAGCTGGGGCTGCGTATGTGAGCCTCGGGCGTAGGTAGGTCTTGTATAACCGGACCTTTGTTCTTAGCGGCAGATTCGACTGGAAGACGGGACGGAGCATTCCTCGCGCAGGGCGCGTCTGCGCAATAGCGTGTCGCACCTGGGGCGTCATGCTCAACGTCCTGTCGATTAGCACACCGAGATACTTGGCCGTGTTCGTCCACTCTACTTTTTTCCCCCGAAGCTTGAGCTGCGACTTGTTGGGCATCCTGTGGGTGATCAGAATGGCTTGCGTCTTCTCGACGTTGACGGACAATCTCCACGTGTCCAGCCAATCCGGTAAATAGTCCAGTACGCGCTGTACTCTCTTAATACAGGTTTCCACTCGTGGCGCCATGGAGAAGTAGGCGCTGTCGTCGGCGAATAAGGCTAATGTTGTCTCCTTAGTTGACGGGATGTCATCAGTGTACAACCCGTACAGGTGCGGAGAGAGGCAACTCCCTTGTGGAACTCCGGCTGCTATGGGTCTTCTTGCGGAAATGACTTTCTCGACCGCCACTACGAAGCTACAACCTGCCAAGAAGGAGGACAGCAGACGGACGTAGTTCGAAAGCATCGGAGACTTCAACAGTTTGTGAGTCAATCCGGTATGCCAAACTCGGTCGAACGCTTTTTCCATATCCAGGAATACAGCGACGGTAGGCTTCCTTTTGTTGTAGGAGTGTGCCATCTGGTGGAGCACTCTGGTCAGCTGTAATGTTGTGGAGTGTTCTGACCTAAAACCATGCTGCTCTTCCCTCAGCTCTATGAATGGTTTCAGGCGAGTGAGCAGGAGTCTCTCAAAGAATTTGGCGATGTGGGGGAGTAAAGTCACGGGTCGGTAGTTCCCTGGGATGCGCCGATCCTTCCCTGGTTTAGGGAGCATAACCACCTTCCCGACCTTCCATGCCTCGGGGAAATAGGATGTCCTCAGGATCCCATTGAAGATTCGGGCCAGTGCTGCGAACCCTCTCCTGGGCAATAGCCGCAGTGTGTTGGGTTGGCTGCCGTCGCAACCTGTGCCTTCCTCTTGTTGAGCCTGAGCGCTGTTTTCCTGACTTCGGCCGGAGAAATGAATTCGTCGCCTTTTAACGGCTGGAGGGGACGAACTAGGTAGTCTTGGACCTCCTTTTCCAAGTGTTCGTGGAAGGGCCGAATTATCGGCAATGCGTCAGTTGGCGTCGGATGCGGCGAGAACTGAGCCTCCAGATGGTCTGCGAATAATTCCGCCCTTTCTGAAGGCTCAAATCTTCTAATCCCACTCGCATCGAGGAGTGGATACACTGGCACTTTTGAGCGTTGTAGGATGCCGCAGAGTTTAAAGAGTTCACTGGGGTCTTCGGTGGCTCTGTCTATAACACTCTCCCATGTCTTGGCGCGCCACCTCTTGATTTTCTCTGAGACCTGGGCTGTTTGGGCGTTTAGCGTCCTCTTGATCTCTGGGCAACGGGTCCTCGCCCACTGCCTGCGCAAGTCGCGCTTGATGGCAATGGCTCTTGCCAAGTGGGCGGGAAGTTCGTCCCTCCTTCGGAGTCCCGGGGCTGTGGTTACTCTGGAGGCTGCTTCCCTGGCTGCAGCGATTTGGGTCATGAGGCTTGTGACTCCTGCTTCAACCTCATCTGGGCTCGAGCATTTCTCCAACGTGACATTCTCCATCTTCCCGGCGTACTGTTTCCAGTCGATCTCGAGTTTCGTCGGCTTCTGAGGCGTTGCGACCACTGCCAGGTCAGCCACGATCAAGATCGGAAGGTGTTGTGTATCCAAGTCATACAGCACCTCCACGCTTATTGGACAAGTCAAGTTTTTGTGCAGCACAATGTCCAGCACGTCCGCGCTATGCCGGAAGTCAGCAGGGATGTGAGTTGGGGCGTCCGGGGCGACGATTTCGAAGCCCAGCGTCTCGGCGTCGACTGCTAGGCGTCTCCCCGTCGCATTTAAAAGCCGGGATCCCCATGACGGGCTCTTGGCATTCAAGTCGCCCGCGATGATGGTCGGCGTGTTTTCCTCTAACAGAGGATGTAGGTCGGTACTACTGTAATTATTCCCTGGGGGATGGTAGGCCGCGTGCAATTTAAGTTCGCGACCTC
Source organism: Malacosoma neustria (assembly GCA_963693495.1). Taxonomy (NCBI): domain Eukaryota; kingdom Metazoa; phylum Arthropoda; class Insecta; order Lepidoptera; family Lasiocampidae; genus Malacosoma; species Malacosoma neustria. The sequence continues at coordinate 16,068,251 of OY856381.1, forward strand.
CCGCCTTTACCAGCACCCCGATGGTTCTCAGGTGATGGAAGTCCGTGAGTGGTAGTCCCTCGTGTACCACGTCGCGCTTCACCAACACCGCCGTTCCTCGGTAGGCGTTTCCGGCTTCGGACTCCTCGTCTCTCCTGTACGCCAGGTAGTTGGGCAGGTTAAACGGGGTTCCGCGTTTAAGCTTGGACTCACCTATTAGAATTACGTGGGCACTCTGGAGTTTGGGCCAACAAGCGGAGTGATTGGATCTTGTCCCTGACTCCGCCCGGGTTCCAGTAAATGACCCGCAGTTGACCCGTACTATCCATTGCAATTCCTTAATTTGGTGAGTCCGTTAACCGCCGCCGCCTTGATGTCGGCCCCGGTTGCTAAGGCGGCCAGGCCAATAGGTGCGCGATAACCCCTATCAGGAGCTTCAGGGCATCGTCAGTTCCACTACCTTTCTCCTCAACCCTGGCGTTGCGCATCGTGGTCCTTTGTGGTTTGGGTGCTGGTTGATCCGCAGCCGTTTGGTGATCTTCAGTCGTCCTTGAGGGTCTGCAGTAACCACAATGTCTGCGCCCGGCATTGGTGTCCAGCTTCGTTGCCACAGTGACCTTTTTCAATATTGGTTTGGAGGCCGCGGGTGCACGAGTCTTGGTTGACTCCGCCTCCGTCTCCGTGTCGGTTGCGGTTTTTGGGCCCTTGCCCTTCTGTTGACGGCGCTTCTTATTCTGGCGATTACGGCCTTTTCCCTTGGGTTGTAAAGATCCCCTTGGGATAGGGTCGTTCGCCGGAGGGATCAGGGTTGACCCTTCTTGACGGCTTCCAACGGGCACTGATGTTTCGTCCTCTGTGGTGAAGTCATCCGGACGTTGGGCCCGTCGGCATTCCGCCCTGGTTTTGCGGGCCGGGCCGGACGTCTTCCCTGGTTTAGGTGGGGGTGGCGGTAGCACCTTAATGCCCTTCTGCCTGGCCAGCTTCCTGTAGATGGAGCAGCTTCTGTTCGCCGCATGCGCCCTCCCGCAGTTAGCGCAGGTAGCCGGGATTTCGCGTGGGCGGGGACACTCCGCCGCGATGTGCTCGCCTGCACACCTCACGCATTTCACCGGCTTGTGGCAGTTGGCTGAGGCATGACCAAATGCTTGACACCTGTGGCACTGGGGGACTGCCCTGTTCCCCTTCCATGCCTCGATAGAGATGCCCGGCATGTAGAGCAGTTTGTCGACGGCATACAGTCTTTGGAGCTCGTCGATGGACAGGTGCTGGAGTGCCACGTGAAACAGATTTCCAGCGCGGCCTTTAGCTCCCGGTGTTCTTCACAAACAGCACCTGGAATCCCAGTTCTCCAAGCGCTGCTTTGATCTCGTCCACTGGAGTGGCCGATGGTAGCCCTCTGATGGCTACTTTTGTTGGGAGGTCGGCTGCCACACTGTAACAGTACCAGTGTACCTCCTTGTTGGTTTTAGACGCCTGTGACAGGTACTTCTGTACCGTCCGGTACTCTTCGGCGCTTCGCGGCGTGAAGCGGACCCCCTTGCCGTAGGGTCTTGCGTTCGGTGCACGGCCGAGAAGGGACTGGATCTTCCTAAAGTGGTCGATCCAGTTTGGCAGATTCTCGACGACGATCGGTGGGTACCCTTTTGGCTGGGCAGTGGCCGACGGGGTGGAGTTATTCGCCTGTTTAAGCTGGGGGCTGCGTTGGGTTGGTCTTGGGGTAACCGGCGCTGCGGCTTCGGCGAAGGACATCACTGGTCTTGCACTTGGTTGAGGTTGAGGCGTCGGAGGCGTCGGTGGCAAGGATTGTTGATCCGCCGCTAGTTCTTCGCGGTCCGAACTCTCTGAGTTGGCGTCTGAGGTCGTATTTCCTGCTGCTGGGCTGGGCGTTGGCCCCACGTTGGCCTTCTTGGGGAGGTTCTCCTCCTCGGAGGACGCCCTCTTCCTGCGGAAGACCCTTGCGCGGGGCGGGGAATTGTTGGCTGCAGTCGGTTGCCGGTTGGACCGGCTGGGTGATGTCTTTGGTGGTGACGTCGGGGTCTCCGAATATCTAATCGGCTGGTAATACGGCCATTGGTCGCCGGACTTGTCCGGCGTCTCAGGGTCACTCATCGCGCTGGTTCTCACTGGTTCTAGGGACAATCTATCGCCCGATCAATTGCCCTAGAGGTACCTTTGCACTAACGCACTTAATTAAAAGTGCGCAGTGCCAAAGGTTTTTGCCCGCCTACCGTTGTGCGAAGGTCGCACAAACTGAGTGGGCAAGTCGCTGCTAATATATGCAGGTCGCGAAAGGGAGTCTCAACCAATGGGAGCACTTGACCGTCCGGTGTAGAAGTACTGCTACGCGCACTGTGCACGACTACTTAATGGCTGAAAACGAAGCGCCCGTATCTACTAAAAACTCTAAATTAATATTCCCTACTTTTAAATTTATCCAATTAATACTATCGCAAACTAAAACCTGATTAGAAACGAAAAAATTGTTCGGAAGGCTCCTTATTCCTTCCATAATTCACATTAGATACACGTGGATTATTGTTAGTAAAATGACGTAAAGTTCTATAATTAGAATGATTTACGTAATTACCAAAAAATTAAAAATTCAAAATTATCAAAATTCTAGTGGAAATTTATTTATTATTATATAAAATTTACAGAAGAATAAGAAGTAAATCTAAATAAAAATGACGTGCTTTTATCCTAAAGACTGCGAACAATTTGCAGTATGTATGATGTTAGTGGCCCCTTGTACAAAAACGTGCTATGAAGATCCACCTATGTGCTATCCCTGCTTGCCACGATGTCCTTTGCCGAAGGTTATGTATTATTGTGAAAAAGCTGCGTGTTTCAAGGCCTCTAACTTTCTAAGAGGAAGATTGCTGTGATCCACCACTAAATTATAAGAAGATTGTGCGCAAGCACCTGCGCAAGCTGCTTGTTTCTGCATTCAAGCGCAATGAAATGCAGGACTAAGAGCAATCGAAGACGCTTGACACTGCGAATTTCCTATTTAGAAGCTCTCGTGACATAGTTGTCGAATGTGATTGTGCACGGACCCCGTAAAAGTCGGCGACCCAGCAAAAGTGTCACCCTGCACATCCAAACCGACACTCGGATGTTGTTTGTTCAAGAAGAAACCAATAAAAGTGTAGCTTGAGGATAAGTTAGATGAGTAACAACGAAATTTCGTTTCCTACTTTCAATGTGAAACCAGAAAATAATTTAAATAAAAAGGATGACTGATTTTTTTTTTCCCCCAAAAAGGGCTTAACGTCAGGCAAGCGGGCGGTTGTAAAAACTAAGCCATAACTATTGCAACATGCAACATGTTGTGCTGACCCTATATAATGTAGGATAAGGGCAGGAGGAAGAAGATTTTCATGAATGGAGATCAGCAGATCTTATCTTTATGCTATATATAAAAAATAGCGCATCGTTTACTACTTATTTTAATAATTATGTGTGTGATTGAACGTTTGAAATCTGAAAATATAACCCATTTCAAGACTATACTACAATTTAAATAAGTTATTATAAAACATACTCCATTAATAATAGTGTTTATAAAGATAATACAAATCAACTGTCATTATCATGTATTATAATGGATCATTATCGTTTATTTTAGTTTATTGGAATTTTTTATTGGTGTCGCTCATATATATGTGTAGAGTTTAAAAATAGTTGTGTGAAATTGGAATACTTTGTAAACTATGTTGTAGTTGCCCATTAATTACTACCTTTTATTGTCACCGTTGTAGTGTGTGGTGTCGCACCAGAATAGCACCACCCCATCTCCTCCCTTGGGTGTCGTAAGAGACGACTAAGGGATAGAAAGAACGGAGGATGGGCAGCAGCATCTTTCCGTGAGAGCATCACCAACTGCGAATACTGCGATCGCCAACCCGCCTGCCAAGCGTGGCGATTATGGCAAAAACCCCCCTAAAATGACAGATACACACAGGCCCCGGCCCCTAGTCCCCGGCGGCCCCGTTCGTGGTGGTCACGGTAGCAGCCACATAAGCGACGGGGCAGGGGGTGCGAAGAATCCCCGGGTTCGGATTCGCTACCAAGAACGACGACCTTTGGCCCTGGCAACATACAATGTCAAGACACTGCGGACCAACGAGAAGTTGGAGGAACTGGAGGAAGCTTTGAGCAGACTGCGATGGGATGTTGTGGGGTTATCTGAAGTCCGAAGACAGGGAGAGGACTCAATAATCCTAAATTCCGGAAATCTGCTCTACTTCCGGCAGGTCTAGTGTGACCGCCGGCAGCGGGAACTGCCACTCGGGGTACCCTCATTGGAGACGTCTGGCTGGGGGCCTAGCAGAGTAATGCCAAAAGGCGATCCTGCGAAGCCCCCTCTAAGGCCAAGAGTGGTGACCGGGGTTTTTAGTGGGTAGGACCGGCGGCCTTGGCCCCCGGTCCGCCCGAGGGGAGTAGGCAGCCCCCTCGGGAGGTAATCCCACATACCCCACCGGCCTTCCCCCGGAGGCTGGTGGAAACTGTAACAGTTTTCCTCGGTATAAAAAAAAAAAAAAAAAAAAAAAAAAAAAAAAAAAAGGACCGATCATCGTGGAGATCTTTGGGGGAGGCCTTTGTCCAGCAGTGGGCGTCTTCCGGCTGAAATGATGATGATGATGACGTAATTACCTCTTTGACCATTCCCACGGAATTTGCGATGATACGTACCGTGGCGTGACATACTGTAATGCGATGCGCCGCCGCGGCTGCTTTGTGCCGGTGCCGCTGCCGAGTTGCCTGACGCAGCAAATCGCTGTTGCGTACTTATTCTATTATTTGACGTGCAATTATTAGAAAATACGCGCCCGCGCGTTTTATGAAATCTCGTCGAATAATTCCTAAATCTACGTCTAGAGTAGAATGGCATTACCGGATAATCGGAAGATGAAGCCGACTCATCTTCTGCAAGCCTAATTGCATCTTTTAGGGAGATTAAATTGCGCGCTGCGATTATGGTTCCTAACCTTTGGCTAGTTAACCCCTCTGAAAAACGTTTGATAGCATTTCTCTCGTTGAGTGGGCACAAAACATCATAGGCATTGGCATTGCCATTCGCCTGAGAAATAGTCGTCTACAAATAACTTTTCTAATTCATCCCCATACTCTTTAATTGTCTTGTGACCTTGTGTGGCCTTTTGGAGCTGTGATTGTAATGATGTATGAGACTTATGCGATATTAAATGCGCGTGCATGTCCTTTATAAGTAAACTGACACTATTATACGATTTGTCTAAACGCATTTTTACACCACTAGTTAATCGGGTTTTTAAGACAAAATTTATCAATAAAAGCTTATCATCATTTTCTAACATTATTTCATATAACTCAATGGCATTATTAACTCTTGAGTGACTTTCTCGTCACCAGTCATTTTTGGTAAAAGGCTTACTGCCGTTTTTAAGGAAAATCTTTCATTTGGCATTGTGTCAGATGGAAAATTACTGCTACACATTAAACTAGACTCGTTCTCAAATTTCAAAATTCTTGAATAGGTTTCTTTTATGGAAGTACATAATACTAATATTTCCCGAGAACTGTGTTTGGGTAAAGTAATTAAAAAATCCTTAAAACTATCATCCAACAATTTCGCTTCCTCTAACTCATTTTTAAAATAACTGCCTAGTCTTCGTTTCGGGTCTAATTTACGAATGTATTCGAGAATATAATCTAACTTTTTATCCTTATCGGCTAACTCTAACTCTGTTAACATACTAAAAAAAAATTACGATAAAAATACAACATAATTGTATTAAAAAATAATATGCTAAAATGAAAGGGAAAAATATGTTATACTATTAAAAATACCGTAGAGAATATATCCGTATCTTCTTTTACACTGCTGGGGGGTCGAACTGGCTGCGATGGTCTTCAGTCCGACGCAAGCTCATACGGGACAGGATACGCTGCATCGACTCTCGCTGGAACTCCCTTTGCATCCATTGGGTGTGGCACTTCTTGTAGAGGGCACAGAGTCCTAGCAGCACGGCCACCAACAAGCACGTTGCGATGATGCTTAGCAGGATGTTGCTTATTTGAAGGTGCTCCGCAGTGACTCGAGCGTGGTTTGATCCTTCTGATGTGGTTTGGGCAATAATAACCTCCTCCTTTGTTTGGCTGGATCCCATAATATTTCACTTCCTCTAACTTATTTTCAATATTTATGGTAAATGGTCTAGTTTACGAATGTATTATGTACATGTACATGATGCCAACTGGCAGGGTCGCCATGCGACGTGTGTCCTTGAGGTAAAATAAAACGACGTGTTTACGCCTTAGCGTCCGCCTTTATTCTGACTTGTTATACAATATTACGTACGAACTAAAAACGCTACTACTCTACACACTACAAAGTTCACTGTATCATTAAAGTTCGTTAAAATACTTACCGATGTACTAATTTGCACGCTATAACCTACAAAACCCCATTAAAATACTCTTTTTATTTCTATAAATTTTAAAAGAGGGTGTGGCGTTTACTAACGCACCTCTTTTTATGATGCGAGATCCAGAAGGCACGACATTTTGGCATAGAGATAATTTGTGACAAGAATAAAACAAAAAGCAACAACGCCAATTGTCAGTAAAAGATATTACCTCGAACCACCGATTCTAAAATATTATCGATTTATCAGAGGCTTTGTTTGTGTAGCGTCCAGTCATATATTTCTACTAAATAAGTGTTATAATTCTTGTAATTATTTGAGTTATCAAATATACGAACTGCTGTAAATTGCAACGTGTTGTATTTATATGGTAACAGTTTAGTTGGAGTGAAAAGGGTATTTCTCCTGTAAATTAGCAGGGACTCTATTCAGAGCCCCTCAAGTCGAAACGCATTTCTTGATGTTCTAAAATAATTAAAGAATAAGGACAAAGGAGATATAAAAATTAATTATAAAATGTCTGTATAAGGTCCAATGTTTTCCGTTATATCAAATTTACTACGTATTCTAACCACCGGATCTCCAGGTTTACGTCTGGCCAGAATTCGACCACGTTTGATCCATGTAAATTGCCAGCCGTGTTTTCGTGCGGCATCACGCGTATAGCAAAATAATTGCAGATTACTTTTAGTTAGGCGCTCATTGACTTAAAATCTTTGTAACTTTCCTATAGATGTATCACTAGTAGAAACCGAACGCCGCACTCTTGCATTCTGCAATAAGCCGTCACGCAAGTCACGACGGGCCAACTGAACCACGATAGCACGGGGACGCGATTCCATTGCTCCTTCTGAGGATGTTGCATTAAGAAAACGGAGTGCGTAGGTTGGTCGCATCTTAGTTTCGCCCAGGAGGATAATGTGAATATCCTACGACTGTGCTAGTAATCTAAGTGCGTTGAGGTTGGGCTGGATCCCTCCAGGGTTCCAGTACAAAATGCGGAGTTGGGGCTGGGCTGCTACTGATCCTAAGGGTCCCCTATCCATGTTGGTTAGGGTTTAGGATAGCCAACGTGCCTAGTGCGGCGTCGCGTAGGTTGCGACCCTCTACTAGGGCTGAGACTAACAGTGTTAGGGCTCCAGAGTACCTCTCCATGCTGTCTAGCCGCTGTAGGATGAGGGTCAGTGGATCCCCGGCGCCAGCGGGCGGGCGGGCAGCAGCGGGTGGGAGCGTGTGTTGGTAGTGGCACGGGCACTGGTGTAGGTGCGTGCTTGTGCTTGGGTGTGTGTGTATGGGTGTGGGTGCGGGCGCAACAGCGACGGCTGGTGCCGTGTGGTTGCGCTCGCGGCTGCTTACCCGGTGTTGCTTTGGAGGTTGTGACGCCCTCGGTGTCGGCTGCGGTACCCCTGGCGTCGTCGGCGCTGCGGGCGCTCGCTTTGCGGTCGACGGTGCCCGAGCGGCGGCCACAGGAGCGTTGGTTGTCTTCTTCTCCGTGGCTGGTGTGGTGAGGGATGCTGGTTTCGACACTTCCCTTGTGTCTCGAGTTCTTCTGCCTCTTCTTTGGCTTTTGCGTGCTGGCAGGGGGGCCCCACGTGGGACTGGTGGATTGGCCGGGGCGACTAAGGTCGTCCCTTGATGTGGGAGTGCTGGGTGTCTCTCTGGTGATAGAGGGCGTTGCGCCTTCCTTCTGTCTGCCCGAGTGGGATTAAGGATGCGGGCTGCTTAGGTTTTGGGGGCGGGGGGAGAAGGTTTTATTCCCTTTTTCCTAGCCTCTGATGTAGTGGCTACAGCGTCTGCTGTTAGCCGCGTGCGCCTTTCCGCAATTGGCGCAGGTCGGTGGCTGGTCCTTAGGACGACTGCAGTCTTTCGCAGTATGGGGGCCTACGCATCTCACGCACACGATGGCGCGGTGGCAATTGGCGGAAGAGTGGCCGAAGTTTTGGCATCGGTGGCATTGGGGGATTCCTCCATTGCCACGCCATGCTTCGACTTTTATACCCGGCGTAAAAAGCAGGGTGTTAGTGACATATAAGCCGGGATTTATCCTCATTGTTGAGGTGTGGGATAGTGGCGTAGAAGAGGCATCCCGGGCGTCCATTGGCACCTGGGATCCTTCGGACATAGTTGACTTGGAATCCCAAGTCAACGAGGGCAGTTTGAATTTGTGCCGGTTGTGTATCTGCGGGGAGTCCGCGGATCGCGACCTTAGTCGGGATGTCTCCTGTTTAGGAGCCTCTACTAGGTACTTTTGTACCATTCTATATTCTTCGGGTGTGGCCGGTATGAACCGGACCCCTTTCCCGTATGGGCGGGCACTGGGAGGGTGACCTAGTAGTGCCTGGAATGCACCAAAGTGATTTACCCACTTGGGCAGGTTGTCCACAACTATGGGTGGATATCCCTTAGTTGTAGTTGGGGCGGACGGAGGGACGCGGGAAACGTTCGCTCCGTCGGGTGGGCTCTGGGAGGTCTTTGGTTTGGGTGGCGGCTAGTGCTTCCGGAAAGGATGTGGGCATAGGTCGCGGAGCGACCAACGGCTCCGTTTCCATGAGGTCTGAGCCGTCCGAATCCTCTTCGGCTTCGGACGATTCAAACTCTTCCTCTTCGCTAGAAGAGTTGGGTTCAGAGTCGTCAGCTGCGGCGCGTCTCTTTCGCTCTATTTTATCCTCTGCGGATGAGGAGCGGTGGGCCTTCTTACCTGGGACTGTCGTTTGTCGGGCTGGGCCAGATGTCCCGGGCGTCGGGCTCGGTGATGGTGGTGTGGGCAGGTGGCTGGCGGGGATCTTCATTCACGATGATGAAGGTGGTGGCTCAGGTGAAGTTGCTGCTGGTGGCGGGGCTGGCATTGCGTGTTTTAAAGAAAGAAAGAAAGAAAAAGAAAGAAAGAAAATATTTATTTGCAAAAATAGCGGCGTACTTACATTACTCACAAGAAAATATAGATAACAACATGATAGATAATTTGTGCGCCGCATTTTCAACAAACAAGGATTGCACTCAGCTTATTGCTGTGCCAGAATTACATCCGACACAACGCTGATTTTCAGTGCAACCCTCCCTTTTGGCGTGATGTCCAGACGACCCAAAGTATTTATATAGACACACGCACATATACATATACACACACATACATATACATATATACACACATACACATACATACACACATACATATACACACACATACACATACATACACACATACATATACACACACACATATATATATATATATATATATATATATATATATATATATATATATATATATATATATATATATATATATATATATATATATATATATATATATATATATATATATATATATATATATATATATATACCTAGTCAGGTCATAAATTCTGTCACATGTTTAATGTAAAATAATTGTAACAAGTTTATTCATTATGTAACCATTCATATACCAAAATGAACTTAACAAAACATAGATTCTTATGACATTAAAGTTTATTCAAAATGACCTCCGTGATTTTGAATACAGGCCTTCAATCTGCGCGGCCAGTCGTCTATCGCAGCACGAACGAGGTCCATATCAATATCGGCGGCTGCCTTAATCAAGGATGTCTTGAGTGACTCCAAATTAGGATGAGGCTTTGAGCACGCCTTTTCCTCCAAGTGTTGCCATATCTTGTAATCTAACGGATTCAAATCTGGACTGGAGGAGGGCCAGTCTTCGTGCCGGATGAAGTCGATTTCACGCGCCGCCAGCCAGTCTTGTGTGCTCTTCGCTCTATGAGCTGGCGCCGAATCTTGTTGGAATACCCAGTGCCTGTTATTGAACATGGTATGAGAAACAGGTTCCACAAGGTTCGTCAGGACTGTATTTTGATACACAACAGCATTCGTTTTTACACCTTTCTCACAAAAATGTACCTCTGTTAAGCCCCAATAAGAAACTCCCAACCATACCATGAGCGAGGATGGAAAATGACCTCGTTGGACACGCGGACTAAGGTTGCTCGCTTCTTCACTACTGTGTGCGTACACCTTATCATTTTGTTTGTTGTAGCTCTCTTCTACGGTAAACATTTTTTCATCCGAAAAAAGAATTTCCCGATATTTTTTTCCCGCGTACCGCTTCAACAAAGCGCGGCATCTCTTCAGTCTCAGGTCTATTAGACGAGCATTCAAACGATGTCCTGTATTTCTTCGATATGCCCGAAGCTCTAAGTCTTCATTTAACACCCTTTTCACCGTGGTTCTGCTTAACCCCATCTGAAGGGCCAACAGTTTCTGCTTACGTTTGGGATTTCTTTGAATTCGTGCCTTCACAGCTTTTATCACTGCTGGAGTCCTAACAGACCGAGGGCGACCACTTCTTGACCTGTCATCTACACTAGAGTCTTCATTGTATCGTTTGATGGTACGATAAACGAATCTTTTGGTTATATTCAAATTTTTCAGTATGTTAAAAATTTGAATTGGCGCGTAACTACAACGATGCAACGCAATAACTGCAACACGGTCTTCTTTAAGCGTCCACTCCATATTTAAAAATGAGTAAAATTCTAAAAGTATACCTTTTTTATTTTCATGAACAATTCGAAATTCGAATTCAATAAACTTTTTTGTGGCCAGTATTCTAAAAGAAAAGTTTTTACTGTGTGACAATACTTATGACCTGACTAGGTATATATATATATATATATATATATATATATATATATATATATATATATATATATATATATATATATATATATATATATATATATATATATATATATATATATATATATATACATACATATATACATATACACACACATACACATATACATGTATATGCATTACTTAACTACAGATTTGAAGATTCCTTCCGAAGTTGAAAATTGAAAACTGAATTACAAAAGTCACAATTTTTGCTGATTCTAATTACTGAATATCAAATTATTTATGAAATATATTAAAATTATATAATAATCTTTTCTAACTATTGGCAGGACCTTAAATTAATTACATTTCCAACACTCAAAATGAAACAACATTATAGCACTCAAACAACAAGATCACTAGCGGAAACAAATAATAAATTCTTGGAAAAAACAACTCTCTGTGAATATTTTGTGCTACTTTATTCTTAAAAGCTTATAACAAAAACATATACTCCACCCCTTCAGAGTCCAGCAGGGGATATGTAGGCGGCGACGTGTTCAGCAGCATTTTGTTGAGCGAGTGCAGATCTCTTTGATTTTCGGTTGCCCGGTCAAATACATTCTCCCAGGTATGGCCGCGCCAAGCCTTGATGGCTTCTGATACCCGGGCTGTTAAGGCATTCAGCCTAGTCTTCAGCACAGGACATCTGGTTCTGGCCCACAAACGGCGCAAAGCACGTTTGTGGTTGATGTCGAGGCTTAACCGGGCGGGGAGAGTAGGGCGTCGATGATCTGGGCGCTGAGTCGTCTCAGTAGTAGCGGTGTCCTTGGCGGCTTCCATCCGTTCCATCAGGTGTTGGGCGGCTGCCTCTACCTCTTCCGGGACGGAGAGCCTGAAAAGTGTGAGGACTTCCATTTTGTTGGCATAGGTTTGCCAATCTATCCTCGCTCTCAACGGCATTCTCGGTGTCATTACCGCCGTTATTGCGAGAGTGATGAGGATGGGGAGGTGCTGCGTATCCAGGTCGTATAGCACCTCCACATTGATCGGGCAACTAAGGTTCCTATGCACAACGATGTCGAGGACGTCAGCGCTGCCAAAGGGGTTGCTAGGGATGTGAGTGGGAGCATCTGGTCCCAGCACTTGGTAGCCACTGGGTTCGGCGTCTTCCAGTAGCTTTTTACCGACCGGGTTGATCTTACGAGAGCCCCACGCGGTGTTCTTCGCGTTGAGGTCTGCCGCAAGGATCGTTGGAGTGTTCCCATCAAGTATGTTCCTGAGGTCTTCAGGCGTGTAGCGGGGCGAGGGCGGTCGGTAGCCGGCAAATATTCGCAATTCTCGTCCGGACACGTGCACCAGGATCCCCTTGGTTCGAATTTCAGTGAAGTCCGGGTCCTCCAAGGGTTCATGGACGACGTCCCTTCTGGCGAGGACTGCCGTGCCTCTGTAGGGCTTACCTCGCGGGGATAGTTCGTCCCTACTGTACGCCGTATAATTAGCCACACTAAAGGGGGCTCCGGGTCTCAATTTGGTTTCGCCCAGCATAATGACCTGGATATCTTGTTGCTGGGCGAGAAGACGTAGTTGGGAGATTTTCTCAGTAATCCCCCCGGGGTTCCAATAGAGGAGGCGTAGCGTGCCGTTGGTGGATCTATCCATTGTACATCGTGCGGAGTGAGGTCAGTCTACGCCTTGCCATCTCCTGGGTGTTTCCCCCAGTGGCAAGGGTTTGGAATAAATCAATCAGGGAGGCCATAATGGGGCCCATTACCTCCCTGATCGTATTCCTTAAAGTGATTTCTATTTCTGCATATAGGGCACTAGGTGTCTTGTTGCGGCGACTTCTGCTTCTCCTGGTTTCAGATACTGGGCCTGGTTGAGGCATCTCTTCTTTTTGGCGATGCATTGCGGCTGGGATTTGCACGTTTCCGTGCACGCAATGAGCGCAGGGCGTCTCCATCGCAGGTTTTCCAGCTACCGCCTGTGATTGGCGTTGGGTTTGGCCAATAGCGGCGACCGAGGCTTCCTGTCGCGCCATTGGCTGGCCTGTTTCGAGGGGTGTGGCCCGAGATTTGCCCCGCCTTCGCTTGCCTTTCTGGCGCTGCGGTAGCGGGGCGCCTCTTGGAACGGGTTCGTTTGCGGGAGGAGCCAATGTTCCTCCCGGTATTGTCACGGCGGGTGGTTTTCGGGACTGTTGAGTTCTGCGCGGCAGCGGTATCGGCACCGGGCGTAGCGGCGAAAAGTCCTCTTCGCGGGGCGCCTGGGCCCTCAGGCGTTCCGCGCGGGTCGGGCGTGGCGGGCGTTCTTGGCCCCGAGAGGGGGGTGGTGGTGGGTGCCTCTTGATGCCCCGCTTCCTGGCCTCCTTGATGTAAGCTGGACACCGTTTATCATTTGCAGTGTGGGCTCTCTGACAGTTCGCACAGGTGGCGGGTTGATCTAGGGGTCTTTGGCACTCCCTTGCGAGGTGGTTTTCACCACACCTCACACATTTAATGGGGCGATGGCAGTTCGCCGAGGCGTGCCCAAACGCCTGGCAGCGGTGGCACTGTGGTACTTCTCCGGCGCCTCTCCATCCCTCAATAGTGATGCCCGGCATATATAGCAACTCCTTGGTTGCATATAGCCGGGCAAGTTCTTCTTCCGGAAGGTGGGTCATGGTTATGTGGAAGAGGCAGCCTGATTTGCCTCTTCCTCCAGGGATGTGCCGAACATGGAGTACTTCAAACCCCAGTTTGGTAAGGTCATCCTTTATTTCTTGGGGATCGGTGTCCGCCGGTAATCCCCTCAGCGCGACTTTGGTAGGCACCTCATTCGGGACACTATAACAGTACCACTTAATTGTGGCATCTGCTGCAGATACCTCCATCAGGTACCTTTGGATAACTCTGTACTCGGTGGCGGACTTTCGTATGAACCGCACACCGGTTTTGAATGGACGGCCGTTGGGAGCGTGGCCCAAACGGTTGTGGAGGGTCTTGAAATGGGCTATCCAATTTGGAAGGTTGTCCACAACCAAGGGTGGATAGCTCTGCTGTCTCTCTGGAACGGTGGGTGTTGAGGTAGCCACCGGCTGTGGGGGCGGGGATGCGGCGCCAGACATGGCCGCAGCTGAGCGGCCGGATGCCATCTCCGGAACTCCCGGAACGTCTATGTACGACGTCGATCTCGACGGCGTAGGCGTGGACGATCCTGTTGTCTCGTCATCCGAGTCCTCGCTGGAGGGGGATGAGTAGACGGGGGCGATCTCTTGACCGCCATCATCCGCGGGTTCAAACATAGGGGGGGTTTTCCCCTTATTGGGTTTCTTGGTGGAGCGTTCCTCTGAAGAGGAGCGCTTACGACGGGCTGCCTTTGCAGCATATGTCGGCACTTCTGCCGATGGATGCACAGCTCCATCGGACGTCGAAGGCCCAGGCATCGCTGGACTCGGCACCGTGGGAGGGGCATCTGCTGACCGTCGGGCCAGACGGGGGTCTCGGGGCGGCCTTGGTGGATCGGACATGTTTCTAGTTGGTTACTAGTGATTGTGGTCACAGTGGTTCACCACATGATGCTTCCCTAGGAAGCACAGTGTGAAGCACACGAGGGCCACTGGTTCGGGGAACTCACCCACAGCGGATGCCGTGGGGATCACGCACCACCAGTGGTCTGAGATTCGCTGCGGCTGTCGGCGGGTGACGAGGGTGAGTGTATGGGATCTCGACGTTAGGTATGTCAACGGAGCATCAACCACACAGAGCACGATGACACCAACCGATGCGAAGTAAACCTCTCGTAAAGTTGACTTGATCTTCTTTCTCCTTATGTTCGGAGAAGGTAGGGGCCTCGAGGTAAACCTCTTTACCCCGGCATCTTCTCGGCGGGCCACTACCCGCCGGTATCTGGGTAAAGCCGCGAAGCGGCTATATTATATGTATGTTTTGCAGTCATTGCGTACGGTGGCCATCACGGGCTTTATGTTGGACATCCGTGGCGTCTGTTGGCCTTCTTCGGCGTTGTGGTGCTTCTTGTTTGCGACCTCATATCACCCTATACGGGCCGACTGATGAGCTCGCGAGGGGTTGGTCTCCACATCTTGGGACGAAGCATATCTGGAGGTCGTGCGTGAAGTGGAGCGATCCCGTGGAGGTGTGTGTGGCGGCCGTGATCAGCGCGGTCAAACAGACGGCGCGTTGTTTGCACCACAAATTCCTCGACACTGGGAACGCCCAAGTCGCGGGAAATGACATCGTTGCGGACGAACCAACCCGCTCCGGTGCATATCCGTAGGGTGATATTCTGTTGTGCCTGAATCTTCTCCTTGAGTCTCGGAGCGCACAGCGCGTACCAGGCTGGGGCAGCATAAGTGAGCTTCGAGCGAAGGTAGGTCTTGTAGACCCCGATCTTCGCCTTCAGGGGCAGCTTAGATTGGAGGACAGGCCGGAGTCTCGCCCTCGCGGCGCGGAGCGCCTGGATGGCGTGTCGCGTCTGGGCGGCCATACTCAACGACCTGTTGATCTTCACCCCGAGGTAAGTGACCGAGGTCTCCCACCTGATCTCCTGTCCTCGAAGTCTCAACGTAGATAGTTCTGGTCGCCGGTGGGTGACTGGCAGCGCAGCAGTTTTCTCCACGTTGACTGCCATGCGCCACCTGTCTAACCAGTCCGGGAGTTTGTCAAGGACGCGCTGTATTCTCTTGCAGGCTAACTTCGCATTGTTAGAGGTCGCAAAATACGCACTGTCGTCGGCGTATAGTCCCAGCAAGACATCCCTCTCCCCTGGGATGTCATTTGTGTACCATCCGTACAGTGCTGGGGACAAGCAGCTACCCTGCGGTACTCCCGCAGTAATAGGGCGACTCCGGGAAGTGGTTTGCTCAACCGAAACGAAAAAGCTCCGGCCCCTCAGGAACGATGCCACCAGGTGGACGATTGCTGGCGGTGTGGGTGTCTCCATAATTTTGTATATAAGTCCGTCGTGCCATACTCGGTCGAACGCCTTTTCAACGTCCAGGAAGACGCCGACCGTAGGCCGCCGACGGACGAATTGCACAGCGAGGTGGTGGAGCACGCGCACAAGTTGGAGCGTCGTGGAGTGGCCGCTGCGGAATCCAAACTGTTCCTCCCGTGATTCAAGGTGGGGAGTCAGCCTCTGCAGCAGTAGACGCTCAAACAATTTGGCGACGTGGGGTAGTAACGTGATGGGCCGGTAGCTGGAGGGCAGGCGCCGATCTTTGCCCCGTTTCGGGAGCATGATGACTTTCCCGGTCTTCCAGACCTCGGGAAAGTGGCAAGTCCGCAGGATGCCGTTAAACAACTTCGCCAGGGCGGCGAATCCCCTTCTGGGCAGGAAACGGAGAGTTTCTGGCGGGCAGCCGTCATAGCCCGGAGCCTTTCTTCGGCTGAGGCGTAGTGCGGCCTTCTTCACCTCGGCTGGGGAGATGAAGGTATCCCCGTCCAAGTCAGGGGGGGTCTGGCCCAGGAACTCTTGCACGGTCCGCTCAACGCGAAGGTGGAACTCCTTGTTTTGGGTGGAGGCATCTGCTGGAACTGGATGAGGCGAGAACTGGACCTCCAGGTGTTTGGCGAAGAGCTCCGCACGTTCCTGGGGGTCAAAATGTCGCACCCCTTCAGAGTCCAGCAGGGGGTATGTGGGCAGTGGAGCACTCAGTAACACTTAATTCAGAGTATGAAGGTCCCTTTGGTTTTCGGTTGCCCGATCAATCGCATTCTCCCAGGTATGGCCGCGCCAAGCCTTGATGGCTTCTGATACCTGGGCTGTTAAGGCATTCAGCCTAGTCTTTAGCACAGGACATCTAGTTCTGGCCCACAAACGGCGCAACGCACGCTTGTGGTTGATGTCGAGGCTTAACCGGGCGGGGAGAGTAGGTCGTCGATGAGTTGAGCTCTGGGTCGTCTCGGTGGTAGCGGCATCCTTGGCGGCTTCCATCCGTTCCATTAGGAGATGGGCGGCTGCCTCAACCTCTTCCGGGACGGAGAGCCTGCCGAGTGTGAGGGCTTCCATCTCGTTGGCATAGGAACTCCAGTCGATCCTCGCTCTCAACGGCCTTCCTGGTGTTAATACCGCCGTTGTTGCGAGAGTGATGAGGATGGGGAGGTGCTGCGTGTCCAGATCATAGAGCACCTCCACGTTGATCGGACAGCTGAGATTCCTATGCACAACGACATCGAGAACGTCAGCGCTGTGGTTCGGGTTTCCTGGTATATGCGTGGGGGCATCCGGTCCCAACACCTGGTAGCCGCAGGATTCGGCGTCTGCCAGCAGCTTCTTCCCGACCGGGTTTGTGACTCTGGAGCCCCACGCAGGATTCTTGGCGTTGAGGTCCGCCGCGAGTATCGCCGGGGTGTCCCCGCCGAGAATGTTATAAAGGTCTTGAGAGTTGTAGCGCGCAGAAGGCGGCCGGTATCCGGCATAGATCCTCAGTTCCCGTCCGGCCGCTTGCACTAGGATACCTTTTGACTGGATCTCTTCGAACTCCGGGTCGTCTATGACATGGTGAACCACGTCCCGCCTTGCGAGGACCGCCGTGCCTCTGTAGGCGTGTCCCCGCGGAGATACTTCGTCCCGACGGTGTGCCGTGTAATTTGCCATCCTTAGAGAGTCGGTCGGTAGCAACTTGGTCTCGCCCAGCAGGATAATCTGGATATCTTGTTGCTGGGCGAGAAGACGTAACTGGGGGATTTTGTTGTCAATCCCCCCAGGGTTCGAGTAAAGGAGGCGTAGATTACCATCTGCTGTGTTATCCATTGTAGATGGTGCGGAGAGTGGTCAATCTACGCCTCGCCATCTCTTGGGTGTTACCCCCAGAGGCGAGTGTCTGGAATAGGTCGATCAGGGAGGCCATAATGGGGCCCATTACCTCCCTGATCGTATTCCTTAAAATGGTTTCCATTTCTGCGTTTAGGGCACTAGGTGCCTTGTTGCGGCGACTTCTGCTTCTCCTAGTTTCAGATACTGGGGCTGGTTGAGGCATCTCTTCTGTTTGGCGATGCATTGCGGCTGGGATTTGCACGTCTCCGTGCCCGCAATGAGCGCAGGGCGTCTCCATCGCAGGTTTTCCAGCTGCCGCCTGTGATTGGCGTTGGGTTTGGCCAATAGCGGCGACCGAGGCTTGCTGTCGCGCCATTGGCTGGCCTGTTTCGAGGGGCATAGCCCAAGATTTGCCCCGCCTTCGTTTGCCTTTCTGGCGCTGCGATAGCGGGGCGCCTCTCGGAACGGGTTCGTTCGCGGGAGGAGCCAATGTTCCTCAATGTTTATCACGGCGGGTGGGTCTCGGGGTTGCTGCGCTCTGCGCGGCAGCGGTATCGGCAGCTGGGCCCTCCGGCGTTCCGCGCGGGTCGGGCTTAGCGGGCGTTCTTGGCTTCGAGAGGGGGGTGGTAGTGGGTGCCTCTTGATGCCCCGCTTCCTGGCCTCCTTGATGTAGGCGGGGCACCGTTTGTCGTTCGCGGTGTGGGCTCTCTGGCAGTTTGCACAGGTGGCGGGCTGCTCCAGGGGCCTTGGGCACTCCCTGGCGAGGTGGTTTTCTCCGCACCTCACACATCTAATAGGGCGGTGGCAGTTTGCCGAGGCGTGCCCAAACGCCTGGCAGCGGTGGCATTGTGGCACCCCCCCGGCGCCTCTCCATCCCTCGATGGTGATGCCCGGCATGTATAGCGACTCCTTGGTTGCATACAGCCGGGCAAGCTCCTCTTCTGGGAGGTGGTTCAATGTCAGGTGGAAGAGGCAGCCTGGTTTACATTTTCCACCGGGAATGTACCTGACATGAAGCACCTCGAAGCCCAATTCCAGAAGGGCGGTCTTGATATCCTGTGGATCCGTGGCTGCAGGTAATCCCCTCAGTGCCACTTTGGATGGCACTTCATTGGGGACACTATAACAGTACCACCTTATATTTTCATCCAGGGCTGATACCTCTGTCAGGTACTTCTGAATGATCCTATACTCGGCGGCGGATTTCGGAATGAACCGCACGCCGGTCTTGAAGGGTCTTCCATTGGGGGCATGGCCCAGGCGGGTGTGGAGCGTCTTGAAGTGAGCGCTCCAGTTTGGCAGGTTATCCACAACCAGGGGCGGATAACTCTGCTGTCGCTCAGATTTGGTGGGCGTCGATGTCGCCACCGGCTGGGGGGTCCTAGACCCGTGCTGAGGAGGCGATGGTGGGGCGCTGGTTGACACGGCCGCAGCAGGGCGGCTAGATGTCATCTCCGGCACACCAGGGACGTCAATATAGGAGGTCGACCTAGATGGCGTGGGGGTCGAACTCCCTGAGCCAGCTGACTCCTCATTGGAGTCCTCGCTGGAGGAGGTATCGTATGCGGAGGCGATTTCTTGACCGCCGTCGTCCGCGGGTGATAGTCGTGGGGTACTCCCTATGTTGGGCCTTTTCGGGGTGCGGTCCTCGGATGAGGAACGCTTGCGGCGGGCTGCCTTTGCAGCGTACGTCGGAACTTCTGCCGATGGATGCACAGTTCCATCGGACGTCGAAGGCCCAGGCATCGCTGGACTCGGCACCGTGGAAGGGGCATCTGCTGACCGTCGGGCCAGACGGGGGTCTCGGGGCGGCCTTGGTGGATCGGCCATGATTAGAGTTGATAGTTAGTAGTGGAGTGGTTTGTGTGGTTCACCACATGACGCTTCCCCAGGAAGCACAGTGTGAAGCACACGAGGGCCACTGGTTCGGGGAACTCACCCACAGCGGGTGCCGTGGGGATCACGCACCACCAGTGGTCTGAGATTCGCTGCGGCTGTCGGCGGGTGACAAGGGTGGGTGTATGGGACCTCGACGTTAGCTATGTCAACGGAGCATCAACCACACAGAGCACGATGACACCAACCGATGCGAAGTAAACCTCTCGTAAAGTTGATCACGCGTGATCTTCTTTCTCCGGTTCTGTTGATGGAGAAGGTAGGGGCCTCGAGGTGTCCCTCTTTGCCCCGGCATCTTCTCGGCGGGCAACTACCCGCCGGTGACTGTATCAAGTCGCTGCGAAGCAACTTATATTGTTATTTATATTCTGTGTGTACGGTGGCCATCACGGGCTTTATGTTGGCCATCCGTGGCATCTGTTGGCCTTTCTGCGGCATTGTGGTATTCTTTGCGTCCGCACGTCACCCTGTACGGGCTAACTGATGAGGTCGCGGGGGGGTGGGTCTCCACAACTTGGGGCGCCACATCTCCGGGGGCCGAGCGTGTAGTGGGGCGAACCCGTGGAGGTGTGTGTGGCGGCCGTGATCAGCGCGGTCGAAGAGACGACGCGCAGATTTCACCACAAATTCCTCAACACTGGGAACGCCCAAGTCTCGGGAAATCACGTCGTTGCGGACGAACCAACCCGCACCGGTGCAAATCCGTAGGGTGACGTTCTGTTGAGCTTGCATTCTTTGCTTTAGCTCCGGAGAACACAGCGCGTACCACGCTGGGGCAGCGTAGGTGAGCTTCGAGCGAAGGTAGGTCTTGTAGACCCCGATCTTAGCCTTCAGTGGCAGCTTGGATTGGAGGACAGGCCGGAGCCTCGCCCTGGCGGCCGCCGGCCTGGCGCGTCGCCTGAATGGCGTGCTGCGTCTGGGCGGTCATGCTCAACGACCTGTCGATTATCACGCCGAGGTACTTGACCGAGGTTTTCCACCCGATCTCCTGTCCTCGAAGTCTCACTGCGGGTAATACTGGGCGCCGGTGGGTAACAGGCAGCGCGGCGGTTTTCTCCACGTTGACTGCCACGCGCCACATGTCTAACCAGTCCGGGAGTTTATCCAGGACGCTCTGTATCCTCTTGCAGGCATTCTCAATATGTTGTGCGGTCGCAAAGTAGGCGCTGTCGTCCGCGTACAGTGCCAGCATGACATCCTTCTCCCTAGGAATGTCATCTGTGTACAACGCGTATAGCGATGGGGACAGACAGCTACCTTGGGGTACTGCCGCCGTAATGTGGCGTTTCCGGGATACTGCTTGCTCAATCGAGACAAAGAAGTTCCGGCCTCTCAAAAATGATGCCACCAGATGGACGATGGCTGGTGGTGTGGGCGTCGCCATCATCTTGTATAGTAATCCGTCGTGCCATACTCGGTCGAACGCCTTTTCAACGTCCAGGAAGACGCCGACCGTTGGCCACCGACGGATGAATCCTGCGGACAGGTGGTGTAATACGCGCGCAAGTTGGAGCGTCGTGGAATGGCCGCTGCGGAATCCGTGCTGTTCCTCCCGCGGTTCGATATAGGGAGTCAGCCTCTGCAGCAGCAGACGCTCGAACAACTTGGCGACGTGAGGCAGAAGAGTAATGGGCCGGTAACTTGAGGGCCGGCGACGATCCTTGCCCGGTTTCGGGAGCATTATGATCTTTCCCGTCTTCCAAACGTCGGGAAAGTAATGGGTCCTTAATATTCCGTTATATAATTTAGCCAGTGCGGCAAATCCCCTTCTTGGTAGGTATCGGAGGGTGTCTGTCGGGCAGCCGTCATATCCTGGCGCCTTTCTGCGGCTGAGGCGAAGTGCGGCCTTTTTCACCTCGGCCGGGGAGATGAATGTATCGCCGTCTAAATCCGGGGGAGTCGTCCTCAAGAACTCCTCCACGGTTTGCCCGACGTGGGTGTGAAATTCCCTGGTTTTCTCAGGGGCTTCTGCTGGAACAGGGTGAGGTGAGAACTGGACCTCCAGGTGCTTGGCGAATATCTCCGCTCGGTCCTGGGGGTCAAAATTCTGTATAAAATGAGACCATTTTTAAGCGAGGCATTGCGTATACAGTTAGCTGAATCTTTAATTTTGTCTCGACTGAATTATGCTGATGTTGTTGTTAGCCCGCGACTCCTGTCGAAATCAAAAAGAATTCTTCAACGAGTGCAGAATGCCTGTGCCAGATTTTGCTTCGATATCCCGTTGAGAGGACATGTAACTCCGTATCTGAATAAGCACTGTATGTTAAAAATGATCCATCGTCGTAAACTACACTTAGCTTGTCTCCTTTTCGGTATAGTTAAAGATAAAACACCGTCTTACTTGTATGACAAACTGAGTTGGATGGCTAGCCGTAGGTGTATTGAAACTAGGCAGTGCGCCGTACCTCTTGCAGTACAGCGCCATTTTTCTGCCGCATTTAGAGGCAGTTTTAGGTATGCAGCATCTAAGTGCTGGAACAACATTCCTCCGCCTATAAGGAACCTGCACTCTGTTTATAGTTTTAGAATTAAGCTTAAGCAGTACCTAATTGCTGAACAAAAACGGCAAGCTGAGCAAATACAAGATATTAGTATTGTATGAGAAACTTCCATCGCTTTGAATGCGTTTACTGCCTTATGCCTTTTGGCTTCTGCCTTTCTTCTACTGTTACTAATACAACTTACTATCTTCCCCTAAATTATTTTTTAAATTGACGGTGTTTATTGAGTTTTTATTATTTATTAATATTGATGTTATTTATTTATTTCTATGTATTTATTAGTACATTATTATTTATTTATTATTATGTAAATTGGGTGGTGTTGTTCTGTCGTGACTTCACTTTTGGGTTTAGCGGAAGATCAGTGTTAGTCAGTATAGACTAACATACATGCTGAGCTAGATCCTTCTTAGGACATACACTTCTTTTTAGTAGTTTTTAAATATTGTGTGTGCGTATGTGTGTATTGTACTAAAATAAAATTATTTCTTTCTTTCTTTCTTTCTTTCTCAAAGCGCCGTACCCCTTCGTTGTCCAGCAGAGGATAGGTGGGGAGTGTCGAATGTAGCAACACCTTATTTAAGGCGTATAGGTCCCTTTTGTTATCAGTTGCCCGGTCTATCACATTCTCCCAAGTCTGGCTACGCCATGCCTTGATGGCTTCTGAGACCTGGGCTGTTAAGGCATTCAGCCTAGTCTTTAGCACAGGACATCTGGTTCTGGCCCACAAGCGGCGTAGCGCACGCTTGTGGTTGATGTCGAGGCTTAACCGGGCGGGGAGAATAGGTCGACGTTGCTCTGGGCGCTGAGTCGTCTCGGTAGTGGCGGTGTCCTTGGCGGCTTCCATCCGTTCCATCAGATGTTGGGCGGCTGCCTCTACCTCTTCCGGGACGGAGAGCCTGCCAAGTGTGAGGACTTCCATTTCGTTGGCATAGGTTTGCCAGTCAATCCTCGCTCTCAACGGCATTCTCGGTGTCATTACCGCCGTTATTGCGAGAGTGATGAGGATGGGGAGGTGCTGCGTATCCAGGTCGTATAGCACCTCCACATTGATCGGGCAACTAAGGTTCCTATGCACAACGATGTCGAGGACGTCAGCGCTGCTAAAGGGGTTGCTAGGGATGTGAGTGGGAGCATCTGGTCCCAGCACTTGGTAGCCACTGGATTCGGCGTCTTCCAGCAGCTTTTTACCGACCGGGTTGATCTTACGAGAGCCCCACGCGGTGTTCTTCGCGTTGAGGTCTCCCGCAAGGATCGTCGGAGTGTTCCCATCAAGTATGTTCTTGAGGTCTTCAGGCGTGTAGCGGGGCGAGGGCGGTCGATAGCCGGCAAATAATCGCAATTCTCATCCGGCCGCGTGCACCAGGATCCCCTTGGCTCGAATCTCGGTGAAGTCCGGGTCCTCCAAGGGTTCGTGGACGACGTCCCTTCTGGCGAGGACTGCCGTGCCTCTGTAGGGCTTACCTCGCGGGGATAGTTCGTCCCTCCTGTACGCCGTATAATTGGCCACACTAAAGGGGACTCCGGGTCTCAATTTGGTTTCGCCCAGCATAATGACCTGGATATCTTGTTGCTGGGCGAGAAGACGTAGTTGGGAGATTTTTTCGGTAATCCCCCCGGGGTTCCAATAGAGGAGGCGTAGCATGCCGTTGGTGGATCTATCCATTGTACATCGTGCGGAGTGAGGTCAGTCTACGCCTTGCCATCTCCTGGGTATTTCCCCCAGAAGCAAGGGTTTGGAATAAATCAATCAGGGAGGCTACAATGAGTCCCATTACCTCCCTGATCGTTTCCCTTAACATGGTCTCAATGTTTATATTTGTGTTTACATTGGGGCGGCGGCTTCTGCTTCTCCTCGGAGCAGGTTCTGGTGCTGTTGGGATGCTCTGCGTGACTTGTCGCTGCATTGCGGGCTGAGCATCATCATGACCGCAATGCGCGCACAACGCCTCCCTCGCAGGCGCAGAGGCTGTCGTCTGCGGTTGAGTTCTTACGGTGGCTGTGGCTGCGACTGGGGCTTCTGGCTGGGCTATTGGGGGGGGCATGTTCCGCTGCTTGCCCTTCCGACGTTTGCCCTTCGGGCGCTGAGGCAGAGGAGCTCCCCTTGGAGTGGGCTCGTTGGCGGGAGGGACCAATGTTCCCACCGGTACTGGGACAGCGGGTGTTTCGGTCCGGTGTTGCCGCGGCCTCGGCGGCTGTGGAGTCGGTTGCGGGCGCGATGGAGGTAGAGGGAAATCCTCCACTTGCGGCGCCTGCGCCCTCCGACGTTCTGCGCGAGTTGGTCGCAGCGGACGTTCATTGCCCCTGGGAGGGGGTGGTGGTGGGTGCCTTTTAATTCCCCTTTTTCTTGCCTCCTTTATGTAGGCCGGGCATCTCTTATCATTAGCTGTATGCGCGCGCTGGCAGTTTGCGCAAGTAGCGGCCTGTTCCAACGGCCGTGGAACAATCTCGTGCGAGGTGGTTTTCACCGCACCTCACGCAGCGTATAGGGCGGTGACAGTTGGCCGATGAGTGGCCAAACGCCTGACAACGGTGACATTGCGGAACACCGCCGGCGCCTCTCCATCCCTCGATTGTAATGCCCGGCATATACAGCAACTCCTTAGTTGCGTAAAGCCGGGCAAGTTCCTCTTCTGGTAGGTGGGTTAGCGTGACATGGAAGAGGCAACCAGATCTGCCTCTGCCACCCGGGATGTGCCGTACGTGTAGCACGTCAAATCCCAACTCGGTGAGGGCGTCCTTAATATCCTGAGGATCTGTAGACGCCGGTAGTCCTCTTAGCGCTGCCTTCGATGGCACCTCGCTGGGTACACTGTAGCAGTACCATTTTATGTTTGGGTCTGCTACAGATACCTCCGTCAAGTAGTTTTGGATGACTCGGTATTCATTGGCGGATTTCGGTATAAACCGCACGCCGGTTTTTAAGGGACGCCCATTGGGGGCGTGGCCTAGCTTTGATTGGAGCGCCTTGAAAGAAAGAAAGAAAGAAAATAATTTTTATTTAGGACAATTAAACTAATATAAAACTAAGTATTAATGAAATTGAACTTAAAACAAAACTTGTCCTAAAAGGGGCATCAGACTCAGCATAATGCTGGTCAGTTGACCAGCGCTGATCTTCCGCTGAGCCCATAAGGCACATAAGGCCCATAAGGTAACGGCACGGCAGACATTACACCTTAACTTAGGACATAGAACAAAACAAACAATAATATAATCTTATATAGGTACATTAAATATATATGTAGTATATGGTATAAAACTGTAAATATATGATAAATATAAATGCAATAACTAATAGTAATATTAATGAATATACAAGTGTTGCAATTAAGAGAAATAAATAAATAAATAAACATTACATAAACATAAAAAGAGGTATTACAATTAAATACCACTTGTGTCCTGTCTTAGGTCGCATTGTGAGTGTTGGTGTTTATTTAAAAAAGTCTTCAATTTGCATCTGAATCCAGAAACAGATTGCTGATTTCTAATGGGCGGTGGAATGTTATTCCAACACCTTGAGGCTGCGTAACGAAAACTCCCCCGAAAACCAGCCGTACAATGGCGCTCAGAAGCGAGTTGTATCGCACATGTTCGCGAAGCGACCATTCCACGGCTTGATACCCAGGAAAGCTTATCATATAAGTAGCCTGGGACTTTGAATCTTATGACTCCAAAAAGAAGACACGCTAAGTGAAGTTTGCGACGGTGGATCATTTTCAAAATGGAATGCTTGTTCAGATATGGTGTAACGTGACCTCTTAATGGAATATCGAAGCAGAACCGAGCACAAGCATTCTGAACTCGCTGAATCAGCCTCTTAGTCCTAGCCAACAAGCGAGGGCCATAAACAACGTCAAGGTAATTTAGTTTGGCTAGAACTAGGGATTCTACTAGTTGAATACGTAATGATTCAGATAAGTAAGGCCTCATTTTGTACAAAACTTTGAGTTTGTAGAAACAGTTCCTTACTGAGTTAGCCACATGCTTTTCAAATCTCAGCTCACTATCTATTTCTAATCCCAAATTTCGTGCACTATAAACACTATAAACCCGTTCCACTGGTTTGTCCATTAGTAAAACTTTCATTGTTGGCACTAGGGCTGAAAGTTGACGTTTCGTACCGAATATGAGAAATTTAGTTTTGGTTGGGTTTAACAGTAAAGAATTGTCTTTAGACCAAGTGGTTATCTGAGCAAGATCCTCATTGAGTTTAGATATTGCACTATCAATTTCAGATGGCTTACATGAGATGTAGATTTGTGTATCATCTGCATAAAAATGATATTTGCAATGTTTTATGTGGTGTTCAATGTCAGCTGTATATAAAATAAAAAGAATTGGGCCTAAAATAGATCCTTGCGGTACGCCTCTAATTACCGGTGACTTCTTAGATGTTTGCAATAAACCACTGTTATTGTTTAACTTCACATATTGAAAACGTTGAGTAAGGTAGCTATAGAACCATTGAACCGCTTTTATGTCGAAACCGTAGTAGCCCAACTTAGAGATAAGTAAATTAATGTCGATGGAGTCAAAAGCCCGAGAAAAGTCTAGCAACATAAGGATTGTACACAATCCTTTATCCTGATCACAAATTACGTTATCTGTAACATCTAATAAAGCTGTTGCTGTACTGCGTCCCCTCCTAAAACCCGACTGTAAATCAGGAAGCAGATGGTTATGTTCGAGATAGTCTACCAGCTGTGAACAAATTACCTTTTCCAAAATCTTCGACAAACATGGTAAAATGCTAATAGGCCTAAGGTCCTTTAATTCAGATGGATTAGAGATTTTTGGTAAAGGGCGGACTATGGCGGTTTTCCAGGAGTCAGGAAAGGTCGATGAGCTGATAGACAAGTTTATGATGGCCGTAATGGCATTTAAACTGTGAGGCAGCGTCATTAGCAACATATTCAAACTTATGAGATCACAACCCTCTGCATTCGATTTTAAACTACGAATAATTTTGTGTACCCTATCTAAACTAACCTGCTTAATTTGAAAAGTTGAGTCACTAAATTTATGGAATGCATAGTAACTTAACAAAGACATAGTGACGTCAGAAGTGCCCGGTATATTTAAAAAACTATTATTAATAAGATCGGGATCGTCAAAAAGTAGCGGCAACTCCATGTTATTTTTAGGTAAAAGTGTATTTTTTAGGTTTTTCCATAAAGTCTTTGGATTATGAATTTTATTTATAATATTGTGTTTAAAGTAAGCTGATTTTTCAAAGTAAAGTGTACGATTAACTAATGATTTTAAACTTTTGTAGTATTCTTTTTTGCTTTGGAGATTGGTTTGATGATACTGTGCTGCAGCTTTATCACGCAACCTCATCATGAGTTTAACATTATCTGTGAGCCATGGAGGTGAACGATCTTTGATGATAATCGGTTTTATTGGCGCATGGAGGTCAAATAATGCCAAGACACTCTGGTTAAAAACATTTACTATCTCGTTAATGCTACCAATTGTCTCTATTCGGTCCCATCCCACAGTCGCCAAGTAGTCGCCTTGAAATGCACGATCCAATTTGGCAGGTTATCTACGACCAATGGCGGATAACTCTGCTTCCTCTCTGGTCCAGTGGGTGTAGATGTAGCCACCGGCTGTGGGGGCGGGGATGTGGCGCCAAAAGACATGGCCGCAGCTGAGCGGCCGGCTGCCATCTCCGGAACTCCCGGTACTTCGATGTACGACGTCGAACGCGACGGCGTTGGTGTGGACGATCCTGACTCATCGTCTGAATCCTCGCTGGAGGAGGATGAGGATGAGTGGGCGGAGGCGATCTCTTGACCGCCATCGTCCGCAGGTTCAATCGTTCGAGGGGTGGTCCCCTTATTAGGTTTCTTAGATAAGCATTCCTCTGAAGAGGAGCGTTTGCGACGGGCGGCCTTGGCAGCATATGACTGCACTTCAGTCGATGGACGCTCAGCTCCATCCGACGTTGAAGGACCTGCCACTGCTGGTCTCGGCAAAATGTAAGTATCGGCTGACCGTGGGGCCAGACGGGGGTCACGGGGTGGCCTTGGTGGGTCGGCCATGTTGATAGATGATTTAATGGTGATAAATAGTTATTGCGGTTCACCACATGACGCTTCAGACGAAGCTCTGGATGAAGCACACGAGGGCCACTAGTTCGGGGAACTCACCCACAGCGGATGCCGTGGGGATCACGCACCACCAGTGGTCTGAGATTCGCTGCGGCTGTCGGCGGGTGACAAGGGTGGGTGTATGGGATCTCGACGTTAGGTATGTCAACGGAGCATCAACCACACAGAGCACGATGACACCAACCGATGCGAAGTAAACCTCCGTAAAGTTGAACACACCGGGTCTTCTTGCTCCTTGATTTTGTGGAGTAGGTTGGGGCCTCGAGGTAGTCCTCTTTACCCCGGCATCTTCTCGGCGGGCAACAACCCGCCGGTGACTGGGTAAGCCTGTTGCGGCTTATATTTAGCAATCTTTGCGTACGGTGGCCATCACGGGCTTTATGTTGGCCATCCGTGGCGTCTGTTGGCCTTCTTCGGCGTTGCGGTACTTCTTATTTGCGACCTCATATTACCCTATACGGGCTGGCTGATGATGTCGCGAGGGGTTGGTCTCCACATCTTGGGGCGAAGCATCTCTGGCGGTCGTGCGTGCAGTGGTGCGATCCCGTGGAGGTGTGTGTGGCGGCCGTGTTCTGCGCGGTCAAAAAGACGGCGCGTAGTCTGCACCACAAATTCCTCGACACTGGGAACGCCCAAGTCGCGGGAAATGACATCGTTGCGGACGAACCAACCCGCTCCGGTGCATATCCGTAGGGTGATATTCTGTTGCACCTGCAACTTCTGCTTGAGACTCGGAGAGCACAGCGCGTACCAGGCTGGGGCAGCATAGGTGAGCTTCGAGCGAAGGTAGGTCTTGTAGACCCCGATCTTCGCCTTCAGGGGCATCTTAGATTGTAGGACAGGCCGGAGTTTCGCCCTGGCGCCTCGCATCGCCTGAATGGCGTACTGCGTCTGGGCGGCCATACTCAACGACCTGTCGATCTTCACCCCGAGGTACTTGACTGTGGTCTCCCACCTGATCACCTGTCCTCGAAGACTCAGCGTTGGAAGCACTGGTCGCCGGTGGGTAACAGGCAGCGCGGCGGTTTTCTCCACGTTGACTGCCATGCGCCACCTGTTTAACCATTCCGGGAGCTTGTTCAGGACGCGCTGTATTCTCTTGCAGGCTATATCCACTGAGTATGAGGTCGCAAAATAAGCGCTGTCGTCAGCGTATAGGGCCAGCATGACATCCCTCTCCCCTGGGATGTCGTTGGTGTACCACCCGTACAGCGCTGGGGACAAACAGCTACCCTGCGGAACTCCCGCAGTAATTGGACGTCTTCGGGATGTTACTGGCTCAACTGAAACGAAAAAGCTCCGGCCTCTCAGGAACGATGCCACCAGGTGAACGATAGCTGGCGGCGTGGGTGATCCTATCAACTTGAAGATGAGTCCGTCGTGCCATACTCGGTCGAACGCCTTTTAAACGTCCAGGAAGACGCCGACCGTAGGCCGCCGATGGACGAATTGCACGGCGAGATGGTGTAGTACGCGCACAAGTTGGAGCGTCGTGGAGTGGCCGCTGCGGAATCCATGCTGTTCCTCCCGTGGCTCTATGTGGGGAGTCAGCCTCCGCAGCAGTAGACGCTCAAACAACTTGGCGACGTGAGGCAATAGCGTGATGGGCCGGTAGCTTGAGGGCAGGCGACGATCCTTGCCCGGTTTCGGGAGCATTATAATTTTCCCGGTCTTCCAGACCTCGGGAAAATGGCGAGTCCGCAGGATACCGTTACACAGTTTCGCCAATGCGGCGAATCCCCTCCTAGGTAGAAACCGCAGAGTGTCTGGCGGGCAGCCGTCGTAGCCCGAAGCCTTTCTTCGGCTGAGGCGTTGTGCGACCTTCTTCACCTCAGCTGGGGAGATGAAGGAATCCCCGTCCAAATCAGGAGGGGTCTGGCACAGGAACTCTTCGACGGTCCGCCCAACGTGTTGGTGGAAATCCTTGATGTAGTAGGAGGTATCTGCTGGGACTGGGTGAGGCGAGAACTGGACCTCCAGGTGCTTGGCGAAGATCTCCGCGCGGTCCTGGGGGTCAAAACGTCGCACCCTTTCTGAGTCCAGCAGGGGATAGGTAGGCGGCGACGTGTTCAGCAGCATTTTGTTGAGCGCATACAGATCTCTTTGATTTTCGGTTGCCCGGTCAATCACATTCTCCCAGGTATGGCCGCGCCAGGCCTTGATGGCTTCTGATACCCGGGCTGTTAAGGCATTCAGCCTAGTCTTCAGCACAGGACATCTGGTTCTGGCCCACAAACGGCGCAAAGCACGTTTGTGGTTGATGTCGAGGCTTAACCGGGCGGGGAGAGTAGGGCGTCGATGATCTGGGCTCTGAGTCGTCTCGATGGTAGCGGAATCCTTGGCGGCTTCCATCCGTACCATTAGAAGGTGGGCGGCTGCCTCTACCTCTTCCGGGACGGAGAGCCTGCCGAAGGTGAGGGCTTCCATCTCGCTGGCATAGGACCTCCAATCGATCCTCGCTCTCAACGGCCTTCTTGGTGTTAATACCGCCGTTGTTGCGAGAGTGATGAGGATGGGGAGGTGCTGCGTGTCCAGATCGTATAGCACCTCCACGTTGATCGGATGGCTGAGGTTCCTATGCACAACGATGTCGATGACGTCCGCGCTGTACGTGGGGTTACTCGGGATGTGAGTCGGTGCGTCCGGTCCCAGCACTTGATAGCCGCTGGACTCGGCATCTTCCATCAGCTTTCTGCCGACCGGGTTTGTCACACGGGAACCCCATGCGGTGTTCTTCGCATTGAAGTCCCCTGCGACGATCGTCGAAGTGTTCACGCCTAGGATGTTCCTTAGGTCCTGAGGTGAGTAGCGGGCTGAAGGCGGTCGGTAAGCGGCAAAAAGCCTCAATTCTCGGCCGGCCGCTTGAACCGAAATCCCCTTACTTCGGATTTCTTCGTACTCCGGGTCGTCAAGAACTTCATGCACCACATCCCGTCGTGCAAGGACCGCCGTGCCTCTGTAAGCACGTCCCTGCGGAGATATCTCGTCCCGACGGTATGTGGTGAAGTTAGCCATCCTGAGAGTGTCTGCTGGTGACAGTTTGGTCTCGCCCAGCAAGATAATCTGGATATCTTGTTGCTGGGCGAGAAGGCGTAGTTGGTGGACCTTATCCTGGATCCCCCCCCGGGTTCCAATAAAGGAGGCGCAGGGTACCATCTACAGAGCTAATCATTGTAGATGGTACGAAGTGTGGTTAATCTGCGCCTCGCCGTCTCCTGGGCGTTGCCCCCAGTGGCCAGGGTCTGGAACAAGTCAATCAGGGAGACCATAATGGGACCCATTATCTCCCTGATTGCGTTCCTTACAGTGGATTCAATGTTTTCCTCGGTGGGAACTTGTGCGCGGCGGCTTCTACTTCTTCTTATTAATTCTGGAGCTGTTTGGGCCGTCTGGCGGTGCTTTGCGGCGGGTTCCGGCGCATTGCCATGGCCGCAATGCATGCAGGGTGTCTCCCTCGCCGGCTTGGAGGCTCTCGGCTGCGACTTGCGTCGGGGTGGAGCGATGATATCAACGTTATCAGTTATCGGGGTCTCTCGACGCGTGATTGGCTGAGCCGTTGTTAGGGGCGTGGCCCGCGATTTGCCCCGCCTGCGTTTGCCTTGACGCTGTGGAAGGGGCGCGCCTCTCTGGGTGGGCTCATTAGCGGGAGGGGCAAGTGTTCCTCCCGGTATTGCGACGGCGGGTGGGTCAGTCCGGGGTGGCTACTGCAGATTACGCGGCAGCGGTGTTGGCGCCGTTCGTGGTGGTGAGAAATCTTCCTCGCGGGGGGCCTGGGCCCTCCGGCGCTCCGCACGAGTCGGACGTGGAGGACGATCATTTCCCCGTGAAGGGGGTGGCGGTGGGTGCCTCTTAATGCCCCTCTTTCTAGCCTCTCTGGCGTAGACGGGGCATCTTTTGTCATTCGCCGTATGGGCACGCTGACAATTGGCGCATGTTGGGGCCTGTTCAAGTGGCCTTGGGCACTCTCGTGCGAGGTAGCTCTCGCCGCACCGCACGCATCTTATTTGCCGGTGGCAATTTGCCGAGGCGTGCCCAAACGCCTGACAGCGGTGGCACTGCGGGACCCCTCCGGCACCTCGCCATCCTTCGATGGTGATGCCCGGCATATATAGCAACTCCTTGGTTGCATATAGCCGGGCAAGCTCCTCTTCGGGCAAGTGGGTCAACGTAATGTGGAACAGGCATCTAGCTTTTCCTCTGCTCCCGGGGATGTGCCGCACATGCAGCACATCGAATCCCAGTTCTTGGAGGGCGGCCTTTATCTCGTGCGGGTCGGTGGCTGCCGGTAGTCCCCTCAGTGCCACTTTGGATGGCACCTCATTGGGGACACTGTAACAATACCACTTTATTGTGGCATCTGCTGCGGATATCTCCACCAGATATCTTTGTATAACCCTATACTCTGTGGCGGACTTCGGTATGAACCGCACACCTGTTTTGTAGGGACGACCGTTAGGAGCGTGGCCCAGGCGGTTGTGGAGAGTCTTGAAATGGGCAATCCAGTTAGGTAAATTATCCACTACCAGGGGTGGATAATTTTGTTGACGTTGAGCTCCGGTGGGTGTTGAAGTGGCCACCGGCTGGGGAGTGGTTGATCCGTGCTGCGGAGGCGGAGATGCAGCGCCGGTTGACATGGCCGCAGCCGAACGGCCGGGAGCCATCTCCTGTGCTCCTGGGATGTCGATATAGGACGTCGACCTCGACGGCGTAGGCGTGGACGTTCCTGACTTAAAAGATTCATCGTCCGAGTCATCGCTAGAGGATGAGGACGAGTGGGCGGGGGCGATCTCCTGACCGCCGTCATTAGCAGGCGTTGCTTGGGGGGTTGTCCCCTTGTTGGGTCTTTTTGGGGTTCGGTCATCAGAGGAGGAACGCTTTCGTCTGGCTGCCTTGGCAGCATATGTGGGCACTTCTGTTGATGGACGCGCAGCTCCATCAGACGACGAAGGCCCTGGCATCGCTGGCCTGGGCACCATTTGGGAGGCTTCTGCTGACCGAGAGGCCAGGCGGGGGTCTCGGGACGGCCTTGGTGGATCGGCCATGGTGTGTTACAGTAGATGGTGATAAGGCTAATGCGGTTCACCACATGACGCTTCTCACGAAGCACTGGGTGAAGCACACTTGGACCACTGGGTCGGGGAACTCACCCACAGCGGTTGCCGTGGGGATCACGCACCACCAGCGGTCAGAGATGCAGCTTGCGACAATCGGCGGGTGACTAAGGTGGGTGTATGGCGCGCTCGACGTTAGCAGTGAGTCAAACGGAGCAACAACCAAACAGAGCACGTTGCGACCGACCGATGCGAAGTGAACCTCCCGTAAAGTTGAGTCACTGGTTCTTCTTCCTCCTTGTAATCGGAGAAGGTAGGGGCCTCGAGGTATCCCTCTTTGCCCCGGCATCTTCTCGGCGGGCGACTACCCGCCGGTAACGAGATTTATTCCGCTATAGCGGATTGTTTGTTTACTGTCTTAGTGTTCGGTGGCCGTCACGGGCTTTGTGTTGGCCATCCGTTGCATCTGTTGGCCTTTCTGCGGCGTATTGGTATTCTTGGCGACTTCATGTATCGCCCTATACGGGCTGACCGATGATATCGCGAGGGGTTGGTCTCCACATCTTGGGACAGAGCATGTCTGGAGGCCGCGCGTGTAATGGAGCGATCCCGTGGAGGTGTGTGTGGCGGCCGTGGTTTGCGCGGTCAAAAAGACGGCGCGTTGTCATCGCCACAAATTCCTCGACACTGGGAACGCCCAGATCACGGGAGATCACCTCGTTGCGGACGAACCAACCCGCTCCGGTGCAAGTCCGTAGGGCGATATTCTGCTGGGTCTGGATCCTCTTCCTAAGGTCCGGAGAACACAGCGCGTACCAGGCTGGGGCAGAATACGTGAGCTTCGAGCGAAGGTAGGTCTTGTAGACCCCGATCTTCGCCTTCAGAGGAAGCTTGGATTGTAGGACAGGCCGGAGCTTCGCCATGGCGCCTCGCATCGCCTGAATGGCGTGCCGCGTCTGGGCGGCCATGCTCAACGACCTGTCGATCTTCACTCCGAGATACATGATCGAGGTCTCCCACCTGATCTCCTGTCCCCGAAGTCGTAGCGTTGGTAGCTCTGGTCGCCGGTGGGTGACAGGCAGCGCTGCGGTTTTCTCCACGTTGACTGCCATGTGCCACCTGTCTAACCACTCCGGAAGCTTGTTGAGGACTCGTTGGATCTTTGCACTTGCGGCTTTCATAGTCCTGGAGGATGCGAAGTAGGCGCTGTCGTCCGCGTACAGTGCCAGCATGACATCCCTCTCCCCTGGGATGTCATCGGTGTACTTCCCGTACAGTGCTGGGGACAGACAGCTACCCTGCGGTACTCCCGCCGTAATGTGGCGTTTAGTGGATGTCCTTTGTTCAACAGCAACAAAGTAGTCCCGGCCCTTCAAAAAGGATGCCACCAGATGGACGATGGCTGGTGGTGTGGTTGTCCTGATCAACTTGAATATCAGTCCGTCGTGCCATACTCGGTCGAACGCCTTCTCGACGTCCAGAAAGACGCCCACCGTAGGCCAACGACGGATGAACTTCGAAGCGAGGTGGTGTAGCACGCGCACAAGCTGGAGCGTCGTGGAGTGGCCGCTGCGGAACCCGTGCTGTTCCTCCCGTGGCTCGATATGGGGAGTCAGCCTCTGCAGCAACAGACGCTCAAACAGCTTGGCGACGTGGGGTAGTAGGGTGATGGGCCGGTAACTTGATGCCAGGCGTCGGTCTTTCCTAGGTTTAGGCAGCATTATAACCTTCCCGGTCTTCCAGACATCGGGAAAGTGGTGCGTCCGTAGGATGCCGTTGAAGAGTTTCGCCAATGCGGCGTATCCCCTTCTGGGTAGGTATCTTAGAGTGTCAGGCGGGCAGCCGTCGTAGCCCGGTGCCTTCCTTCTGTTGAGGCGTTGAGCGGCCTTCTTCACCTCGAATGGGGAGATGAAGGCATCCCCGTCTAAGTCCAGGGGAGTTTGGCTTAAGAAATCTTCAACGGTCCGTCCGACATGTTGGTGGAATTCATGGACTTCTTTTGTGGTTTCCGCTGGGACTGGGTGGGGCGAGAACTGGACCTCCAGGTGCCTAGCGAAGATCTCCGCACGGTCCTGGGGGTCAAAACGTCGTACCCCTTCATTGTCCAGCAGCGGATAGGTCGGTGGCGAGATGTGTAACAACGTCTTGTTCAAGGCGTATAAGTCCCTCCTATTTTCGGTTGCCCGGTCTATCTCATTCTCCCAGGTATGGCCGCGCCAAGCCTTTACGGCTTCTGATACTTGGGCTGTTAAGGCATTCAGCCTAGTCTTCAGCACAGGACATCTAGTTCTGGCCCACAAACGGCGTAACGCGCGCTTGTGGTTGATGTCGAGGCTCAACCGGGCGGGGAGAGTAGGTCGTCGATGGTTTGGTCTCTGAGACGTCTCGGTGGTAGCGGCGTCCTTGGCGGCTTCCATCCGTTCCATTAGGAGGCGGGCGGCTGCCTCAACCTCTTCCGGGACGGAGAGCCTGCCGAGTGTGATGGCTTCCATTTCGTTGGCATAGGAACTCCAGTCGATCCTCGCTCTCAACGGCCTTCTTGGTGTTAATACCGCCGTTGTTGCGAGAGTAATGAGGATGGGGAGGTGCTGCGTGTCCAGATCGTATAGCACCTCCACGTTGATCGGACAGCTGAGATTCCTATGCACAACGACATCGAGAACGTCAGCACTGTGGTTCGGGTTTCCTGGTATATGCGTGGGGACATCCGGTCCCAACACCTGGTAGCCGCAGGATTCGGCATCTGCCAGCAGCTTCTTCCCGACCGGGTTGGTGACTCTGGAGCCCCACGCTGGATCCTTGGCGTTGAAGTCCGCCGCGAGAATCGCCGGGGTGTCCCCGCCGAGAATGTTGTGGAGGTCCTGTGGGTTGTAGCGCGCAGAGGGCGGCCGGTATCCGGCATAGATCCTCATTTCCCGTCCGGCCGCTTGCACTAGGATTCCCTTTGACCGGATCTCTTCAAATTCCGGGTCGTCTACAACTTGGTGGACCACGTCTCGCCTTGCGAGGACCGCAGATACTTCGTCCCGACGGTATGCCGTGTAGTTTGCCATCCTGAGAGACTCGTTGGGTAGCAATTTGGTCTCGACCAGCAAGATAATCTGGATATCTTGTTGCTGGGCGAGAAGACGTAACTGGGGGATTTTATTAGCAATCCCCCCAGGGTTCCAGTAAAGGAGGCGTAGATTACCATCTGCTGTGTTATCCATTGTAGATGGTGCGGAGAGTGGTCAATCTACGCCTCGCCATCTCTTGGGTGTTACCCCCAGAGGCGAGTGTCTGGAATAGGTCGATCAGGGAGGCCATAATGGGGCCCATTACCTCCCTGATCGTATTCCTTAAAATGGTTTCCATTTCAGTGTTTAGGGCACTAGGTGCCTTGTTGCGGCGACTTCTGCTTCTCCTGGTTTCAGTTACTGGGGCTGGTTGAGGCATCACTTCTGTTCGGCGATGCATTGCGGCTGGGATTTGCACGTTTCCGTGCCCGCAATGAGCGCAGGGCGTTTCCAACGCAGGTTTCTCAGCTGCCGACTGTGATTGGCGTTGGGTCTGGCCAATAGCGGCGACCGAGGCTTGCTGTCGCGCCATTGGCTGGCCTGTTTCGAGGGGCGTGGCCTGAGATTTTCCCCGCCTTCGTTTGCCTTTCTGGCGCTGCGGTAGCGGGGCGCCTCTCGGAACGGGTTCGTTCGCGGGAGGAGCCAATGTTGCTCCCGGTATTATCACGGCGGGTGGGTCTCGGGGCTGCTGCGCTCTGCGCGGCAGCGGTATCGGCGCCGGGCGTGGCGGCGAGAAGTCCTCTTCGCGGGGCGCCTGGGCCCTCCGGCGTTCCGCGCGGGTCGGGCGTAGCGGGCGTTCTTGGCCCCGAGAGGGGGATGGCAGTGGGTGCCTCTTGATGCCCCGCTTCCTGGCCTCCTTGATGTAGGCGGGGCACCGTTTGTCGTTAGCGGTGTGGGCTCTCTGACCGTTTGCACAGGTGGCGGGCTGCTCCAGGGGCCTTGGGCACTCCCTGGCGAGGTGGTTTTCTCCGCACCTCACACATCTAATAGGGCGGTGGCAGTTTGCCGAGGCGTGCCCAAACGCCTGGCAGCGGTGGCATTGTGGCACCCCCCCGGCGCCTCTCCATCCCTCGATGGTGATGCCCGGCATGTATAGCAACTCCTTGGTTGCATACAGCCGGGCAAGCTCCTCTTCTGGGAGGTGGTTCAAAGTCAGGTGGAAGAGGCAGCCTGGTTTACCTTTTCCACCGGGAATGTGCCTGACATGAAGCACCTCGAAGCCCAATTCCAGAAGGGCGGTCTTGATCTCCTGTGGATCCGTGGCTGCAGGTAATCCCCTCAGTGCCACTTTGGATGGCACTTCATTGGGGACACTGTAGCAGTACCACCTTATGTTGGTGTCTACCGCTGACACCTCGGTCAGGTATTGTTGGATGATTCTGTATTCGGCGGCGGATTTTGGGATAAACCGCACGCCGGTTTTGAATGGTCGTCCATTGGGAGCATGGCCCAGTCGGGTGTGGAGCGTCTTGAAATGAGCGCTCCAGTTGGGCAGGTTATCCACAACCAGGGGTGGATAACTCTGCTGTCGCTCGGTTTTGGTGGGCGTCGATGTCGCCACCGGCTGGGGGGTCCTAGACCCGTGCTGAGGAGGCGATGGTGGGGCGCTGGTTGCCACGGGCGCAGCAGGGCGGCTGGATGTCATCTCCGGCACACCAGGGACGTCAATCCGTAAAGTTGATCGACTTGGTCTTCTTCCTCCTTGTGTACGGAGAAGGTAGGGGCCTCGAGGTAAACCTCTTTACCCCGGCATCTTCTCGGCGGGCTACTACCCGCCGGTATCTGGATAAAGCCGCGAAGCGGCTTGTGTTTTGCAGTCATTGCGTACGGTGGCCATCACGGGCTTTATGTTGGCCATCCGTGGCGTCTGTTGGCCTTCTTCGGCGTAGTGGTACTTCTTGTTTGCGACCTCATATCACCCTATACGGGCCGACTGATGAGCTCGCGGGGGGTTGGTCTCCACATCTTGGGACGAAGCATATCTGGAGGTCGTGCGTGAAGTGGAGCGATCCCGTGGAGGTGTGTGTGGCGGCCGTGATCAGCGCGGTCAAACAGACGGCGCGTTGTTTGCACCACAAATTCCTCGACACTGGGAACGCCCAAGTCGCGGGAAATGACATCGTTGCGGACGAACCAACCCGCTCCGGTGCATATCCGTAGGGTGATATTCTGTTGTGCCTGTATCTTCTCCTTGAGTCTCGGAGCGCACAGCGCGTACCAGGCTGGGGCAGCATAGGTGAGCTTCGAGCGAAGGTAGGTCTTGTAGACCCCGATCTTCGCCTTCAGGGGCAGCTTAGATTGGAGGACAGGCCGGAGTCTCGCCCTCGCGGCGCGCAGCGCCTGGATGGCGTGTCGCGTCTGGGCGGCCATACTCAACGACCTGTCGATCTTCACCCCGAGGTAAGTGACCGAGGTCTCCCACCTGATCTCCTGTCCTCGAAGTCTCAACGTAGGTAGTTCTGGTCGCCGGTGGGTGACTGGCAGCGCAGCAGTTTTCTCCACGTTGACTGCCATGCGCCACCTGTCTAACTAGTCCGGGAGTTTGTCAAGGACGCGCTGTATTCTCTTGCAGGATGACTTCGCATTGTTAGAGGTCGCAAAATACGCACTGTCGTCGGCGTATAGTCCCAGCAAGACATCCCTCTCCCCTGGGATGTCATTTGTGTACCATCCGTACAGTGCTTGGGACAAGCAGCTACCCTGCGGTACTCCCGCAGTAATAGGGCGTCTCCGGGAAGTGGTTTGCTCAACCGAAACGAAAAAGCTCCGGCCCCTCAGGAACGATGCCACCAGGTGGACGATTGCTGGCGGTGTGGGTGTCTCCATAATTTTATATATAAGTCCGTCGTGCCATACTCGGTCGAACGCCTTTTCAACGTCCAGGAAGACGCCGACCGTAGGCCGCCGACGGACGAATTGCACAGCGAGGTGGTGGAGCACGCGCACAAGTTGGAGCGTCGTGGAGTGGCCGCTGCGGAATCCAAACTGTTCCTCCCGTGGTTCAAGGTGGGGAGTCAGCCTCTGCAGCAGTAGACGCTCAAACAACTTGGCGACGTGGGGTAGTAACGTGATGGGCCGGTAGCTGTAGGGCAGGCGCCGATCTTTGCCCCGTTTCGGGAGCATGATGACTTTCCCGGTCTTCCAGACCTCGGGAAAGTGGCGGGTCCGCAGGATGCCGTTAAACAGCTTCGCCAGGGCAGCGAATCCCCTTCTGGGCAGGAAACGGAGAGTTTCTGGCGGGCAGCCGTCATAGCCCGGAGCCTTTCTTCGGCTGAGGCGTAGTGCGGCCTTCTTCACCTCGGCTGGGGAGATGAAGGTATCCCCGTCCAAATCAGGGGGGGTCTGGCCCAGGAACTCTTGCACGGTCCGCTCGACGCGAAGGTGGAACTCCTTGTTTTGGGTGGACGCATCTGCTGGAACTGGATGAGGCGAGAACTGGACCTCCAGGTGTTTGGCGAAGAGCTCCGCACGGTCCTGGGGGTCAAAACGTCGCACCCCTTCAGAGTCCAGCAGGGGGTATGTGGGCAGTGGAGCACTCAGTAACACTTTATTCAGAGTGTGAAGGTCCCTTTGGTTTTCGGTTGCCCGGTCAATCGCATTCTCCCAGATATGGCCGCGCCAAGCCTTGATGGCTTCTGATACCTGGGCTATTAAGGCATTCAGCCTAGTCTTTAGCACAGGACATCTAGTTCTGGCCCACAAACGGCGCAACGCACGCTTGTGGTTGATGTCGAGGCTTAACCGGGCGGGGAGAGTAGGTCGTCGTTGAGTTGAGCTCTGGGTCGTCTCGGTGGCCGTAAAGTTGACGCGCGATCTTCTTTCTCCGGTTCATTCATTGATGGAGAAGGTAGGGGCCTCGAGGTGTCCCTCTTTGCCCCGGCATCTTCTCGGCGGGCAACTACCCGCCGGTGACTGTATAAAGTCGCTGCGAAGCAACTTATATGTTATTTACGTTCTGTGTGTACGGTGGCCATTACGGGCTTTATGTTGGCCATCCGTGGCATCTGTTGGCCTTTCTGCGGCATTGTGGTATCCTTTGCGTCCGCACGTCACCCTGTACGGGCTAACTGATGAGGTCGCGGGGGGTGGGTCTCCACAACTTGGGGCGCAACATCTCCGGGGGCCGAGCGTGTAATGGGGCGAACCCGTGGAGGTGTGTGTGGCGGCCGTGATCGGCGCGGTCGAAGAGACGGCGCGCAGATTTCACCACAAATTCCTCAACACTGGGAACGCCCAAGTCTCGGGAAATCACGTCGTTGCGGACGAACCAACCCGCACCGGTGCAAATCCGTAGGGTGACGTTCTGTTGAGCTTGCATTCTCTGCTTTAGCTCCGGAGAACACAGCGCGTACCACGCTGGGGCAGCGTAGGTGAGCTTCGAGCGAAGGTAGGTCTTGTAGACCCCGATCTTAGCCTTCAGCGGCAGCTTGGATTGGAGGACAGGCCGGAGCCTCGCCCTGGCGGCGCGCGTCGCCTGAATGGCGTGCTGCGTCTGGGCGGTCATGCTCAACCACCTGTCGATTATCACGCCGAGGTACTTGACCGAGGTCTTCCACCCGATCTCCTGTCCTCGAAGTCTTACTGCGGGTAGTACTGGGCGCCGGTGGGTAACAGGCAGCGCGGCGGTTTTCTCCACGTTGACTGCCACGCGCCACCTGTCTAACCAGTCCGGGAGTTTATCCAGGACGCGCTGTATCCTCTTGCAGGCATTCTCAATGTGTTGTGCGGTCGCAAAGTAGGCGCTGTCGTCCGCGTACAGTGCCAGCATGACATCCTTCTCCCTAGGAATGTCATCTGTGTACAACGCGTATAGCGATGGGGACAGACAGCTACCTTGGGGTACTCCCGCCGTAATGTGGCGTTTCCGGGATACTGCTTGCTCAACCGAGACATAGAAGTTCCGGCCTCTCAAAAATGATGCCACCAGATGGACGATGGCTGGTGGTGTGGGCGTCGCAATCATCTTGTATAATAAACCGTCGTGCCATACTCGGTCGAACGCCTTTTCAACGTCCAGGAAGACGCCGACGGATGAATCCTGCGGACAGGTGATGTAAGACGCGCGCAAGTTGGAGCGTCGTAGAGTGGCCGCTGCGGAATCCGTGCTGTTCCTCCCGCGGTTCGATATAGGGAGTCAGCCTCTGCAGCAGCAGACGCTCGAACAACTTGGCGACGTGGGGCAGAAGAGTAATGGGCCGGTAACTTGAGGGCAGGCGACGATCCTTGCCCGGTTTCGGGAGCATTATTATTTTTCCCGTCTTCCAAACGTCGGGAAAGTAATGGGTCCTCAATATACCATTATATAATTTGGCCAGTGCGGCGAATCCCCTTCGTGGTAGGTATCAGAGGGTATCTGGCGGGCAACCGTCGTATCCTGGCGCCTTTCTGCGGCTGAGGCGAAGTGCAGCCTTTTTCACCTCTGCCGGGGAGATAAATGTATCGCCGTCTAAATCCGGGGGAGTCGTCCTCAAAAACTCCTCCACAGTATGCCCGACGTGGGAGTGAAATTCCCTGGTTTCTTCAGAGGCTTCTGCTGGAACAGGGTGAGGCGAGAACTGGACCTCCAGGTGCTTGGCGAATATCTCCGCTCGGTCCTGGGGGTCAAAGCGCCGAACCCCTTCGTTGTCCAGCAGAGGATAGGTTGGGAGTGAAGAATGTAGCAACACCTTGTTTAGGGCGTATAGATCCCTCTTGTTGTCGGTTGCCCGGTCTATCGCATTCTCCCAAGTCTGGCCGCGCCATACCTTGATGGCTTCTGAGACCTGGGCTGTTAAGGCATTCAGCCTAGTCTTCAGCACAGGACATCTGGTTCTGGCCCACAAGCGGCGTAGCGCACGCTTGTGGTTGATGTCGAGGCTTAACCGGGCGGGGAGAATAGGTCGACGTTGCTCTGTGCGCTGAGTCGTCTCAGTAGTGGCGGTGTCCTTGGCGGCTTCCATCCGTTCCATCAGGTGTTATGCGGCTGCCTCGACCTCTTCCGGGACGGAGAGCCTGCCAATTGTGAGGACTTCCATTTCGTTGGCATAGGTTTGCCAATCTATCCTCGCTCTCAGCGGCATTCTCGGTGTCATTACCGCCGTTATTGCGAGAGTGATGAGGATGGGGAGGTGCTGCGTATCCAGGTCGTATAGCACCTCCACACTGATCGGGCAACTTAGGTTCCTATGCACAACGATGTCAAGGACGTCAGCGCTGCTAAAGGGGTTGCTAGGGATGTGAGTGGGAGCATCTGGTCCCAGCACCTGGTAGCCACTGGCCTCGGCGTCTTCCAGTAGCTTTTTACCGACCGGGTTGATCGTGCGGGAGCCCCACGCGGTGTTCTTCGCGTTGAGGTCTCCCGCAAGGATCGTCGGAATGTTCCCATCGAGTATATTTCTTAGGTCTTCAGGCGTGTAGCGGGGCAAGGGCGGTCGGTAACCGGCAAATAATCGTAATTCTCGTCCGGCCGCGTGCACAAGGATCCCTTTGGTTCGGATTTCGATGAAGTCCGGGTCCTCCAAGGGTTCGTGGACGACATCCCTTCGGGCGAGGACTGCCGTGCCTCTGTAGGGCTTACCTCGCGGGGATAGTTCGTCCCTCCTGTATGCCGTATAATTGGCCACACTAAAGGGGGCTCCGGGTCTCAATTTGGTTTCGCCCAGCATAATGACCTGGATATCTTGTTGCTGGGCGAGAAGACGTAGTTGGGAGATTTTTTCGGTAATCCCCCCGGGGTTCCAATAGAGGAGGCGTAGCATGCCGTTGGTGGATCTATCCATTGTACATTGTACGGAGTGAGGACAGTCTACGCCTTGCCATCTCCTGAGTATTTCCCCCAGAAGCAAGGGTTTGGAACAAATCAAT
This sequence comes from Malacosoma neustria, assembly GCA_963693495.1. Taxonomy (NCBI): domain Eukaryota; kingdom Metazoa; phylum Arthropoda; class Insecta; order Lepidoptera; family Lasiocampidae; genus Malacosoma; species Malacosoma neustria. The sequence goes on from OY856381.1 coordinate 16,111,482, forward strand.
CAGGGAGGCTACAATGGGTCCCATTACCTCCCTGATCGTTTCCCTTAGCGTGGTCTCTATGTTTGTGTTTATGTTTACGTTGGGGCGGCTTCTGCTACTCCTCGGAACCGGTTCTGGAGCTGTTGGGATGCTCTGCGTGGCTTGTCGCTGCGTTGCGGGCTGAGCATCATCATGGCCGCAATGCGCGCACAACGCCTCCCTCACAGGCGCAGAGGCTGTCGTCTGCGGTTGAGTTCTGGTGGTGACTGTGGCTGTGGCTGCGACTGGGGCTTCTGGCTGGGCTATTGTGGGGGGCATGTTCCGCTGCTTGCCCTTCCGACGTTTGCCCTTCGGGCGCTGAGGCAGAGGAACTCCCCTTGGAGTGGGCTCGTTGGCGGGAGGGACCAATGTTCCTACCGGTGCTGGGACAGCGGGTGTTTCGATCCGTTGTTGCCGCGGCCTCGGCGGCTGTGGTGTCGGTTGCGGGCGCGATGGAGGTAGAGGGAAATCCTCCATTTGCGGCGCCTGCGCCCTCCTACGTTCTGCACGAGTTGGTCGCAGCGGACGTTCATTGCCCCTGGGAGGGGGTGGTGGTGGGTGCCTTTTGATCCCTCTTTTTCTTGCCTCCTTTATATAGGCCGGGCATCGCTTATCGTTTGCTGTGTGCGCGCGCTGACAGTTTGCGCAAGTAGCGGCCTGTTCCAGAGGCCGTGGACAATCACGTGCGAGGTGGTTATCGCCGCACCTCACGCAGCGTATAGGGCGGTGACAGTTGGCCGATGAGTGGCCGAACGCCTGGCAACGGTGAAATTGCGGAACACCTCCGGTGCCGCGCCATCCCTCGATTGTAATGCCCGGCATATACAGCAACTCCTTAGTTGCGTAAAGCCGGGCAAGTTCCTCTTCTGGTAAATGGGTTATCGTTACATGGAAGAGGCAACCAGATCTGCCTCTGCCACCCGGGATGTGCCGTACGTGTAGCACGTCAAATCCCAGCTCGGTGAGGGCGTCCTTAATATCCTGAGGATCTGTAGACGCCGGTAGTCCTCTTAGCGCTGCCTTCGATGGCACCTCGCTAGGTACGCTGTAGCAGTACCATTTTATGTTAGGGTCCGCTACAGACACCTCCGTCAGGTAATTTTGGATAATCCTATATTCGTTGGCGGATTTCGGTATAAATCGCACGCCGGTTTTAAAAGGACGCCCATTGGGGGCGTGGCCTAACTTTGATTGGAGCGCCTTGAAATGTGCGATCCAATTTGGCAGGTTATCTACGACCAATGGCGGATAACTCTGCTTCCTCTCTGGTCCAGTGGGTGTAGACGTAGCCACCGGCTGTGGGGGCGGGGATGTGGCGCCAAGAGACATGGCCGCAGCTGAGCGGCCGGCTGCCATCTCCGGAACTCCCGGTACTTCTATGTATGACGTCGAACGCGACGGCGTCGGTGTGGACGATCCTGACTCATCGTCTGAATCCTCGTTGGAGGAGGATGAGGAAGAGTGGGTGGAGGCGATCTCTTGACCGCCATCATCTGCAGGTTCTATCGTTAGAGGAGTGGTCCCCTTGTTGGGTTTCTTTGCTGAACGATCCTCCGAAGAGGAGCGTTTGCGACGGGCGGCCTTGGCAGCATATGACTGCACTTCAGTCGATGGATGCTCAGCTCCATCCGACGTTGAAGGACCTGCCACTGCTGGTCTCGGCAAAATATAAGTGTCGGCTGACCGTGGGGCCAGACGGGGGTCTCGGGGTGGCTTTGGTGGGTCGGCCATGTTGGTAAATGATTGGATAGTGATGAATGGTTAATGCGGTTCACCACATGACGCTTCAAACAAAGCTCAGGGTGAAGCGCACGAGGGCCACTGGCTCGGGGAACTCACCCACAGCGGATGCCGTGGGGATCACGCACCACCAGTGGTCTGAGATTCGCTGCGGCTGTCGGCGGGTGACTAGGGACCTCGACGTTAGCAATGTAAACGGAGCATCAACCACACAGAGCACGATGACACCAATTGATGCGAAGTAAACCTCCTCCGTAAAGTTGACGCGCGATCTTCTTTCTCCAGTTGATGGAGAAGGTAGGGGCCTCGAGGTGTCCCTCTTTGCCCCGGCATCTTCTCGGCGGGCAACTACCCGCCGGTGACTGTATAAAGTCGCTGCGAAGCAACTTATATGTTATTTACATTCTGTGTGTACGGTGGCCATCACGGGCTTTATGTTGGCCATCCGTGGCATCTGTTGGCCTTTCTGCGGCATTGTGGTTTCCTTTGCGTCCGCACGTCACCCTGTACGGGCTAACTGATGAGGTCGCGGGGGGTGGGTCTCCACAACTTGGGGCGCAACATCTCCGGGGGCCGAGCGTGTAGTGGGGCGAACCCGTGGAGGTGTGTGTGGCGGCCGTGATCGGCGCGGTCGAAGAGACGGCGCGCAGATTTCACCACAAATTCCTCAACACTGGGAACGCCCAAGTCTCGGGAAATCACGTCGTTGCGGACGAACCAACCCGCACCGGTGCAAATCCGTAGGGTGACGTTCTGTTGAGCTTGCATTCTCTGCTTTAGCTCCGGAGAACACAGCGCGTACCACGCTGGGGCAGCGTAGGTGAGCTTCGAGCGAAGGTAGGTCTTGTAGACCCCGATCTTAGCCTTCAGCGGCAGCTTGGATTGGAGGACAGGCCGGAGCCTCGCCCTGGCGGCGCGCGTCGCCTGAATGGCGTGCTGCGTCTGGGCGGTCATGCTCAACGACCTGTCGATTATCACGCCGAGGTACTTGACCGAGGTCTTCCACCCGATCTCCTGTCCTCGAAGTCTCACTGCGGGTAGTACTGGGCGCCGGTGGGTAACAGGCAGCGCGGCGGTTTTCTCCACGTTGACTGCCACGCGCCACCTGTCTAACCAGTCCGGGAGTTTATCCAGGACGCGCTGTATCCTCTTGCAGGCATTCACAATGTGTTGTGCGGTCGCAAAGTAGGCGCTGTCGTCCGCGTACAGTGCCAGCATGACATCCTTCTCCCTAGGAATGTCATCTGTGTACAACGCGTATAGCGATGGGGACAGACAGCTACCTTGGGGTACTCCCGCCGTAATTTGGCGTTTCCGGGATGCAACTTGCTCAACCGAGACAAAGAAGTTCCGGCCTCTCAGAAATGATGCCACCATATGGACGATGGCTGGTGGTGTGGGCGTCGCAATCAACTTGTATAGTAGTCCGTCGTGCCATACTCGGTCGAACGCCTTTTCAACGTCCAGGAAGACGCCGACCGTTGGCCGCCGACGGATGAATCCTGCTGACAAGTGGTGTAGTACGCGCGCAAGTTGGAGCGTCGTGGAGTGGCCGCTGCGGAATCCGTGCTGTTCCTCCCGCGGTTCGATATAGGGAGTCAGCCTCTGCAGCAGCAGACGCTCAAACAACTTGGCGACGTGGGGCAGAAGAGTAATGGGCCGGTAACTTGAGGGCAGGCGACGATCCTTGCCTGGTTTCGGGAGCATTATTATTTTTCCCGTCTTCCAAACGTCGGGAAAATAATGGGTCCTCAATATACCATTATATAATTTGGCCAGTGCGGTGAATCCCCTTCGTGGTAGGTATCGGAGGGCATCTGGCGGGCAACCGTCGTATCCTGGCGCCTTTCTACGGCTGAGGCGAAGTGCAGCCTTTTTCACCTCTGCCGGGGAGATAAATGTATCGCCGTCTAAATCCGGGGGAGTCGTCCTCAAAAACTCCTCCACAGTATGCCCGACGTGGGAGTGAAATTCCCTGGTTTCTTCGGAGGCTTCTGCTGGAACAGGGTGAGGTGAGAACTGGACCTCCAGGTGCTTGGCGAATATCTCCGCTCGGTCCTGGGGGTCAAAGCGCCGAACCCCTTCGTTGTCCAGCAGAGGATAGGTTGGGAGTGAAGAGTGTAGCAACACCTTGTTTAGGGCGTATAGATCCCTCTTGTTGTCGGTTGCCCGGTCTATCGCATTCTCCCAAGTCTGGCCGCGCCATGCCTTGATGGCTTCTGAGACCTGGGCTGTTAAGGCATTCAGCCTAGTCTTCAGCACAGGACATCTGGTTCTGGCCCACAAGCGGCGTAGCGCACGCTTGTGGTTGATGTCGAGGCTTAACCGGGCGGGGAGAGTAGGTCGTCGATGAGTAGAACTCTGTGTCATCTCGGTGGTGGCGGCATCCTTGGCGGCTTCCATCCGTTCCATTAGGAGGTGGGCGGCTGCCTCAACCTCTTCCGGGACGGAGAGCCTGCCGAGTGTGATGGCTTCCATTTCGTTGGCATAGGAACTCCAGTCGATCCTCGCTCTCAACGGCCTTCCTGGTGTTAATACCGCCGTTGTTGCGAGAGTGATGAGGATGGGGAGGTGCTGCGTGTCCAGATCATAGAGCACCTCCACGTTGATCGGACAGCTGAGATTCCTATGCACAACGACATCGAGAACGTCAGCGCTGTGGTACGGGTTTCCTGGTATGTGCGTGGGGGTATCAGGTCCCAGCACCTGGTAGCCGCAGGATTCGGCATCTGCCAGCAGCTTCTTCCCGACCGGGTTGGTGACTCTGGAGCCCCACGCTGGATCCTTGGCGTTGAGGTCCGCCGCGAGAATCGCCGGGGTGTCCCCGCCGAGAATGTTGTGGAGATCCTGTGGGTTATAGCGCGCAGAGGGCGGCCGGTATCCGGCATAGATCCTCAGTTCCCGTCCGGCCGCTTGCACTAGGATTCCCTTTGACCGGATCTCTTCGAACTCCGGGTCGTCTACCACTTGGTGGACCACGTCTCGCCTTGCGAGGACCGCCGTGCCTCTGTAGGCGTGTCCCCGCGGAGATACCTCGTCCCGACGGTGAGTCGTGTAGTTTGCCATCCTTAAGGAGTCGGTCGGTAGCAACTTGGTCTCGCCCAGCAGGATAATCTGGATATCTTGTTGCTGGGCGAGAAGACGTAACTGGGGGATTTTATTAGCAATCCCCCCAGGGTTCCAGTAAAGGAGGCGTAGATTACCATCTGTTGTGTTATCCATTGTAGATGGTGCGGAGAGTGGTCAATCTACGCCTCGCCATCTCTTGGGTGTTACCCCCAGAGGCGAGAGTCTGGAATAGGTCGATCAGGGAGGCCATAATGGGGCCCATTACCTCCCTGATCGTATTCCTTAGAATGGATTCCATCTCAGCGTTTAGTGCAGTAGGTGCCTTGTTGCGGCGACTTCTGCTTCTCCTGGTTTCTGTAACTGGGGCTGGTTGCGGCATCACGTCTATTTGGCGGTTCATTGCGGCTGCGATTTGCACGTTTCCGTGCCCGCAATGAGCGCAGGGCGTTTCCAACGCAGGTTTCACGGCTGCCGACTGTGGTTGGCGTTGGGTCTGGCCAATGGCAGCGGCCGAGGCTTGCTGTCGCGCCATTGGCTGGCCTGTTTCGAGGGGCGTGGCCTGAGATTTGCCCCGCCTTCGCTTGCTTTTCTGGCGCTGCGGTAGCGGGGCGCCTCTCGGAACGGGTTCGTTCGCGGGAGGAGCCAATGTTGCTCCCGGTATTGTCACGGCGGGTGGGTCTCTGGGTTGTTGCGCTCTGCGCGGTAGCGGTGTCGGCGCCGGGCGTGGCGGCGAGAAGTCCTCTTCGCGGGGCGCCTGGGCCCTCCGGCGTTCCGCGCGGGTCGGGCGTTGCGGGCGCTCTTGGCCCCGAGAGGGGGGTGGCGGTGGGTGCCTCTTGATGCCCCGCTTCCTGGCCTCCTTGATGTAGGCGGGGCACCGTTTGTCATTTGCTGGGTGGGCTCTCTGGCAGTTGGCACAGGTGGCGGGCTGCTCCAGGGGCCTTGGGCACTCCCTGGCGAGGTGGTTTTCACCGCACCTCACACATCTTATGGGGCGGTGGCAGTTTGCCGAGGCGTGCCCAAACGCCTGGCAGCGGTGGCATTGTGGCACCCCCCCGGCGCCTCTCCATCCCTCGATGGTGATGCCCGGCATGTATAGCAACTCCTTGGTTGCATACAGCCGGGCAAGCTCCTCTTCTGGGAGGTGGTTCAGTGTCAGGTGGAAGAGGCAGCCTGGTTTACCCTTTCCACCGGGAATGTGCCTGACATGAAGCACCTCGAAGCCCAATTCCAGAAGGGCGGTCTTGATCTCCTGTGGATCCGTGGCTGCAGGTAGCCCCCTCAGTGCCACTTTGGATGGCACTTCATTGGGGACACTATAACAGTACCACCTTATGTTGGTATCTACTGCTGACATCTCGGTCAGGTATTGTTGTATTATCCTATACTCGGCGGCGGATTTCGGAATGAATCGCACGCCGGTCTTAAAGGGTCTTCCGTTTGGGGCATGGCCCAGGCGGGTGTGGAGCGTCTTGAAGTGAGCGCTCCAGTTTGGCAGGTTATCCACAACCAGGGGTGGATAACTCTGCTGTCGCTCGGTTTTGGTGGGCGTCGATGTCGCCACCGGCTGGGGGGTCCTAGACCCGTGCTGAGGAGGCGATGGTGGGGCGCTGGTTGACACGGCCGCAGCAGGGCGGCTAGATGTCGTCTCCGGAACTTCCGGAACGTCTATGTACGACGTCGATCTCGACGGCGTAGGTGTGGACGATCCTGATGTCTCGTCATCCGAGTCATCGCTGGAGGAGGATGAATAGACGGGGGCGATCTCTTGACCGCCGTCGTCCGCAGGTGAGATACGTGGTGTACTCCCTGTGTTGGGCCTCTTCGGGGTGCGGTCCTCGGATGAGGAACGCTTGCGACGGGCTGCCTTTGCAGCGTACGACGGAACTTCCGCCGATGGATGCACAGTTCCATCGGACGTAGAAGGCCCAGGCATCGCTGGACTCGGCACCGTGGCAGGGGCATCTGCTGACCGTCGGGCCAGACGGGGGTCTCGGGGCGGCCTTGGTGGATCAGCCATGATTTGAATTGAGTAATAGTGGGGTGGTTACAGTGGTTCACCACATTACGCTTCCCTAGGAAGCTCAGGGTGAAGCACACGAGGGCCACTGGCTCGGGGAACTCACCCACAGCGGATGCCGTGGGGATCACGCACCACCAGTGGTCTGAGATTTGCTGCGGTTGTCGGCGGGTGACTAGGGTGGGTGTATGGGACCTCGACGTTAGCAATGTAAACGGAGCATCAACCACACAGAGCACGATGACACCAACCGATGCGAAGTAAACCTCCCCGTAAAGTTGAAAAAATGCTCTATATATATTTACAAATACGGTATTTGAATAGCTGCTAAGTTACAACGCTATAATATAAAATATGCTAAGTTAAAACGATATATAAAAATGCAAATGTGTGAGTGAGACGGAAGATATCTGCGTATAGTGTCGCACACCGTAAATATAAAACGTTGCGGTTTTCTGCGATCGCCCCCAACAGTCACAATACTCCGGCTCCAGCGCCCGCACCGCACGGACGTACACGCGCCCGCGCATGCTACCGAGCCCCCCACTCCACACCTCGCCGCACCGGAGAGCCGCCGCGCCTGCGCCTAGTGTTCGTGTTTAGATAGCTGCAAACTCACGATACGCAATTTTAAATTGAGTATCGTGTCGTTGTATCTCCAAAAGGGCGATCGCAAGTTTCATTGCGAATTGTTTCATTTATCCTATCGAAGCGGGCAGCCGCAATTCATTGCGAAGTGACATCGCAATTATGTGCGATCTGTCACGGGATCGATTGGTCGTATAGTCAGTCATACAATTTGAAAATCCACGTCCGCGTGGTCAGCCGAGGGATACCCCACGGTGACAACTAACTTAGCTGAGGCGTGCCCCGAGCGCCTGCTGTTTAATTAATAATAGATATAAGAATTTTAAGCGACGGGGCAGGGGGTGCGAAGAATCCCCGGGTTCGGATTCGCTACCAAGAACGACGACCTTTGGCCCTGGCAACATACAATGTCAAGACACTGCGGACCAACGAGAAGTTGGAGGAACTGGAGGAAGCTTTGAGCAGACTGCGATGGGATGTTGTGGGGTTATCTGAAGTCCGAAGACAGGGAGAGGACTCAATAATCCTAAATTCCGGAAATCTGCTCTACTTCCGGGAGGGCGACCAACTGTCCCAAGGTGGTGTCGGGTTTCTCGTTCACAAGTCTCTTGTGAACAACGTTACTGAGGTGAGGAGTGTTTCGACTAGGGTAGCGTACCTAATACTCAAAATTACCAAACGGTATTCGTTGAAGGTCATTCAGGTTTACGCTCCGACTTCGACACATCCTGACGAAGAGGTGGAAGCCATGTATGAGGACATCTCAACAGCCATCCACACTTCTAAAACCCACTTTAACGTTGTCATGGGAGACTTCAACGCAAAATTGGGGAAACGTAGCGGCGATGAGTTGAGAGTGGGGCAATTTGGGTTCGGAAATCGGAACACCCGAGGCCAGATGCTGGCCGACTTCATGGAGAAGGAGGACCTGTATATGATGAACTCCTTCTTCATGAAGCCAGAACAACGCAAATGGACTTGGATTAGTCCCGATGGTGCCACCAAAAATGAGATTGACTTCATTATGTCGACCAAAAGACAGATATTCAATGATGTCTCTGTGATCAATTCGGTGAAAACTGGGAGTGATCACCGCTTAGTAAGAGGCACATTGAATATCAATCCAAAATTGGAGAGGTCTCGACTGGTGAAGTCTACGCTCCGACCTGCACCCATACAGATCCAAAACCCGGTAAACTTTCAACTCGAATTGCAAAACCGCTTCGAATGCCTCGGTGACTGCGTTGACGTGGACGAGTATAATAACAGGTTCGTGGAAGCTGTTCAAACGGCCGGGTCTAAATTCTTCAAGGCCAGCCGTTCAAAAAGAACCGGAAAAATCTCAGATTCTACTCTCAAATTGATGGATGTGAGACGTCAAATGACCCTTCAGTCCCCGGACGATGCTTCCCAGTATAGGCAGCTAAATAGACAGATCTCCAAGTCCTTGACTCGCGATATCCGCCGCCATAACACAGACTGTGTAAAGGCGGCTATAGAGCGTAACAAGGGCTCTAAAGTATTCGCACGAGACTTGTCTATTGGGCAGAGCCAACTGACGAAGCTGAAGACCGACGACGGCAGGGTCGTTTCGTCTAAACCCGAACTTTTGAGGGAAGTCGAGAAGTTCTACGGACAGCTATACACGACCACACGGGCACCTGTTAACAACAAGGCTAAAGACCCAAGAGCCAAATTAACCCGACACTACACCATAGATATCCCAGACGTCAGTCTGTACGAGATTAGTGTGGCCCTTAAACAGCTTAAAAACAACAAGGCGCCGGGTGATGATGGAATTACAGCCGAGCTTCTGAGAGCTGGTGGTACTCCTGTGCTTAAAATCCTCCAGAAGCTATTTAATTCCGTCATCCTCGATGGCAAAACGCCGCAGGCCTGGCACGGAAGTATAGTGGTGCTGTTCTTCAAAAAGGGCGACAAAACCCTTTTGAAGAACTTTAGACCGATATCACTTCTGAGCCATGTTTACAAGCTGTTTTCAAGGGTCATCACGAATCGTCTCGCGCGCAGATTTGACGACTTCCAGCCTCCCGAACAAGCCGGATTCCGAAAAGGTTTTAGCACCATAGACCACATACATACGCTGCGGCAGGTTATACAGAAGACGGAGGAGTATAACCAGCCACTATGCTTGGCGTTCGTGGACTATGAGAAAGCCTTTGATTCGATCGAGACCTGGGCGGTGCTTCAGTCTCTCCAGAGGTGCCACATTGATTATCGATACATCAAAGCGCTGAAGTATTTGTATGAAAACGCCACCATGTCAGTCCGTCTCCAGGATCAGAACTCGAAGCCTATCCGACTGCAGCGGGGAGTCAGACAAGGCGATGTCATATCGCCGATGCTGTTCACTGCTGCGTTGGAAGATGTCTTCAAGCTTCTGGACTGGAACGGACTGGGCATCAACATTAACGGTGAGTACATCACTCACCTTAGATTCGCAGATGATATCGTAATCATGGCTGAAACCATGGAAGACTTAAGCCATATGCTTGATGGCCTCAATACAGCTTCCCAAGGAGTAGGTCTCAAAATGAACATGGACAAGACGAAGATCATGTCTAATGTCCATGTCGCACCTACCCCCGTAACAGTTGGGAACTGTACTTTCGAAATTGTTGACGAATACGTCTACTTGGGTCAAACGATCCAGTTAGGCAGGTCCAATTTCGCGAAAGAGGTCACTCGTCGAATCCAACTCGGATGGGCAGCGTTCGGGAAGCTCCGTAAAATCTTTTCGTCCCAAATACCGCAGTGTCTCAAGACGAAGGTTTTTAACCAATGTGTGTTGCCAGTGATGACATACGGAACGCAGACGTGGTCGCTAACTATGGGCCTTATGAGAAAGCTCATGGTCGCTCAGAGAGCAATGGAGAGGGCTATGCTCGGAGTTTCCCTGCGAGATCGAATCAGAAATGAGGAGATTCGCAGGAGAACCAAAGTAACCGACATAGCCCGGATGATTGCAAAACTGAAGTGGCAGTGGGCTGGGCACATAGCTCGAAGGACTGATGGCCGTTGGGGCAGAAAAGTCCTCGAATGGCGACCGCGTACCGGAAGACGCAGTGTTGGTAGGCCCCCCACAAGATGGACCGATGATCTGGTCAAGATCGCCGGGATAGGTTGGATGAGGGCAGCGCAGGACCGATCATCGTGGAGATCTTTGGGGGAGGCCTTTGTCCAGCAGTGGGCGTCTTCCGGCTGAAATGATGATGATGATGATAAGAATTTTAGTTCACAATTTTCCGATAGATGTCGTTAGTACCCAAGTTACCTCACGCTATCGGTGTGCTTTGGTCATTTGTATAAGATGTTTATGCCGCGTCCGCACGCTTGGCATTGGCCGCAAACTCCAAATCTCTACAAACGTTTGGCTTTTTTTGAGAATAAAACGTCGCCATTCCACACGCTTGCGAGTGCGTTAGTTTGTTCTGAAGAGGCAAGCATGACGGACATAGAGGTTGATGTGTCGGCCATAACATTTGGCTTAATGGCTCTCCCTGGTAACATTCTAGGCAACGTGAGACGTCTTCATTTGACGGTTAAAGAAAAAGTTTACGAAAAAACGCTTGTTCAATACCAGTGCATAAACGAGACTGAGTGCGCACAAACGTGTGAACGCGACGCAAGTGCTTGCAGCAAATTCTCTTTGATTTGTGACAGAAAAACCGACACTCGACGGATCGGCTACAAGCGCTTGCAAACCTACGCAAACCAATCCAAACATTCTATCCACATGTTTGAATTTGTGACGGCTTGTTGAAGATTGCCAAGCGTGCGGACGCGGCATTATATTTTTTGATACTCCCGAGTGTTCTTCCACAGTGGTCTAAATAAAAGGTATAAATGAGTGTGAGTGTTAAATTGACCAAGTGGTCCAACGAACCGGATAATAGTGAGTAAACTGTAAAGTGCAAACATTAACTTAGTAAATTCAGTGAAGTGTTGGACTTATAATATTTCCCATCAAAAAAGACTTAAAAAATTTGTGCTACAAAACACTTCGAAAATTTTAGTGATCGTGTCAAAAAGGACTTATAAGTATTTTTCAACACAAATATTCTAACTTTTTGGGAAAAAGGACTTAGGAATATCTTAACGATTAGTAACTTAGTTTCTGGCAGTGAATTTGGACTTGTGTTTTTACATATAAAATTTAACATGGCGGATAAAAAGATGAAACAATATATTGCACAATTAAAGACGAATTCAACTAAAATTGAGAAGTTATTTACAAACGCAAAAAAATGTGCTAAGGATAAACGAACGAGAGGGTTTTTGGATTCACGTCTGGAAATTTTACAGGAATATTGGGCTAACTATACAAAGACTTATGATGTTATTTCTGGATTATTAGATACTGAAACATGCGATGTTGACTTAGAGAAACATTTTGAACAAACTGAAGAATATTATTTAGAGTTTAGGGCTTGGCTTAAGGACAAGTTATATGAATTTAATCAAGATCTAGGTGAAACTTCAAAGTCTGAAATTCATGTATCTGATAGTCAGGCAGAAATGTCGAGGATGAGACCCAAACTCCCGCCAATATCCATACCACAGTTTTCGGGCGATTACAGTCAATGGATGAGTTTTCGAGATTTATTTCGCTCTTTGATACATAATGATGATCGCTTGACTAAAATTGAAAAACATCACTATCTAAAGACCAGTTTATCTGGAGAAGCTGAACAACTATTGAGGAATTATTCACTTACTGAAGCTAACTATGATAACGCCTGGAAAAAACTAAATGAGAGGTATGATAACAAGAGAATGATCGTTAATAATATACTTACCCGATTTTTAACCCAAAAGACCTTAACCACAGAATCGGCTAAAGGTATACCTTATAAAGGATCTTATTGATACCTCAAGTCAATGCCTAACGTCCTTAACAAATTTAAAGATCTGTGCATGGAATGCCATTGTAGTGCATATCCTTGTCTCCAAGTTGGATATTGAGACTCGAAAACTTTGGGAGCAATCTTTAGAAGATTCCACTAGTATTCCTACATATGAGGATCTCCAGAGTTTCCTTGAGAAGCAATTCCGAGCCATGGAAATGTATGCACCAAAAGGAAAAACTATTCCACAAACACCTAAAGTAACTAACATCAAAAGCTTCGCTACTAAAATTTACAACATTTGTACTTATTGCACACAGAATCATTATATTTGCCACTGTAAAGAATTTGCCTCTCGCTCCATACCTGAACGTCAAGATTTTGTAAAAAAAAAACAACATTTGTTTTAACTGCCTCGTAAAAGGTCACACAGTTTCAAAGTGTAGACAGAGTACAGTCTGCAAGAAGTGCGGACGTCGTCATCATACATTGCTGCATTTTACCGCTTCTAAGGACGACAAATTAAACGAAACTGATAAGGAGAAAGATGACCCAACAAGAAATGCATCTAAAACTTCCTGTAACTTGAGTGTTAACCTAAAAGCTGAAACAAAAGATGATCTTGTTATTTTAGCCACTGCTGTGATTAAAGTAGAGTCAAAGAACAGTGGTACTTACGCATTAAGAGCTCTTGTTGATCAGGGTTCTCAGGGATCTTTTATCTCCGAAGCAGCTGCGCAGTTATTGAATCTTGATCGCACTCCAATTACTGGCAAAATCTCTGGAATTTCTAATACATCAGTGGTCACTACAAAATCTATGGTCACACTTACAGTCCACTCTACAAAACACAATGCATCCACCTTCCAGGTAAATGCATACGTTTTAAAGAAACTCACTTCATTGTTGCTTTCACGTGAGTTCTCACAAGATACTTGGCCTTCATCTATGCAGTTGGATCTGGCTGATCCCAACTATCACAAGCCAGGGTCTATTGAAGTTATGCTTGGTGCCGACGTGCATGCATACATACTGCTTGAAGGCTTACACAAGTGTAACTCTCTTATTGCACTCAACTCTCGCCTAGGTTGGCTAATCTCAGGTAGAGTTTCACAAACTGGATCGACAATAAACGAACATAATACAGTTGTTATGCAAACCAAGATTGAGGTCGATCAGTTACTAAGACGATTTTGGGAGATTGAAGAGAGTTTACCCCATAAAAAACCTATGACCGAGTTAGAAATACAATGTGAAGAGCACTTCAAACTTACTCACACTCGCAATGCTGTTGGTCGGTACATTGTCCGTCTACCATTTAAAGATAATCCACCCACAAACCTTGGAAATACAAAACCCCTTGCAATCAGCCGCTTACAGCACATGGAAAAACGTTTTACACATAAGCCTGAATTCAAGGAAGAATATCATAAATTTATGGAGCAGTATGAATCCCAAGGTCATATGATGATGATACCTGAAAAGGAAATAGTTACACCTGAAGTTTATTATTTACCTCATCACGCTGTTCTTAGACCGACGAGTCTAAGCACGAAGTTGCGTGTAGTCTTCGACGGAAGTGCTGCACCTGTAAATGGAAAATCATTAAACGATGAACTACTTATTGGCTGTCCTCTTCAACAAGATGTCAGAGATCTCATAACTCGATGGAGACAACACCAGATTTGTTTAGTCGCAGATATTCGTCAGATTCTAATATGTAAAGATGACGCTGACTATCAAAGAATTTTATGGCGAAAATCTCCAACACAACCAATAAAAGAATATAGACTACTTACAGTTACTTATGGAACATCTTGTGCACCCTTTTTGGCCATACGCACTCTTCACCAATTGGCTGAGGACGAGAAGTTTGATTTCCCAACTGAAGCTGAAATCCTGAAAAGCGACTTATATATGGATGATCTGCTTACTGGTGTCTCCGCAACGGAAGACGCTGTGATGCTACAACAAAGGTTGACTGAACTTTTAGCTCGTGGTGGGTTCCCTTTACACAAATGGTCCTCTAATAGTAAGTTAGTGTTGTCCCAAATCCCCAGTGTTGATAAAGACTCACAAAGTGCGGTTAATATAAAACTTCAAGATACAATTAAAACTTTAGGTATTACATGGAACTCGGACTCTAATAACTTTGAACTTAATTGTAATTTAAATCACGATAATAACACAATTACCAAAAGAAATTTACTGTCCACAATTGCTAAATCTTTCGACCCTCTAGGTTGGCTAACACCTGCGATTATAAAACTTAAAATCTTTATGCAAAAACTCTGGTTAGCCGGCTTGGATTGGGACGAAGAGTTGACTCCTGATCTTAAAGAGGAATGGGTTACTTACCTTGATCGTTTCACGCACATTGAAAACATTCAGTTCCCTAGATGGCTTGGTGTATCTAATGACACCATTAAGCGGGAGCTGCATGGATTTAGTGATGCCTCTTGTGCTGCATACGCTGGAGTAGTGTACCTTAGAGTTTTGAGAAATGGTGGCAACATTAACGTTTACCTTGTTCTTGCCAAATCCAAGGTTGCCCCAGTAAAGCAAGTATCTCTCCCACGTCTGGAACTCTGTGGTGCATTACTAGTAGCCAAAATGATAAATCATGTTAAAACCGTTTTAAAAATACCTGACAATGATATTTACACTTGGACAGACTCCACGATAGTTTTGGCTTGGTTGCGTAAGATACCAAATACTTGGACTACATTTGTTGCAAATCGCACTTCAGAAATTTTGACACTCACAAATAGTAACCAATGGCATCATGTTAGTTCTGCAAATAATCCCGCTGATTTAGCATCACGTGGATGTTATCCTTATGATCTACAGCAGTCAAAACTATGGTGGAACGGACCTCAGTTTTTATACAAGGCACATGAAATTGAATATTCTTTATTTGAGATTTCTCAAACCGATTTAGAAATGAAACCCACCCCAAAAATATTATGCAATGTAAATGTTACCGAAAATAATGATGCTATTGCAATTTTAACTCGATTCTCTTCGCTGTCGAAATTGATTCGAGTCATTGCTTATTGTTGTCGTTATTATAATTTGTGTAAAGTTAGAGTGCTTAAGAAAATGTTTACTGAACCTGCTTATTTAAGCGCTAATGAGCTTGATGATGCTTTTAATCGATGTATTAAACTATCACAATTGATGTCATTCCGCGACGAGATCTCTCGCTTAACGCTAGGTAAACAGGTTGCCAAATCAAGTAAGATTTATGTACTAGACCCTTTTATCGACGATAAAGGCATTATTCGTGTTGGTGGTAGACTCGCGAATGCAGAGATTCCAGGTGACATGAAAAACCCGATTCTGTTAAGTGGCAATTGTGCCTTATCTAAACTTATTGTTGTAAATGCGCATTTGAAATCTCTGCACGGAGGCAATCAACTTACTTTAAATATTGTAAGACAAAGGTTTTGGATCACTCGAATTAAAAGTCTTGTCAAAACTGTAATCCACAAATGTGTCCCTTGTTTTAAACAGAAGGCTAATCCACTCCCTCCTTTTATGTCAGATTTACCTAAATTCAGGATTAAACCTAGCCGACCCTTTCTTACGAGTGGAGTAGACTTTTGTGGACCCTTTACAATGAAATTGTATCCTGGTAGATGTAAAAAAACCAGTAAAGTTTATATTAGTCTATTTGTCTGTGCCGTAACAAAAGGCATTCACTTGGAACTTGTCACTGACCTCACTTCTGCTGCATTTATTGCCGCTTTTCGGCGTTTCACCGCTCGACGTGGTCACTGCAAGGAGATTTGGAGTGATCACGGAACTAATTTTGTAGGCGCGTCCCGTGAACTAGATCTCGCGTTCAATAATTCACAATCTCAACTTGTGGCTGAGATTTCTGAACTTCTCGCTAATGATTTCACGCAATGGAGATTCCTACCTCCTCGAGCTCCACACTTTGGTGTAATTTGGGAATCAGGAGTGAAAAGTATTAAAGGACACTTAAAACGGGTTATCGGCCAAGCCTTCCTCACATACGAAGAGCTCGCTACTTTATCAGCCCAAGTCGAAGCTTGTGTAAATTCTCGTCCCCTCACTCTTATCAATTCTACTCTTGACGAACCCCCATTAACACCAAGTCACTTTCTTGTCGGAGAGCCCTTAATTGGGGTTCCTGAGCCGTCTTTGATTGATGTTAACTTAAGTCCGTTGAATCTATGGCACATAATCCAACGTATGGTGCACTGTTTGTGGCGTCGCTGGCAAAACGAATATTTAACTACGTTACAGCATCGTTACAAATGGAACATAAAGCGACCTGATCTTCCCCTCGGCACTGTTGTTCTCGTCAAGGATGACACACTTCCCCCTGGAAAATGGCTTTTGGGACGTATTATGCAGAAACACCCAGGTGCTGATGGTGTTACAAGAGTTGTAACTTTACAGTACAAGGACAATATTTTTAAGCGACCTATGGTGAAAATATGTCCTTTGCCCCTGGATGAGTCTGACTCCTAGTAACCAGAAATTTGTTTTACTTTGCTTTGGTTTATATCTTGTCGTCAGTTCTTAAGGACTTGAGTCGTCCTTGGCCGGCGGAATGTTTAATTAATAATAGAAATAAGAATTTTAGTTCACAATTTTTCCGATAGATGTCGTTAGTACCCAAGTTACCTCACGCTATCGGTGTGCTTTGGTCATTTGTATAAGATGTTTATATATTTTGATACTCCCGAGTGTTCTTCCACAGTGATAAATAACAGGTATAAATGAGTGTGAGTGTTTAATTGACCACCTGCCGTTCCCCTTCAAGGAAAGGCAAACTCGGACGGGTCTGGACCACCCGGCCTTGGGGGGGACCCCTAGTCGGGCCCAGATATCACCCGCTTCCCACCTTCCCATCCCTCTTTCCATTCTTTGGGGCTGTTTTCCCCCAGCAGCTAGGGGCCTTCGCACATTGAGATTGGCGAAGGAACTGTTCATAGCTTAGGGCTCACCCTAGTACACACCCCACTGCCTACCCCGGCAGAGGGACGTTTTTAACTCATCCATGCACATCCCCGGGCTGTCCCACCCGAGGATGGACGGGAATAGGGACCTACTGTCGCAGTACTCGCTGGACGGAATTCTAAAATTCGTCCAGCGAAGCGACACAAAGACGCTGATGGTACTTCAGAAGCACATCAGCGAGCGTTGCAACGCAACGCAACCCCGCCCCGCGACCCCGCGAGAGCCGCGTACCCCGGCCGAAACCGCGCCCCCCCCTTTCGTCGCGTCCGCGCTCTGCAGAGCCGCCGCGCCGCCAACACCCGCCGCGCCCGCGCCCCGTGGTCACGCGCACGCCGCCGCGCCACCGACACCATCATCGAATTGCTGTACCGACAGCAGCAAACGCGCGGCGTTCCCCCGCCGCACCCGCTCCGTGTGGATCGGCGAGATCCCCCGCCGGCTCCGTCCTCAACGGAACGGCGCAGTCTCTAGCGGCTCTCATGAGCCCGTTCATTACCGCGTCGGAATTCCTGGATTCGCCGCCCGTTGCCGAACAGGGCCTCAAAACCCGCGAAACGGCCACGACCTCATCCATGTCGGGTAACGACACGGACTCGTCCAGGTCGCTCTCCGACATGGAGATCGACCCCAAGGTAGACTCGGAGGGATTTCGAGTCCACACCAACAAGAGGAGGCGCAAGGCCCCCTCTTCAACCTCCGACTCCAATGCTGCGCCGGCCAGCAAGGAGGCGCGTCAGGCGGAGCCGACGGCCCCAACACCGCGTCACGATAAACATTTCTGGAGGGACATTCACGGGGCCCTCCCGCGTAAAGCGATCCGTCTCTTGGAGGCACGAGACATTAATAACGGTATAAGGGTGACCGTACAGTCGCCCGAGGACCACCGTAGCCTCACGAAGTACCTCCTAGAACACCGCATAGGGAGGGTATTATACCTATGCGCTCGAGGAGGAGAAACGTCTCCGCGTGGTCATCCGCGGACTCCCTAAGGAAGTCGAAACCTCCGACATCCTGGAGGACCTCCGCTCCCAAGGTGCTCCGTTCACGAGGTGCACCGGATGCATCGCGGCAACACGCGAGAGCCATACAATATGGTTCTAGCGATTCTTGACCTCTCGAAAGAGGGCCAGGAAATATTGTGGGCTCTCGAAGCTTATCTTCGAGAACCCACACAACAAAGCCACGCTTCGGTAATGCCACCGGTGCCAACTCTACGGGCACTCGGCGCGCAATTGCCAATCCCGCCCGAGGTGCGTGAAGTGCCTAGGAGATCACGGCACCGCGGAGTGCACCCGCACCCGGGACTCTCCCGACCGCGAATATCCCGACTAAACCTTAGTCGGGATATTCGCTGGGTTGGAATAGTACCACTGGATAGTGGTGTGCTGTTTTGTGGTCTCTACTAGGTACTTTTTTACCAATCTGTATTCATCGGGTGAGGCCGGTATGAACCGGACCCCTTTCCCGTATGGGCGGGCATTGGGAAGGTGACTTAGTTGTGCTTGGAGTGCACTGAAATGATTTACCCAGTTGGGTAGGTTGTCAACAACTATGGGTGGATATCCCTTAGTTGTAGTTGGGACGGACGGAGGGACGCGGGAAGCGTTCACTCCGTCGAGTCTTTTCTGAGCGGCCTTTGAGTTAGGAGCGGCTAGTACTTCCGCGAAGGATGTGCGCGCAGGTCGCGAAGCGACCGACCGGTCTGCCTCCATAAGGACTGAATCATCCGATTCCTCTTCGTCTTCGGACGATCCGAACTCCTCCTCCTCACTAGGAGTTAGATTCGGAGTCGTCGGCCGCAGCGCGTCTCTTGCGTCCTATTTTATCCTCTGCGGACGATGAGCGGCGGGTATTTTGATAATGTAACAACTTTAAATCACTAAATTATTACCTAGAGTGATATAGTAATTATTATAAAAATTGCAATCTGGCAACCATAAACATATAATAATTCGTAGAAAGACGGTAAATAAATTGTTACAGTAAAAACAACATCAAATATACAAGATATTTACATCCGATCAATAGTGACTAGTACATATTTATTTATTTATTTATTTAATGATGGAAAACCTACAGCTAATACACATGAAAAAATACTTGAAATTATTATCAGACAGCCAATTACAGGTTTTCACGAATAATATCTTGAATAACTAACACGCAGATATGCAAATCTGCATTACACTATAGAACTAGTCACAGAAAAATTTATTACTTAGACACCGCTTGGCTCCCGAAATACTGATCCCAAATGGGTCAACATTATGCTGCTTACTGACATTATTTAAATAGTTACTTGCTCGCACTAGGAATGCATTTTGCCTATAGTTGGTAGAACTGAAAGGTATATTTATTGGAAAATTGACACGCACAGACTTGGCCGGAACGTTAAAGTTGATTTTGCTTAATAAATCTGGGCAATCTATATCAGACGAAATGATTTTTAAAAGAAGTGTACAGTCAGCTATATCTCGTCGATCCTTAAGTGGTAAAAGATGAAACTTCTTACAGAGGTCCAAATAAAATTCGCTAGAATAGTGGGTCTTTATTCTAAAGCATAAATACCGGACGAACCGCTTTTGTATACTTTCTATGCGGTCAATGTATTTGTGATATCGAGGGTTCCATATTTGAGATGCGTATTCTAAGTGACTTCTGACATATAATTTTTATTATATATTATATTTACATTACTTCATACATTACATATTGATGTAAGATGAAATAATATTGATCACATCATGTTAATAATATAAAATTTATATAAGATTTAAAATCAAAGGATAGTTTAAAACAAAGAAAAACACCAAAAAGGATCTTCTACCTGGAGGATCAATCCTATTTCCGTTAAGCGACAGAAAATATAAATTAATAACTTTTAAAAATATATTAATCATTGTTGTTTTAAAAAGAATTTAACAACACATGAACATAATGCGTATTTGAGTAAATAGGGTAAATATAAAATATTTTGTGAGTAGTTATCAAAAAGTTAAGTTTACATGTACGAAAATTAACTCTAAAATATGAATGTGCAGAATAAATTAATAAATAGTTCCGCACAGGTAGCATACGGGTGAGATTAGCGTGAGTAACGTTTTCATTACAAGCATTAATCTGTTGAGTCTACAAATGAATGACTCTGAACAAAAGACCACGACAAAGCAAGTGGTTCTCAAACTTTTACTGTGATGCATTATTAAAAACGTAAACAATATTAGTAAAGTAAGATTTTTACGGTATACTGAACTATAAAATAAACCATCGATATAGTAATATAGAGTATAATATACACATTGAAAATTTTTTGTAGATCTATTTCGGTTTTTATAAAAAAAACTGGCGAGGTATTCGATTTTCTTGCCATTATTCTTGCATGTCTGACCCACATATTTGAAATTACTTTATTTGGCTAAACTTTTCATTTTGTTAATAGGTTTTTGTTTCTTTGTGTAAGATGATCGTTGACGAAGAATAATTTGTCACCGGAAAGTCCAATGTTATTTAAAGTCAGTTTCTTGCTTTTCCGAGAGAGAGTCATAAAGGCTTCTTTCTTGTATCTGTTATAAAAGGCGACTAATATTGGTTTTTCGCTATTTGGGATTTGTGTCAGGATTCTTGCAATATAGAATGAATGAATGAATGAAACTCTTTATTGTTCACCAACTAAAGTATTACAGCATCAGCGAGAAAAGTAAAATATATATACATAGCATGAACATTAGGCGGCCTTATCGCTTAAAGCGATCTCTTCCAGGCAACCGTTTAACCCAGGAGAAATATATTACAAACATAAGAATCTTTAGTGGTGGTGTAATATCTATATAGTAATTAAATTATATATAAATATAAACGGAACATATAAGTATATAAATACACATCTAAATATAAAGTTATAACCCTAATACATGTATATAATATATGTATAGTAGATCAGGAGCAATATACATACTAATATAGTTTATATCTTCACTTCTAATTTCTAAGTTTATAAATTTACCAATATTTTTGATAGTCATATAGATTTTCATCCTTTTTTAATGGGATTCCTCGGATTTCGACATTATTTGCCCGAGCCCACTGATCTCATTCTTCCAGGTCTTATTTTAATTTGGTAATTTCAGATTGTAGACTTAGTATGTCTTTAGTGATTTTTTCCATCTTTGACACGTTTTTAACCGAGTCCGAAAATCTTCCAATTAGTTCACGTGCCATCTCAAGGGATTCCCTTAAGTTATTGACCTCCGTCTTGATAGACTTGATGTCTTCGAAAAGCGCCGGAAGGGTAGCAAGTTGAAGAGCAATCGCACTTAACTGGCTTTGTATGTTATCCAACTGGTTCCGTTGTGGTGACGAGGATCATGGCGTAATGCAAGGGGTGCACTTGCATTTAGAGCATTCCAGGTGATTTTTCGTTCACCAAGCTTAAGAAGGTTTTCTTATGGAAGGTTTTCGTTTCGATTATACCTGAGCATTGAAAATTAAATTGCTTTTTGCACACATTGCACACCGGACCATCCGAGACTAACATATTACAACTGGCACACAAAAACATGTTGGCAAAAACTTTGAGAAACACTGATTTTTTTTACTTTAAGCACGCGTTTGTTAAACGAGGCGGTCCGAAGACGACTGTCTTTCTTTTAGATTGAAGTTCGTCCCACCTTCGGAGTCCCGGGGCTGCTTCCCTTCCCTGGCTGCAGCTATTTGCGTCATGAGGCTTGCGACTCCTGCTTCAACCTCTTCTGGGCTTGAACATTTCTCTGAGCCAATCAACAACTTTACCCAATCGAGAGCCATAGTAATCCACATTTGTTCAACAAACTTGTGACGAGGGTCCACGAGGTGTGGCCAAAGTCGCACGTTAACATCACGCTTGATATAGAAACCAACATCACCTCCTCTAGATCGGATTTCACGTGGCCTGGGAATGTGACGAAGCCTGTATCCGGGCAGCTCAGGGGCACGACCCCCTGACCCGCTTTCAACCAAGTCTCGTTAATTGCCAGCACGTCAACATCATTCCGCAATATTGAAGCTACAAAACTATCATGATTACTACCCAAGGAACCTGCGATTAATAAACCTATTTTTAGGCACTTATTAACCATTGGAACATACGGAATAAACAATTGAACACGAAACGACCAGTAATATGCAGAAAATTAGTTCACAATTAGTCATGCTAATTAAATAATCATCGTGAATAATGAGAAAGAATAATGATGTAACTTTATAAATTAATAAATTATTATAAAAATTCATAATTATAAATAAAAAGTATAAACTACAATCCAATATAGTACGTCGTGATAGGAACATAAGCAAATAATTGTCTACGGAGATATAGTAAACAAAATAACGATAACACGTTTCATTCCAAGAAAAGAAAAAATATAAAGATAAAATTGTGATATGAGAAAAAACAATAATAAATATACAACCCAATTAAAGATGACAAAAAATGTAAGAAAAAATTCAAATCAAGAAATTTATATAAAATTAAATAGTTATTGAATAAATCAAACAAGGCTATAGCCTAAAACACGAAGAAAGTCTGTTTCTGAACGTATGAAATAGGCTTGCGTTCCATCACTCTGTTGAACGTAGATACGACCTCTTTTTGTCCAGGAGTACCTCCAAGCCCGCTTGCGACATTCTTCACGGGCCCGATGGAATAGCAAACGATTGGTGCGAATTAACCTCTCATTCACGTACACACGCCGCGAAACTCCAGCCATTCCCAAATCGGCGGTTGTAATATTGCGACGCACACGCGCAGTTCGCATCAGCTCATCTCGCAGATGACGGCGAGTTAAGCGCACGATAACACGACGGGTGCGAATTGCTGACAGGCCCTCGCCAAGTTCAGGATTAGGTGCCCCAATACGCTCAGCAAACACAATCTCCCGTTTCTCTAATTGTAGCCAAAACCATAATTGTATGGACCACATTTTCCCTCTTTTCCTCTGAAAGACATCTAATGTCCAAGTCCGACAAAAGCGTATCTCCCATCGATTCTTTGTTCCAGTTCATCAAGCCGCTGGCCTATGTCTCCCAAAGACGTGCGGAACTCGACCATTTCCTTACAAAATTCTCTTATCTCCGCCATACATTCCGCGACTTCGCGGCGCATCGCCCGAAATTCGTTATCATCGCCGATTGCAGAAACAAGCGAAGACACAAACTCTCGCGTTGCTTCGGTGCGAAACAAACTTTCAGGCGGTGCCATAGTCGTGGTTGGCGGAGAGCTGCCTTCGCCCGTGCATTTCACAGGTGTATTAGAGTTGTCACCTTTTCGTATTTTCTTTTTGCACTCTGGGCATACGCAATTCTTTGGCACAGGCCCGTTATCAGGTATAGCAACACACACTTTATGATACGTGCAGGGACAATTGGTACAAGTGGCGCCCCCTGTTGGTGAAAGGAACTTCCCACAAGCAAAGCACTTAGCCATTCCGAAATACAAAAAAGTTATTAAGTGAAGATAATAAGTTTTGTGATAATAATAGCACTACTTAAAAAAAAAACTACTGAATACTAGATGTCGCACTAAGATCCTATGAGATGTCGATATGTACGTATATAAAATGTCTACCCGCAATTCATATGTGAGCTCAAATCACTATAAACTTTTACCAATTTAACTACAAGCGGGAACACGGATGACGACACAAACACTCACAGAAGTACTTTATACGACGAATATTGAAAAGTTGGTAATTATAATGCAAACTGAAGTGTTACGCTGAAGTGAACGCTATGTAAAGCCGACCGTGGCGCCCCATTGATTCAAATCACTGTCGCAACTTCGTATCCCGCGAACCTTTGTAGATGTCAGTGAATACATTTTTTTTTTCTTAAAGCTAAGGCTGTCATCGTCTCAGACTACCAACGACAGCGACACCGGGCGGAAAAGGCATTCCGACCCCGTGGGAGCGGGGTCGATCAGCCGTGGCAGCGTGCTCGGGGCGCGCCTCCTGTGAGGCGCGCTCCCAGCTCGAACGCTGCATGGGGACAGTTGATAGCGGCCACGAATGGCAAGAGTTCTATTAATTTGGGGACTATCGACTTCACCGGTGAAGCCGATCCTATTCCACTACCGTTTCGGAGTGCTTATAGCTGGGAGAGAAGAAACGGCGAAAGAAACTCCCCCGCAACACATCTATTCTACGTGTATTTTGTATTGTGTGGTTATGTGCGTCAACAGGCTATGGGGGGCGGAAGGCATCCCTAAACCTGTTCCGTCGGGCTGGTCCATGCCGGACTGGGGGGATAGCGTCCGCGAGAGCATTCGCTTCAGCGTCCTAGAGATGGGGTCGCGTCTATCCGTGAGCACGTTACGCGGGCGGCGATGTGCGTGGGGTGCTCGGCGGTTGGGCGTGTAATTGACTGTCTCCACCACCAGTGGATTGGGATGGTGGGGAGCGAGACCGAAGAAGGATCGCGAAAGGGATACAATGTACTCCTTCACGGGAAGGAGCTCCAGGTCGCGGTGAAGGTCCGCGTTGCGCATGTAAAGTGGCGCCCAAGCGCCAAGAACTTAGGCGCTTATTCTGCAGCCGCTGCATCGAGTTAATGTAGCATTTGCCGGCATGGGCGAAGACTACGCTCGAGTACGTCATGATCGGTCGGATGCAGGTTTTGTAAAGTGTCACCTTATTCCTAAGGGACATCTTACTCTTCCCGCATATCATTGGGTAGAGGCGACCGAGCACAAAGTGTGCTCTGTTCCTTACCGTCCTGATGTGTTTGCTGAAGTACAGGCCTATATCTAGAGTGACTCCTAGGTATTTGACCTCATCAACCCAAGGGATGACGCGGTCAAATAGCTGTATGGGGAAGAGAGAGTGCCGGCTCGTGCGAGTCGGCCGACTCTCATTTTGAGTGCGGGGGCCGCGAGCGAACATGATCGCTGCGCTCTTGTCCGGATTCAACTCGATCCGCCAAGTGCGGAACCAGTTGCCCAGCGTCTCAACCGCCGTGTTGAGACGACTGCAGATCCGATATTGACTGATATCGGAAGTGAAGAGGGCGGTATCATCTGCGTATAAGGCGAGATGTACCTGTGGGGTACGGGGCATGTCGCTGGTGTACAGCGTGAAAAGTAGGGGGGACAGAGCCGAGCCCTGGGGGACTCCGACTCTGATGGGGTGGAAAGATGAGCGCGTGCCCTCCACTTTGAAGCGGAAGCTTCGATCAAGGAGAAAGTCTCGTAAGATGAGCACGAGTCTATCCGGCACTCCTAGTTTGTACAGCTTGTAAATCAAGCCGTTGTGCCAGACCTTGTCGAAGGCTTTCGCCACATCGAAGAAGACAGCACCCGTCTTCCAGGGTTTGGAGGCGCGATTGAAGTTTGCAAGCACGTGCTCCGTGATGCGGAGCACTTGCTGGGGGCACGAGTGTAGGGCTCGAAAGCGGAACTGCTCGTCGGGGATCAGCTTATTTTCATAAGCGAAGTCTCTGAGTCTGCTCAAGAGGAGGCGTTCGTACAGCTTGCCCAGCGCGCTGAGCAAGCTGATCGGACGGTAGCTGCAGGGTTTCGCAGCGGGCTTTCCTGGTTTTCGGATGCCGATGACGTCGGCTTCCTTCCAGGCGGAGGGAAAGGAGCAGTTATCCATGGCGGCATTGAAGATGCTCACCAGAATCATCAACAGATGTATAGGGAGTAGCTTGAGCAGCTTGTTGGGGATGCCGTCGGCTCCGGGAGCTTTCCGGAGCCTGAGGCCTTTTATTAGGTCCTGTACCTCTTTTACCGTGACAGGCTCGAGTGAGTCTTCCGCGGGAAGAGAGGATCTCTGTTCGACCTCGGCGTCCACCTCGCGCAGGTGGGCCGGGTCGACGTGCGCGGTGTTGGGGGAGCATTGCTCCCTGAGACTCTCGGCGAGTCACTCCGCCTTTTCGTCATCGTCAAACGCGACAGTGTTGTCGGGTTTTTCGAGAGGCGGCATGGACGAGAGGGATTCCGCTTTCAGCGATCTCGCCAACCTCCAGTATGCCTGGTGCGTTGGGGAGATCTCCGAGAGCAGGCTCTCCCAGCGTTGGTTCCTGAGCTCCTGAATGCGGGCTATCACTTCCCGATGAAGTGAACGAAAGGCGACTCGGTTTTCCGCTGATGGGAAGCTGTCATAGGCTCGGGCGGCGGCTCTCTTCCTCCTCAGCAGCTCCCTCGCGTCCCTCGGGAGCGCAAATCGGCCGTCCCCGCACGGGACTTGCCGAGTGGACTCCCGAACGACGTTTTGGAGGTGGCCGGTGAGGGCTTCGATCGCCCCTTCCGTGTCCTGAAGGGTCCTAATGGGGGCTGGGGCCTGCTCAGGGTCAGCGAGTCCTCCGCGTTGGAGTGAGTCCCTGACCAGTCAGTGATTGACTTGGTCTGAGGCGTCTGGTCTGGTGAAGGGCCTAGTTTAAGGACGACCGGGCGGTGATCCGAGTCGATGTCGTCTAGGGATTCGATTGAGCGGAACTGGAGGGACACGCCCTTCAGTAGCGCCAAATCGAGAACGTTGGGCGAGCCTCCGGTGTCCCGATTATACGGGTACTGGGTGGGCGCAATGAGGGCTAGGATGCCGAAAAGCAACTCGTCAGAGTGACGAAGGAGGGTCCTGCCGTTAGGGTTGGAGCTGGAGCAGTTCCAGCTAGTGTGTTTACAGTTTAGGTCGCCGGCGATGATAACCAACGGGCCTAGACTGAAGAGGGATGCAAGCTCCGCTTGAAGTAGCGGTCGATTGCAAGAGAGATACGCGCAGACGATGACTATGTCCTGCCTGCAGATTAGCGATGACAGGCCATCAGCCTGTCATCGCTAATCTGCAGGCAGAAACTTCGAGATTGTCTAACGGAGGCACATTTACTGAGGAGCAGTGCAGTGACCTCTTGTAGTAGATGAGCGTGCCTCCCCGAGGGGTGGTACGCCTGTCGTTTCTAGTGATGTTGTAGTTGGCGATCCTAGGATCGCCAGTGCTGGGTTTGAGAAGGGTCTCCTGCACGAGAAGAATGTCTATATTTTCTTCTTTCAGGAACACATGAACCATCTCCCGTTGGTCACGCAGGCCGTCAGCGTTGTACGTAGCCAGAGTCAATGAGCGGGGTTTTTCCCTACTTGCGCAATCCATTGGGAATTAATGGGTTGCGGGACTGGCGAGGATCTGAAGCAGCTCCCCATGCTCTATGGCGATGAGGAGCTGGCCCTGTACAGACCTGGCCTGTCTTAGCTTATTCGCTAAGATCCTGACCTCCTGGAGGTCGAATGGGAGGGACTTTGCGAACTTGGTCGCAAGTGCAAGGTCTTCTGCGGCAGAGGGGGACGCGGTGACCGGTGCCGCGGAGGTCGCGGCTGGGGCCGGTTTGGGAGCAGGCTTAGCTGTGAAGCCAGCTATAGCCTGTCGAGGGGGTGGAAGGGTGGGGAGCCCTGTCCAGGCGTTGAACGCCGGGGCAGGTGCCAGCACATAGACCGGTTTGGGGGCGGCCGCTGGGCGTTTGCCCTTTGGGGGCTTGCCTTTGGGCTTAGGCTTGGGCTTAGGGGCGGCCGAGCACCCGCGGTAATTCGCGGGATGCCCAGTCTTCCCACAAAGGACGCAGGCTGGTGGGTCGGGAGAGTCCCTGGTGCGGGTGCACTCCGCGGTGCCATGGTCCCCGAGGCACTTCACGCACCTGGGGCGGGACTGGCAATTGCGCGCCGAGTGCCCGTAAAGTTGGCATCGGTGGCATTGCCGGAGCGTGGATTTGTTGTGTGGGCTCTCGAAGATAAGCTTTGAGAGCCCGCACACCGATCTAATGTTGAATATTTCCTTGCCCTCTTTTGTGAGGTCAAGGATCGTGAGTACCATATTATATGGTTCTTTGGTGTTACCGCGGTGCATCCGGTGCACCTCGTTGACTGGGAGGCCTTGCGCGCGGAGGTCCTCCAGAATTTCGGTGGTTCCAATCTCCTTCGGGAGTCCGCGGATAACGACGCGGAGACGTTTCTCCTTCTCGATCGCATAGGTATAATACCCTATGCGGTGCTCTAGGAAGTATTTCGTGAGGCTACGGTGGTCCTCGGGCGACTGTACGGTCACCTTAATACCATTATTAATGTCTCGTGCCTCCACGAGACGGATCGCTTTACGCGGGAGGGCCGCGTGAATGTCCCTCCAGAGATGTTTATCTCTGATTATGAGGGGGGGTGGGGGGCGTTCGCGGCGCGGTGTTGGGGCCGTCGGCTCCGCCTGACTCCTTGCTGGCCGGCGCAGCATCGGAGCCTGAAGTTGACGAGGGGGCCTTGCGCCTCCTTTTGTTGGTGTGGACTCGGAAGCCCTCCAAGTCCACATTGGGGTCGACCTCCATGTCGGAGGACGACTCGGACAAGTCCGTGTCGCTCTCCGACACGGATGCCGTTTTTGGGGCGCGCTTTTTTTGGGCCTCGGGGCCCTTTTCTTCCGGTGAAGCCGGGGACCCTGAAGCGAACGGGCTCATTAGAGCCGCGAGGGACTGCGCCGATCCGTTGAGGACGGAGCTGGCGGGGCGAAGAGACGCGGTGACGTCGGGTCCGCGGGAGGTGGAGGGAACGGCAACGGCAGCGAGCGGCTGCTTGCGGGGCGCGGGCGCGGCGGGTGTAGGCGACGCGGCGGCTTTTCGGAGCGCGGACGCGAGGGAAGGGGGGGGCGCGGTTACGGCCGGGGTACGCGGCTCTCGCGGGGTCACGGGTCGGGACTGCGTTGCACTGCAACGTTCACTGATGTGCTTCTGCAGCACCATCAGTCTTCGTATCGCTCCGCTGGACGAAATTTAGTATTCCGTCCAGCGAATACAGCGATTGGGTGTCCCTATTCACGTCCATCCTCGGGCGGGACAGCTCGGGGTTGCACGTAAATGTGTTCAGAGTCCCTCTGCCGGGGTAGGCAGAGGGGTGTGTGCTAAGGTGAGCCCTAAGCTGTGTGAATTCCTTCGCCGATCTTATTGTGCGAAGGCCCCTAGCTGCTTTGGGGGAAAATCAGCCCCAAAGAATGGAAAGAGGGATGGGTAGGTGGGAGATTGGGCGATATTTGGGCCCGACTAGGGGTCCCCCCAAGGCCGGGTGGTCCAAGCCCGTCCGAGTATGCCTTTCCCTGAAGGGGAAACGGCAGGCGCTCGGGGCACGCCTCAGCCAAGTGCGTTAGCACCGCTGGGTATCCCTTGGCTGACCACTCGCGTGGATTTGCAAGGGGTCGAATCGCCCGTAAGGCGGATCGCAATCGATTGCGAATGTAACTTCGCAACAGATTGTGTCCACCCGTTCGGCAATATAATGAAACAATTCGCAGCTGCGCTGAGTTAGCTGCTATTGTACTTATACAATACAATAGGCTAGGCCCGGGCGCGGCGGCTGTCCGATGCGGCGGGTGCGGTGAGGTGCGGAGTGGGGGGCTCGGTAGCGTGCGTAGCGTGCGCGGGCGTGTACACGTCCGTGCGGTGCGGGCGCTGGAGCCGGAGTGTGGCGATGACTCCAGTGAATAAACCTACGCAGCAGCAGTTTACATAAGCATCAAGACGACGTATGGCGCCGTATGTGCAGCGGCGAAAAGCCGCGTGACAACGACGAAACCAATATCCATCCCACGGCTGGAACTGCAGGCAGCTGTGTTGGGCGCCCGTTTAGCTAAGTCGGCCCAAGAGGGACACGACTGGGAGCTAACGCACCGATAGGGTAAAACCGGGATAGATGCCTCACATTCAAAAAACCTAAATTCTCGCGACTAAGAATTAATAGTGTAAGTAGGAGCCGCAGTCACCCCGCACCTCAGGTGTCACCGGGTTGTTGAGCGGTGAGGGTGTGTAACGCTTGTCTGTGTAATTATCTACGCGGCGAACTTGACGAACATGTCAAAAATTTAGAGGTTAGTATTTATTTGCCGATATATAACTTTATAAGTAGTAATAAATTCCGTTATATTTTTTATTACTTTAATATACTGGTTCATTGAGTGTTTATCTAGATGTAAATAATTGCTCTTAAGTTATTAATTTATTTTAAAAATACTTGGGCATCTATCCATATCACAAAGGATAGTTGCCCTTTTTTTGTCTCGGGGAAAAACCTCTCTTGACGGGTTCCCCCGGCCCAGGGGTACCGAGGGATATGTGGGACTCCAGGAAAGATGTTCAGCCATCCGACTACCCACTAAAAACCCCGCTGTTCTCCTATCGCCTACGCCCGGGCCTACGGATATGTGGCCTGCCGATCTCGTGGCCCTTGCCGGTGCCGGTCCGCCCTTTGTCTCAAGGCGGGCCTCTTATAAAGTGTTGGCGCCAGGGGGGTCAGGGTTTCATCCCCCCGGCGCTCTCCTGTATTGTAGGAGTTGAGGGGGGTCGCGAAACAGCACGCGGCCCTCTCCCTCGCGGCAATAGTGCGGGCGGCGGATCCTACCCCGAGGGGCCGCCCGCGGCCGCTTTCTACGGCGGCCGGAGGTCATTGCTTGCCCTCCGGCGCCGACGACGTGGCCTGCGTTGGCGGGAGGGAGTGTGGTGGTGGACTCCTGCTTCCGCTCCGCCGCCTCCTTTGCGGACATGACTGCCTCGCAAAAGGAGGCGACGGCCGTCCATCCAGGATCACCCCCGACCATGGACAGAACCAGGGCCGGGAGCGACAGGCCCGCGCCGATTTGGGTGACGAGGGCACGGCGCTCCTCGCGCCACGCAGGGCACACGGCGACAGTGTGGTCCACCGTGTCCTCCTCGTCACGTGCGCTACAATGGTGGAACCCCGACGTCATCTCCCGCCCTATGCGACACAGGTACCTCCCGAAGCTACCGTGCCCCGAGACCTGCGTCAGAAGGAAGGTCAGGGCGCCGTGGCGCCTTTCCACCCATAAGGATAGTTGCCCTGATTTTTGAGGTATAGGTGCTGTTAACGCCGTTTGGCAATAATGGGTCTAGGTGAGGATGCTATATCCTATTTCTTTTCCTCTTACCTAATATCTGCTCCCCGTCCTTCTCAAATGAAGTGCGATCAATTTAAAAGGCATTATAACGTCGATGGCCGAACGGTGATTGTCGGTTCCGTCTTATTTTTAAGATAAACTGTATAATTTAGTAATAATCGGGTGTAAAATTGGTATAAAGGTGTGTTTGATTACTCCTACGAGTGGAACATTAGTGGGCCCACACGAAACTAAGGACGAGTAACGAGAATTGTGAGTACCCTTAAATATTCATTTCTCTTCTATAGCTCTTCTCCTAGGAAGACCCAATACCAGCGCGAACATTTTGGTCACATCGAGTCGAATATTTCATAAATTATAATATATTTTATATAAATTCACAGAATTAAGGTTAATTTCTAATCGTAAATTATACTCGTTCCGATATTTTTTATTAGTGGGTACCACTATAATATTGTACAATCGTTTAGAGTTTGAATATTATCTTACACTTATTTCATAATGGTTAAGCAAAATGTAAACCCCGAAAGGGAATTATACAAAATTCAAAACAAAATATCAGTATATTTTGAACATATTCAATACAAATAAGATTCGATGAAAACATTAAATTTTGATTTACCCAAAGATGTCGAAATATTTCTCGCGTCAAGTTTTACTATTGACTCAATACGTGAGCAATATATTTCGGCTGTGGAAGAGAGGTGTAGCTTCGAAACCTCATTAGGCGAAGCTAGTTTACCTTTGTATCAATCTTTAGTGGCATTTGAGCAGCTTTATACTGAAATTAAGTTTAAAATTCAGTTATTAAATCATTGTTACGTTGTAACAAGAGTAGAATATTTAATCCCTAAATATACTTAATAATTATTTCTAATTTATAACGAAATTAGCAAAGTAATTAAATTAAACAAACTTCCCATTGGTAGGTGTAAGAAAGTTTTGAGTGATTATTTGTATGAGCTGAATTATCAAGAGTCAGAAGAGATTATCAAAGCAATTATTATATTCACATACAATCATTGTTTCAGTTAATATATGTATCTATATTTTTCTTTCCCTTCTTCTTTCATTAATATTTTATTTTAAATTATTATTTATTTTTACTACTATATCTCATTTAACTACTATATATTATTTAATTATTAATATAATTGTAATTATTATATATTAGTACTTATTTTAAAAATACTGGCCCACTGAGATACAGTATTCACTAGTTCAGGGGCCAGTGTGATTTTCTCTAAGTCAAATTAGTTGTTGTACATGAACTACTGTGATATATGTAGAGTCAGTAAAGCATCTAAATCCCTTGGCTTCATACTGCGGTCTGCTAGAGACTTCAAAAATATCAAAACGCTTAAGATTCTCTATAGTACTTATGTGCGCTGCCACTTGGAATATGGATCACCCATTTGGAACCCCCGGTATAAAGTCTATATCGATCGTATCGAACGCATCCAACGGAAATTTTTACGTTTTCTCACCTTTAAATCGTACTCACATAACAACCAGGACTACTTATCTTTAAGTGCAGCTCATCACTTTCTCCCTTTAAACGAACGACGACTTATTGCAGACCAAATTACTCTTAAAAAATTATGACATCTGTTATTGATTGTCCAGATTTACTTTCTAAATTTAACCTTTATATACCTCCTCGAATACTCCGTAACAGACCTTTATTCTCGCTGCAATCCGTGTCCACCAATTACCGTCAAAATAGTTTTGTTTATCGCGCGTCTAATTCCTTTAACGAATTAATTAATGACAGCAATACCGACTTAGACCTATTTCATTCTAGTATTAATACAATGAAAAGGCAGCTTACACTCAACTTTTTTGCGAAATACATTTGATAATGCTGTGTATCTTACTAATAAACTTACTGAATTTACTCATTGGATTGATTCCCAATCATTGAATCGATTAATGACAACAAGTTTGTACTATTTGTATTCTAGTCTGTCACTATCAGTGGAGACTTGTAAAGACTTTCTCTGTATTTATTTTTAAGTTATTAAATGTTATTATTAGTCGTAAGTCTCTCTAAAACTTAAATAAATAAATAGAGCGGAAGAACGCGCCGCGGCCGACGACTCCGAACCCAACTCTTCTAGTGAAGAGGAAGAGTTTGAATCGTCCGAAGCCGAAGAGGATTCGGACGACTCAGACCTCATGGAAACGGAGCCGTCGGTTGTCCCGCGACCTTCGTCCACATCCTTTGCGGAAGCACTAGCCGTCCCCAAACTAAAAACCTCCCAGAGCCCACCCGACGGAGCGAACGCTTCCCGCGTCCCTCCGTCCGCCCCTACAACTAAGGGATATCCCATAGTTGTGGACAACCTACCCAACTGGGTAAATCATTTTAGTGCACTCCAGGCACTAAAAGGCCACCCTCCCAATGCCCGCCCTTTCGGGAAAGGGGTCCGGTTCATACCGGCCTCACCCGAAGAATATAGAATGGTACAAAAGTACCTGGTAGATGCTACCAAACAGGATACCACTATCCAGTGGTACTGTTACTCAAACGGATATCCCAACTATGGTCGCGATCCGCGGATTCCCCGCCGATACTCAACCGGCACAGATTCAAACCGCCCTCGTTGACTTAGGATTCCAAGTCAACTATGTCCGAAGGATCCCAGGTGCCAATGGGCGCCCGGGATGCCTCTTCTACGCCACCATCCCGCACCTCAACAATGAGGATAAATCCCGGCTATATGCCACTAATACCCTGCTTTTTATGCCGGGTATAAAAATCGAAGCATGGCGTGGCAACGGAGGAATCCCCCAATGCCACCGATGCCAAAACTTCGGCCACTCTTCCGCCAATTGCCACCGCGCCATCGCGTGCGTGAGGTGCGCAGGCCCCCATACTGCGAAAGACTGCAGTCGTCCTAAGGACCAGCCACCGACCTGCGTCAATTGCGGAAAGGCGCACGCGGCTAACAGCAGACGCTGTAGCCACTACATCCAAGAGGCTAGGAGAAAGGGAATAAAAACCTCTCCCCCCACCCCCAAAACCCAAACAGCCCGCACCCTCAATCCCACTCGGGCAGAGAGAAGGAAGGCGCAACGCCCTCTATCACCAGAGAGGCACCCAGCACTCCCACAGCTAGGGACGCCCTTAGTCGCCCCGGCCAATCCACCAGTTCCACGTGGGGCCCCCCTGCCAGCACGCAAAAGCCAAAGAAGAGGCAGAAGAGCTCGAGACACAAGGGAAGTGTCGAAACCAGCACCCCTCAACACACCAGCCACGGAGAAGAAGACAACCAGCGCTCCGGTGGCCGTCGCTCGTGCACCGCCGACCGCAAGGCGAGCGCCCGCAGCGCCGACGACGCCAGGGGCACCGCAGCCGCAGCCGACACCGAGGGCGGCACAACCTCCGAAGCAACACCGGGTAAGCAACCGCGAGCGCAACCACACGGCACCAGCCGTCACTGTTGCGCCCGCACCCACACACACACCCACACCCACACCCAAACACAAACACGCACCTACACCAATGCCCATGCCACAACCAACACACGCTCACACACCATCCATCCAGCCCACACCAACAGAGGCCGGCGCCGGGGATCCACTGACCCTCATCATACAGCGGCTAGACTGCATGGAAAGGTACTGTGGGGCCCTGACACTGTTAGTCTCAGCCCTAGTGGAGGGTCGCGACCTACGCGACGCCGCACTAGGCACGTTGGCTATCCTAAACCCTTTTTTTTTTTTTTTTTTTTTTTTATACCGAGGAAAACTGTTACAGTTTCCACCAGCCTCCGGGGGAAGACCGGTGGGATATGTGGGATTACCTCCCGAGGGGGCTGCCTACTCCCCTCGGGCGGACCGGGGGCCAAGGCCGCCGGTCCTACCCACTAAAAACCCCGGTCGCCACTCTTGGCCTTAGAGGGGGCTTCGCAGGATCGCCTTTTGGCATTACTCTGCTAGGCCCCCAGCCAGACGTCTCCAATGAGGGTACCCCGAGTGACAGTTCCCGCTGCCGGCGGTCACACTAGACCTGCCGGAGACCAGACACAGAGTGTCCAGTCGGGGTAGGGCACCCTCCGTCTCATTGCCTTCGCCGGGAGCTTCCCCCGGAACTCCCGGCTGGCCGCTCTTACAAGAGAGCGACCGGCAACCCCTTCTCAGGGTGGGATGAGGTGCGCATAGCGTCTCCTTCCCCGATTCGTCCTACGCCGACGAATCGGTGGAGCCGCCGCGTCCTCCTCCCTCGCACGCTCGATGGCCTCCTTCTGCCGCATGACACTTTCAGCGAAGGAGACCACCGCGTTCCAGTTCCTCTCGCTGCGGAGCATTTGACCTACGATTGCCCGCAGCGAGAGGTCACCTCCCACCACACCCTGCAAATTAAACCGCTGGGGCCCCCAAGCGGCGCACTCGGACACCGTATGTTCTACGGTGTCTACTGGCGCGCCGCATTCCCAACAGGCCGGGTTCGGCTCCCGCCCCGCAATTTGGTGCAGGTACTTGCCGAAACAGCCATGGCCGGTCAGCACCTGCACCAGTCTGTATGTCAGGGTCCCGCTTGATCGCGAGACCCATTCCGACAAGTAGGGGCGGATTGCCTCAACAGTAACCCGGCCCGGCTCGGGAGGCCCCAGGATCCTTAACCAAGACTGGGTCAAGGCCTCCTGGGCGAGATCCCTGACCCGTCGCGACTCTTCCGGGCACAGCCGGAGTCCCCTCTCCCTGGCGTCGCGGCGCAGGCGGTACGTCTCTGAGAGGACAACCGCCTGCAGCTCCCAGGGCGGGTCGGCTGCCAGGAGTGCAGCCGCCCGCCAGGACACTGTACGGTACGCCCGAATGGCTCTCACGTCTATGACCCTCTGAGACCTTCTCAAGAGGGCCCTGCTACGAGACGTGAGGTGGTCTGCCCAGACAGGCGCACCATACATTGCCATGCTCCGCACGACGCCAGTGTACAATCTTCTCACGGCTGTGCCCGGCCCCCCCACATTGGGCAGGAGTCTGCCCAGGGCGGCAGCGGCCGAGACCAGCCTCGGGCATAATTGGGCAAGATGTGGCCCGAAGCTCCACCTAGGGTCTAGTGTGAGCCCCAGGTATTTCATCTGGGGCTTCACTTCGACCGCTGCGCCCCGGAGCACGATGCGTGCTTCTCGGGGTGGTCTTCTCCTGCGTCGTCCATGCAAAAAGAGGGCCTCCGTCTTTTCTACGGAGACCCTCAGACCGCACGACTCAATTCGGTCCACCACCAGCGAGGTGCTGATGGTGGATCTCCGGACTGCATCTTCTTAAGACTCACCCCGAGTTGCGACGAGGGTGTCATCCGCATAACACAACACCCTCGTATCGGGCGGGACTGGGCATCGTAGGACCCAGTCATACCCGATATTCCACAGAAGTGGTCCCAGTACCGACCCCTGCGGAACGCCGCACGCAACGCGCCTCCTTCGGACCCGACCGTGGCCATCCTCCCAGACTATGAAACGGTCCCGGAGATATGCCTCCAACAGCCTCCGCAGATACAGAGGCACTCCATGGAACCGGAGCGCCTCCAGTATCGTCTCGAACGGGAGGCTGTTAAAGGCGTTCGCTATATCAAGCGATACCGCCAGGACCACTTCTCCCTGACTCTCCGCCTCTTGTGATATGCCCTTCAGAGCGGATAGCGCATCCAACGTGGAGCGCCCCGCCCTGAATCCGTACTGGGCGGCGGAGAGTCCCGGCTCTGCCGTGTCCAGGTGCTGGACGAGACGGCTCGCAACTACCCTCTCAAAGGTCTTCGCCGTCTCGTCCAACAGGACGATCGGGCGGTAGCCGGAGGGATCATCTGGGGAACGGCCCTCTTTGGGAATCAGGCAAAGCCTGCCCTCCCTCCACTGGGCCGGGAACTGTCCGGTGCTGAAGCACTTATCGAACAGCTCCCGAAGCCAGCCGCCAAGGTGAGTGGCGGCTTGGAGGAGCACTCTGCCCGGAATCCCGTCGGGTCCAGGTGCCTTTTTGGTGCCCTGAAGGTGTCGCAGGGCATCTTCTATTTCTTCCTCTGTTGTGGGGGGAGGATCAACGCTCTCCACTCTAAGCAGAGGGACGGCCATAGACGGGGGAGTGAATGCTCCCGGGCTCGGGAAGAGCCCCTCAATTATGCGATTGAGGGCCTCCTCCGACAGGGTCGCCGTTACCGGGGCGCCCGCAGCACGCATCTTCTTGCGCGCTGACTTGTACGGACGCCCCCAAGGATCCCTGTCAAGGCCCTCGAGGAGCTCCTCGTTAGCCCGGGCCTTCGCTTGGCTAATTGCCCGCTGAAGGACTTTCTTGGCAGCATTCTGCTCCCCCTTAATCCTCCGGAGTTCTTCCTCGTCCGGCTGCGGATTCCAGTATCGGTACCGGTGGACGGCTCTGCGGGCGCGCTGCGCAGCGTTGCGCAGCTCCGCTATTTCGGCTGACCACCAGTACACCTGCCTCCGAGCCGGACGCCGCCGGACCCGTGGCATAGCCGCCTCGCAGACCCTTGTGAGGGCCGTGCGAAGGCGACCGGCCGCCTCCTCTGCTGTTTCCCTCGCGGGCGCTGGGTATTCGTTGTAAACCCAGCGCTCGGCGATCGCCTGGATCTCAGCCATCTCTTTGTCGAGACGGCCGAGTGCCCAGCGAGGGAAAATTTCCACCTCTTTGCGGCTGCGGAATGCTGCGGAGGGGGGAGACGCTGAATCTGATGTACAGATGGTCAGATAGCGTCTCTACCTCCTCCTCGACGTGCCAGTCCACCACCCTGCATGCGACCACAGGAGTGGCGAACGAGAGATCCAGCCCCAACTCCGCATTTTGTACTGGAACCCTGGAGGGATCCAGCCCAACCTCAATGCACTTAGAATACTAGCGCGACTACAGTCGCAGGATATCCACATTATCCTCCTGGGCGAAACTAAGCTGCGACCAACCTACACACTCCGGTTGCCCAACTACGTCATATATCGGCGCGACGAAATCTCTGAGCGATGCCGACCATACAGAGGTACGGCGGTTTTAGTGCGCAGGGATATCGTCCACGACGAGTTGCCACATCCTGAATTCACCGAGTTGCGCGCATGCGGCGTCCTGGTGAAAGTGGCCGGTAAAGAAACCAGGATCTTTGCTGGCTATAAACCACCAAGCCTTCGCTACAACAGCCACGATATAAACAACATATTTGACGGTTCGACGCCCACGCTGCTTGCAGGCGATCTTAACGCCAAACACGTTGCGTGGGGGTCTAGAACCATTAACGCAGCAGGCAGACGCCTGCTTAAAAACACAGAATCCAGAGGCCTTACGGTCATCGCTCCGGATTCCCCCACACATATTCCATCAAACCCCAGATGCAGTGCTGATACACTCGACATTGTCATCCACCAAAATCTTCGCTGCCCTATCCAACTGGTGGAGGCGCTGTACGGCCTGGACACACAGCACTTACCAATCCTTGTGACGCTAGCCGTCGCAGAACCGCTGGCTCCGCGACCTAGGCTGCGCGAGAGGAGAAATTAGACAGGTTATGCGAAAGACATGGAAAAAATCACCCTTGGCAAGCTCTCCGCTCCAGAAGAGGTGGAATCCGCAGCCAACCTAATAACGAAGCGAATGACAGCCGCCAAGGAGGCAAACACAACACTAACCACCACACGGCCAAAAAGACCAACACTACCAGCCCGGATTAAACAGGACATAGCCCATAAGCGCGCCCTTAGACGCCTGTGGGCCAGAACAAGATGTCCAACGGTTAAAACCAGGCTGAACACACTAACAGCACAAATCGCTGAGGTAGTGAAGACGTGGAGAGGTGAAACCTGGGAGAGACACCTCGACCAGGTCTCCGAACACGAAGCGGACCTTCACAGCCTCTGCAAAACATTGACCAGAACCACAATCCACACATACCCGCTATTGGACGACCAAGGTGTGAAAAGATTTGATCCACAGGGCAGGGCGGAAATATTCGCAGAACACCTAGAAAGACAATTCTCGCCACACCCGATCCCAGCAGCAGCCTCATGGAGCACCAAGCAGCACTACGAGCGTATTGAGAGGACCGTCGAGGACTTCCTGGCGCGCCCAGCCGCACCCCTGAAAGGAGAAGACTTCATCTCCCCCGCAGAGGTACGCAAAGCCGCACTCCGCCTGCCACTCCGGAAAGCTCCGGGATGCGACGGACTCAGCGCCGCCACACTTCGCCGGCTGCCGAGGAAGGGATTCGTAGCTCTCGCTAGACTCTTCAACGGCATCCTACGCACACACCACTTCCCAGACGCCTGGAAAACCGGTAAGGTCGTCATGCTTCCGAAACCAGGTAAAGATCGCCGATTATCAGCGAGCTACCGGCCGGTTACGCTTCTGCCGCACATCGCTAAGCTATTCGAACGACTATTATTGCGCCAACTATATCCGCACATAGCACTACGTGCGAAACAGTTCGGATTTCGCAGCGGTCATCAACGACGCTTCAGCTGACGCGAATCCTGCACATGACAGCCACAGCCCTCAATGAGCGAAAAGACGTGGTCGCAGTCTTCCTCGACATGGAGAAGGCCTTCGATCGCGTCTGGAACGAGGGGCTCCTCTACAAACTTATCAAGACTAATATGCGGTTAATATCAGTGTAGCTACTTTCTAGAGAACATGCCTTTAAAGGTTCCCCGTACCTATCCTCGCGGGAAACTCAAATATATTTTCTACACCCCACCTGTAAAGTTTAATTTGGGACGGCAAGCACCTCTCCGTAGAATAATTGATGAGTATCATTCCCTTATCACAGTGATACCCGATCTTGATGTGTTCCACGATAAGTTGCGTATATTTAAAAACAAAATAAAAAATGCACCTTAATTTTAATCATTAATCATTTATTGTTTTATAACTGACTTGTTGTTACTTGATTATATATTATTATATTGACTTTTATATATATTATTATATTGACATTGCCTCTTTTTTTTGATATGACATGAAATTTATTAGACATTCATATTAATATTTCATCAATTATTACTGTATTATTTGTTAAATTTGAATTTCAAAGTATTCATTAGGTATTCTTTTTTATTTCTTTTTCTAAATTAATTATTGTATTACATCTTCGAGCCGATGAATTGCCAATGCCATTATTGTCACATGCTGGTCAATTAAACACTCACACTCATTTATACCTTTTATTTATCACTGTGGAAGAACACTCGGGAGTATCAAAAAATATAAACATCTTATACAAATGACCAAAGCACACCGATAGAATTAAAAGTCATCTTGATTCCAATCACAAATCAAGTTGATGGTACTAAGTAAAATGTGGGTAGTATAATATTAAATCACAAACACTACAACTGTTCAATATAACTTCAGAAATGCTAACGACATCTATCGGAAAATTGTGAACTAAAATTCTTATTTCTATTATTAATTAAACATTCCGCCGGCCAAGGACGACTCAAGTCCTTAAGACCTGACGACAAGATATAAACCAAAGCAAAGTAAAACAAATTTCTGGTTACTAGGAGTCAGACTCATCCAGGGGCAAAGGATATATTTTCACCATAGGTCGCTTAAAAATATTGTCCTTGTACTGTAAAGTTACAACTCTTGTAACCTATCAGCACCTGGGTGTTTCTGCATAATACATCCCAAAAGCCATTTTCCAGGGGGAAGTGTGTCATCCTTGACGAGAACGACAGTGCCGAGGGGAAGATCAGGTCGCTTTATGTTCCATTTGTAACGATGCTGTAACGTAGTTAAATATTCGTTTTGCCAGCGACGCCACAAACAGTGCACCATACGTTGGATTATGTGCCATCGATTCAACGGACTTAAGTTAACATCAATCAAAGACGGCTCAGGAACCCCAATTAAGGGCTCTCCGACAAGAAAGTGACTTGGTGTTAATGGGGGTTCGTCAAGAGTAGAATTGATAAGAGTGAGGGGACGAGAATTTACACAAGCTTCGACTTGGGCTGATAAAGTAGCGAGCTCTTCGTATGTGAGGAAGGCTTGGCCGATAACCCGTTTTAAGTGTCCTTTAATACTTTTCACTCCTGACTCCCAAAGTGTGGAGCTCGAGGAGGTATGAATCTCCATTGCGTGAAATCATTAGCGAGAAGTTCAGAAATCTCAGCCACAAGTTGAGATTGTGAATTATTGAACGCGAGATCTAGGTCACGGGACGCGCCTACCAAATTAGTTCCGTGATCACTCCAAATCTCCTTGCAGTGACCACGTCGAGCGGTGAAACGCCGAAAAGCGGCAATAAATGCAGCAGAAGTGAGGTCAGTGACAAGTTCCAAGTGAATGGCTTTTGTTACGGCACAGACAAATAGACTAATATAAACTATACTGGTTTTCTTACATCTACCAGGATACAATTTCATTGTAAAGGGTCCACAAAAGTCTACTCCACTCGTAAGAAAGGGTCGGCTAGGTTTAATCCTGAATTTAGGTAAATCTGACATAAAAGGAGGGAGTGGATTAGCCTTCTGTTTAAAACAAGGGACACATTTGTGGATTACAGTTTTGACAAGACCTTTAATTCGAGTGATCCAAAACCTTTGTCTTACAATATTTAAAGTAAGTTGATTGCCTCCGTGCAGAGATTTCAAATGCGCATTTACAACAATAAGTTTAGATAAGGCACAAGTGCCACTTAACAGAATCGGGTTTTTCATGTCGCCTGGAATCTCTGCATTCGCGAGTCTACCACCAACACGAATAATGCCTTTATCGTCGATAAAAGGGTCTAGTACATAAATCTTACTTGATTTGGCAACCTGTTTACCTAGCGTTAAGCGAGAGATCTCGTCTCTGAATGACATCAATTGTGATAGTTTAATACATCGATTAAAAGCATCATCAAGCTCATTAGCGCTCAAATAAGCAGGTTCAGTAAACATTTTCTTAAGCACTCTAACTTTACATAAATTATAATAACGACAACAATAAGCAATGACTCGAATCCATTTCGACAGCAAGGAGAATCGAGTTAAAATTGCAATAGCATCATTATTTTCGGTAACATTTACATTGCATAATATTTTTGGGGTGGGTTTCATTTCTAAATCGGTTTGAGAAATCTCAAATAAAGAATATTCAATTTCATGTGCCTTGTATAAAAACTGAGGTCCGTTCCACCATAGTTTTGACTGTTGTAGATCATAAGGATAACATCCACGTCATGCTAAATCAGCGGGATTATTTGCAGAACTAACATGATGCCATTGGTTACTATTTGTGAGTGTCAAAATTTCTTAAGTGCGATTTGCAACAAATGTAGTCCAAGTATTTGGTATCTTACGCAACCAAGCCAAAACTATCGTGGAGTCTGTCCAAGTGTAAATATCATTGTCAGGTATTTTTAAAACGGTTTTAACATGATTTATCATTTTGGCTACTAGTAATGCACCACAGAGTTCCAGACGTGGGAGAGATACTTGCTTTACTGGGGCAACCTTGGATTTGGCAAGAACAAGGTAAACGTTAATGTTGCCACCATTTCTCAAAACTCTAAGGTACACTACTCCAGCGTATGCAGCACAAGAGGCATCACTAAATCCATGCAGCTCCCGCTTAATGGTGTCATTAGATACACCAAGCCATCTAGGGAACTGAATGTTTTCAATGTGCATGAAACGATCAAGGTAAGTAACCCATTCCTCTTTAAGATCAGGAGTCAACTCTTCGTCCCAATCCAAGCCGGCCAACCAGAGTTTTTGCATAAAGATTTTAAGTTTTATAATCGCAGGTGTTAGCCAACCTAGAGGGTCGAAAGATTTAGCAATTGTGGACAATACATTTCTTTTGGTAATTGTGTTATTATCGTGATTTAAATTACAATTAAGTTCAAAGTTATCAGAGTCCGAGTTCCATGTAATACCTAAAGTTTTAAATGTATCTTGAAGTTTTATATTAACCGCACTTTGCGAGTCTTTATCAACACAGGGGATTTGGGACAACACTAACTTACTATTAGAGGACCATTTGTGTAAAGGGAACCCACCACGAGCTAAAAGTTCAGTCAATCTTTGTTGTAGCATCACAGCGTCTTCCGTTGTGGAGACACCAGTAAGCAGATCATCCATATATAAGTCGCTTTTCAGGATTTCAGCTTCAGTTGGGAAATCCTTCTTCTCGTCCTCAGCCAATTGGTGAAGAGTGCGTATGGCCAAAAAGGGTGCACAAGATGTTCCATAAATAACTGTAAGTAGTCTATATTCTTTTATTGGTTGTGTTGGAGATTTTCGCCATAAAATTCTTTGATAGTCAGCGTCATCTTTACATATTAGAATCTGACGAATATCTGCGACTAAACAAATCTGGTGTTGTCTCCATCGAGTTATGAGATCTCTGACATCTTGTTGAAGAGGACAGCCAATAAGTAGTTCATCGTTTAATGATTTTCCATTTACAGGTGCAGCACTTCCGTCGAAGACTACACGCAACTTCGTGCTTAGACTCGTCGGTCTAAGAACAGCGTGATGAGGTAAATAATAAACTTCAGGTGTAACTATTTCCTTTTCAGGTATCATCATCATATGACCTTGGGATTCATACTGCTCCATAAATTTGTGATATTCTTCCTTGAATTTAGGCTTATGTGTAAAACGTTTTTCCATGTGCTGTAAGCGGCTGATTGCAAGGGGTTTTGTATTTCCAAGGTTTGTGGGTGGATTATCTTTAAATGGTAGACGGACAATGTACCGACCAACAGCATTGCGAGTGTGAGTAAGTTTGAAGTGCTCTTCACATTATATTTCTAACTCGGTCATAGGTTTTTTGTGGGGTAAACTCTCTTCAATCTCCCAAAATCGTCTTAGTAACTGATCGACCTCAATCTTGGTTTGCATAACAACTGTATTATGTTCGTTTATTGTCGATCCAGTTTGTGAAACTCTACCTGAGATTAGCCAACCTAGGCGAGAGTTGAGTGCAATAAGAGAGTTACACTTGTGTAAGCCTTCAAGCAGTATGTATGCATGCACGTCGGCACCAAGCAGAACTTCAATAGACCCTGGCTTGTGATAGTTGGGATCAGCCAGATCCAACTGCATAGATGAAGGCCAAGTATCTTGTGAGAACTCACGTGAAGGCAACAATGAAGTGAGTTTCTTTAAAACGTATGCATTTACCTGGAAGGTTAGCCTCTTCCTTCCTGTACGAAACGGTTCTCCAGAACGTTCATGTTGCGTACTCTCAGGATCTGGAATGAGCTTCCGGCTGAGGTTTTCTCAGCGCGGTATGATATGGGGTTCTTCAAAAAAGGCGTTATAAAATTTCTTCGAGACCGGCAGCGCGTTGGTGGTGCCTCTGGTGCTGCAAACGTCCATAGGCGACGGTGACCACCTGCCAGGGTGGGCCGTTTGCCTGTCTGCTGAACTCAAGCAATAAAAAAAAAAAAAAAATGCATTGTGTTTTGTAGAGTGGACTGTAAGTGTGACCATAGATTTTGTAGTGACCACTGATGTATTAGAAATTCCAGAGATTTTGCCAGTAATTGGAGTGCGATCAAGATTCAATAACTGCGCAGCTGCTTCGGAGATAAAAGATCCCTGAGAACCCTGATCAACAAGATCTCTTAATCCGTAAGTACCACTGTTCTTTGACTCTACTTTAATTACAGCAGTTGCTAACATAACAAGATCATCTTTTGTTTCAGCTTTTAGGTTAACATTCAAGTTACAGGAAGTTTTAGATGCATTGCTAG
This sequence comes from Malacosoma neustria, assembly GCA_963693495.1. Classification (NCBI taxonomy): domain Eukaryota; kingdom Metazoa; phylum Arthropoda; class Insecta; order Lepidoptera; family Lasiocampidae; genus Malacosoma; species Malacosoma neustria. Next base: position 16,156,371 of record OY856381.1, read on the forward strand.
TTGGGTCATCTTTCTCCTTATCAGTTTCGATTAATTTGTCGTCCTTAGAAGCGGTAAAATGCAGCAATGTATGATGACGACGTCCGCACTTCTTGCAGACTGTACTCTGTCTACACTTTGAAACGGTGTGACCTTTTACGAGACAGTTAAAACAAATGTTGTTTCTTTTTACAAAATCTTGACGTTCAGGTATGGAGCGAGAGGCAAATTCTTTACAGTGGCAAATATAATGATTCTGTGTGCAATAAGTACAAATGTTGTCAATTTTAGTAGCGAAGCTTTTGATGTTAGTTACTTTAGGTGTTTGTGGAATAGTTTTTCCTTTTGGTGCATACATTTCCATGGCTCGGGATTGCTTCTCAAGGAAACTCTGGAGATCCTCATATGTAGGAATACTAGTGGAATCTTCTAAAGATTGCTCCCAAAGTTTTCGAGTCTCAATATCCAACTTGGAGAGAAGGATATGCACTATAATGGCATTCCATGCACAGATCTTTAAATTTGTTAAGGACGTTAGGCATTGACTTGAGGTATCAATAAGATCCTTTATACCTTTAGCCGATTCTGTGGTTAAGGTCTTTTGGGTTAAAAATCGGGTAAGTATATTATTAACGATCATTCTCTTGTTATCATACCTCTCATTTAGTTTTTTCCAGGCGTCATCATAGTTAGCTTCAGTAAGTGAATAATTCCTCAATAGTTGTTCAGCTTCTCCAGATAAACTGGTCTTTAGATAGTGATGTTTTTCAATTTTAGTCAAGCGATCATCATTATGTATCAAAGAGCGAAATAAATCTCGAAAACTCATCCATTGACTGTAATCGCCCGAAAACTGTGGTATGGATATTGGTGGGAGTTTGGGTCTCATCCTCGATATTTCTGCCTGACTATCAGATACATGAATTTCAGACTTTGAAGTTTCACCTAGATCTTGTTTAAATTCATATAACTTGTCCTTAAGCCAAGCCCTAAACTCTAAATAGGAGTGACGTCACGGATAGCAATACGAACGCACTTACTCGTGTTTATTTTAAATTTATAAATACAAAATCGTTCTTAATTACATTTGAAGTCTAAATATTTTGAACTATATTATTAAAATAAGGTGTGAAGTATTTGATTTATTGTGTACGAATAGTTTACTATCTATTTTGTTTAAAAATTTGCAAATAGCCCAATAACCAGTGAATATTCATAAGTGCGGGTAGATAGAGAATAACTTTTTTGCATCGATTTATCGAATATTTATTTATTATACGTTTTAAAATAGACTTGCGACTTACAACATGGCTAAATGTACAAATTGTGGCAAATTCATATCGGCGATAAGTGCACATATCGCCGTTTGTTCAAAATGCCCCCAAATATTTCATAAGGGATGTGTACAAATCTCAGACTCTGTGAAGATATCAAAGAACTGGGTCTGTCCTGGGTGTGTCACTACACTTACACACACAAAGAGCAGCAATACAAACACTCCAGTTACGAGTATATGCGACGAGGACTTTCCTCCACCTAACAGTGCGGTTGCTCGATTTTTACGATCTTTTCCTGACAAAACTCCAGTTGAGAAGGATGACAGCGAAGTGCGTGCTATGAGGCGTGAATTTGCTGTCTATATGAGAGAGCTGCGTGAATTTAGAAAGGAGATGCTCGAGTTCCGCAACAGTATGTCTGCAATTGGGCAGCGTTTGGATAGCATTGAGAGCAGAATAGATAGCTTGGAGCAAAGGGAAGTGACTAGTGGGTCTAAAGGTACGGCAGATTTAGAAAATACTATTGCTCAACTTAAATTGGAACTGAACGAACGTGATCAGGAAACACTGCGGTGCGATCTAGATATTGGTTGCCTTCCGGAGCATAAAGATGAGAACTTATATGAAACTGTAACTCTCTTGGCGGCTAATTTAGGAATCAATATCGAAGAACGGGATATAATCTTTGTTGAACGCGTTGGTGTAAGTCACCCGATGAACGGCGCTAGTGGAAATGAAATAGGACTAAGATCACGGCGCGTCATCGTGCGTCTAGTCTATCGTCAGCTACGTGATAGACTCTTGCAGGCTGCACGTACACGCCGTACATTTGGCACCTCACACATGGGAATAGAGGGACCTCACCGGCGAATTTTTGTTAACGAAAGGCTTACTCGTACAAATCGCCAACTTTTTTATAAAGTCAGAACGGAATGCCGACAACGGGGCTGGCGCTACTTTTGGACTAGAAAGGGACGTATCCTAGCTCGCCAGGGTGATGGCACGCAAGTGTTTGTAATACGATCTGAAAAAGATTTAATAAATATTTATCAGATTAACAGTAATTAATTAATAAAGATTATTTTAGGAAGTATTAAGTGTATAAAATTTCATCAATCGTTTACTTTTTTTTTATTGTACTTAATTATTTAATTAATTGTACTTAAACTTTTTAATTGTTGTTGTAATTATACAAAATATATTCAAAATTCCCAACTATTTATGTTTATGTAACATTATTGGTAGCATTAAAAATACATCTAATTTTTTTATTATATAAGCATAATATTTACTACTGCATACAATTTAATAGAAAAATGTCAAAAGTTTAATTTCTATGTTTATATGTAATATGAAAGCACTTCTTTAAAAATGTAATACAATAACACGATAAATAGTCATGTATAAATAGCAACAGTTCACTTATTATCAACTTAATCATTGCTTTGTATGATGCATTTACTTCTTGTTTAAATATGTTTATTTCTCCGATTTTTTTTTATTTTTTTTTTGTTTTGGTAAACTATTGTCTACTTTGTATTTAGTTTCACAATTTTTGTACTTAAGGTCATTCATTGTATTTATAGTATATTCATATCATTTTATCAATACTTACCTACCTTAATTAGACGGCCTCCGTGACGCGACGGCTCTAATGTGTCAGTACGCCTGCTGAGGTCGCGGGTTCGATTCCCGTCTCGGGTCTTTTATTTTAACAGATAATTAACATATGTTTATTTATTTTTCTTTCATTAATTCTGTTTTGTACGATTTTGTAAATTATTTTTATGTTCAGTAATTTCTTTTTGTTGTGACGTCACTCCGTGGGCCTGACGGAAGATCAGCGCTGGCTTTTTCCTAAGCCAGCATTATGCTGAGTTAGGTCCAATTTAGGACATTACTTGTAAATTATTAAAAAATATTTGTAACACTGTACCTATATTTAAAGTTCTAAATAAAGTTTCCTTTCTTTCTTTCTTTCTAAATAATATTCTTCAGTTTGTTCAAAATGTTTCTCTAAGTCAACATCGCATGTTTCAGTATCTAATAATCCAGAAATAACATCATAAGTCTTTGTATAGTTAGCCCAATATTCCTGTAAAATTTCCAGACGTGAATCCAAAAACCCTCTCGTTCGTTTATCCTTAGCACATTTTTTTGCGTTTGTAAATAACTTCTCAATTTTAGTTGAATTCGTCTTTAATTGTGCAATATATTGTTTCATCTTTTTATCCGCCATGTTAAATTTTATGTAAAAACACAAGTCCAAATTCACTGCCAAAAACTAAGTTACTAATCGTTAAGATATTCCTAAGTCCTTTATCACAAAAAATTTATAAGTGTTTTCCAACACAAATATTCTAAGTCTTTTTTGATGGGAAATATTATAAGTCCCAACACTTCACTGAATTTACTAAGTTAATGTTTGCACTTTACAGTTTACTCACTTTTATCCGGTTCGTTGGACCATTTGGTCAATTAAACACACTCATTTATACCTTTTATTTATCACTGTGGAAGAACACTCGGGAGTATCAAAAAATATAAACATCTTATACAAATGACCAAAGCACACCGATAGAATTAAAAGTCATCTTGATTCCAATCACAAATCAAGTTGATGGTACTAAGTAAAATGTGGGTAGTATAATATTAAATCACAAACACTACAACTGTTCAATATAACTTCAGAAATGCTAACGACATCTATCGGAAAATTGTGAACTAAAATTCTTATTTCTATTATTAATTAAACACATGCATCAGGCCATAAATTAAATGGTTTGTTATTTTCAATGTTATATGTCTGTGATGTGGCAGTACTTTATCTAAATAAATAAATAAATAAATATACCACCTGCACTCGTACTACTAGTGGCTTCATTTCTAGAGAACCGGGACTTTTACGTTTCGGTTGAGCAATCCCAAAAACGGACCATCACTGCCGGAGTTCCCCAAGGAAGCTGCCTGTCATCAATCCTGTACGGGGTTTACACAGACGACATCCCGACTTCCTCTGAGCTCCCACGACCGGGAGAACCAGACGTCACGCTGACACTGTTCGCAGATGACAGTGTAGTGTAGTAGTATGTAAGGTCTATATAAACATGTAATCTTTAGTATAATAAGTAGTCGTGCACAGTGCGTATAGCAGTAGACTCAGAGACTTCGCTTATGAAAATAAGCTGATCCCCGACGAGCAGTTCGGCTTTCGAGCTCGACACTCGTGCCCCCAGCAAGTGCTCCGCATCACGGAGCACGTGCTCGCGAACTTCAATCGCGCCTCCAAACCCTGGAAGACGGGTGCTGTCTTCTTCGATGTGGCGAAAGCCTTCGACAAGGTCTGGCACAACGGCTTGATTTACAAGCTGTACAAACTAGGAGTGCCGGATAGACTCGTGCTCATCTTACGAGACTTTCTCCTTGATCGGAGCTTTCGCTTCAAAGTGGAGGGTACGCGCTCATCTCTCCACCCCATCAGAGCCGGAGTCCCCCAGGGCTCGGCTCTGTCCCCCCTACTTTTCACGCTGTACACCAGCGACATGCCCCGTACCCCACAGGTACATCTCGCCTTATACGCAGATGATACCGCCCTCTTCACTTCCGATATCAATCAATATCGGATCTGCAGTCGTCTCAACACGGCGGTTGAGACGCTGGGCAACTGGTTCCGCACTTGGCGCATCGAGTTGAATCCGGACAAGAGCGCAGCGATCATGTTCGCTCGCGGCCCCCGCACTCAAAATGAGAGTCGGCCGACTCGCACGAGTCGACACTCTCTCTTCCCCATAAAGCTATTTGACCGCGTCATCCCTTGGGTTGATGAGGTCAAATACCTAGGAGTCACTTTAGATAGAGGCCTGTACTTCAGCAAACACATCAGGACGGTAAGGAACAGAGCACACTTTGTGCTCGGTCGCCTCTACCCAATGATATGCGGGAAGAGTAAGATGTCCCTTAGGAATAAGGTGACACTTTACAAAACCTGCATCCGACCTATCATGACGTACTCGAGCGTAACCTTCGCCCATGCCGGCAAATGCTACATCAGTTCGATGCAGAGGCTGCAGAATAAGTTCTTGCGCATGGCAGTCCGAGCGCCACGTTACATGCGCAACGCGGACCTTCACCGCGACCTGGAGCTCCTTCCCGTGAAGGAGTACATGGTATCCCTCTCGCGATCCTTCTTCGGTCTCGCTCCCCACCATCCCAATCCACTGGTGGTGGAGACAGTCAACTATACGCCCAACCGCCGAGCACCCCACGCACGTCGCCGCCCGCGTAACGTGCTCATGGATAGACGCGACCCCATCTCTAGGACGCTGAAGCGAATGCTCTCGCGGACGCAATCCCCTCCAGTCCGGCATGGACCAGCCCGACGGAACAGGTTTAGGGATGCCTTCCGCCCCCCATAGCCTGTTGACGCACATAACCACACAATACAAAATACACGTAGAATAGATGTGTTGCGGGGGAGTTTCTTTCGCCGTTTCTTCTCTCCCAGCTATAAGCACTCCGAAACGGTAGTAGAATAGGATCGGCTTCACCGGTGAAGTCGATAGTCCCCAAATTAATAGAACTCTTGCCATTCGTGGCCGCTATCAACTGTCCCTATGCAGCGTTCGAGTCGGGAGCGCACCTCACAGGAGACGCGCCCCGAGCACGCTGCCACGGCTGATTGACCCCGCTCCCACGGGGTCGGAATGCATTTTCCGCCCGGTGTCGCTGTCGTTAGTCGTCTGAGACGACGACAGCCTTAGCTTTAAGAAAAAAAAAAGCGTATGTACCACTACACCGTATGGTCGAATGCTCCCATTGGTCTGAGTTTCCCATATACGTTAGTCATCTGCGTGCATTAGCAGCGACCTGCCACCACGGTTTGTGCGACCCCGTACAACTGTAGGTGTGCGAATACCTTTGGTACTGCGTGCTTTTTAGTAAGCGCGCTAGTGCAAAGGTACCAATAGGGCGATTTGATCTACCACCCTGTAACCAATAGAGGTGGTGGGGTGTATGTTGAAAGCCTCCTTGCGGCGCACCCTGGGCAACGGTGGCCCCCAATGCTCATCGCTTGCGGTGAGCATTTGGAGTTAACGGCTAATTTCAACCAATGGGGAAGGGTCCGGTTCTAGTCATTGAGCATCTTGGATGGGCGATGAATGGAACTGGGCTGGGGAGGGAATAAAACGGGCCTTTTCAGGACCACTCTATTATGTTTATGTATATGTATATGTATTTATTATACTTCTTTATGTATTTGTATTAATATAAAGTATATATTTATTTATTATATATTAACTGCATGTACTATGTGGTTGGTACGTGCGGCCTCATCATCAATCAAGACTGATGGTGAGGAGGTGAGGAGGAGGACGCAACCACCCGCGTGTTTGTGCCGTGCGCGGGGACCCGTACGGGGGGATGAAGGAGTCCTGGTGGTTGAGCCGATGAGCGTAGGCGGTTTAACGTCTCTGAGGCAACATACTACTTTGGTCTGGATTTCCTCTTACACGGGAGGCTGTAGCTGAGCCGGCTACAGTCAATCGGCTGCGGGGTACGGTCAGACGACCCCAGGCTAGCTCGCTTCTATCAGGGGCCTGCAGACGGCAGTGCTCGCTCATATTGCTAGTGGTAGCGGTGCGGTTGGTGCTGTGCGGTCTCGTGGGCAACTGATAGAGGGGGGCTATATCTCTCAACGGAACCCTGGTGCTATCGTAGCATCGCCGTTTGAGCACTCCATGGCGGGTGGGGCAGTTGAGAGACGAAATAATTAATCGGGATCCTTTATGGAGAACATCAAAAAAAATTTAAACCACAAGGCGGGACCGGCGAAAGCTGGGACCGCTCAACGTAAGGCGGAACCAGCGAAAGCTGGGCCCGCACCCTGCAAGGCGGAACCGGCGAAAGCCGGGACCGCACCACACAAAGCGGAACCGGTGAAAGCCGGGCCCGCACCTCGCAAGGTGGGACAGGCGCAAGCCGGAACCACACTCTCAATAGCGGGACCGTCAATAAGCGGGCCTGCAGCGGAACCATCCCGAGACAGGAATGCGGCGGGACCGTCACATGGCGGGACTGTCAAAGAACTGTCAAAGGGTGGGACCGCTGCGGGGCCGTTGAGAGACGGGAGCGCAGTACAGTCCATCGGGCAACAAGCACCCGGTGGAGGCTGCACCTCTAGGCGATCTGGGGCGCAGAGGAAGAAGCGCCAGAAGCTCAGGCAGCAGGCTGCCTTGGATGGGACTCCAACGATAGGACCATCCAAAAGGCCGCGCGCTGCTCTCAGTGGCGACGGGGAGGACATGACTGCCAAGAGGGTGAAGGCCCAAGGGCCATCACCCTCAACCAGATCCTTTAGGGACGCGGTGGCGGCTGTGAAACTTGCCATCGTTACCATTGAGTACCCGAAAGAGTACCTGACGGTGGAGGATCTGGTGCCAATCCAGGAGCTCATAATTGAGAAACTGGAGGAAGCCCCGGATCCTCTACCTGTTTTAACGGTTGCTCCCGGAGTTGTTGCGGTTGCAGTACATGTCTCCTGCGGCAACTCTGATGCAGCACAGTGGCTTCGGGATGCCATCCAAAATGTAGAACTAGGGCACCTGAAGCTCAAAGTTATAGATGCCAGGGACCTTCCAAAGCCAGTGAAGATGGCATGGAAGAGCAGGAACCTGGCCCTCAAAGATTGTGCTCGAGCCCTTCGTCTGCTTCAGCGGTTGAATCCGGACTTGAGGACGGACGACTGGAAAGTCGTGAACACGCTGATTGAGCAATCCGGCATCCGGCGTATCGTCCTCATGGACAGAGCATCGGCTGGGGTAATCAAGGCCTCGGGCTATTCTCTTCCAGGAGGAATTGAACAATACTCGTTCAAACTCCTGGAAGAAGATAAGGGAGAGGGACCTGACGCGGAGCAGAAGAAGGCACCCTCCGAGGATGGACCATTACCACGAGATGGGGTGGCCACGCAAGAAGATATGGCTCAAAGCGTGGAGCAGGAACCGGAGGACGGGCCCAGGCAATCTGAGGCGGACTCCGATGATATTCTGGAGGACCTCCATGCCCTGGGCTTATACTTGCCGGCCCCCATGGAGGAGGGCCTACGCTCGCCGGCCACTCTTGAAGAGGGCCAGGCATTAAAGGAGGACCCTAAACACTGAGGACCTCCTACAACCACGCGAACCCACCAAGACTTCAAGATGGAGGGACTAAGGTGTGTACAGATAAATTTACATCATTGCAGAGCTGCCACTGCCCTTCTGGCTCGGCAATTAAAGCTAAATATGTATGACATTGCCTTGATACAGGAACCTTATTTATATAAGGGGACTGTGAAAGGCCTAGGTGGGACAGGGGGAACAATTCTCTATGACTGTCCAACTAATGACGCAAGGACTTGCATCTATATCAGGGGCAATATAGCGGCAATGCCTTTGCGTACTTTCTGTTGTAGGGATCTAACAACAACTATGATCCATGTGGAGACGGGTACAGAGAAAAGGAAAATTATCCTAGCCTCCGCCTATCTCCCTTACGAAGAAAAGGAACCAGTAACCCCACTAATTAGAAGACTGGTTGATTATGGCAGCCAAAGAAACTTAGACCTCATATTTGGCTGCGATGCTAATGCTCATCATATCGTTTGGGGCAGTTCAGATGTCAACAAACGAGGAGAGGATCTGTTGGACTTTGCGGTAAGCACCTCTTTACAAATCCTTAACACAGGTAATAAACCCACCTTTAGGAATTCAGCGAGAGCTGAAGTCATCGATCTGACACTGGCCTCTAACAGAGCTAGTGTACACATTGAAAACTGGCATGTATCGGACGAAATTTCTTTGTCTGATCACAATTACATATGCTTTAGGTATAGGACGGCGAGTACAGCCGAAACTACACGAAGAAGAAACCCAAGAAATACGAATTGGGATCTATACAAGAGGGACCTAAAAGTTAATTTAGGAAGCCCGAGAGGTAAGCTCAATTCCGTATTAGATATAGAGTTTGAAGCTGACAGGATTAAGAAGACCATATTAGGCGCATGGGAGGATAACTGCCCAGTGAAAAAGGCTTTTTGCAAAAAGGAACCATGGTGGTCCCCTGAGTTGGCGAAATTACGCCGGGAAACACGACAGGCCTTCAACTATGCAAAAGCCAGAAAAGATTTTTCTGACTACTCTAGCATGTTGACGAGGTACAGCACGGCGATACGCAAGGCTAAAAGAACAACTTGGCGAAAGCAATGCACTTCCATCGAATCGTTACCAGACGGAATGAGGTTGTGCAAAGCAATGTCCATGACAAAGGCAAACCCACTAGCGTCCGTAAAAGATGTCAATGGGGAGTCTACGGAAACTGGAAAGGACACCCTTAGAGTGATGTTTAGGACTCACTTTCCAGGGTGCAAATTGCGCAATGACGACGAAGAGGAACCAGTCACAAGGGACGAGCTCACAAGGCATACGACCAAAAATGACTGGCTCACGGCAAAGAAAGTGGTAGATGAAAACAGACTAAAGTGGGCAATAGGGGGCTTCCAACCCTTTAAATCTCCCGGCCCAGACACCATCTACCCTATATTGCTGCAAGAAGGTACTTCGGTACTAACTCCTCATCTTTGTAGGCTTTACAGAGCTTGCATAGCCTTTGGTTATGTACCCAAAGCTTGGAGAGCGGTCAGGGTTAGCTTCATACCAAAAGCTGGAAAACCCACTTATGAAGAAGCTAAGGCTTATAGGCCGATTAGTCTATCATCTTTTCTGCTGAAAACTCTGGAGAAACTGGTAGACAGGCATCTTAGAGAGGGGCCATTGAAGAAATTCCCTCTACATAGGTTACAATGTGCGTATAACCCCGGCAAATCAACAGAAACGGCTTTACACTACGTTGTAAGCCGAGCTGAGGCTGCACTAGAAGGACAGGAAGTATGTGTAGGGGCCTTCCTCGATATAGAGGGAGCCTTTGACAAAACAACTTTCGAGTCTATTCGCAATTCTGCAAAGGAACATGGTGTCAGTGACACTATATGCAATTGGATTGACTATATGCTACGAAGCAGACTAGTCAGATCGGAACTAATGGGAGATAAACTTAGCGCAAAAACAACACGCGGCTGCCCTCAAGGCGGAGTATTGTCTCCATTATTATGGTGTCTGGTAGTAGACTCACTACTAACCAAACTCAACACCGGACCTTTTTACACGGTAGGTTATGCTGACGACATAGCCATAATGGTCAATGGTAAATTTCCGAACATAGTCTCTGGATTATTACAAAAGGCTCTGAAGATAACAGAGAAATGGTGCATGGAGAACCACCTCTCCATTAATCCAAATAAAGCAGTTATAGTACCATTTACAAGGAGAAGGACACTAGCAAGTCTAGGGAATCCCTCCCTTAATGGAACCAAACTGTCGTGGTCCACCGAGGTCAAATATCTAGGCATAACCCTTGATAAGGAACTCAGGTGGAAGACTCATGTGGAAAAGACAATGGCGAAGGCTCTGAGAGTATTTGGCATGTGTCGTTCCACTTATGGCAAAACCTGGGGACTAAAACCCAAAGTGATACGATGGCTTTATCAGATAATGATAATACCCATCATTACGTATGGCAGCGTAGTATGGTGGCCCAGAATAAAACTTACTACGTGCAAAGAGACACTCAATAGGTTACAAAGAACGGTGTGTCTTGGAATCACGGGTGCTTTTAGAACAACACCTACGGCAGCTATGGAGAGATATCTTAACATTCCTCCTCTGCATATTATGGTTGAACTTGAGGCAAGGAGGGCACTATATCGCCTTGCAGTAGCTGGCCTATGGGACTCCACCAAGCCAAAAACCAACCATACAAAATTCGATGGAAATGAGGACCTGGATCGGATAACACATATGATATCCGATAAAATGCAAACCAGGTTTATATTTGAAAGGCTTTTCAGGGTCCAAATTCCAACAAGATTGGAATGGACAAAGGGACCAGATCCACCGGAACATAATAGTCTGGTATGGTACACTGATGGATCCAAAATGGAATCAGGTACAGGGGCGGGAGTATACGCGAAAGACTACAAATGTAGTAAAAGCTTGGGAAAAATGGCAAGTGTATTCCAGGCTGAAACATATGCCATTATAACCTGTGCTCAGGAGAACATAGATAGAGGCACCAGAGGCAAATCTATATATATTCTCAGTGACAGTCAAGCTGCAATCAAGGCCATCGCCTCCTTCAAAGTTGACTCCAGACTTGTCCTGGATGCCATCCAAACCTTGAATGGACTTGGAAGGCATAACAGGGTAAGATTAATGTGGGTCCCGGGACACGAGGGAGTACATGGCAATGAAATGGCAGATGAACTGGCAAGAGAGGGCTCAACTAATGATTTTATGGGTCCGGAACCATGTGTAGGCATTCCGACTAGCCTCGTGAAGGCCACATTCAGGGATTTTGCAGACCGCAGTCAACAACAACACTGGCTGACTAGAATCGGTCTGGAACACTCCAAAAAATTTTTGGGATCCACGTACAAAGCACGAGGATCCATCTGGAACATGAGCAGGGGGCAAATACGCTACTTGCTTGGAGCCTTTACTGGGCACTTTGGAACCAACAACATGCTCATGAAAATGGGTCTAACCGCGACACCCATGTGCAGGTTGTGTGGGGAACATACAGAACGCATGGAACACCTACTGTGTACATGTGATGCATTGGCCAGGAGGCGAATGAATCTTTTGGGGGTAGGATATCCAACACCGGAATACTACAGGCTCCTATCTCCATACCTCATTGTTAGGCTCATGAAGCAGATCTTCAAGGAGATTGGAGAGGAGTGATTGCTATCTAGGGGAACACAAAAGATCCCATTGGGTCAAAGTGTCCGAGATATTTCTCGGCCCCAAAATAAGATAAGATAAGATAACCAATAGAGGTCAACCAAGATGAGCGACTCTGAGCCACCGGACGTGTCCGGCGACCAGTGGCCGTACTATAGGCCTATAAGGCATACCAATACCCCGACGTCACCACCAAGGGCGTCATCTAGTCGGTCCTTTTATAGGATGCCCAGGACTACAAATGATTCCCCGCCCCGCGCAAGGGTATTCCGGAGGAAGAGGGACTCCTCCGAGGAAGGCAACTACCCTAAAAAGGCCAACGTAGGGCCCACGCCTATTCCAGTAGCGGAACATACCACCTCGGATGCCGACTCAGAGAGTTCGGACCGGGAAGAAATAGCGGCGACCCAGCAATCCTTGTCGCCTACACCCCCAACGCCCCAATCTCGCGCACCACCTACGATGTCGTTCGCAGAAGCCGCCGCACCGGTGGCCCCGAAGCCGCCAGCTCAACGTAGCTCCATGCCGCAACAGGCGAGTAACTCAGTCCCAACGGCTACTGCCCAGCCGAAGGGGTACCCACCAATTGTTGTGGAGAACTTGCCCAACTGGATCGACCATTTTAGGAAGATCCAGTCCCTTCTCGGCCGTGCGCCCAACGCCAGACCCTACGGCAAGGGGGTCCGTTTTACACCACGAAGCGCCGAGGAATACCGGACAGTACAGAAGTACATGTCACAGGCGTCCGAGTCCAGTAAGGAGGTGCACTGGTATTGCTACAGTGTGGCAGCCGACCTCCCAACTAAAGTAGCAATTAGAGGGCTACCAGCGGCCACTCCTGTGGAAGAAATCAAGACAGCGCTTGGAGAATTGGGGTTCCAGGCGCTGTATGTTAAACACATACCGGGAGCAAAAGGCCGCGTTGGGAATTTATTCCACGCGGCACTCCAACACCTATCCGTCGACGAGTTGCAGAGACTATATGCAGTCGACGAGCTGCTGTACATGCCGGGCATCTCAATAGAGGCATGGAAGGGAAATAGGGCAGTCCCCCAATGCCACAGGTGCCAGGCATTCGGGCACGCCTCTGCCAATTGTCACAAGCCGGCAAAGTGCATGAGGTGTGCAGGCGAACATATCGCGGCGGAGTGCCCCCGCCCACGCGAGATGCCGGCTACGTGCGCTAACTGCGGGAGGGCGCACGCCGCAAATAACAGAAGCTGTCCCGTCTACAGAAAACTGGCTAGGCAGAGGGGCATCAAGGTGCCACCGCCACCCCCACCGAAACCAGGGAAGACGTCCGGCCCGACCCGCAAAACAAGGGCAGAACGCCGACGGGCCCAACGTCCGGACGATTGTGTCACTGAGGACGAAGTACCAGTGCCCTCAGGAAGCCGCCAAGGAGGGTCAACCCTAATCCCTCCGGCGAACGACCCGATCCCAAGGGGTACTTTACCACCTAAAGGAAAGGGCCGTAATCGCCGCAACAAAAAGAAGAACCGACAACAGAAGGTCAAGGGCCCAAACACTGTAACGGACACCGAGACGGAGGCAGAGTCTTCTAATGCTCGTTCATCTGCGGTCTCCAAGCCTACCATGAAAAAGGTCACTATGGCGACACAATTGGGCACCAATGTTGGATGCAGACACTGTGATCACTGCAGACCACAAAGCGTGACCGAGAAAAGCCACAAGGCTGTAGAACAACCAGCACCCAAACCACAGAGGACCACAAGACGCAACGCCAAGGTTGAGGAGAGTGGTAGTGGAACGAATGAGGTTCTGAATCTCGTGTTAGAGATTATTACGGAACTATTGGCTGCCTTAGCAACCGGGGCCGATATCAAAGCGGCGGCGGTTAGTGGACTTACCCAATTAAGGAACAGAAATGGATAGTACGGGTCAACTGCGGGTCATTTACTGGAACCCGGGCGGAGTCAAGGACAAGATCCAATCACTCCGCTTGTTGGCCCAAACACAGAGTGCCCACATAATCCTAATAGATGAGTCCAAGCTCAAACGCGGAGCCCCGTTTAACTTGCCCAACTACCTGGCGTACAGGAGAGACGAGGAGTCCGGAGCCGGAATCGCCTACCGAGGAACGGCGGTGTTGGTGAGGCGCGACGTGGTACACGAGGGGCTACCACTCACGGACTTCCATCACCTGAGATCCATCGGGGTGCTGGTAAAGGCGGGAGGTCGCGAACTAAAATTGTACGCGGCCTATCGTCCCCCAGGAGACAAATACAACAGTTCGGACCTGCTTCCTCTGTTAGAGGGGAACACGCCAACCATCATAGCAGGCGACTTAAACGCCAAGAATCCGTCATGGGGATCCCGGCTTTACAACGCGACGGGGAGACGCCTAGCAGTCGACGCCGAGACGCTGGGCTTCGAAATCGTCGGCCCGGATGCTCCAACCCATATCCCTACAGATTACCGACATAGCGTGGACGTGCTGGACATTGTGTTGCACAAGAACGTGACTTGTCCAATAAGCGTGGAGGTGCTGTATGACTTGGACGCACAACACCTTCCGATCTTGATCGTGACTTTTTTTTTTATTGCTGTAATACAGCAGACAGGCTGACGGTCCGCTTAGGATTTAGCAGTTACCGTCGCCTATAGGTGTTTGCAATGCCAGTGGCATCGCGAACACGCTGCCGTCCCATAAGGGTACAGGAACTTCGGTCACTAATGCCGGAACACAACACAAGGTTATTATGGCGGCATACTTAAGACCAAAGGTGGTCGCCATCCAGATGGGCTTGAGGCCCTACCACGTAGCTAGGGTGGGTTGTTTTGTCGCCTTTTACGACAGGCCGACCCCGGCCACAGAGGTTAGTATTCTTTCTCCGCCCCTGCACGGATAATGGCTGACCTGGCAGTGGTCGCAACGCCCCAGAAGCCGACGAAACTCGAGATCGACTGGAAACAGTACGCCGGGAAGATGGAATATGTCACGCTGGAGAAATGCTCGAGCCCTGAAGAGGTGGAGGCAGGTTTCACAAGCCTTATGACCAAAATCGCTGCAGCCAGGGAAGCAGCCTCCAGAGTTACCGCAGCCCCGGGATTCCGAAGGAGGGACGAACTTCCAACCCACTTGGCAAGAGCCATTGCCACTAAGCGCGACTTGCGCAGGCAGTGGGCGAGGACCCGTTGCCCAGAGATCAAGAGGATGCTTAACGCCCAAACAGCCCAGGTCTCAGAGAAAATCAAGAGCTGGCGCGCCGAGACATGGAAGAGTGTTATAGACAGAGCCACCGAAGACCCCAGTGAGCTCTTTAAACTCTGCGGCGACTTACAACGCTCCAAAGTGCCAGTCTATCCATTGCTCGATGCGAGCGGTACTAGAAGATTTGAGCCTTCAGACAGGGCGGAATTATTCGCAGACCATCTGGAGGCCCAGTTCTCGCCGCATCCGACGCCAACCGACGCACTGCCGACAATTCGGCTCTTCCACGAGCACTTGGAAAAGGAGGTCCAAGAGTACCTAGTTCGTCCCCTCCAGCCGCTTAAAGGCGATGAATTCATATCCCCTGCCGAAGTCAGGAAAACAGCGCTCAGGCTCAATAAGAGGAAGGCGCCAGGTTGCGACGGCAGCCAACCCAATACACTGCGGCTTTTGCCCAGGAGAGGGTTCGCAGCACTGGCCCGAATCTTTAATGGGATCCTGAGGACAGCTCACTTCCCCGAGGCATGGAAGGTCGGGAGGGTGGTTATGCTCCCCAAACCAGGGAAGGATCGGCGCCTCCCAGGGAACTACCGACCCGTGACTTTTCTCCCCCACATCGCCAAACTCTTTGAGAGACTCCTGCTCACTCGCCTGAAATCATTTATAGAGCTGAGGGAAGAGCAGTATGGTTTCAGGGCAGAACATTCCACGACACTGCAGCTGACCAGAGTGCTCCATCAGATGGCCCACTCATATAACCAGAGGAAGCCCACAGTCGCTGTATTCCTGGACATGGAAAAAGCATTCGATCGAGTTTGGCATACCGGATTGACTCACAAACTGTTGAAGTCTCCGATGCCTCCGAACTACGTCCGCCTGCTGTCCTCCTTCTTGGCAGGCCGTAGCTTCGTAGTGGCGGTCGAGAAAGTCACTTCCACAAGAAGACCCATAACAGCCGGCGTTCCGCAAGGAAGTTGCCTCTCTCCGCTCCTGTACGGGTTGTACACTGACGACATCCCATCAACAACGGAGACGACGCTCGCTTTATTCGCCGATGACAGCGCCTACTTCTCCACGGCGCCACAAGTGGAAACCTGCATTAAGAGAGTACAGCGCGTACTGGACCTGCTACCGGAATGGCTGGACAAGTGGAGACTGTCCGTTAACGTCGAGAAGACACAAGCCATTCTGGTCTCCCACAGGAAGCCAAAGAAGTCGCAGCTCAAGCTTCGGGGGAAAAGGTAGAGTGGAAGAACACGGCCAAGTATCTCTGTGTGCTGATCGACAGGACGTTGAGCATGACGTCCCAGGTGCGACACGCTATAGCGCAGACGCGCCGTGCGGGAGGAATGCTCCGTCCCGCCTTCCAGTCGAATCTGCCGCTGAGAACAAAGGTCCGTTTATATAAAACCTACCTACGCCCGAGGCTCACATACGCAGCCCCAGCTTGGTATGCGCTGTGCTCCGCCGACCAGCGTCGGAAGCTACAGGTGCAGCAAAACCTCACTCTTAGGATAAGCGCGGGAGCCGGGTGATTCGTGCGCAACGATGTCATCGCCAGGGATGTGGGAATACCTAGTGTTGAAGAGTTCGTGGCCGAAATGGCGCGGCGGATGTTCCTCCGTGCCGACTCCAGCAGACACGTCCATCTCCACGGGATTGCCCCACTCCACGCACGTCCACCCGACCAGATACGCCCGTCGCATTGGAGAGCCACTCCGAGAGAATTGCTGCCGAACCAAAGCCGATTACAGCGAACGCTGGTTCGCGTTCGGCGCAAGATGCAGACTTAACCACTAGCGACCACTAAGCCGCTGATAGGCCAACCAAGCCGCTAAGAGGCCAACGAGCCACTCGCGGCTATAACATACAGTTACAATCAAGTCACCGGCGGGTTGTTGCCCGCCGAGTTGATGCCGGGGTAGAGAGGGAAACCTCGAGGCCCCAACACCCGCAATAATAACAAGAAGCGGAGGAAACCACCAGTATAATAAAGCAGTGTATTCCAAGCATCGGTGTGTTTCACTTGTCCCCTGCAACGCCGGACCTTACATGGCGACCCTGCCAGCGCATCAGTCATCCTTTTACGGAGCGCACAATGAAGTGCACAATGTGTGGCGAAAAGTTTTTAAATGATTGAATATTTTAAACAAACTTAAGAGGCATGGGTTCTAATCCATCTAAAGAAGAACAAATAGTTATATCGCAAAATTCTGCTGGTGGAGGTGAAAATCTGTCGAATACTCCCCGAGGAAACGCCATGTCCAGCACCGATATATTATTGGGCGCAATTTTATGTATATTAATAATCGGAGGTGCAATATTCTGCTACGGGCATATAAGAAATGTCAAAAGAAAATTATACGAGAAGAACTAAGGAACAACGGATGGTGACGATCGATTAGTTATTTCCATCGGCGTAATCCAGGAGCAGGAGAGAATTGCACGACTCAAGATTTAAATGTGTAATTATGTTAGTTCTTAATTTTGTAATTATGTTAAAATCTAATGAAATTATTATTATTAAAGAAACGTCTATTAAAATAGAGGCCTTGTTTAGCAAAATAAACGATTTTTGTATGAGTAGTCTTGAAAGCCAAGCCATGGAAAAATTTGACCTCCGGACTGCAGTATTACTACTGCCAGTGATGAATGGCGATGAACAGGTCACAAAAACGTTAATTGATGCTATTGAGCTCTATGGTACTATGTTAGATAAGACTAGTGAAATGCATTTAATTAATTTTGTGCTTAAAACAAGGTTATCTCAAAGTGCAAAACTGCGATTATCTCAATCATATGAGAGTATTAAATATCTTCTAAGCGACATGAAAAATAATTTATTGACTAAAAAGTGGAGTGTAGCAATTTATAACGAACTCAGTAAAATTAAGCAAAATTCAACGACCATGGATAATTATGGTAAAGCTTGGAGGAACTATTTACCGACTTAACTATTTCGCAGGCGGATGGTAATGAAAGTGCTTATTCTATTCTTAAACCTATTAACGAGAAAATTGCAATAAAACGATTTATTGACCGGATTACGAAATCGAAATTTAAGCATTATTTTAGCAGCCCGTAATTATACGACTTTAAAGGATGTAATTCGCGCAGCCAAGGACGAAGAGATGGCTACATCTTGGACTAGTATTGAGGGGTCGGTTTATACTGGATATACCGCCAACTCAAGTACAGGTAAGCCTACAATAAGCGCTACAATTGGCCAAGATACAATTATAAGGGCAGAGGAAATTCAGGTGAAAAAATGACACATAAATCAAACTTTATATCACCTCAAACATGGTATAAGTCGTAATAATTTCAACAGAAATCAGCAATTTCGCGGCGGCTATTCAAACATATACCAAAATCAAAGAAAATCTAATTTTTCAAATAGGAGAAACTTCCATCAAGGAAGAGGGAACTCCTATTCACAGAATAGGGACAAAACCATTCATATTATAGCCAAGGAAGCGGAAACTTCACCTAATAACCAGAACGGAGAATTAGAGTTTTTTCGTTCCTAAATTTAAATGTTTCGATCGTAATTTTATTTTAGCATGTAGTCATAACAGTTCCATTGAATGTTTATTTAAAGATTCCAAATATGGTCTGCTAGTGGATTCCGGCGCATCACTCTCGGCGCTGAAATCTGAATCCATAGAGCGCTGGAATATTCCGATGTGTCACGAACGCATAACAATAAATGGAATCGGAGGCAAGGCAAGCACATTAGGTTATGTTTATATAACACTGAACATAAATGGTCAGGAATTCAAACACAAGTTTTATGTTATGAATCATCTACCTTGTTGTCAACATGGAATTATAGGGCGTGATTTCTTAGAAAAATATAAAGCTATTTTAAACTACGAAAACAATACAATAACATTACAAAAATTTAACAACTCTATATGTTTAGAAATGAAACAAGGGATATCAAATATAATGTAATTATTTAACTATACCACCCAGGTGCGAAAAAATTATTCGTATCAAAACTAATATGAAAGAGGAATGTGTAGTTTTGCCGACTCAGTTATGCGAAGGCGTATTCGTAGCTGGAAGCATCTGTAAACCTACGCAAGGACAGATTTCAATTCAGATTTTAAATACTCGAGAATGTGATGTAAATTTAAAGTATTTCAGGCCACGTTTAGAAAAATTGTCAGAATACAGGATATGCAGTTTTAATAAAGAAAATAGCATAGATAGTGAAAGGGTTAGAAGATTATTTTCTATGTTAAAAATGGATAGTTTAAATGAAGAGGAAAGAAAGTCTATTGAAAATATATGCGCCAAGTTTCCCGACATTCTTCACCTACCAGGTGACAAATTAACTGCCACGTCGTTATATCAAGAAACAACACAATTAAAACCACATAGTGCTCCAGTGTATACGAGGCCTTATCGATTGCCACAAGCACAAAAATCTGAAATAGATAATCAGATACGAGGGATGTTAGAAGACGGAATAATAGAGGAAAGTAGGAGTGCTTGGTCCAGTCCATTATTATTAGTGCCAAAAAAAGTAGATTCGTCAGGATTGAAGAAATGGCGTATTATAATCGATTATAGAAAATTAAATAATCAGATTCAAGATTAATAAAACGACATGTTGCTGGTTGAGAATAGACAAATTATTTATTTTATTCATCGATGGTACACTATTGTCTTAGTACATACTTCAGTCAATAGATGGCGTTAGCATTAAGTAAACTTGTATTATTTTGATATTATTAAACATATTTTAACAGCACCACTTATCAAAATAATCTAATATCGAGTAGTAACAAAATCAAGAACAATAAATTTTTTAAACATTTTGAACTCCTAATAATTTTACAAAATAGTTATGTTTGGCACCACTTAGACTTTTCGTTAATATATCGGCAGGCATCTCAGATGTTGACAGATAAACAATTTTTACAAGCTTCTTAGAAACTGCTTCTCGTATAAAATGGTAGCGCACATCTATGTGCTTAGTTCGTTTGTGAAATAAAGGGTTTTCCGTCAACTTTTGAGCTCCCTGGTTATCGTTGTAAATTACTACAGTATAGTTACAATCAACAATATCTGATAAAAGACTTTTTAAAAACATTGCCTCTTTACATGCTTCAGCAATGGCCATGTATTCGGCTTCAGTACTTGATAACGCCACTGTTTGTTGCTTCCTGCATTCATAGGATATTACACAGCCTGACAATTTAAAACAAAACCCTGTGTAGGATTTTCTATCTATAGTATTTGATGCCCAATCAGCATCTACAAAACCTTCTAAATTACAAGTGTCTTTAGTAAACTTCAAACCATAAGACTTAGTTTTTTGCAAATATTTTAAAATTCTTTTTGCATGATGCCAATGAATTGAACTAAAACAATTATTAAATTGGCTAAGATAGCTCACACTATATGATATATCTGGACGTGTTAATACTGACAAATACATAAGATTTCCTATAAGCTGTTGATAGGGAAACTGTTTATCAACACATTCTGCCTTATCTAATTTCAAATTACATTCCATTGGAGTATCTTTAGTATTACAATCATTCATATAAAACTTTTTAAGAATTTGTTTTACAAATTGTTCCTGATCAATGGTGATACAATTATTAACAAATGTTACTCGCATACCTAAACACCTTTTTATTTGACCTAAGTCTTTAATTTTAAATTTTGACCTAAGCTTTTTCTTCAAAACATTAGTCATAGTCTTACTATTAGAAAAAATGAAAAAATCATCAACAAATATTGTAATGATAGTCTGCTCATTTTTACATTTTTTACTATACAAACATGGTATACTAATTGTTATATTAAATGCTATACAAACATACTACAAAAACTATACAAACAATCATTTATTCTGGTATTCCATGCTTCAAACCATAAACTGCTTTTTTAAGTTTAAGAACACAATTACTTGAACAATTTAAACTAGGAGGTGCCTGCATGTATACATTTTCTGTTAAAAAACCATTTAAAAATGCTGTAACTACATCAAGATGAGTGATTTCAAAATTAAATTTTACACTTAATGCAAACAGAAGTCTAAGTGTAGAGTACCTGAGAACTGGTGAGTAAGTCTCATTAAAATCCACTCCATGCTGCTGAGTGTAACCTTTGGCCACAAGTCTAGCTCTATACCTGACACTGTTATTACTTTCTGGCTTTTTCTTGAACACCCACTTGCACTGTATTACTCTATCTGCCTCCTCTCGGCTAACAATCTCCCACGCTTGATTGTCTTCAAACGCTTGAAGTTCATCGGACATAGCCTGCTGCCACTTGTCTTTCTCTGGACCATTGGTAGCTTCATCATAAGTTATGTCTTCAGCCCAAGACTCTGGTTCATCTGAAACACAAAGTTTTGAAAAACCATACCTTTCAGGAGGTTTCTTGATACGCTTTTCCGCCAATTGAGGCTCTTCGTTATCAGATATATCTTCTTCAGATAATGTCTGATAAGACTCTCCTTCGCTTGAAGTTGTACTTTTTTCTGAATCATATATATAAGTAGGATCGTCCTGATTTGTCAATGTTATTTCACTCTCTTCCATAGAACTTTCCTCTTGTACTGATTGTTGTTTTTCTTTCTGCCCTTCGCTTATTTCTATCTGAGTAGTATCTTGCTCCATTACAATAACATCTCTGCTGGTACATATTTTTCTAGTTTCTGGGTTATACAATCTGTAACCTTTCACATTCTCTGAGTATCCCACTAATATGTATTGAACTGCTTTCTTGTCCCATTTCAATCTTTTATTTTTAGGAACATGCATCATTACTGGGCTCCCAAATATTCTGATACGACTGAGATCAGGTTTTTGTCCTGTCCATGCTTCAATCGGTGTCATTTGGTCCAAACCTGAAGCCGGCGATCTATTTTTTAAGTATACTGCCGTGTTAACTGCTTCTGCCCAAAAACTTTTATCCAGTTTGGCCTCGAACAATAAACATCTTGCACGTTCAACTACAGTCCTGTTGAAACGCTCGCTGAGACCATTCTGTTCCGGAGTGTATGGGTTTGTCTTCTGATGGATAATTCCACTATCTTTCAGATAATTTTCCATCATATCTGAACAAAACTCCCCTCCATTGTCGGTTCTCAATGTTTTTATCTTTGTTCCTTTTTGATTCTCAACCATCTTTTGAAATTCCTTGAAATACTGTAGAGTCTGATTCTTCTCCTTTATAAAATATACAAATGCCATCTTACTAGCATCATCAACAAACAATAGAAAATATCTTGCCTGTCCAATCGATCGAACCTCCATAGGCCCACACAGATCTGAGTGAACTAAATCTAGCACTTCTGTACTTCTATGGTTTCGTAATCGGAAAGGTAAACGACTTTGTTTTCCTTCACAACATACTTGACAGTTGGATTTTTGAATATCAGCCTTAATATCAAATGATATTCCGTCTACAGCACCATTTTTCATCTTCTGCAAATCATTACTATTAATGTGTCCTAATCTTCTATGCCACTGTTTTGCATCAGTTTGAACTGCTGCTGCCAACACTTTCTCTGACTTCATTGTATTCAACTTATACACACCATTCTGTAAATTTGCTATTCCAATAAGCTCATTCCGTTGATTATGTATATAACACACATCACTTTTGAAAGTAACATTGTTTCCCCTTGCTATCAACTGGCTTACTGATAACAAGTTTGTGGTTAGATTAGGTATGTATAAAATGTTGTTTACTTTAATGTCAAACTGAGAATTATTCACGAGTGTAGTAATCTGTGTATCTCCAGCACACACTACTGGCACAGTCATATTATTTGCAACAATAATTTCCTTCATATCGTGTACTTTTCTTACTTGCAATAATTTTTCTTTGCTTGATGTCATATGAGCACTAGCCCCTGAGTCGATATACCAGTCTTCCTTATTAAATTCACTATTGAAAAATGCAGCACTAAATGCGTTTACTTGCTTTTCTTTCAGTTCAGGACACTGGTTCTTATAGTGGCCAATTTTCTTGCACTTATAGCATTTTATAACCTTTTTTACATTTGAGGTATAATTAGATGTTTGTTTCGCGCCTTTTGTATTAAAATTTTGACCTACCTTATTTTTTTGCTTTGACCATAATGCAACTTCAGAGTCATGGTCACCGATCTCAGAACTCATATCAAGCAATTTTGTTTTAATGACATCAGAATTTATGGCAATGCCTTAATGTTCTATTGCCATAATCATCGGGGAAAACTTTTCTGGCAGCCCCGCCAACAGCAATGATCCGATCCATTCCTCGTTAATTTCAAAACCTGTACCTTTTAGTCTTTGTGCAGTTTCCACTATCTGACTCACATAATTTGTCATGGATTCACAATTATCAAGTCGAATGGATATCAGTGTTCGAAGTAGACTGATTTTTCTTGTGAATCCGCTGTCATCAAATAACTTCCGGAGTTTCTGCCACAAGTCCTTAACTTTATTTTCATTTTTAATGTGCACATATAACTTGGGATCAATCGTCATGATGAGTTTTGCTTTCGCTTTTCTGTCTTCTGCATCACTTAAATCGACAGGAATGGCGTCGATGTTTATGCCTTCCAAGATGAGAAAATTTCTTGCTGCGAATGCCCAATCGTCGTAGTTCTCGCGTCCCTTTAACTTTGGCACATTAACTAAATAACTGCCTGACGACATTATAACTTATTTTATGATACACGATACGAATTTACTGTAAAATTATTTAAATAAAATTTGCACTGGGCCCTTAACCTAATAAAACGACATGTTGCTGGTTGAGAATAGACAAATTATTTATTTTATTCATCGATGGTACACTATTGTCTTAGTACATACTTCAGTCAATAGATGGCGTTAGCATTAAGTAAACTTGTATTATTTTGATATTATTAAATATATTTTAACAAAGATGACAAATTTCCCTTGCCGCATATTTCAGATATTTTAGATTCGTTATCAGGTGCTGTTTATTTTTCGCATTTAAATTTACACCAAGGATTTTATCAAATTAACCTGCATCCACAGATCAGAACATATACATCTTTTACAACAGATCAAAATCAGTATCAAATGACCCGTTTACCGATGGGACTTAAAACCAGTCCAAATGCGTTTTCTAGGATGATGAGCTATGATATGATATGATGAGCTATGATATAGCTATGTCTGGCCTTAATTTTGAAAAATGTTTAGTGTACCAAAATGACTTGGCAGTTTTTGGTCGAAATTTAGACTCTCACAATAAAACTTTGCTCTATGTATTTAATAGACTTCGTAAAGTTAATTTGAAACTAAATCCATCTAAGTGCCAGTTTTTACAGAAAGAAATGCTATATCTAGGACATGTTGTTACGGACAAGGGTATTTTACCCGATCCATCAAAAACAAAAACCATAGAAGCCTATCCGCTTCCACAAAATACTCAAGACGTAAAACGTTTTGTTGCGTTTATGAATTACTACCGCAGATTTGTTCCAAATTTTGCAGCGGTAGCACACCCGTTGAATAGATTAACTGGTAAAAATATACCTTTTATTTGGACCGATGAATGTGAGAAATCGTTTCAGTTCCTTAAAAGTAAATTAATCAATCCGCCAATTCTACAATATCCTAATTTTTCTGGAAATAATACATTTATTTTACAATCCGATGCTTCCAAATTAGCAATCGGCTCAGTATTATGTAATGGTGATGGCCGTCCTATCGTATACGCAAGTCGAGGGTTAAATAAGGCGGAACGAAACTATCATACTATTGAAAAGGAATTATTGGCAATAGTATGGAGTGTTAAGTACTTTCGGCCATATTTGTACGGCAGACACTTTGAAATACAGACGGACCACAGACCACTAGTACACTTATTTGGCATGCGCGACCCTTCCAGTAGATTGTTAAAATTTAGGCTAACTTTAGAAGAATATGACTTAAAAATTACATACATTAAAGGAAAGGATAATAATGTAGTAGCTGATTCTCTATCTAGAATTTATATTACGTCTGACGAACTAAAAGAAATTAATCAAAATATAACTATGGTTATGACAAGAGCACAAAAGAAACGGTTAGAACAGACAAATCGTAAAGACGAGCCGCAAATCTCTAATAAAATCACAGACAATTGGCCTGATCAACCAAGAGTCGTGGAGATATTAAAGGTTCCGCGTGGTTCAGTCGAGTTGAAACTTAGTAAGAGTAGTAGTATAAACAAGTTAAGAAAAGAAGGAAATGTCACAATGGAAACTAAATGTTTTGCATTTGTGACAAAATATAATACAATACATATTAACCTTGATTTCAAGTCACATTTTACTCGAGCAGAATTTGTGAAGAATTTAGGTCAATTTTGTAATAAAATAAAAGTCGACAATATATGTATTATTAAAGATAATGATAACGCGTTATTTATAAAGGAACTACTGAATAAAATACAAAGTAGAGAAGTGTGGTCCGGGCCACAAATAAATGTATTAAGAAATGTTAAGAGAATTATAGATAATGATGAAAAAACTATTATACTAAATGATTATCATTTGTTACCAACGAGTGGACACGCAGGAATCCGCCGTATGATTAACAATATAAAAAGAAAATATTATTGGCCAGGTCTAGAAAATAATGTTAGAGAATATGTTAGGAAATGTAGTAAGTGTCAGAAAATGAAATATTCTAGAAATATAAAGGAGCCTACTTCCTTACTAGGCCTCCATTCTTATGACACGTTGGAACCATCGGAGAAAATTATCGCGAATAATATAATTGATCAATTTAAAAATATATCTTTTGAAGATATAGGTCTTGGTAGAACATCCCTAATTAAACATAAAATCGATACAGGAGATGCACTCCCTATTAGGCAGCGCTCGTATAGGTTGTCGCCGGAAGAACAAAAAATCGTGTCGGAACAAGTAGACGAAATGTTAAAGCTCGGCGTAATTTCACCAGGCGAGAGTCCATGGTCTACCCCTGTCATAGTGGTCGAAAAAAAAGAAGGCAAACCACGGGTATGCTTAGACAGTCGGAAGCTTAATTCGGTTACCAAAAAAGACGCCTACAGCCTACCATATATTATATCGGAGATCTTAGACAGCCTTAGGGACGCACGTTTTCTGTCATCAATTGACCTGTCAAAATCCATCTGGCAGATTCCATTAGAGGAGAGGGATAAAGAGAAAACTAGTTTTTACGTTCCGGGTCGTGGTACTTTCGTTTTCAATGTAATGCCTTTTGGGTTGACCAATGCGCCAGCTACACAGCAAAGATTAGTGGATACATTATTCGGACCAGAATTCGAGCACAAAGTCTTCAGTTATCTAGATGACGTAATAGTAATAAGCGAGTCGTTCCAGGATCACGTATCCCTCTTGCTGCACGTAATTAATAAACTTAAACATGCCAACTTATCTGTTAACTTCGAAAAATGTCAACTTTTTAGGGATAGCTTAAAATATTTGGGCTATGTAGTCGACGCTGAAGGTCTCCGTACAGATCTCCTGAAGGTGGAAGCCATCCTCAACTTCCCAACACCAACCACCAAAAAAGATGTAAAGAGATTCTTAGGGACCGCGTCTTGGTACAGACGTTTTATACCTAATTTCAGCACCATTGCGGGCCCTCTGAACTCTCTAACATCCACCAAGAAGTGTGCTCCACCTTTCAGATGGTCAACGGAAGCGGACCATCGACGGTGGTCATTGCTCTGTGCGGGCAAAGCGGCATTATATTTACGCGGGAGTGGCAGAGACAGATAACAGGTCAATGGCCGAAATTCTTCCTGCTCGGCGTCCGGAGTATAGCAGGCCTTTTCAAATGATTTCTATTGACCTTGTAGGCCCTCTTCCAGTTTCCCGTAAGCAAAATGCTTACATATTAGTAGTTTGCTGTTGTTTTTCCAAGTATTGTTTACTTTTCCCTTTAAGAAGAGCTACGGCTACAAATGTCGCAAAATGCTTAGAAGAAGTTCGTGCCAGTGAAAGAAAGTAGTTCGTGCCAGTGCTTCCTACAGCCATAATCGAAGAGCTCCAGCAGCACGAAGACAAGAGGTAAGTGGTCGTGCATTTGTGTTGCTATAATTATACTCCCGATACCGAACAAATGGGGCCGAGGTTCACTTCGCATCGGTTGGTCGCATCGTGCTCTGTTTGGTTGCTGCTCCGTTGACTCGTTGCTAACGCCGAGCGCGCCATACACCCAACTTAGTTACCCACCGATAGTCGCAAGCTGCATCTATGACCGCTGGTGGTGCGTGATCCCCACGGCAACCGCTGTGGGTGAGTTCCCCGACCCAGTGGTCCCAGTGTGCTTCACCCAGAGCTTCGTCAGAAGCGTCATGTGGTGAACCGCATCAACCCTACCACAATCTACTTCAACACATTATGGCCGATCCACCGAGGTCGTCCCGAGACCCCCGCCTGGCCTCTAGGTCAGCAGATGCCTCCCAAATGGTGCCTAGGCCAGCGATGCCAGGGCCTTCGTCGTCTGATGGAGCTGCGCGTCCATCAACAGAAGTGCCCACATACGCTACTAAGGCAGCCAGACGTAAGCGCTCCTCCTCTGAGGACCGAACCCCAAAGAGACCCAACAAGGGGACAACCCCCCTAGCAACACCTGCAAACGACGGCGGTCAAGAGATCGCCCCCGCCCACTCTTCCTCATCCTCTAGCGATGACTCGGACGATGAATCATTCAAATCTGGAACCTCCACGCCTACGCCGTCGAGGTCGACGTCCTACATCGACATCCCAGGTGCACAGGAGATGGCTCCCGGCCGTTCGGCTGCGGCCATGTCAACCGGCGCTGCATCTCCGCCTCCTCAGCACGGATCTACCACTCCCCAGCCGGTGGCCACCTCAACACCCACCGGAGCTCAGCGACAACAGAATTATCCACCCTTGGTAGTGGATAATTTACCAAACTGGATCACCCACTTTAAGATTCTCCACAACCGCTTGGACCATGCCCCCAACGGTCGTCCCTACAAAACCGGTGTGCGGTTCATACCAAAGTCCGCCACCGTGTATAGAACCATACAACGGTACCTGGTGGAGGTATCCGCAGCAGATCCCACAATAAAGTGGTACTGCTATAGTGTCCCCAATGAGGTGCCATCCAAAGTGGCTCTGAGGGGATTACCGGCAGCCACCGACCCACAAAAGATTAAGGCCGCCCTCCAAGAACTGGGATTCGATGTGCTGTACGTACGGCACATCCCTGGGCGCAGAGGAAAAGCTGGATGCCTGTTTCACATAACGATAACCCATCTGCCCGAAGAGGAACTCGCCCGGCTATATGCAACCAAGGAGTTGCTATATATGCCGGGCATCACCATCGAAGGATGGCGAGGTGCCGGAGGGGTCCCGCAGTGCCACCGCTGTCAGGCGTTTGGGCACGCCTCGGCAAACTGCCACCGACAAATTAGATGCGTGCGGTGCGGCGAGAGCCACCTCGCGTGGGAGTGCCCAAGGCCCCTAGAACAGGCCCCCACTTGCGCCAATAGTCAGCGCGCCCACACCGCGAATGACAAAAGGTGCCCCGTCTACGCCAGAGAAGCTAGCAAGAGGGGCATAAAGGGGCACCCACCGCCACCCCCTTCTCGGGGAATAGATCGTCCGCCACGTCCGACCCGTGCGGAACGCCGGAGGGCCCAGGCCCCCCGCGAGGAAGACTTCTCGCCACCACGACCGGTGCCGACACCGCTGCCGCGTAATTTGCAGCAGCCGCCCCGGACTGACCCACCCGCCGTCGCAATACCGGGAGGAACACTAGCCCCTCCCGCGAATGAGCCCACCCAAAGAGGCGCTCCTCTTCCACAGCGACAAGGAAAACGCAGGCGGGGCAAATCGCGGGCCACGCCCCTTACAACTGCTCAGGCCCCGATAGTCGATAATACAGCTAACATCGCTCCACCCCGACGCCAATCGCAGGCGAGAGCCTCCAAGCCGGTGAGGGAGACTCCCTGCATTGCGGCCATGGTAATGCGCCGAAACCCGCCGCAAAGCACCGTCAGACGGCCCAAACAGCTCCAGAACCACCAATAAGAAGAAGTAGAAGCCGCCGCGCACAAGTTCCCACTGAAACGGAGAACATAGAATCCACTGTAAGGAACGCGATCAGGGAGATAATGGGTCCCATTATGGTCTCCCTGATCGACTTGTTCCAAACCCTGGCCTCTGGGGGCAACGCCCAGGAGACGGCGAGGCGCAGACTAACCACACTTCGTACCATCTACAATGATTAGCTCTGTAGATGGTAACTTGCGCCTCCTTTATTGGAACCCGGGGGGGATCCAAGATAAGATCCACCAACTACGCCTTCTCGCCCAGCAACAAGATATCCAGATTATCTTGCTGGGCGAGACCAAACTGTCACCAGCAGACACTTTCCGGATGGCTAACTTCACCACATACCGTCGGGACGAGATATCTTCGCGGGGACGTGCTTATAGAGGCACGGCGGTCCTCGCACGACGGGATGTGGTCCATGAAGTTCTAGACGACCCGGAGTTTGAAGAAATCCGAAGCAAGGGAATTTCGGTTCAAGCGGCCGGCCGAGAATTGAGGCTTTATGCCGCTTACCGGCCGCCTTCAGCCCGTTCCACACCTCAAGACCTGAGGAACATCTTAGGCGAGAACACCCCGACGATCATCGCAGGGGACTTGAATGCAAAGAACACCGCATGGGGCTCCCGTGTGACAAACCCGGTCGGCAGAAAGCTGCTGGAAGACGCCGAGTCCAGCGGCTACCAAGTGCTGGGACCGGACGCACCTACACACATCCCTAGTAACCCCACGCACAGCGCGGACGTCATCGACATCGTTGTGCATAGGAACCTCAGCTATCCCATCAACGTGGAGGTGCTATACGATCTGGACACGCAGCACCTCCCCATCCTCATCACTCTCGCAACAACGGCGGTATTAACACCAAGAAGGCCGTTGAGAGCGAGGATTGATTGGAAGACCTATGCCAACGAGATGGAAGCCCTCACCTTCGGCACGCTCTCCGTCCCGGAAGAGGTAGAGGCAGCCGCCCACCTCCTAATGGAACGGATGGAAGCCGCCAAGGATTCCGCCACCACCGAGACGTCTCAGAGCCCAGATCACCGACGCCCTACTCTCCCCGCCCGGTTAAGCCTCGACATCAACCACAAACGTGCTTTGCGCCGTTTGTGGGCCAGAACCAGATGTCCTGTGCTGAAGACTAGGCTGAATGCCTTAACAGCCCGGGTATCAGAAGCCATCAAGGCTTGGCGCGGCCATACCTGGGAGAATGTGATTGACCGGGCAACCGAAAATCAAAGAGATCTGTATGCGCTCAACAAAATGCTGCTGAACACGTCGCCGCCTACATATCCCCTGCTGGACTCAGAAGGGGTGCGACGTTTTGACCCCCAGGACCACGCGGAGATCTTCGCCAAGCACCTGGAGGTCCAGTTCTCGCCTCACCCAGTCCCAACAGATGCCTCCTATTACATCAAGGATTTTCACCAACACGTTGGGCGGACCGTCGAAGAGTTCCTGTGCCAGACCCCTCCTGATTTGGACGGGGATTCCTTCATCTCCCCAGCTGAGGTGAAGAAGGTCGCACAACGCCTCAGCCGAAGAAAGGCTCCGGGCTACGACGGCTACCCGCCAGACACTCTGCGGTTTCTACCTAGAAGGGGATTCGCCGCATTGGCGAAACTGTGTAACGGTATCCTGCGGACTCGCCATTTTCCCGAGGTCTGGAAGATCGGGAAAATTATAATGCTCCCGAAACCGGGCAAAGATCGGCGCCTGCCATCAAGCTACCGGCCCATCACGTTACTGCCTCACGTCGCCAAGTTGTTTGAGCGTCTACTGCTGCGGAGGCTGACTCCCCACATAGAGCCACGGGAGGAACAGCATGGATTCCGCAGCGGCCACTCCACGACGCTCCAACTTGTGCGCGTACTCCACCACCTCGCCGTGCAATTCGTCCGTCGGCAGCCTACGGTCGGCGTCTTCCTGGACGTTGAAAAGGCGTTCGACCGAGTATGGCACGACGGACTTATTTTCAAGCTGATAGACTCACCCACACCGCCAGCTATCGTTCACCTGGTGGCATCGTTCCTGAGAGGCCGGAGCTTTTTTGTTTCGGTTGAGCCAATAATATTCCGAAGACGTCTCATTACTGCGGGAGTACCGCAGGGTAGCTGTTTATCTCCAGCGCTGTACGGATGGTACACTAACGACATCCCAGGGGAGAGGAATGTCACGCTGGCACTATATGCTGACGACAGCGCTTATTTTGCGACCTCCTACTCAATGGATATAGCCTGCAAGAGAATACAGCGCGTCCTGAACAAACTCCCGGAATGGTTAGACAGGTGGCGCATGGCAGTCAACGTGGAGAAAACTGCTGCGCTGCCAGTCACCCACCGGCGACCAGTACTACCAACGCTGAGACTTCGAGGACAGGTGATCAGGTGGGAGACCACGGTCAAGTACCTCGGGGTGAAGATCGACAGGTCGTTGAGTATAGCCGCCCAGACGCAGTACGCCATTCAGGCGGCGCGAGGCGCCAGGGCGAAACTTCGGCCTGTCCTACAATCTAAGATGCCCCTGAAGGCGAAGATCGGGGTCCACAAAACCTACCTTCGCTCGAAGCTCACCTATGCTGCCCCAGCCTGGTACGCGCTGTGCTCTCCGAGACTCAAGGAGAAGATTCAGGCGCAACAAAATATCACCCTACGGATATGCACCGGAGCGGGTTGGTTCGTCCGCAACGATGTCATTTCCCGCGACTTGGGCGTTCCCAGTGTTGAGGAATTTGTGGTGCAGACTACGCGCCGTCTCTTTGACCGCGCAGAACACGGCCGCCACACACACCTCCACGGGATCGCACCACTGCACGCACGGCCGCCAGAGATGCTTCGCCCCAAGATGTGGAGACCAACCCCTCGCGACATCATCAGCCAGCCCGTATAGGGTGATATGAGGTCGCAAATAAGAATTACCACAACGCCGAAGAAGGCCAACAGACGCCACGGATGGCCAACATAAAGCCCGTGATGGCCACCGTACGCAAAGATTGCCAAATACAAGCCGCTTTGCGGTTTACCTAGTTACCGGCGGGTTGTAGCCCGCCGAGAAGATGCCGGGGTAAAGAGGAGTACCTCGAGGCCCCAACCTACTCCGCAATACAATACAAGGAGTAAGAAGACCCGGTGTGTGCGATAAAATGGGTAGACAACAGATTACTCAGATTACAAAAATAAACTTTAGTTCAAAACGAGAAATATGTTATACTTCCACCTGTAGGCAGTCCACTTTCGGAGTTCCTCAGGGCAGTGTACTACCCCTTTTGTTAGTTGTGTAGGACCCCTTTTGTTTACCATCTACATAAATGATTTAACGAAATGTACAAACAAATTTATGACACTATTTGCTGACGACAGTACTTTGACTATTCCATGTAGTGACATTAATTTTTATGAAGAAGATATAAATAATTATCTTTCTTGCCTTATATCGTGGTTAAAAAATAATAACTTAAAAATTAACATTAATAAAACTAAAGTTATGCATTTTAGTCAAAGACCTCAAAATGGTTTGAAAATTAACGTAGTATACAACAATGACTTTGTGGAACAGGTTGACTCAGCCAAATTTCTAGGACTTGACTTGGATTCTAAATTAAACTGGAAAAAACAAATTTACGAGCTAAGTAAAACTATTAGTACATCATCATATGCTCTTTATAAACTCTCACCCACTGTCAATACGGATACCGGATTCCGGCTCCAGCACCCGCGCCGCAAGGACGTGTTCACGCCTGCGCACCCGAAACGCTACCGAGCCCCCCCCACTCCGCACCTCGCCGTACCGGAGAGCCGCCGCGCCTGCGCCTAGTGTTCGTGTTTAGATAGCTGCAAGCTCACGATACGCAATTTTAAATTGAGTATCGTGTCGTATCTATAAAAGGGCGATCGCAATTTTCATTGCGAATTAAGTCGCTTGCCGACACCCACCCAGTACGGTCATACAGTGGTCACGGGTTATACAGTGGTCACGGGTTATACAGTGGTCACGGGTTATACAGTGGTCACGGGTTATACAGTGTAGGAACATACAGGTCGATGGTCCTACAGTAATTGGTATACGGTCGTACAGCCCCAATCATAAAGTTAGTGGTTGAGTACTCCGTCCGCGCACGTAGAGACTCCCACACTTAGTAGTTCATGCACAGCGAAGCGTAAAACGCACAATGCCGGCCCCGCCGCCAGCAGCAACGTCGCCACAGCCACCAACAGCATCGGGAACGATGTTCCCCGCCAGCCGCCTGCCCACGCCACCAACACCGAGCCCGACGCCCGGGACATCCGGCCCAGCCCGAAGCACGAGAGTCCCAGGTAAGAAAGCCCGCCGCTCCCCATCCGCAGAGGATAGAGTAGAGCGGAAGAGACGCGCCGCGGCCGACGACTCCGAATCCAACTCTTCTAGCGAAGAGGAAGAGTTTGAGACATCCGAAGCCGAAGAGGATTCGTCCGAATCAGCCGACGACTCGGACCTTATGGAGACGGAACCGTCGGTCGCCCCGCGACCTTCGCCCACATCCTTTGCGGAAGCGTTAGCCGCCCCAAAGGCGAAAACCTCCCAGAGCCCACCAGACGGAGCGAACGCTTCCCGCGTACCTCCGCCCGCCCCTACAACTAAGGGATATCCTCCCATAGTTGTAGACAACTTACCCAATTGGGTTAACCACTTCAGTACCCTTCAGGCACTACTAGGCCACCCTCCCAATGCCCGCCCTTTCGGGAAAGGGGTCCGGTTCATACCGGCCTCACCCGAGGAGTATAGAGTGGTACAGAAGTACCTAGTTGAGGCTACCCAACAGGATACCACGATCCAGTGGTACTGTTACGCCAACCCAGCGGATATCCCGACTAAGGTCGCGATCCGCGGACTCCCCGCCGATACCCAACCGGCGCAAATACAAACCGCCCTCGTTAACTTGGGATTCCAAGTTAACTACGTTCGAAGGATCCCCGGTGCCAATGGGCGCCCGGGATGCCTATTTTACGCCACCATTCCGCACCTCAACAATGAGGATAAATCCCGGCTATATGCCACCAATACCCTGCTGTTCATGCCGGGTATTAAAATCGAAGCCTGGCGTGGCAATGGAGGAATGGAGGAAAAATCTCCCAATGCCACCGATGCCAAAACTTCGGCCACTCGTCCGCCAACTGCCACCGCACCATCGCGTGCGTGAGGTGCGCAGGCCCCCATACTGCAAAAGACTGCAGTCGTCCTAAGGACCAGCCACCGACTTGCGCCAATTGCGGAAAGGCGCACGCGGCTAACAGCAGACGCTGTAGCCGCTATATCCAAGAGGCTAGGAGAAAGGGAATTAAAACCTCTCCCCCCACCCCTAAAACCCATGCAGCCCGCACTCTCAACCCCACTCGGGCAGAGAGAAGGAAGGCGCAACGACCTCTATCACCAGAGAGGCACCCAACACTCCCACAGCTAGAGACGACCTTAGTCGCCCCGGCGAATCCACCGGTCCCACGCGGGGCCCCCCTCACAGCACGCAAGAACCACAGAAGAGGTGGAAAAGCACGCATCCGCAACACACCAGCCACGGAGAGGAACACAGTCAGCGCTCCGGTGGCCGCCACTCGGGCACCGCCAACCGCAAAGCGAGCGCCCGCAGCGCCGGCGACGCCAGGGGCACCGCAGCCGACACCGAGAGCGGCACCTCCGAAGCAACACAGGGTGAGTAACCGCGAGCGCAACCACACGGCACCAGCCGTCGCTGTTGCGCCCTCACCCACACACACACCCACACCCAAACCCAAACACGCACCCACATCAATGCCCACAACACAACAAACACACACTCACGCACCAGTCACCCAGCACACACCAACAGAGACCGGCGCCGGGGATCAACTGACCCTCATTCTACAGCGGCTAGACCGCATGGAGAGGTACTGTGGGGCCCTGACGCTGCTATTCTCAGCCCTAGTGGAGGGTCGCGACCTACGCGACGCTGCACTAGGCACGTTGGCAGTCCTAAACCCTAACCAACATGGATAGGGGACCCTTAGGATCAGCAACAACCCAGCCTCAACTCCGCATCTTGTACTGGAACCCTGGAGGGATCCAGCCCAACATCAACGCACTTAGAATACTAGCACAGGCGCAGGATATTCACATCATCCTCCTGGGCGAAACTAAGCTGCGACCAACCCACACACTCCGGCTGCCCAACTACGTCGTATATCGGCGCGACGAAATTTCCGAGTGCAGCCGACCATACAGAGGTACGGCGGTTCTAGTGCGCAGGGATATCGTCCACGACGAGTTGCCACATCCGGCATTCACCGAGTTGCGCGCATGCGGCGTCTTGGTGAAAGTGGCCGGCAAAGAAACCAGGATCTTTGCGGGCTATAAACCACCAAACCCTCGCTACAACAGCCACGACATCAACAACATTTTCGACGGCTCGACGCCCACGCTGCTTGCAAGCGATCTTAACGCCAAACACGTAGCGTGGGGGTCTAGAACCAACAACGTAGCAGGCAGACACCTGCTCAAACACACAGAATCCAGAGGTCTTACGATCATCGCTCCGGATTCCCCCACACACATACCATCAAACCCCAGATACAGTGCAGATACACTCGACATTGTCATACACCAAAACCTACGCTGCCCTATCCAACTGGAGGCGCTGTACGACCTGGACACACAGCACTTACCAATCCTGGTGACGCTAGCTGTCGCGGAACCACTGGCTCCGAGACCAAGGCTGCGCGAAAGGACAAATTGGACAGGGTATACGAAGGACATGGAAGACATCACCATTGGCAAGCTCACCGCTCCGGAGGAGGTGGAGTCCGCAGCCGACCTAATAACGAAGCGAATGACAGCAGCCAAGGATGCAAACACGACATTAATCACCACACGGCCAAGGAGACCAACACTACCAGCCCGGCTTAACCAGGACATAGCTCACAAGCGCGCCCTTAGACGCCTGTGGGCCAGAACAAGATGTCCAACGGTTAAAACCAGGCTGAACAAACTAACAGCACAAATTGCGGAGGCAGTGAAGACGTGGAGAGGTGAATCCTGGGAGAGACATCTCGACCAGGTCGCCGAACACGAAGCGGACCTCCACAGCCTCTGCAAATCACTAACCAGATCCACAATTCCCACATACCCGCTATTGGACGACCAATGTGTGAAAAGATTTGATCCACAGGACAGGTCGGAAATATTCGCCAAACACCTAGAGGGACAATTTCAACCACACCCGATCCCAGCAGCAGCCACATGGATCACTAAGCAGCACTACGAGCGTGTTGAGAGGACCGTCGTGGACTTCCTGACGCACCCAGCCGCACCCCTGAAAGGGGAAGTCTTCATCTCCCCCGCAGAGGTACGCAAAACCGCACTGCGCTGCCACTCCGGAAAGCTTCGGGATGCGACGGACTCAGCGCCGCCACACTTCGCCGGCTGCCGAGGAAGGATTCGTAGCACTCGCGAGACTCTTCAACGGCATCCTACGCACACACCACTTCCCAGACGCCTGGAATACCGGTAAGGTCGTCATGCTCCCGAAACCAGGTAAAGATCGCCGACTACCATTGAGTTACCGGCCGGTTACGCTTCTGCCGCATATCGCCAAGCTATTCGAACGACTGTTATTGCGCCGACTATATCCGCATATAGCGTGCGGACCAGTTCGGATTTCGCAGTGGACACTCGACGACGCTTCAGCTGACGCGAATCCTGCACATGACAGCCACAGTCCTCAACGAGCGAAAAGACGTGGTCGCAGTCTTCCTCGACATGGAGAAGGCCTTCGATCGCGTCTGGCACGAGGGGCTCCTCTACAAACTAATCAAGACCAATATGCCACCTGCACTCGTACAACTAGTGGCATCATTTCTAGAGGACCGGGACTTTTATGTTTCGGTTGAGCAAACGACCCAATCCCAAAAACGGACCATCACTGCCGGAGTCCCCCAAGGAAGTTGCCTGTCACCAATCTTGTACGGGGTTTACACAGACGACATCCCGACTTCCTCTGAGCTCCCACGACCGGGAGAACCAGACGTCACACTGGCACTGTTCGCAGACGACAGCGCCTATTTCACTAAATCTATGAACTTAGATTTTGCAGCACGACGAATGCAGAGACCCCTGGACACACTCCCAGCGTGGCTAGATAACTGGCACATGGCGATTAACGTCAGCAAAACCGCCGCGCTAGCAGTCGCCCGCTGGACCCACATGAAACCACCACCGACATTGAAGCTCCGAGGAGAAGCCATCGAATGGAAACACTCGGTGAAGTACCTCGGAGTACATATCGACAGGTCTTTGAGCATGGAAGCCCAGGTGCAGCATGTCGTAAACCAGACACGCGCCGTCAGGGCCCAACACCGACCTGTCCTCGCTTCCAGAATGTCTATGAGAACCAAGATAAGGATCTACAAGACTGACCTACGCCGCTCCAGCATGGCTATCGCTATGCTCCAAAACGCAGCTAGCGCAACTAGAAGCGCAACAAAACATCGCTCTTCGTATGTGCACCGACGCAGGCCGGTTCGTCAGGAATGACGTTATCCGACGTGACTTGGGCATCAACCGTGTGAGGGAATTCGTAGTAAAATCGGCGCGGTCGAACATTCGACAATGGCCCACACGATCACTTCCACGGCATTGCCCCGCTGCACACACGACCACGACCACCAGAACACCGAGGATCCTTTTTTTTTTTTTTTTTTTTTTATACCGAGGAAAACTGTTACAGTTTCCACCAGCCTCCGGGGGAAGGCCGGTGGGGTATGTGGGATTACCTCCCGAGGGGGCTGCCTACTCCCCTCGGGCGGACCGGGGGCCAAGGCCGCCGGTCCTACCCACTAAAAACCCCGGTCGCCACTCTTGGCCTTAGAGGGGGCTTCGCAGGATCGCCTTTTGGCATTACTCTGCTAGGCCCCCAGCCAGACGTCTCCAATGAGGGTACCCCGAGTGACAGTTCCCGCTGCCGGCGGTCACACTAGACCTGCCGGTGACCAGACACAGAGTGTCCAGTCGGGGTAGGGCACCCTCCGTCTCATTGCCTTCGCCGGGAGCTTCCCCCGGAACTCCCGGCTGGCCGCTCTTACAAGAGAGCGACCGGCAACCCCTTCTCAGGGTGGGATGAGGTGCGCATAGCGTCTCCTTCCCCGATTCGTCCTACGCCGACGAATCGGTGGAGCCGCCGCGTCCTCCTCCCTCGCACGCTCGATGGCCTCCTTCTGCCGCATGACACTTTCAGCGAAGGAGACCACCGCGTTCCAGTTCCTCTCGCTGCGGAGCATTTGACCTACGATTGCCCGCAGCGAGAGGTCACCTCCCACCACACCCTGCAAATTAAACCGCTGGGGCCCCCAAGCGGCGCACTCGGACACCGTATGTTCTACGGTGTCTACTGGCGCGCCGCATTCCCAACAGGCTGGGTTCGGCTCCCGCCCCGCAATCTGGTGCAGGTACTTGCCGAAACAGCCATGGCCGGTCAGCACCTGCACCAGTCTGTATGTCAGGGTCCCGCTTGATCGCGAGACCCATTCCGACAAGTAGGGGCGGATTGCCTCAACAGTAACCCGGCCCGGCTCGGGAGGCCCCAGGATCCTTAACCAAGACTGGGTCAAGGCCTCCTGGGCGAGATCCCTGACCCGTCGCGACTCTTCCGGGCACAGCCGGAGTCCCCTCTCCCTGGCGTCGTGGCGCAGGCGGTACGTCTCTGAGAGGACAACCGCCTGCAGCTCCCAGGGCGGGTCGGCTGCCAGGAGTGCAGCCGCCCGCCAGGACACTGTTCGGTACGCCCGAATGGCCCTCACGTCTATGACCCTCTGAGACCTTCTCAAGAGGGCCCTGCTACGAGACGTGAGGTGGTCTGCCCAGACAGGCGCACCATACATTGCCATGCTCCGCACGACGCCAGTGTACAATCTTCTCACGGCTGTGCCCGGCCCCCCCACATTGGGCAGGAGTCTGCCCAGGGCGGCAGCGGCCGAGACCAGCCTCGGGCACAATTGGGCAAGATGTGGCCCGAAGCTCCACCTAGGGTCTAGTGTGAGCCCCAGGTATTTCATCTGGGGCTTCACTTCGACCGCTGCGCCCCGGAGCACGATGCGTGCTTCTCGGGGTGGTCTTCTCCTGCGTCGTCCATGCAAAAAGAGGGCCTCCGTCTTTTCTACGGAGACCCTCAGACCGCACGACTCAATTCGGTCCACCACCAGCGAGGTGCTGATGGTGGATCTCCGGACTGCATCTTCGTAAGACTCACCCCGAGTTGCGACGAGGGTGTCATCCGCATAACACAACACCCTCGTATCGGGCGGGACTGGGCATCGTAGGACCCAGTCATACCCGATATTCCACAGAAGTGGTCCCAGTACCGACCCCTGCGGAACGCCGCACGCAACGCGCCTCCTTCGGACCCGACCGTGGCCATCCTCCCAGACTATGAAACGGTCCCGGAGATATGCCTCCAACAGCCTCCGCAGATACGGAGGCACTCCATGGAACCGGAGCGCCTCCAGTATCGTCTCGAACGGGAGGCTGTTAAAGGCGTTCGCTATATCAAGCGATACCGCCAGGACCACTTCTCCCTGACTCTCCGCCTCTAGTGATATGCCCTTCAGAGCGGTTAGCGCATCCAACGTGGAGCGCCCCGCCCTGAATCCGTACTGGGCGGCGGAGAGTCCCGGCTCTGCCGTGTCCAGGTGCTGGACGAGACGGCTCGCAACTACCCTCTCAAAGGTCTTCGCCGTCTCGTCCAATAGGACAATCGGGCGGTAGCCGGAGGGATCATCTGGGGAACGGCCCTCTTTGGGAATCAGGCAAAGCCTGCCCTCCCTCCACTGGGCCGGGAACTGTCCGGTGCTGAAGCACTTATCGAACAGCTCCCGAAGCCAGCCGCCAAGGTGAGTGGCGGCTTGGAGGAGCACTCTGCCCGGAATCCCGTCGGGTCCAGGTGCCTTTTTGGTACCCTGAAGGTGTCGCAGGGCATCTTCTATTTCTTCCTCTGTTGTGGGGGGAGGATCAACGTTCTCCACTCTAAGCAGAGGGACGGCCATAGACGGGGGAGTGAATGCTCCCGGGCTCGGAAAGAGCCCCTCAATTATGCGATTGAGGGCCTCCTCCGACAGGGTCGCCGTTACCGGGGCGCCCGCAGCACGCATCTTCTTGCGCGCTGACTTGTACGGACGCCCCCAAGGATCCCTGTCAAGGCCCTCGAGGAGCTCCTCGTAAGCCCGGGCCTTCGCTTGGCTAATTGCCCGCTGAAGGGCTTTCTTGGCAGCATTTTGCTCCCCCTTAATCCTCCGGAGTTCTTCCTCGTCCGGCTGCGGATTCCGGTGTCGGTACCGGTGGACGGCTCTGCGGGCGCGCTGCGCAGCGTTGCGCAGCTCCGCTATTTCGGCTGACCACCAGTACACCTGCCTCCGAGCCGGACGCCGCCGGACCCGTGGCATAGCCGCCTCGCAGACCCTTGTGAGGGCCGTGCGAAGGCGACCGGCCGCCTCCTCTGCTGTTTCCCCCGCGGGCGCTGGGTATGCGTTGTAAACCCAGCGCTCGGCAATCGCCTGGACCTCAGCCATCTCTTTGTCGAGACGGCCGAGTGCCCAGCGAGGGAAATTTTCACCTCTTTGCGGCTGCGGAATGCTGCGGAGGGGGGAGACGCTGAATCTGATGTACAGATGGTCAGATAGCGTCTCTACCTCCTCCTCGACATGCCAGTCCACCACCCTGCATGCGACCACAGGAGTGGCGAACGAGAGATCCACAATTGAACTGCCCTGTGGTCGCACGCAAGTGGGAACCGCCCCCCTGTTCAGGAGGACGAGGCCAATCCGCAGCGCCCACTCTTCTACGGCCCTACCTCTTGCATTGGTGGTAGGACCGCCCCAGGCTCGGGATTTGGCATTGAAGTCACCGAGGACCAAGGTCTTCCTCGGCGGCATCCGGCCGACGGCGGCCCCGACGGAGTCGAGAAATGACTCGAACTCCACCAGAGGGCGGTTGGGGGAGAAGTACACGCCAATAATGGCGAAATCACCCCAACCTGCAGCCGCATATCCCGACCCATTCTCCAGGAGTTGGAGAGGAAGGCTTTCACCTGCCCGGGCGGTCACTGCCACCGTGCCGTCCCAGTCACCGATCCAATTGTCACGGACCGGGACGAGGTAGGGCTCTGCAATAACTCCAACATCACCACCCCACTCCGCGAGGGACTGCAGGAAGAGGTCCTGCGCCCCCGCGGAGTGGTTAACGTTCCCCTGGAGGATGCGCATGCCCCCTACGCTATCCATTGACAGGGGCATCCACAACCTCCATAACCGTCGGTTCTGACGCTCCCTGTCGTGGCAGGGAGCGCCAGATACCCTTAACGTTGGGGGGGCGGCATTCTTTGCCCCCCATCACGTGGGTCGCCGTTTTGCCCGCATCGGCGCAGACGGCGCACCGCGGGGGCTCGTTGCATTTGTTGGACCCATGTCCCGGCTTCCCACACCGGAAACATAGGTCCGACCTATCCACTTGCGAGGGGCACATCGCTTTGGTGTGCCCCATCGAGAAACACTTATAGCACCGCCTGGGGAGCGGCTCGAGGAGCCTCACTTGGGCCGCCCCCCAGCCGATGCTGAACTCCCCGGTACGAGTGAGCCGAAGAGCTCCCTCGATGGGGCACTGGGCAATTGATGAGCCCAAGCCCCCTGGTCCCTGCCTGATCTCCGAAACCTTGAGGGAATCAGCAGGGACCTGTGCTGCCTCCGCCAGCGCCGACAGAAGGCGCTCCTCCGTGACGGAGACAGATAGCCCGTGTATGTAGAGGCCAGTTCTTTTGGCTGGCCTCGACACGAGCCCTCTGTCCCCAAGGACCACCTTCATACGGGAGGCAAGGAGGTCCGCCTTCTCCTCCTTGCCCTCCCCCTCAACCTCATATAAAATGCTGCCATCGGCAGCTCGGCGACTCCTAAGGCCCCTTTGGAAACCCAGGTCCTTAATTTCCACCTGGGTCTCCGCTATCAGGGCCAATTGTGGGAGAGAAATCCCCCTCTCTGAGGCGGCCGGTGGCAGCGAAAGTTGGATTACTGCCACCTTAGGGGGATCTACCCTTACCTTTTTCTTTTTCCCCCCCTGCTGGGTTTTGGGGGGAGAAGCAGAGGGGGCCGGAGGCGCCGTGGCACTGTTGCCCTTCTTTTTCTTCCCCTTTTTGCGGGCCACCACCGTCCAT
The DNA here is from genome assembly GCA_963693495.1 of Malacosoma neustria. NCBI lineage: Eukaryota > Metazoa > Arthropoda > Insecta > Lepidoptera > Lasiocampidae > Malacosoma > Malacosoma neustria. The sequence goes on from OY856381.1 coordinate 16,198,891, forward strand.
GCCTCCCCGAGGGGTCGCAGGGGAGGCTGGGGCTCTATGGCCGTCTGCCCCCTCCTGGGTGGCAGCTGGGGGAAGTCTTCCCGATTCCACCCCGCATGATAAGTTGGCGGGTGGAAGGTGGGCCACGGCGACGGTACGTACGACGGGCCCGCTGCTCCATACATGGGAGGTGGTGGCGGCGGTATGGTGGGCCGGACAGGAGGTTGCGTTCCTGGTGGTCCAACACCACGCGCCGCCACATGTCTCCGGGCCCCTAGCGTCTTGGGATGTAGGGACGCTGGAGCACGGGAAACCTCCGGTTCGGTAAAGGGCCCGGGAGTCTGGGCCGCCTTCTTTTTCTTCTTCTTCTTCTTCTTCATGCCCAGTCTCCCAGGCTCCTGGGCTGCACCCATCCGGGGTTCCTGGGCCGGGGTTGCCAGGCGCTTCCCCTTCGCCACGCCCGCCAAGGGACCACGCGGTCCCCCAGTCGCCGCCCCAGTAGCGCCCCCAGCAGGCGGCGTCGGAGGCCTGATCGCCCCTAGCAGATTCTGGGACGCCGAGACCCCATTCTCTCGTCTGGCGTCCGCAGCGAGGGGGGGCCTTCTCCTGATCGCCGGCAACAGACGCTCCTCGAGGCCCTCAAAACGGGCCTCGATCAACCTCCCTACCGTCTCTAAGACCGACCTCTTCAGGTCGTCAATGTCAAACCCGGTCGCGATGGATGTTGGTACTGCGGCCGGGGAGACGGCAGGAAGGGGGGAGGAGCGCCTATTGGCCGTCGCCTCCGCGTAGGCCTGCCTCTGCGCCTTGAGCTCGCCCTTGACAGCCGCGAGCTCGCGTCTGAGGCGGTCGTTGTCAATCCGGAGACGACGGTTTTCTCCGCTTTCTGATTTTTCCGCCAGGATCTCCACGATGTCTGTGATCCTGGCGGCCGACGCCTTCAGCTGCCTGATGAAGGTCCCTTTCAGGTTGCCCGATCGAGTGGCAACAAGCTGAATTTGGGACACTTCATGGCCCGCAGCGGCCCTGAGCCGAACGAGGTCCATGGACTCCAGATTTTCTGGGGTCTCCTCGGTCGACTCAAATTCTATGTCTGCTGTGGGCACATAAAAACTCCCCGACTTGTTGTATATGCGCTCCAGCATCCGCTCCCCCATAATTTTCACAGATTCCCCGACATTGAAGTCCGACTCACTGTCAGGGCCGGGGGCGGCGCTGGAACGCCTGGAAATAACTACTTTCCCCCCTTTGCCCCTACGCGCTCTGAGGGTACTTGTTGACCTTGTATCGGGGTCTGAAACCACCGCTCTCGCAGCAGTCTCGGCCCCATCCTTCACCTTAAACCTTTTGTCCCCCATCTCGTTGCTGATCCTGATCTCCTCGGATCCATCCTCGTAGGACATCCTTCTGGCGGAAATCGGAGGAAGATCAGCACACGAGATGGAGGAATCTGACTCCTTATCTACCTCTTTCCTCCTTGTTCTTAGAGACCTCCTCAGAGGTCTGCTCTTTCCACTACTATTGTCTCTCTCCCTATCTTCTTCCTCCTGTCTGCTACTTCCTTCCTTATTATTATTAAGTTCAACCGAATAATCCATGCTCATGTAATTATAGGTTTCATCCCATTGGCTCCCCACCCTCCATGGAGTCCGCAAGTGGGGACGACCCAGGCGGAGCAGAGCTCTACGCAAGGGCCGCCAGGGCTACCAACGGGATATAGGGGTAGTCGGAGGCGGTGGGTGCGGTATCCGAGGCATGAGAGACGCAGATGGTTAGGCCACGAAACTCTTGCCTCATCACCATGACCTCCTACCTGACGACCTTCCCTAGCCGGGTGTGTTTGACACTACCACCCATGACCATTTCCCTGCAGCTGGCTAAGCTACAAGGCAGCCGTCTGGTCAGAAATCCGGGCCAAACGGGCGTGTTGCCGATGACAGGTTGCCCATCTACACCGGCTCAGCCTCGCAGGATCCCATCATCCCGACGTACGGCTCCGCTGCGTAGGCCGTAACGCAGGTGGCTGTGACACGCCACCCCAGACCCAACCACAAAGTCTAGGGCAAGGCGTAACATCTTCGGTCGGAAGTGGTTGCAGTGAGAGAACGGCCGTGAGTGTCGAACGCCAATCCAGGGCATAGAGCGACATCAAACACCCCCAGCCACACCGACACACAGCCGACCCGACCCAAGATGAGGGAATTGGGGAAAGGATGTGGGAGGTAGACGGGAGGAAATGTAGGACTCCGTTGCCTCAGACGGGAAGGGGAGTGAGGCAACGAATGCTCGGGCACCTCGGGTACGCACACCCGTGCACTCCTCGGACAGAGGAGCGCCCCTGAGGGCAGAACACCGAGGATCCTGGCCCAACCCCGAGAGACCTAGTCACGTCGTCCGAACAGGGAGACGACGCAACAGGCCCACGCACACCAACGCACACACACTCGCCGGGGCCAAAAAGGCCCCAGGCACCCTAACTAATGTTCTCAGCTGATTTCAGGATGGCCATCTAGGCCGAAGATACAGCCATCGACAGGCTGCCGTGACGCCCCGCCGGCCACATAGCTCCGGCGGCCAACTCCACGTCACCGGGGGGTAGTCGCCCCCCGAGTTGAAGTCGGGGTAAAGAGGCCCTGCCTCGAGGCCCTGCCTCGAGGCCCCTACCTACCCCTGTAAAAAAGGGGAAGAAGACCCAGCGGAGACAATCCAGAGGTACCTGACGGAGGTATCTGTGGCAGATACCAACATAAAATGGTACTGCTACAGTGTCCCCAGCGAGGTTCCATCCAAAGCGGCGCTGAGGGGATTACCTGCGTCCACAGATCCTCAAGATATAAAGGATGCCCTTATTGAGCTGGGATTCGAAGTACTTCATGTGCGGCACATCCCAGGCGGCAGAGGCAAATCTGGTTGCCTCTTCCATGTGACTTTGACCCATCTCCCAGAAGAGGAACTTGCCCGGCTATATGCAACTAAGGAGTTGCTATACATGCCGGACATCACTATCGAAGGATGGAGAGGCGCCGGAGGTGTTCCACAGTGCTATCGCTGCCAGGCGTTTGGCCACTCTTCGGCAAACTGTCACCGTCCCATCAGATGCGTGAGGTGCGGTGAAAATCACCTCGCACGGGAATGTCAAAGGCCACTGGAACAGGCCGCCACTTGCGCAAATTGTCAGCGCGCCCATACGGCCAACGACAAGAGATGTCCCGCCTACGTTAAGGAGGCAAGGAAGAGCGGCATCAAGCGGCACCCACCACCACCCCCCTCCAGGGGCAAAGAACACCCGCTGGGCCCGACTCATACAGAACGTCGGAGGGCGCAGGCGCCGCAAGAGGAAGACTTTCCGTCACCTCCATTACGTCCGGAGCCGACACCACTGCCGCCGAGAACGCGGCAACCCCGGACCGAATTACCCGCTGTCCCAGTACCGGGAGGAACATTGACCCCTCCCGCAAATGAGCCCACTCCAAGGGGAGCTCCTCTTCCTCAACGCCCGAAGAGCAAACGTAGGAGGGGTAAATCGCGGAACATGCCCCCCCACAACTGCCCAGCCAAAGGTGCAAATAGAAGTCCCAATCGCCGCCATTGCCCACACTCAACCGCAGACGACAGCCTCTGCGCCTGCGAGGGAGACGTCGTGCGCCCATTGCGGTCATGGCAACGTTTCACTACCTACCGCAATGCAGCGCCAAACACTAGAGACCGCCCAAACAGCTCCCATGCCTCCTCCAAGAAGAAGCAGAAGCCGCCGCCCCAACGTACCCAGCGAAACTGGGAACATTGAAGCCACACTAAGGAATACGATCAGGGAGTTAATGGGTCCCATTATAGCCTCCCTGATCGAGCTATTCCAAACCCTGGCCACTGGGGGGCAACACCCAGGATATGGCCAGGCGAAGATTGTCCACACTGCGAACAATCTATAATGATTAGTTCTGCAGATGGGAACTTACGCCTCCTATATTGGAACCCCGGGGGGATTCAGGATAAAATCCCCCAGCTACGTCTTCTCGCCCAGTAACAATATTTCCAGATCATTATGCTGGGCGAAACCAAACTGAGACCCGGAGTCCCCTTTAGAGTGGCTAACTATACGGCGCACAGGAGGGTCGAAGTATCCCCGTGAGGAAAACCCTACAGAGGCACGGCAGTCCTCGCCAGAAGGGATGTTGTCCATGAACCCCTGGAAGACCCGGACTTTATTGAAATCCGATCCAAGGAGATCTTGGTACATGCGGCCGGCCGGTGGCCGGATACCGGCCACATGGTTATGCCGGATACCGGCCGCCCTCGGCCCGCTACACGCCCGAAGACCTCCGGAATATTCTTGGTGGGAACACCCCGACGATCCTTGCGGGAGACCTCAACGCGAAGAACACCGCGTGGGGTTCCAGTACGATAAACCCGGTCGGCAAGAAGCTGCTGGAAGACGCCGAGTCCAGTGGCTATCAAGTGCTGGGACCAGACGCCCCCACCCATACCCCTAGCAACCCCACTTGCAGCGCTGACGTCCTCGATATCGTTGTGCATAGGAACCTCAGTTGCACGATCAACGTGGAGGTGCTATACGATCTAGACACGCAGCACCTCCCCATCCTCATCACTCTCGCAATAACGGCGGTAATGACACCAAGAAGGCCGTTGAGAGCGAGGATAGATTGGCAGACCTATGCCAACGAAACGGAAGTCCTCACACTCGGCAGGCTCTCCACCCCGGAAGAGGTAGAGGCAGCCGCCCAACTCCTGATGGAACGGATGGAAGCCGCCAAGGACATCGCCACTACTGAGACGACTCAGCGCCCCGAGCAACGTCAAGCGTTACGCCGCTTGTGGGCCAGAACCAGATGTCCTGTGCTAAAACTAGGCTGAATGCCTTAACAGCCCAGGTTTCAGAAGCCGTCAAGGCATGGCGCGGCCAGACCTGGGAGAATGCGATAGACCGGGCAACCAATAATAAGAAGGACCTATATGCACTAATAAAGTGCTGTTAAACACTCCGCTAGCCACATATCCTCTGCTGGACAATGAAGGGGTACGACGCTTTGACCCCCAGGACCGTGTGGAGATCTTCGCTAAGCACCTGGAGGTCCAATTCTCACCTCACCCAGTCCCAGCAGATTCCTCACCGAAGGTTTATGAGTTCCATCAACACGTCGGTCGGTCCGTTGAAGAGTTCTTGAGCCAGACTCCCCCGGAATTAGTCGGGGACACCTTTATCTCCCCATCAGAGGTGAAGAAGGCCGCATTATGCCTCAACAGAAGGAAGGCTCCGGGCTATGACGGCTGCCCACCAGATACCCTTCGTTTCCTGCTCAGAAGGGGATACGCCGCACTGGCGAAACTCTTCAACGGCATCTTGCGGACCCATCACTTCCCCGATGTATGGAAAAGCGGGAGAGTTATTATGATCCCGAAACCGGGCAAGGATCGGCGTCTGCCCTCGAGCTACCGGCCCATCACTCTCTTGCCTCACGTCGCCAAGTTGTTCGAGCGCCTGCTGCTACGGAGGCTGACCCCCTGTATCGAACCACGGGAGGAACAGCATGGATTCCGCAGCGGCCACTCCACAACGCTCCAACTTGTACGCGTGTTACATCGCCTTGCCACAGAGTTCATCCGTCGGCGGCCAACGGTCGGCGTATTCTTGGACGTCGAAAAGGCGTTCGACCGAGTATAGCACGACAGATTGATCTACAAGATGATTGGAACGACCACCCCACCCGCCATCATCCATCTGGTGGCATCATTCTTAAGGGGCCGGAGCTTCTTTGTTACGGTCGAACATCAAGCTTCCTGGAAATGCCAAATCACGGCGGGCGTGCTCCAAGGTAGCTGTCTGTCCACAGCGTTATACGGGTTGTATACAGATGACATTCCTGGGGAGAAGAATGTCATGCTGGCACTATACGCCGACGACAGCGCCTATTTTGCGGCCTCAAAGAACGTGGAATCTGCTTGTAAGAGCATACAGCGCGTCCTGGATAAACTTCCGGACTGGTTAGACAGGTGGCGCATGGCTGTCAACGTGGAGAAAACCGCTGCAACCAATATTGCGACTTCTGGGACAGAAGATCAGGTGGGAGACCTCGGTTAAGTACCTCAGAGTGAAGATCGACAGGTCGTTGAGCATGGCCGCACAGACGCGGCACGCCATTCAGGCGATGCGCTTCGCTATGGCGAAGTTCCGGTCTGTCCTCCAATCTAAGCTGCCTCTGAAGGCGAAGATCGGGGTCTACAAGACCTACCTTCGCTCGAAGCTCACTTACGCTGTCCCAGCCTGGTACGCGCTGTGCTCTCCGGAACTCGAGCAGAGGATCCAGACACAGCAGAACATCGCCCTACGGATCTGCACATGAGCGGGTTGGTTCGTCCGCAACGAAGGTATTTCCCGCGACTTGGGCGTTCTCAGTGTCGAGCCGCGCTGAACACGGCCGCCACACACACCTCCACGGGATCGCCCCACTACACGCCAGACCACCGGACATGCTTCGCCCCAAGATGTGGAGACCATCCCCCTACGACATCATCAGTCAGCCCGCGTAGCCCGTGATGGCCACCGAACGCAATGATTGCCTACAAACAAAGCCGCCGAAGCTGTTTTAAACACGTCACCGGCGGGTAGTCGCCCGCCGAGAAGATGCCAGGGCAAAGAGGAACACCTCGAGGCCCCTACCTTCTCCAACAAAGAGGAGAAAGAAGACCACGTAACGTTCAATAAATCCACTCCATCCGTATACGTTGAGGCTCCCACTTACTAAGTGTATATTATCTAGTGTATCCGTGACGCGTAAAATTAGTTGCCAAACCACAAAATAGTGCGTAGGCAACTAAGAAACCCGCTCATCCCACCTCCCTAGGTAAAGGGAGCGTGGTGTGCGGTATGCAAGTCATAAAACCGAGACAGTGACTCTTGTGCCAGTGTTTGTGTTCATACCACAAAATGCCGGCCCCTCCAACCCAACCACCGCCGCCGCAGCCGCCAATGTTTCCCAGCCCGAGCTAGAAGCTAGAGACACCCGGATCAAACAGCTCCCGAGTTCCAGGGAGGAAATCCCGCCGATGACAAAGTGGACAGGAAACGACGCGCCGCGACCGACGAAACTGGATCCATCTCCTCCAGCGAGGAGTTCGAGTTGTCCAAGTCCGAGCAGGAATCTGACGACCCGGACCAAATGGAGACGGAGTCGTTGGTCTCACCGCATCTCCATTTGACATCCTTCGCGGCCGTCGCAGCCGCCTCTACCTCACCCTCCGACCGCCAAAAGCCCCCACAACCCATACCCAACGGAGCGAGTGCGACGTCAGTCCGCGCCAGTCCCAGAACCACAACCAAATGTCCGCCGATTCTGGTGGACAATCTACTCAATTGGGTAGATCACTTCCGCGCCCTACAAAACGAATTAGGACACCCTCCCAATGCCCGTCCTTACGGGAAAGGAGTCCGGTTCATACCGGCTTCCCCCCAAGAATTCCGCGTGGTCCAGAAATACCTGGTCCACGCCACCGAGCAAGACACCACCATCCAGTGGTACTGCTACGCCACCGCCGCAGAGATTCCGACTAAAGTCGCGATCCGCGGACTTCCTTCCGACACTCAGCCGGAAGTAATTAAAAAAGCCCTCTTCAATGGGCACTCGGGTTGCCTATTCTTCGCATTATTGCAACACCTCGGTAACGAGGAAAAAGCCCCGTTTATTAATGTAAATAGCGATAAGTCGATTGTATAAAAGGAAAATAAAGTCAAGGGGGTGAGCTCGGTAAACGCGGTGGCAGAGTGGGGACAAACAGAATAAAAATCGGATAGATTTGAGGCAGATCGTACCCAGCCAGCAAGGAGCCCCGTCAGGCATGTAGATTAGTGATGACAGGCCATCAGCCCATAGTTATCGTCTGCGCGTATCACTCCTGCAATCGCCCGCTACCTCAAGCGGAGCTTGCATCTCTCCTCAGTCTAGGCCCTTCGGTTATCATCGCGGGTGACCTAAACTGTAAACACACTAGCTGGAACTGCTCCAGATCCAACCTTAACGGTAGAACCCTCGGCCGTCACTATGACGAACAGTCGTCTCGACGCGGCGGTTGAGACGCATTTTTTGGTTCGAAAACCATACATTCGAGCTTGGCGGGCAAGGTACCTACGACGACTTAAGGAGAACGACGACCTAGGTGCCGCAAAATGACCAGTCATCTATGTCGACGAAACCTGGGTTCACTCACATTACACAGTGAGCAAATGCTGGCAAAATAGTACAGATGCATCAGTAAAATCATTGTTTTTGGAACTAAGCATCAACTAACGAGAATGAACCCTTCAGTGCGAATAATGCTTATGGGCAATCCAGTGGAGCGTGTTTTTGAAACACGCAACTTAGGTTTGAATGTGGACAGTGACTTAAGATTTGAGGGACACGTGCTTTTATAAGCTTAAGCTTTTGTACTAAATTAGACCGTATATTAATGAAACTTTGAGGATTCAGCTGGTAGAGGCTCTAGTTCTATCACGGTTAAATTACGCTGATGTGCTTTATGGATCACGTTTTCTTGCCAGGATAAAAAACTGATCCAACAAGTACAAAACGCTTGCGCACGTTTTTGTTTCAATATTCCGTTGAGGGCTCGTGTGACACCGTATTTGAACAAAAACTCTTTCTTGAAAATGTTGCATCGCTGCAAGCTCCATTTACCTTGTATTTTATTTGGGGTTATAAAATGTAAGGCTCCTTCATATACAGGGTGACTTTGACACACCCGTCCAAATTCACACAGAAAAATCTTTAGTAAAAGTTATGAGAAACATGTATTTTAGTTTAGTATCACATAGTACAAAAATGTTGAGTAATCAGCATCACAAAGTTATCACAAGAACTCGCAATTTATACTTGACACGTACACTCGACAAGTGTCAATGATCTCTCCATCGGTACCGCATAATTCGCTACATTTCATTGATAAATAACTGTATTACTGTATTACAAGGTACTGACCTAACATAATGTCGAAATACAAAAATTTCAGTTAAAGGGCGCGTTTGTAATAAGTAAAAAAATACGTAAATCTTTAGTAATATGTACAATAATTAGTAAAAAATCAATTAGAGGTTAACTTACCATTACTGCTTTACATGTATTTTAATAAATGTTCAAAATGCAGTCCGTTTGTCTCTAAGCAAAGTCTAGCTCGTTTTTGAACATTTTCCTTTACCTTTCTAAGCACTAGAGTGTCATTACGCACATCTTCAAACGCTCGCACTATTTTAGTTTTTAAGTTCGCGAGGCTTTGGACCTCTTCCACATACACGTGTCTTTTAATTTCACCCCACAAATAAAAGTCCAATGGTGTTAAATCCGGTGATCACCACGACCTACCCAACGATTACCGTATTCCGTATTTTTGCACTGTCGACGTCACGAGAGAACGAACTGTAAACACAATGCACCAACGCGACAACACGCGGCCGACTGATAATTAATTAATTATTTAATCCTTTTACCGGCCGGCAGCCAGGGTTGGATTCGGACCCTTTGAAAATTATTGTGTATGGAAATTAAAATACTACTTGACTAAAATTATACTACGTTTCTGTTTTCTTCGATTATGTTTTGAATAGAAATAAAATAGGTAGCATTTTTAGTGTGATTTTTTTTAATAGGTACTAATTAATTTAATATGTACTAAATTTTTACAAATTAATCAAATTGAAGCAACTGGATGTTTATCTCAGCCAATACGTCAAACTCCTCTTTCAATACGTTTCCTCTTTGGTGTTGAAACACCACACTTTTCTTCGTCCTCGCTTTCACTCATCACTACAAATTGCTGAAAAGAGTGTATAAGCACAAGAACAAAATGTATAAATACTCTAAAATTAGCTTCTTCAAATTCGAATATTCACTGTCGACTGCCAACTTACACTAATGGGTCTAATGGACAATATTATTTTGTCGTAATATCATCGTCTCACTCACACTCATGCATAAAAACAACACGTTTAGTAAAACATTACGTTGGGGAAATCCCCAGTTGTTGTCGTTGCCTGATTTGATGCTGCCATACGTACAGAAGAACCCTATAATATTGTAGGGTACATTTTTAAAAGCAAAATCACTACCAAAAAACAAAGGAGTCCGGTCGGCCTGAACATAAAATAATGGTATTTTCGCGTAGTATACTTGCATTACGATACTACATATCACCAAAATATGGTACGAATAGTATAATTATACTACGAAATCCAACCCTGCCGGCAGCCGTATTTCCCCGGCAGCCGATTTCGCACGCCGTATTTCCCCGGCAGGCCTCCACTCGCTCAAGACCACACACCGCTACGCTGCAACCGACATAGAGCTGCCAAACTAAAAAATAAATCAGGGTATTTATTTATAAATGTACATAGAAAAAAACATAACTTCACTAGCTTCAATGATTTGTTACAGTAGAAACCGAATGTTGACGAAACTACACTGTACACTCATTTTAAAGCCTATAATAAAGATTCATCTTTTTGTAGTGGGCTAAAAGTCCCACCTGAAACGTTTAGAAAAAGTATTTTTAAATAATTTTGACAACGTCTTAATGAATCGGCCTGGTAGCACCATTTTCTTTTTTTTGGTCTCAGGGAAAAACCTCTCTTGACGGGTTCCCCGGCCCGGGGGGACCGAGGGATATATGGGACTCCGGGAAAGATGTTCGAACATCTGACTACCCACTAAAAAACTTGGGTACCACTAATGCCGGAACACAACACAAGGTTATTATGGCGGCATACTTAAGACCAAAGGTGGTCGCCATCCAGATGGGCTTGAGACCCTACCACGTAGCTAGGGTGGGTTGTTTTGTCGCCTTTTACGACAGGCCGCTTCCGGCCACAGAGGTTAGTATTCTTTCCGCGCCCCTGCACGGATAAAACTTAACCATTTGATTGAATAATAAAAAATATAGTTGAATCGCAACATTCGTTTTATTACAATAATCATCATAGGTACAACCCTAGCGCATTCTTACGAAGACGTGTTGACACGTGTCCCGCACAGCGGGCAACACAGTCTCGACTCTTTGTACGCGTACTTAAGGTACATTTCTTCTCGTTTACAATACCGAGGAGGAGGTAGGTAATAAAGGTCAATGTACGAACCTTGGAACATATGATTATTATGCACGATTGAATGAGCGACCGCGTTACTAAACATTTTCCTTGGGATGAAATATTTTATTTTGAAAATTTTTCATACAATTTTTTTTTTTTTTGCAAAAATGGGTTCCATAAATGATGCGTAAAAAAAATTTGGACGGGTGAGTCAAAGTCAACCTGTATATACGAGAAGCTCTCTTGGGTCTCAAATAGAAAGAAATTCGGTTGTCGCCAATGCTCTAACCAGCTTGCCACTGAACGCCACAGTACAACAGCTTTCAGGGGGAGTTTCCCTTACGCAGCGTCCAGGTGCTGAAACAATATATCGTCGCCCATAAGGAATTCCCATTCTATCCCACTGTTTAGGAACAAATTTAAAAAATCCTTTTTGAGCACCAGGATGCACAGGCTCTTTTAGCTCTAGATACAAGTACCATATAATATTTATATAAATTTAAATTAAAATTTTATATTATCTAAGCTATTTGGAAATATTGCGATATTTTACATAAATATCGCAATATTTATATTAATATCGCATTTATTTACATAAATATCGCATAAAGTTATTAAAGTTTTAAGAAAACGATTATTATAAACACTGCATGTTCAGTGATGTGTGTTTTCTTGCCGCGGAGAAGTTGGGCAAGCGGTGTAGCTGTTATTCGACCAGCAAAGCGGGCAGGAACGGCTAGTCTATACATCTATACAAATAAATAAAATTGGAGGATCTGTTTGTAATATTAAAATAACCGCTTTTTACTAAGTGCATTCGGACGTATACACGGTACATATACCAAAACAACATTTTTTACAATTTTTGTCTGTCTGTTTGTTCCGGCTGATCTCTGAAATGGCTGCACCCATTTTGACGGGACTTTCACTGGCAGATAGCTGATATATCAGGGAGTAACATAGGCTATTTTTATTTAAAAAAAAATAGTTTTGTTAAAAATGATAAGTTTCGGAAATATTATTTCCAATTTAAGTTGACCTCAGATTTATATCATCGATCATATGAAATAGGGTTCAGCTTAGGCTGGACTTAGTAAGTTGAATTTCCAATTTAAATTGATCTCAAATATCCAAAAAATGCTGCCTAAAGTCGCTATTCCACGCGAACGGAGTCGCGGGCACAGCTAGTTTATAATAAAGTATTGCTCACATGGATGTATTCATTTTGTACGCTATATAAAGATCTCTATTATAAATGGCAAGGAAATAATGTGAGGAGCAGCACAAGAGTCCATTACGGATACACCCGCTAGCGATTAGATAGTGTTAATTTAATTGTAATTATAATATAAGGTAAAGAATGGCTCTTGTTTTAGTGTAAGCGAAGAGCAATGGTATTAAATGTATAAGAGATGAAATTAATGCAAAATATCGGTTGTGATTCTGACACAATTCGTTAAGTTGTTAGTAGATGACACATTATTGTGTTATTTCACGGTAAGGTCCTTTTTTATTTTTACTTTGTTTTTTGGATATATTTACTTGTCTTTCTCGTTTGTACATCGCTAACAATAATTGTACTTTGAACTTAATTTAAGACAATAAATGTATTTATTTTATAAATCGAGATGAAAGAATTTATTCTTAATTATTATAAATGAAATAATATATAGTAATATGCTTGTAAAAAAATCATAGTCCCGGTCAAAGATGGATTATCGTTCATGCAGGAGCAGGAGGAGAGAATGGGTTCGTGAATGGGGCCGCACTAGTATACAAATGTAAAAGTGATTCAGGAGACTACCACCATGAAATGGATACGCCAAATTTTAAAAAGTGGATTACAGAAAAATTTATTCCCAATTTGCCACCCAATAGCATAGTGGTACTAGATAACGCACTCTACCACTCTACACAAATAAATAAACCACCCACAAGTGTTGCATCAAAAGATGTTATCAGACAATGGTTATTAAACCACAACATACCATTCGACGAAAAAATTAAAAAACCTGAGTTATACCATTACCTGAGTTATATAAATAATCCACCAAAACAATATATGATATGTGAAATATTGAAAGAAAATGGCCATAAAGTTGTACGCTTACTACCTTATATGTGTGACCTGAACCCGAGCAAAGAGTAGCGGACCAAAATATAAATCAATCCGAAAAAGAAATAGAAGAATTAACATGAGAAGCCATTAACAGCATAACTGAACGCGACTGGCAAAAAGAAGTGAACCATGTAGACAGGCTCAGACATAAATATTGGGATGATGACCTATTGCAAGAAGCAAATGAAACACAAATTTTAATAACTTAGCAGTCAGATACCTTTTCTGAAAGTGAAGGATTCAGTAGCGACGAAGAACCCGAATTAGAAGGAGTAGAGCCACTTATCAGTGACGATGACTAATGTTAATATTATTATATTAAATACCTACATAAACTTAAACTGTGTTTTTATTAATTACAACATCACTTTTAGTGAAACATAATTAAATGTCGAATTAAAGTTTAGAAACGTTCCGCCAGCTAGCCGTTATTAGACGATAATAATTATATATAGACGATAATAGTTGTTTATTTATTAAGTGGGCCATCAGCCTGTAACTGTTCGACAGCAATAAAAAAATTACTAAGCTTAGTATAAATTTACAAAATCGTACAAAAAAGAACTAATAAAAAGAAAAATAAACAGGCACATGTTAATCTAATATAAAATTCTCGTGTCACAGTTTTCGTTGCCATACTCCTCCGAAACGGCTTGACCGATTTTGATGAAATTTTTTGTGCTTATCCGGTATTTATGAGAATCGGCCAACATCTATTTTTCATCCCCCTAAATGTTAGGGGTGACCCACCCCAAAATTATTTTTTTAATTTTTTGACATTTTATTATTTACTAGCAGCCCGTCCCAGCTTCGCACGGGTATTTAACAAAAAATTAAAAATAAAATTAAATTAAATTTTTTTTCGGTCTCGGGGAAAAACCTCTCTTGACGGTTTATCCCGGCCCGGGGGGACCGAGGGATATAAGGGACTCCGGAAAAGATGTTCGACCCACTAAAAAACCCCGCTGTTCTCCTATCGTCTACGCCCGGGCCCACGGATATATGGCCTGCCGATCTCTTGGCCCGGGCCGGCGCCGGCCCACGCTTTGTCTTAAAGCGGGCCCCTTCTAAAGTGCTGGCGCCAGGGGATCAGGGTTTCGTCCCCCCGGCGCTCTCTTGTAACAACTCTAGTTGAGGGGGGCTGTGGAACAGCACGCAGCCTTCTCCCTCGCGGCAATAGTGCGGGCGGCGGATCGTCCCCCGAGGGGCCGCCCGCGGCTGTTTTCTACGGCGGCCGGAGATCGTTGCCCGCCCTCCGGCGCCGACGACGCGGCCTACGTTGGCGGGAGGGGAGTGCGGTGGCGGACTCCCGCTCCCTTTCCGCCGCCTCCCTTGCAGACACTACTGCCTCGCAAAAGGAGGCGACGGCCGTCCATCCAGGATCGCCCCCGACCATGGACAGAACCAGGGCCGGGAGTGACAGGTCCGCGGCCAATTCCGGACGGGACTCGCATCCCCGTCGCGTGCTAGTCAGGCGTGGGTACGACTACCAGACGACACTCCAGAAAAAGCAGAGTCGCCTGACGACGTAGCCGGCCCAGCAAGACCAACCGACAGCAAGGATGCAATTCCCGCCCCGGGAACACTCTGTGCAGGCGCATTCGAAATAGGCATGGTTTCGACTACCAAATCAGGTCCCAGGGTAGAACCCGGGACCCCAATCAGTATTCGCAATCATCCCACCGGGGACCACGCCACGAACAGAGAGCTAAGTTGGAAAGGATGTAAGAGGTAGACGGAAAGAAAGGTAGGACTCTGTCGCCTCGAATGGAGAGGGGAGTGAAGCGACGGAAGCTCGGGCACCTCGGGTACGCACACCCGTGCACTCCTCGGACAGAGGAGCGCCTCTGAGGGCAAACCCTTCTATTTGCGTCAGGTTACTAAAAAAATAAAATTATAAAGAAAGTTTGAATATTATTATTTCTATGAGCTTTTATTTTAATGATTTTTTTTTTGTTATTACTTTTTATTTATTTTTCGTTATTTTTTAATAAGTATTCTAATTTTTGTAAAAACCCCAGTGACGCACGCCTACATTGCATAAGGTGCTGCCTAGCTAGCCGAACAGGGTGAGCGGCTACCACGCAACATTTTTCTAATACTTACATTTTTAAACTCGTGATATCTTTCGAATGGAATATCCGAATTGAATAATTCAAAAAGTTATATAAAGGTATTGAAACAGTTTTGAATATGAAGTAATTTATTTTGATAAGGATTAATACCAAGATCCAAATAAAGAGTCTTTTCTAGGGGCGGCATTTCAATTAAATTTTTTAAAATAAAAGAACACTTATTGTGGCATAACTATAATAGTTAGACATATGCTGTCGCGACACTTTTTGTAAATAATGATGTGTTCTGCAAAGTTGTAGTACATTATTTTATTCTATCATCAATAGTTTTCGCAACGCACGCGATTTAAATAATATTTTAGGTAATTTTTTTACACTTTGGGTTACATTATTGGAGTTTTAGTAAGGATCCCTAATTTTTTTGAAAATATAATATAGCCTATGTCACCCGGGGATAGTGTAGCTTCCCAACAATGAAAGAATTTTTTAAATCGGGTCAGTAGTTTCGGAGCCTATTCAAAGCAAACAAACAAACAAACAATCAAATCTTTCCTCTTTATAATAGTAGTATAGATATGGCAGAACAACGTTTGCCGGGTCAGCTAGTTATCTATAATAATACATATGCATGACAATTTAGCCAGCGTCAGTCCCAAAGCAAGCAGCAAAATACTCTATGGGTATTGGAAACAAATAATCACCATAAACACACAACCAAACCCGAGACGGGAATCGAAACTGTGACCACCGCAGACGTCCCGACGCCAGAGCCGTTGTGCCATGGAGGTCGCCAAATGATTGTATTTTACTTGTTCTAAGATAAAATATTATTTCTTCCAATAAATACAATTTTAAGATTAATTGAACACTACTAATTAAGTCAAAAATACAAATATACGGGTGTTTGGAACTCCCAATCTCAAGTAATGGCGGGAAATGAAACCACTTGCAACAGTTTTAATGTGTTTATTTCACACTATACTCTATCCATTTTACCAAAAAATAAAATGTAAACAAACAAACCAATGTTTCTCAAACAAAGCTAGAATAAAAACAACATGGTGGATATAATTCGACCGTAATAATAAAACACTCCTTCCAATCGACATACGTTGAACAGTACACTTATAATGACCAGCATATAAAACCAGTAAGAGATTTGGAAACATTGTCTTTTTAGTTCCTTTATAATGTAAGTTAGTTATTACAATTAATGTTGTAAATATGTAAATTTTATATGCATTATTATATTTATCATTCATAATTGTAAAAATAAAATAATTTTATGTTTTTTTCTAAAAGTATGGAATAGTAATATACAAAAATAAGAATAAAGGAGATATTTCTAATAAATAATTAAGTGTTGCAATTATAATTTTTATATCATGTTGATTATTGTAAAATCGACATCAAAAAAACCCTTTTTACGATTTGTTTACATTTTATTTTTTGGTAAAACGGATAAGGTATAGTTGTTACAATGGTCAACGGGAAACATTGCCAGAAGCGTCATCTGGTGGTATAATTGATTATTAATAGCATACAAATTAGATTCAGGCGCGAACGGCCGCTGAATTAAATAAATTATCTACATTGCTTATTTCGCTGGTCTAAATATGAAACCTTACCTAGATCCATCTATGAAGAACACTAAGCAACTTAATTTGTATTTTTCAATAGCTGTAGGACATAGAGATGTGTAACACTGCTGCGCCGCGCAATTGCGCCAACTTAATTCACTGCGCTGGATGTGTTAACTCACTTCTTCAAAATGCATTGGCGCACAGCGCACGACCGGGAAATTCGATTATAATTTTTATAAACTGCAACTCCGTGAAATGTAAATGGAGTTATACCTAGGTAATCTTTATTTTCTAGATTTCACTTTACTTATTGGCCATAAGGTTTTATTTTGACAGATGGCTGAGTTGACAACTGTGTGTAAAACAAATGATGGAATTTTTAGTTAACGCAATCAGCCGGCGCAGTTAACTGCACTCGAGTTACTGAGTGAACCCAAGGATTTTCGTTGAGTTACCCATTGGAGAGCAGACAGGCTGACAGCCCACTTAGAAGTTAGCGTTAGTCGCCTATGGGTGTTTGCAACGACAGGGGCATCGCTGACACGCTGCCATCCGCATAATAATACTGGAACATGCCACTGATGAATGAACACAACACTATTATGGCGGCATATTTAAAAAGCATGGATGGTGCAATACAGAAATTAGGCTAACGACAAGTTCATCGATTCATCATGTCATTGCCCACAGGGCGTGCCAATATTGACAGTGAAATTCTATAAATGATTAATATTTATTCGTAAAATTTCATTAAAGTTATTAAAATAGTTATGAAATGATGTAAATAATAAAATAATTATAATGTCACATGGACATAACAATAAATTTGTACATAGAAATTCCAAAACTTAAACTCATTAACTCGTCTCGAATGCAATCAACATCAACAACTATCACCAAGAACTGAATATTATGTAATAACCAAAACGACCACCTGACAACGATACAACGACCTCTGAAACCACTACTAAAAACTAAAACGAGCAGAAACACCTTTCATTTCGTTTGATTCCCTTATGGGCTTACAATACGTCACTAGCAAATGTTAGCGTGAGCTAATATTGCCATAAACGGCATCTAGTGGTATAATTGATTATCAACATAGCCTATTTCGGTTCAAGCGCAAACTAAATTATAATATAACAGGTTCATCTATTCTGTCTTCCAATTAAAATAATCATTAGTATTATAAAAGCATTTCCCCAATAACCAAGCGTTTAATTATATTCTGAATAAATTAAATTAATTAAATCAGAAGGCAGATTAGTTTACTTTACTCCAACCTATATATTTTTCAGCAATCTCCAAACATTCCTGTCCAAACTGACAATTCTTTGATATTTGTACTATTTTGATATAAAATAAACTTCAATAAACTTCTGCTTTATCGTGTATCATCGAATAGAATTTTATAAAAATACTGATGTAAAATATTAAATAAGTACATAACGAGGTAAGTCAGGAATTTCCCCGTAATTCGTAGAGGTATATTGCATTATGGGAGCGATAGTTGGGATAAGCCAAACACGAGCTCGGATTCACAATTATTACAATTCACGCGTTCTAACAATCAAAATCTTACAATATTATTTATCTCTAGTAAGTGAAAAAAAAATTACTGATCACAAATTTCATAACATTTCATTTTTAATATAAATATATTTTAATTTATAAAAAAAAGACGGTGACTTGTAATAATTTTACTTAACACTGTGCGCGTGTTACGTGAACGTGTGTGCGAACGCGAATCAATACAATCAAGTACAAAACCATCCCTGTGTTCAGGTGGAGGTGGAGGCCGCGGCTCTTTGAAGGATTATTGTGGCACTCGATAAATATACCATATCATATGTTATTATACCATATCAATTTATCATTTTTTGTAATTATATTTAAAAGAATTTCGTTCTATATGTGTTTCAAAATGTCTTAAATTACTGACAACAAAATATATGAAAGACTAAGTATAACCTTGTAATAAATTTCATTTCCGTCCAAGTTAAAAATGATATGACTCACTGAACACCTTAAAATTCGTGAAATCCAAACATCGATCAATATTAACTAACCAGTATCTGAAAGAGTTACTGAGAAGTGCTTTTTTTTTCACCAAATTTTAAAGAATTATTACAAGAAGTTTACTTTTTGATATTTAATTTCAATACACATATTATGTACTTTTTCTAAATAAATATAATTTCTTAAAAAAATTAACACCATTTTAACATGCTAGTTGTAATTGTAATGTATAATAATACGTATTTAATTAATTTAATTAAATGCGGCGAAAAATTTCTAAATTTGAAATAGTCTATCAAGCAAGACCAAGGAGCTCGTATTGTATACATATACAATATACATATACACCCCTATTTTATTTTATTATTTTATTTAATTTAATTTAATAAATAATAATTCCCAAGACAAATGAAAATGATGCAAATGAAAAATAAACTAACCAATTATGACGACTACGACCAAGACTGGAACGACCGAAACCTAAGAACTCGCCACTATGAAACTCGTATTGCAATAAATTATACCGCGACGTAAAATGACAGTGGCGCCATCTATCGATATTTTTATTCATCTAAAAGTAAATAAAACAGTTGTCTTGTATCCATAACACAAGTGCCATGTTATATTTTGGAATTATGGCGCTATCTGCATTCTGCTAGATATTTAATTAATTTATTGCTTTAATTTATAACTTGGATTTTTTTACAACTTTAACTATAACTAACGTTTATTTTTACGTTTTCAGTATATTAGTTATCTAGTACCCATAACGCAAGTGCTATGCTACTTACTTTGTGCCTAGATGGTGCAGTGTGAATTGTCCCAGTATATTTATTTAGATTTTTTTTATTGCTGTAGGACAGCAAACAGGCTCCGCCCCTGCACGGATAATAATTATATCTTCAATAATAATTATTATTGAAATACAGATGTCATTAAAATTACAGATTTACTTTTTTCGTTGTGGAACAGCAGACAAGCTGACGGCCCACTAAACAACAGTAAGCACTTAAGTAGTTAGGGGCCGTCCATTAATCACGTGATGTTTTTTTCGGCATTTTTAACCCCCCCCCCCCCCCTCCCCCTTGGTGATATATGGTGAGGTTTAAGACATATATCACGTGTATTTTTTAGTACCTACAAAGCATCTTAATTTTAAGTATCATCTAATTTTATTATAGAAAATTAAAGACTACAATAATAACGTTTAGAGGTAGACAGAAAGGTTGCAGATGTTTTTGACTGACATAAAAATAATGAAAGAAATGCAAAACTTTTTTATACTAATACATGAATAATGAACATCATTTAATGTACAGTATCCTCGGACCACGGTTTAGCGATACTTTCTTCAACACCAATAACTGGATAAGCATCTTGCAAGTCAGTTGTTGGCACAGTGCTAAATTCGAATTTGTACGCGTTTGCCGAAAAAATAAGTACACGTGATATATTATTACACCCCCCCCCCTTGTGATATTTTTATGGACCTCTTCCCCCCCCCCCCCCTTTCGAGCCTCACGTGATTAATGGACAGCCCCTTACCGTTACTTATGGGCGGTTCAAGTTGGGCCACCGGAAACAAGGTTGACATATTTATATACTAGGGTTGCCACCCAGACGGGCTCTAAGATGTACTCTCTAGCAAAACAATGGTTGATGTAAATTAGGGAATACTAGGGATTAAACTAGATGAGCCACCGGAAACTAGTTTAGTTAATTTTCATAGGTTACATTTTTTTGGCTTCTCTTAAAAAAACCAGCTCTCTGGCTAAACGACAATAAATTTACGAATCCTCTTAATAAAAAGTTTCCAGAAACGTTCTTTTTGGGTTAGCTCTCCCTCTTGACATCTATTTTGCTTGATTTATATTATTATTTGGTATATTTCTAGCCTTCTACATGAAATGGTAAATGTTTTGATCGGGTTTTGAAATAAACGTACTCTTGGCATTAAACACAATGGTGTGATTTATTACATAAAATACACAATCATTACATACAAATCTTTGGCAAAACAAGACAAATAAAATCTTTATTATAATATACATGGCGACTATTATTACAATTAACGTATGTACCAATATTTGTATTTATATAAAATTTTTAGTCACAATACATAATATTCATTCAGTCATTTGATAACATACAAATATTTAATACTTTTTATTTGGTATTGTGTATCTGCTTTTAATTTTTTGAATGAAAATTTAATTTTTTTGCAAAATCTAAATAATACATTCACCGTAGCTATTGTAGCATGAGCTGGTGGAGCGATTGCATCCCACCCTGGCGCAAATGTATTTTCATACATATTTAACCCAAATAGTTTCAATTCGTTTCCATCATTCATCAAACAAGTAGCATAGGTATGGTAGCTAAGTGCTATCATAGAGGCCAAGCTAAACGTCGAATCTAATGCATGCAGTAAGTTTTTTAAACTTTACTGAGGAGTTGTCAAAATAGATCGACGATCGTTATTATTCTAAGCATTAACTACTAACCACAACAACGATTTCGAAGAATGTGTGTTTTGGAGTTGGGATCAAGCAGTAGAACCCCAAGAAAAAGCAAATGTTATTTCATAACATCCTGCTTAAATGTATAAGAATAGGTCTATGCAACGGTGGGCAGAAGTAGATGGAGCATATCTCAGAGCAAAGTGAAAAATTCCGACCGAACTATTAAGAAATATTAAAATGCCTTACAATTACCTAATAATGCATTGTTAAAATAAGCCTTCAATACATTACATTGTTTTGTTTTTCAATAACTTCGTTAGTTGTATTCGAACCCGTGACCTCTAGATTGAACTCAGACATCAACACTTGCTACCGTACCAAGTAACAAATAAATAAATTTAATTATTCATATTATATAAGACATAAAGGTGCATCATGAAAGTAATGCATATGAATTAGTGACGTAACCATTCATCGAAGCGCGCTCGGACCGCTCGGATAATGTGGTGGGGAGTCAGCCCTTCTAAATGCGCCTAATCTCAGTTTGCTACGAGTAATAGGAGTTTGGACGTATCTTGGCACAAAGTCCTTTCATCGAGTTTGTACAGCAAGGAAAAACTGTCAACGCACATGTTTAGCTTAAGTGTATTGATGAATATCTGAAGTTCTAAATTAAGACTGACAAGTTTCTAAATTAAGGGCAAATTATTATGGAATTGACATAAAAAAATTGATACATATTATTTTATTAATTTGATAAATTATAAATATAATGTAATATAATTAAATATGATAATTTTTTTCTTATTTGTTAAAATTTAATTTAATTCTATACTTTTTGTGTTTTAAATTAATAAAAAAAATTAGGTATAATAAAATTATAATTGCAAATAAATGAATATTATGTTACTATTATTTTGTAATAATTTGAAGCATAAAAATACACTTATAAATATTGTACGCCTTAAAAAGGCAAACTGTTGATACAAAATGTACTTACCAACATTATAATGTACACAGTTCTAACAATAAATAAATAAAATTGATGCGGGAGGAGACTATTTGGCAGAATTTTAACATTTTGTACCGATCGGATCAATAAATCTTCGTATCCCAGAAAATGCGCATTACTTTTATGATGCACCCTGTATGTATTTACTATTATTTCGAAAAATATTACTATTGTGACTAGACAACATATCATGGTCATTAAAATTGTAATACTATTATTATTATAAATGACTAGATTATTATAAAATACTTATGTTCTAACTAATACTATGAATAAAATGGAATGCAAAATCAAATAAATGTTATAAAAAAGCGTGTGTGCGTGTGTGTGTGTGTGCAACTCACACACGGCAGAAGTGAAACTAGAAAAGTAGCCTACGAGAGAATGAGAAAAATATAGAGTATTAGGTTAATTATAACTATTTTTTATTTTTAAAATATTTTTTACCAAGTTCATTTTTTTATTTTATTTTAAAGCAAAATATTATGCATTGCATACATTTTATACATATAAATATGTTCTTTGTACTATAGTAACATTGTTTTTGCTTCAAATAAATTATTTTCTTTCTTCCTTCTTTACATCATTGTATAAAAGCTATGAAATAGAAGACGAAAATTATAGAAACACTGCTTATTTATATTCTATCTCATGCTCTCTCAGACTAAATCCTATTTAAGAATATATTTGTCTCTTTTTGGTGTTGCTTTTTCCTTTTAGAGAATTTTCAAATCAGACATAGCTAAATGTCACTCTTCAAACAAAAAATTTCGAATTTTGAAAATAGAATCATTTGTTTGCATATTCAATAGTTTAAAAAACGGCCTTTGATTCCAAGAAACGTTCGTGTTTGAATTACCGCCCACTGCAGATGCAAAATAGAAATGTAAACAACAAAATAATAATTTTCATAAATACAATAACAAAACTAGCCTATCAATACTAACGTACTAAATTATAGTATATATATTTTCAAAATATCTACGCTGAAGACACCATTTTGTTTCTTTGTTAAAAAACAAACAAACAAAATGGTGTTTCCGTGTAGGGGCGCAGTAAGAATACTAACCCCTGCGTCCAGGGTCGACATGTCGTAAAAGGCGTCAAAACAACCCTAGCTACGTGGTAGTGCTGCTCCAAGTGCGTCTGGATGGAAACCAACCCTGATGTATAAGTATGTCACAATAATAACTTTTGTGTTATGTTCCGGCATTAGTAACCCCGGTTTCTGTATCCCTTATATGTCAGCAACGTGTGCTATATAGGCAAAGCCAACTGCTTAATATTAATTAAATGAGCCGTCAGCCTACCTGCTGTTCCTCAACGATACAGAAAATACATAATTATTCCAGTGTTATTATTATTTTAAAATTTCACAAACATCTGTGCAGGGGCGGAGAAAGTATACTAACCTCTGCGGCCGGGGTCGGCCGCAGAGGCCGTAAAAGGCGACAAAACAACCCACCCTACGTAATATGAGCCCCAAACGCGTCTGGATGGCGACCACCTTTGATCTTAAGTATACCGCCATAATAACTTTGTGTTGTGTTCCGGCATTAGTGACCCAAGTTCCTGCTGTACTCTTATGAGACAGCAGCGTGTTCGCGATGCCACTGGCGTTGCAAACACCCATAAGTGACGGTAACTGCTAAATTCTAAGCGGGCCGTCAGCCTGTCTGCTGTACTACAGCAATAAAAAAGGTCATGCTGCAATGTCTAACATCCAGAACTTACATTAAGGACTAACTATATGCCCTATGCTTAATCAGATGTTTTGAAACGGCACCTAAACTACTTGTAACCCATTCGAGATCGACTTCAGTATGTGGAATTCATTTCCGTAACAATAAGACAGACCGGTTGTACACTGCGATTTTTAGGAATTAACAATGAACAATTAATCTAAGTATCGTAAACTTCAATATAAGATTTTTTTTTTAAATAGTGCACAATATCCCACGCATCATACGTACATACGCTCCGCTGCCTCCGACCGTAGCACACCTGCTAAGAACCTGCGAAGAAGGATCGCGAGAGGGAGACCATGTACTCCTTCACGGGAAGGAGTTCCAGGTCGCGGTGTAGGTCCGGTCAGAAAGGTCTCCTGCACAAGAAGGATATCGATGTTCTCTTCAGTAAGGAAGTCACGAACAACTTTTGGCAACTTTCCCTACTTGTGCAATCCATTGGGAATTAATGGGTTGCGGGACTAGTGAGGATCTTTAGTACCTCCCCATGCTCTATGGCGATGCGCAGCTGGTCCTGTACTGTCGTGGCCTGCCTTAGCTTTTGAGCTAAGGTGCGTACCTCTGTGAGGTTAGATGTCAGGGTTTTTACCAAGTTCCTCGCAAGTGCAAGGTCCTCAGCTATGGCGGGAAGCCCTGGCCGGGGCTGCGAGGTCCGCAGCTGGGGCCGGCTTGGGTGCAGGCGTTGCTGTGAATCCAGCAATGGCCTGAGACCTGTCCAGGCGTTGAACGCCGGGGCAGGTGCCGGTATATAGGCGCTATATAGGCGGTATATAGGCGTATATAGGCGGTATATAGTATATAGGCTTGAGCTTGGGTTTGGGGGCGGCCAAGCACCCGCGGTAGTTCGCGGGATACCCAGTCTTCCCGCAGAGAACGCAGGCCGATGGTTCGGAAGAGTCCCTGGTGCGAGTGCACTCCGCGGTGCCGTGAACCCCAAGGCACTTCACGCACCTCGGGCGGGACTGGCAATTGCGCGCTGAGTGCCCGTACAGCGGATACCGGTGGCATTGCCGTAGGGTGGATTTATTGTGCGGTTTTTCGAAGATAAGCTTCGAGAGCCCACAGATTGAACGGACATTGAAGATTTCCTTGCCCTCTTCCGTGAGGTCAAGGATGGCGAGTGCCATGTTGTATGGTGCGCGCGTGTTACCGCGGTGCATCCGGTGCACCTCGTGGGCTTTTCTGCGCATATGTGTAATATCCTATGCGATGTTCGAGGATATCGTGTGAGCGCGCGGTGGTTTTCGGGTGACTGTAGTCACCCTTATGCCGTGATTGATAACACGTGCCTCCACGAGGCGAATGGAGTTACGCGAGAGAGCCGCGTGGACATCCCTCCAGAAATGCTTGTCTCTGATGATGTGGGGAGGGGGGCGTACGCAACGCGGAAGTGGGGCCGTCGGTTCCGCCTGACGAGGCTCCTTGCTGGCCGGCGCAGCGTTGGAGTCAGAGGTTGAGGAGGAGGCCTTGCGCCTCCTCTTGTTGGTGTGGACTCGGAACCCCTCCGTGTCCACTTTGGGATCAACTTCCATGTCCAAGTGACTCGGACGAATCCGTGTCGCTTCCCGACCGAGATGGTGTCGAGTTCGGGGTGCGCTTGGGGGCCTTGGGGCCCTTTTTAATCGCGGGGAAGGACGCCGGGGTTTTCGAAGGACGCCGACGCGGGTTCGAATGGGCTCACGAGAGCCGCGAGGGAATGGGCCGTTCCGTTGAGGACGGGAGCGGCGGAGGGTGAGGTCGCGGTGGGCTTTACCGGGCCCTGGGTAGCGGGCGCGGCGGCAAGTGGCGCTGGGTTTCTCGTCGACCCGCGGGACGCTTGAGCAGCGGGGGTTGGCGGCGCGGATCAGACTAGACATCCTGGCGGACCTCCGCTCCCAAGGCCTTCCCGTTGACGAGGTGCACCGTATCCACCGCGGGAACACACGAGAGCCATTCAACATGGCACTCGCCATCTTTGACCTCACGGAAGAGGGCAAGGAAATCTTCAATGTCCGTTCAATCTGTAGGCTCTCGAAGCTTATCTTCGAAAAACCGCACAATAAGTCCTCCCTACGGCAGTGCCATCGCTGCCAATTATACGGGCACTCGGCACGCAACTGCCAGTCCCGGCCGAGGTGCGTTAAGTGCCTCGGTGATCATGGCACCGCGGAGTGCAGCCGGACTCGGGAATCTCCCGACCCCCCGGCCTGCGTCCTCTGCGGGAAAACTGGGCACCCCACGAACTACCGCGGCTGCTCAGCTGCCCCGAAGATAAAGCCCAAGGGTAAACGCCCCACTGCGAATAAAGCAGTCGCCCGCAAACCAGCATACGTGCCGGCGCCGACCCCGAAGTTCTACGCCTGGACAGGTTTCCCGACGCTCCAGGCTCCCCGGCAGGCCCCCGCTACGACCTCCGCAGCACCGGTCAACACGCCCCCCTCCGTTGAGGAGGACTTCGCGCTTGTGACCATGTTCACGACGTCCCTCTCCTTCGACCTACAGGAAGTACGCACGTTAGCCCAAAAGCTAAGGCAAGCGACGACGCTCAAGGACCAGCTAGTCTTAGCCACGGAACATGGTGACCTACTGGAGATCCTCGGAAACCAGCCAACCCATTAACCCAGCCCGACGTAATAGGTTTAGGGACACCTTCCGCCCCCATAGCCCATACATTTAACACACCCACTACACTACACAATACACAAGTTTCTTTCGCCGTTACTTCTCCCCCAGCTACAAGCACTCCGAAACGGTAATAGATTAGCATAGGATCGGCTTCACCGGTGGAGCCGATAGTCCCCAATTAAAGTTTTCACTTTGCCTCACAGGAGACGCGCCCCGAGCACGCTGCCACGGCTGATCGACCCCGCTCCCACGGGGTCATAATGCCTTTTCAGCCCGGAGTCGCTGTTGCTTGTCGTCTGAGACGATAACAGCTTTACACTTACACAAAAAAAATAAAGTGTGTTCTCATTTATTAGTGAAAATCGCTTTGAATTTGTTAAAACGAGATGCAAAACAAACACTTTGTAACGATTTACTTGTGTATAACAAATATTTTTTAATTTCTTTCAGTTTTCTTATATCATGGTTGCACTGTATTTTTATGCAATTAAATTATTTAACAGTTAAAAATTGTATAAACCAGTTTCTTATACTCTGTGTGAGCAATAATTCGCGTATTGATTCCTATTTGCACCATAATTCTAGTGCTAAGCTCCCATTGCATAATATTGTACTTACAAAACTTTAAATATTAATTCAGGTGGTCATAAACATAGCTTTGCAGTAAACAAGTCTTTTAGTCAGTATTAGTTAAAAGCTTAAGCTGCATGACTATGATTAGATTTAGACCCTGGAAGATTATCAGGATTAGCCAATGGATCCAATTCGGCGAACAACTTGAACCAAGCAGCTTTGTCTTCTTTCTTTGGAGCTGATATCGGCTTTGACAATTGTGGTATTTTGGTAGGTATGTTGTTGGTAATTGGTGTCAAAGAGGAGCCCGGCAGAGTATTGGAAGAAAGATTCTGAAAATAAATATATATAAAAACTAGCTGGCCTGTCAAACATTGCTCTGCCATATTAATTTAAATTTAAAAATACAATATTATGTTCAACTCTATTTCACCATCTTCAAGTTTCATTCTCAGGACAAAAAGTAACCTATTCTATTATATCCCGAAATTCATCAAAACAAACTGCTATTTTGTTTGTCATCTACCCACCTCTTGTACCTTTGTTCCTTTTGCTGTCCCTGGGATACCACTTCTTAACCTTATCTTTCTGGTGACTCTTAACTATCACTTTCCGTTCTATCTGATTCTATCCATGCAGGGGAGGAGAAAGAATACTAACCTGTCGTAAAAGGCGACAAAACAACCCTAGCTATGTGGTAGGCCCCAAGCCCCTCTGGATGGCGACCACCTTTGGTCTTAAGTTTTTCGCTATAATAACTTTGCGTTGTGTTCTGGCATTAATGACCCAAGTTTCTGTACCCTTATGGGACAGCAGCATGTTCGCGATGCCACTGGCGTTGTAAACATCCATAGGCGACAGTAACTGCTAAATTCTAAGTAGGCAGTTAGCCTGTCTGCTGTCCTGCAGCAATAAAAAATATATCATTAACTATGAGAAAGAGTGATGTCATCTTTTATAGGGGAAATCCATTAATTACGTGAGCTCAGAATGGGGGGGAGGAGTCCAATGAAATCTCACCAAATCTCATTTAAACCGAGGGGGGGATAATCGAAAATCTCACCTCACCTTCAAAAAATATAAAATATAACAGATATTTAAAAAAAATTATTTTGAGTGTTTATTTTGCCTGGTAAAATAAATCTCATGACTATTAAAATCATTTAGTTTGAGAAAATAATAAAAAAAGAAAAAAATTTTTCTGGGTATTTAAAAGAAAAGACAATAGGCAAAGTATAGGCAATGTATCGATTATTATTCCCTACGCACGAATTCTCCAAGTTAGGACAAGTGCCAAGCGCTACTTACGTTACCAGCCAATTCGCGGAATTTCCCACTGCAGAAAAAAAAACAGAGAACGTAGACGTTTCCTGTAACTGTCTTCCAGCACTACCAGAAATCCCAGATGACACGTGTCCAATTATTTCAATCGAAAAAGTACACGAGTCTCCATGAATTAAGTAAATTTTTTAAAAAAGTGTTGTTTTTGTCTGTTTTTTTTACTTTGAATTTTATTTAATTTAAATAAATTAACTTTATTATACCTGAAAGGTTTATTATTTTCCCGAATAGTAAAAATAAATTTAGTTTAAAATATTTTTAGCGCCAATATCACCTAAGGGGGAGGAGTCTAAAGTGATCGAAAAATAGCTCACGTAATTAATGGATGTCCCCTAACTACCATACTTTTTGTTGACCATTCGGAGGGTAGAAACACTTGGTAGAAAAGTGTCCATCAAAATGTGTTAAATTAAGGTGACACCACAATAGCATCAGTGTAAATTTTAGAGGCAAGCACCAAGTTATTAGCCAATCTAATAACTTGGTGCATGCCTCTAAAATATGTTAGATAATGTTTTGCAGCATACTTCAATTTGTCTACAACAGCTACATTTGTATAGTTCAGTGTACAGCTGGACACTTTTGTAACTTCTCCACCATATGAGATGATTCTCACAACTCTACCCTCCGTATTAGATCCAGACCATAAAAGATCAATTTAAATAAAATCCAATGAAAAAAAAATTATCCAATACTTATAGCAAACTCAACAAAAATATTGACAAATCGAAATTCCCCAGATTCCTTTTACTCATAAATTCAAATAACTCACTTGTAAAAGATGAGAAGGCATAAAAGAACCAAACTTAGCAGGCACATCTCCGCAACCTAGATTTAAACCAGCCAAGTCCGAAAGTATGCCTGATTCTTCGACAAATGTTTCAGATTGGTTACATCTTGTATCTATCAGATTAACTGAAGTTGATTCCTTGCTTTCATCAGATTTGTCTGCTTTATCATTAGTGATTTTATCATTCTGAGCTTTTGATTTGTTTTCATCTACATTGTCTTTGTATTCATCCTATAATATAATATATATAATAAAACAATGTTTCATTAGTAGACTATTTATTACACATACATATAATGATGGTGCTATTGTTTTTTTTTCTATTGCTATAGGACAGCAGACAGGCTGACGGTCCGCTTAGAATTTAGCAGTTACCCTCGCCTATGGGTGTTTGCAATGCCAGTGGCATCCCGAACACGCTACTGCCCCACAAGGGTACAGGAATTTGGGTCACTAATGCCAGAACACAACACAAGGTTATTATGGGGGCATACTTAAGACCAAACGTGGTCACCATCCAGACGAGCTCGGGGCCTACCACATAGCTAGGGTTGTTTTGTCTCCTTTTACGACAGGCCGACCCCGACCGCAGAGGTTAGTATTCTTTCTCCCCCCTGCACGGATATATTGTGTTACAAAGATATGTGTATATTCGATTTTTACATGCGGGGGGCAGAAGTATACTGTTCCAGAGTTGAAGCTGAAGCCGGAGTCCAAGCCCATCTGGATAGCAACCACCATGTCTAAATAAGCCACCATAATAACCTTGTGTTACAACACAAGTGACCCAGGTTTCAGTTCACCTACGCAGATGGCAGGCGTATTAGCAGTGCTTCTGGTGTTGCATACATTGATAGGTGACAATAAAAAAAATGTGCCCTAATCATTTACTTTATAGGAAAGTCTGTCTGGGCCTTGAGAATTAGAAAAAAAACTGAGTGGTGGTTTTAGTGGGTAAACTAGTGACATGTATACCCTTAACAACAGTTGGGGCAAATGGGTGCCAGCCCCCAAGTTGTGGTGTGCATCAAACTTTTCCACCTCATCAATAAGAGATAGACCATTAGTCTTATATAGGTCAGAATCACTTCACCAGCAAAAAGCAACAAGATATGTTCCTTACTAATAAATTGTAACATACCTGAAAAAATAACATTTGATCTTTATCTTGTGGTACAATGTCTTTTGGTTCACTTTCCCCTAAGCTTTGAGAGAGTTCTTTCAAAATACAAAACTCATATTGAGGTGTTGCACTCATTGTCTCCGCTGTAGCTTTTAGAGTTTGAGCCACTTTTGAGGCAAACATCTGGAATGCATTCTGGTAATTGGAGAGTGTGTGAGAGAACATATTGCATCTCGCTGCTGCTAATAAGTCAATCTGAAAATATTATACTATATATCGTCTATCGGAGACAGTACCGGAACATCTCCAAAATATGATGTTTTGAGTTATTTATAGAAATCAACGTAAAAGTAAAAGACCTTTCCGATGCACTAATTGAAATAGTCAGATCACTATTCTTTTTCAAATAAAACGATGAATACCAGTAATGAACTCGGTAAAACATCGAAACATCTCTAGTTCATTACCAAGTTATTTTGAAATGTTCCAGTAAGGTGCCGAAATTAGAGACAGGAATTGTAAAATATTCGTGTTTGTTCCACTTGTGCGCGCGACTTTATAGCACGTTAATCATAATCATAATCTTTATTTGTTACGTGGTTGTTGTTTTCGCACTGCGATAATTATTTTGATTTTTAGTAATGTCTAACCAGTGTTAAAGAGCAAAGGAAATACTTGAAATGGTTTCTCGGAATCATAAAAAAGCAGAGGCAAGCAGTGGTACGAGTAAGTGTTATAATGTACATACATTTGAATCTACTTAAATTTTCGTGTCCTTAGTTAGTAATGTTAAACATTCGTTCTAATGATATTTATTTACCTATTAGGTATTAAAAATTTTTGTTCATAAAAATGCACACTGATTCTGTGTTATTTATTCGAACCACTTATTTATTCAGGTGATGAGAAGGGTCCTAGTTCAATGAGGACATAAATTAAGAAGAAATGTTTAAAAAATGCAGGTAGAGCTTATGAAATAGTATCAGGTAAACTAGTTCCTGGCAAAGCAGTACAACTAGCTTGTGGCAATAAATGTCGCTTGAAATGTACTGAAAAAATTAATGAAGACCAGAGATTCAGCATTTTTATTAGTTTCTGGGCAATGGGTGACTTATCAAGACAATGAGACTATGTTTATAGGTGCATGGAGCCCTTTAAACCAAAAGTTCAATTCATAATGAAAATAGTAAAAGATGTCTTAACGAAGCTTACTATTTTACAGTATAATCAGATAAAATTAGAGTCTGTAAACGATTCTACACATCAACTTTAAATATTGGACACTCATTTTTAACAGTTAGCAAAATGGTTGATTCCACCGGAGTTATTGCGGGTGACCTCCGAGGTAAGCATACTATAAATAGAAGGTGCCTGCCTGATGCTGTCAAAGAAGGAAAGAATCGCATTCATCAATCGCATCCCAGGAAAGAATCGCATTATTTTCGGGCATCGACTAGCAAAACTTATCTTAATGGAGATTTGAATGTATGCATGATGTATAGGCGGTATAAAGATTGGTGTGCCCACAACGATAAGCCTTTGGCCACACAAGGTACATACGAAAATATTTTTCCTACGGAATTTAATATTTCCTTTCATAAGCCTAAAAAAAATTGTGTTCTCAATGTTTATCGTATGCGAATGCTTCTGGCGAAGATAAATTGAATTTAGAAGGTGCCTATATGACTCATTTAAGAGGGAAGGAGCTTAGCAGAATTGAAAACGAAGAAAATTAAATTGTAATTTTATTAATCAAAATTAAAATTTAATCTCTTTCATTTCCAAGTATCATAAGTGGAATTGATTGAAGTTAATTGAAGTAAATTTTAATTATACTTAAATTATGTATTTTTATTATATAATTATTTATTGCACCCAAAAGAAATGAATATTAGCTTTAATTTTTTAATATAATATCAGTTCTTTAATGGTATATTTTAAAATCCAGAAAAATTTACTAAATTGAACATCATAACATTTCAAAATGTTCTATTTTCTTAGCCAGTCAGCGTAATATTCCCGAGTCATTACTACGACATTTCATAAATTGTCTAATATTTCTAAAACTAGAATAAATATCTAAAATTATGTGATACATAGTCAAACCTATGTTAATTAAACGTAATTTAAGTACTCATATAAACACACACTGTCAATAATTATTTCACAACAAGCCGTTACAGTAACCCTATTTTTAAAAACCTCATTATCCTAAACTTGCTCATTTCTAAATGTTCCGGTACAGTCTCCGATAGACGATATATACAACACTTGTTGCTTAAACTCAAATGTATAATTTATAAGTCCATAATAGTGTGATACAGAGTGCTGAGCCACAAAGGGGAAGAATAAAATATTCCAGAGATGCAAATATCAAGAAAAATGCTAGAAATAAGAGAATGAGTGCAAAAGGAGCAGTGGACAAATGATCATCAACTCTTAGTTATCAACTAAGCAGTAGTGTGTAAGTGAAAAAAGTTGTAAGTGAGGACAGAGTGGAAGTAGAGAACTTGTTGTCCCAACCCCACATAATGTAAGATAAGAAGAAGGAAGGAGAAGAATTATTAATAATTTAGCTCTACTAAATTTCATAAAGTACAAATTTAAATTTGACTTTTGGCTTAGTTCTCCCTCTATCTGAAATCTTTCCTTCATAGTTGAAGATCGTGGTTATTACTGGATGTGGATATTGATGCAGTGGTGCACCTTGTTTTAATAAACTGCATCCGTCTGTGCCTATCTGTTGTGTCTCTAACAACCAAGCAAAATTTAGATGAGGATAGCGCCTTTATTTGATGGTACCATCTGGTTTGAGGCCGTCTGCAGGCTTGTTTACCCAAGTTTGTGTTTTGGTTCAGTTCATAGATACATAAAAAATTATAAAAAGTTCATGTAAAACTAATTCCCAATATGAAGCTTGAAATTAGGATTACTTTTACTTGTAAGGGAATAAATGTGCTCATACTGCTGTATAGTTTAAACTAAATAGATTTCAGACACAAAACATGCATACCTTTTGCAGTACATCAAGTGTTAACTTATCAAACACTTTTTTACTTTCGCGCACTTGTCGTTGTGCTTTCCGGAAGTTGTCAAGGCCACGTCCTGTATCAGGGTCTAGCTGGGCACTTGCCGATTTCATCCAACTTAAGGCAGCGCGATATTCAATTCTAGCTTTTTCCATGGCCGTCACTGTCGCCCGCATATCGCTAACTGCACGACCTCTAAACGTTTCCACTTCATGATAAAGCCGCAATAAGGGCCCCCGTACTGATAAACGTTGTTGCCCTGAATACGATATCGCTTTGCCGGCTGATACCATGTGTTTTCCCGAAGCATCAGAACTCTTGCCCGCATCCCGTAAAAACTTTCCCAAAGAATTTTCTTCTTGCGCCAGAATACAAATTCGTTCTTGATACTGGTCTAATATTCGTTGTAATTGTAGGCAGCTGTCCGATATTGATCGAAATAATTCCAATTTAGCATCTAACTCTGCGTCCGACGCCACGATACATTCATCTTCTTTAGTACCTAATTTTCTTAGCACAGTCTTCTTTGTAACCCAGTATTGATGTTGCATCATGTTAAATTATTTTTAAACATTTGCTGAGACTAATAAATTTGTAAAAAAAAGGACAGTTTATTCAGTTTAAGAACTTCACCAATCAGCCTGGTACAATCCGACAAATCCGATTCCGTCCGTACAATAAAATAAATTCATATCCTTTTTTAAATGTGCTGTACTGACAGGCAAGGAACGGTATTTAAATAGCTTTTTAAATATAATTTCTATTTCTCAGATCCGACTAATTATGTAGGCTGTTAATCGTCTTTTTTAAAGGAACTCCGGTTGTAATCAGTACCAACTTTTTCATTTTATTACATCCTTTTTTCATCTAATTTCATATGTAAGTTTGGAGGTATAAGGGGTTCCTAGCCTCCAATAGTTTTTTCGTTGAGTAAAGTCAAATATCTTCCTCGGAAGTCTTCTTATTACTTTGGTTCACAATAAAAATCGGTACCAGGATTTCATGTTTATATGATGGTATTCTTCTTTTTGTTCAGGGGTAGGTTGGGGCTTCTAGGCAGATCTCCTATAGAGGTCCCTTAAAGGGGTAACCCGGCGTAAGCTCGGGGGGCGATTACCCCTGTGGCGTGGAGTTGGCCGCCGAAGCGCAAACACCTATGTGAGCGGCGGGACATCACGACAGCCCGACGATGGCTTCATCTCTGGCCTAGATGGCCAACCTGAAATCAGAAAATGAACGGATTAGATTGGGTGCCTGGGGCCTCGACGGCCCCACCCGCCGGTGTGTATGTAGGTGTGGCCGTGATGGACTTGCCGTTTTGTCTTCCTGATCCGACGAATGTGCGACTTAGTATCAGGAGATCGGTCGCCGGGGTCTTTGGTGGTCGAGCGTGCAGCGATGCGATTCCGTGGAGGTTTTCGTGGGGGCAGGTTGCTCATTCAACGCGCTGACATCGCCACGAACTCTTTCACGCTGCCGATGCCTACGTCGTGGCGGGTGACGTCAGTCCTGACGAATCGTCCCGCACCTGTGTACACTCGCAGTAAGATGTTCTGCTGTGCTTCTATCTACGTCATCTGGTCTTCTTCGGCGTTTGACAGCCTAGAGAGGAGATAGGTTTTAGAAACCCTAATCTTCATCTATAGAGGCATGTTGCAGGCGTGTACATATCGGATCATGGCCCTGTAGGTACGCACCTAATTGACGGCGTACCTCACGTGGGCCTCCATGCTCAAAGCTCCTCCGCTCGATGTCCTCCTTTCGGAACTTCAGTGGTGACAGCGGGTTCCTGTGGTTCCGGCGGATAAATGTTAGCGAGGCGGTCTTACTCAAACCGCCATGCGCCAGCTGTCCTACCACGCTGGAAGGATGTCGAGGAGACACTGCATCCGTCGGGTTGTGAAATCTAAATTCATAGATTTAATGAAAAAATCACTGTCATTTGCGAACCGTGCCAGTGTGATTCCTGGCTCTCCCGGAAGGCTTTCTCCATCTCGAGAAAAACGGCGACCGTGGCTTTCGCTCGTTAAGGAGTTGTGGCGGCTAGGTGCATCACGCGCGTCATTGCTGCGTTTGCGGGTAATGTCCTAGTCGATCCAGACAGGGAGTTTGGCAGCGGACTTCACCTCCGGAGAAAGAGCCTTCCAAGGGAGACTTGTTTCATCTCCTTCATGTAGCTCGTCCAGTTCATCCCCGCGAGCAGCCTAGGTCGCGGAACTAATGGTTCTGAGAGAGCCTACGTGCCAAGGATTGATAGATGCTGCAGGTCCAGGTCGTACAACGCCTGGTAGCCCAGTAGGACTGGGCAGCGAAGTCGGTGGTGAATGACAATGTGTTGTATATCTGCATTGTGTCTGGGGTTCGAGGGGATGTGTGTTGGGGAATCTAGCTCGACAATTGTGAAGCCGCTCACTTTGGTCTGCCGGGGCAGACGTCTGCCTGCTGGATTAATA
Source organism: Malacosoma neustria (assembly GCA_963693495.1). NCBI lineage: Eukaryota > Metazoa > Arthropoda > Insecta > Lepidoptera > Lasiocampidae > Malacosoma > Malacosoma neustria. The sequence continues at coordinate 16,234,887 of OY856381.1, forward strand.
GTTCTGGTCCGTTACGCTGAATGTTTGCCGTTCAGGTCACCAGCTAGCAGCGTAGGAGTCGTCCCATCAACGATGCAGGATAGGTCGTGAGATTAGTATCGTGGGCCCAGTGATTTCTAGCCAGCAAAGATCCTGGTTTCTCTGCCGACCACTTTCACCAAAGCGCACAAGCATAGCTCGGTGCATTCTAGATGTGGCAACTCGTCGTGCACGATGTCCCTGCACATGAAGACTCGTCAAGTTGATATATGACTTAGTTGAGCAGTCGGAGTGTGGAGGTGGAACGCAGCTTGGTCTCGTCCATGAGACATAAAGGATTCGTATTTGGGATTGGGATGGACTAGGATCTGTGGACTCACTGTCTATGTTGGTCAGGGTTCAGGACCGCCAACATGCCTAACGCAGCGTCGCGTAAGTCGTGACCCTCAACTAAGGCTGAGACAACGTCAGGGTCCACATTACCTCTCGGTGAGGTCGCGCCGCTGGAGGATGATGGACAGTAAGTCCCCGCCGCCGGCCGGCCTTTGTTAATAGGGGCTGGGTGGGTGGTGCGGGAGGTATGTGGCGTAATGCGGCTAATGTCACCGCAAAGTACACCGAGAGTGAGCGCGGCGAGATCGACGGTTCCATCTCCATTGGGTCCGAGCCATCCGAATCCGACTAGAACTCTTCCTCCTCGCTAGAAGCAGAGCCGGAGTCGTTGGCCGCGGCGCGCCTTTTACGCTCTACCTGTTTCTCTGCGGACGAGGAGCAGCGGGCTTTCTTACTTGATCCTCGGAGCAGTCTGGCCCAAATTGGGCCAAGTGCCTTGGGTGAGATTGGAGGGCACGGGCAGGCCGCTGGTGCGATGGATGCTGTGCGTGGAGGATGCGATGCAGTGCTAATACACATAAACATTGTATTATCCTCATATAAAAAATACATTGTATTTATTTGATAGCCATATATAATGGTAGGGACAGTTTTCTTTTCTCTCATCAATCATGTTGCAAATGTACATAAGTTTTCTTTAAGATAAAAATCTAACAAAAACAAATAGTATAAATGTAACTTAAACTAACTAATAGTAACTATATATATTGCTAGATAAATTTATCTCAAGTACAAATTACATTCATGTTTATGTTAAAAGAGAGTTCATGCTGACAGCCTGACAGGTCCTGGGAAATCTCGTGGAAGTAAATTTTACAGCTGATGGAATATTGGGAATTAATTGGGATCTAAGAGAAGATGCGTTCTGTTGTTCAGTTCAGTTTTTATGTTTATGGCTCCAAAGCCTTTAGCATCGACTTTGCCAATATCGAAGTATTTTCTGTTATTCCTTAGGCCTAAAACCAATAAAAAAACGACTCTACACCATAGATTTAACTTTGACATTTGAAATAACAAATATATTGTCTATGATTTGAATATTTACAACCGGAATTTGGAATGGCTGCCGTCTCGCGTTTACTATTTTAATGTTATCAAATCTGTGTGATAGTATAAACAAATTTACTAAATGAGAGGAACTATATAGTACAAACGAGTTAACTAAATAAAATGTACTGTGCTAGTGATAAAACTATTCCTGGAGTATCATCGTCACATTCCTCGAAGAATGTCAGAGATGGTAAGTTTTAATTGATATTATTAATAATGTTTTTTTTAAAATACTTCGGTTGCGTTCAACGTGCCTGATGTTTATATCTAAGCCTTTCCTTATGTGTACATAAATAAATTTCACCGTAAACTATATTACAAAAGTTTCCGAATAGTTTTAAAGTTTGTCGAGTTCTTGAAAAGTGAAATCTTTTATTAAAAGGAAGACAATGTGTTAGTTTTGTATTTTTTTTTCGGAGCGGAAGTTAAACGCAAACTGTTTCCTCTGATTTGAAAACTATCTAGCAGTTTTATCGTGAAATCTGTTACTAAGTTCATTGACCAAAGCATTTTAGATATTGTGTTAATTAATGTTCGATTCAGTTTTTGGATATCCAGGTCGCTGCATTATGCTTCACTTATGTTTTCTTTATTAGGTGCATATATATACGTATCGTGCACTGTGTCGGGATGTCAGTATGGGTTTCGGCCTAGCCATGGGACCATGGACCCTGTTTTTGCCCTAAGGACTGTCATGGAGAAATACAAGACGAAGAATACGCCTCTGCACTGCCTGTTTCTTGACTTGCAGAAGGCCTTCGACCGTATTCCTCGCGCGATAACCTGGTGGGCATTGCGATCCAAAAGGGTTCCAGGGGTCTATATTGACATCATCCGAGACATGTACCACGATTCTGATTCTGTGGTTCGGACCACTGTTGGTGACCCAAAATCCTTCCCCATCACTGTCGGAGTGCACCAAGGATCCTGATCTTAGTCCGTTTCTGTTCAACGTATTGTCAGACAGCATCAGAAACTCACATGAGCATGATACATGGTTGCTCATGTATGGTGATGATATCGCGCTGGCAGATTCGGACAGGGGTAGGCTGGTGCAACGCATGAAGGCGTGGAAGGAGTCGCTTGAAAACGGTGGTCTGAAACTCAACGTGGCGAAGACCACTTGGCCTGTAACTCCACAGATCCCACACCCGTACGCATAGGCGGGGACACGGTCGAGCGCACGGACCAAGTGAAATACATGGGATCTGTATTTCATGCGTCTGGTGACATCGATTGCGACGTCATGGCACGCATTGCTGCCGCGTGGGTCGTCGGTTGAAAAGCGGACCCCGGGCACTGAAACAAAAGTTTGGGTTGCAATAACATGCTCTTCATGCAGAGCTGGAGTAACAATATTGATTCCTGTGGACGGCAGCAGATTATTACAAAAAAAGTAAAATTTTAAGCCTGTCTCGTAACCACTTCTGGTCTCTATGTATGCCACCATAGTAACCTTGTGTTGTGTTCCTGCACATGGCAGCATGTTGGCTATGCTGCTGGTGTCACAAACATCTATAGGGGGTGGTAAGTGCCAACTATAAAGTGGGCCTCCAGCCTGTCTGCTGTACCTCAGCAATTAAAAAAAACCTTTAAAGCAATTTTATTTTGTATACTATAACTTTATATCATCGTAATCAAATGGTGGGGTAGAGTTGAGTAGAAGTTGAGTTTAAAAGAACTCTGTACAAAATTATTACCGGTATGTGTAACCAGTGAATTTGCCTTGGACAAGCAAGGTTGGTTTACTGCCTCTTTGTGTTACAAGGAGGCCATAGCTCTAGAGCCATTATGGGCTGCTGAATGATACATGTACTGTATTCATCGCAGGATAATTAACTACATTAAGAATTTATAAATAATTTTACTTAGTACTTTGAATCACAACAAAAGTTAACAATCACAAGAAATATAGAGTTCTATTCCGTATCTCTATACATATATATATATATATATATATATATATATATATATATATATATATATATATATATATATATATATATATATATATATATATATATATATATATATATATATATATATATATATATATATATATATATATATATATATATATATATATATATATATATATATATATATATATATATATATATATTTATTTTATTTATTTAACCTTTAGCACTTAAAGTACAAGGCGGACTTGCCTATGGCCTAAAGGCATTCTCTGCCAGTCTACCTTGGGGTGATTCAGAGATAGTTTACATGATAGGTGCACAATTGAATAGGAGTCCGTTAATCAAACAAGATTACACAAAGCAATATACTACACATACTTACATTTAAACTTACATACATATACATAGATTTATACACATACTTACACATAGAATAGAATATTCTTTATTGTACAAAACCGATACAGATTACATTAATGATAAAAAAATAAAACGTACAATTGGCGGTCTTATCTCTGAAAGCGATTTCTTCCAGACAACCTTTGGATGGACAACATATACAGAATTTTACTGTGGTCTAGTTATACAATACTATGAAGAAGGATATAATAATAAGTTAACAAAACATTCAAAAGTAGACAAATTTAATATAAATATTCCATTCAAATTTTAAATCTATATAATACATACAAATAATGGAAATAATAATAACTTTAAAAGAGATTCTGTGTGGTATAAAACATTATTTATTTGCAAGTTCTAAAAAGTGTTCATGGACTAGTTTACACACACTAGACACATACATACATACATATACATAGATATATCTAATTATAACAAATAAACAGGAGATTTAACTAGAATCTGCCAGTTGTTTAAGGAGACATAGTCGTACTTTGCATTTATAGGTTTCATGACTTGAATATGTCTCCAATATGATAAAATTATTTATAAAACTATTAAGATTACAAAAAATAATTTTATACTGTATCTGTAATTTTATACTGTATGTATGTAATAATTTTATCATATATCATATCCACATACATTTACATATTTTCTGTAAATTCACAATAAAAATATTTTAATAATTGTTTTATACCTGAAAAATAGATTTACACTCAATAAAGAATATTTTCAAGTATTTACGAGTAAGTAGTTAAAATAACTGTGTTGTGTTCTGGCATAAGTTACCCGGTCTCCGGTTTCCCAATGCTGACAGCAGCGTGTTAGTGATGATGCACCTGGTGTCGCAAACATCTATAGGTGACGGTAACTGCTTACTATTAAGTCTGCTATCAGCCTGTTTGCTGTTCAAAAAAAACGTGCATGTGTTAAAAAAAACTTTAAAATCAAATAATTTTATATCTAAAAAGATTTTTTATTTTTAAGGCTTAATGAAAATTTTATATTTTAAGATGATATAAATATGTAATGTAGTAAATGGGGTAATAATTGATATTTTTCATAAATACATTAATTCATCAGTGCAGGGGGCAGAGAAAGCATACTGACCTCTGCGGCCGGGTTCGGCCTGTCGTAAAAGGCGACAAAACAACCCACCCAAGCTACGTGGTAGGACCCCAAGCCTGTCTGGATGGCGACCACATTTAGTTTTAAGTATGGCCCCATAATAACCTTGTATTGTGTTCCGGCATTAGTGACCCAAATTCCTGTACCTTTATAGAACAGCAACGTGTTGCAAACACCCAGGCTACAACACAGCAATAAAAAAATAATGTCCATTTAACATCATAAAATGAAATCATAATGACAAATTGCAAGCACTTAATGACATTATAGTCAGTGGGTGAGGTGCTTTAGCTGAAAGACCTTTCCAGTCACCTCAATGCCTTAAAACCACAGTATAAAATGATCACAGAAATGCATTAACGAAGTTTTAAGATTAATTTGGTTATTATTAATTTGAATTTACACACTTGAAGTTTACACAATCAAATTCATGCTCCAAAATTAAAAATTCACACTTTGTTTAATTAGCTTAGGGTAAAATGAAAGATTTTATTGGTAACTTTCAGTTATTTCTTTACAGTTTTTAGGGATGAATGTATTCCATCCTAAATAAAGTGAGATAGGCATATCTAGGTTAATTCGTATGCTGCTCCAGTCTTCTTCATAAGAGCATATTATCTCTTTTCCATTTAAAGCTTTTTTGCTTCAAAGCCATAGGTGCACCAAAAGATCGCAAGAAAATATAAGTAATATATTAATAACCTGCACTGAATTCACAGAGCTGCATCTAATTCCCTAGCAAGTAGCAGAGCAACTGTGTTATGGGTACTAGACAACTGATATAACACTTTATACTTACTGATATACTTTTCCTTTGTAAATAAATGCATTTATAAAGACACAGAATCGGAACGGGAATCGTACCGTGCCCCTTGCGGTTGAACGCGCGTAAGCTATTGCGCCACGGAGGTCGTCATGTATAAACATCTAATTACAGCGATGTTTTGTTATCTAAAGCCTAGTTCGGACTAGACGAGTATTTTAGTCGAGTACCGAGTAATTTAGTGGCTAAACTACTCGTTACTACACAGAAATCGTTCGCATTACGGTCCAGTACAGTACACAAGTGAGTGGTGCTTTGCAAAATGAACGGGCTGCAATGCAACAGAGTGAATAAACTGATTAAGCTAATCGTAATGGCTATTTTAGAAGAGGTGGATGAGGGAATTTGTGTGATTAAGAAAAAAAAAGTTATGGGTACGAAAATGGATCAATAGAAGAGATAAACTAGAAGCTACTAATTGTCGTTTGAAGTAATTAGCATTGGAAGATCCCAAAGAATACTTCGATAGTTTTTGAAAGAATACTTCGTCATTTTTGGCGGCCACTAATGAACTCGACTAATAAAAAGGTTCGGACTTGTTTAGCCATGAACCAGTGAGCACGGACGCGTGGTGGGAGACGCTACTCACCCGATAAAAATAGAAAAAAATGGATTGACTCGACTAAATTGTTTACTAACTTACTCGACTAAATTTTTGGTGTTCAGACACATTTAGCTACTAAATTACTCAGTACTCGACTAATATACTCGCCTAGTCCGAACTAGGCTTAAGAGCTAGTAGGGAGAGTATGATCATAACAGCATCTGTCGTCTCGTGCGACGCCCTAGGACCGAGCTGGCGGTGGCCCTTTTATCCTATCTATCTCAGTCGGCACATAAGCGGACAGGAAATTAGAACGTTATGTGAGCTTACTGTTATTTTTATACTGTGACATGGAGACTTTTATACAATCCATGGGATGTCCATTCCCCATAGCGGTGTCAAGGTTATCAAAGAGGTTTGGATTCGTTCGCGTGTCTACCTCGCTTGATATCGATTTATCTAACTTCTTACCATTGCCCTTTTATATAACCTTTAATATCGTATTAGCATAAAGCTTTCTGAAGTTTGAACTTGTCTGAGTTGAACCACCCGTATCTTGGTATACCCGTGAAATTTATGTTTTAACTTTCAAGACCTTTACGGTTGATTTCTTGGAATTCTCTTAAAGACTCTCTTGGTGATAATTCAGAGATTACTTAGACCAAATTTAAAAAGTTAAATACGTGTAAACATAAATACAAAAAAAAAACCTTTGCGATTCCATATGTCCAAATATTGTAGTTAATAAAAAAATAAAATAAAAAACTTTTATTGCTGGTACTTTTTTTTAAATATCTAAAATAACCTTTTTAAATATCGGCAAACGGTCCAACTTGTCATCCGACTATTGTAGTTATAATATATATAAATAATTGTTAAAACTTTAAAAGTTGATGTAAATTTCGACCAAAGTCAGACCACACCTTATCCATGCCTTTGTATTAATCTTTATCAAACTAAATCATTTTGCATTCAAAACTGTTTCAATGTATGTAGATTACTTTTTGAATTATTCAAATCGGAGGTTCCATTTGAATGATAATAAGAATCGAACAAAAAAATGAGAATAAGAATCGAACCCATGACCTCTGCAAGTTTACCGAACTGCGTCAGCCGTTACTCCATGGAGGTCGTCATTATTATTTAGTATGAATGTAAAGGAAGGTGAATCTGAATTTGCATCATGGTATAACGCAGTGCTCAGTCAAATTGCTCGTTAGTCAGAACTAATCTTGCTGTAGTTAGCATAAGCACTCAAATGTACACATAGTTAATTCGCTATTATAAACTTAGCTCGAGATTGGCGAGGTCGGATCTTCGTACGGTACCAAGTTTCCAACTTGTACATAAAATTTGAATTCCCCAAAGTTCGTCCAGTTGTTGCCTGCGGTTCGAAATTGAATTTACACTTCTCATCAAAAAAATCGAAACACCCCTGAAGTTTGGTTTTGAATACGTTTAATTTTTTTTTACATTTAACCAAAAATATAAATAATGCTAGTTAATTGTGGATATTATAAGGTATCATTTACTGAATATAATGTTTCAAATTAAAATTAAATTTCTTTAGCTATTGTGTTTTGTTCAACAAGCATGTTTTACCCTTTAAGAAGAAATTGTTTAAGGTTAGAAACAAAGATGTAAAACAGAAAAATGTTAAAAAAAGTTTATTCAGTATCTCGTATTTTCTCTCTGGGCTCTTATCACTGCTTTCGTGCGGTTCCTCATGGAACGGATAAGCGTCACACTCTTGTGTTGTGGGATGTGGGATGTATCCCACTCTTTTTGTATAGCTGTTTTAAACTGGCCAAACATCTCCGGAGCAGGATCTCTCGCTACGACTCTTCTCTTCAACTTATCCCATAGGTGTCCTATGGGGTTCATATCCGGGCTTCTTGCTGGCCAGCCCATAATCGCAATACCAACTTCGCTCAGGTATTAATTTACAATGCCTGCGGTATGAGCCTTGCCATTACCCTGCATAAAAATGAAGTCCTCGCCAATAAAATGTGCGTAGGCTCCAGACACTCTTCGATGTAACGTGATCGATTTAATGACAGTAACCGAGGTCCAGACACAAACCCAAGCACGGGTTATATATCGGCGCTTATGCCTCCCTAACCGTCCATGAACCGCCACCGTAACTGACTCTCTTCAATGCAGCACTGTGCAAAACGCTCTCTTAGATACACGTTTTTTTTCCCTCATTACCATACAACTGATCTTACTCTCGTCAGAAAAGAGAACTTTGCTCCATTGAAGATATGACCAATTTAAGCGCCCAAGTACAAAGTTGAGGCGCGCTCTTTAGTGGTACCGTCAATTTTGGGCCATTAGCTGGTTTATGAGGTTTAATGCTACGCTCCGTCAATCTTCTTCTTATGGTAGAATCGCTTACAGTCAATCTTCGGACCTCACGGAGCCGCTGCTACAGTTGAACAGAGTTAAAGTGGCGATTTCGCAGAGAAACTGACACAATATACCGGCCATCTTGCTCAGATGTGACTCGATGTCTACCAAATCCTCGACGGCGAGTAAACATACCAGTCTCCCGATAACGCTGATACACTCAATTGACAGCAGAGAGGCTTAGATGCAATCGTTCAGCGACAACACAATGATCATGCCATGCATCCAGCAACGCCACGACTTGGACTTGAAAACAATCTCTATATTCATTTATTGGATGAAAATTTGAAAATTTAAATTCATATTTGGAATTCTGGTACACCATTGTGTAGAATAAATTGCCAGCTATTTATTGGCGTATTTTTTTATGATATCAATGTCTTTTTCATTTAAATGCCGCCTGAATAATACTTGCAGTAGTGTTTCGATTTTTTTGATGAGAAGTATAATACGTTGAAACTTTTAAAAGCTGTAATATTAAAGTCAAAGAGGTTTTTAATGTATGTAATCGATCTGGTTGGTTTTTAGAACTTATTTAATTCTTTATTGTGTATTAGGGGTCTAATGAACGAAAATATATGCAGGTGGCGCTGCAATCAGCGCCACCTGCAAATCTTGTTGCGGTTTAAATCATCAATATCACCATTTGGACACAAAAAAGTCTAAATAAATACTTTTAAAAATACTTTATACTGTAAATTATGATTTACCAAGTAGGTACGAGTAGGTAGGAAATATCTGAAATTTTCCTGCAATTTCGCTCGTTTCTTGACAGTTCCTCATAAAAGAAGTTTTGCCCTATGCACTTAAAACATCTGATTTCGAAGTGCAAGCTGCTTTCAACCACAACTATGCAAAAAATAACGTATATAACCTATTATTTGTATATATTACCTCTGTCACCCGATCTTGCCTATTTTATAAGTTTAAGAATGTCCTGAAATACATTCTTAAGACTATTTCGAAGAACTTATATTGCTAAGGAACAGCCCACTTAATGAGCATTAGTTACCGTCGCCTATGGATGTTTGCGATGCTAGGGGCACCGCGAACACTACTGTTCGCATATGGATACACGAACTTGAGTCACTAATGCCGGAACACAACACAAGGTTATTATAGTGGCGTACTTATAGATCAAGGGTGGTTACCATTCAGACGGGCTTGCGGCACTAAGAGCTAGGGTTGTTCTGTCGTCTTTTACGACAGACCGACCCCGGCCGCAGAGGTTAGTATTTTTTCTCCGCCCCTGCACGGATAAAAAGCCCTTTGAAGTAAAAGCATTATTTAACAATATGCAACATTATATTAGCGATTGTGCCAGTTCGCAATAACATCTAGGTTGGTGCCTTGTAATGATCGCTCTTTAAATGCCAGAGGTCGATTTGTGTGCGCGATAACCGAGCGGTGCTTCGACTGGCTGCAGATAGTGGTGCGCTCGCAAATTAATTCCTTTGACATTTTATACCGTCCTATTAATGTTACAAATTACACGAGTAATTCGGTCGCGTGAAACTGAAAGTAATTACACAGAAAATGGGCCAGTTTTGCGTTATGTTATCATGTAATATACCTGTATACTATGTTATAGCGACACATATCGTATTTGTTAGTGGATCATTTGCGTGCGTATGTATTATTTATGAGAATATTTTAATCTATACATACAAATAAATGAAATTGGAGTGTCTGTTTGTAATATTAAAATAACCGCTTTTTAATAAGTGTATTTGGATGTATACACGGTACATATATGGCAAAACAACATTTTTTTACAATTTTTGTCTGTCTCTCTGTTTGTTTCGGCTAATCTCTGAAATGGCTAAACCGATTTTGATGGGACTTTCACTGACAGATAACTTTTTTTGGTCTCGGGGAAAAACCTCTCTTGACGGGTTCCCCCGGCCAGGGAAACCCTACAAGAGAGGTCAATATTGTCAATAGCGACGTGCAGTTATTGCCAATAGAGAACAGCAATTTGCTCCTTCAAATGTAATTACTAATTAATACGAAACTTCATGGAGTGGACAATCGTCAAAACGGTCATCATAGCGTGCCGGTAGCATAGTAAAGCAACTTTGAAAACTGTCTTAATTGGGGCTAGCTCATTTAAAAGTAATGTCACGGTCAAAAGCGAAACTTTAAAAGTGCTACATCATAATGGCATACAAAAGTCAACACAAGATTCAAATAAATAATATTAAATACATTAAAAAAACAGTATAAACTTCGCTTCTAGGATGTAATTATTTAAACAAAAAAAAACACAAACGAAGTATTGGTTGCAATCTGTATTTAACGTTAAAATGACTAAGATGAAATAGGTTATCGCTTCACACTAAGGATTGATTTCATTCTGCCTGAAACTTTGTTTACACATCTAGTTATACACACAAACTAGTTATACACATCTTAAATTACAAATACTTGGTTATTACATAGTTATAATCAAAATTCCAATAAACCGATTTTCTTCGGTTTCATTAATATAAAGTTCTTGTTGTGGTTGAGGTTTTGACTAATTAGCTGATATTAAGACGCTGACTCACAGTCTAATTAATCCAACAAAAAATGTGATGTTAGCGTGTTCGCGGTGCCCCTGACGTCGCAAACATGCATAGGCGAGGGTAACTAACTACCTGCTTACTATTAAGTGGGCCGTCAGCCTGTCTGCTGTTTCAGCAATAACAACTTTCAGCAATAACAAGCAACAAATGTATGATGTTTATCTAGAACTACTTGGCTATAGCGAGAAGGGGTGGGCAGCGATGGCCGCTTTTTCGAGGAAATCATGTCGCGAAAAGGAATGCAGGGGGACCTCTTATGCGCTAGAGACGAACTGGGCGCAACAAGCGTCAATACGCTCACCTCATCCCGCAGCCTCCATGATTGATTCCGGAATCATCCTTCGGGCCCTGTTGCGTTCTTTGATTTTCTAGAATCCTGCAGGGTTTGGAAGAGTCAATAGTTTAGGAGTTAGTTTAATTTAGTTTTAAGAGTACGCAAAAATACTACCATTAGTGTTGCTGGGAACCTGCAGTGGATAGTATGCCCCGGGTAATTAGCGCAGAATGGGATGTCTGGGGCTTTAGCGGGCAACGTCTTTAGGTGATCCCCACATCACCTTGCAGGCTTTTTGGGGTTTGGCGGGGTACTCTTAAAGAGTTTCCCCAGCAAAAAAGGCCTACTTGGTTATTAAAAGTTATAGTTATTGAGTATAATTTTTATCCGTGCAGGGGCGGAGAAAGAATACTAACCTCTGTGGCCGGGGTCGGCCTGTCGTAAAAGGCGACAAAACAACCCACCCTATCTACGTGGTTGGGCCTCAAGCTCGTCTGGATGGCGACCACCTTTGGTCTTAAGTATGCCGCCATAATAACTTTGTGTTGTGTTCCGGCATTAGTGACCCAAGTTCCTGTACCCTTATGCAGCGTGTTCGCGTTCGTCCACTAGTGTTGTAAACACCCATAGGAGACAGTAACTGCTAAATTCTAAGCGGGCCGTCAGCCTGTCTGCAGTCCTACAGCAATAAAAAAAACTTCTAACTAAAAGTGCCCTATAGGTTGCCTAATCGCTAAGAAGCTTTGCTTTGGTTTTTTTTAGTTAAATTTTTGGTTTTGCTAATATATAATTTGTTACTAATAGGTAGAATCTTAAGATTCACATTCGCCACATTTTTGTATATTCATCAAGATATTTCGTTACATTATTATTTTTTAAGATTAATACGTTACGCTGATGAATACTTTCTTTTGCTAAAACTTTTTATTAAACGACAAATAAATTGATAACACCCGATTATTTTAAGTGCAGTAAGGAAAACGCGTCCCCACCACCCTGCCGAGACTCACTCGGCTTTTTATGTTAAAGTAAAACAAGCATATTATGGTAATTCTATAAACGGTAACAAAGTCATAATGATAAGTAAGTGGTTTTAGGGAGTGGCGTTGAGCTCCCCGATACGGGGGCGTCGCGACGCACCTCCGGATCAATGGAACGATTTTCCCGCTCAACCACAGCGCGGTTAAATGTGACAGTTCGCGTAACAGTACTGCTGCAACCAGTAGTTACATTTTGTTCAAATTGTTTAATGTCGTAAACGCTGAACAAATAAGTAATATTATATACTACTAGCTGATCCAGTCGTTGAGTAGGTATTCAGTCACACACGCAAGAGTTTTTATGTATCATATATACCTAGTCAGGTCATAAATTCTGTCACATGTTTAATGTAAAATAATTGTAACAAGTTTATTAATTATGTAACCATTCATATACCAAAATGAACTTAACAAAACATAGATTCTTATGACATTAAAGTTTATTCAAAATGACCTCCGTGATTTTGAATACAAGCCTTCAATCTGCGCGGCCAGTTGTCTATCGCAGCACGAACGAGGTCCATGTCAATATCGGCGGCTGCCTTAATCAAGGATGTCTTGAGTGACTCCAAATTGGGATGAGGCTTTGAGCACGCCTTTTCCTCCAAGTGTTGCCATATCTTGTAATCTAACGGATTCAAATCTGGACTGGAGGAGGGCCAGTCTTCGTGCCGGATGAAGTCGATTTCACGCGCCGCCAGCCAGTCTTGTGTGCTCTTCGCTCTATGAGCTGGCGCCGAATCTTGTTGGAATACCCAGTGCCTGTTATTGAACACGGTATGAGAAACAGGTTCCACAAGGTTCGTCAGGACTGTATTTTGATACACAACAGCATTCGTTTTTACACCTTTCTCACAAAAATGTACCTCTGTTAAGCCCCAATAAGAAACTCCCAACCATACCATGAGCGAGGATGGAAAATGACCTCGTTGGACACGCGGAATACGGTTGCTCGCTTCTTCACTACTGTGTGCGTACACCTTATCATTTTGTTTGTTGTAGCTCTCTTCTACGGTAAACATTTTTTCATCCGAAAAAAGAATTTCCCGATATTTTTTTCCCGCGTACCGCTTCAACAAAGCGCGGCATCTCTTCAGTCTCAGGTCCATTAGACGAGCATTCAAACGATGTCCTGTTTTTCTTCGATATGCCCGAAGCCCTAAGTCTTCATTTAACACCCTTTTCACCGTGGTTCTGTTTAACCCCATCTGAAGGGCCAACAGTTTCTGCTCACGTTTGGGATTTCTTTGAATTCGTGCCTTCACAGCTTTTATCACTGCTGGAGTCCTAACAGACCGAGGGCGACCACTTCTTGACCTGTCATCTACACTAGAGTCTTCATTGTATCGTTTGATGGTACGATAAACGAATCTTTTGGTTATATTCAAATTTTTCAGTATGTTAAAAATTTGAATTGGCGCGTAACTGTAACGATGCAACGCAATAACTGCAACACGGTCTTCTTTAAGCGTCCACTCCATATTTAAAAATGAGTAAAATTCTAAAAGTTATACATTTTTATTTTCATGAACAATTCGAAATTCGAATTCAATAAACTTTTTTGTGGCCAGCATTCTAAAAGAAAAGTTTTTACTGTGTGACAATACTTATGACCTGACTAGGTATATGATATTCTTGGTATGGTAATGTGGTAATGTACCATGGTATTATTTAATTAACTTAAATAATAATATTGACGATATATTTACATGCACTGATACATCGTCGAAATTGTAGCTTGAAATTAAAAAGGGGTCGCTACAATCTCAGGAGCTCCCGGCGATATTTCTTAAGCCAGCCAATTAAACTGTAACGGGATAGCTTCCGCCAGAACTTCGTCATTCTTAAATAGGATATAATTAAGAACGTAATCAAATTAAGCAATACTTATATTCCAGAATATTCACACGGCTTATGCTAGGTGGTAAGGTTCTAAGCCTGACTGGATGGTAACCTTCCCTAATTTTAAAACATACCGCCATAATGACCTGGTTTCGTGTTGCAAAAATCTAGAGGTGATAATAATCACCTACTAATCTGGCAGATCTTATGCTTGCTTGCAGATCTCAGTTATAAAAAAGAAGCTGGGAAGGAAAAATTAAACTTTTTCAAGTTCGGTTTGAAATTATTATTCGTGGATGGTAAAAGATCACTAGTATGTACCTATCATTTTGTGCGCATCTCTTTTTCATAATATTGGTAGCCGATCCGGTAAACGTTGTTCTGCCATAGTAAATTAAATTACATTTCGGATAGTATTTCCGCGAAATTCATTCTTCGTGAGCGTCTTCATCGCGAATTGAGTAACCATGTTAAATTTAAATCAATCGGGTGTATAGTTTTAGAGATCTCGCGATGAGTGGCACTTCGCTTATAGAGAGAGAGAGAGATATATATATATATATATATATATATATATATATATATATATATATATATATATATATATATATATATATATATATATATATATATATATATATACAAGGTGACTTTGACAAACCCGTCCAAATTCACACAGAAGAATCTTTAGTAAAAGTTATGAAAGAAAGAAAGAAAGAAGAAAGAAAATATGTTTATTTAGGACTTAAAGTTATTATTTACAATTTATAATTATATACTATATATTTGTCCCAAATTGGTCCCAGCTCAGCATTTGCTGATGGAATTTACCAGCGCTGATCTTCCGCTGGGGCCATTAAGTGACACCACTAACAACTTATGAGAAACATGTATTTTAAAGAACTCGCAATTTACATAATACGGCGCCAGAGTGTCAATGACCTCTCCATCGGTACAGCAGAAAACTGGCAATGACCTAAGTAGTAAGCAGGCGAGGACGGCGGTCATTGCACCGGGCGAGCGGATACGCACTACTCATTTACGCGGGAGTGACAGAGACAGGTAATAACAGGTTAACGTACGGAGTTTGCACCATATGACTATTGTGTACGATAGAATTAATGATCATATTTTCCTTGGAATGAAATATTTTTTGATATACAATTTTTTTTTGCAAAAATGGGTTCCTAAAATGATGTTTAGTGCGTAAAAAAAATTTGGACGGGTTTGTCAAAGTCACCCTGTATTATACAACTATATGTATACGATAGGTATATATATATATTTACAATATTCTCTTTAACTTGTATTATATCATTAGGTTAAGTTGGTGACAATAAAGAATTATCTATCTAATTATCTATAGGTACATTTTGGTTTTGGATAGGATTTCTGTAAAATCTCTTTTAAGCGAGCATCTCTATCGCAATACTCATTAGTAACTAGGCTAAATTTTGAACACAAAATTTACACATGAACTGGGTAATGTATCGAGAATGATCACACCGTTCGACAAGCAAGGATGACTCGAAAGCTGCAAGGAGGTTTTACGAAATTTGTGATCGAATCGTCACCGTGGATGAAAGGCCGCCGAAGAATTTCAAGGTTGAAAAGTCGATGTCTAAGCTAGCTTAATGGCTCCTGGGATAGGGAGGGTATTTTACCAATAGATTATCTACCGAAAGGGACTATAATGAGCGGTCAATATTATGACAATTTGGTGAGTCGGGCTCGTGAGGCTGTAGTGCAGAAACGACGTGGAAAACTAGCGCGCGGAGTGTTGTTTTACAAGACAACACGCCCGTTCACACCGTGCGTATTGCGAGGCAGGCCTTGAAATACACGCGGTTTTCAGATATTGACCACACACAGTACAGTCAGTCCGGATCTGTCCAAATTGAAAAAGTACATTCGGGGCCGGAGAGAGATTTTCTGAGGACAACGAAATGAAAGCGGCCGTAGATCGTCATTATGAGGACAAAAACAAAGAATATTTTTTAGTGGTTTAAAAGCATTGTATGCCAGATGTGAGAAATGTATTTCATTTAGTGAGACTTTATTAAAAAATAAAAATATATACATCTAAATTTTTTTTTTCATTAACTAGCCGCCAACTTATCAGCCGCCCCTCGTAATACCATATCTCTAGATGTAAAGTAATAAAACGCTTCTTTTTCTTCTTAGGGTGCCTCTTTAACTAGTGAAGGTTGGCAGTCAGCCCTGCACACTTCTTTTTATCCTTTGCGAGGCGAAACAATTCGGCGGCATTTGCAATTCTAGTCCATTCCCGGATATTTCGCAACCAGGATTTCCTCTGTCTGTGGCCTCGACGTCTTTTTCCGACAACTTTTCCCATCATAATGAGCTGCAATAGTTCGTAGCGGTCATGCCTAAGCACGTGTTCCAGGTACGCGCAACTTTGCGCTGTTTGATGGTCTGTAAAGCTTGCGTTTTTGACCAACTCGCCGCAGGACTTCCACATTGATGGCTTTCTGAGTCCAAATATTGCCATCATTCTTCTGTAGGCCCATAATCAACAATAAAACGCTGTACTGTCCTTAAATATTCTACTGTCCATTTTACGTGTGTATACTTGTATAGACTTTGATTCTACTTAAACTATGTATTATATCCGCTGAACCGTAGTGAGTAAAAGTGACAGTGGGCGATATATTGGTTTATACAGCGAATAATCCGAGTTGATTTGTGCCTTTCATGAGCATGGGATGAAGGCCAAGCGTCCATTGAATGATAATATTTTTGATTAATGGTCTGTAAGCTTTAACTTGAAATATACTTATTTTTAGGTTGTTGTAAGTGAATAAGTAAGTCATATATCTTTCTTAGTTTAACATTTCAGTTATCTTGGTTAAATATTCGGTTATAATATTAATGGACTAGTTGACCCGGCAAATGTTGTTCTGCCATGTAAATTTAAAAAAATAGCCTATGTCTTTTTCTAAGGTCTATGACTATACCGAAATTCATCAAAATTAGTTCAGCCATTGCGGTCTTTTTAAAGTGCTGTAGGGCGAAGCGCGGCCTTCGACTTACTATTTATCCGCCGCAACCGCTATGTCCCTACATTTTAAATCTGAGATATTTTTAATATATTAAATAATTTTTTTATATACCTATTATAAATTAATTATATATATTGAAAAAACCGCATCAAAATCCGTTGCGTAGTTTTAAAGATCTAAGCATACATATAGGGACAGATAGCGGGAAGCGACTTTGTTTTATACTATGTAGTGACGTAGGCATCCCATATACTTTTTGTCCACAGTGAAACAAATAATGTTTTTAGTACTAATTTTTTGTAAAATAAAAAATATTGCAGTAGAACCGCTAGCACGCTGCCTTGCCGTACACGTAGGGAAACTGAAACCTGGGTACCATTTTTTGCGGAACACAACACACGGTTAATATGGCGGCATATTGAAACACCATGGTGATCGCCATCCAATTGGGCTTTGAGCTCTACCACCTAGTAATGGAAAGTTGCTTCTAAATTTATCTCATATTTAACGTTAGGGGCTATCCATTTATGGATAGCCCCTAACGTTAAATATTTATTATGTAAATATTTAATAAAAATTTAAAGTTAAATATTTAATAAAAATTTATTATGTGACACAAATTTTAGGACTTTTAACCTCTCCTCCCGTCCTTGTCACAGGTTGTCACATTTTTAGAACTCCCTCCATCCTGATGTGACGTCACACATTCGATTTTATACATGTATTTAAAAATAATCAAAAGTAAAAAGCATTATTTATTAAATAATTAAAATTTATTAAATATAAAAACCGTGACGTCACAAAGCTTTCGAGTACTTGTCACAATGTCACATTCCGTTGATACAACCCCCCCCCCTCCCCACCTTTAACGTGTGACGTAATTTATGGACGACCGCTATGATATTGACAAAATTTATATTCATGACAGTTATGTTTTCTAAAGTATTGTACATAAGTACATATACAGAAATATTATACCAACACTTTGTCTGTCGAAAGCTGTAAAAGGTCTGAAGCGCCACTCTTAGAACTTCAAAGTCGGCCAATGCTCTTGTAAGACTTTTGTGTAGAAAAATTATCTTGGCGTGAGCTTACTGTTAAGCGAGAGAGAGAGGATAGTCAATAAATACGCTTCCTGACCTGATACGCAGGTGAAAACGACAAAGAAGGTCACATGAAAAAGGAAATAAATAATTTATTTTATAATACATTTAGGTTTTTATGAAATCTGTTGATAAATTAATATATGGAAACGGTAAGTTCATAAACTCTTAGCCAGAAATTAAATAGAAGACAAATAAGGTTTTTCCGAATAGAATTACTTTTTAAGTCTTGGAACTCAATATACTCGTATATGCACATTTGTTACGATTGTTAAATAAAAAAAAACATTCAATTTGTTACGGGATTATGGCCGGTCTAGGTTTTCATGTAGTGTAATCTGATGTTATGTTTCAAATGATTGACTTTGTTAAAGTATTTATTTTTTATATACAAAATATCCTATGTACGTACGTTGTACGTATCCTATGTACATCTAATATATAAAATTCTCGTGTCACAGTTTTCGTTGCCATACTCCTCCGAAACGGCTTGACCGATTTTGATGAAATTTTTTGTGCTTATCCGGTATCTATGAGAATCGGCCAACATCTATTTTTCATCCCCCTAAATGTTAGGGGTGACCCACCCCCAAAAATTTTTTTTTTAATTTTTTGACATTTTATTATTTATATGGCAGAACAACGTTTGCCGGGTCAGCTAGTATCCTATGTATTGTACGTTTTATTTTTTATCATTAATGTAATCTGTATCTGTTTTGTACAATAAAGAATATTCTATGTAATTTGTCATAAAAGTACACCAGTAGGTGAAGTAACATAACACACAACTAATTAATCGCAGAAGGGTTATCGTAGCGTTGCATTCAGCGGCGTATTGATGCTAAGCGTAGAGGAAGGTGTATTCATAGGCCGGGGTGCTCTGGGCGCCGCGTCTGATGACACAGTTCCGGGCGCCGGCGCGCCGCGCGTCGACACCACTGCAGCCCATAGCCCAGCCAGACGACACGCGGTCGCAGGCACGGACGCTCTCAATCCGCTCGGCTCCCGCGAACGACTATCGCGTTCCGCCAACTTCGTATCTTGATGTGCCAGTTGAAATTTTTAAATATCACCGCGTCTATTGTTCGACTGGGAACAATAGCGTGTGCGTAACCGCGTTGCCATCTTCGTGAAGTTATTGATGCGCCGGTAAACATCCACCTGTACCGGTTCGGGTGACGAAAGTTCTTTGCTAACCGGATTAGTTACGACACTGTTATCGTTTTGAAACGTGTTATGCACTTGAGACTTGGTGAATAATTTGACATAGTAAAGAGATTTGTAACAGGATAGTTTTGTTCCGATACTTGAATTGAATCGTACAATAAAAGCCGTCAAGCTGTATTCGTTCGAGAGTTTCAAGGTTTATGAGTACGATGAAGATAGGACATGCAACGGCCATGAGGATGAATACGGCACTTCCAAGAGAAGTGAGTATTTTATGACGGCATTAAATTATTTTATGATTGTTTACTATACAGGTACGTTGGGCTTTGATGTAGCTTCCGAATACACTATTCAAATTGCCTCAGAATACTTCGTTCGGTAAATTAATGATTGTTTCCTAATATTTGCTTATAATGTCGTAAGAGGCCATAAAACAACCCACCCTAGCTACGGAGTAGGGCCCCAAGCCTGTCTGGATGGCAAACACCTTTGGTCTTAAGTATAATGCCCCCGTAATATAAGTTCCGGCATTAGTGATCCAAGTTCCTGTACCCTTATGGGACAGCATCGTATTCGAGATGCCACTGGCGTTGCAAACACCCATAGGTGACGGTGACTGCTAAATTCTAAGTGGGCCGTCAGCCTGTCTGCTGTCCTACAGCAATAAAAAAATATTCAGAAAATATTGTGGATAATTGTGTCAAACTTCCTCAAATAAAAATGAATCATCATCTTGGCGTTAAATTTAGAAATTTAGCTTCTGCCTTGGTGCCCGAGGTTCAGTTGCCAGTCTTATCTTCTA
This sequence comes from Malacosoma neustria, assembly GCA_963693495.1. Classification (NCBI taxonomy): domain Eukaryota; kingdom Metazoa; phylum Arthropoda; class Insecta; order Lepidoptera; family Lasiocampidae; genus Malacosoma; species Malacosoma neustria. The sequence continues at coordinate 16,255,358 of OY856381.1, forward strand.
CACTTGCATGGGCTCTTTATCCTGAGTAATGTGTTGTTGTCTGTCCTGTTGTTGTCTCAGACGACTTGACAGCGACTGCGGACGTCAAGGCATTCCAACCCCGTGGGAGCGGGGTCGTTCAGCTGTGATAGTGTGCTCGGGGCGCGTCTCCTGTGAGGCGCGCTCCCGGCTCGACCGCTGAATGGGGACCAAGTGAAAACCACTGCCTCAACAACAAACCTATTGGAGGTCAGGAAACCCTGCACCTCCAAAAGTCCATTCGCACGCATGTCACCCTTACGACGGCGCTAATAAGTTTTTCATATGTTCACTAGATTTATAAATATTCTGTTGATGAGTTTGTGTCATATTTTTATCTGTCTGGAAAAAATATTTTGAACTAGAATAAAATTTAAAAACAGCTTTGCTTAATAATATATAATTATTAAAACGAATGCATTAGATGAGTAACAACCTCTTCTGTGACCCAATGCATTTCGCAAGTCGGAACGGCTGTGAGGGCACGAGTTCGATTCCCATCCAGTGTATTAGTCTCGAATATGTATTTATTTACGAAAGCAACCACCAAGTTGATTTGGAAACGTTCACTAAAGAAAGTATTACTGTTATTAAGTGATGAAAAGAAATAAAAAGGATTTATGATTAATAAAAAACGAGACTTCGTTATGAAATGTAATTGTTTTTTTTATTGCGTAGGACAGCAGACAGGCTTAGAATTTAGCAGTTACCGTCGCTTATAGGTGTTTGTAATGCCAGTGGCATCGCGAACACGCTGCTGTCCCATAAGCGTACAGCAACTCGGGTCACTAATGCCGGAACACAACACAAGGTTATTATATACCTAGTCAGGTCATAAGTATTGTCACACAGTAAAAACTTTTCTTTTAGAATGCTGGCCACAAAAAAGTTTATTGAATTCGAATTTCGAATTGTTCATGAAAATAAAAATGTATACTTTTAGAATTTTACTAATTTTTAAATATGGAGTGGACGCTTAAAGAAGACCGTGTTGCACTTATTGCGTTGCATCGTTGCGGTTACGCGCCAATTCAAATTTTTAACATACTGAAAAATTTGAATATAACCAAAAGATTCGTTTATCGTACCAGCAAACGATACAATGAAGACTCTAGTGTAGATGACAGGTCAAGAAGTGGTCGCCCTCGGTCTGTTAGGACTCCAGCAGTGATAAAAGCTGTGAAGGCACGAATTCAAAGAAATCCCAAACGTAAGCAGAAACTGTTGGCCCTTCAGATGGGGTTAAGCAGAACCACGGTGAAAAGGGTGTTAAATGAAGACTTAGGGCTTCGGGCATATCGAAGAAAAACAGGACATCGTTTGAATGCTCGTCTAATGGACCTGAGACTGAAGAGATGCCGCGCTTTGTTGAAGCGGTACGCGGGAAAAAAATATCGGGAAATTCTTTTTTCGGATGAAAAAATATTTACCGTAGAAGAGAGCTACAACAAGCAAAATGATAAGGTATACGCACACAGTAGTGAAGAGGCGAGCAACCGTATTCCGCGTGTCCAACGAGGTCATTTTCCATCCTCGCTCATGGTATGGTTGGGAGTTTCTTATTGGGGCTTAACAGAGGTACATTTTTGTGAGAAAGGTGTAAAAACGAATGCTGTTGTGTATCAAAATACAGTCCTGACGAACCTTGTGGAACCTGTTTCTCATACCATGTTCAATAACAGGCACTGGGTATTCCAACAAGATTCGGCGCCAGCTCATAGAGCGAAGAGCACACAAGACTGGCTGGCGGCGCGTGAAATCGACTTCATCCGGCACGAAGACTGGCCCTCCTCCAGTCCAGATTTGAATCCGTTAGATTACAAGATATGGCAACACTTGGAGGAAAAGGCGTGCTCAAAGCCTCATCCCAATTTGGAGTCACTCAAGACATCCTTGATTAAGGCAGCCGCCGATATTGACATGGACCTCGTTCGTGCTGCGATAGACGACTGGCCGCGCAGATTGAAGGCTTGTATTCAAAATCACGGAGGTCATTTTGAATAAACTTTAATGTCATAAGAATCTATGTTTTGTTAAGTTCATTTTGGTATATGAATGGTTACATAATGAATAAACTTGTTACAATTATTTTACATTAAACATGTGACAGAATTTATGACCTGACTAGGTATATATATTAGATTATAGCGGCATACTTAAGACCAAAGGTGGTCGCCATCCAGACGGGCTTGAGGCCCTACCACGTAGCTAGGGTGGGTTGTTTTGTCGCCTTTTACAACAGGCCGACCCCAGCCGCAGAGGTTAATGTTCTTTCTCCGCCCCTGCACGGATAATAAATGAAATATAAATAATAGTATAATCGGTTGCTTACTTTGCAATTAAACGGCGTTGACTGAATTGTTAATTTTATTATTAAATATAAAACTGTCAAATTTTAAAATATCACTTTTTATATTTGTAAACCGTGAATCGCTATTAATGAAGTAACTGAGGTAAGTTATCTTCGATCCGAGGCTTGAAAAAAAAACCTAATCAGAGCTTGTAACTACACAAATCACATTGTAACAAAAGATACAGTGATGTAAAACGCTAGTGGCACCACCTATTGATATTTTTAATCACTTTGTAACAAATTCAATAAATAAGTTTAATATTATTACATTTTTTTATTTTATTAATTGCTTTTGAATGATTTTATTTTTGACTTATATTTAAATTATAAATATTAATATTTTGAAATTATGTACAATAATAATGTTTATTTAGAAAAATACGAAAAATATTTCGTATTATAAATACGATTTAGTGAAAAGGACCACCTACCTGTAATTATATTTTGTAATTAGGCATAAATAATGGAATAAATTGGACATAAGTAAAGAAATATGCAAAGGTATTCGTATAAAAAGGAAAGGAAGGGAATGGAAGGAAAGGAAAAACACATAAGGACTCCAACTAAAACTAAGAACACGCACCCTTGCAAGCCTTTTTGTGATGTCTTACCCCGTAGGAATACTCCGTCTATGCTGAGCTGAATCTACTTTCTCCTCAACATAATTATGTCCGAGGAAAACAATTCCTCGGACTGGGAAGTCAAAAATTCATATACAACGAAGATAAATCACATGTAAGAAGAACTTTTTAGCCTGTTGTCGTCACCTTGACGCCATAATATCGTGGCGTAGCTGTGATAATTTATCAGTTAGAAATTTATGAGTTACTTAATACATACATTCCATTTTTATCTTCTTTTGATTAATAACGGATATAAAACCAAATTAGCATTGAGAACAAAACAAAATTTCCGTGTCTTTTTGCGGTATACTTGATTTCCGTATACATTATGATGTCCGCATATAGTATAAGCAACCGGTAGAATAAGTGCAGTGTGGAATGAGCGAGCGAGTACATATGCTGTCATAGCAAGATAAAGAGTAGGTGAACTGGTGAACGGGCGTTGCCTCGACTTGTCTGTCTGGCTCTGGCGGCCAGTAAGCCCTGGCGCTTCGCATCGACACCACGGCGCGTGCGCAAGTGACGTGACGGTGCTTCAAAAATAAATAAATATCTAGGGCGATCGCATATTATAGTTTTCCGTTATTCGCGTGTTTCGGAAAAAGTGTTTTTTGTGATTAAGTATTTGAATTTATAACTGTCGAAATTATTGACATTGTTTGCGGAAAACTGATGTGTCAAGAAATTAATTTCACAGATTTATCTATGTGGGCTAAGCGATAGTGACAAATGTGTTAACGGACTGTTTGGGGCTTTTGTGTACGTTTCGCGTCTATTGTTCATATTCTAGGTAGTTTTCTTGGAAGTGATCGTTCGCGTTTAGCTTTGGTGAATGAGTCAGCTAACAGGCGTCGGGATTGTTAACTTTGTCAACGTGCTGCCCACGATTTCAGAAGGTAAATAAATTGCAATGTATTCGTTTAAACATTTCTATCATCGTATAATTCGATTATATCATAACAATGGAGTGACAATATTGTCACGTATTGTCCGTTCGGGAGGTGGGCTGGCCATGTGGCCCGAAAGGAAGAGTCTTGGTCCAAGCGTCTCCTTGAGTGGAGACCGTGGGGGAATAAGCGCCCTCAAGAAAGACCACAGATGCGCTGGAAGGACGATATAAAGAGGGTCGCTGGTTCCAATTGGATCCAGAAAGCTAAATGTCGCGACGAGTTGAAAAAGTTGGAGGAGACCTACACCAAAATGCTTGAAGGAGGCTGAAAAGAAAAAAGAAAAAGAAGAATTGTCCGTATACTTATTACGTATAGATATGTATATCTAATTGTTACGTTTAAGTATCGAGGTCATTGATTAATAGATATATTTTATAAATACATTCAACCCGATATGTCATTCTTTATTGCTGAGGAACAGCTGATGAGGTGACGGCCCACATAACAGTAAGCAGTTACCGTCGCCTATAGATGTTTACGACGTTAATGGCACCGCGAACATGCTGCTGTCTCATAGGAGTACAGAAACCTGGGTCACTATTGCCGGAACATAAACAAGGTTATGGCGGCATACTTAAGACCAAGGATGGTTGCCATCCAGACGGATTTAGGGCCCTACCACGTAGCTAGGGTGGGTTATTTTATCGCCTCTACAACAGGCCGACCCCGGCCGGCAGGGGTTTGTATTCTTACTCCGCACCTGCACGGAGAAAAAAATCAGTCTAATATATATATATATATATATATATAAATATCATCCATCTAGGGGCAGAATATGAATATTGCGGCCAGTCGTAAAACACGACAAAACAACATTAACTAGGTGGTAAGGCTCATAATAATCTTGTGTTCAGTCACAAGAGACCCAAGTACCAGTACCCCACGCGGAAGGCAGCGTGTTAGCGATGCCCCTGGGGTTGTAAACGTTTATAGGTGATGATATCTGTTTACGATCAAATAGGCAGAGTTGGGCTGTCTACTGATACACAGCAACATTCCTGATTATGTTCTGCTGCTCAGAAGTAGGAACAGGGTCATCCCATGGCTTTCACATGTGGTTGTTAATGGCTACAATTTTGTCTTACTATTATTGCTTAGAAAACAGCCAGCAAAGGAAGAACACTATTTTTCGGAGTTGTAAAATCTAAATTTAGACATAACCATCTATCTATCTACTTTTGTTTTCTATTACCATGATTTGCATAAGAGGTGGTGTTACGAAAATAAATAACCGACTAACAGAGAAACCCTGAAATAATATTCAACACGACTACGAACTCCTAAATGTTTATATGGGAAAAGTTTTTTATAGCTAAAAATTAAATAGATCAAAAAAATTTTTTTTCATATTTAAATATATTAAAACTATGCTTAAATTAATTTTAAAAGTACACTATCTATACTACTATTATAAAGAGGAAAGATTTGATTGTTTGTTTGTTTGTTTGTTTGCTTTGAATAGGCTCCGAAACTACTGACCCGATTTAAAAAATTCTTTCATTGTTGGGAAGCTACACTATCCCCGGGTGACATAGGCTATATTATATTTTCAAAAAAATTAGGGATCCTTACTAAAACTCTAATAATGTAACCCGAAGTGTAAAAAAATTACCTAAAATATTATTTAAATCGCGTGCGTTGCGAAAACTATTGATGATAGAATAAAATAATGTACTACAACTTTGCAGAACACATTATTATTTACAAAAAGTGTCGCGACAGCATATGTCTAACTATTATAGTTATGCCACAATAAGTGTTCTTTTATTTTAAAAAATTAATTGAAATGCCGCCCCTAGAAAAGGCTCTTTATTTGGATCTTGGTATTAATCCTTATCAAAATAAATTACTTCATATTCAAAACTGTTTCAATACCTTTATGTAACTTTTTGAATTATTCAATTCGGATATTCCATTCGAAAGATATCACGAGTTTAAAAATGTAAGTATTAGAAAAATGTTGCGTGGTAGCCGCTCACCCTGTTCGGCTAGCTAGGCAGCACCTTATGCAATGTAGGCGTGCGTCACTGGGGTTTTTACAAAAATTAGAATACTTATTAAAAAATAACGAAAAATAAATAAAAAGTAATAACAAAAAAATCATTAAAATAAAAGCTCATAGAAATAATAATATTCAAACTTTCCTTATAATTTTATTTTTTTAGTAACCTGACGCAAATAGAAGGGTTTGCTCCCAGGGGCGCTCCTCTGTCCGAGGAGTGCACGGGTGTGCGTACCCGAGGTGCCCGAGCATCCGTCGCTTCACTCCCCTCTCCGTTCGAGGCGACAGAGTCCTACCTTTCTTTCCGTCTACCTCTTACATCCTTTCCAACTTAGCTCTCTGTTCGTGGCATGGTCCCCGATGGGATGGTTGCGAATACTGATTGGGGTCCCGGGTTCTACCATGGGACCTGATTTGGTAGTCAAAACCATGCCTATTTCGACTGCGCCTGCACAGAGAGTGTTCCCGGGGCGGGAATTGCATCCTCGCTGTCGGTTGGTCTTGCTGGGCCGGCTACGACGTCAAGCGACTCTGCTTTTTCTGGAGTGTCGTCTGGTAGTCGTACACACGCCTGACTAGCACGCAACGGGGATGCGAGTCCCGTCCGGAATTGGCCGCGGACCTGTCGCTCCCGGCCCTGGTTCTGTCCATGGTCGGGGGCGATCCTAGATGGACGGCCGTCGCCTCCTTTTGCGAGGCAGTAGTGTCTGCAAGGGAGGCGGCGGAACGGGAGCGGGAGTCCGCCACCGCACTCCCCTCCCGCCAACGTAGGCCGCGTCGTCGGCGCCGGAGGGCGGGCAACGATCTCCGGCCGCCGTAGAAAGCGGCCGCGGGCGGCCCCTCGGGGGAGGATCCGCCGCCCGCACTATTGCCGTGAGAGAAAAGGCCGCGTGCTGTTCCGCAGTCCTCCTCAACTCATAGAGTTGTTACAAGAGAGCGCCGGGGGGACGAAAGCCTGACCCCCTGGCGCACTTTAGAACAAAGCGTGCCCGCTTTAAGACAAAGCGTGGGCCGGCGCCGGCCCGGGCCACGAGATCGGCAGGCCATATATCCGTGGGCCCGGGCGTAGGCGATAGGAGAACAGCGGGGTTTTTTAGTGGGTAGTCGGATGGTCGAACATCTTTTCCGGAGTCCCTTATATCCCTCGGTCCCCCCGGGCCGGGGGAACCCGTCAAGAGAGGTTTTTCCCCGAAACCGAAAAAAAATAGAAGGGTTTAATTTTTTGTATTACATAAAGGAAAAGGAAAGAAACCAAAAACACGAAAACTATAAATAATAAATTGATTCCAAATCGCTTCGGTCGGAAACGTTCCCAAAACGCTGGCTGCATTACCGCGTTAGATGACAACACTTATCCCTTGCCCTAAATACAAACCAACTTTTTGATCCCGTGAGACCTCTATCAAGCGTTTGAACTATATATGTTTTTTAATCTTTCAATTAATGTAAATAAATCTAACGTAAAATAGTTATTATTATTTGATAAGTAAATAATAAATTAGTAATTGTTGTCAATTACACTTTATCTATAAACCAAGTATGTATATGAACCGAAAAGTCCCATCAAGAATAGAGTTCTGAAACTCAACGTAAGAGGCCTCGAGCACCCAAGCACTCGATCTGAGAGAATCTTGTAATCAAAGCTTGAGTTATTCAGCTATGTCTCAAGATATAAATCAAGATAATATTACCGTTAACTTAAGGACCAACTACACTTAAGGTGATTCATGTAATCGATGCGTGTTTTATCTTATTACATGTATTACGTTTCACTCGGTATGAATGCAGTATTTTATTTGCACATTATATAACAATATCCGGATGACCGAGCTTTGCTCGGTATTTTTTTTTATAAATTGTGTTTTTTGGAAATTAACAATTGATTTTCTTAGTCTAACCTCAAAGCAAACACTCACTGACTTCGTGTTACTTAACAACGCCATCTGCTGGAATAGCTTTAGTGTTGTTGTGTCGTTAAAGCAATTTAAAAAAAATAGTATTATTATTCGCCGATAGATGTCAGGAAGAGTCATTTTTCAGTTTAAATTGGGACTACTGAAACGCCACCTTTTTGTTTAAGTTAATAAAAAAAAAATGATTCCTAGCTAGATCGATTTATCGCCCCCGAAACCCCCCGTATACTAAATTTCATGAAAATTGTTGGAGCCGATTCCGAGATTCCAATTGTAAATGGCGACAAAACAACCACCCTAGCTACGTGGTAGGGCCTCAAGCCCGTCTGGGTGGCGGCCACCTTTGCTCTTAATAAGTATGCCGCCATAATAACCTTGTGTTGTGTTCCAGCATTAGTGACCCAAGTTCCTGTACCCTTATAGAACAGAAGCGTGTTCGCGATGCCACTGGCGTTGCAAACATCCATAGGCGATGGTAACTGCGAGCCGTCAGCCGGTCTGCTGTCCTACAGCATTTACTTACAAAATTGTGTTTGCGAATTAATACTGTGTAGTAAAATGAACTTTATAGTTTGATTAAAAGGTATGGAATTAAATTTTCCGTTCTGAATAAGGTTGAGCGTTAGATTAGTATTTCTCAGTGGAGCCAAAAATTGTTTATAACTTTCTGGTTTAATTATTTGAATAAATAGTGTTGAGATTTTGTTTAGCATTAATGATGATATTTCTTAATTACACAGTGTTGTCTTGTGAAAGTATACTTTCTTTTTCATACTTCGTCTAGTCATCATTAGGCTTTTTAGACGATCTCACCGGTTGGATTGAGCATTGTTTGTTCCGACTCACTACGACCGTTTCCGAATTCAATATCCGGCAGGTGATCATGATTCGTTGCGCTGATTGGCTGTTTATTAATCAAAATATGTTTGCTTGTGTGTTTTATTTGTTCGGTATAGGTAATCTTCAAAATGCTCGAATCAGTTTTCATGTGACTCACTGAATAGTTGAAATTTTTTTATTTATTTTAGAACACGAACTTCACGGTGTAGTTCGTCACTCTTTGTAGAAATTCATCTAAGCGGAATCGCTAAGACAGTTATAGATAAAATAATTTGTGTACAAAATTAGCTGTTCCCGCCCGCTTCGCTGGGCGAATAATAGAAAAAAATAATTCGAAAGAGATGAAAAAGGGTCAACGGAATCCAAAAATCAAGCAGCCTAAAACCATCTACATCAATTCAGCCTCGAATAGCCACAGTCAGATTTCGATATGGACAGTAGTTTTAAAGTGATGATGCGTCAAAAAATATTATAATATAGATTTTTCAGACTCCAGATTCTTAAATATAGGATTGGTTTTTGAAAAAAAAGCGGACATTACACTGTGAGTAGAGGACAATTTAAATCGCCGCCTGAGTCAGACCCTAAAAAGCTCACGGCCTTGATAGCATCCGCCTTATCCGGCACGCAGGCATCGTCGCAGGCGCAGGTGTGGTCCGAGTTCGCTGACCGTGAGGATGTGAAAGATTAATTCCTTTGAACCCACCAGGGTCATGCCATGGAAACACTTGACGAGATAAATCACGAGAAGAGAGAAAAATAGTTCTTATACGAACGTGTACATATTTTTATATCTTTGAAACAACGTAGCATAGTACCCGTGAGCTTTTGTCTTTTTCTAGTTTTTGAAAATAACAGTCGTTTGAAATACAGTTGGTTGTGATATTACTTAGATATTATAAAACTTATTTCGTTATTTCATAGGTGTTTGCAACGCCAGTGGCATCGCGAACACGCTGCTGTCCCATAAAGATACAGGAACTTGGGTCACTAACGCCGGAATACAACACAAAATTATTATGGCGGCATACTTAAAGAGCTAGTATAGAACTCGATATTTAAAAAATCGTAAAAGCTTGTTGTAGAGACCTTCATTAGAGATTCTTAGATATTAAAAAATATTTATTGTTCTTTGCCGTGATCATAGATACGTATAACTCACCAATCCGTCCCAGAACAGTAGTGGGACCTCATTAGCTGTTATTATTTTAAGTTTTGCCATATAAATTTAAAAAAAAGTAGCTTATGTTCTTCTCCAAAGTACATCTATCTCTACCGAAATTCATCATAATTGGTACAGCGGCTTAGGCGTGAAAACGTAACAGATACACAGACAAGCAGAGCTATTTTCACATTTCTAATATTCGTATGGATTTATTATTTCTACCTAAATAATTTTCATCCAGAAATTTTCATAGTACCATATGTTATTGAAAATTATATAATAATCGTCAAGAGATATATAATAATAACAAGCGACCTCGGACTACTATGCTACAAAGTTGCAAGTTCCTTATACTTGCGTATTGCTAGACAAATCATAAAACCACTCACCGGAACTCACTGCATTCGTGTTTACCAGATGCATTACTAAGAATGACTAAGATTCTACTTAACTATTTCCGTTCTTAATAATATCTGGATTTAACTCCTTTGAGTCGACTAAATGTGAGTTGTTTATTTGTACATATACTATACTATATAATCACGCCTCTTTCCCGTAGGGGTAGGCAGAGACCACTTCTTTTTTTTTTCTTACAGCTAAGGCTGTCATCGTCTCAGACGACTAACGACAGCAACACCGGGCGGAAAAGGCATTCCGACCCCGTGGGAGCGGGGTCGATCAGCCGTGGCAGCGTGCTCGGGGCGCGTCTCCTGTGAGGCGCGCTCCCGGCTCGAACGCTGCATGGGGACAGTTGATAGCAGCCACGAATGGCAAGAATACTATTAATTGGGGACTATCGACTTCACCGGTGAAGCCGATCCTATTCTAATCTACTACCGTTTCGAAGTGCTTGTAGCTGGGAGAGAAGAAACGGCGAAAGAAACTCCCCCGCACACATCTATTCTACGTGTAATTGTATAGTGTGTGGTTGTGTACGGCTACAGGCTATGGGGGGCGGAAGGCGTCCCTAAACCTATTGCGTCGGGCTGGTCCATGCCGGACTGGGGGGGATTGCGTCCGCGAGAGCATTCGCTTCAGCGTCCTAGAGATGGGGTCGCGTCTATCCGTGAGCACGTTTCGCGGTCAGCGACGCGCGGGGGTGCTCGGCGGTTGGGCGTGTAGTTGACTGTCTCCACCACCAGTGGATTGGGATGGTGGGGGAGCGAGACCGAAGAAGGATCGCGAGAGGGATACCATGTACTCCTTCACGGGAAGGAGCTCCAGGTCGCGGTGAAGGTCCGCGTTGTGCATGTAACGTGGCGCTTGGACTGCCATACGCAAGAACTTATTCTGCAGCCTCTGCATCGATTGGAACTCCACTTGCTACAATCCTTACATACTTGTTTCGCTTCGTCCACTTTTATTATTCCCTTCATACATGCCCTTCGGTTTAGGGTACTCTTGACCTGGCCTTTTTTCAAGACGTCCCTGATCTGGTCTCGAAACGTCCGCCTAGGTCTACCCCTTCCAACACTTCCATTCACACTCGCCTTATACACTTTTTTCGTCAATCGTTAATTCATTCTCTCGACATGGCCAAACCATCTCAGCATACCTTTCTCAATTTTTGTCACTACATCTTCTTTCAGATCGCAACGTTTCCTTATCTCACTATTTCTTATCCTGTCACTCAGTTTAACACCTATCATACTTCTTAACGTTCTCATCTCATGTACATAATAGCAATATTTGTATTTGATTGTCATCTTTAAAAGCATCCACCCGTCGTCAATGAAGTTTTCGTACATGTATGATTTCAGCTTAAACTGTGTAAGTGGCGTGCAGGGGCGGAGAAAGAATACTAACCCCCTGTGGTCGGGGTCGGCCTGTCGTAAAAGGCGATAAAACAATCCACCCTAGCTACCTGGTAGGGCCACAAGCCCGTCTGGACGGCGACCGCCTTAGACCTTAAGTATGCCGTCATAATAACCTTGTGTTGTGTTCCGGCATTAGTGACCCAAGTTCCTGTACTCTTATGTGACAGCAGCGTGTTCGCGATGCCACTGGCGTTGCAAACACCACTAGGTGACGGTAACTGCTAAACTCTAAGCAGGCCGTCAGCCTGTCTACTTTCCTACAGCAATAAAAAGAATGAATAATTCTTAAATCGTTTTGGAGCCGATAAATAGGGGTAATTTGACTCGTTCGAAGCCAGTTCCGGTTGCTAGTTATAGTATGAGAGATGCTTGTCTGTTAAGTCTATTGAATATTATTAGGAGATGATGGCTATGCTTGTTTTTTTTTTTTCTAGTATTACCGCGTCCATAATATTGTGATCGCCACGCGTGATATAATAATGTATTATGCCTACTGTGCTTTTATTTGCGCAGCGAACTAGCTTTTGACGGGAGATATTTTACTCTTCAATTATAATTGTTTCCTATGTTATTTTTGCGTCAGGAAATAGCAGTTACACTAAATAGGCGACCTGGGCCACGAGGTCGGCAGGCCACATATCTGTGGGCCTGGGCGTAGGCGATAGAAAAACAGCGGAGTTTTTAGTGGGTAGTCGGATGGCCGAACATCTTTCCCAGAGTCCCACATATCCCTTCGTCCCCCCCGGCCCAGGAGAACTCGCCGAATTATAATATTACATAAACTACACACTGTGCTAATTACATAACTAAATTACAAAACTAAATATGTTGTCAATTATCTAACATCCACATACAAGCGACACTTATTGGTTTCTTCTTGAGTAAACAACATTCGAGTATCTTTTGCCGGATCGACGATTATGTGCATTATTATCATATATGTACAAAATTCGAGGACTTCCAAATAAACTAACTTGAATGCAATAACAACTTTAACCAAGACTTAAAATGACTAAAAAAACCTTGTCCAAAATTCGCAACTATAATAGAATTCGTATTGCAACAAAATATACAGCGATGTAAAATGATGATAAATTATAATGAGCTATCTGTCGATATTTTTAATCGCCTTGAAATAAATTATACGGAGTATATTGTAAACTTTTACAGCTAAATAGTTAAACAAAAATAATTTCTTTTGTTTCGAACATGATGATGATTTTAATTATAACCTTTATAAGTATATACAATTCCATTATATTTTATTATTAGCAGATTTGTAATAAGTCTTATAGTTATTTTCCTTGTTATAATATAAATAACGTTCCTCATTTCAATGAGGAACGATTCATCGTGCGCTTGACATAAATATGAAAATGTAAATTTAAAGTAGATTACATACTACATAGTATACAATAAATAATTGTGGTACTTTGAAGGCCACACGCTATCATGTAATTGTAGCTTCACTGACACATGTTTACGTGCTTGTAGGAAGTTGTTTGGATCAATTATAGTTAATTTTCAAGACATTAAAACAGTATATTAACGTTCTATCATGTATGTTTCAGTCATTATTTCCACATAACGTACCTGTACTTCCTGATATGTGAAATATAAACGTGTCAAGTTATTAATTTAAATTTTTATATGTGTTGTAATCAAATTTCCCTTAAAAATAATTCGATTATTGTTATTCGGTTAGTTGAGAATATGGTCTATTATCTTTATATATAAAATTCTTATGTGCGGGTGTATGTCACTGAACTCCTCCTAAACGGCTGGACCGATTTTGTTGAAATTTTTTGTGTGTGTTCAAGTGGATTCGAGAATGGTTTAGATTCGCAATTGGACCTGGTAGGTGACTCTGCGATCGAGTTCTGGGATTTTTATTTTATCAGAACATAACCCCAAAATTAGTAAACAGTTTATTTTCTATTTATTCGACCTGCAAAGCGGGCGGGAACAGCTAGTCTTCTATATAAATAAAATGATAAAGGTCTGCATTTGTGCTTGCATCACGGTAAAAGTACGGGATAGATTTCAATTAAATTTTCTAAGCTTTATTTCACAGACACTTGGCCCTTATCTAAAAAAAATCGCGATATCTTCATTTACTATAAAGTACTCGTATTCAAAGTTTTAAGAAACAACGATATTTTGATGTGTGTTCTCTTGTCGCGGAGAAGCGGGGCAGTCGGTGTAGCCCGCACGCGTACGAAGTCGCGGGTACCAGCTAGTTATTTATAAATTACTTGTGACTTATATAACCTTTAAAACACAAAACATTTATTACTATTACAGTGTTAACTTTATAGTCATTCGATTTAACGACAACGTTAAAACGTCGAAATTGCTTGACTTGGTTTGTTTACCTCGTTTTCTATACAGGTTTTTTTATTTTTCTCCATTTAACGACCACTCTATAACGCCGAAAAATGCTCCGACCGTGAAGTGTCGTATTTACTTGTCGTTTACACTATAATTGAAAAAGTAACCGTTGATTTATCTATTCATATTCATTTTAAAGATTGTCACTTTTACAGCACACTGGCTCAAATACTGACTTCTACCTCTTGTGCAGGACGCCTCACGTCTTTACCCCGACATAAACTCGGTGGAAGACTACCGGAGTATGCACAATATGTAGGCGGCGAGATATAACTGCGGGCACATCGGTAGTCGCTCAGCTTTCTCAGTAATTGTGTGTTGTGTGAGTTTTTTTTTAAAGTTCTTTAGTTCTTTTAAAATGTTTATTACCTAGTCAGGTCATAAGTATTGTCACACAGTAAAAACTTTTCTTTTAGAATGCTGGCCACAAAAAAGTTTATTGAATTAGAATTTCGAATTGTTCATGAAAATAAAAATGTATAACTTTTAGAATTTTACTCATTTTTAAATATGGAGTGGACGCTTAAAGAAGACCGTGTTGCAGTTATTGCGTTGCATCGTTGCGGTTACGCGCCAATTCAAATTTTTAACATACTGAAAAATTTGAATATTACCAAAAGATTCGTTTATCGTACCATCAAACGATACAATGAAGACTCTAGTGTAGATGACAGGTCAAGAAGTGGTCGCCCTCGGTCTGTTAGGACTCCAGCAGTGATAAAAGCTGTGAAGGCACGAATTCAAAGAAATCCCAAACGTAAGCAGAAACTGTTGGCCCTTCAGATGGGGTTAAGCAGAACCACGGTGAAAAGGGTGTTAAATGAAGACATAGGGCTTCGGGCATATCGAAGAAAAACAGGACATCGTTTGAATGCTCGTCTAATGGACCTGAGACTGAAGAGATGCCGCGCTTTGTTGAAGCGGTACGCGGGAAAAAAATATCGGGAAATTCTTTTTTCGGATGAAAAAATGTTTACCGTAGAAGAGAGCTACAACAAACAAAATGATAAGGTGTACGCACACAGTAGTGAAGAAGCGAGCAACCGTATTCCGCGTGTCCAACGAGGTCATTTTCCATCCTCGCTCATGGTATGGTTGGGAGTTTCTTATTGGGGCTTAACAGAGGTACATTTTTGTGAGAAAGGTGTAAAAACGAATGCTGTTGTGTATCAAAATACAGTCCTGACGAACCTTGTGGAACCTGTTTCTCATACCATGTTCAATAACAGGCACTGGGTATTCCAACAAGATTCGGCGCCAGCTCATAGAGCGAAGAGCACACAAGACTGGCTGGCGGCGCGTGAAATCGACTTCATCCGGCACGAAGACTGGCCCTCCTCCAGTCCAGATTTGAATCCGTTAGATTACAAGATATGGCAACACTTGGAGGAAAAGGCGTGCTCAAAGCCTCATCCCAATTTGGAGTCACTCAAGACATCCTTGATTAAGGCAGCCGCCGATATTGACATGGACCTCGTTCGTGCTGCGATAGACAACTGGCCACGCAGATTGAAGGCTTGTATTCAAAATCACGGAGGTCATTTTGAATAAACTTTAATGTCATAAGAATCTATGTTTTGTTAAGTTCATTTTGGTATATGAATGGTTACATAATTAATAAACTTGTTACAATTATTTTACATTAAACATGTGACAGAATTTATGACCTGACTAGGTAGAATCTGTAGTGGTAAGCGAATCCCCACGCCTCGATATACTGAAGTACTGAACTCGTGTCTGAATGGCTGTTTAGCTAGTGATCCAATCAAAAAGCTGTCTCTTTTTCATCGTGCGATCAAAAGCCACCTGTTTCAGACTTTCTTAGATGTATTGTCTCTATCGAGATTTAAAAAAGAAAAATTCTATTTACAACATAGAATCTATCACTCGGATCCACCGTTTGATTTTCTAAAGTACCCTTTTGTTTCACTAGAATTCATTCAAATAGGTTGCTTTAATGAAACTCGTTATAAATGCATAAATTAATATGATATTGCTAGTAAACTTAATTTGTCTACGTTTTCAATTGAATACTATTTTAATAACGCTATATCCATAAGGAGAGAAACGGTCGGATGATCACGCATTCACATCGATTCCGCCACGCCTCGTAGATCTCGCCGACGGCTAACAACAATAACAATAAATGAACCAATGAAAATGAACCACTTGCATTTACTGGCTTATTACATTACGATTTTAACAGTAAACGTGCCATTTTATTTTGTATTTCCATTGAGAAAGCGTCGCGGACTCTTCACAATGCCAGTTCTAGATTATTGTGGTGCAAATTTTATCTGCCACGGCGAATCGTGATGTTTTCATAGTGTATACAATATATTCTGTACTATCCAGTCGACGTACTCTTCATAATTATGTAGTTCGTTTGTTTATACTCGTATAGTCAAAATACATTAGCAGTATTTATGATTTTGATAGTAATCGATTCAGATTAACAGTGATTGGATGGATAAATCAATTGTTTATAACATTTTTTTCTTTGCTATTTCAAAACGTTGGAAGAAGATATAAATTTTGTGATATATGTTTAGGGGGTACTACCCGTAAATAAAGTTTGCATCAGCCGGGGCTGCAACCTGATTAGTTCGTCGTTGAACAAGGGGTGGTTTTAGTGGGTATACCAGCGACGTGCGTCCCCCAGCCTTAAGAAGGCGCACCGGCACATTGCACGGGGAGTCGCAAAACACCCGTCACCACGCAACGAGGTGTGCGGAGTGCATTTCCACCTCCCAAAGAAAGGCAGTCATTGATCTAACGACGACAGTTAAAAAAAAACATGCGGGGCAGTCTTTGGGGACTGTCGATAGAAGTGAAAACTAAGTAACTTGTGAATTGTATCGTCGAGCTATTAGATTATTATTTTCGGTTTATAAAGAAGTGTTTCTGATCAAGGATTAAAGTTTAAATTGGTCATTAACACTTCTTTACAAACCAAAAGTTGTTCACCCAAAAAGTGCTCAATGCGCCTAAAGAAGTTTTCACTTTAAAAAAAACTCAACTGTATTTCATTGTAATAAAGTCGCAATTCTAATAGATACGTATAAGTAATGCAATGCAATCATTTAAAAGTTACATTATAAAATGAACCTTAATTCATTATTAATAAGGTAGATATTACTGGAGCAAAACTCCGTCTTACGTCTTAGGAATTCTTAGGATCAGGACACGTGGCCCGACGCGAGTTTAACATTTTTTACCCATCACAAAAGAAGTGCACAACGGCGCTAAAGAAGTTTTCACTTCAAAAGTCACCAAAACATTTAAATTTTGTAAGTCTTCTTGACTATGAATAACAGTTGTGATGAAAATTATAGGTCAAACAGACATGCGCTAATGAATTCTTGTTCATATATCCTCTAATTCTATAACACAAACGGTGAATGCATTTTTGTAATAAATAAGCATAGAAATTGCTCTATCATAATAACTTGGCGTGCTAATTAATTACTTTCATATCAACACGAGACCGTTATTGTTCTTTGTTTCGCTTTCGTGATTCTTTCCTCCAACGGTCTTATATCTTGTGTTTTAATTATCATCAACAATTTGCATGAATTTTTATTTTTCTGTCAGATTTCTTTAAAATATATTATGAAACGTGAAGTTACGAAACATTTTAATTGTGTGAAGGATTTAGCTAATTTATGTTTTAATCTGACATCTGATATAAGTATTTAAAATTAATTTGTTAACCATCCGTTTCTCCTGTCTAAGTTTGAAATTGGGTTATACTACCTATTGTAGGTAGCAATTAAAATGCATATCTATATGTTAACTTGTAGTACAGATAGTAAAAATGGGATTTGACTAGAATGAATCTTGATTGATGATTCCGAATTTCTACTGTGCAATGCAAAATTCAATTTAATTTAATCAAGATTAAGGTGATAAATCTACAATTTAAGAATATTCATTTGGCATTGAGCTGAGAATATCTGCCGTTCGCACTTTTACACCACTCCGTTTCATAAGATAATAAACACCACATTCAGTATATTAGTATAATTTTAGTATGCAAATTCTTGTTTTTCTTTTAAGTATATATTTGGGTTTAATTGGGTGATTTGTAGCAATCTTTTCAGTGATGGATGCCCTCCGTTAAGAAGGACCAATCGGTACCATGGCGCGAATGGCACAGGTTGAATTAGCATTTGCATTACAATTGTTCGCATCGTGTACAGGGTCACGGGTTCGAGGTCACAAGTTGTTTAGAGACGGCTGTGTGCTTAATTGAATAGCTTGTTTTGGTTACCGTACCATAATCTGTCTTAATAAAATTTCGCTTTTTTAATGCTGACGAATGCTAAATAATAAGCAATTACCGTTGCTTTCTGAAACTAGAGTCACTATTAACGGAATAGAGCACAAGGTTATTATGGCGGCATACTTATTGACCGAGGATGGTTCCTATCCAGATGGGTTAGGATAGGATCTTACCATGTAGCTAGGCTGGTTTTGTCACTTTTTACGACAGGCCAACCCCGGCCGCAGAGGTTTTTGTATTCTTTCTCTGCCCCTGCATGGCGAAAAACTTAAATTGTCGCCCTTCATTGTGCGTATAGTATGCATAAAATATGGCATTGACCATTTAAACGAATAATTACCATCAGTCATTTTGAATTCACACCATGTACTTTGCGATTGTTATAGACGATTTAAATGAAAGCTTGGTTACTGTCGCGACACCTGCGATCTTATATAAACTTTAACATTGTGAATCAACAAAATGGTAGTTATTTGTGTATTTTCTACCTATTTAATTTCGCGGCATCAGTCCAATATTGTTATTGGTTTCTTCTAAGAGATAGGGTTCTTTCTTTTTATTACGTTTACCGGGAAAGGTTCTAATAGCGCCTCATTTTTCGTTTATTTTTGACAATTGCATCCAAGTATCGTGATGTTCAACGAATGTGTCATACTAATTGACATTTTTTTTTTCTTTTATTGTTCTTTAAACGTTTTGATCGATATAGTTATTTATTGCAACTTAGTATCTCATCATCAGTTATTAATTCCATGCTTCAAGCTCGAGCAGAATGACTAATGATTGTAAACAAACAACTGTTTGAAATAATTAAAAGGGAATTATCAAATGATGCGTTACAATGACTCACAGATTCGTCTATAATAACGTTCACACGAGTTCCATCCATGTGAATCATCAATTCGCATTCGTTAAAAATGAAAGGTGCTAGGTTATGGGACTTGACATTCTCCGATACGAATCACCGAGTGGAGCTTCTTTTGTTGCCTTTGAACTAATAAAAGATTTTCATCATCCAGAGCTTATTATAACTTATTTAGAAGTAATCAAAATCATTTGATTGATTCGTGATTTTAAGCTCGTCATTGTTATACAACACAGACTTAAAATAAACTTCTGTATTAATTATTTTTCGGTCAACAGCATTGTTGATTACTACTTTTTCACTTCATGTTCTTTTGCATGGTTTGTGCGTATTGTTCGACAAAAAGGCAAGCTATAAAAATAAAATGTAAGAAAAATCCTCTAAAATTTTCAAAATGTAAACTAAAATTTCGGGAAAAGCTTTTAAATTTTATTGATTTATAGCAAACACGCTTTGTTTAACATTGCACCGGGAATTCAAATATTTATCGGATTCCTGTTATTGAGTCATCCGAGCCTGTTACGTCGATAGATCGATACGCAAATATTATTGTTAGAATCATGTTAATATCATTTAGGTATTTCACGCACATATGCTACTGCTTGTGCGTGCTAGACCCGGTCATAAAACACTGAGCTTATAGAAAGTGAAGTTCATAGTTAATGAATCTATAGAAACAGATGTTATTCATTTGATGATGAACTAGTAAAAGAAGTATATCTCTGTCGCTTTAAGTGATGGGTTAGCCGTCCTTATTTGCCTTTTGGTATTGGGACGCACTGTAGTTGCTCTTGTAAAAAGTAAATATAATCCACGCAACGTGAAGATGCATAGAAATCTGGCCCTGTGTGAGCAAAAAGTTGCAAATGTTTTATTATAAGTTTATGTTCATATCGAAAAGCGTACACATGAGTCACAAATTACCTGAACACGGTAACATAGTGTAGGTGTAAGTTTCACACGTATAGCGTAGGCATCATGAAGGCAATATGTAATATTAAACTTATCGATTGCTGTAAGGAACCCCATTTTAGGAATATGAATATTTTAACTCTAACTGGTCTATATTTATATGAGGTAGCATTATTTGTTAAATGTAACCCAAACAGCTTTCCGAAATTTGGAGATCAACAAAAATATAATGAAAGACATAAAAATAAGTTAATAACAAACTCAATGAATACATCCCTATCCAGCTAAAGTATATTTGGTATGGCACCAAAATTTTTTAATAAATTACCCAATAGTTTTAAAAATCTTGCCATGGCAAATTTTAAAAGAAAATCAAAATTATTCTTAATTGAGAAATGTTACTATAATATAATGGAATTTTTGAATGACGATTTCAATTTCAATAAATTAATAATGTATGAAAGTTTTTAGAACTAAGAATTTATTGTGAAGTAGTTAATTAATTTCCCAAATAATAATATATATTTGTACGCCTGGGGGCAAAAATGCACTGGGAAGAATTTATAAACTGACATCATTTGTAAACAGACCTGCATTTTAACAAATAAAGATTATGATTATGAAGGGGAGAAGAAATACTAGTAAAATAATCTAGATATCGAACATGAAGTTTTGACATTAACGCTAAAATTATTACGTTAGTTATTATATTAGTCTTAGTTATAGAATACATAAATATATTTCTTTTAGATAGGATTCCGTACACAGCACAAAAATTTTAGAAAGCGGCAATTGTTAAGTGTGCCATTTGCACCTACTAATTATAGACAAAATAGCTTTTTTATTCGAGGTGCAAATGAATTTAATCAATTAGATGCCCAGCTCGATATCGATTTATTCACAACTAAAGTTAACAGATTCAAAGTAATGATGGGTAAATACTTTTTCGACACTGTTGAACATTGAATATAAGTTGTTATTCATTTTTTCTTTTCTTTTTACTGTGTAGAGTAGTGGTAAATATTTAAATGTTAAGACTTGTAATCAGCAATAGTTTTTAAGAATGTTAGATCATATATACATATTGTAATTTTTATTAGCCTGTAAGTCTTACTAAAAATAAATAAATAAATAAAATCTCTATTCGATGTTTTCTTAATTCATCTCATTTGTGTAAACGGGACCTTGAGGCAACAGTGCGACTTGTGGGCATAAAAAGAAAATAAATACATGAGCTTCACTTCTGTATACCTCTTTTGAACGCAGTGTCTTTATTCTTGGCGTTCGTCAATATAGTGCAGCTATGTGCGCAACGAATTGCATTATTGCTAACTGGCGCTCGCATGCCACTGTTGAAACGTATAATAATTTTCTGAATATTCACTGACTATACGTTTCATTATCTTATAAATGTATTGTATCTGCTTTCGTTTTTAGATGCTTTTATTATTACTTAAATCATGGCATTATTTAAAAAAAATCAATTAATTGATTTTGCTTTTGACTCCTCGTTATATTATTGTCGTCGGGTCTAAAATGAAGTTTTTCGTCATTGTCTCTTTGTAACTTTTCCTTTGGTATGTTTATCAAAAGCAGTATCCCAAAACAAAAGGCGTTGAAAAGAAGTGTCTAAGCTTTTTTCTACGATAAGTAGAAAAAGAAGGGGTTCGTTGTTTGTAGCGCTCAAAATCTGAGAAAAAAGTAAATTCATTCGCCAAAAACGCGTAGTACCAACTATCTTCTGTTTGTATCATTTGACAAAGATAAACTGATTGTAAATATAAATATGAGGCGTCTTCAAATATAGATTCTTGAATTGCGTCAACAACAGTCATCGATTGTGTCGGAATGCCTTTTGAAATAGACAATAAAACGTTAATTATAATGATGGATCGTTTTCGGTGTTCAATGGACCGACACGTAATTGCGTGGATTAAACGTGGCGCGGATTACGCATATTTTAAGATTTCTCGTAATATTCATAGAGACGAGGCTAAAATGGTATTGTTTATTTATTTTATATACATGAGATACAATTGTAAACTTAAAAGATACATAGCACAACAGTTCATGTACAACAACTTATTTGACTAGAGAATATCACACTGGCTGGCCCCTGAACTAGTGAATACTGTATCTCAGTGGGTCAGTATTTCTAACATAAGTACTAATATACATATAATAATTACCATTATATTAATAATTAAATAATATATAGTAGTTAAATGAGATATAGTAGTAAAAAGAAATAATAATACTAAAATAAAATATTTTTGAAAGAAGGAGGGGAAGAAAAATATATATGATACATATATTAACTGAAACAATGATTGTATGTGAATATAATGTATGTAAGTTATATATAAGTAAAATGTAATATTATATTTAAATAATTGTTTTGATAATCTCTTCTGACTTGATAATTCAGCTCATACAAATAATCACTCAAAACTTTCTTACACCTACCAATACGAAGTTTATTTAATTAATTAAATTAATAAATTTGCTAATTTCATTATATAATTTAGTAGTAGTTTATATAGTATTCGCTTAAAAGTTTTCTCTGTTCAGGGGTGGAGTAAATACTGACTGTAATAATAATACTGACCCCTGCTCTGCGGCTGGGGTCGGCCTGTCGCAAAAGGCGACAGAACAATCTATCGTATCTAGGTGGTAGGGCAATCGCCTCCGGCATTAGTGACTCAGGTTCCAGTACTACTGTGTGAACAGCAGCATGTTCGCGGTGTCCCTAATGTCGCAAACATCCATAGACTATATATATATATATATATATATATACCTAGTCAGGTCATAAGTATTGTCACACAGTAAAAACTTTTCTTTTAGAATGCTGGCCACAAAAAAGTTTATTGAATTAGAATTTCAAATTGTTCATGAAAATAAAAATGTATAACTTTTAGAATTTTACTCATTTTTAAATATGGAGTGGACGCTTAAAGAAGACCGTGTTGCAGTTATTGCGTTGCATCGTTGCGGTTACGCGCCAATTCAAATTTTTAACATACTGAAAATTTTAAATATTACCAAAAGATTCGTTTATCGTACCATCAAACGATACAATGAAGACTCTAGTGTAGATGACAGGTCAAGAAGTGGTCGCCCTCGGTCTGTTAGGACTCCAGCAGTGATAAAAGCTGTGAAGGCACGAATTCAAAGAAATCCCAAACGTAAGCAGAAATTGTTGGCCCTTCAGATGGGGTTAAGCAGAACAACGGTGAAAAGGGTGTTAAATGAAGACTTAGGGCTTCGGGCATATCGAAGAAAAACAGGACATCGTTTGAATGCTCGTCTAATGGACCTGAGACTGAAGAGATGCCGCGCTTTGTTGAAGCGGTACGCGGGAAAAAAATATCGGGAAATTCTTTTTTCGGATGAAAAAATGTTTACCGTAGAAGAGAGCTACAACAAACAAAATGATAAGGTGTACGCACACAGTAGTGAAGAAGCGAGCAACCGTATTCCGCGTGTCCAACGAGGTCATTTTCCATCCTCGCTCATGGTATGGTTGGGAGTTTCTTATTGGGGCTTAACAGAGGTACTTTTTTGTGAGAAAGGTGTAAAAACGAATGCTGTTGTGTATCAAAATACAGTCCTGACGAACCTTGTGGAACCTGTTTCTCATACCATGTTCAATAACAGGCACTGGGTATTCCAACAAGATTCGGCGCCAACTCATAGAGCGAAGAGCACACAAGACTGGCTGGCGGCGCGTGAAATCGACTTCATCCGGCACGAAGACTGGCCCTCCTCCAGTCCAGATTTGAATCCGTTAGATTACAAGATATGGCAACACTTGGAGGAAAAGGCGTGCTCAAAGCCTCATCCCAATTTGGAGTCACTCAAGACATCCTTGATTAAGGCAGCCGCCGATATTGACATGGACCTCGTTCGTGCTGCGATAGACGACTGGCCGCGCAGATTGAAGGCTTGTATTCAAAATCACGGAGGTCATTTTGAATAAATTTTAATGTCATAAGAATCTATGTTTTGTTAAGTTCATTTTGGTATATGAATGGTTACATAATTAATAAACTTGTTACAATTACACGACTCTACAAAAAAATTTTCGTTCTTTGTCCTAAAGTTTATACTATTATTTTCCAGTTAGTTATGCACAAAAACGAAAAGAAAATACCTTTTTTCGGTATAAAGTTTGCTTTTGTGATAGTTATAATAATAATACTCATTTTTCAATTTTTTCATAAATTTTAATTGATTTTAATATTTTTAAAAAGACCGCGCGGTGAGAGTGGGGTATTAACGTTTACACTGTGCCGCTAGATGGCACCCGAGTGATAAACAACCATCAGGTGTTATTTACAAGCCCAGAATAACTTAAAATGTCGTCACGAAAGTGCAAATACGATGCTGATGCATTTTGTTTTATATGTGGTCAATTTATTAAAGTTCGAGACGTGAAATATGAACTAAAGACATCTCACGTTCTCTGTGAAGCCTATGAAGCATATTTTGACCGTCCTGTACGGAATCAAGATAAGCCATGGGCTCCACATGTTGCTTGTAGTTATTGTAAAAGGTGTTTGGAAGGTAAGCAATTTTTATTTAATTAAGCGATGAATCCAAAATAATAGACATATTAATTTTTATTTTTATATTTTTAGGTTGGTATCGAGGTGAGAAAAGGTCTATGAAATTTGCAATACCAAGGATTTGGCGAGAACCAAAAGACCATATTACTGACTGCTACTTTTGTATGGTGAATCCGAGTAAAAGACGTAGAGGTAAAAATGCAAAACCTATTGAATATCCTGACCTCGAATCTTCTTCTGCTCCAATTGCTCACGACCTGACACGACCAGTACCTGAGCCACCAAAAAAATTACCGCAGAAAAGTAGCTCATCTTTTAGTTCGTATAAAAGTAATTCCGATAAGGAGTTTTTGCCTACACCTGAACAACCAAAACACTATCTCATTACTTCAGAAGATTTTAACGATCTAATTAGAGATTTAAATTTGCCAAAAAATAAAGCAGAGCTTCTAGGCTCTCGGTTAAAACAGTGGAATTTGCTTGATGATGTTAAGATCACGGATCAGCGGACTAGGCATGAAATGTTTGCAACGTTTTTCACGAAGGAAGATGGACTTTGTTTTTGTAATGACATTAAAGGTATGTTTGAAGCAATTGGCATACCCTGTGTCCATAGCGAATGGCGTTTATTCATTGACAGCTCTACAAAAAGTTTAAAAGCAATTCTATTGCACAACGGAAATAAATTTCCGTCTCTTCCAATTGCTCACTCAGTACATCTTAAAGAAAATTATGAAAGTGTCAAAATTTTGCTTGAATCTGTAAAGTATCGTGAGTATAACTGGGAGCTGATTGGAGATTTTAAAATGGTGGGATTTTTAATGGGGCTACAGGGTGGATATACAAAGTATCCGTGTTATTTGTGCTTGTGGGATAGCAGAGCGGATTCTAAACACTATATTCAACGGTCATGGCCTGTAAGAACAGAATTGTGTGTCGGAAAACAGAACGTCAAATTTGAGCCGATTGTTGAAGCGGAAAAAGTGTTAATGCCGCCTTTGCACATTAAGTTAGGGTTGATGAAACAATTTGTTAAAAAACTGGATGAAACTTCAGAAGCTTTTGGATACTTAAAAAATTTTTTCCCGAAGTTATCGGAAGCAAAGGTTAAAGCTGGGGTTTTTGTTGGTCCGCAAATAAGACAGATTTTCGCCGATGAAAAATTTCCAACGTTGCTGAATCGTACTCAAAAAGCAAGTTGGAACAGTTTTAAAGCAGTAGTTTCTGGATTTTTAGGAAATAATAAAGCTGAAAACTACGAAAAGTTGGTTGAGGATATGCTTACAAATTTTAAGGCCATGGGCTGCAGGATGTCATTAAAAGTACATATGCTGCATGCTCATTTCTATAAATTTAAAAACAATATGTGAGCCTATTCCGAAGAGCAAGGAGAACGTTTCCATCAGGACATCATGAATTTTGAACAATGCTATCAAGGCCAATACAATGAAAACATGATGGGCGACTATATTTGGGGTTTATTGAGAGAAAGTAGCAATGAACATAAAAGAAAAAGTAAAAGTGTGCACTTTTAAGTTATTTTCCACTTTTCTGTAAGCTAATTTGATAGTAAAACTTAATAAAAATAATAAACATTTTTATTTCAATAGTTTTATTTTCAATCAAAAATTAAAATCCGAGATTTTTAAAAATTTCGTTCAATCAGTCTTCTAAGCACAAAAGCAAAGTTTTTCATGCCATATATTTTTTTCCGTCTTATTACGACCTAAACTACCGAAATTTAATGCTTTGCAATCAAAGTCAAATTTCATGTTGACCCGTGTTATTTTACATTAAACATGTGACAGAATTTATGACCTGACTAGGTATATATATATATATATATATATATATATATATATATATATCATCATCATCATCATTTTCAGCCGGAAGACGCCCACTGCTGGACATAGGCCTCCCCCAAAGATCTCCACGATGATCGGTCCTGCGCTGCCCTCATCCAACCTATCCCGGCGATCTTGACCAGATCATCGGTCCATCTTGTGGGGGGCCTACCAACACTGCGTCTTCCGGTACGCGGTCGCCATTCGAGGACTTTTCTGCCCCAACGGCCATCAGTCCTTCGAGCTATGTGCCCAGCCCACTGCCACTTCAGTTTTGCAATCATCCGGGCTATGTCGGTTACTTTGGTTCTCCTGCGAATCTCCTCATTTCTGATTCGATCTCGCAGGGAAACTCCGAGCATAGCCCTCTCCATTGCTCTCTGAGCGACCATGAGCTTTCTCATAAGGCCCATAGTTAGCGACCACGTCTGCGTTCCGTATGTCATCACTGGCAACACACATTGGTTAAAAACCTTCGTCTTGAGACACTGCGGTATTTGGGACGAAAAGATTTTACGGAGCTTCCCGAACGCTGCCCATCCGAGTTGGATTCGACGAGTGACCTCTTTCGCGAAATTGGACCTGCCTAACTGGATCGTTTGACCCAAGTTGACGTATTCGTCAACAATTTCGAAAGTACAGTTCCCAACTGTTACGGGGGTAGGTGCGACATGGACATTAGACATGATCTTCGTCTTGTCCATGTTCATTTTGAGACCTACTCCTTGGGAAGCTGTATTGAGGCCATCAAGCATATGGCTTAAGTCTTCCATGGTTTCAGCCATGATTACGATATCATCTGCGAATCTAAGGTGAGTGATGTACTCACCGTTAATGTTGATGCCCAGTCCGTTCCAGTCCAGAAGCTTGAAGACATCTTCCAACGCAGCAGTGAACAGCATCGGCGATATGACATCGCCTTGTCTGACTCCCCGCTGCAGTCGGATAGGCTTCGAGTTCTGATCCTGGAGACGGACTGACATGGTGGCGTTTTCATACAAACACTTCAACGCTTTGATGTATCGATAATCAATGTGGCACCTCTGGAGAGACTGAAGCACCGCCCAGGTCTCGATCGAATCAAAGGCTTTCTCATAGTCCACGAACGCCAAGCATAGTGGCTGGTTATACTCCTCCGTCTTCTGTATAACCTGCCGCAGCGTATGTATGTGGTCTATGGTGCTAAAACCTTTTCGGAATCCGGCTTGTTCGGGAGGCTGGAAGTCGTCAAATCTGCGCGCGAGACGATTCGTGATGACCCTTGAAAACAGCTTGTAAACATGGCTCAGAAGTGATATCGGTCTAAAGTTCTTCAAAAGGGTTTTGTCGCCCTTTTTGAAGAACAGCACCACTATACTTCCGTGCCAGGCCTGCGGCGTTTTGCCATCGAGGATGACGGAATTAAATAGCTTCTGGAGGATTTTAAGCACAGGAGTACCACCAGCTCTCAGAAGCTCGGCTGTAATTCTATCATCACCCGGCGCCTTGTTGTTTTTAAGCTGTTTAAGGGCCACACTAATCTCGTACAGACTGACGTCTGGGATATCTACGGTGTAGTGTCGGGTTAATTTGGCTCTTGGGTCTTTAGCCTTGTTGTTAACAGGTGCCCGTGTGGTCGTGTATAGCTGTCCGTAGAACTTCTCGACTTCCCTCAAAAGTTCGGGTTTAGACGAAACGACCCTGCCGTCGTCGGTCTTCAGCTTCGTCAGTTGGCTCTGCCCAATAGACAAGTCTCGTGCGAATACTTTAGAGCCCTTGTTACGCTCTATAGCCGCCTTTACACAGTCTGTGTTATGGCGGCGGATATCGCGAGTCAAGGACTTGGAGATCTGTCTATTTAGCTGCCTATACTGGGAAGCATCGTCCGGGGACTGAAGGGTCATTCGACGTCTCACATCCATCAATTTGAGAGTAGAATCTGAGATTTTTCCGGTTCTTTTTGAACGGCTGGCCTTGAAGAATTTAGACCCGGCCGTTTGAACAGCTTCCACGAACCTGTTATTATACTCGTCCACGTCAACGCAGTCACCGAGGCATTCGAAGCGGTTTTGCAATTCGAGTTGAAAGTTTACCGGGTTTTGGATCTGTATGGGTGCAGGTCGGAGCGTAGACTTCACCAGTCGAGACCTCTCCAATTTTGGATTGATATTCAATGTGCCTCTTACTAAGCGGTGATCACTCCCAGTTTTCACCGAATTGATCACAGAGACATCATTGAATATCTGTCTTTTGGTCGACATAATGAAGTCAATCTCATTTTTGGTGGCACCATCGGGACTAATCCAAGTCCATTTGCGTTGTTCTGGCTTCATGAAGAAGGAGTTCATCATATACAGGTCCTCCTTCTCCATGAAGTCGGCCAGCATCTGGCCTCGGGTGTTCCGATTTCCGAACCCAAATTGCCCCACTCTCAACTCATCGCCGCTACGTTTCCCCAATTTTGCGTTGAAGTCTCCCATGACAACGTTAAAGTGGGTTTTAGAAGTGTGGATGGCTGTTGAGATGTCCTCATACATGGCTTCCACCTCCTCGTCAGGATGTGTCGAAGTCGGAGCGTAAACCTGAATGACCTTCAACGAATACCGTTTGGTAATTTTGAGTATTAGGTACGCTACCCTAGTCGAAACACTCCCCACCTCAGTAACGTTGTTCACAAGAGACTTGTGAACGAGAAACCCGACACCACCTTGGGACAGTTGGTCGCCCTCCCGGAAGTAGAGCAGATTTCCGGAATTTAGGATTATTGAGTCCTCTCCCTGTCTTCGGACTTCAGATAACCCCACAACATCCCATCGCAGTCTGCTCAAAACTTCCTCCAGTTCCTCCAACTTCTCGTTGGTCCGCAGTGTCTTGACATTGTATGTTGCCAGGGCCAAAGGTCGTCGTTCTTGGTAGCGAATCCGAACCCGGGGATTCTTCGCACCCCCTGCCCCGTCGCTTATGTGGCTGCTACCGTGACCACCACGAACGGGGCCGCCGGGGACTAGAGGCCGGGGCCTGTGTGTATCTGTCATTTTAGGGGGGGGGGTTTTGCCATATCGCCACGCTTGGCAGGCGGGTTGGCGATCGCAGTATTCGCAGTTGGTGATGCTCTCACGGAAAGATGCTGCTGCCCATCCTCCGTTCTATCTATCCCTTAGTCATCTCTTACGACACCCACGGGAGGAGATGGGGTGGTGCTATTCTGGTGCGACACCACACACTACAACAGTGACAATAAAAGGTAGTAATTAATGGGCAACTACAACATAGTTTACAAAGTATTCCAATTTCACACAACTATTTTTAAACTCTACACATATATATGAGCGACACCAATAAAAAATTCCAATAAACTAAAATAAACGATAATGATCCATTATAATACATGATAATGACAGTTTGATTTGTATTATCTTTATAAACACTATTATTAATGGAGTATGTTTTATAATAACTTATCTAAATTGTAGTATAGTCTTGAAATGGGTTATATTTTCAGATTTCAAACGTTCAATCACACACATAATTATTAAAATAAGTAGTAAACAATGCGCTAGTTTTTTATATACCTAGTCAGGTCATAAGTATTGTCACACAGTAAAAACTTTTCTTTTAGAATGCTGGCCACAAAAAAGTTTATTGAATTCGAATTTCGAATTGTTCATGAAAATAAAAATGTATAACTTTTAGAATTTTACTCATTTTTAAATATGGAGTGGACGCTTAAAGAAGACCATGTTGCAGTTATTGCGTTGCATCGTTACAGTTACGCGCCAATTCAAATTTTTAACATACTGAAAAATTTGAATATAACCAAAAGATTCGTTTATCGTACCATCAAACGATACAATGAAGACTCTCTAGTGTAGATGACAGGTCAAGAAGTGGTCGCCCTCGGTCTGTTAGGACTCCAGCAGTGATAAAAGCTGTGAAGGCACGAATTCAAAGAAATCCCAAACGTAAGCAGAAACTGTTGGCCCTTCAGATGGGGTTAAGCAGAACCACGGTGAAAAGGGTGTTAAATGAAGACTTAGGGCTTCGGGCATATCGAAGAAAAACAGGACATCGTTTGAATGCTCGTCTAATGGACCTGAGACTGAAGAGATGCCGCGCTTTGTTGAAGCGGTACGCGGGAAAAAAATATCGGGAAATTCTTTTTTCGGATGAAAAAATGTTTACCGTAGAAGAGAGCTACAACAAACAAAATGATAAGGTGTACGCACACAGTAGTGAAGAAGCGAGCAATCGTATTCCGCGTGTCCAACGAGGTCATTTTCCATCCTCGCTCATGGTATGGTTGGGAGTTTCTTATTGGGGCTTAACAGAGGTACATTTTTGTGAGAAAGGTGTAAAAACGAATGCTGTTGTGTATCAAAATACAGTCCTGACAAACCTTGTGGAACCTGTTTCTCATACCATGTTCAATAACAGGCACTGGGTATTCCAACAAGATTCGGCGCCAGCTCATAG
This sequence comes from Malacosoma neustria, assembly GCA_963693495.1. Taxonomy (NCBI): domain Eukaryota; kingdom Metazoa; phylum Arthropoda; class Insecta; order Lepidoptera; family Lasiocampidae; genus Malacosoma; species Malacosoma neustria. The sequence continues at coordinate 16,286,362 of OY856381.1, forward strand.
AGCGAAGAGCACACAAGACTGGCTGGCGGCGCGTGAAATCGACTTCATCCGGCACGAAGACTGGCCCTCCTCCAGTCCAGATTTGAATCCGTTAGATTACAAGATATGGCAACACTTGGAGGAAAAGGCGTGCTCAAAGCCTCATCCCAATTTGGAGTCACTCAAGACATCCTTGATTAAGGCAGCCGCCGATATTGACATGGACCTCGTTCGTGCTGCGATAGACAACTGGCCGCGCAGATTGAAGGCTTGTATTCAAAATCACGGAGGTCATTTTGAATAAACTTTAATGTCATAAGAATCTATGTTTTGTTAAGTTCATTTTGGTATATGAATGGTTACATAATGAATAAACTTGTTACAATTATTTTACATTAAACATGTGACAGAATTTATGACCTGACTAGGTATAGCATAAAGATAAGATCTGCTGATCTCCATTTATGAAAATCTTCTTCCTCCTGCCCTTATCCTACATTATATAGGGTCAGCACAACATGTTGCATGTTGCAATAGTTATGGCTTAGTTTTTACAACCGCCCGCTTGCCTGACGTTAAGCCCTTTTTGGGGAAAAAAAAAAAAAAAATCAGTCATCCTTTTTATTTAAATTATTTTCTGGTTTCACATTGAAAGTAGGAAACGAAATTTCGTTGTTAGTCATCTAACATATCCTCAAGCTACACTTTTATTGGTTTCTTCTTGAACAAACAACATCCGAGTGTCGGTTTGGATGTGCAGGGTGACACTTTTGCTGGGTCGCCGACTTTTACGGGGTCCGTGCACAATCACATTCGACAACTATGTCACGAGAGCTTCTAAATAGGAAATTCGCAGTGTCAAGCGTCTTCGATTGCTCTTAGTCCTGCATTTCATTGTGCTTGAATGCAGAAACAGGCAGCTTGCGCAGGTGCTTGCGCACAATCTTCTTATAATTTAGTGGTGGATCACAGCAATCTTCCTCTTAGAAAGTTAGAGGCCTTGAAACACGCAGCTTTTTCACAATAATACATAACCTTCGGCAAAGGACATCGTGGCAAGCAGGGATAGCACATAGGTGGATCTTCATAGCACGTTTTTGTACAAGGGGCCACTAACATCATACATACTGCAAATTGTTCGCAGTCTTTAGGATAAAAGCACGTCATTTTTATTTAGATTTTACTTCTTATTCTTCTGTAAATTTTATATAATAATAAATAAATTTCCACTAGAATTTTGATAATTTTGGCGGAATTTTGATTATATATATATATATATATATATATATATATATATATATATATATATATATATATATATATATATATATATATATATATAGATATATAGTCTATGGATCTTATGACTACACCAGGATTGTTATTTAAATACAATTGATAATTATATTTTTATTTATAAACGTTATAAAAATTGTGTGGGATATAAGAACGGAAATTATGAAATGATTTTAACCTTGTTTAAAATTTATTAATAAGTTAATCATATTCAAATATTTATTATAATTATATAGCTGTAGTGGTGAACGTCTACGAATATTTGATTTTATATTTAAGTTTTTATGGATTTAATGTATTTGATAAGTGTCGTTTACTTTGGCAAATAAATGTTTTTCTTTCTTTCTTTCTTAATTTAGTTCAAAACAATAAATATTAATATAGCGAGTATACATCTCGCTGTATTTATTCACTTGTATAATGTATGTACATTCATATATTTCTATCAGTCAAAGTATGGATTAATGTTACCATGTATTTCTTGATTTTAATCTAATATTTCGGTTCTTTACTTGAACCATACATAAAATATTTGATTAATTTTTTATAACAAGTGAAATATAACGTCTCAAGTCACTTAACTTTCAGCTATTCGATTATTTGATAGATACTATATTTAACAACAGCAAATATGGTTTAAATAAATAATTGCATTCATTCATTCATTTCAGAACACAAGAGAATACATACATAATTATTATCTTGTAAATTATTTATTAGCTACAGATCTATGGTCAAAGACCAGAATTTTAATAATTAATCCAGGATCTTTACGTCTTTACGTACCGTAAACTACTCATAACATGAAACAGAATATTTTAGTAAATAGATAAAAAATCTTAGTACGCCTGAGACGTGTGCAGCAGCCGGAATGGCACGCAGCGCGCAGCGCGCGGGCGCACGCCCGGCGCCCCGCGGGGAGCTCGCGCAAGGTCGACGAACGACTTTCGCACGTTCGACTTGCTGGTATAGCTCGCCCAGACCCGGTTTGGTTACAATCGTTGCCTTTGCTATGCTATGCCTAGTCGAGCTCGACGACTACATATTACTCCAGATTTATTCTTTAAAAAATATACTTACTTTAGTAGTTCATAAAATTTAATCATTGGGTGAAACATGCAAATAATTTAAAAAGCAGAAAAAGTGATGTGGCAGTATTGTCACATATAGAGTGAGAGAATTATCTTAATTTGTTTATTAGAATAAATGCTATGATGGATGTGTGGAATTATGAAAATAGACAAAATCAGAAATGAGTATATGTATATAATATTATTTGATATTATCAGTTTGGATGGTCAGAATAAATCAACCAAATTAGTTACTCTGTAAATAAGAGAAACGACAATTAAAGTTAATTATTCGTCTCTCTTTCACAACTCTTGCTTTTATATTCATTTTAACACAGAAATTAAATCTTTGTAACGTAAATTATTTTTATGTAGATAAATGTCATGTGTCATAGAAGAGTGCGCAGAGTATTCTAAGCGCGTTCAATTTAAAGAGATGATATTCTCTTTACATGTATATATAGGAAGTTTGAAAATAGTGCTGGATAAAAAAATTGCTTTATTGACACATCTCTTACATATAAACTTACGCTAGCAGTAAAGCTTAAACTAGGCATAGCCTGTCCCTTATGTATGAGTCCCTTCCAGTGACTTCAACATTATTCTTAAATACATTTTATTTATTGTTAGAACTGGGTACATTATAATGTTGGCAAGTATATTTTGTATCAACAGTTGGCCTTTTTAAGGCGTACAATATTTATAAAGGTATTTTTATGCTTCAAATTATTATAAAATAATAGTAACATATTCATTTATTTGCAATCATAATTTTACTATATCTAATTTATTTGTTAATTTGAAAAATAAAAAATATAATATTAAATTAATTTTAACAAAAATGAAAAAATAATTTAGAAGTCATTTATGATATTAATAAAATAATATGTATCTATTTTTTTTATGTCAATTCCATAATTATTTATAATTTTAACAACTACCTATAAAAAATATAAAATTATACCTATAAAAAAACCTATATAAAATTAAATGAGTAAGTAAGACACGATCGATATGGTTCGGTTACATAAAGTGTGGACTTAAGCAAATAACATTTTTATGTTCAATTAAGATTTTATAATTTTGAAGTGTTTAAATGATTGATATGATATATACTTTATTTATATTATACAAAAGTAAATTAATATATAGATAAATTATTAATCAACTGACTAGCATGATATGGTCATGAAAAACGAAACGAACAATGTCACGTGACAAGAGAAATCCTAGATCAGCCAGGGCTAGATAGAATGAAGATGTGAGTGAATGTTGAGATAGCGACTAACAGAGGAGAGTGGAGGAGAGAGCATGTTGAGCCAACCCCACATACTGTAGGGTAAGGGCAGGAAGAATAAATATCCTGGTTTCGTTCTCATACAATGCAAGGAATATTATAAAAATCTTGATGTGTAATGATTTTTGGTAGATCTCTAATATACGAATAAAAACAAATACTAGAAACGTGTTGCTAAGGTCAAAATTTTGTATTAGTCCATTAAATATTTTCCTTGTTGTGTTTAAAAAATAAAATAGATTATACGTCGTTCCGTCGATATTTTGTTGATTTAATATGATAAAAGGTGATATTAGATGTAACACGAGTAGCATTCATTATCATTATTTACGAGTTACGAATTCTTCGTATCGTTTTAAAATAGTTTCTTTAGCCGATTTTTGTCGTCAATATATTTTATACTAACGAGTTTAAATACGTATTTTTTTCTTTATAATAGTTAAATACCCTCTCGTAGACTATTCTCTATCATATTATTTTTGTGCTTTCCATTGATTCGGTTCATATTGCCCGACTCTCGGAAAGCCGTTGTCTAAGCCTCTTTATTCAGCAGGGTGCGCCGACTTGCAGGCGTGGTCGACTTGAGCTCTGAAAATATTGGTGAAGCCCCTTACACCTCAGCTTTCTGGCTTTAGCAGACTCAAATCAATATAATATGTAGACACATTACTAGCTTGCTCACAAGTATTGAAACGATCTGAAGGTGTTTTAACCTTTATGGTTAACGGCTTAGGTTGAAATGAGAGGAAACCAATTGCATTTCTTGGAATTTCAAATGTTGGATATGTGATATGCGGTATCTTTTAGATATTAACGTTACTAGGATTGTTACAAATTATTTCTATAATATATCAAAAGTAAATGATGCTTAAAATTTTAATAAAATTCTTCCAATATACCTTTAATTTTTAAAGACCACGTGACACTAGTTGGAAACCTGTATCGTAGGGCTTTATCACAAACATACAATTGATGGAAGAATAAACCCAGACAATAGTAAACTTCGTAACTTCTCCATGTTGATTGAATCCACCGACACGATAATACTAGATCGGTTGCATAGCCACTAAGCCCGTTGTGTAAAGTATGTTAATATAGTAAGCTGACCCGGAAAACGTTCTACCATATAAATAAAACAAGTAACCTATGTCCTTCTCCAAGCTCCAATCTGTCTCTATACCGAAATTCATCAAAATTGATTGAGCGGTTTAGGCGTGAAAACATAACAGACAGTTACTTTTTTATTGCTGTAAGACAGCAGACAGGTTGACGGTCTGCTTAGAATTTAGCAGTTAACATCGCCTATGGGTGTTTGAAACACCAGTGACAATGCGAACACGCTGCTGTCCCATAAGGGTACAGGAACTTGGGTTACTAATGCCGGAACACAACACAAGGTTATTATGGCGGCATACTTAAGAGCAAAGGTGGTCGCCATCCAGACGGGCTTGGGGCCCTACCACGTAGCTAGGGGTGGGTTGCTTTGTCGCCCTTTACGACAGGCCGACCCCGGCCGCAGAGGTTGTTAGTATTCTTTCTCTGCCCCTGCACGGATAAAACCTTATTATAAATTATTTTTACATTTATAACATTATTATGGATACTCTACGTTCGTTTTGTATATTTTTACGAGTATTATGTAATTGGTCGAAAACACTTGTACCATAATGTTCCAATAAAAACGAATTGTCGTCTTCAGGGTTCCGTGTAGGCGAACACCGTTTACATTCGCCCACAACGCCACTATTGTGATAATACACTATTCTCGTAGATTCCCTAATCTTATGATCGTAAGATTGGTCTGATGACCTACGTTTGTTTTATACTAAGATAATTTACTTTTATTTTTGAGTGTGAATACGGGTAATTTACTATAAGCTTGCTGTAAATCGACGAAATTGATTAAAAAAATTAATTGCAATATAGTTCGCAATCCCACAAACACACAAAGTTGGAGGCTCTTAGTGCGGAGTTTAGAAAGAGAGAGATAGAGCTGGTTTGTCCACAAGAGAAGGGAACTTATGTGGGGTTATTATGAATGATATAATAAATAATTATAAATACTGTGACAATTGTAGTGTAGGACGCCCTCAGCCCAATAAACTGATGATGTGCGAAAGGTTACCTATCGGTCAGGGCTGGATGAATGTGACAATTCACACAGCGCCATCTAGTCACAAATTAAGCTGCAGAGAGGTTGTGTTATGGGTACTAGACAACTGATATACTTTTCTCTTGTAAATAGATATACTTGTTTATATTACACACAACAACAAAAAGTAAATCGAAAAAATATCAGGAGTTTTCGTACGCGCATGCGCGCTACACCGCTTGCCCCACTTCTCTGCGTGCAAAAATTGTTGTTCCTTATAACTTTATACTAAATGAAAGATATCGCAATAATTTTTTTAGATGAGTATCAAAAGTCTTAGTTATAAAACTTAGAAAATTTATTGAAATCTATCGAGTAGTTTTGCCGTGATGCACGCTGAACTGCAGACCTCTATCATTTTATTTATATAGACTAGCTGTGCCCGCGACTCCGTCCGCGTGGAATAGTGACTGGGCAGCATTTTTTGGTTATATGAGGTCAACTTAAATTGGAAATTCAACCAACTAAGTCCAGCCTAAGCTGAACCCTATTTCATATGATTGATGATATGAATCTGAGGTCAACTTAAATTGGATTTTAAAAAATTTCCGAAACTGATCACTTTTAACAAAAACTATTATAGCTATTATAGCCTAAGTTACTCCTTGGTACATCAGCTATCTGCCAGTGAAACTCCCGTCAAAATCGGTGCAGCCATTTCAGAGATTAGCCGGAACAAACAGACAGGCAAAAATTGTAGAAAACGTTGTTTTGGTATATGTACCGTGCATACGTCCATAATGCACTTAGTAAAAAGCGGTTATTTTAATATTACAAACACCCTTCAATTTTATTTATTTGTATAGATGAAAAATTTAATCTGTATTCACTTATATTCATGACACATATTAGCAGTTTTGAAAATTAATATAATAATAAAAATGTGTTTATCATTAATGTGTTGTTTCGATATCGAACTGATATCGTTCATTTTCATTTGTTAAGCGTGACCTAATGTAATTGATACGCAATACTGTGAAATAATTTCGCAGAGCTAACGTGAGTAATCGCTTAATACACGATGCTTTTGTATTCATTTGTCTTCCTGAATGAACGCCATGACGGGCACCATGTGTCCGACATACTTTCCCCAAGGTCCAGTAAGTATATCACGAATCGTCTAAAAATCGTTGGGGTGACTTTTTTCAAATACTTTCAAGAAATCATTCAAAAATAATGTATGACTTATGAAAACGGCCGAAAACGACTCATTATTTTCCGAAATGTCAGACATTTTTGAAAAATTTTTTATGACGAGTGGCCAGGCTGTACTTAGGGACCGCGTGGATCCTTTGGTTTAGTAAAAAGAGTCGAACGGAGGCCACTGGGGTAAACATTGTTTTTAGTTTGACGTTCCACGTATTCAAGATTGTTCATTACACTAGGTAAAAATGTATCGTAGGGCTCGTCTACAAATATAGAATTGATGGGCAAACACTCAGAGCAAATATATTGTCCTCTGTTGACATTCAATCCACAGGCCAGGCTATTTGATTAGTCGCAGGGTCAGCAGGAAGAATTTTATTTAGACGAATTAAAAATCTAAAATTTGATTAAATTCCTTAAGAGTCCATACTTAGTTGTTATTATACTAGCTGCGATGTTACCTATATCTATCTACTCATATAGATATAGGTACATTATATGGTAAGGCATGTAACAATCTATAGGTTTGATTAATCAAGTCGGGGTTACCACTGTAGCGATGTACCCTGTAAATATTCGAGCGGAGCGTAAACCAGTGTTTAACTGTTTAGTGTAGGCGACTCGCTTCAACTGGCGGGCTGCGCGGGGAATGACAAATGCCACGAGTGCGACGGCGCGTGTGCACGACTGTCACCGAGCGCCTGCTACAGGTTGTTCCATAGTCTGGTATATAGACACCAATCTAGAGGTCATGGGTTCGAATCCCACCGTGGCCACATATCGCTTATGTAGTTTTTCTCGCCTAACCTTGCACAGACGGTGCAAGTAAACATTGTGAGGAACTTATCCATTCCCCCTAGGGGGAAGGCCCGAGGCCAGCGGTGGGACGACATCGGCTGTTATTATTATATTTCACTTATCACTAATTTGATGCCTGTCTATACTGTACGTACTTCGCACGTACTTTATTTACTTCCGTTTATTTAATATCGCCTGTAGTAATTTTTATTAACTTGTTAACTATATAACGGGAAATAAACTTTTCAACTCGCGTCAAACACAATTATTATAGAAGGAAATGATCTTAAACTTATTGATTTTATTTATTTCGACAAAATACTTTAAAACATATGATATATAAATCAAACAATATCAACGCTGAAAAATTATTATAACTACTTATTTATTTTGCGATAATTTATGCGTTCAAAATATTACGGCAAAATTCCATAACGAAAAATGTCGTCAGCCTATTGCAGTAATACTTCGTGTAAGACAAAATATTACGTCATATCCGATTAACAGGTTATAGAAGCATCGCTTAGCTAAATAAAAATAATGATTATGAAGTTCATTATTTAGATAATCTGCATATTTAAAATTCCGTCGTGACGTAAATAAGCAATTACCATACGATCTCAATATGGCACGCAAATAAAGATAAACTAGGCCATCGCGGAATCCAAATGAATAGAAAGTCCCCGCCGCGGTGGATTTAGATTACTGTGAAATAAAGTTTATTGACGGGGGGCTATTCTGAAATTTGTCGCGCTATTGCGGTCGGGGCGTGGGCGATACGAATGAGTTCATTGGACACTCCCGGTACGCAGGCACGCGGAAATGATGTTAAAATTACATTTACAATCTTCTCCTTCGAGTGCCAGTGATTGATAAGCTGAAAAGTAATAGACTAGTATGGTACGGTCATATAATGCGAAGAGAAGAATGTCAAATAACAAGGAAAATGCAAGAAATTAGAGTGGATGAATACAAAAGGAAAAGATGGATGAATTGTGTATAAGATGATAAGGCAAAAAAGGTGTGAATATTGAGATAATAACTAATATTTTTTTATTGCTGTGGGACAGCAGACAGGCTGACGGCCCGCTTAGAATTTAGCAGTTACCGTCGCCTATGGGTGTTTGCAATGCCAGTGGCATCACGAACACGCTGTTGTCCCATAAGGGTACAGGAACTTGGGTCACTAATGCCGGAACACAACAATTATGGCGGCATACTTAAGACCAAAGGTGGTCGCCATCCAGACGGGCTTGGGGCCCTACCACGTAGCTAGGGTGGGTTGTTTTGTCGCCTTTTACGACAAGCCGACCCCGGCCGCAGACTTTCTCCGACCCTGCACGGATAATACTGGGATCAGGGCAGGAAGAAGAAGAATCTTCTCCTCCCGAGCTTTGAAGACTGAGTTTGAGTATTGTCATTGTCACCGTAAAAATATTTTGTGCACATTTGTGTATCAGTGTATATCTATCTATACCTCGTGCAAATAGAATTAGGTCAGATGATTTTTTTTATGTTCTAAATTGATATCTTAAGACTAAATTAATGTTGAAACAAATTCTGTGTCTATGTAAGTGATTGTGTGATGTGTAATGATTTATAATATAATATAAGATATATATAGAGCATAAACATAGTTAAATGAAATATATATTGTTTGTGCCTTACACTAGTATAATGTTGAAATTTCATTATAATTATGTAATTATAAGAGATTCTAATCGAATATTTCGTATAAAATGGAACAAAGGAATTGGAAAACCACGAAGTTGATAATTTATTAAACCTAATCGACTTACTTGGCAGTCCAAGAACTCCGTTTCGAACTGAGCCTCACTGACTAAGCTAAACCCTATTTCGAAATAACACCAAATAATATTTGAACCATCTGGTCTTATTCGTGTAATAGCTTACCTAATACAACACTAACTCGCCTGGGCCCTAGTTCGAGAAAATAGCAAGGAAAGGGCTAACCCTACGGGTGTCCCTAAGGACACCCGTAATTTATTTTTAAATTAAATCGCAGAAGGAGAAACAACACTGACTAATAAATCACTACGTCGGAGTTTTACTGAATTTAAAATATCGCGGATCGCGGGATAGCAAATAGACCAAGCGATCTACAATAGGAAAGATCAAAACTGGCCTTATTCAGATCCAAAACAATGCAAACCACCATAATCAATCCTCTAAATAGAAACAAATATCACGCGACGCGAAGCCTGGAGGTAGTCTCCGGCTGTTTCTACTATCTTCGAATCGTGAGTTTCCTCGTCCACTCCTCGCGGCCTCCCGACTCAGAGCCCCCCCCCCCCCCCACTATTCTAACCTCATTCCTTATATGCTTCGCCCAATACAATCCCTTAACTATATTTCAAATTTCGTTCACTCGCCATAGGAAAAATGTTAAACATTTCGGTGCGTGCCACAGTAAAATCCTATTACAGTATGTCAACATTGTTATTTTTATTAAGAAAAACTAAATAGATAATGACTACATCATCAAACGTCAAGAGCTGTTAAACAGAGTTGTTAACACATACACATTTAATACGACTTAGGCTTCAACCAAGACTCTAGACTTGCAGAATCGTCGCCCTATCCTTCTACACGAAATTGCCATACTGTCCCTCCATTATCCTGTGTCTTCAATAACAAGCACACTTTCAGGAATCTGTTGTGTGTTAGTGCTGTAGACAGATTAAAATTGTAGAATATAAACAGAGAGGACATGCCTGAAGTTTTCTGCCTACTTACAAGTTTATCCAATACCATCGACGTTTTCCTTAATTTTATAGTATTGCTTCAGTATAAAATAGTTGTATTAACAAGTTAATACCGTCACATCGGCCTGTCGTAAAAGGCCACAATACAACCCATCCTAGCTACATGGTAGGGCTCTAAACCTGTATGGATCGCGACCACCTTTGGTCTTAAGTAAGCCACTATAATAACTTTGTGTTGTATTTCCGGCATTAGTGACCCAAGTTCCTGTATCCTTATGGGATAGCAGCGTGTTTGCGCTGCCACTGGCGTTGCAAACACCCATAGGCGACGGTAAATGCTAAATTCTAAGTGGGCCGTCAGCCTGTCTGCTGTTTTATGGCCTTTCGAGTCATTGTTTTATACATATTATATTTACTCCTAATTTTTATAAGACAAAAAGGGTTGTATGTATCAAACAACCGACTGTTTTTTACTTGTGTGTTTGTTTTATAACTGGTTATATTTTCCGACAATCACACAGAATGGTTATGATTTATGATGTTATTGGTTCTAGTAAATATGTTTATTGTATTCATAAATAGATCTGGCGATGTTTTCCGTAGTCGCAAATGCACTGTTTGCAATAAACTAAACGGCTTTATGCACACGCTCCGCAGCGATCTTAGCTTGTTTTAAACAACTGTCATAACATTCCAAATACTCTGTTCCGAGGCATAAAATACTGGAATACCGAATTTGTACAACTATCTAGTTTATTTTTTTCCCCACTCAACTCTGGTTTACTTAATGTTACTACAGTTGCCGGACAGTTTTAATAGATTTTTACATTTTATCAGACACATTAAAGAACTATTAAAAGTGTCCGCCAACTGAGGTAACATTTTTATAGGTCCCAAGTATCATATATTATATAAAATTCAGCTTTTACACTATAACGCGTCTGGAAAGGGGTTGCAACTGTACTAAGTGTCCGGCAATGGACGACGTAATTTCGAAGAAAATCTCAGAGTTAACCTTTATACTTTAACGAATACTATTTTATACGCCTTTACTTCCTTCCATCTGCCAAAGTAACCATTCTCCACTCCAGTTCTTACATGTGTTTGGGACATGCACAGAGAAACTTTCAACTTTTATAAAATGACGAAGGTTTTGCCATCGCGGGCTCTTGCTCTAGATGTTCTCTCCACAAAATACGCGTCTAATGTATGGGGAGTAACCTATATTTTGTGTCTGAGGCGAATATTTTACACACGATGCGGTAATTTTGGCTACTTCACTTGCGCACGCTCGATTTATGAATCGTAAAAGTTCATAAACGACCCTTACGGAAACGTTATACGCTCGCGTATATCATTAATAATGGATAATGGTCCCACAATCGGCAGCATAATCACGGCATACTTTGCTCCGTGCCTCTACGGCCAGAGGCGACCTGTCGTATAAGGCCACAAAACATCCCTTAGCTACGTTTTAGCCTCAAGCCCGTCTAGATGTTAACGATTTCTAAATGTATTTACTACGACAGCTGGGGTCAGTAATCTAACTTCGCCGCTGTATGGAGAAATTTCATGTATAACACCTTCCGATTATATCCTGTATGTCGCTCACACTCGTCCATGTCTCTTGTGTCTTGACACTATATGGAAACATGCGACAGCGTAGATATGCTGTAGTAACATACGCGATCCGCATGCGGCTCTTTGACTCTTCGGCTACGGCTATTCCGCGAAATGTTTAGTCCAGGTACGGAATATTAGAAAGAAAGAAAGAAAGAAAACGTTTTATTTAGGACACCATAATACACATATATACATTAATAATCCACTTAGAAAACTGTCCTAAATTGGGACTAGCTCAGCATATGCTGATTTTAGATATAAAATCAGCGCTGGTCTTCCGCTAGCCCCGTGGAGTAATGTCACGAACAAACGTGAAACTTTTAAAAGTTCAATAACAAAATGGCATAGAAAAGTCAACATAACATATGATTAAACATAAATAATATTATAGATATTAATTGCAGTTTAAACTTCACTCCAAAAATAACTATTGAAACATTATAGTTATCTTGAAAAATTGTAGTTAATAAAAAACTAAAAAAACATACTTTTATAAAAAAAACTAAAAGGAAAAATAACTTTCAATAAATTTAAATTAAGGATAGTGGGATTAAAAAAAATGCATTTTATTGTAAAAAAGTGTGGGGTGCCAATTGCTATTTTGAAAATATATTAAAAATCGCCCCAAAGGAATCGGTTGCAAACAAATAATTACAAACATACAAGTTAAGCCATTAAAAAGCATGTAAAAACATTTCTAAAATAACTAGTACATCGATCGAGAGATCCACTTAAAATTAATATAAAAAAAAGAAAGTATATTATTATAGTATAAAAAAATTATATTTTAGATCAGATTTTAAAATAAACAATAAAATACAATAATAAATATGCAAACTTAAAAGGGAACAGTTTAGAAATAGTCTGGAACTGATATATTTATCTTTTAATTAATCCTTATGAACAATTATTACTTATTATCTATAATTATACCAATAATAATGCTAAAGCTATGTTAAAAATGGCTCTTTTAATAAATTGTTGTCAAATCGCATACACAACCTCTCAATTCATTTTAAACTGTGTCGTTGTAATAATTTTAATTTAAACAATGATATAATCGATTACAAATGCAACAATAGCGTTATCGATTAGTCATCGGTTAGAATTATTAAGCAAACATAACTCATCCATGTGGGGAGGATAAAAGTATATGATGTACAATATTGTCCCCGTCGTTCTCTTGGTTAGATAGCAAGGACAGTTTGAATGTTTGCCCATGGTGGACGTGTTTGAACTTTGAACAGTCCAGGGCTGAACGTATCACTTCGGATTTAATTGAAAATCTGTTGTGATGTGGCCATATGTCGCCGATACTCCGGTCGTAAATCAACATGTTGATATCATCTCATGGCGGGACAAAATAAACTTTCATATAACGAGGGTCAGATGTAATATTTGCATATAACATGCAGGATGCATTGCTGTAAGCTCCTCTGGTTCAGTTGTCATCTTTGGGGTGGAATAGAGTGTTACACTCACTGGTATGCTTAAACTCCTCGCGAAATTTTTCTTTATTTACAACTAGCTGGGCCCGCGACTCCGTCCGGAATAGTGACTTTGGGCAGCATTTTTTGGATAAAGCTTATCGTTTATTTTGGATTACAAACCATATAAACCCTAAAATATAAATAAATGAACAATGCAAACAGTCAGTGTTATCGAATGCAACTGATACACCATGCGCCTCCGGAATACGTGAGTTCGAACCTACAAAGTCCAGCCTAAGCTAAACCCTATTTCATATGATTGATGATATAAATCTGAGGTCAACTTAAATTGGAATATTAAATTTCCGAAACTTATCATTTTTAACAAAAACTATATTTTTTTCTAAAATAAAAATAGCCTAAGTTACTCATTGTTACATCAGCATCTGCCAGTGAAAGTCCCGTCAAAATCGGTGCAGCCATTTCAGAGATTAGCCGGAACAAACAGACAGACAAAAATTGTAAAAAATGTTGTTTTAGTAAAAAGCGGTTATTTTAATATTACAAACAAACACTCCCAATTTTATTTATTTGTGTAGATTAATTGTATTATTGACATTTTATATTGGCGTAATGGCTAACACATTTTGGAAAGCCCGCGCAGAATACGGATTCGTTTCTCGTCCTGATTCTCGATTCTCTATTGTACATAGACCATGTACAATATGTATTTATTTATAAAATAAATATATAATAGTAACATATCCGTTATCTAGTACTCGTAACACAACTGCTCTACTTTGTGTATAGTTGTTACATTATATGTATCTATTTATTATATGTGTGTGTATCAAACTTTATGCATTTTATGTTCTTCGATCGCATTATAGATACATTCAATAAATGAGAAATTTAATGCATCAATAACATTTTCCATTAGTGGTGTTAATAAAATAAGGCGAGTGTGAATGGAAGTGTTAGACCTAGGCGGACGTTTCGAGACCAGATCAGGGACGTCTTGAAAAAAGGTCAGGTCAAGAGTACCCTAAACCGAAGGGCATGTATGAAGGTAATAATGAAAGTGGACGAAACGAAACAAGTATGTAAGGATCGTAGCAAGTGGAAAGAAGTGGTCTCTGCCTACCCCTACGGGAAAGAGGCGTGATTATATGTATGTAAAAAATGAGACCGTATCCCACGTTTACGTGCGATGTGCGAGTACGTGTTCAATAAAGTGGTGATTGGTTGAAAAATGCAGTGAAATTTCTACTAACCACAGTAAATAACCCAGTATTACTTTTTTATAACTGAAGAACAGGCGACCAGCTGACGACCTACTTAATAATAAGCAGTTGCCATCGCCTGTGGACGTTTGCGACGCTGCCTTCCCAAAGGGTTACTTACTGCGAGTATTAAATTATAACAACGATGACTCGGTAAAAATAATAATCGAAACTTCTATACATTGCGTGTGCATATACATACGTCGGTCTCTCAACTATCAGTTTTATTTCTTTAAAATACAGTGTAAACTCTATATATAAGGACAATTAAAGGACTGAGA
Source organism: Malacosoma neustria (assembly GCA_963693495.1). Lineage (NCBI taxonomy): Eukaryota > Metazoa > Arthropoda > Insecta > Lepidoptera > Lasiocampidae > Malacosoma > Malacosoma neustria. The sequence goes on from OY856381.1 coordinate 16,301,443, forward strand.
ATTCTTCTGTGTTATAGAGAGTGGTCGTTAAATGGAGAGAATAACGATATTATTTTACTATTCTATAATAATATGTATGTATTTACTAATATAGTACACATTTTATACACCAACATTATTATTCTAATATAAGTCTATTATCTTCCTGTGATGGTTTTCGCTGCTCCAATATTTTAATTGTATTTTACTTATATCTTGAGATACTGCCAGATCAACTTGATTATATAGAAAGAATTTTTCTAAATGTGTCCCTGCATCAAGTGCTTGTTTGATGCTTGGTGGAGGGACAGGGTCGTCTGTTTCATCTTCTTCATCCACCTGTTGTTCCTCGGTGTTTATAACGCTGTATTGTTGTCGTTAAATAGAGTGAGTCTAACGCTATGTAAAGTCTATTTTTGTATAAAAAAACAAGGTAAACCAACCAAAGTCAAACAATTTCGACGTTTTAAGGAGTTGGTCGTTAAATCGAGTGACGTTATAACGAGTTTTCGCTGTACTAGCTTTAACACAAAATATCTGTGTGCAACATTATACAGTGGCCCTAACGGTGGCGTAATGAGCTTAATTTATGACTTATTTACGACACGGCTGCTGTAGTGGCGTTATATGGTCATGACTGTGTGTTAGTTTTGCAAGTTTTTTTTATTGTTGTAGGTCAGCAGACAGGCTGACGGTCCAGTTAGAATTTAGCAGTTACCGTCACCTATGGGTGTTTGAAACGCCAGTGGCATTGCGAACACGATGCTGTCCCATAAGGGTACAGGAACTTGGGTCACTAATGCCGGAACACAACACGAAATTATTATGGCGGCATACTTAAGATCAAAGGTAGTCGCCATCCAGATAGGCTTGTAGCTCTACCGCGTAGCTAGGGTGGGCTGTTTTGTCGCCTTTTACGATAGGCCGATTCCGACCGCAGATGTTTGTATTCTTTCTCCGCCCCTACACGGATAATACCACAAAATATTTTTTTATTTGTATCGTGTTCGATTTTTGTATATTCTCAAATAAAAATTAAATAAATAAGCACACTGGAACAATTCATACAGAGCCATCATCTAGTCCCGAAGCAAATAGCATATCAATTGTGTTATGGATACTAGATAACTAATGTACTACATATATAAATTTTCTTTTGTAAATTTTAAATACATATACACCCACACGCGAGGTGGGTATCGAACCCGTGACCTCCGCAAGCATACCGAAATGCATTAGCCGCTACGCCACGAAGGTTGTCAGCTGTTTTTCAAATAGATTGACATTAAACTTTTATTGTTTTATTCATTATCGAAAATGAAGCGGACACATAAAGAGAATATCGTAGCAGTAATTGCATCACCGTATATCGTTGTGGGCCATTCATCAACTACGATTTTAAGTGGCTGTAAAATCCAGTCTTTTTGGATTTTTTTTTTCTTGCGTTTGTGTGCGTCGCTCTTATGAAAATGAAAATCTCAGCGATAAATCTTTTCAGTCAGTTTCAGTTTCTGGAAACATTTTAAATACTAGTTACTTAATTATTACCTAGTTACTTACATTACTGTACTCAGAGTTGTTTGATAAAACTTCTATTGCTAGCCAACTGCAGACCCAATTAATATTGGCTCATAGCCAATTTATGAAAGTTAACCATATTATTTTGTGCTAAACATTATTTAGAATATTTCTGTTATTTTATTTTTAATGTTTTTGTTTATCTTATAAAATGAAAGATTCATGCGATTAGTTCATTTAGTTTTTCATATGTTTATCCAATTTATTTATCTATAGTTAATTTATTATTAAGCTTATAATATCAGCCCTTAGCGTCCCAGTACTGGACTAGGACATCCACTTAGCGGGAGCGGGCAGTATGTATACCCGCCACGCTTGATTAAGGCGGCTTGGCGGGTTACTCATACCGGTAAACCTATTTATCTGGATATGTAGGTTTCCTCACAATCAGTAAAATAAATAAATGTACTGGCACAATTCACACAGCGCCATCTAGACCCAAAGTAAGCATAGCACTTGTGTTATGGGTACTAGACAACGGTACATATAATTTTTTTAACTAATACATATTATACATAAACCTCCCAAACGCAAGACGGGAGTCGAACTCATAACCTCCGCATGCGTACCGAAGTGCGTTAGCCGCCACGCCACGGAGGTTGTCAAAATCAGTACTGGGCAATTTTACTATAATATGCATATTAGGTGAGAAAAGCTGCCTAAAAACCTCTAGATTAGCCTCCGAGTGTAATACCACTACTAGCAGGTACCATTAAGCTTTAGTAGCATTAAGCTTACATTTGGGAATACTTGAAGATTTTCTTTTCTTGCCACGATCTCCTGTATCTCTCTCTTGTAATGTGTGCGTCCATTGGCGGGCATAATATTTTTCCGGTCGGATTCTGTTCGATTTAAAAAAATACGCATTTAAGTACTTAAATAGAATAAATATTGATATATTGATAAATATTGATACGTCGTGACTATGTACGGAAACGTCGCCACTCTGCGGCGCCCTGAAAGTTTTTTGGCAACCCATCAATGAATATACGCAGGACATAACCAATCGTAAGACAGGGAACGTTCTCGCGTACATAAAACTGGGAAAACTTTTCTAGTTTAAGTCACGTATCACAGCGCCCTCTCCGTCCTACACTTAGTGACGGTCTAATTTTTTTTATATATCGATAATAATGGTATTATCGACATAATTTTACTTCCTGTGAGCTGGCAAAGACAATAATTTGCAGTCTTTTACGAGTTTCTAGAGTTTTAGGTAAGTCTTGTTCTTATTTCTGGCTTTTTGAAGTGTTAACTTCTTATGGTTCGTTACGTAACGCGTTACGGCGCCAGTATGTCTGGCTTCCATTTCTCTCACGCATAGGGCAGCGGTAGGCAGGCTCCTCCTCTCTCACTCTAACCCATAGCGCTAGATCTATTCGAGTAGCGACTTTATTACAATGAAATACAGTTGAGTTCTTTTTTCTTTATAAAGAATCTACATTAGGGAATAATTTAATATAATTTTGAAACAGTTTTAGGAATAATTGCAAATTCCTAAACTTTATTAATAAATAACCTTTCCTTACATTATCATATTAATATACATAAAATTTAAGTAAACACCCTAGCTACGTGGCAGGGCCCCAATCCATATCGATGGCGACCACCTTTGGTCTTAAGTATGCCGCCATAATAATCTTGTGTTGTGTTCCAGCATTAGTGACCCAAGTTCCTGTACCCTTATGCGACAGCAGCGTGTTCGCGATGCCACTGGCGTTGCAAACACCCATAGGCGATGGTAACTGCTAGTCTAAGCGGGCTGTCAGCCTGTCTGCTGTCCTACAGCAATAAAAAACATAAAAATATTTCGATAATTTTTTTTTCGTTTCAAGCATTGATTAAAGTTATTATCAAATTTAATGAATTTACATCTCTAATCTCTGGTATCTAGTAAAAAGACCACCTAGTAAGAAATTTGCGCCAGTTCCACCCCTAACTAAAACCCTTAACGCCTTAACTTGTTTGTCCAACTTTAAGGGATTTACTAAGAAATATCCCAACTTGGTTGCGGCGTGCGTTTAATCTCAAATCAAAACTTGGGTACTTACCGTTGTAGCAGTTATATAAGTAGTGGTGGATTTTCATCGATGATTTGTATTGATATTGTTGTATCTCACTGATTACGATATCTCATGCCTAAGGCATTACATAATAGATTAGTAGAGAAAGGTAGTAGTAATAGAATGGCATTTGGGGATTGTAATCAAATCCTGGCAGTTAAACTAATTCACTCTTAACGTTATTTTTTATATATGACTAGCTGATCTGGCAGACGTTGTTCAGCCATACAAATTAAAAAAAAAACATTGCCTTCTATTGGATACGTACTCAATCCAGTCAACTAATTACCTTATACCGTCATCTGTTAGAATCTTATCGAACTAACAGATAATTATGACTCTTTGTCAGATAAACAAATAATTCGCAATAAAATTATACATTATATACTGCAATTATAAATTGAGATATTAACTATCCTATCTTTCAAGTTGGATGAAACTGCACACAGTGTGCAAAATTTTATTAAAATCGGTTCAGTACTCAAGGAGTCTATAGCGGACAAACAACGTAACACGTAATTTATATATATTAAGAAGATATACCTAGTCAGGTCATAAATTCTGTCACATGTTTAATGTAAAATAATTGTAACAAGTTTATTCATTATGTAACCATTTATATACCAAAATGAACTTAACAAAACATAGATTCTTATGACATTAAAGTTTATTCAAAATGACCTCCGTGATTTTGAATACAAGCCTTCAATCTGCGCGGCCAGTCCTCTATCGCAGCACGAACGAGGTCCATGTCAATATCGGCGGCTGCCTTAATCAAGGATGTCTTGAGTGACTCCAAATTGGGATGAGGCTTTGAGCACACCTTTTCCTCCAAGTGTTGCCATATCTTGTAATCTAACGGATTCAAATCTGGACTGGAGGAGGGCCAGTCTTCGTGCCGGATGAAGTCGATTTCACGCGCCGCCAGCCAGTCTTGTGTGCTCTTCGCTCTATGAGCTGGCGCCGAATCTTGTTGGAATACCCAGTGCCTGTTATTGAACATGGTATGAGAAACAGGTTCCACAAGGTTCGTCAGGACTGTATTTTGATACACAACAGCATTCGTTTTTACACCTTTCTCACAAAAATGTACCTCTGTTAAGCCCCAATAAGAAACTCCCAACCATACCATGAGCGAGGATGGAAAATGACCTCGTTGGACACGCGGAATACGGTTGCTCGCTTCTTCACTACTGTGTGCGTACACCTTATCATTTTGTTTGTTGTAGCTCTCTTCTACGGTAAACATTTTTTCATCCGAAAAAAGAATTTCCCGATATTTTTTTCCCGCGTACCGCTTCAACAAAGCGCGGCATCTCTTCAGTCTCAGGTCCATTAGACGAGCATTCAAACGATGTCCTGTTTTTCTTCGATATGCCCGAAGCCCTAAGTCTTCATTTAACACCCTTTTCACCGTGGTTCTGCTTAACCCCATCTGAAGGGCCAACAGTTTCTGCTTACGTTTGGGATTTCTTTGAATTCGTGCCTTCACAGCTTTTATCACTGCTGGAGTCCTAACAGACCGAGGGCGACCACTTCTTGACCTGTCATCTACACTAGAGTCTTCATTGTATCGTTTAATGGTACGATAAATGAATCTTTTGGTTATATTCAAATTTTTCAGTATGTTAAAAATTTGAATTGGCGCGTAACCGCAACGATACAACGCAATAACTGCAACACGGTCTTCTTTAAGCGTCCACTCCATATTTAAAAAATGAGTAAAATTCTAAAAGTATACATTTTTATTTTCATGAACAATTCGAGATTCGAATTCAATAAACTTTTTTGTGGCCAGCATTCTAAAAGAAAAGTTTTTACTGTGTGACAATACTTATGACCTGACTAGGTATATTAAGATTAAGTGGGAGGTTTGTACAATATACTTGAGTATACCGATTATATATAAAGGGCAATATCTTACTTCATTGATATTTAAAAGATCGGCAAACACGACGAACTCCGATTGAGAGCATTATCGGTGGCGAAAGGCTAGTCAAATAATGTTTTTCATAAGCCAAGAATGCGCAGAGCAAAAGGACTTTTGGTTGCCATTTTAAATTTAGTTTTCTAGTTTATTCTCGCTAAATCTTGCCTTGGCTTACAGCATATTACACCAGACAACATGTAATAAATTGCCAATATTCTGTTGGTCTCAATGAAAAAAGCGATGCCAAAAAAATTTCTTTACCCTTTTTTTAAATAAATATAATTGATGAAATATGTTTTCGTCACCTAGACAAACCGTTTACACCTTATATAGGTATTAAATAAAATTATACATGATAACTGTAGTCGTTTGTTGCTTATATTTTTGTAAGATTACGAGTGTTTGTGGTGAAATTATAACCTGTTGTAGCTGTTCTATTACGCATAATGATTAACCTACTGACTGGTAGACTCTTTCGTAACCTTTGAGATCGATATATTATTAATGTGCCACATATCATGATTGTAATCTAACAACCTTGTGTACAAAGGAATAATTGTATATTTACACATTGGTAGCGGACTGCAACTATATAATTTTTAGGATTCGTGTTTAAATATGAAATTGTATTGTAACAATTAAAAACTATTATTTGTTATTGACCCTCGCTTTGTCTATATTGATTTCTGGCATAAAAATAAGAGTTTTGGATAAAGAGGAGACCTGCTCCTGCTCCTTTCTATCCGTGCAGGGGCGGAGAATGGATATTAATCTCTGCGGCCAGGGTCGGCCTGTCCTAAAAGGCGATAAAACAACCCACCCTAGTACGTAGTAGGGTATCTAGTACGTGGTAGGGCCTCAAGCCCGTCTGTCTGGATGGCGACCACCTTTGGTCTTAAGTATGCCGCCATAATAACTTTGGGTTATGTTCCGGCATTCCAGCAGCGTGTTCACGATGCCACTGGCGTCGCAAACACCCATAGGCGATGGTAACTGCTAAATTATAAGCGGGCCGTCTGCCTGATTGCTGTCCTACAGCAATAAAAAAAAGTGAGTATGGAGTTTTTGACTCAAATTCTGTTAAATTTCAAACAAGAACAGCTGCGTCGTATCGTGATGAGTCAGTGGTTTTTCCATTACATGTACGTACGTAGATTACCGTAGCAGGTTCAGTAATAATTTTGCTATCAAGGAGCCGGTGTGCGTTATTATACTGGGCCTCAAGTTGTTTACTTCACTGCTAGGGCTCTGCTGTTGTATATTGCCTTAGGCAAAAATCGTCTGAATGCCTTTTTTACGTCAGTGCCCTATGGCTACACTTTCCTTGTGCAAGGAAGATATAGAATTTACAGAGACGATCTTCTGGAGTAGCCAGAATCTTATACTACAGTGCATTTTTTGTCTGACTGTCTGTCAGTTGACTTTTGATTTCGTAGAATTTCTATTTCGATTTTTCTTAAATAATATTCATAAAAACACTTACCTATTAACAGCTCATTTTAATATTTAATTTCAACATTTCTGTTTCACTAATTATATCTTACGTAATACATAATTCGTTCGTGCTACGTATGAGTTGCCTCAAAGTAATTTCGATTTTGTTTGGGCTATATCGCTTAGGTCTTAATAATTATTGTTGTACGTAGCAAACTCGTTCGTTTCCAACGTTATAAATATAATTATCACATATCTCAGTATACCTGAATTCTGCACAAAGATAGCAATTTACGATACTAGAAATAACAAAGAATAACAATTGTATAAGACCGTTATCATTTAAGCCGTTTTACTATGGCGTCACTATTACGATAAATCATGTTTTATTGATAATAATTTATTGTATTCATTATGTTTATTAGCAAATGTTTGTAATCGCTTTGTTCGAATTATTTAGCGCATCCTCCATCCAGTAGTATTTATTTTAATTTTTTAAATTTATTTATCAAATTCACAGTTATTATATTCATTGGCTTAATAAAAATAACAGTACAAAAAACCACCTAGGTTTGTGCAATGCCATCGAAACTTAAGTCTACGCACGTTCAAATGATTAATTACAATTAGGTTACAAATTCTCTAAAAAGTATTTTTTAAGTGATGTTTTAATTTTTTTTTTTGTTATATTATCTCTTATATTTCTTGGTAAAACGTTTAATAATCTTGTTAGTAAAATATATAATAATAGTAAAACTTGTGTTTGGAATAATTCCACAGTTAAGTTTCAAATCTGCTACCCTTCGAGCGTATTTCGGATGCCCTATACTCAGAAATAATCAATAATACACAATAATAAATAAATACTGTCTAATTTGTGTTTTCCTATTTTATTGTAAACTAGCCGCCCCCGCTCGGTTCGCTGGTCGAATAACAGAAAAAATTAAATGGAAAAAATATGAGAAGTTTTCGTACGCATGCGCGCTACGCCGCTCGCCCCACTTCTCCGCGGTAAGAAAACACTGACTGCGTAGTGCTTGTAAAAATCGTTGTTTCTTAAAACTTTAATAACTTTATATTAAATGAAGATATCGAAATAATTTTCAAAGGAATCAAACCCATGAGCCCTTTATCGGTCCCATTTGCGCAAGCCACAGCGTCACGGTGGTCGTTAAATAAAAACAATAAAAATTTATAATTGTAATATTGAATGTTTTTATTTTGTTCACAGGCGTGACAATGAGAGAGAAAAGAGGCGGCGCTATGAGCAAAATGCAAAAGCTTAGAAAGCGCCTCTCCCTTAGCTTCGGTAGACTGTGTAAGTATTATATCTTATTGGAACTTTAGTACTGCGATGGAAATTTTTAAATTAAATAAAAAGTAGTCTTTAAGCCATTATAAAATATCTCAGCAACATGTTATACTTTTGAAGTAAATAATAAAAATTACATTTACAATTCAAATCTATAATATATAGTTACGAAATGTTTAATAAATTCAGTTAAAATCATAATATAGCGAAAATTAATGCGTGTGTTCTAAAATAAATATATTTCTTTCTAATAAGCTCTTGATTTAATTTAAAGATGAAGAGTTTCTTACTTTAACGCCCGTATCGATTTCATGCGTTCTTTGTTCGTACATGGTAATTAGGGATTCTAAACTTTTTTAAATAACTATTTATTAGTGTTAATTGGTTTCGAAAAATAAATAAATTGTTGATTTATTTCTAATGCACATTTGGTAGTAACAATTATTCTAACTAAATATATCTTCTACTAATATAAAACTGGATAACTTACTCCCTCCGAGAGTGATGAAGTGACGAATTTCCCTTTTGATGTTAATTTGTGCTTCACTTGATTTTTATGTAGCTTATCCCTATAATTCGTTTTGTTCGGCTTAATTTTTGACCACATTTTACATACATATCGAAGTTCGCCAGGTGCTTACGTGCGAAAGAAATGTCTGGCTATGCCGCGTCCGCCGGGCCCCGGCAGGAGCGGTAGACCCAAAAAGTGCTGGCTGGACGTCGTAAAGGGTGATATGTGTGCCAATGGGCTCACTACCAGGGCTGCTGAAGATCACGCGAAGTGGAGTAGAAAAAGTTGGAAAGCGGACCTCGGGAACCGAAACGAAAGTTTGGGTGACAATCGGGACATAACGCTGGGATGATGATGATTTTTACTGTTATTTATAAGGTTATAGTCAAATATTAGAGGGTTTTCAAATACATATAATATGATATCTAATAAAAAAACGTGGTAGGTAAAGGCTTGTTATATGAAAATTAGTGGTTAAGTGTTAAATGTTGATAATATGTCATTTAACATGCTTAAAATATCACGCAATGACAGCGTCAGTCGAAAATAATTTGCTGTTACTATTATCAATTGAGTGAAGTGAAGGCTGTTTTCCCACAAACTTATACCAATCTATAATTATGTAGTATTCCGTTTAGTTTTCACTATAATTACCAGAAGAATGTTGAACTTGAAAGTAGATGAGTAGAATGTGTAATGCACGATTGTGGGTTTGTGAAGTGACAGGTGAATAATGCCAGGATAGAATAAAATGAAAAAGAGACACATTGTGCCGACCCCAAATCATTTGGAAAAGGCCAAGGTATAATGATGATCATTAAAATGTAAGTGCTGTTCATGTATGCTGAAACATGAATCAAAATCCGAAAAAAATATCCGTGCAGGGGCGGAGAAAGAATACTAACCTCTGCGGCCGGGGTCGGCCTGTCGTAAAAGGCGACAAAACAACCCTAGCTACGTGGTAGGGCCCCAAGCCCGTCTTGGTTGGTCTCGGTGACCCAAGTTCCTGTACCCTTATGGGACAGCAGCGTGTTCGCGATGCCACTGGCGTTGCAAACACCCATAGGCTACGGTAACTGCTAAATTCTAAGCGGGCCGTCAGCATGTCTGCTGTCCTATAGCAATAAAAAAAATAAAAAAGCGCTTAAAAGCTGTAAAACGTAGTTTGGATTATGTAACTATGAACCTATTAAAAAACTATGACACTATCTAAATGACTATGCACTATCTAAACTTGCAAGTGCAGTGAATGTATTAAGCACAGTTGCTTATATTCAGTCCGTAAACCTTATTTCACACCCCTAGCCTGAAATGACTGACGAATCTTATCCCTTAACTTTTTAAAGATTTCCTACACTACGACATCTGCCGTACCGGTCATATACACATTATACCTAGTCAGGTCATAAGTATTGTCACACAGTAAAAACTTTTCTTTTAGAATGCTGGCCACAAAAAAGTTTATTGAATTCGAATCTCGAATTGTTCATGAAAATAAAAATGTATACTTTTAGAATTTTACTCATTTTTTAAATATGGAGTGGACGCTTAAAGAAGACCGTGTTGCAGTTATTGCGTTGTATCGTTGCGGTTACGCGCCAATTCAAATTTTTAACATACTGAAAAATTTGAATATAACCAAAAGATTCATTTATCGTACCATCAAACGATACAATGAAGACTCTAGTGTAGATGACAGGTCAAGAAGTGGTCGCCCTCGGTCTGTTAGGACTCCAGCAGTGATAAAAGCTGTGAAGGCACGAATTCAAAGAAATCCCAAACGTAAGCAGAAACTGTTGGCCCTTCAGATGGGGTTAAGCAGAACCACGGTGAAAAGGGTGTTAAATGAAGACTTAGGGCTTCGGGCATATCGAAGAAAAACAGGACATCGTTTGAATGCTCGTCTAATGGACCTGAGACTGAAGAGATGCCGCGCTTTGTTGAAGCGGTACGCGGGAAAGAAATATCGGGAAATTCTTTTTTCGGATGAAAAAATGTTTACCGTAGAAGAGAGCTACAACAAACAAAATGATAAGGTGTACGCACACAGTAGTGAAGAAGCGAGCAACCGTATTCCGCGTGTCCAACGAGGTCATTTTCCATCCTCGCTCATGGTATGGTTGGGAGTTTCTTATTGGGGCTTAACAGAGGTACATTTTTGTGAGAAAGGTGTAAAAACGAATGCTGTTGTGTATCAAAATACAGTCCTGACGAACCTTGTGGAACCTGTTTCTCATACCATGTTCAATAACAGGCACTGGGTATTCCAACAAGATTCGGCGCCAGCTCATAGAGCGAAGAGCACACAAGACTGGCTGGCGGCGCGTGAAATCGACTTCATCCGGCACGAAGACTGGCCCTCCTCCAGTCCAGATTTGAATCCGTTAGATTACAAGATATGGCAACACTTGGAGGAAAAGGTGTGCTCAAAGCCTCATCCCAATTTGGAGTCACTCAAGACATCCTTGATTAAGGCAGCCGCCGATATTGACATGGACCTCGTTCGTGCTGCGATAGAGGACTGGCCGCGCAGATTGAAGGCTTGTATTCAAAATCACGGAGGTCATTTTGAATAAACTTTAATGTCATAAGAATCTATGTTTTGTTAAGTTCATTTTGGTATATAAATGGTTACATAATGAATAAACTTGTTACAATTATTTTACATTAAACATGTGACAGAATTTATGACCTGACTAGGTATACTGTTATATCTTAGATTGTATTGTAAATTAGTTACTAAAGGATATAAGACATTACCCAATTTATTATATTATGCATGCATTAGTTCTAGCACAATAACGTAACCTTATTACACAAAGCTATTACACGAAGATTACACCGTACCTTACCCAGCTCAATTTGATTATGCTCTGTACCTACCGCGCGCCACGTGATTAAGTTAAACATGCATCGGTTCCCTTAGAGCTGATCTTGTTAAGCTAGATCTTGGTATTAATATCTTAAGTTAGGTAAGTTGATTTTACAAAATTAAATGTTCATTCTGTACCCCTGGTCCTGACGTTAACAGTAAGAATACCGCCGCAACGGCTTGTTAAGTTTTAACTTAATACATACATTATGTGACGGGACGGGCACGACGAACGTGCTTGTGCCGGTGGTGGCCGCCAACGATCTGAAGAGGTTGGGCCACATTCTGGTCGGCTGGGCCTCGGCACTCGTCGAGGTGCTGGATAAGAGGGAGCCGAGGTGCTTCAGGTGTTTGGCGCCGGGTCACCTTGCGGTGAATTGCAAGTGCCCAACGAGCCGCAGCGACGCCTGCTACCGCTGCGGTCAGCCAGGGCACTCGGCCGCCACCTGCAAAGCCACGCCCCATTGCGTGGTCTGCGCGGCGGCCAGCAGACCGGCCAACCATAGGGTTGGGGGAGGCCCGCCGCTATGCACCTGCCGCCGCACCGGCCGACCGGCAAATCCGGCGACAGAGGAAAAGGAAGTAAAGAAGACCAGCCGCTTCGTAGCGAAACGCCAGGCGAAAAAGCGCAGGGAGAAGGCTAGAAGAGCAAGACGCAGGGCCGAAGCTGCCACGGGGGAGATCGCCACCCCGCAGGCGCAGGCCCCAGCGGCTGAGGAGATGGATATCTCAACCAAATAATGGATATCCATCTCCTCCAAGCGAATCTGAACCACTGCGCCAACGCTCAAAATCTAATGATTCAGAGCTTGGCGCAGTGGAACATCAGTATCGCCGTTGCCGCCGAGCCGTACTACGTCCCCACCCGAGGCGATTGGGTTGGGGATCTGGACGGCATGGTGGCTATACACGCCAGGACCGCCGCGGGTACCCCGCTCCCCACGGAAGTGGTGAGGGGCAGGGGCTACGTCGCGGCCAGATTCGGGGAGATAGTGGTCGTGGGCGGCTACTTCTCCCCGAACAGGAGTCTCGCCGACTTTGAAGGGTACATGGAAGAGTTGGGCAACGCGGTCCAGCGGTTCCTCCCGCGCCCCGTGCTCGTCCTCGGGGACCTCAACGCCAAATCTCAGGCCTGGGGTTCCCCGCGAACCGACGCGCGGGGTGAGCTGGTAGAGGACTGGGCCGTGGAGAGGGGTCTGGAAATCCTCAACCAGGGTCGCGAGCACACGTGCGTGAGGCAGTTGGGGGGGTCGATCGTCGACGTGTCGTTCGCGTCGGCCCTCCTGGCCCGTCGTGTGCGAGGCTGGAGGGTGCTCACGGGCGTTGAGACGCTGTCGGATCATCGCTACATCCGGTTCAGCGTCTCCGCCCGTCAGCGAGAGCCTCCAACCCAGGTGACCCTGTTGGGTGACTGTCCGCGCTGGACACTTGGAAAGATGAATCGGGAGGTTTTCCGCGAGGCCTTGACCGTCGCTACGTGGTCGAGGCCGGGCGACGTACCTCCCGATGACGTCGACGAGGAGGCGGAGAACCTGCGGTCGCTTATGACCGACGTCTGCGACGCGGCGATGCCGAGGCGGGGGCCACACCGACCCCCGCGCCAGGTGTACTGGTGGAATGCGGAGCTCGAGCGGCTCCGCAGGGCGTGCAACTACGCCCACCGCCGGTACACCAGGCTCCGAAGACGGAGTCGCCGCGATGCGGACAGAGCGGCCGCGGAGGCTCAGCTCTACGGGGAGTACCGGAGCGCCAGAAACGACCTCCATCTCGCTATACGCGAGGCAAAGGCGGCGGCGTGGGAGGAGCTCTTGGCCAGCTTAGATCAAGATCCTTGGGGGCGACCCTACAAAACGGTGCGGGGCAAGCTCCGCCCGTGGGCGCCCCCGCTGACCGAGAGTCTCCCCCCGCGCCAGGTGGATGGTTTTGTCGGCGCTCTGTTCCCCACGAGGGCTGAGCACTCGCCTCCTGCCATGGTCCCGCCTCATTGGGATGAGAGGGACCCTAGCGCGGACGACGACCCCGTACCCAACGTGGACCGGGCAGAGCTGGGGGCAGCGATGTTGCGGCTGAAGGCCAAGAACACGGCCCCCGGCCTCGACGGCATACCGGGGCGTGCGTGGGTTCTGTCCCACGACGTCCTGGAGCCCCGACTATTGAGGCTCTTCGACGCGTGTCTGCGATCGGGCCGGTTTCCCCGCAGATGGAAGACGGGGAGGCTGGTCCTTATCGCGAAGGAGGGGCGCCCGGCGGACTCACCGTCTGCCTATCGGCCCATCGTGCTGCTGGACGAGGTGGGGAAGATCTTCGAAAGGATCCTCGCAGACCGCCTCGTCCGGCACCTAGAGACAGAGGGGCCGAACCTGGCAGACGAACAGTTTGGATTCCGCCAGGGGCGCTCCACTATTGACGCAATCACGCGTCTGAGGAGCCAGGCGGGGGACGCAGTTGCTCGAGGTAGGGTGCTATTGGCGGTGTCACTCGACATCGCCAATGCCTTCAACACCCTGCCGTGGAGCTGCGTGCGGGAGGCGCTCAAGTACCATCGGGTGCCTCCCTACCTCCGTCGCATAGTTGGGGCATATTTGAGTGATCGTGCCGTCGTCTATCCGGTCCAGGGTGGGCAAAGTCGGCGAGACGTCGTGTGCGGTGTTCCACAGGGGTCGGTCCTGGGCCCCCTGCTGTGGAACATCGCATACGACTGGGTCCTGAGGGGGGCACTCCTCCCCGGCATCGGCGTCATCTGTTACGCCGACGACACGCTCGTCACAGCGCGCGGGAGGAACCCCCGCCAGGCGTGCCTTCTGGGCACGGCTGGGGTGGCGCACACAGTGGCAAGAATCCGGCGACTAGGCCTGGAGGTGGCCTTGAACAAGACGGAGGCCGTGATATTTTACGGGCCCCGTCAGAGGCCGCCACCGGGCCTGAGCATAACGGTAGGAGGCGTCCACATCGCCGTCGGGCCGTCCATGAATTATCTTGGACTGGTGCTCGACGGGCGATGGGACTTCGCGGCACACTTCGAGCGCCTGGCGCCGAGGCTAGTTCGGGCGGCGGCGGGACTCTCCCGTCTGCTGCCGAATATCGGCGGGCCGGGCGCAGTGTGCCGCAGGCTCTTTGAGGGAACCGTGCGGTCGATGGCCCTTTACGGGGCCCCGATCTGGGCGGATCGCCTGACGGCCAAAACGACGGCGCTGCTTCGCAGGCCGCAGCGCGTCCTGGCCGTCAGGGCGATAAGGGGATACCGCACGGTGTCCTTCGAAGCGGCCTCCCTGCTGGCCGGATCCCCACCATGGGACCTCGAGGCCCGGGTCCTGGCGCTGTTGTACCAGTGGCGCCGGGACGCGGCCGAGCGTGGCTCTCGCCCCGCGCCTCGCGAAGTTGAGGCAAAGCGGGCGGAGCTGCGCGACGTGGTGCTCATGGTGGAGTGGAAGGAGCGCCTCGCGCACCCCAGCGCGGGCCTCGCCACCATCGAAGCGGTGAGGCCCGTCCTGGCTGAATGGTTGGAAAGGCGCCACGGCGCCCTGACCTTCCGCCTGACGCAGGTCCTCTCGGGGCATGGTTGCTTCGGGAGGTACCTGTGTCGCATAGGGCGGGAGATGACGTCAGGGTGCCACCACTGTGGCGCGGGCGACGAGGAGGACACGGTGAACCACACTGTCGCCGTGTGCCCTGCGTGGCGCGAGGAGCGCCGCGCCCTCGTCGCCCAAATCGGCGTGGACCTGTCGCTCCCGGCCCTGGTTCTGTCCATGGTCGGGGGCGATCCTGGATGGACGGCCGTCGCCTCCTTCTGCGAGGCAGTCATGTCCGCAAAGGAGGCGGCGGAGCGGGAGCGGGAGTCAACCACCACACTCCCCTCCCGCCAACGCAGGTCACGCCGGCGGCGCCGGAGGGCCAGTAACGACCTCCGGCCGCCGTAAAAAGCGGCCGCGGGCGGCCCCTCGGGGGAGGACCCGCCGCCCGCACTATTACCGCGAGGGTGAGGGCTGCGTGCTGTTCCGCGGCCCCCCTCAACTCCTAGAGTTGTTAGGAGAGCGCCGGGGGGACGAAACCCTGACCCCCTGGCGCCAACACTTTAGAAGGGGCCCGCCTCAAGACAAAGGGCGGGCCGGCGCCGGCCCGGGCCACGAGATCGGCAGGCCATATATCCGTGGGCCCGGGCGTAGGCGATAGGAGAACAGCGGGGTTTTTTAGTGGGTAGTCGGAAAAATCCCGGAGTCCCACATATCCCTCGGTCCCCCCGGGCCGGGGGAACCCGTCAAGAGAGGTTTTTCCCCGAGACCAAAAAAAAAAAAAAAAATACATACATTATGTAAAATAGTTTTTACACGTTTTATATTAATTTGACCTGTATGTATCTATCTATGTATCCATGTATAACGGAATTTTCGGACTTGAGTTTTACGAAAGGTATGCTGAGATGGTTTGGCCGTGTGGAGAGAATGAATGAAGAACGATTGACGAAAAAAGTGTATAAGGCGAGTGTAATTGGAAGTGTTGGAAGGGGTAGACCTAGGCGGACGTTTCGAGACCAGATCAGGGACGTCTTGAAAAAAGGCCAGGTCAAGAGTACCCTAAACCGAAGGGCATGTATGAAGGGAATAATGAAAGTGGACGAAGCGAAACAAGTATGTAAGGATCGTAGCAAGTGGAAAGACTACCCCTACGGGAAAGAGGCGTGATTATATGTATATATGTTTTACCCAATTTGGCCGATCAAAAATATTCAAAATTTTGCACACTTGTCAAGATCCGATGACA
Source organism: Malacosoma neustria (assembly GCA_963693495.1). Classification (NCBI taxonomy): domain Eukaryota; kingdom Metazoa; phylum Arthropoda; class Insecta; order Lepidoptera; family Lasiocampidae; genus Malacosoma; species Malacosoma neustria. The sequence continues at coordinate 16,317,880 of OY856381.1, forward strand.
ATACACAAATTTAATAATTTCGTCCCATAGTCCTTATGAGGATCATCAGCATTAACGCTTTCTTTTCCTTCTGGCGAAACACCGTCTGCCGTTAAATAATAAAACTGCCAGAGGATGGCGTTAAATTTATTAAAAAAAAAACATTTACAATTAACTTATACAAATAAATAAATTATGTTATAGTTAATCAAACTAAAAAGTTAAAAATAAATTATAGTTAAAAAAACTAAAAACATGCTTTTATAATTAAACAAAAAATAATTCTTAACGTAAGAATAAAATTACTGACGAGAAAATTAATGTCACCAATCTATGTCAATGTATATTATAGGCAACCCCACAAACTTGAGGTTAAGTTTCTATTGACCCCCCCCCACACATGTCCCAAAAATAAAATTGCATCCTCTAAAAAATGTAAAGCTCATGTAACATTTCAATGGACTAACTTGCCGCCCCAAATGATAACGACAGAACGACAAAATGGAGAAATTGCTTCGCCTCCTCGCCTAAGGCGCGGTACAGCGGTAGCGGTCAGACTATAGTTGACAGTGACCTAATGAAAGACATCTTATCTTTCAACCGGTCATGTAAATCTCGCTTCGTCGTTCAAAAAAGAAAAGTGATAAATAAAGGACACTAGTCTGAAAAAGCGTGTTGAAGATTTTCCTTGCAAACCTATCCGCACTCCGAGTTTAAAGCTTATGATGCAATTCGGAAGGAAAATAACGCAGTAAGCATGATTTGAACATACTGCACTTAAATTTTCTACTATTTAACATCACAAAATCTTTCATATATTTTGTACTATATCATTTAAAATAAACCGCTATATAAATTTCCTACACATCACTCTCTTAGTACTATGCAATAAGTAAATATTAATTGACCACGTACCGTAATAGATCGCGATAGAAACATGTTGTAAAATTAAATTTGGTAACGTATTATGACGCCTCGTGTTTGCAATCGTATTTAGAATTTTCTATTTCTGTAAATGATATGTTTTATATTAGCGCTTCAACGTGGCATGCTCGCACAATTGATACAAATTAGCGAGCTAATTTTAGTTGTGTTATAAATAACTCAAAATATCGTACTCTCATTAATAAAGTGAACACATATTCAAATGAGCTCATGATCATATATTAAAACTATTAAGTAAAGGAGTCTAATACTCGTATAATCGCATAGAAGAGTCTGTGTAAGAAATCTCTTATGTTTTTCTCCTTTTTGTATATGTTCGTTTTACGGTATTGCCTGAAATTTAACATAATTATTTGAATCATACTTCTGAATAGGTTCTTGTCGAATCTTTTCTGAATATTTTTTCTATGATATAAACAGTTAATTCTATTGTTTTTATTTTTATAGCACTGTTTAGTTTTAATAGTTCAGAAGGGTTAAAAAAAACAATAGTACGTAACGCGTAGTTCAACCAGCTACTGTAACGCATCGTTTTACAAGACCAAAAATTCGTTACGTAATACTTGAACACTCCCTTAGCGCTTTATTATCCACTTCTCGTCTATATGAAATTTACCTTCGAAACTGAATGTATGCTTTAACCGTATTGTCACATAGCAAAACATTTGTGGGCTCTGCGTCGATGCTCTCCTCTCTCTCCTTAGAGAACAGTACTCTTCTAGATCAAAAAGGCACCAGAAATTGATTAAATCGATATAGCAAATTTTTTATTTCATCTCCCATATTTGGAAGGAAAGGAATGTTGTTTTTTATTTACTCCCAGTGAGGAAGTAATAATCCGCCATTTTACAACACCTATTTTATATCTGAACCGAACTTCAAGGCCATCCTTTTAGTTCAGACATTGTTTGAAATACATTGATACATTGAAACTTTTCACATTTCTGTAAGTACAGCGAATCCGCAAGTTGCATGTTGGAATGCCATTATTCTTGCAAGAATTATCATTGAGCCAGCCCTCATGGTCAATGTCATGAGGCGTGGGCGGATTCCTATTAAATACAATTAGCTTGAAGTGAATAAATAGGGTTGTTGACTGTATTGCCTGTTAATATTACATAATTTCCTCGCATCCCCATATTGTCATTAGACAATTATTAAATACTTCCAACGCAACATTCGGGGGTGGCGAGTTTTATGTATTCACGTCCCGAATATGGATGTCTATGTATAAGATGCATTTATTTACTAAAGTTAAATTTGTCACAAGCGGTCTGTTTCTTAATTTGATACTAAATGACGTTGCGTGAATCGTTACAGTTTATTAATTTAGTATTGACTTTGTTTAGTTTATTTAATTATTATAAACATATATAAGTCTAAGGATAACTTTAAGATATATGTACATGTCATCATCATAATCATCCCAGCGTTGTATTCCGGTTGCAATCTAAATTTACGTTTCGGTGCTGACTTTTCTACTCCACTTCGCTCAGTCTTCACCATCGTTAGTAGTGAGCCCGTTGGCACGCATAATCACCCTTTACGACGTCAAGCCAGAACTTTTTGGGTCTACCCCGGCAGGAGCCGGAGCCCAGCGGAGGCAACATGGCCAGACATTTGTTTCCCACGTAAGTATCCGGTTGCCGTAAAACGTGGCCGTACCAACGAAGCCGAAACTCCTGCAATTTATCCGCCACATCTGCAATATACATGTCATCATCGTCATTTATTTAATAGTGTCTTACTCTTGTCGATGGAACATCTCCCAATCCTCTCTTCAAAGCGCATTTTCCTTGACTTCTTGATGCGACACGACATTCTGTCTTTCCTTTACTTGCTCCACGAATGTCCTACTTGCTCTCCCTGTCTTCTGCTTTCCTTCAATTCTCCCTTCTATGATGGTTTTGATTACATCATCGTGTCGTATCAAATGTCCCAACATCTATTCTCTTCTGTTCTTAATAATTCTTAAGATGTTCCTTTTATCTTTCGCCATGTTCAGCACTTCGCGGTGTAAAATATACACGTAAAGAATTTAAACTGTGAAACTTTAGAGAAAACATTTAGTTAATCATAATTAAATAAGAAAAACATTGGGTAACCGAAAGTATTCGCGGCCCCTTATATCTAATATTAAACAGGAAGCCCTGTTTGCATGTCTGTGGTACTTCACAAAGTAGTTTGCCTGTCGGTAATTTGATGCTGTACTGAAAGTAAGCGCGTACCCCTCCCGAGCACACCGAAGCCTTTGTTGTTGTTATGAAACTGAGCTTGAGTGAAATTATTTTTAGAACGTCTGTTAAAGTGCTTGCTGTCTGTATAAGTGTTTTAAATTGAATTTTCAATTTTATAACATTTAGTCGGAAAAAATACTCGGCACTGCGAATTTCCTATTTAGAATCCCTCGTGACGTAGTTGTCGAATGTGAATTGTGCACGGACCCAGCAAAAGTGCCACCCTGCACATCCAAACCGACACTCGGATGATGTTTACTCAAGAAGAAATCAATAAAAATGTCGCTTGAGGATATATTAGATGATTGACAACGAATTTGACAACGACAAATGAGAACACCAACACACAGACATGCACACGCACACTAATATTATTATATATTTTCGTTCTTATAATATTTGTAAAATATTTGAACAACTGTGGACACTGGCTTCTGTAGTAACACACACTTTGGTCTAGCTTAGGTAAAAAAAATGTTGTATGTAGATTACTGTATATTTTGCAAATAAACTTATTATAAACTTATTAAATCTAAATGTCCTTTACCCCTAAAGGGAGGCTGGAGCCCAGCTGTAGGAGGGGGTGGATTTTATATCTAACTAGCTTGTGGTATATAGAATGTGGGTCTATGGAGCGCGGGCTTTTGCCTCACTCGCTCTCACTCATGTGTGTGTCGCGCTCTATGGTTCGGACCGCTGTACCGGTGTTTTTGCAGTGCGTTGTAATAAATCAGTATTAATTAATTACTGTGGTTTTATTAAGATATTACAATTGGCGACGAGCAGTGGAACTTTTAGAACTCAGTGAAATATAAATTTAGTTAAAATAACTATTAAAAACGTTCGAAAACTGTAATAAAATAAAAGAGACGCCTTAAGTGAAGTAAGGTACAATTGACGAATCCACGAAGCGCCGCAAGAGTGAGCAAGTTACATTAATCATTCGTTCGTGCATTCCTCTCACTTCATTATTATTTACATTCACATATGTCAGAATCAGAATTTTCGAACAGTGGTGACGAAGATACATTAACCTCAAAAGAAAAACGAAGAATTTTAATAAAATCGGGAAAAAGAACTTTTATTTACAAATGTTCTAAGGAAGAATTACAACAAATATTAGATGACGAAAATATTAGTTACCTTCCTAACGCAAACATAGACAGCTTAAGGAAGCTTTTAAGTGATTTTTATAAACAAAAAGTGTTGTTACGTCAAAAGGAAACAATCAAAATTAAAAACATGTCTATAGGCAGTGAAATAAAACCATTTAACGGAGAAAAATGGGACATTTTCGCACAACAACTCGAATGTGTCTTCGAATTAAATGATATAAGTGATACCAAAAAAGTACCACTGTTGATTACAAAACTATCATCAACAGTATTTGAAACATTAACATATCTATGTGCACCTATGAAACCAATAAATTTACAATATGGGCAACTTTGCAAAATACTTAAAGATAAATATGATAAACCACTACCAACGGCCATAGAAAGAGTAGAATTTCGTAAAAGAAATCAATTGCCTGATGAAAATATACAAGACTATGTGCTGGAGCTAAGAAAATTAGCGGCAAAGTGCCAATTTAAGGATGCTGATGACCAGATAAAAGAAAAATTTATAGAAGGTGTATCTTCAAAATTGATAAAATATGAGTTGATGAAAAATGACAAGGAAATGACTCTGGAGAAGTGTATAGAAGTGGGCCGCACAGTAGAAGCTGCATTAACACATGCTGGTGGATCAAATCATTCAAACTTAACAATGGAAAGTACATTTTTTTGGCAACAAAAATCCAAAGGAACTGGGCCAAAACAAAAACAAAACAAGTTCACCAAAATGCCTCAAAATATAAAATGTTTTTGTTGTGGAAAAAATAATCACATTAAAGCAAATTGCAATCTTGCAAAAAAATATTGTAGTGAGTGTGGGCAACAGGGACATATTTTTAGGATGTGTTTTAAAAACCGGCCAATCAACACAGTAGATTCTAAATTTACAGACAACTGTACAGATGAGCCAGAAAATGACATTAAAACTTTATTTGATGAGTGTAAAACATACAGTGTAAGCGTAAGTAGGATACCTCCACACTATTTGACAGTAAATATCAATGGTTATGATTTGTCCTTTCAGTTAGACACAGGTTCAGATGTAACAGTGATGTCTGTACATGATAAAAATATGTATTTTGACACATTAGAGTTAAAGCATTGTAATGTATTGTTTAAAAATTTTGATCAGAGTGTTACTCAACCGTTAGGTAAATTAACAAATTTATCAGTGAAATTTAATGGAATCAATAAAAAGTTAGATATTTTTGTAGTAAAAAACAATGCCCCCAGAATTATAGGCAGAGATTGGCTAAATGAATTGTGTTTATGGCCTCCAAATATAAACAAGACCTTTAATATTGGAACTAATATTATCCAAAATGTTTCAGATGCACAAAAATTAATAAAAGAACAGTTCGCAGAAGTATTCAGCCAGGGATGGGGTAACTTCAAAGGTGAAGCAATATCATTAAAGTTAAAAGAAGGTACTAAACCAAGATGTTTACCAGTAAGGAGAGTACCATTTGCACTGCGTGAAAAGGTAAATGATGAAATTAATAGATTATTGAAAAATGGTCGTATATCCCCAGTTGAATACAATGAGTGGGGCACACCAGTGGTGCCCATTATGAAGCCAGATGGTTCGGTAAGACTATGTGGTGACTATAAGCTCACAGTAAACCCGTGTTTAGAGATTGATCACTTCCCACTTCCTCATATTGATGATATATTAAATACCCTCAGACAGGGTGAATATTACTGCGAACTGGATTTAAAAGAGGCCTATCTCCAAGCACCTCTCAGCCCAGAAAGTCAAAACTGTACCACTATTGTCACAGAAGTAGGAACATTTAAATATAATTATTTACCCTATGGTGTTAGTTCTGGACCAGGAGCATTTCAACGCTTAATGGTAAAAAAACTCAATAAGATTCCAAATGTAATTGTATTCATTGACAATATTTATATTAAAGGAAAAAATTTACAAGAGACATATGAAACCTTATGTCAAGTTTTAAGTCTGTTACAGGAAAGTGAATTTAAACTAAAGCCTGAGAAATGCAAATTATTTACTACTAGTTTAGAGGTTTTTGGATTTCATGTAAACAAAAATGACATTAGTGTGTTACAAACTAACATTCAGCCATTATTGAATGCCAAATCTCCGACAAACATAACACTGCTAAAATCATTTTTAGGTAAAATTAATTATTATTCTCGTTTTTTAAAAAATATGGCCACTATAATTACTCCTCTTTATGAATGTATAAAAAAAGATAGATTTAAATGGACGTTAGAATGTGAAAATGCATTCCAATTAATAAAAAACAAAATGTCAGCTATGACTTGTTGTTGACGTGTTTTTGCAGTGCGTTGTAATAAATCAGTATTAATTAATTACTGTGGTTTTATTAAGATATTACATAGCTGACCCGGCAAACGTTGTTCTGCCATATAAATAAAAAATAAAACAATAATAAAAGTAGCTTCTTCAAGGTTCACTCAATCTCTATTCAATTGAAATTTCACTATTTTGGCGATAATGGCTTACACATAAAAGATAGATATATGCTGTCCCGGGCTTTTTTGTAGGACTATTTAAGATAAACATTTCCATAATACATTATATACGTGTAACTCTAACGGTTTTTGCAGCGCATAGCGCTAGAATAGCTCGTAGATGGCAGAATTTTTTCCTACTTACTTGACACTTATCGTTATATTTTGAACAATTCACACAATGTTTTTATAAATTATAGGCTATGTGTTATTCTTATGTATAAGCTATATTATTGTAAAATTTCATCAAATTCCATTCAGTAGTTTTTGCGGGAAAGAGTAACAAACATACATTCTTACAAACTTTCGCGTTTATAATATTAGTAGGATATAACATTTTAAAGTAGTGGAAAAAAATATTTAAGAAAAACAATGTCTGAGAAAAATAAAGTGATTTTTCTTCCAGCTTTCTACTTAGTAACGTAATACCGGTCTACGCAAGTCATTAAGAGCAGCCTGTGTTTAGTCTAGAAATAACAAGTGGGCTGTTTTTTCAGCGTAGTCTAAAACCAGATTTATGTCGCTTTTTGTTCTTAAATCTAAACAAACATTTGTAACCATCATCAAGGTTAATGATTATTATTCAATGCATTATTTGTGATTTCCGCGTTGAACGTCACAAGAATCGCTGACTGAATACATTTCGCTACCGTTTGTGCTCGTGTCGGGATACGTGTTTTTAAATATGTTAATGTATGTATGTTTGTGTGATGAGTCGAAAAGATAAGCATTGTTTGACAACCTCCGTGACGTAACGGCTAACGTACTTAATACGCTTGCGAAAATCACGGTTTATCTATAATATACATATAATATTTATTTATGAAAGAAAAGTATATATGTAGTATTTGGGACTGGAATCGAGCAATCCACATGCGTTCCAACATATGTTAGTCGTTGCGTCACGGATGACGGATAAGAATAGAAAACGTAAAAAAGCATTTTTATATTTTGTTAAAAGTTTCAACATTTGGTCTAGATCGTTATGAGCTCTTGTGGCGAGTGTTTACAAAATATGTGCCTGTGGTCTGTGAAATAAATTGTGAAATAATAACTTTGCATTGGCCTAATTTTTGGCCCATCTCATGTGGAATGAGTTGTGCATTACACACGATAATACATCCACTGACATTTATAAGAAAGTTGTTTTCTTAGATTTTAAATTATGAAGATATGAAGTTGGTCCCATATAAATTTGGAAAAAAAATCCAACCCTAAGGGTACGATAACAGAAAATGATTGATTGTTCACTCAATGATTATATCTATGACCACGCATAACTTTTGACAGAATTGATTTATTTAAGCATGTCGTAATGAGTAGATATAGATAGCCATATAGATAGCATGATAGATATATAGATAGCCACAAAAATTATAAAATAAAAACTTTATAACAAAAATAATTAATTAATATTAATCATTACTTGCATCGCCGTCCTATTTTAGAGAATGGATACCATCTACAAAAATATATCATTCTATATATTTATAATACCTATAAATTTACTGAAGTGAGAATTTCGAAAACATAATGCCATTGAATTTTCTTCATTCTCCACCTGAGAAAAAAAATGTGAATATGGCGATTCACTATTCACGACTATAAAACAAATGTATTTCCCGCCAATTAAATTGTGAAAACACTTACGACTCCGGTTTACCCAGTTATCTAAGATATATAATCTCAAGGATTTAATATCTAATGGCGACTATAAGATAACAATGGCAGTATCACAATTTGTTATATATATTTTTTATTTTTATAGCTGAGAAACAACAGACAGGCTGACGTCCACTTAATAGTAAGCAGTTATCGTCGCCTATAGATGTTTGCGACGCTGGGGGCACCGCGAGCACGCTGTTGTGCTATACGGGTACAGGAACTTGGGTCACTACACTACACAGAAGGTTATTATGGCGGCATACTTAAGAAGACCAAGGGCGGTTAATGTTTTTTATTCATATGAATCAGAAAATTTCAGTTAAATTCTTAACTTTTGGACTCAATTAGAGCCAGAGGCATATTTTTAGTTATATTATAATAGTTTATATATGTTTATGTGTTAAGACTAATTAAGTTCAATATGAAAGTGGACGAAGCGAAACAAGTATGTAAGGATCGTAGCAAGTGGAAAGAGGTGGTCTCTGCCTACCCCTACGGGAAAGAGGCGTGATTATATGTATGTATGTATGTATTAAATTCATTTTGTAAGTCCGAAATAAAAAAATAAAAACTTTTTTTCTTTCAAAGAAAAGAAATCCTTCTCGATCCGCTAGCATAGACTCTATAACCGGGTAGCGCTGTTGCGTCGTTGAGTCAGGATCTCGTCATCATGAAAACTAAACTAGAATTTCGTCTAAGCTTTTCATAGAGCGTTAACGGCTGGCATTTTCACAATTTAATTATGAATAAAACTAATGACACGTCGCTTAATGGCACCCGGTCGATGGTTAAAGGGCACACGTTTATTTTTAGCGACATTGAACACAGGCCGTCTTTATATACTATTATTAGGTGTTGTAATTAACTAGTGGCGTTTTTTAATAAAAATTTTTTAATTATCAATGGAAAATAAAAAATATACTGATGAAAATATTGCCCATCGCTTTCTACTACTTTTGACCATCTTTCGGGTAGGGAATAATCGAATACTGTGTCGGAAGAACGCCTCGACTTTTGATGCACTCCACGAATCGATCCATTCATGACACTCTTCGTAAGAAGAGAACTTCTGCTCAGACATACTATGAACCATCGAACGAAACAAATGGTAATCTGAAGGAGCGATGTCTGGACTTCCCATTTAAGTGTTTTTAGGTACGTTTGTACCAATTTTGCGATGTGCGAACGAGCATTGTCGTGCAACAAAATGACTGAGTATTACGGCTGTTTTTCTTTCATTGCACGACTTAATCGCATCAATTGCAGTCAGTAGCGTTCCCCAGTTATGGTTTCCTTCGGTTTCAGCAGTTCATAATAAATCACACCCCTCTAATCCCATCAAATACACAGCAGGAACTTAGACCCATGGATATTTTGCTATGCCACTGATATTGATGGTTGGCCGGGTTTAACCCATGACTTTCTGCGCTTCGGATTGTCGTAATGGATCCATTTTTCATCACCAGTGACAATTCGATGCAAAAAACCTTTTCTTTTCTCCTGTTAAAGCAGCAGTTCACATGTCAAAAGAAGACTTAATGTCCCTTGGTTTCAATTCATATAGGAGTCAATGTCCCTCCAGGATTATGCCGATTATTGAGACGTTTTCCTACTGTTAATACCGATAAGTCAACTTCCAATGATATAGACAATTTATGAAGTGTTTGAGAAGAGTCTTCATTGAGCAATGCCTCCAACTTTTTATCTTCAAATTTTTACGGCTGACCAGGTCGCTCCTTGTCTTCCAACACGAAATCATCAGCTTTGAAACGTGCAAATCACTTCCGACATGTTTGCTCAGCTGCACAGGAGCATGTTCACTATACACTTCCACTAAAATACGATGAGCTTCAGCAGCACTTTTTTTCATAATAAAATAATGAAGTAAAACTCCACGCAAAAACTCTTTATTCGGCACAAATGTTGACATGTTTAATAAATTTTTAAAGTATTGTTAAAGAGAGGTTCTGTACAGCAAATGACGTTCAATGATAGTTGTTTCAAGATGAATACATTAATGTCGGTGACAACGAAATACTGTCCTACCTACGCCTTCGATTTAATTCCAACACCTAATAACATACTAACCTACTTGTTTTATCTGCATTCAATTTTGTACATACGTCCAAAAACACTAGTATTAAGATTCAAAAATTTAACGCCGGGAACTTTATGATGAATTATGAAACATATAATGTTAATTCAACGCCACACCACTGTCAGCGTGTTATAATTTGATTTCATTTGCATAATCCCAAACTATTTAACATGTTAAAGCTCGACTAGGTTAAGTCTTATATTAAGTAGTAGTCTTGTAGAGATATGCTGAATGGTAAACAGCGGCACTCCGAAAACCTACAAATAAAAGTGATTTCTTCACAATAATTTTGGCTCAGTTATTACACAAGTGTTCTATGTGTCCGTCAAATTGAATGTCTGTAAAAAGTCCTGCGATAGAGCTTTAACCTAGTGCCGGCAAGTGTCTTTAAAAATGCTTATGAACATATGAATGATTACAGTTACGGTTTACATTTTAATTCAAGTTCGAATGATCATTGATCAGTACCACGCTGGACTCCGGGGGAAGCCGACGCAGTTATGTCGGCCTCGCCGTTCTAACTCTTCGGCGACCGCCTTTGTGCTGCTGCTCGAGATGTGGTGGCCAGCGGCGACCGCAACAGCATACCGACTAAAAAAGCTTTCGTTACCCTTATCGGTCTCAATAAGTATTCAGGTAATTCGTTACATCTACCTACGTCCAGCTACGTGTTGTATAGTTATTATGGCGGCATACTTAAGACCAAAGGTGGTCGCCGTCCAGACGGGCTTGAGGCCCTACCACGTAGCTAGGGTGGGTTGTATTGCCGTCTTTGACGACAAGCCGATCCCGGCCGCAGTGGTCAATATTCTTTCTCCGCCCCTGGACGGATAATATAGAAATATATGGATTGCATAATCTTAATCTATAAAATCAAATTATTCATAGAGGCCCTTATCTCTACGAACGAGTCACGTTTGAATACACATCACGGATCGGTGGCAGGAAACAATCTATTCATCCGAAATGATATAAGTACGAATTTGTTTGTGTACAACGCGCCATACACGTAACCTCTGATCGTCGGGATCATTGATGCGTTGCCTACATATATTGCGCGTGATATATGGTAGTCGTGTCTTGTTATATGGACCATGTCGTAGCTATATTTGGTAACTAGGAAGGAGGCAAATGCTTAATTCTGAGCAAAGTTTATATCCGTGCAGGGGCGGAGAAAGAATACTAACCTCTGTGGCCGGGGTCGGCCTGTCGTAAAAGGCGACAAAACAACCCACCCTAGCTACGTGGTAGGGCCTCAAGCCCGTCTGGATGGCGACCACCTTTGGTCTTAAGTATGCCGCCATAATAACCTTGTGTTGTGTTCCGGCATTAATGACCCAAGTTCCTGTACCCTTATGGGACAGCAGCGTGTTCGCGATGCGACTGGCGTTGCAAACACCTATAGGCGACGGTAACTGCTAAATTCTAAGCGGGCTGTCAGCCTGTCTGCTGTCCTACGCAATAAAAAAAAAAAAAAAAAAAAAGTTGTTTCCTATATGATATTTTATTGAGTATTGTTTATTTAGAACGCACTACAGTAATACCCCGGACTTACGTCTCGTTCACACGAAGTCGTGTCTTACTCTGTCGGATCTGAGATTTTGCAGGATCCGGGTCAGTGGCAATTGTATTGTCAATACATGCATTCAGTTTCAAGACACGGCGGCAATAAAACCGAATGTTGCCGAAGTTGACATCCGATTTGGCGACTATAAACCGATCCGGCTGTACTGCAAAATGAAGGATCCAGTGCAAGGGTTAGAGCATTAAATACATGCGTTTATAAGATACAAGTAGGTGTAGTTTCGATTTTTTGCCGGATCTTGAAACCGAATACATGTTGGTAATTTTTGTTCAGGTATAATGCTTTTCCTCATACATATTTGTATCTTGCTATTTCAAATCTTTTTTCTCTTTTTGAGACAGGTGGATAAATCGAGGGGAATGAAGCCCTTTACACACGAAACAGAGATAACACAACACTTGCCTTCTGTTCGTAATAATAAATGGAGTTGATATACTAAACCATCAATAAATGGACCAGGCCAAACGTTTTTCATTACAGTATAATAGTTTATTAATTTTAAATTTAGTTTTTTATTAACACCTGAATAAATTGAATTAAAAAACTGCATGTGACCACGGACATTGCAACATGTTTGCAACGTCAGGAAATGACAAAAGTTGTTTAATACAATCTGTAACAATCGCGAAAACCTAGGAAATCATTACTTATTTTTTTTGCGGCCCGCGACCCCATTACTAACACGTGTTTGCGGCCCCTTTGAAATAAAAGGTTGAAAACCACTAGTCTACACTCATGCCTTGCTTTTATTTTCCCGCTCTCGTGGTAAAAAAGTTAGGCTTCCATATTGCATTCTAGTATTACACCTCAGTACACTTTTGTTTTCTGGAATTCTTACCAGGGTTATCGTAGTCTTATTATAACTTGCTTAAATCGCTGCATGACCTTGTTGTACCTAGGCATATATAACAATTTACTTACGGTTATTATTTTTCTTTACATAAAACAAAAAAAAATGTATATTGTTTAAGTATTGAAACACTTAATATACCCAGAGGTTGTAAAGATGTTATACGTAAGACGTTAGTCTCGAAATACTTAAAATAAAAAGTATATTAATATAATAACCAATGAGACAACTAACTTGTAATGTTACGGAAGATAAAATAGTAAGATTAAAATGTCGAAAGACTATCAGCTGATTAACCTCATGGTAAAATTAGACTACATTAGTACGAATTAATCGCGTTACGTGCGAGTCAGGTCTTCGTTTATGTTATACTAGCTGTACCCGCGACTCCGTACGCGTGGAATAGTGACTTTGGGCAGCATTTTTTAGAAATATCTTTTGGTTTATTTTGGATTACAAACCCTATAAACCCTAAAATTAAATGAATGATATATGAAACAGTCAGTGTTACCGAATGCAACTGTTACGCCATGCGCCTCCGGAATACGTGCGCTTTATATACCCGCAAACATACTCTACAAAGTCCAGCCTAAGCTAAACTCTATTTCATGTGATTGATGATATAAATCTGAGGTCAACTTAAATTGGAAATAAAAAAATTCCGAAACTGATCATTTTCAACTAAAACTTTTTTAAATAAAAGCCTAAGTCACTCCTTGTTACATCAGCTATCTGCCAGTGAAAGTCCCGTCAAAATCGGTCCAGCCGTTTCAGAGATTACCCGGAACAAACATACAGATAGACAGACAAAAATTGTAAAAAATTTTGTTTTGGTATATGTACCGTGTATACTATACATCCAAATGCACTTAGTAAAAAGCGGTTATTTTAATATTACAAACAGATACTCCAATTTTATTTATTTGTATAGAAAGAAAGAAAGAATTTTATTATAAGGGGCGGAGAAAGAATACTAACCTCTGCGGCCGGGATCGGCCTGTCGTAAAAGGCGATAAAACAACCCACCCTAGCTACGTGATAGGGCCTCAAGCCCGTCTGGATGGCGACCACCTTTGGTCTTAAGTATGCCGCCATAGTAACCTTGTGTTGTGTTCCGGCATTAGTGACCCAAGTTCTTGTACCCTTATGGGACAGCAGCGTGTTCGCGATGCCACTGGCGTTGCAAACACCCATAGGCGACGGTAATTGCTCAATTCTAAACAGGCCGTCAGCCTGTCTGCTGTCCTACAGCATTAAATAAAATGTGCCTCCGTCTCTTGATTAGTGGATGCACTTCGCTGGTAAAACAACACCAGTATTCCTTCGTTCACATCGAGTGCCGTGGCAGCTGTATGACGTTCGTCTTCTCACGTACGAATGAGACGAGCGTGCGAAGGAACTAATAGATAATCACCCTACTTCTAGTTGCATCGTCAACGCATTGACTTTGCCCTTAGTACTGCAAACGTCCCTAAACCATAGCGAAAGCTTGCCAGTAATTCAGACGTCCGCCAATCTCTATTCTAGTAATAAAAAAGGAGCTGTTTTTAACTAACCCCGCATATTTACTGCCAAAATGTTCTTAAATGTCTGATTAATATGCACGGTTTGCCTTTGAAATGTTTACATCCCGTCCAATTATGTTGTTCGGAAAATGTTTTTCACGCTGACGTTGTGTTTACTTACTTGCACGTGTTTCATTGACAGTAGTAATCAAATTCTTGCCATTGACGTCTACAAGCCATGTTGAAAAAACATCTTCATAGCGTTTAATCCCGGCTACAAGCAAAATTTTCGCTTCAGTGATCGGGGTCCGCTTTCTGACTTTTTTCTCCAATTTGTACGGTCTGCGGTATACCTGGTAGTTTAAGTGTAACCATGTAATTTAAAGCAGTTTTTAAGTCTACATTTTATCCCCACGAACTTGTAAGAAGTGATATTAAAAACATATTACATTGTAATTTGTCACTTTGACCGCCAATATTGTAACATTTTCATGTTGTCGAATATTGTTCAGTGAAAATTTGATTTGAAATTCATCGTTTGTTTATTTCATTGATAATTTCCCTTTCTGTAATTATACAATACAAGCATAACATGCACTTTGCAGCTTGCTTTGAGATTGCGTCGTATTACTTATCCTATTATATTTATTAATTACTTACTAGTTGACTCGGCAAACGTTGTTCTGCCATATGAATTTAAATCCAATCTATGACTATACCGAAATTCATCAAAATCGGTTCAGCGGCTTAGGCGTGAAAGCGTAACAAACAAACAAACTCACTTTCGCATTTACAATATTAGTACAGTATTAATTAACATATTAGCGAGGAGTGATATCGAAAGATGTCGGAGGATCTTGAAAGGCGAGAAATAAAATTTTCTTATGCAAACTAGACGATACCAAAAAATGAAGTATCTCAATGATGGGTCTCTCAGTCTCTCTGTGATAGAACTCAGAACCCCGATTGTAATATATCGTTGTTATTACCCACATAATTAAATATATACGTAAATCCTCATACGTATATGTAAATAAATACTGTGCATTGTTTTGATGAAGATCGTGTCTAACTGTCCACATTAATTTATCGCTAATCAAACAAACAAGTCTGTGTGCGCGTAAATGACCCCTTAGTACATGATTCTGCGACACGTTCTGTTATATGCGTCACGATTCTTACATAACTTTCTTGTTATTTTTGCATTGAAACAGCGAATAAAGGGCTAATGAATGAAGGGAAAATGAATATTATATTTTCATGTATTAAATTGTTTTATGCGAACTTGCATTTGATGCTTTGTTTATGTGACGCAAATGTACCACTTGTTAGCCGTTTCTGAAGAAACTACTATTTTTGGAGTTTACTCCTTAAGAATCGATTTTCATATATAAGGCGCCCGGTATGAGAAAAATGTGAGAGTAAAATCTACTAATGAATGACCTCGTTACGTTTTTGGTGCGCGTGCACCGGAACACGCTAAACAAAACAAAACGATGTATCTCTCAAGGCAAAAATTACTTTATTTGTTACAACTTAAGGTTGATTTCACATTAAATGTTGTTTAACATATGTCTTTTCATTTGTATGTGACAAGAGTAATTTATTGCTTTGTTCATTTTATATGACGAATGATCGTAAGTATTAGATAATGTTTTGGAGATTTGTGACTTTATTACTAGGTTCCATAGTTGTAATTAGGTTGAACTTAAAACTGTTTTAAAACTTTTTTTATATATGTATATTATTTTCATTAATTTGTTAATTTACCCTTTCATATGGTATTAATCTTTTTTCAGTTAAATAAACTCTTTTTGCGTATGTTTAGACATTCGTACTTAAGTAGTAAACTCCAGTCGTGCGTCGGAGCTGACACACACAGATTTTTGTAGTAGAGTTGAGTTGTAAGAATGGAAGGAGACTAGCATGCTATGGATGTGTAATAAGAAGGGATGTTGGCCACGTTGTCAGAAGAACGGTTCATCATCTTAAAGTTGACACATACAAGGGTAAGGGGTCGACTTCAAAAATGATGAAAAAATGCGTGATGAAGCGTAAATAAAGGATGAGAGTTTGTGAAGTAGCAAATGAAGCCAAAATAAATACCAAATGCTACTATAAACTGAAGTTAAAGAAAGATATATACGGCGCTGACACCAGATAATTGGGTTAAATCCAAAAAGAACAAAGATACTATATAATATTGACGAGTTGAAACAATTCTAGAGACGCTATCAAAGTTTGGTTTTGCCTACTAATTAAGTCGAATAATTGTCAAGTCATTGTCACTGCATAGAATTAATGAAGTTATCCTCAAAATGAACATGATTCCTCTATCTATCTGGTCTGCTAGCTAATGATGCACACTGTTTAACCACAAACGAGAATCATGGCTTGTCTGAAAATTTTGATCACAGTCGTTCTCGTAATATATTATATCAATTATTTATTTTTGACGATCGCCGCGGTGTAAATGGCCAACAAACTTCGATACGCTTGCGTTCGTCTCGCATCACAGTGTTTGTATATAATTATGAATTTAAATTTATACCGAAATTCATCAAAATCCATTCAATAGTTTTTGCGTGAAAGAGTAACAAAAATCGCATACATACAAACTTTCGCGTTTATAATATTAGTAAGGATATATTTATTTATTAAAGAAAAGTATATATGTACATATTATATTAGTTATATGTTAGCCATAACAAAAGTGCTGCTGCTTTGGGAAAAGATGGTGCTGGTTGAATTGTTCCAGTGTATTGTATTTATTTATTCGGACTTTTGGCTCCGAAACAACTTATAAAACTATATTTTTATTGAAAGAACGCACTCTACGTATTCAAATACTGAAAGTATAACGTTCGGCGATACGTTCAATTTATTTATGCGATCGTAAACCAAAATGACATATTTATCTCCTAAGGCACCGGTTTATCGTGTAACATTTTTTCCATCTCAGGTAATATAAAAACACTTGCATGATATATTCTTTGGCACCCCTTTTTAGGCTTTCGATCCAAATATTATTTATATGTATATGTATAAACAATATGAATGTACTACTTAAAATTTAAAGTGAAATTTAAATTCTTATTTCTTAATAAAATTCACAAACATTAATATACTTTTTTGAAGTGAAAACTTCTTTAGCGGCGTTGTGCACTTTTTTTGTGATGGGTGAAAAAATTTAAACTCGCGTCAGGTCACGTGCCTTGATCGAAAATTCGTAAGATTCGTAAGACGGAGTTTTGCTCCAGTAATACCAACCTTATAAATATGACTTAAGGTTTATTTTATAAGGTAACTTTTAAATGATTGCATTGCATTAGTTTTATACATATCTATTCGAATTGCGATTTTATTACAATGAAATACAGTTGAGTTTTTGAAGTGAAAACTTCTTTAGGCGCGTTGAGCACTTTTTAGGTGAACAATTTTTGGTTTGTAAAGAAGTGTTAATGACCAATTAATGCTTAATCATAAAAAAATTATAAACCGAAAATAATAAGCTAATACATACCTCGACGATACAATTCACAAGTTATTTAGTTTTTAATTTTCACTTCTATTGGCAGTTCCCAAAGACTGCCTCGCATGTTTTTATTTATTTTATGTATAGAAATATCTTCTGCTTCCAATATTTTATGGCTTTATTTCAGTTGGTCTTTAATTTTATGATATAGTATTCGGTAATAATATTTTTTCATGATAAAGCTCTGTTCAATACATATCGCACCTTTGGTAGTACAAGGTCTTAAATGTACTTTTAGTGATTTTATAGGAGAGCCATTTTACCAAAGGTGCGATATATACAACATCTGTATTTAGTAAGAATTCCTTTGTTTAGTTAAGACATATTATTTTATTCTTATGCATATGGATTTACTGTTGGTTACTTGTAATAAAATAAAACAAAATTAACAAGTTAATATAATACGATTCCCACACATGTCACGGTGTAATAGTGAAATTTGTTTTTCAAGTCAAAACGAAACAATGAGTGATATTAACGGAAGTGTTGAACAGTCGCTCGACCTTCGAGACGTGAATCAGGGGACGTCGGATCGGCTTCTGCCCCGTACATGACTCGGTTTGTCAACGTCTTGTCATTAAAAATTGTTGTATTGATTAATTCATATGTATCTATTCATTTTTCTAACAATAGTGAATCATTTGCCTTGGCTAAGATTTGTATGTATTTAATCGTATTGTCTTGTTATTCATCGATAGTTTAACCTCTATTTCATTCATGTATTATGGAATATTATATAACAAATAAATATGCGTGAATTTAAAAGCTGTGGTTTTATAAAAGGGTAGTGACGACTTCGAAGGAACTACTTAAATTTATTCATAAAAATCAGTTATGTTTTTGAGGCAATCAATATCACCGGCAGGCGAGACTAATTAAGCCGGGACTCTTGATGTTGGTCGATATAACCGGAATGTTTTTCCGTGCAGCGGCGGAGAAAGAATACAAACCTCTGCGGCCGGGGTCGGCCTGTCGTAAAAGGCGACAAAATAACCCTCCCTAGCTGCGGGGTAGGGCCTCAATCCCATCTGGATGGCGACCACCTTTGGTCTTAAGTATGCCGCCATAATAACCTTGAGTTGTGTTCCGGCATTGGTGACCCAAGGTCCTATACTCTTATGGGACAACAACATGTTCGTGATGCCACTGGCGTTGCAAATACCCATAGGCGACGGTAACTGCTAAATTCTAAGCGGGCCGTCAGCCTGTCTGCATTCCTACAGCAATTAAAAAAATGTTGTTTTAAATGATGTCGCTATAAAAGATTTTAACTGTATACTTTCCATCGCAAGTAGTATTGGGATCCTTGGTGTCAACATCACGAATGATGTACAGTTTAGGGGACAATTGGAGGTTAAAGCTAAGCTTGCCTCCAAAAAGCTAGGTGTGCTAAACCGGTCCAAGCAGTACTTCAGTCCAAGGCAACGGCTTGTGCTATATAAAGCACAGGTCAGACCGCATATGGAGTACTGCTCATATTTATGGGCTGGAGCACCGGCCTGTCAGCTCAATCCCCTAGACTCGATCCAACGGCGCGCAGTTCGTGTTGTTGGCGATCCCATGCTCACAGACGGTTTAGATACGCTTGGACTTCGGAGAGACTTTGCATCTCTTTGCGTATTCTACCGACTGTACAACGGGGAGTGTTCTGAAGAACTATTTAGGATGGTGCCCTCGTCGTCTTTCTACCACCGCACTGCCCGCCATCGGCTGTGTGTTCATCTCCATTTCTTGGAGCCTCTTCCTTCCTGTACGAAACGGTTCTCCAGAACGTTCATGTTGCGTACTCTCAGGATCTGGAATGAGCTTCCGGCTGAGGTTTTCTCAGCGGGGTATGATATGGGGTTCTTCAAAAAAGGCGTTATAAAATTTCTTCGAGACCGGCAGCGCGTTGGTGGTGCCTCTGGTGCTGCAAACGTCCATAGGCGACGGTGACCACCTGCTAGAGTGGGCCGTTTGCCTGTCTGCTGAACTCAAGCAATAAAAAAAAATACTTAATATACTGGCACAATTCGCACAGCGCCATCTAGTATCAAAGCAAGTGGCATAACACTTGTGTTATGGATACTAGACAACTGATATACTACATATATACTTTTTTTTGTAAACAAATACATATTATACATAAACACACAAACACGAGGCGGAAATCGAACCCGTGAACACCGCAGGCGTACTGAAGGGCGCTTGCCAAATTCAAAATCATCACTGTCGTCACATAATCAATCGTCGCATAAACTAAGACATTTTTCATTATAAGTATGCGTTACTGTTTTAAACGCATTACCTATTTATTCATTATTTTGATAGTTGTTGACGTTTTGGGTAATTTTCAGCAGCCACGTTCTCCAACTTATATGGCAAACATTCAGTTTGAATAATGAATGCACAGCCCGAGAGTAAAAATATAATAAACCTTCTATAATAACAGGTATTTCGTTATTATACTGTTCATATATTTATGTTTTATACTATTTACTACTATGTTATGTTCATCTCCCGAACCCATCGAATATACTAGGGTTCAGTAACATCGTAGTTGATTGATAACAAACATCCGTACATAGCTTTGATAATATGTAGCGTTTTGGAATGCTTGCCCAATTTGATATCATCTAATGAAATTTACTAGTAGTGAGTAAATATAATACAGTGTAGTATTAAATTATTCGAATTCGTTTTTGACACTTTAATTTTGAAATAATATTCTATAAAATTGCGAAGAGTTACTATCCGACCATCCAAAGCTTTGAAATCATTTGAAGAAGTATAAAAAGTTCATGATTATTGTCCTCGAAGGTGAGGTATATTCGGGCCTCGCCCATCTTAGTAGGGAGAAGAATCAAGGGGTGATAACTGCTGGGGAATTCTTCTCTCGCGCTCATCGTGTGCCAGCGCTGCTCAGGGCATCCCGAATATAAGCCACCAGAATAGGTACCATTGGGAGGTTTTTATTGGAGTAGTGGGCACAGTGCCGTTACACGACTTCGCGCGGCAGGTGGCAGAAACACTCGTAGTTTCCCATCGTCGTGTACGAAAAGGTGTGTATTAATAAATAGTAACATACATACATATAATCACGCCTCTTTCCCGTAGGAGTAGGCAGAGACCACTTCTTTCCACTTGCTACGATCCTTACATACTTGTTTCGCTTCGTCCACTTTCATTATTCCCTTCATACATGCCCTTCGGTTTAGGGTACTCTTGACCTGGCCTTTTTTCAAGACGTTCCTGATCTGGTCTCGAAACGTCCGCCTAGGTCTACCCCTTCTAACACTTCCAATTACACTCGCCTTATACACTTTTTTCGTCAATCGTTCTTCATTCATTCTCTCAACATGGCCAAACCATCTCAGCATACCTTTCCCAATTTTTGTCATTACATCTTCTTTCAGACCACAACGTTTCCTTATCTCACTATTTCTTATCCTGTCACTCAGTTTAACTCCTATCATACATACTTCTTAACGCTCTCATCTCACATAAATAGTAACACCGTGCAATAAATATTTTACCTTATATCAAAGTATCTGAACAAAAAGAAATGTTATTTTTAGCTGAAACTATTAAACTAATTATTCCACTACACAATGCTATGTTTCCGTCATGTATAGGGTTACAAGTACTCATGTTTACACTTAAATCAGACCATGCGGGCACACTGACTCACCCGACCGCACAGGAACATTATACATTGTTTCCCAGCATCACAACCACAGAGCCTGGACGTCGCGTCGGCCTTATGTCGACCGGTCCCATTGTCCTCGTGCCTATTCAAATACTTGCTTTTGTAAAAGCGACGAATGTTTTTAATTTGTTAATTTCCTTCCTAGATTTATGGTAACAATAAGTTTTAACACCACCAACTGCGGGCAATTGGGTGCATTCGTCATCGCCCTAATGTAACATTAATAGTGATGCTAGCCCTCACGATTGTTTCCATCTTTATTGCCTCAATTGTCTGTTGCTCAACTGCCGGTCAACTTACGTAAGCACCTCGTGATGTCTTGTGTGTAATGCGGGGTTCGTTGCACTTACATCGATCATTTGATGTCCAAACCATAACAATTGTCAGCATATCATATTTAACAGCATGCCACTTAAGTACTGTTATATACTGCTATCATGCTTTCCTGTTATATTCTCGTTTACAGTTCGCTGTCAAGATTCCAGACGATTTATGCGAAGTACGCCGACCGGACCTGTTATATCACGAGCACTGAGTACATATTGCAAACACTTACAGCCATATATTTACAACCTTAACAATGTATTCGCGTATTCGATTACAAAACTCTGTGGTTAAGTGATGAGCAGACTCACTTTATTGCTTCGGTTATTTTATCTCTGCAATCATAAAACATTTATAAATCGTATAATTTTCCACGTCTTCTATGCTCTTAATCAAAGTTGCATTCTAAGATTTAATTTCTGAGCCCGGTTTTACCGTTGTACTGAGTGAGAGGGCCAAACATTTCAGTGCATTGTTTGCGTTGGTACGTCCCCTTGACACTTTTGTACATATATGATAAAAATATACATATATGGAATTTAATAAAAATATACATTAAAAAAGAAACAGGGCGGATTGTCGTCTAAATCCCCCAATTCCAAGATGAAACTTTTAATCAATGAATTGACCTTACAGCAGCAGTAATACATTATTCAGAAGATATACCGAGCGTACTCTCATTTCTGATCACAGCACACTGTTATCAAGTAATATTTAAATCATTAGCAATATTAATGCCACTTTACTGTTCGACGAACGTATTTTATTGATTCCGTCTTAGTTGCTGTTGGCATACAGTCGAGATAACTTATTAGTGCCACCGACATCGTTTATCAGTTCTCTAATGATTTTATTTTTGTTTATATTATAATTGAGTCGTATAGAAACAAAAACAGCAATCTGACATTTCACCAATTAGTGGTAATTAAGAAAAAACATATCAT
This sequence comes from Malacosoma neustria, assembly GCA_963693495.1. NCBI lineage: Eukaryota > Metazoa > Arthropoda > Insecta > Lepidoptera > Lasiocampidae > Malacosoma > Malacosoma neustria. Next base: position 16,340,855 of record OY856381.1, read on the forward strand.
TCTTAAATCGAATTCATAAAGTTATCACATGCGATCTAATTTGATAAATTAAAGGTTTGTATTTTAATTAAATATAACATGGAGTAGATAGTATTAAAATTAAATTAATATAATTTAAATGTTTTTTTTAGAATGCTGTTTTTGATACTAACATTTAAATATTGCTGGATTTGATTCTAAACAAATACCAGATTGCTGCTTTTGGTACTAGCTATGTCAAAGATTGCTGTCTTTGATTAGTACAACGAAACACGTAATTTAGGGTTGTCATTCAAATTAAAATTCATAATTAGAGATGTTTGATTTTTATTAATATACTTTATTAGTTATAATTAAAAAAGTTAAACTCGAAATTCGTCAAGTTCCTGAACTTCTTCATCACAATATGTTTCCTCGGAAGGTGTTTCTTGTAAGGCCTCCTGTTTTAATAGTATTTCTTTATAAAAATTTAATTCCGATAAACCTTGCCATTCGGTACCAAAATGTTTGCTCAGTAATTTATTGACATCATTCAATTTACTTTTGTTAACAGCCACAATGCTGGGCAGTATCATCGGATGTATCATATTTATAAGTTTTCGTGGTCTGCAAATATTTTGTGCGGTAGCTAGGTCACTCTTATAATATATTTCGCCCCTCACAAGCACGTTACCAGGTTTTTTTGAACGACGCATAATGAATCTTTTACACCGGTTGAATTGAATATTCCAAGTTGTGGTGGGTTTTACGATGTCTTTTATAGATGTCTTCCAGTCAAAAACTGAGCAATCTTCACCAAATTTTACTAATGTTGCGTTTTCAGACACAATATCTATAATTTCTTTGGGATGAAGTACTACCTCCATTTTACGCAGCTTTTTTTCAATAACTCCAAAAAAGCGATCAGCAGGCATAAAAGAATGACCTGTGACAGGAAAAATTACGTCTAAACTCTTAATGTTTACATTTTCTAATAGCCATTTGCAGCACATGCCAATTAAAATACTGTTTTTGTTCTGCCCGCCGCATCCGTCTGCAACCAAACGAATTCTTGATATGTCCATTTTATCAGTTTTACAAAGTCGGTCATAAACTGCAGATGCCACCAAATTCGCATTTTTGCCAAATTCGTCTTCTGTACAATAATAGGAGAATACACGATCTTTATTTAAAGGCAAATTTGAATGGCCTTCTACTACGGCTAAATTATAGAAATATAATTGTCGGCTATAATAGCATGCTTGGTCGGGCACCTTTGGTAATGGTATATTTTTCTGGAAATCAAAAGAAATTATTTTCAAGCCTGGTGTAGTATCTCTCAAGTGTTCAAAAAATGATTTCGCTCTTAACGAATGAACCCTCTTCTCTGCAATCAAAACACTTTTTTTATTTTCATTTGTCTCCATTTTTATCTTTCCTTTTAGTTCCAGACATTTTGAACAAACATCCGTTTGTGGTGTGCCGAAGCCTAAATTATATTCAGTGTTGAAAATATGCCGAAAGTATGATAATTTTACCCCAAGTTGTGCATTACACTGGTCAGTATTATACATTAGGTAAAGTTTTTTAATGTTTAATTCACATGGCAAGTACTTTCTTTCAGCATCCTTGCTTTTTCGGCAATAATGAGATTCTATACATTTCAGACTTTGAATAAAACGATGAACAGATTCTTTTTTCTGTGCGTACTTTTTAGTCTTCCGATCACCCCCACGAGCTTCACGAGGAAATTCTCCCGTTTCATAAAACTTTTTCATCAAGTATTCCACTCTATATTTTTTAATGCCAAAAATATTGAGAAAATTTTTTTGGCAGATTGGCACTCTCTTTTTGTTAATGAATACGGAATAGTTAGTTTTGAATTTCTTTTTGCCTTTAAAGTTAGGTCTTTGCTGAGTTTTTTGTATTGAACACAATTTGAAAAGAATTATATCTTGGTCATGCTTTGTCGAGTTCTTATAAAAATCCCGATGTATTTTTGATAAATCATTCATTGTCAATGTTGCACATTTCAATGCTTTTGTATTATGTTCGCAAACTCGAGTTGGCATGTCTTTTGATGAATATCTAAAAAGAAAAACAAAGTTAGGATTTGTTGATAACATGTGTTACTTTTAATTTAATTTAAATGAAAATAGTAATTATAAAAAACAAAAAACCCGACCGCGTCAAAACTAAAAAGAAAAAAGCAAGTCCAGTAGTTTAGAATGTTGTTAAGGTTTCCTGAATAACTAGACCATTAAAATAGTTTAATAATCGATACAGACATAAAACAAATCATAAATTCTTAAAATGCAGAATAGAAAGATCTTCATTCAGGACCTTTTCTTTTACCAATCAAATCTTCCCAAGGAGCCCTGAAAAATTGAAATGGGTCCCGTCTGTTGATCCATGTATTCTGCATATTAGAATGTATGATTTATGTGTGTATCGTTTATAACATTCTAAACTATTTACCAGTTTTTTTAAAAGTATTTTCATTACAGATTCACTGTTTTTGGATTTTTCCTTTGCTTGTGATTTATGACTTAGCTTCATGCTAAATTTAATGATTCTAGGTCAATGGGAAGTACCCTATAGGCTTCATTGACAGACAGACAGACAACGGAGTGTTCCTATAAGGGTTCCGTTTTCCTTTTTAGGTACGGAACCCTAAAATTAGTGTTTAAAATCAAGAAATCCAAAATTGTCACTGAATAATTAGTACATATTAAATTAAAATTGATTTTCAAATCATAAAGTGAACTTAACAATTACTAAGTGTAAACCAGTTAAATGTGTTTCGACAGCCCTACGTTAAGACATTGTTAATACATACCTCAACCGTTTTGCAACATTTGTTTTCCATTTTGTAGGATCTGTTTTCTTCTTTCGTGCAAACTTATTATTTGCACGCGTGGGGTGCACATCCATGTCCAGTTTTTAAATCTTAAAACTATCTTTTCGAATTTACTTTTATAATAAAACAAGAAAATATATGCACAAAACTCACAACAGAAACAACACGGACGCCATTTTGACGCACAACTAGGGCAACCGAATTCACGCTTGTGATTGGCTGACACTCACATATTGCTGTTTTTGAAACTCAATCGTCAGTATATTGCTGTATTTGATACTAAATTAGTTTTTTGAGTCGAATTTTTGGTTAGACTTTACTGTTTTTGATATGAAGTTATTAAATGGGCAAAGAATATTCTAATGGAACAGTGCTGCCCAATATATAACTTGATTTTCACCAAAATGACAGATTGCTGTTTTTGTTTCTATACGACTCAATTGCATTTAGGTTCTTTATACTTTAACATTTTCTCAAGTATGAGTCATGTTTATTTTTTATATCACTTATGGTAGGTATCGTTGTGAACATTTTGTGCCTCCCATCGTGCTAATTGTTTGACCTGATTTGTCTCTTTCAGGTTAACGACTGTCCCTGACTGCTTCGCTTCCTTCTCGAGAAAGTTTATTAGTTTGTTGCATTTATTATAGAGGCGTCGTCATTAGACGCTTTTCTTTTGATAAATCTATCTATGGTAGTATTTTGATTGCCTTAAACTGTTACGCGCGTGGTGATATATTTATATATTTGAATTATTTATTATTTGATGACGAATATAGAAACGGAGATTAACAAACGTAATAATATTTTATTTTATAGCTGTGGAACAGCAGATAGGCTGACGGCCCACTTAATTGTGTCAACCTGGGTCATTAATTCCAGAACATAACACAAGGTTATTATGGCGGCATACTTATATACCAAGGGCGGTTGCGGTTCAGACGGGCTCGGGGCCCTACCACGTAACTATGTCGCCTTTTACGACTGACCCCGGCCACAGGGGTTAGTATTCTTTCTCCGTCCTTGCACAGACAATAAGAATAGGAATACAATCACACTACACCATGTATCCTCTATGTATGTATGTATAAACTAGATGACCCGGCAAACGTTGTTATGCCATACAATTTAAAAAAAAAACTTAATCACGTTTACCCAAGTTTTTTATTGCTGTTGGGGATAGCAGACAGGCTGACGGCCCGCTTAGAATTTAGCAGTTTCCGTCGCCTATGGGTATTTGCAACGCTAGTGACATCATGAATACGCTGCTGTCCCATAAGGGTACAGGAACTTGGGTCAACCAATGCCGGAACACAACACAAGGTTATTATGGCGGCATACTTAAGACCAAAGGTGGTCGCCATCCAGACGGGCTTGAGGCCCTACCACGTAGCTAGGTTGGGTTGTATTGTCGCCTTTTACGACAGGCCGACCCCGGCCGCAGAGGTTAGTATTCTTTCCCCTGCACGGATAAAAAAGTTGTTTTCACGACAATAATGCTTATATCCTTCTCCAAGGTCCAATCTATATCTATACCGAAATTCATCAAAACGTAACAAACAGACAGAGTCACTTTCGTTTCTGTAATTATACTCTCTAGAATCAAACCATAAATCCTGATATTTAATTAAAATCGTCATATCAGATTGTATTTACGATACAGCTATCGTAATACTTCAAACACATATATTTTACGTATTTCTATTCACTACATAATATCGAATGAATATCTAGTGCTCACGACTAATATACTCTCTAATATCAGGCTAAACTTAGTACCTACCAGTCCGAGTGAGGACGCGGCTTTCCAATTCAATGAAGCGGATATTTAATATCGAAGGAGAGGATATGTATGTAAGGGCTTGTGGACTATTCGGACATGAATCATAAGTGTATGCCACAATAATAAGAGTTTGCGTTGTCGCGTTGTATTTCATGATTCTGCGTTTTCTTTTTTGTTCTAGGTAATGGTTTGAAATATAACGACAATTAAAGTTTACTTTATCACTTTTTTATAAACTTCAATGTAATTATAATATATAAACTTTTATTTTTCAATTATGTGTATAAACTTTTACTAAAAAAATAATAACGAACGCGCGCCGCGTATAAGAAGGGGCCGCAAATTCAAAATTAAGGAAAGTATACTTTCATTACGTACTTATATAAATGTTAAAAAGTATATTGAATTAAAAAAGTAATATTGGGTACATTATAATATGAGTTTAGCATGTTCTACTAATATTTATTTTATAAAGAATATTCTTATCTTATCGTATTGTTTGGATATGATAATTACTCAGTCAGTAAATGCGGACATTTTTGTACATAAAAAAATAATTCGGTTATGTACACAGATTACGCGCTCCACTTTGAACGAAGATCAGTCAATCCGAATCCTAACAGTTGCTATGCAGATGATGTTAAAGGTATATTGTAGTAAAGAATTAAAATACAATATAAAGTCAAACAAAGACGTGCCGTAGTGGAGAAAAGTCGGAAAGCGGACCCCTGGCACTGAAGCAGAAGTCCGGATTGCAATTGGGATTTAACTAACACTGAGATGATGATGATAAAGTCAAACAAAGATAAAAAGTAGTCTAAACGGAAGAGCTTTGAAAATGAAACTAAGAAATTAGTGAATAAAGCTATAGCTTATAGCCAAAGCTACCAATACTTAAATCCGTAATTTTGATCCGTGCAGGGGCGGAGAAAAAATACTAACCACTGTGACCACCTTTGGTCTTAAGTATGCCGCCATAATAACCTTGTGTTGTGTTCTGGCAATAGTGACCCAAGTTCCTGTACCCTTAAGGGACAGCAGCGTGTTCGCGATGCCACTGGCGTTGCAAACACCCATAGGCGACGGTAACTGCTAAATTCTAAGCGGACCGTCAGCCTGTCTGTTGTCCTACAGCAATAAAAAAAATCCCACATATAAATCTAAATTGTTCACAGTTACAGTAATACCCCGCTTAGCGCGACCCCGTTACGCGCGGTTTCACTATAACGCGAATTTCAAATTTCGCGCTCAAATGCCTCGCTTACGCGAAAGAGTGCATATAAACATAATGTAGTCTTATTACCATCGCCGCACTTTTAGCCAACTAATTCATGAAACTGACGGGGAAGGAAGACAGTCTATGCGAGAGTGGTGGAAGTCATACAACATTATTAAGTCTATTCACAACATAGAAGAGGCTTGGAAGGAAGTTAAAATGAGTTGTGTGAATGGGGTGTGGCGTAATCTTTGGCCAGATGTAGTGGAAGCACCTAGAAGAATTGTCCAGATGCAGAGACAAGTGCTTGAAGACATTGCTGCAATGATTGAGGGGTCTGAACTTGAAGATGTCACGGTAGAAGATCTCGTAGAACTTGTAGCAACGCACGACGATCCTATCAGCAATGAAGATCTGATCGAGTTACAGAATAATCCTATCTACGATGAGGAAGAACAAGTAGAAGAGAAAGTTTTATCTTCAGGGGAAATACAAAATGCAATTTCAAAAATTTATTCAGGTTTGGACATATTGCAGAGTATAGACAATAATGATGACCGTGTCTACAATTAAAAACAGCGTTGGGTGTTATGAACGTATTTTACAAGAACGTAAACAAAACGCTACCCAAAAGACAATAGATGTATTTTTCCGTAAAAAATAAGAGCATGTATTGCATAAACACTTTATGTAATACATACTCTTATTTAAAGTAATTGATAAGAAGAATAGAATTAAAGTGATTAGAATTAAAGTGATTGATTAAAATGATTTGTATTTTTTGTATTAAATTTTGACTATGTTTAATCATAAACCCCGATATACGCGAATTTCAGTTAACGCGATTTTTTTTGGAACGTATCCCTCGCGTAAAGCGGGGTATTACTGTATATGTCTAATATACATAATGGAGAGGAGGTGAAAGTTTAACATTATCTTGCTTTAATGTAGGTATACAATATAAAAATTCTATTTGGTCCAAGGCAAAAGCATATTCAAATAATTTGCATGGTGCAGTTGAAAGCTTGTTATTAAGTAACTAAAATAACAGTACATTTCCTGCCACAAGTCGATTCATGAGATTATCCGCTTTGTTGATCATTCCATTGAGAGTAATCTCGCGCATAACTATACATAATTATCGCAGTTCATTACGATAACCAACCTAGAGTGGCTCGTGAGCGAGCGATAGGAAAGAGCTCTAGCTCCATTTTACTCGTAAGTGGCACCGTTCTCGCACAATTTTAGTTGATCTCAACTAATGTCGTAATTTCCGATCGCTACAGTTCTAATGAAGCCTACAAACGGAAAAGGCAAACTTCTTTTGAAGTGAAAACTTCTTTGGCGGCATTGTACACTTTTTTTGTGATGGGTAAAAAATGTTAAACTCGCGTCAGAACACGTGACCTGATCGAAAATTCGTTAGACGTAAGAAGGCAGTTTTGCTCCAGTAATACCAACCTTATTAATAATGAGTTAAGGTTTATTTTGTAATGTAACTTTTAAATGATTACATTACTTATTATCTATTCGAATTGCGACTTTATTACAATGAAATACAGTTGAGTTTTCTTGAAGTGAAAACTTCTTTAGACGCGTTGAGCACTTTTTGGGTGAACAATTTTTGGTTTGTAAAGAAGTATTAATGACCAATTTAAACTTTAATCCTTGATCATAAACACTTCTTTGTAAACCGAAAATAATAATCTAATAGCTCGATGATATAATTCTCAAGTTACTTTGTTCTATCGGCAGTCCCCAAAGACTGACTCGCATGTTTTTTTTTATTGTTGATTGCAGACAGGTCATTTAATATTAAGCAGATATCGCCGCCTATCGATGTGTTACGCTGGAGGCAGCGCGAACACGCACGCTTTACTAATACCGGCACACAATACAAAGTTATTATGGCGGCATATTTAGAAGGGTGGTTGCCATCGATTCGGGCTTACAGCCCTACCGCCTAGCTACGGTTGTTTTGTCGCCTTTTATGATAGGTCAACCCCGGTCGCAGAGGTCAGTATTTTTACACCCCATGCGTCGAGATCAAATAATCTATGTGATTGATAAATATAAAAGAGTGAGTTATATGATACATTATTGTTTTTTTTTTTATTGATGAGGAACAGCAGACCGACGGCCCAAAAAACAAAAGCAGTCACCGTCGCATATGGACCGCGAACACACTGCTGTCCCATAGGGCATAGGGATAGGTGTCCGAACTCTGTTTCTACAAGATTGTTTAAAATGTAATTGTTTCAACAGGTCTTTATATTAAACGAACCAATCACTCTTTTTCTTTTAAGTTTATTATTCAGCCCATGTTTACAATCGCCTCAAATGAACGCTCACTCGTTTTTAACAAGGCATTCGTGCGGGATAAGCTTTTGGTCGTAGACAGAAAGGATGAATGACGCAAATCGTAAACAGCCCGAAACGGTGGCACTCCATACATGTCGAGACCAACGACGCTACTGTTTCGCTACATATTGAATTTGTAATAAGTTCTTTTAGTATACGTACATTTTTATTGCTAACAAGTTCAAACTTTTCAATCGAACTTCAAATAATTACTATCAGAACACGATATAAAAATAAATTCATGATTAAAATTAAATTACTTTTTAAGTTAAACAGAAACAAAAAAGTTAAGCAGATGGTCCAACTTATAACGTAAGTGATAGTCGCTATTGATAACACGAGGTGTGATACACGATGTTGACCTCGAAAGAACCTGAAGTGGAACTAAAACCTGACCTTTCAACTGAAACTTACAAAGTCTTCAATTTTTAATCTGAATTTATTCAATTAATCGCGTATGTGTTCCGTACCAAGTTAGTAGTCAAGTTTTTATCCGTGCGGGTGTGGAGAAAGAATACTAACCTACATACAGGCCGGGGTCGGCCTGTCGTAAAAGGCGACAAAACAACCCACCCTAGCTACGTGTTAAGGCCTCAAGCCCATCCGGATTGGTTAGCTCTCCATAACACTGAAGCCGTGTCAGGCCTCTTCTAAAGTTGTAGAAAATTATTGCACGGACATTTTCCTTACAAAGATTCATTTTCGTACGTGACCTGACAGATTTCAATCGACGCTTTGACTAAACAATAGCATTAATCCTAATACTTTCAACTGTTTAAACACATTCAAATATAGAACAGTTCCAAATTCAAAATTGCCGGGAAATATGGAAACGACAGAACTTAAAAGGCATGTCTAGTTTTATAAGTTTAAAGTTATCTTTATTCGGACTTTCCTTTTACTAGAAAACATCGATATGTTTTGACTTGAATTTCGATAAATCTAAACAAAGAACGTATTCAAAAGTAAATTTGAAAGTCCTTTGTCTATTCCTTGTTTGATTGTAAGCTTACGGAACAAGACCCGTTTATGGCTCAGCGGAGCGATGTTCGCGTGAAGTTTAACCTTTTAGGATGCGACATCTTTCCCCCGTACTCGCAGGGAAATAGGTCGGCTACATTACGTAATGGATCCGTTACATTGCCGCAAACCGCTTGCGGTTAGGGATGCTAGATGTAATATGGAAAACCTTGACAAGTGTGCAGAATAAAACGTATCGATTACTACGAATCATGAAATAAATAATGATGTTTTCGGGCACACCTTAGTTTATAGCAGCAATGTTTTCAAGAGATCTACCGGTACGTCGACGTAGAGAATCTCTATAAATGAAGCTTAATAATATGTGTGCGATGTTGTTATGCGTTGTTACTTTTTGACAAATAAAATTCTTTCTTTCTTTCTTTCTTTCTTAGAAGACTTCGTCCATAACCGTTTTTGACTACTCTTCGAATTGTGGACACTTTAGGTGCACTTTCGCGATAAAAAAAATTCCGCAAAATTTACGAGCGATCTCAGCGTAACTTTTTCCATATTTATAAGAGTTATCACAATGAAAACACGTTCTTCTTTTGTGTTACGCTTCTTTTTTTATTGATTGGAACAATCATAGGTGACAGCTGTCAAATTTTAGAGTTGCCACATACACGACAAAAAATTCAGAAAATCTAAATAAATATATATGGGCACATACCCATACTACGTGACCTATTTTTGTCAATTTTTAAACCCCTCCCTTTGGTAGTATATGAGAAGACCCCCCCCTAGGTTTTACGTAGTAAATCATAAATACGGTTTCAATATTTTTTTACAAACAGAACATTAAAATGCAATTTGGCTCACATTTGTCTTTATTGATACAGCACTTGCCGCGTGACACCAAAAGTGTATGGATGCCTATAGTTAAAAGTAAAAACTAAACGCGCCATATTTGAATACAGCTCCAAGAAGAGCGATGTTTCTTTAGAGCAGTGTTTTTCAATCTTTTTTGAATACGCGACCCCTTTAAGTGTTAAAAAATTCTGGGCCTTAGAGAGACAAAAATTAATAAGTAATTTATAAGACTATGTTTATGATTTTCTCTATTTTGGTACGTATATTCATTATTAAGATCTACATTCTGTAAGAAGCCACGACAGCTTTGAAAGTAAGTACGAGGTAAGTTGGTATAAAGGCTGCGTGCGGCTATGATTTGGACGCCAGTTTGCGCGGACCAGACTTCGCGGCGCTGCCACACCGCATTGTCGTCGCGGGCGAGTGCTTTTTCCTTTTGCCGGTGACCCCCCGAGTAAGGCTTCGCGACCCCCCTAAGGGTCGCGACCCACAGCTTGAAAAACACTGCTTTAGAGGATATTGACTAACTTACAAAATCCTCCGCCCCCGTCCCTGAGATCGTGGTATTTTGAAGACCTATTAACGGGTCACAGTGTTACGTAGTACGGGTATGCTTATGTTCCCTATACAACACGCGTGCTCACCTGCCATTGGTTAAAAAAACTAAATGGTTACCACCGCTTTAATTAACGCGAACAACCCTACAGGCGCTGTAAACATGATGCTTCGAAGAAACTTGATGACAATTTTCCGGGAATTTCCAGTTTTAATCTAAAGACTCAATTTAGATTAAACAGTAAAATTCAAATGTTTAGTAGCTTCTGTCATTAAATGTGCCTTTGTGTACTAGAGTACCTAATAGCCGAGTGAAATTCACTCGGAGACCTATTTAAAGGTCCTGGGTTCGAATCCCACGTTAGCATGTACCGCTTAGGCAGTTTTTATCGCCTAATGTGAATGAAATGGGGTTCTTTTGACGCACCATCACAACAAAACCACTGAACATATCGGGATGTTTTTTTTTTTCATTTTACTTTTGCCTGTTATTCGCCTGTTATAAATGCATGTACCAACGGCGAAGCCGAATACATCGTGAGAAATCCGACTTGGTTAAGAGTGATGGTATACCGCCCGTTGTCTAGGAGAGGCGCGAGCCCAGTTGTAGGAAATTATGCTCTGTTATTATTCTTGTGTTTTAGCTCAATAAATTGTTATATGAGTCATATCACAAAATATTGTTAATAGCTGAATGTTATCTCTCAACGACAACTATTTGAGAAGATTATAATGTTGTTTTCGTATTATTTTATTTAAAGATCTTGTGTACAAATACGCAGCTGCGACTCGTCGGTCCAATATTTACCTTATCGCGTTATTGTTGTTTGTTGTTGACGCTTATTCGTCGAATAGTCCCAATCTTATCGAGTGCACGATCCAAGAAGGGTTCTTGAGGGCCTCCCACCAATTGTACTATCGGTACCTCTTCAATGATGGCACCGCAATGTGGAGATGAGTGGAAAAATAAACGTTGCTGTTGCGTTATTGCTTCTATTTTTATATCCCTACATTAGGGTTTAACAGATTATTACGGAAATATATATACAGGGTGACTTTGACAAACCCGTCCAAATTCACACAGAAGAATCTTTAGTAAAAGTTATGAGAAACATGTATTTTAGTTTTGTATCACATAGTACAAAAATGTTGAGTAATCAGCATCACAGTCATTCAAAGAACTCGCAATTTACGTAATACGGCGCGAGAGTGCAATGACCTCTCCATCTGACCTAGTAAAAGGCCGAGGACGGCGGCATTAAACCGGGCGAGCGAATACGCACTACTCATTTACGCGGGTGTGACAGAGACAGGTAATAACAGGTTAACGACGCTGTTTGCACCATATGATTATTCTGTACGATTGAATTAATGATCCTATATGAAATATTTTATGGTGAAAATTCAACATACAAATTTTTTTGCAAAAATGGGTTCCATAAATGATGTTTAGTGCGTAAAAAAATTTTGGACGGGTTTGTCAAATTCACCCTGTATATATCGATAATTTTCGAATGCGTCTAAAATTTAGAATGACTCAGAATATGGACTTTTACATGAAATTTAATGAAATGTAGTGTTGCAGCAGCGGATGACGGTGATGTGTATTTCGACCGACACGCGCAACGGTATGAATTAAACGAGCATCATACTATTAGTACATTACATACGAATACTAAAAATGCAATACAAAATTACACCCCGTCCCACATTTTCGAAGTAAGCAAATTTTCGTATAATATATAACGGTTAATTACGCCATGCACAGTGTACATTATGAAAGTAATACACATGAATTTTTTGTGACGTAACTATACATCACAGCTCGCTGGGACCGGTCGGATAGTGTGGTGGAGAGTCTGTCCTTCCAAACAACGCGGTCAACGCGCCTAATCTTAGTTTACTACGAACAGTAGAAGAGGTTGGACGTGTCTTCGCACAAAGTCATGTCAGACTTATACCTAAAGGTGCTCATGAGATTGAAACAGGGTCGCGCGCCTCAGGTCTGATATCAAAGACTACTTCAAACTCCTAGTCACACGGTCTTCGTCATTACCAACTATCTGACCCAGGACAAGACCCCGTGATGCCCCAGACTCCTTACAGCTCAGACTTGGCTATGTGAGACTTTTTTTTGTACCCCCGACTGAAGAGAGAGCCGAACGGAAAACACTAGGAGTCAGTAGAGACCGTCCAAGCTCACGTTGCGAAATGCGAAAGGCGTGGCAGAATCGTCCCCGCAAATTTATTGATGCGTAAGGAGACTGTTTCGAAGAATTTTATATATCCGTGCAGGGGCAGAGAAAGAATACTGACCTCTGCGGCCGGGGTCGGCCTGTCGTAAAAGGCGACAAAACAACCCTAGCTACGTGGTAGGGCCCCAAGCCCGTCCGGATGGCGACAACCTTTGGTCTTAAGTATGTCACTACCTTGTGTTGGGTTCCGGCATTAGTGACCCAAGTTCCTGTACCATTATGTTGCAAACACCCATAGGCGATGGTAACTGCTCGGACCATCAGCCTGTCTGCAATAAAAAACAAAAGTACAGTACACCAATAAAAAAAAAAAAAAAATTAACAATTTGTGCCAATCTAATAAAAAATTACCAATCTATTTTTCCCAGAAAATGCGCATTACTTTCATAATACATCCTGTATGTATCATGAATGTATGTATCAAAATATTAGGACGGTCATACAGTTAGTGGCTGGTATAATAAAAATGTATTGTTACATGGGCAATAAGAATATATAATTATTGTATTTATTGTTATTTGACTCTTGCGAATTTGTATTTTGGCATTAAGTGCTTTTAACCTAAAGTCTAAACAATAATTTTCCAAAAATATAGATATTATTGTAATCGTATTCCAAATAGAAATAAATACCTTCGCACAGATCGCAAGTATCTGAATAAAAGAGAGCCTTTACATTATGCACAAAGCGAGGAAACTAGCGTGACCTATATCACCGTCGACGGAGAAAGTATAGCGCAAAATGTCTCCCGGCTACCTTTTCGTGTCACCCAATTGTGATGCCGCAGAGCTGGTAAAAGCTAGAGGTAATTTCGTTAACGCTACGACCCGTGAAAGGTTAGTAGCGCTTAGCCTGAAACATAATGCGGCTTTTGTTAAGTGACTAGAATTATTTCGAGCTATTAATAATTAAACGATCTATTCAATTCGAGTGAGCTTCTAGATTTCAGCAGCGTGTCATGGCCATTTCAATTTTAGATAGATTAATCCCGAATACTAGCGCGCTGAAAGCAACGCTGACCGCAGTCCGAAAAGGTATCGATGTCTTCTAATCTATTGTGAACTTGTATAATAGCCAAATCGCTAAATTTCGATTAACATTCGCTTTTGATCTTGAAATTTAACCGCCACTCATAATTGTACTAAAATAGAGGTCGAATTTATTGGATAATTGGAATTAGATGTAAAAAGGTACTTTGAAGCTTTCGAGATTATCATTCTCGAAAGATTTCTACTGACCCCTGCGACCAGAAGGGGCCTTTCATAAAAGACGATAAATAAAAATTATATAAATAAAATAAAAATATACCTTGTGTTGTGTTCCGGCATTAGTACACACTTTTTTTTTGTATCGGGGAAAAACCTCTCTTGATGGGTTCCCCCGGCCCGGAGGGACCGAGGGATATGTGGGACTCCGGGAAAGATGTTCAGCCATCCGACTACCCACTAAAAAACCCTGCTGTTCTCTCCTATCGCCTACGCCCGGGCCTACGGATATGTGGCCTGCCGACCTCGTGGCCCGGGCCGGCGCCGGCCCGCATATTGTTTCAAGGCGGGCCTCTTCAAAAGTGTTGGCGCCAGGGGTTTCGTCCCCCCGGCGCTCTCCTGTATTGTAGGAGATGAAGGGGGCCGCGGAACAGCACGCGGCCCTCTCCCTCGCGGCAATAGTGCGGGCGGCGGATCCTCCCCCGAGGGGCCGCCCGCGGCCGCTCTCTACGGCGGCCGGAGGTCATTGCTTGCCCTCCGGCGCCGACGATGTGGCCTGCGTTGGCGGGAGGGGAGTGTGGTGGTCGACTCCCGCTCCCGCTCCGCCGCCTCCTTTGCGGACATGACTGCCTCGCAAAAGGAGGCGACGGCCGTCCATCCAGGATCACTCCCGACCATGGACAGAACCAGGGTCGGGAGCGACAGGTCCGCGCCGATTTGGGCGACGTGGGCGCGGCGCTCCTCGCGCCACGCAGGGCACACGGCGACAGTGTGGTTGTGCCTACAGCACATCAGTATTGTTTGCATTTATCTAATAAATGGACGTGTCCACGGAATTAATTGTTTAATTAACAATACTCGCCCACCATATTTGAACGGCTACCCAAGCATAGCCATATACGGCACAGTGGTGACCCCGACGTGATCTGAACACGCAACCTTCTGATCTGGAGTCTGACGCAACTGCAAACCGTGTCCTCCTCCACGCCCGCGCCACAATGGTGGCACCCCGACGTCATCCGCCCTATGCGACACAGGTACCTCCCGAAGCAACCGTGCCCCGACAGGACCTGCGTCAGGCGGAAGGTCAGGGCGCCGTGGCGCATTAGTACACACTATCGGGTAGGCTAATCAATCCAGTTTTGGATTAAAACATCGAGGTAATCTTTCAATTCTTTTAAGATTGTTTGTATTAGTTCTTATTTTTACGCTTGGCCTGGTCCCAATTATTATTATAGATATGGGCACAGTTTTTCTTTTTTTCTATTCTAGCACGCCAATATATTATATATTGGCGTGCTTCATCTAGCACTTCAAAAATACGTACGTACATTATTCTTTTTAATAACATACTTCGGTAACTAGATTGTGCCAAAATTACATTTTGGTTACAAAATATTGTTCTTTTTAATTATACCCAAAACCTATAAAATGGTTTAATATCAAAAAGCTAGGCCGACAATAAAAGCTGGGTTGGGATTTGCTTACATCAAATATATTTTTGAAGAAAAATTAATTTTATGTGTTAATTAAACGAATTTGTGTCATTATTGAACAACGGTTGGTTGCACAAGCGTCATTATTTTTAACTAGATGTGAATCGAATGTGTTCATTCATTCTTGACACAGTGACGCACGTCTAACCCTCTTCACGGTTTACAATCGGATGCTCCCGTCGCGTCGCGCCTGAATATTGATACATCGCGGCTTTTTGTTCCTTTTCAATAGTCTGTTTTATTTTTATCGTCGTCGACTTTTAGATGTAATATGGAATCAATACTTTTGTGGATTTTCTTCATTCATTGAGTTATTCGAAAGAAGATATTTTCAAATTTAGTTAGGTCTTTAGTTTTAGACTTTATCAGTTTGGCGATATATGTATATTTACATGTATATCGAGTCTCTCCTTCATAGTAATAATAAATATTTTGTGACAATTCACACAGCGCCATCTAGTCCCAAATTAAGTGGCATAGCACTCGTGTTATGGGTACTACTGAACAACTGATATACTACTTAATTTTTTTTGTAAATTAATACATATTATACATAAACATACAGACGCATGACCGGAATCGAGCCCGTGACCTCCGCAAGCGTACCTAAGTCCGTTAGGCCACAGAGGTTGTCATAGTATATCTTCAACTTTAATTTTTATTAGAGTCTAGCTTACAATAAAAAATTAGTTTTCTTTCTAATATTTCGTATACGTAAATATTTTCCCATGTAAACCGAACTATAAATATTTTCATATAGAAAAATCAAGAGTACTTGATAAAACCGCAGCGCCGAGCCGTACCGCAAGGCCAAGCTAATTTCCGTAATGAGACACCGCCTTTGATATGAAATATTATTATTACTACTATGTCCAACATGGAAATAGTGATAATTTTGTTGGAAATTGTGTTCAAATCCGGTCGAGGAAAATTGTTCATTTGCTCTTTTGGTTTTGGTTTATTAAAATTTCAGAAAGTAATTTTCTTAAAGTAAGATTTTATTGCTAAAATTTCTTGTATTACGTCAGTAATTAAACGATTGGGAATTCCGCAATCTTCAACTGGAATGAGACAGGAGCTCGCATTGAGATTTTTATAATTTATTTTCATGGCCAATTTGAAACCAAAACTAAAAAAATAATTAATTTTTACGAGGATAGCCGAGGTCGAGGGCATACCGCACGTGGGTTTTCATGCTCAGCAACATGTCGCTGATCACTCCGAGATCTTCCACTCGATGTCCTCCCCTCGGAGTTTCAGCGGCGTCGGCAGATTCCTGCACCTCCGGCGGGTGACTACTAGCGCAACTGTCTTGACCACGTCAACCGCCGTGCGCTAGCTGTCCAGTCATGCCGGAAGAAGGTCGAGACGACGCTACATCCGTCGGGCTGTATAATCTAAATACATAGTTTTAGATTTAGACATTTACTGTTATGGCGTTTCTTACAGTTCCAGTGTTATCCTGGCTTGCCAGGCGGAGATGGTCAGAGAGGGCAAATTAATTGAAACTATTTTATTTTAATTCCTATGCTCGCGGCTTAAGATTTATTTATTCACTTTATTGTTGTCGGTGAATCGGTACATGCATATTAATAAAAAAAATTGCGGTCGGGGGACCCCCGTCATGAACGAAGTCCCTTAAGTTTTAAAAAGATAAAACAGAAATAGAACAAATCTTCCTGGATGACAACCATCTAAATATGCCGCTTTAATAACCTTGTGTTTTGGCATAAGTAACCCAGATTCCAGATGCCTTTGAAGCCGGTGCGTTGGAATTGCATCTGGTGATGCAAACATCCATAAGCAACGGTGACTGCTTTCTATTAAGTGGGCCGACAGTCTTTTTGTACAAAGCTATAAAAAAAAGTTTGTGTTTACTTCTGTACGCACGTAAGAAGTTAACTTCTTATGCGTAACGAGATAAAAATCATTCTAAAAATGTAATCCTTCGCGTTATCCTACGTTTGTAGAAAAAAATTAGTTTTATGATGTAAGTAAATAAATACATACCGTTAATTAACCTCAAATTCTACAAGCGTATTCAAAGTAATATGTAAAAACCACTTTTATCACTTGTGATCTAAACTGATTTTTTACGGAACGTATACCCCGCGAATAAACGGGTTTGTCAAAGTCACCCTGTATATTATTTACATGTATTTTAGTTGGTGCGGCTTGTGAAGCGGCTGAAAAAGCTAAAACATGCAAATACAGAGGTCTAGGCTCCGAATACGAATTTGTCCCATTCGGTGTCGAGACCCTTGGTCCGTAGGGTCCTAGCGCTATAAGGCTTTTTTAGGAAATAGCAAAGAGGTTAGTCGACATCACAGGAGACCGAAGCGCTGGCAGCTACCTCGGGCAAAGAATTAGTCTAGCTATTCCAAGGGGGAACGCTGCCAGTATCTTCGGAACCTTGCCTAAAGGGACTCCTTTTAATAATATATTTTAGTTATTTTATTATATTTTTTAAGGTTTTTAGTTTTAGGTTCATTGTACTAGTATATATTTCATATTATGTTCATAATAATTAATAAATTAATGTATTGTATAATTAATGTAATCGTTATTAATTTGTAATGTATGGATTTTATAAATCTGAAATAAAATTTACATGTATAAATGAAATGTCTTGTCGCTTTGGTTTCAGTCTACTCGGCTGGCTAGATCTGTATTTTACCACAAGCCACAGGATATACCAACGTCGAATATTTGAGCCAATCAGTGCCAGGTCAGACAGTTCTCTTCCTTTAGAGGAAAAAGATAACCAGAAAACCATACATAGTTTACAAGCTAAATTCCTCTCTTCTCTAGCGTATTTATATTCTACTTTTCCTTGCTCCTTTTTATGTCTTCTTTTCTTGGTCTGGTCTTCGTTTTTTTTGGCAACACTTTGAAAATGTTTCCCCATTAAATTTTTTGCTACTTGTATTTAAGTTCAAATCTATGTGAAAAGCTTTATATTGCTCGGACGACCTTGCACCAAAAGTGTTTTTATAACCAACCCTCATCACCAGTTAACACAAGATAGCTAGCTGTCTTAATGAAAACGATTATTGCGCGACGAGGGTGAGCCGAGTATAGTCAACGCAACCCTAAGATAATTCAAAGTGTCGCAGATTGGCAATCGCTCAACACTAATTCGGTTACATAAGATTTCCCCTCACGAAAGTGCAATCCCCATCCGACGAATCACGGACACTCGACAGTCTCACGCGGGTGATTGTGATCGATCAACGGCGACGATAAAACAGTTACAGCGACGGCAAAGAGTGTGCAAATGCGGAAACAAAGCGCGCATAACATCTAATTGTATCTAAAGGGAGTGCGGAACTTTCGGAAGGCGTACGTGTGCAATCTGCATTCATTGTTCTCAGACCCGCCGTATATAAGGGGATTTTATCGCAAACACACGTGCCGTTATACGGGCATAGTCTAATCCTGAGATAATCCGACCCGGAAAAAACCAATAACCAATGTTTTGTTAACGTGTTTAAGTTTAATTCATGGGATGTTTGCACTAATTGTCGTTTGTGAACACACAGGACTAACTATACCAATAATGTAATCTGATTTTCGTGACCAGCTCGGAATATTTTCAGTTCACATCGTATTTGTTACTATAAGGCTCTCATCTTGAACGGTCGTGTATTTAGTGTAAGTAAGTTGGCAGTAAAACTCGATTAATTCAATAAAAGATATTTGTACAGGGTATGTTTTAGTTATAACATCTTATCTTTATCCGTGCAGGGGCGGACAAAGAATCTCTGACCTCTGCGGCCGGGGTCGGCCTGTCGTAATAGGCGACAAAACAACCTACGTGGTAGGGCCCCAAGCCCGTCTGGATGGTGACCACCTTTGGTCTTAAGTATGTCACCATAATAACCTTGTGTTGTGTTCCGGCACTAGTGATCCGATTTCTCCTTATGGGACAGCAACGTGTTCACGATACCACTGGCGTTGCAAACACCCATAGGTGACGGTAACTGCTAAATTTTAAGCGGGCTGACAGCCTGTCTGCTGGACTACAGCAATAAATAAAACATTAGCTATATTTTGATAAATAATTCGTTTATGAATGTACTTAGTAAGTGCCACTTTCAAAGTCCAGCCTCTGGGTACGATTAGATAGATTAGCCTTATATATATTGTTTAGGCCGTTAATACTATTAAAATTACGCTTGATATATTTCTAATAAGTAGTCATGCGAGAACGCCTTACGTGCCGTCTCCCTCACACCTGTACATCCTATGACACTATCCTAATACCTATCTCTCATCAAGAGATGGCGTGCTGGCCGTGACGTATTTTCGCAGTGTGTGGCTAAAGCCGTTAAGGATTGACATTGTCCCTGTGCGCGCGCGCCTATCATATAATTGAAGAATAATTTTTTAGTTATTTTCGGATCAGTGTTATTACTGTAATTGTGTACAACACGCTTAAAATACAAGAATATAAAGGTGGACAACGGCAGTACAAGAAAGAAGACCCTCGAGTTCGGTGAGTCCTTTCAATTCCCGTCCTCTATCAATAGGGTGTTTTCGCATGACGACAGAGTTCCAAAATTTACCAGAACCAGCGCCTACATACATATGTTAATTAGCCTTAGATATGCGTGGCGGGTATATTGTTCCTCTACGAGGAGGTTCAGGTCTTGCAACGGAACATTATATGATATTCTTTATTATAAGTGATAAGATTTATATTAAATATGATAATGATTATAAAATCATTATCATATTTAATATAAAAAATACTTATTTAATATTAATAATATTACTATACTTATTTAATATTATACTTATTTATTATTTTAATACTCCGTAAAATCTTTTCGTCCCAAATACCGCAGTGTCTCAAGACGAAGGTTTTTAACCAATGTGTGTTGCCAGTGATGACATACGGAACGCAGACGTGGTCGCTAACTATGGGCCTTATGAGAAAGCTCATGGTCGCTCAGAGAGCAATGGAGAGGGCTATACTCGGAGTTTCCCTGCGAGATCGAATCAGAAATGAGGAGATTCACAGGAGAACCAAAGTAACCGACATAGCCCGGATGATTGCAAAACTGAAGTGGCAGTGGGCTGGGCACATAGCTCGAAGGACTGATGGCCGTTGGGGCAGAAAAGTCCTCGAATGGCGACCGCGTACCGGAAGACGCAGTGTTGGTAGGCCCCCCACAAGATGGACCGATGATCTGGTCAAGATCGCCGGGATAGGTTGGATGAGGGCAGCGCAGGACCGATCATCGTGGAGATCTTTGGGGGAGGCCTTTGTCCAGCAGTGGGCGTCTTCCGGCTGAAATGATGATGATAATGATAAGAAATAAATATTTTATTATTGAGACAATTCACAGTTAGAAAATGTTTAGTTTTAACATAACTAGTGCCGATTGACCACAATAGGTCTAGGTGACGATGATATCCTGACCCTTTTACCTTATGTTCAATCAAAAAATTGATACATAACGTGGTAACGGCCGCTCGTGGATCATTGGCCACGACTTACTTACTATAAAATATTTTATAAAAACTTAATTATAATTGAGTGTAAGCAAAGTGTAAATTGGCCATGTTTTTGAAGACTTCGACAAGTAAATACCATCAGTGGGTCCAAGCGAAAGAGAGAATCATGAATAACCTCGCTAGCTTTTCGTTTAGCCAAACCGAATACAGGAGCGAACTATTACGAGTTTAGTATTTAAATTCGTCTCCATTTAAGTAAAAAGCAGAATTATTATTACCGTCAAGAAAAGGCAACTTGCTGTGGTCGCAAAGTGGCCCCTTCTCCCCCGCAAACATGCACAAAACACTAGAATGTATACTTGATGTGTACAAAGTAAAGTCAGTGTTAAGTGATTTGCGACGGAGGCTTTGTTTGATTGTTCCAATAATTCGGCGTGAACAAGTATTGAAGTTTTACACTTAATAACGTAATTTTATGCGGTACGCTGAATGTATTTGCCATTTATTACAATGCAGCGTTGACGAGACAAACTACAGCTAATCATCTATCGGAGATGTAAAAATAAGTTAATATGCTTTAAATGTCAATTGTTCACTTGCAAACAAATACATGGAAGATGAATGGTGTTATTGCTGCATGATTTTAAAGACTGTACGGGTACAGTCACATTTGGGGAACGTTTATTATTTACTAGCTGACCCGGCAAATGTTGTTCTGTCAAATGTATACATTAAAATATACTGTCCAATAAATAACACAGATTTCATAAAAAAAAAAGTATATATTGTATGGCTCCACGATTTTATAATCATCTACCTGGTGAACTCCTAAGACCTACAATCGGATAATATTTTTAAATTAAGTATTAAGAAGTTATTAATGGAGAAATCATAATTCCCCACAAATTGTAATAATTAATTGTGACATTATAACAATTCTAACAGAGACATTATCCTTATAATTTATTATTATTTACATTTAAAATATATTCTGTTTGACATGTTTCAACATTTGAATAATAATTCATGTATAACTTGATGTTTAATTAATGATAGGTAGTAATTTATATGTTAATTATTAAAATAATATTGTACAACCTAAGGGGTAACTGTTGGAACAATTTAATGTAAACCTTATTTGTATGTACACAGTTCGGACAGTAAAAGTATCTTGTATCCATATAAAATATGTCCTATCCTATGCGTATGTCCTTCTCTATAGTTCTTATCTCTATACCAATTTTTTTTTAATTACCACACAGGGTTATTTTTCACATTTATAATATTAGTATGGATCTTTAAGGGGATTTTATTATAAATTTTATTTCAATGCCACTGGCATTTGACGTTTGTAAGAAGTTTTAAGGAGGGGTGATATATGTAACCGCCTGAATTTTGCCAGGCGATTTTCAGAGGCTTATTTAAAAGGGAATCTATACCAATTTTTTTTTAATTACCACACAGGGTTATTTTTCACATTTATAATATTAGTATGG
The DNA here is from genome assembly GCA_963693495.1 of Malacosoma neustria. Classification (NCBI taxonomy): domain Eukaryota; kingdom Metazoa; phylum Arthropoda; class Insecta; order Lepidoptera; family Lasiocampidae; genus Malacosoma; species Malacosoma neustria. Next base: position 16,363,336 of record OY856381.1, read on the forward strand.
ATCTTTAAGCGGATATTATTATAAATTTTATTTCAATGCCATTGGCATTTGACGTTTGTAAGAAGTTTTAAAGGGGGGTGATATATGTAACCGCCTGAATTTTGCCAGGCGATTTTCAGAGGCTTATTTAAAAGGGAATGAATAAATGAATCGTTTTGAAATTCAGTAAGTACGTTTATTCATTATATATTAAAAAAATACAAGAATCAGACTTTTTTTGTTTTTTCAAAATGGCCGCCGTAATAACTAATCCTGAGACCCTCGCGGCAAAAGGCATCAATCGGCGGGATTTTTAACTTCTCCTACAGTGATCTGATATCAAAAATTTTAATTTGAACGTGTTCATAAAACGTACATCTTTTAGTTGAACGAATAAAAAACCAAAAAAGTAGAACAATCGCAATTGGCACGCCTCAGAAAAAAAGGTCAATTTTTTACCCTTATTTTCAGTGGATTATGAAGTAAAAACGGTATTTTTGAAGTTCAACTAGAAGCTAATATAATAGAGAAAACGTGTGCCAAATTTCATAAGAATCGGTTGAGAACTTTTTGAGTTATCTTACCCGCTAATTTAAACAAAATAGTTGAGAAAAAAACGCGTTTAAAGTTTTGACACACAGAAACTATGATTACAGTGGCTTATCAACTAATCAGCGATTCTAGGGCCATACAGAAGTCCTTCGGTGAGATCGTAGTACTTCATAGAATTAAACAACAAAATACTTTCTGAACATCTTCTGACCCGTCAGAAATTTTAAAAGCAGGTAGCGAGCGCTCAGTTAGCCGAGTTGAGGTGGAACACTTAAATGAGTTTTAATCGATAAATAATGTGAATTTCATTCTAAAATTTACAGATATATTTTTGAAATGTTATTTTAACTATTTATGGAAAAAATCATTTTTTTATATGTATCGCCCCCCTTAAGAAAATTAGGGACTCAACAGTATAACGACCTCCGTGACGCAACGGCTAAGTTGCTTTGAAACGCCTACGGAGGTCACGGGTTCGGTTTCCGACCTGAGTGGGTGTTAATGTAAAATATTTGTCACAAAATGTTATCCGTGCAGGGGCGGAGAAAGAATACTAACCTCTGCGGCCGGGGTCGGTCTGTCGTAAAAGGAGACAAAACAACCCACCCTAGCTACGTGGTAGGGCCTCAAGCCCGTCTACGGCGACCACCTTTGGTCTTAAGTATGCCGCCATAATGACCTTGTCTTGTAGTTCCGGCATTGGTGACCCAAGTACCTGTACCCTTATGCGACAGCAGCGTGTTCGCGTGTAGCAACTGGCTTTGCAAACACCCATAGGCGACGGTAACTGTTAAATTCTAAGCGGGCCGTCAGCCTGTCTGCTGTCCTACAGCAATAAAAAAAAAGACAAATATATACGTAGTATATTAGTTGTTTAGTATAACACATAACACAAGTGCTATATTTATTTTGGGCCTAGATGGCGCTGTGTGAATTGACTCAGTATACTCGTATAAAGTTTTAGTACTCAAACTTTTAGTAACATTTCTTAATATTTGAATGCAAATGCTGCATTCCCTTCACACACATCTGAATACAATGTTAAAGCTTAAAACTGTCAGTGAAGTAGGTACGTTCAGAGGTTGGGGCCAATTAAAATTGGTTTTCCCCGAGCGGCTGTTGTCACTTCATAACATATCCTGCCGTTTGAGCGGAGCGGGGGCGCCTTGACGACGCGACGCCTGTTGTGCGCAAATCGCTCGTTAAATTACAAATTAACAAATTTATCATGGAATATGCTCCATTGTTAACCTTAACAGCTAGATGTAGACTAGATGTTTTTGCATTTGGCTTTTGAAAGGGCTATTGGAGTTGTAATAGTAAAATGTATGATGATTCCTGATATATTTGCTGTTTCTTTTATTGCTGTACGACAGCAGACAGGCTGACGGCCCGCTTAGAATTTAACAGTTACCGTCGCTTATAGGTGTTTGCAACGCCAGTGGCATTGCGAACACGCTGCTGCCCCATAAGAGTACAAGAACATGGATCACTAACACAACACAAAGTTATTATGGCGGCATACTTAAGACCAAAGGTGGTCGCCATCCAGACGGGCTTGGGACCCTACTACGTAGCTAGGGTGGGTTGTTAGTATTCTTTCTCCGCTTCTGTACGGATACAAATACAATGTTTCGATGGAAATTACATATACGTCTTTATCAAAATATGGAATAACTAGCTGGCCCAATAGACGTTGTTCTACCATATAAATAAACAAAAAATACATTGCGAATAGGATTTCCGTAGAATTCCAAGCGAGCGCCTACATCACAAAATGAGTAAACCATGCCAAATTTCAATTCAATCGGGTGAACAGTTTTGGAGATCTCTTGATGGGTGGTGTTTCGCTTATAAATATATAAATACGTTTCGGATTACTGATCTGGAAGATCTAGCAACAACATGTGCTAGATCGCAAATACTTTGAAATAATGATATTATGTTCGATAGTTGAAGCACTGCATTTCCGATAGGCAATAGCAAACAAGTACCTATTACGTATCTGTCACCGGTCACATTATTGATTTCTAAATAGCAAATAATTGTATTAATTAGTCATTTTTCTCAGCGTTTTATTCTGTACTACTATACCGGCGGCACGCTATGATGGCCGTTTTGACGTTTGTCCACTCATGAAGTTTCGTATTAATTAGTAATTACATTTGAAGAAGCAAATTGCTGTTCATTATTGTCAATAGCGACGTGCAGTTACTGACAATAAAGAACAGCAATTTGCTCCTTCAAATGTAATTACTAATTAATACGAAACTTCATGGAGTGGACGAACGTCAAAACGGCTATCATAGCGTACCTGTAGCATAGGTGGGACTAATCTCTGCGCCCGGAGTAGGCCTGTCGTAAAAGGCGACAAAACAACCCCAGTTAGGCTCTATAAATATGCCGCCATAATAGCTTTGTGTTGTGTTTTGGCATATGTGTAGTTAAAGATGTTCCTGTATGAGCACCAGCGAAAACAGACAGATCTAGCCGTTGATACTAGTGCGTTTTAATTTGTGCCACAAACGTATGTTTTAATAAACATACGTTTGTGGTACAAATATAATTATTATACTAGGTATTTTTACGTATATGTTATAAAGGTGACAGTTATTTATTCTACTTTTCTCTTTTAAATATACTTAGTCAGGTCATAAATTCTGTCACATGTTTAATGTAAAATAATTGTAACAAGTTTATTCATTATGTAACCATTCATATACCAAAATGAACTTAACAAAACATAGATTCTTATGACATTAAAGTTTATTCAAAATGACCTCCGTGATTTTGAATACAAGCCTTCAATCTGCGCGGCCAGTCGTCTATCGCAGCACGAACGAGGTCCATGTCAATATCGGCGGCTGCCTTAATCAAGGATGTCTTGAGTGACTCCAAATTGGGATGAGGCTTTGAGCACGCCTTTTCCTCCAAGTGTTGCCATATCTTGTAATTTAACGGATTCAAATCTGGACTGGAGGAGGGCCAGTCTTCGTGCCGGATGAAGTCGATTTCACGCGCCGCCAGCCAGTCTTGTGTGCTCTTCGCTCTATGAGCTGGCGCCGAATCTTGTTGGAATACCCAGTGCCTGTTATTGAACATGGTATGAGAAACAGGTTCCACAAGGTTCGTCAGGACTGTATTTTGATACACAACAGCATTCGTTTTTACACCTTTCTCACAAAAATGTACCTCTGTTAAGCCCCAATAAGAAACTCCCAACCATACCATGAGCGAGGATGGAAAATGACCTCGTTGGACACGCGGAATACGGTTGCTCGCTTCTTCACTACTGTGTGCGTACACCTTATCATTTTGTTTGTTGTAGCTCTCTTCTACGGTAAACATTTTTTCATCCGAAAAAAGAATTTCCCGATGTTTTTTTCCCGCGTACCGCTTCAACAAAGCGCGGCATCTCTTCAGTCTCAGGTCCATTAGACGAGCATTCAAACGATGTCCTGTTTTTCTTCGATATGCCCGAAGCCCTAAGTCTTCATTTAACACCCTTTTCACCGTGGTTCTGCTTAACCCCATCTGAAGGGCCAACAGTTTCTGCTTACGTTTGGGATTTCTTTGAATTCGTGCCTTCACAGCTTTTATCACTGCTGGAGTCCTAACAGACCGAGGGCGACCACTTCTTGACCTGTCATCTACACTAGAGTCTTCATTGTATCGTTTGATGGTACGATAAACGAATCTTTTGGTTATATTCAAATTTTTCAGTATGTTAAAAATTTGAATTGGCGCGTAACCGCAACGATGCAACGCAATAACTGCAACACGGTCTTCTTTAAGCGTCCACTCCATATTTAAAAATGAGTAAAATTCTAAAAGTATACATTTTTATTTTCATGAACAATTCGAAATTCGAATTCAATAAACTTTTTTGTGGCCAGCATTCTAAAAGAAAAGTTTTTACTGTGTGACAATACTTATGACCTGACTAGGTATATGTTTCTTTATTTTTATTAATCAAATTGTACTGATTTTATTTTTCGATTTCTTAATTATGTTTTATTGTTTTGTGAATTAAGTATAAGATAGCTTAGGTTTGTTTTACTATTATGATTTTTTTACGTGAGGTCACGGCCAGATTCTAGCGGAAGAGCAACGGTGGTTTTTTAACCAGTCATGCTGAGTTAAGTCACCTTTCTAGGGCAAATTTTAAGTTAAGTTTTTTGTTTATATTTAGTTTGTTTTATTTGTAGCTCTAAATAAATGTATTTTTCTTTCTTTCAAACATAACTGATTAATACTAAGGGGGCCTGCCAAGGCAATTAAAAAGACACTATCTTTGAAAGAAACATTTTGAAATGAAAAACTCTTAATTATTTTCCCTGAAAAGACTAGCAACTCTAAACATGTTATACGCCAATGAACTATGGCGCACTGACCTCGCTTTTAGACCCGACATCGACCTTCGCGTGGCCAATGTGTAGACACTAATTTGTTTATTTAATTAAAATGCAATTACAAATGGCACTTTATACTTTATGGATTCTCAGCAATGTTTATAATAATTAAAAGCGAAATAATTTTCACTAAAACATCATTAATTTGTTGGAATTGTTCATTAAGGAAAAAGCGTAACGATTGGCGTTATTCATTTTAACAATCCATTATTGTTATTTAAATGTAGTTGTGCCGATTTAGTGTAAATACTTAGATATATTAAGTCTTTACCTTTATTTATTAGTGTCTCCAAATACTAGGGAGTGATTTTTCGTTGCAGGACATTGTGTAAAAGTAGATTATGTTACTTCTCACACAAGGATATTAGTGGGTAAGCAGTGGCGGCTACCGCTGTCCATCACAACCCGGCTAGGAGCAAGGAGGCGGCCCCGGTAAAGTTGCAACGGCGAGGCTAAATAACCATGTCGCTTTCACCCTTCGCGGGATAATAAGGGAGGGATTCCTGGTATGCAGATAGTATTCAATGGTCGATGCTATATTAATCATCTCTTTCAAAATCTCACTACATTACTACTATATTGTACCAAATGTAGAATGTGACAAAATATTGGAACTTTTGGCCTCACAGCTCAGAAATGAAAGCAAGCTATTACATATTATTCACAAATATTTTTATTCCATTTACCAGCTAATTAATTGAAAAATTAATTTAATTGAAAAGGAACGAAAAATATGATTTTATATGGTTATATTTTACACCATTTTTTAATCACAAGTTATTATTAATTAAAGTTAATAAAAAGAAGGTTTATTTTTTGCTTCTAAGTTTTTTCAGCGGTTTAATTTTTTTGTTAAAAAGTTTTTATTTTATAATTTTTGTGGCCATACCACTACTTACTACATGATAATATATAATACTAATTACTATATGCTTAAATAAATCAATTCTATTAAAAGTTTTGCGTGGTCATAGATATAATCAGTGAGTGAACAATCAATCATTCTCTGTTTTCGTACCCTTAGGGTTAGAATTTTTTTCCCAAATTTATATGAATCCAACTTCGGGGTATACCCTTTCCAATAAAAAATGAGTTTTAATATGGGACTACTCTGTAAAAAGTTATGCGTGGTCATACATAAAAAAAAGAAAAAATATATACGCGACGACTTGAGAACCTCCTCCGTTTTTTTCGTCGGTTAATAAATAATTACAATTACTAATTGTACGGCATATGCCAAAACGCTTGCTCTTAAATAAGTATAATAACTTTCATATATATAATTTATATTAAAAGCGTTGAGCTAAAAGGGTATTGTATATATTCAAGCTATTTCCAATAATTAACTAACGAATTCTGGTGCCGCGTGAATTTTGAACGTCTTATCGCGGAAATTGCAATATTATTTAATTAAAGTAGCAACTGGATCGCGAATAATACGCCATTGTGTAAGAATATGTGTGTATGCTGAAAATTGCTCAACGGTTAATATCATAGAGGGTTACTTTCATATTTACGACGTATTTAATTTATAACAATGTCTAAATAAATAAAGTCTAAATTAGTTTTTTATTTTCTCGCATGTAATAAAAAGACAGTACCAATGAGTAGGATAAATATGTTTTAATTTTATTATTCACAAAAGCTTTAATATTAAGTTTAAAATAAATTTACGGTATACAATGTTCCGGAGTCGAAATTAGCTTCGTAAAAGTAAAATACCGTCGTTCCCTTTATCTTGTCTGGTAGCCCTGTGGTAAGTATTACACTTGATGACCAATGTAAAGGTTCAAATTCTACGATGGCATGTACCGCTTAACCAGTTTCTCGCCTAGTGTTCATATTAAGCACTATTAATTAAGCATAAAAGCACTATTGTGTTATGACGACGGTGAAGAAAAACATTGTGAATTCGTTTCCTGTAAGGGAAGGCCCGGGCCCATCAGTGGGACGTCATGGGCTGTAATTATTTTTCATTATAAAATATCGTTTTATCCACATCTCATAAGGCCAGTTAGCATATTTATTCGTCTTGTCTTTTTTCGTCATTTTCGTCAGCTTGCCAGCCATGTAGCTCTATAACTTCGCTGTAAGAATACGTGGTTTGCAAACGAACAAGCGTATGCTTTTCTGCTATAATCTAAAATGTAATAAAATATGGAAGACACATGAAACTATTATAATAACTAACGCAGCATCGACATAGAAGGCTCTATTTAGCTTATTAACTATTTTATAGTGAAAACAGCGTATCGTAAAGTCCAATTAAGTTAACACGGCACGTTAAGGGGGCTGGGGGAAGTTTATGGACGTTAGTTTGAACACCGACGAAGTTTCCCTCGGTATCTTTTGAAAACGGTCGCGTTGTAGTAAACGCTCGTTTTGAATTCGCAGTTCACGGTTTACGGGTCAAGTCTTCACAAAAATATTATTATGTTATTGAAGAACGAGTTTTATATTTAGTGGGCCAAGCATACTCTTATTACTACTAATAACTACACATTTGCCCGGTTAGAAGTAAGCAAGCAGTACGAGCTTCTCTTGGAGTTAAATATCATCAAGCGTTACGTCGCCCTCTGCTGGACGTAGGTCTCCCCAAGATCGCTATAACACTCGAACTCTCAGCATTTCTCTTTCAGCTACGGCTGATTACCTTTTTAATGTCATCAGTTCACCACCGGCCAGGTTGTAATGCATTTGTCAAGACGCGGTCTCCACTTTATAGGACTAACTTACTCAAACAGTCGTGCGACAATTATGTATGTGTCTAGCCCATCGTCACTACAAGCATAGTTTGCGAGATATTTTACTTAAATTAACTTTAAAATTAAATATTAATATGTTCTAATGTAGAAAGAACATTTTAACTATTATTCATTACTCTTACACTAATATTACTAAAGTTTGCAAAAAAGCCTCGCAATAGTGCGATTTACGATGCATTTATATGTTTTTGATTATAAGGATTTGATTATAAGAAGTTAACATTAATACCAAGCTACCTCGGAATATGATCAGTCACACCTAAATATTCTTAATGACTGTACAATAAACAACTCTTTATGCCAAGAATTCCATACAATACTAAATATAATGCGATAATTGTTATAAGAAAAGTCTATTCTACAATTCATTCGGGCATTAAATTCGTCTGCCGCTTTCAAAAGAGCGTTCCCCAAACTTCCCCCTCAATTGTAACCGAGATATTGTTTGTCAACTCATAATGATGTTGCGTTTGAGCAGCTTTAGCTGTCTCATTATTATGCGATTTGCCATTGTTTACAGCCTGTAATCTTTATTTCTAAAGGACGTTTTGTGTTTTACGTCGTAGTGCCTACTGCAGTCACGGAATTGGATTCCCATCTCGAATCTGGGTGAATATTTATAATATGTTACCAATAATTGATGATGAGATGCCGGTAAAGTTGAAGGGACAGGTCTATAACCATCATTAGGCCTGTCCTTTTATACGGCTGTGAAGCGTCACCGGTGTTAGAGCGACACAAGCAAGAATTGCGTGTCACGGAGATGAATATGTTGCGGTGGATGTGTGGAGTGACGTGGAAGGACCGCGTTAGGAACTCCCGCATTCGCGGCAGTCTTCATGTCTGTGACATGGCGAATAAATTGCAGAAGTGTCGGCTCCGTTGGTACGGCCACGTTTTAAACCTAATGATGCCCTTTGCTGTGTGTCAATTAGTCAAAATCCAGTGAACGCCTTTTATGTGGCCGTAAGTCAATAATGCAGTAGCCCTCTTTTTCTCGAAAACATATACAAATAAAACACATTTCACGATATAATAGTTTAAAAATAGATATTATATAAAGTACAATATTTCGCTATCTATTATTTATATACATATTTAATTTGTACACATGATATGTTTGATCCAAGTTAGTGGCCGTCTCACTCACTTGGGACAGAGTTTATATGTAAGCAGCCGCTTGCACGAACGAATTTTAAATTTTAATAACGACACATTAAACGCCTTAGGGTCACCGGTGACCTCTTCTCATTTACTTTATTCCACCATGGGGGTCATCGATGCCCTCAAACGTTTTTTTTTTAAATTATACATTACGAAACCCGACGACAGATAATTATAACATTTTGGTTACATATCTTAAAATACGATGGTTTAAAGAATAAAGTATTTTTAAAAAATTTATATATTATGGCGTTTAAAGTGTTAAATCCTATTTTTCCATTAATTCGCAACTATTTTATAGCAATCGCAAGTTATCGCCATTGAAATTTAAAATTCATATACACAAATATAACCGGTAAAGTTGAGTGTCTCAATAAAAATTTTAAAAAATATGGACTATAAAACAAAAATCTTGGTAATATAATGCTACAGTTGGTTTTACTACCTCGAATATTGTGATATCACGATCTCAAAGTGATTAGAGTATTTCATATTTAACATGATTCATTATTTTTCCTATCCTGGTCATGATACGAAATTACGGCAACCGTTTACATGCAAGTGGAACTGTCTGTTACTACGGCTGGGGTAAAGCAAATAAAAATATATATGCCACATGTATTCTAATGGTATTTTCTGTTTGTTCTAGCAACTAAAGACGAACCAGACGGCGACAGTAGTGAATGTCGGGGGCGACAACAGAACGGCGGAGGTCGGGGGAAGTTGCCCTACAACGGATACTCAGAAGAGTGCCTCGACCGGCTGGAGCCTAATGGGAATATACCACACGACAAGGAGCCGCATTATGGTATGAATTATTCAAAATTGAGGACTTGTTAAACTGACTATGCTATTGGTTACTTGATTGAAGAATGAGCGGAAAAGTTTCGTTAGTAACGAAACCTATGTTCTAACGAAAACGTATGTTCGAAAACTTTTTCATATAACCACGAGTTTGACACGTAATGAGGAATTTGAGCTTAAGATGTCGTATTATCATTACAATCCGCGAATGGCGTATTATTCCACACCAAGTATTTTCATATTTTTCATTTGTTTATAACGTAGTGTATATTGAAGGTGGTTAACCAGTGAGTTATATAATGTCACATGTATATAATAACAGATTTGTACAAATTACAAGGACTCTTAAACAAACTTCTTAACTTGAATGTAACCATTACAATCAAGTGCTGAATACTATCAAAACGACCACCATATAACGATTACAACGACAACAACGACCTTTGAGGCTTATTACTAAATGCGAGCAAAAGACAAAAGACCCGCGACACACGATTTATAATACGTCATTGGGAAATGTTAGCGTGAGCTAATATTGCCACAGGCGTCATATTTAGTGGTAGCGGATTTGATTCCTACATATATATAACTAGCTGACCCGGCAAACGTTGTTCTGCCATATAAATAATAAAATTTCAAAAAATTAAAAAAAAAATTTTTGGGGGTGGGTCACCCCTAACATTTAGGGGGATGAAAAATAAATGTTGGCCGATTCTCATAGATACCGGATAAGCACAAAAAATTTCATCAAAATCGGTCAAGCCGTTTCGGAGGAGTATGGCAACGAAAACTGTGACACGAGAATTTTATATATTAGATATATACATTTTAAGAAAAGTATACATTTTGCGCCAATGCAGGTATATAACAGGTAAACGGCACTACGTTCGCAAACAATAGATACGAGGGACACGACAGACAAGGGATTAAAACATAAACAAGACATGTTTAGTTAAAAAAAAAATAAACTGGTTTCATCCTGAAATGTTGAGCTCGTACAATTTCCTGCGCCCCGAATTTCATAACGTGAATATTTTCAACCCGAAACAAAGTTAGCAACTCGGTTACAAGTATTATTGAAGTTAAATTGCCACAGCGTATAACCGAGTTAAGCTTTTGATTGGCGAATTTCCTTTATACTTAAAGCTTTTCAATATTTCCGCTCTCATACCACGAAATCTATTTACTAGATCGAGATGATTGTTTATATTTATATTTGTTAAGATAAAATAAGTTTATATGTATACGATATATGTATTTTTTTATCCGTGCAGGGGCGGTAACAATACTGACCTCTGCGGCTGGGGGCGACTTTTCGTATGAGACGGCAAAATAACCCCAGCTATCCGTGCAGGGGCGGAGAAAGAATACTAACTAACCCCTGTGGCCGGGGTCGGCCTGTCGTAAAAGGCGACAAAACAACCCACCCTAGCTACGTGGTAGGGCGTCAAGCCCGTCTGGATGGCGATCACCTTTGGTCTTAAGTATGCCGCCATAATAACGTTGTGTTGTGTTCCGGCATTAGTGACCCAAGTTCCTGTACTCTTATGGGACAGCAGCGTGTTCGTGATGCTACTGGCGTTGCAAACATCCATAGGCGATGGTAACTGCTAAATTCTAAGCGGGCCGTCAGTCTGTCTGCTGTCCTACAGCAATAAAAAAAAAAGAATTACATAAATCGAATATAGATTTCACATTGGAATCCCGAGACCGAGAAGTAAATGTTTCGGATGCAACTTTTAAAATCTTGAAAATCATTGTAAATAAATAAAATCTCCGTTTCAAATGTTCTATTTATATGATCGACAAAAGCATGGTTTATTTATGTAGTCAAATGCCAGCACATTTGAAATAATTTCGAAAGTCCTTCAAGAGTTTATTCACTACCACCGTACAAACAAACTGAAGGGTTTTTTGTGTCTGGATATCCACTTCGGACGTATACAAACGCTCGTCTGTCCAAATAAGCTGTGGATAAATGAAGCATGGCGCACCGCTCGCGACGCGTCGCTGCCATTTGACATATATGTAAATAAACGTATCGTATAAATATTGATATACCAACTAAATTTCAAATTAATTCAAACTGGAATGCATATCGGGTTGACACGTACATGTTATGGAACAAAGAAAATGATAGAAATGAGAGTAAATGGATATATAAGAAGATTAGAGAAAAAATGGAAATACACACATCAAAAAAGTCTAAGTAACATGTACTAATTTAAATTTTAGGATGGTTTTGGCCGCTGTATGGATGAACTTCCTGAATGCACCTGAGCCTTTCAGTATTTCCGGGCCGACGGTACACTCGCACCCTTCTTGTATCAGGCCGAAACCCGAATCGCGACTCATCGGAAAACATAATTTTATCCCATTGTTCCTGGGTCCATGTTCTGCGTTCTCTACACCATTCATTTCGACGAGCGCGATTCCCGTGACGTATCGGCGGGCACCTAATTGGGCGTCGAGCTCGTAGGCCGTACTCATGCAGTCGATTTTGCACAGTTTGGGGACTTACATCAACACCACTTGAATTTTGTAGCCGCAAACTTATCTCTCGAGCGGTTAACATCGGCTGGCGTCTTGCAGTCAGTTGTATGTACCGGTCTTGCCGAGTGGTTGTACTCCTTTTACGGCCTGGATGCTGTTCAGCGGGTCCCCTTGTATTATTGTAGCGCTGCCAAAGACGACAAATAACACTTCTATGAATGCCAAAACGCCGAGATACCTGTGATTGATTACTTCCCGCTTGCAACATCCCTACAGCTCTTTGCATTTCATTTGCCGTCAAATGACGTCGCTCCATGACGTAAAGAGTATCTAACAATTCAATTTTGTCGTTAACTTTATTTAAATGGTTGGTAAAATTATAAAATCAGACTAAACGTAGCAATAAAAACGCACTTAAATTCAAACAAATTCCCTTTCATTTAATTTTATGAATAAAATAAAACATAATCGAATTTTTTTTTTACAACCAGCCAGTATGTGATCAATAACAAAAAAGTTTACATACCTACCCACGCACTTTGAGTGAGCAAAAGACCTAAGTCTTAATTAGAAAGACTAAGAAATTAATTAGTATAAATGGTAAATTTGTAATATCATGCATGTTGTTTAGACTTTTTTGATGTGTATATAAATTTACTACATTAATTAAAAAGTTCCCGGACTGACATATAGATGGCGCCACATATGCAAAATCTATTTATAGCATTCCATAGCGCCACCCTTTATAAGGTGTGTCAAAATTTCATGACAATTGGACCACGTGTTCTCAAGTTGTTGTTTGTGTCAAGCAACTTTGGTGTCTTTGTCAAAAGATGAATAAGAAAGGATTTCGTGTATTGATCAAGCATTGTTTTTTGTTTGTTGATATTTTGTCTATCGACTGTCTTGAGAAAGGAAAAAAGGATCAATTATGAATACCATACATCGTTATTGGACCAATTGAGCGAAGAAAAAAAGAACAAACGGCACCACATGGCAAAGGAAAAACCACAGTTCCACCAAGTCAATGCACCATGTCACAAATCAATAGCTACGATGGTCAAATTGCATGAATTGCACTTCGAATTGCTGCTCCACCCCCCGTATTCACCAGATATGACCTCTAGCGACTACTGGCTGTTCGCAGACCTGAAAAGAATGCTCCGGGAAAAAAGATTTAGCACCAACAAGGAAGTCATTGCCGAAACTGAGGCCTATTTTGCGAGGAAAGATCAAGCGTTCTATAAACATGGTATCGAGAAGTTTGAGAAGCGTTGGGCCGATTGAATCGCCTTAGATGGAAATTATGTCGATGAATTAAATCGAATTTTGCGAAAAATTTTTGTTTTTCTTACTTAGTCCGGAAACTTTGATCAATGTATGTTATCAATTTTATCCGTGCAGGGGCGGAGAAAGAATACTAACCTCTATGGCCGGGGTCGGCCTGTCGTAAAAGGCGCCAAAACAACCCACAGCTACGTGGTAGGGCCTCAAGCCCGTCTGGATGGCGACCACCTTTGGTCTTAAGTATGCCGCCATAATAACCTTGTGTTGTGTTCCGGCATTAGTGACCCAAGTTCCTGTACCCTTATGGGACAGCAGCGTGTTCGCGATGCCACTGGCATTGTAAACACCTATAGGCGACGGTAACTGCTAAATTCTAAGCGGGCTGTCAGCCTGTCTGCTGTCCTACGCAATAAAAAAAAATGTGTTATGTACACGACTTGAACTTGCTATTTTTTTATGTTATAACCAAAATCCACTGTAGTTACAACATTTAGTATAGGAAATACAGGATGTTCTTGTTAATATACCTTGATGTAATCCATTAGGCTGAAGATTGTGAAGTGAAACGGAAAGAAAGTTTTAATATTCAACAGTCTTTATAGAATTTATCTTACTTAAAAATGTAAGTATTTTAAGTAAAACCTTAAAAGATAAACAGGTAGTGTGTTCCCGTCTAAAAGTAACAGCAAGAGGCAGCATGCAGTAGACCACCCCTGTTATTTATGTGAGCATAGTCATCAAAAGGGGGATAGCGAATTAGTAAATCCTTTTGGAAATTTACTTCTGTCAACTACTAATGCTGCTTCTGCTTGTCTGAAGCTTGTCTGTTGAGTTTAAAGATTCACACGGTAGTCGCTTTAGTAGAAACCAAATTGGCTACATTATTGATTCAGCCGTAGATCTTGATCTCCAAAATGTTTCGGATACAACCGAGAGGGAACGCTTGGAAGAAGAAAAGCTCTTAAAACGTAATTCAATAAATCGATCCGCAAGAAAGTTAAAGTAATTTACGAATTTACTAAAAGCAAAGTATTTTTTTGTTCTCAAGTATGTTTCGTATAATCCTTCTTTACGAAGTTGGGAGATAATAATTTGTGAGCCAAGAGCTCCGCTGGTAATGCGAAGGGAAACAACCGAAACGTTTTTATGTAAATAAACACAACAAAATATCCGCACAAAGTAAATCTTTAAGTTGGCAACTTTGTTTTCCTTTTGCAGACGTCTTATTTGGGGCTATTATTAAATTAAAGTTGATAGACTTATTTAAAGAGACGCTGGAGAAATTTATTTATTAAATACTAGCAGCCCGTCCCAGCTTCGCATGGGTATTTAACAAAAAATTAAAAATTAAACCCTTCTATTTCTTTTCGGTCTCGGGGAAAAACCTCTCTTGACGGGTTATCCCGGCCCGGGGGACCGAGGGATATAAGGGACTCCGGAAAAGATGTTCAACCCACTAAAAAACCCCGCTGTTCTCCTATCGTCTACGCCCGGGCCCACGGATATATGGCCTGCCGATCTCGTGGCCCGGGCCGGCGCCGGCCCACGCTTTGTCTTAAAGCGGGCCCCTTCTAAAGTGCTGGCGCCAGGGGGTCAGGGTTTCGTCCCCCCAGCGCTCTCTTGTAACAACTCTAGGAGTTGAGGGGGGCTGTGGAACAGCACGCGGCCTTCTCCCTCGCGGCAATAGTGCGGGCGGCGGATCCTCCCCCGAGGGGCCGCCCGCGGCCGTTTTCTACGTCGGCCGGAGATCGTTGCCCGCCCTCCGGCGCCGACGACGCGGCCTACGTTGGCGGGAGGGGAGTGCGGTGGCGGACACCCGCTCCCGTTCCGCCGCCTCCCTTGCAAACACTACTGCCTCGCAAAAGGAGGCGACGGCCGTCCATCCAGGATCGCCCCCGACCATGGACAGAACCAGGGCCGGGAGTGACAGGTCCGCGGCCAATTCCGGACGGGACTCGCATCCCCGTCGCGTGCTAGTCAGGCGTGGGTACGACTACCAGACGACACTCCAGAAAAAGCAGAGTCGCCTGACGTCGTAGCCGGCCCAGCAAGACCAACCGACAGCGAGGATGCAATTCCCGCCCCATGAACACTCTGTGCAGGCGCAGTCGAAATAGGCATGGTTTCGACTACTAAATCAGGTCCCAGGGTAGAACCCGGGACCCCAATCAGTATTCGCAATCATCCCACCGGGGACCACGCCACGAACAGAGAGCTAAGTTGGAAAGGATGTAAGAGGTAGACGGAAAGAAACGTAGGACTCTGTCGCCTCGAACGAAGAGGGGAGTGAAGCGACGGATGCTCGGGCACCTCGGGTACGCACACCCGTGCACTCCTCGGACAGAGGAGCGCCCCTGAGGGCAAACCCTTCTATTTGCGTCAGGTTACTAAAAAAATAAAATTATAAAGAAAGTTTGAATATTATTATTTCTATGAGCTTTAATTTTAATGATTTTTTTTGTTATTACTTTTTATTTATTTTTCGTTATTTTTTAATAAGTATTCTAATTTTTGTAAAAACCCCAGTGACGCACGCCTACATTGCATAAGGTGCTGCCTAGCTAGCCGAACAGGGTGAGCGGCTACCACGCAACATTTTTCTAATACTTAAATTTTTAAACTCGTGATATCTTTCGAATGGAATATCCGAATTGAATAATTCAAAAAGTTATATAAAGGTATTGAAACAGTTTTGAATATGAAGTAATTTATTTTGATAAGGATTAATATCAAGATCCAAATAAAGAGTCTTTTCTAGGGGCGGCATTTCAATTAAATTTTTAAAATAAAAGAACACTTATTGTGGCATAACTATAATAGTTAGACATATGCTGTCGCGACACTTTTTGTAAATAATGATGTGTTCTGCAAAGTTGTAGTACATTATTTTATTCTATCATCAATAGTTTTCGCAACGCACGCGATTTAAATAATATTTTAGGTAATTTTTTTACACTTTGGGTTACATTATTGGAGTTTTAGTAAGGATCCCTAATTTTTTTGAAAATATAATATAGCCTATGTCACCCGGGGATAGTGTAGCTTCCCAACAATGAAAGAACTTTTTAAATCGGGTCAGTAGTTTCGGAGCCTATTCAAAGCAAACAAACAAACAAACAAACAAACAAACAAACAAACAATCAAATCTTTCCTCTTTATAATAGTAGTATAGATATTTCTTTCAAAAGATAACAAATTTAAATAATATTTAAGCTTCACTTAACAACTGAATATTTTAATTAAGCTTAGGTAAAAACATTATACTTTTAAACATACATTTTAGAAATAATACCTAAATATTGTGTACGTGTTATCATTTAAAAATTCGTTTTATTTAAGAAAATAAAAACAGATAAATACAAGTACACGATGATGACAAATACATACGTGAGTTTAAAAAACGTAATTTAATTATTTTTCCTAAATCGGAATGAACTCAGCGACTTGTTGGTTATAAGCGCTTGCTACTAATGAATATAATTGTTTAAATAATTATTATTTTTAGTAGATGAGTAAAAGGAAATATAAATACCTATAGTTGTAAAAAACCTTATTATTCTGTATATTGCTTTTTAAACATTGTATGTATAAATTTGTATAGTATGTACTTATGTCATTTTATAGCATTTAAAAATACATTCGAGATCAATGAATCAGTTACACAAATATAACTCGAAAAACAAAAACGCTAGCTTAATATTATTAAAAATAACCTTATGATGATCTCCATAACTTCTAATACAAAAAAATAAGACTAACAATGTAAACTTTCTTTTAAATTGCGTTCAGCCAGTCATCAGGAGATCTTAAAACTGCCTCGTTGGTTTCTTGGAAATTTCTCCTTTCGCTATGTTAGGTCTGAAAATAGATATATAAGTAGATAATAAAGAGAAAAAAAAATGTTATAAAAGAAATATGTATATGAAAAAGGGTTGATTTTAACGCATGTTAGAAACTTCTGATGCTGAAGCATGAGAATTTTATGGTTATTTTTTTCTACTATGTAGACTCACGAAAATGGAGGTATGCATAATGGCGAAGCGATGTGGTCACATGTGTCACTCACATCGCTATACTAACAACCTGTCCAGAATGTTAGTCGTGATATAAGAAGAGAATCGCTATCAAATTCATGTAATTAGTTAATTCTTCTTCTTGCTCTTATCCCAAATTATGTGGGGTGGGCACAACATGTTCTCTCCTTCCACTCACTTCTGTTATTCGTCATCTCAGCATTCACGCAATCCATACATCTTACCTTTTGTGTCCATCCACTCTCTTTACTAGCATTTTCCTTATCACGTGACTTGACATTTGATTCTTCTCTACCCATTATGTGGTATTAGTTAATTAATGTACATTATTACTT
Source organism: Malacosoma neustria (assembly GCA_963693495.1). NCBI lineage: Eukaryota > Metazoa > Arthropoda > Insecta > Lepidoptera > Lasiocampidae > Malacosoma > Malacosoma neustria. The sequence goes on from OY856381.1 coordinate 16,381,161, forward strand.
ACTACTAAGGAAACTACGTCCGTCGGATTACGCTCCCTGATAGTAATTAATAGTACATCAACCGTTAACAACAAGCTAATAATATGCATTGAAAACAGAGTTGAATAGAGTTAATTAAACACGTGGTTAAATTACGTGACTGACAAACACATCTTTTGTAACCAATTGAGTTTCGAAACAGGGCAATGTAATAATAGGGCAAATGTAATAGCTAGTGTTCAAATCACTCGATTGTCTAATTAGGCCGAATTATAGTAATTAAGCTGCGGTGTAAGCATAAGCTTAAGACTCCGTTCACATGTGACTATAGTAGAACAAGTGATTTAGAACATCATGTCAACTCGTATATAAAACTAAAAAAAACGTGTGCATCTCGGGACGCCCGACAGAAGTGATAACTTAAACTAACCCAAGACGTTGTCAATGTTAACTTTTAAAAATAATAAAACCAAAAATAATTCAAAAATAACTAAATTTTTTTTATAGCTAGAGTTCAGCAGACAGGCAAACGGCCCACCCGAACAGGTGATCACCGTCGCCTATGGGTGTTTGAAACACCAGAGGCATTACACACGCGCTGCCGGCCTCAAAATAAAAAAAAATAAAATAAAATAAAATTTTACGAATTTCCATTTTTTCTAAAAACTGTTTCAAAATTATATTAAGTTAAATTATTCTCTAATGTAGCTTCTTTATGACAAAAAAAACAACCGTATTTTATTGTGATAAAGTCGCAATTAGAATAGATCTAGCGCTGTGGGTTAGAGTGAGAGAGGAGGAGCCTGCCTACCGCTGCCGTATGCGTGAGAGAAAGGGAAGCCAGACAGACTGGCGACGTAACGCGTTTCGTAACGAAGCGGTTTACCCTCCCATAAGAAGTTATCACTTCAAAAAGCTGCACTGGTTTTGCGCTAAATCTTCTGTGTTACGAGAGTTGGAAAGCCAAACCAATGTGGAAATGAAATGCTTTGCCTTGTCAAATCAGCAGGGCTATGACAGAAGTCACGGACCAATGAAATCTGGTCTTAAAGTCATAAATGATACCATTGGAATATCGTCTCTACCCTACCATAAATTTAACTTAAAATGATGACTGAATACACTTCCATGCATTAAATGTATGTAGTACTAGAAATAAAGGCTTTTCATCTTGCAATTGTACTCCGGAGGCCTCAAATTGTAGGCACTCATCTTTTGATTGGTGCCCGTACATTAGGGGTTTGCGGGAACACTTCTCTCTAATTAATAATACATGACACGTCAAAGGATTCCGTGAGAGACGATGTATGACGATGTACTTAGATTGTCACATGACAAGAAATTGTGCCAGTTACATTATATTTCGAGTAAGTGAGGTTTACTTACGTCCCAGTACACGTGTGCTCCCGAAAAGCAGCTGTCCGGGAGGAATGGAGATGGATTGTCAGGCGTGTGACTGAAAAATGATGACCACGACCGCTCTGACAAGAGCGCAACGAAAGAGAAGAAGAGGTTTACTTAGCACACCTGAACTTTTGACCGATTCTTCTTACTCGTTGTCTTCATTAATGAAGGTCGTGCCCGTCTTGAAACGCTTTGACAGAATCGGTTACGAACAGCTTCCACGTCACTGTCTTCGGCTTTCTTCGGGGCAGTGAAACAGTAAGCCTAGTTATCAATTTGATTTGATCAAACCAACGGGTAGGTGATCGCCCACGTAGTCTTTTGCCATTTACTTTCCCAAGTACAACCAGTTTTTCAAAATTATCTGGCTGCCTACGGGTGATGTGACCAAAATAAGCAAGGACTCGTTGATAACAAATTGTGGAGAAGTTGACCGATTACAGAGAACAATATTATTACCGTTAGTACCCTGTACATTATCTAATTATATTAAAATATCTAACAAAGGAAAAACATTAACATGACATTCTCTGAAATAATGATGAAAAACAAAAGGCACCGCCTGGCTATAATTAATCATTGTGAATTTATTAAAGCTTAAAAATTTGAACGCACCGTTCTATTCACATTGAATCGGTGTTCGCAAATTCATTATCGATAAGGTCAGCAGTAATTGCCGCGGACATTGTTGTGTTCTGTGGACCGATAATTGGATCTAACTAACACGTTCCCGGAATGATTTCGATTCGAATACTTTTGCAACTGGGTTGTGTGATGGAACATTGTTCAAACGATTGATGTGTTAAATGTAACTAATTGTCGACCAATGATCGAAATTCGATTATAAATCATGTTATAAACCAATGATATTAATCTTAAAAAGTATATTCGTGTGTGCGCACGAGTGTGTGTGTGTGTGTTATTATAAAAAATATATTCTTTAATTAATCCAAATTTCATACTCCTCCATCCGCGTAATTTTACTAAAAAGGGTGCAAAGAATTTGCTACTATAGGTATATACTATATACACATTAATTTCAATTATATTTAAGGCTGAACACAAATATTAGATTGAGATTTATTATTTTGTAACGGGTTTCTTATTCGACGCTACTCGTGGTTCTTCTATTTTAAACTATTATTGCATTTATTTTAATATTCTATTAGCCGTTTTTCCATGAAAAGATTTTCTATGAAACTGAATATAAGCAACTAATAGAAGTAATAACAAAAAGAAGTAATAAAAACCTGAACCGATAACATCAGTTATAGGTTATCCCATCAGGAATAAACTTGTTATGTTCAATAATACAATAACAGATATTGGGGAACAATGATTATCATTTCCGATGGTAAGTGCTTATCCGTGCAGGGTCGGAGAAAGAATACTAACCTCTGCGGCCGGGGTCGGCCTGTCGTAAAAGGCGACAAAACAACCCACAGCTACGTGGTAGGGCCTCAAGTCTGTCTGGATGGCGACCACCTTTGGTCTTAAGTATGCCGCCATAATAACCTTGTGTTGTGTTCCGGCATTATTGACCCAAGTTCATATACCCTTATGGGACAGCAGCGTGGTCGCGATGCCACTGGCGTTGCAAACACCCATAGGCAACGGTAACTGCTAAATTCTAAGCGTGTCGTCAACCCGCCTGCTGTCCTACAGCAATAAAAAAAAGTATAACATTTAGGAAGTGATTTATCTAAGACAATTAAAATTTTTAAATTGTTTTTATAATTTATTTAGTAAATTAAATGAAAATAAAAATGTAAATTTGAGTTAAGATATCTGTCTCCGATAACTGAATTGAAAACTGCTGCTGAATCGGACAAATATTTTATTTAGTCATATACTAAATATTCATTTTCGCTTGGTCAACATCAAATTGTATTTAATTGTGTTATTTATATATTGTAAACTTTATTCCATCAAATATTTTTTATTTATTTAAAAAAGCATAAATAACCTTACGATCAAATATTTCAAATCTTTCACTCTAACGTTTAATCATTTTAATTTTGGTCCTGGCACAAAACACTGTCTCATGTTTTTTAATTAGTAAAAGAATAACATTGTGTAGAATGATTTACAATTAAATTCACAATACTTACCAATTAATTAACATATGTGACGAAACATAAGTGCCACCTAATTTTCATTCGGTATGGAGCTTAACACCTGTTACGACACCAAAAAACACCTATCTATTTTAATTAGGGAAATTCCTATGTGTGCCGAGGTGTGGCGGTACGGCATGAGACGATGTGTCCCTCAGTGGCACTATGAAGACTTTTATTTCGAATTATATAATATTTCTAATTATGAATTATGTAGGCATTCGTTTAATGAATGGTTTATTTATATAACATTAGTAGCGAAACCGGCAGGCGTTGTCCTGTACACACGTCTCAAATCCAAAACAGATGTAAAAAAAAATATTTTGTAGTCGGCCGACTTGTGAATCTAAACTGTTCTCGAATCCACTTGAATACAAACATTTTCATCAATTCGTTCGGCCATTTAGGAGGAATTCAGTCACATACACACGCACATAAGAATTATGTATATACGAGTATATAAAGATAGTTTAGTGATTTAATGATTTTTATGATTAGTAGGTACTTGAAGAGCTTTTAGATTGGTTCACAAATATCAAGTCACTCAGTGAGCTATGGAGCGGGGCTGTTGGGTATTTCTTTTATGATCAAATTCCGAAATAGAAAAACCCTTGCAGAACCAAAGTGGTCGACATAGCTCGCAAAATATTCAAGCTGAAAATGCAATAGGCTGGCCACATCTGTCTCAAGACCGATGTAGGTTGGGGCAAACGTGTCCTGAAGGGGCGGCCGTGTCTCGGTAAACGTTGTGTACAGCATCTCCAGCCCGCTAGACCGATGACCTGCTAATGTTTCCTGGTCGTAGCTGGACGGGAAAAACAAAGAACCGAGATTTGTGGCGCAAACTAGGGGAAAACTACGTCAAGCAGTGGACAATGGTTGAAGACGAGTGTAGTGTTACGATTTTTTATGAACTAGATATATTTTTTACAGTTTTTGAGTAATCGGAATATCAAAATAACATAAGATCAAATCTATTTAACCCAAAAAATCCTATCTCAAAAAAATTAAATTTACGAGTACCGTTTCAGCTTAAATAAGATTAAGAAATCGACTTTCATGAAATATTTATATTTTACATCTTGTATTTTATACTTTTTCCAAAATAGAATTATCTATACATAAGTATATACAAATAAATAAAATTGGAGTGTCTGTTTGTAATATTAAAATAACCGCTTTTTTACTAAATGTTTTTATCCGTGCAGGGGCGGAGAAAGTATACCAATCCAATGCGGCCGGGGTCGGCCTGTCGTAAAACGAGGTTCCTGTGCCCTTATGGAAAAGCGTGTTCGCGATGCCACTGGCGTTGCAAACACCCATAGGCAACGGTAACTGCTAAATTCTAAGCGGGCCGTCAGCCTGTTCGCTGTCCTACAGCAATAAAAAATAAGATACAAAATCTAAATTAGATGAAAATTTCACTACATGCAATATTCAAATTCCTTGCCGTCAGTGGCCATAACATTTTCATGTTCATACTCTACGGTGGTTGGGTCAAGTCAATAAAAATATGCATACGTGGTACGAAAGTCCATTTGCTTGCTATAAAATACAATAATTCGACATATACGACGCATATAAACCCCTCTTAAATGGGAGGTTACGGTAGTAACGGTGATGTTACGGACCTTTTTATGTTGCTCCACGTATTGAAATATATTACGAAATATGTGTAACGGGACACTGGAAATAAGACGACGGGGATCTGTTGTTTATTTGTTGTTATGGTGTAACCAATTTTATGTATGTCTAAATTATGTATATTACACATTACTTTAACGCATTATTGAGGAAATTTTTTCAGGTTTCTTTTTATTTTTTTATTGCTGTCGGAAAGCATACAGGCTGAAGGCCCACTTAGAATTTAGCAGTTACGCCAGTGGCATCGCGAACACGCTGCTGTCCCATAATGGTACAGGAACTTGGATCACTAATGCCGGAACACAATACAAAGCTAGTTATGGCGGCATACTTAAGACCAAAGGTGATCGCCATCCAGACGGGCTTGGGGCCCTACCACGTGGATAGGGCCCCAAAGGAAACAGAGACAAAGAAGTTCTGATTGACCTAGTTTTTATCCATACTAATATTATAAAAGTAAGAAAGTAACTAAACTAACAAGTCGCTGAACCAATTTTGATGAATTTCGTATTAAAGATAGGTTGGACCTTGAAGAAGGGCACACGTTACTTATTTTTAAATTTATATGGCAGAACAACGTTTGCCGGGTCAGCTAGTATTTAATAAATTTTGATTTAAATTCATACACTTTAAAAATTTCACGTCTCACCAGATTTCTCTTAATCAAACTAGTAAATTAAATTGTCATTACGCGTCGTATGTTGTAAGGGTCCCATGATGTCCCTTACGTGGGTCGTCATTGGCCCCTGTCCCGCCCACTGACCCGCTTGTTCTCGACCCGGGGGATAAATGTTTCACCGCACGCCAAATTGACATTTCCATCATCGAATTATATTTAATTTGAATATCAAAGACATTAATGTAGAACTGAGAGTATTAGTCATTTTTACGTTCTTAGGTGCATTTACTTATTGCTCGGGCGTCGATCCAATAACATTTTTAAAGGCAAGAAAGTAATAATCTAATTCTTATTTTATTATTCTTCTGTTGGAATGAGTTTCTATTTTGAAATTGTTTATATATTATAACACTTTGTGCAAACGTAATTAGCATTCATCCCCGTGTCCCGGAGTCCCTTCTTTTCTTTTACGTAACAGTTTTCGAAAACGTTCATGTTACATACTCACCGGATTTGGAATGAGCTGAAGCTTATTGCAACCTCAGCTTGAAAGCTGAGGCTTTGCATTGCATTACAATATGGAGCTTTCAAAACAGTCACAACAACAATTTCCACCTTCTATCGAGTGAACCGATTGCTGATCTCTAGCTATATATAAAAAACACAACATCTCAGAAATAGTAGCTACTTCAGATGGAGCGTATAAATTATGAATTTTATAGGTCGTTCAATATACATTAATAAATTAGTCTATATTTTTTAAAGATCGTTTAATTCGTGCTTCATCCGTTTGTCGTCTATTTTGCTTATCAATCGCAGTGATCGATTGCCATCGTAATCGATTCGTTACTTGAATTTTAATACGATTCCGATGTCTTCGAATGATTTATTCGTTCCGCATTCGAGTTCCGCGTCTGCTATGCACAGTCTTTATGACGTTAACGCTTCTCGTCGAATTTACGATATCGGAAAATAGCTCCTTTCCAACAACATTGATTGAGCCGTACTTTTTTTTTCTTCACCGAATTAATTTGCTTACTAAGTGCATGCGAGGCGTATTTGGGCGGGATTTTCGTTTTGTCAATTGCTTTAAGGCTTTTGAATGAAAATGTTTATGTTGCAGAGTGCCGTTGATGACTGTATCGTTGGGGAAATTGATGTAGGGATGGAAATTACTTTGGCAACCGCCCGTGCGCTGGAAGATGGGGATCGTATATTTATGATTGTCGTTATATTTGACATTATTTACCCTTTGCCAAAATGCTAGTAAAATTATTTTATGTTGTTTTCTTATATATCTTTTGAGTAACAAGTATCTTATTAACGTTTACATGTATGAAATTTTAAAATGTTTGTAACGATCCTAAACATCATAACTACTACATACGTGTTGCGATATACGATTTTCACTTAGGAGTCCGTTTAACGATAATATTTATTGGTTGAAACTGGTTTATCTCGATGGATTCTCAACCGTTGTAGTGGACGCACATAAATTAAAACTTAATATGACATTGTTAGCTTTCGAGCTTTAGTTGCTTTGATGGTTTTACCATGCGCTGCTTTAAAATAACTTTGTAAATACTGTTCTTGGCGAAACACATATGTATAAAATTACGTGGAGTTTGTTGATAAATAAAAGGTCACGTCACGTCCAACTTGATGGGAATCAGCGGGTTTTCTGCAAAATAAGAAAATGTCTCACGTACGGCTTGTAGAGCGAAATGCTGATTCGCAGGAGTGAAAAGTTTTAATATTAGAATAGAAAAAGACCCAAGACAAAGCGATGTAATTGTTATTTTTACCGCTCAAATAATTTTTTATACGTTTCTTTTAACGCTATGCAATAGCAGATAGACTGACCTATGGATGTCTGCGAAGCCAGGGACACCGCTGATTGCTGCGATCCGCGTTAGGGAACTGGAATCTGGGTCACTAACACAAAACAAGGTTATTATGACGGCGTGTTTAGAAACCAAGGTTGGTTGCCATCCAGACTGGTTTAGAGCCACACTACCTAGGGCCCTAGGCCCCGGCCGCAAAGGTCAGTATTCTGTTCAAAATCAGGACTATAATGATTATGTTTCGTTGTATTAAAACTTAATATGACATTGTTAGCTTTCGAGCTTTAGTTGGTTGGATGGTTTTACTACTATTGTTTAATCCGTGTAGAAACGGAGAAAGAATCTCTCCTCTGCGGCCGGGGTCGGCCTGTCGTAAACGGTGACAAAACAACCCACCCTAGCTACGTGGTAGGGCCCCAAGCCCGTCTGGATGGCGACCACTTTTGGTCTTAAGTATCCCGCCATAATAACCTTGTGTTGTGTTCCGGCATTAGTGACCCAAGTTCCTGTACTCTTATGGGACAGCAGCGTGTTCGCGATGCCACTGGCGTTGCAAACACCCATAGGCGACGGTAACTGCTAAATTCTAAGCGGGCCGTCAGCCTGTCTGCTGTCCTACAGCAATAAAAAAATATTGTATGATATTGAGTTGTAAGAAATTCATTAATTATCACCCTGTATTTGATCACAGATTGGAGTGGTGGTAACGGGGAGTACCGGGTCAGAAGACAGCTATCAGTGTCGTCAGATTCGAAGCTACTAGACGAGGGTGCTCGGGAGGAGGCGCGCGTGGTGATGCGGCCGAAGCGGCCCCCCAGGCCCAAGTCAGAGGCCTTCCTCGGCCCGCATGAACACTCTAATCGACGCACAAAGCGGTTTAGTGCCTTTGGGGTAAGATAATTCACTATATAATTTCTCGTGATTCGCACTCGTGTGTAAAAATAATTTAGCAGAAACGTATATAGGTATATCTAATTTTGAAAAATTACTACTAAACGATGGATGGATTGTGTAAAAGATGATATGATGACGCCTAACAGAGGAGAATGGAAGGAGAGGACATGTTGTGCCGACCCCACATAGTTTGGGATCCCTACCCAGGCAGGAAGAAGAAGACGTGAACATACGTGTATTATAGCAAGAAATATTTTTGAAGTTACACTATAGTTTAAATTGACTATATGTTATAATTTAGCGGCTTGGGCAATTTAATTCAATATATTGTAGTTAATATAGATTAAAGTATCAAACATCGATCAATTCCCGCGCAATATTATTGATAGAAATATTGAAAATCTGCATCTTATATTCACGGATAATCTACATCTTTATACTGGCTAATACCAGTTTTGTTGCAAACCTTATTTGAAAGTTGATCTATAAATAAATTTAATCATCATCATCTATGCGTTGTATCCCGGTTGCAACCTAAACTTCCGTTTCGGTCCACTTTCCGACTTTTTCTACTCCACTTCGCACGGTCTTCAGCATCCCTGGTAGTGAGCCCATTGACACGCATATCACCCTTTACGACGTCAAGCCAGCACTTTCTGGGTCTATCCCTCCTGCCTGGGCCCGGCGGAGGGGGCATGGCCAGACATTTGTTTCCCACATAAGCATCCGGTTGCCGTAAAAAGAGGCCGTACCAACGGAGCCGACACTCCTGCAATTTATCCGCAATGTCACGGACATGTCCTTCCGCGTCAACCCACACATCCACCGCAGCATATGCATCTATTCTATAAATAAATTTAATATTTCACCAAATTAACATGCCCATATCATGTACATAATTAGTCAATGTGACAGTTATAATAGTTTGTTAAAGAACTTCCATACAGTTAATAACTTGCCGCAAAATCGGCACGTGACTATTACCTTCAATCAGTTTTAATAAAATTTAAATCATTATAGTCCATTGATTTAATGAATTTATTTAATTTAACTATATCTCGTATATTTTTTAAATGGTTAAATGTGGAGTTATTTCGCCAGGGCAACTAAAACTACTTCTTTTTAATAACATTAGGTAATTAATTTAATCCATTTATAACGGGTATTATACATTTATAATTTTTATGAGTATAATATTTATCTGGTTGTGTGATTGTGGAGGATCCAAGCGATTTTAATACCCTTTTCCTCCCCTGTTGGGTACTTTTATTTGAAATCTGATTGAGACTATTTTAGTTTGTGTGATTAGCAGATCGAAATGAATCAATTTTATTTCGATTTGGTGGAAACAGCAGTTTTATTTATTTATTAAAGCTATTTATTATTAATTAATAGATAAGGCACGTGAAATAACATGTTAAACATTTAAAATGTCCGTGCACACCGTCAATCTGGTGCGATTTGAATAGCATCGAATAAGGATTGCGGTGACATTGATGGATCACGCGATTAAGATATGGAAATGATTGTAGGGATTTCCATGTTTAGGGACACTTACGTAGCGCAATATTGAGATAGCGTCCCCGTAAAGCTAATCTTCTATATGACGAGGTCGCTGTGTGGGTGGTGAAACGTTTTATATTTTTGTTACACAAATTTTATAATCAGGTCAGCTGTTAAGCGTTGATTAGAATCTAGTGAGATCTAGTTATGTTTGCAAGCCTGTGTGATACTTATTGTGGTATCACACTGTGTGCGGCTGTGTATGAAGAGTTCCAAAAGCACCTCCCCATCTCCATTCCAGCCAGTCATTACACTCTGATATGAACAACGATCTACCCTAGAAGGAGGAGTATAATCTTTTATATCTATAAAAATCTTGTGTCACGATGTATGTTGCCAATAGACTCCAAAACTACTGAACCGATTTCAATCAAATTTCACATGTACCCGTATTTTGGTCTAACTTACTGGATAGGATAGTTATCATCTCAATTATTCGCTTATGTCGTGAATGTAAACGAATAAAATGTATCAATTAATTGTTTCTTAAGCAAGTGTTTATTTACTGTTTAGTTTTATGAAGTTCTCATAGATGGCGGTGTACGTTGATTCATCGATAAAATTCTTCAATATTGTTTGACATCTAGGTTGGAAATACACCCAATAGATGGCGCTGTGTTTTGTTTCTTAGAATATAAATTCTATTTCTATATGGCGGTACGAAGTTCGCCGGGTCAGCTAGTATATAAGTATATACGCAGAGTGTCGCAGAGTACTAAATCTTCATACTTCTTCCACTCTGTTAGCAGTCATCCCAACATTCACACCCTTTTTTGCCATATCATCTTAATTACGCAGTTCATTCATCTTTTTTTTTTGTTTAGATATACTCCTGTATCCATCCATTCTCATTTCTATGATTTTCCTTGATAACAAGTATGGCATTCTTCCCTAGGCATTACATGGCCAAACCATGCTAGTCTATTACTTTTAAGTTTTTCAATAATTGGCGCGTAAATCTTCATATTTCATGAGCAAAACATTGATTGATTATTCAGTTACCTAACTCCGGTGTACACATAAGTGTTTCAGCTTATTTTAAATAGTGGCTATTTTAAACGCGTGGCTAGAAGTATCTATAAATATTAAACAAAAAACAAAGATTTGAAACCTATTTGATATAGGACATAAAACGGGACTGAAAATTAAAGAGATGTAGCTAACAGGCATCGTAGTGTCTAAAAAAATACCTGTTTATAAAACAGTGAGTTAACCGTTGAGTGAATATTTATAGACAACATTCAATGCGTATTTATACTAAGTGTGTTTAAAGATAAAGAAGCCATCTCATCGTGCCGTGAATTCTCCAATTAACGTTATAGAGCGCAAATACACAGATCAAAGTACCCCAGCTTCCCACAGCCCTTGCTCGTTGGAGTTCTTTTCAAGTCTATAAAAAAAATGCGAATCGAGATCGCCTTTTCATCTTTGTGCGAATATATGTACTTTCATTTGTTGATCCAGCGTTAATTTTCTTGGCGGTGAATTTCGTTTGTGTGTTTTATATTCGATCTAAACATAGAATCTGTAAATTTTTGCTTTTAGTTGAAGGAACATTGGGAGGGTTTGAGTAGGTATACCTACTGACGACGAGCGACTACCAAACTAAGAGATGGGGTTGCATGGACGTATTGCACGAGGCAGACCGCACTACCCTGCTGCTTGAGAAAAAAGGGTTTGAAGTTTAACCCCCTGTACTCGGAAAAAAGTTTGCGTTAGGACCTCGTTCTGGCCGCTCCTGGCGTAGTATTCTCGGATTTTAAACGTACCTACAGCAAATAAAGCCTCTATGCGTTCGTCGAGAGCGCATTAGCCCCCTTAAATATTTGCATGAATCTTTATGCAGGCAGGGAAGCGACGTAGACAAATAAGAGCGATATAGTAGTGTTTGTTACAAATAACTATTAACTTGGATTCGAATTCAATGTAGCAATGAAATGGGTAAAGTTTACCACATAAACTCTCTCGGATTGTACTTTTAGTTTTTCGTCGAGATTAAGTTGTAACTGAAAGCTATGAAGTTTGTTTCCCTGAAAGTTTTATACATACCATTCATATTTAAATATCAAAATGCAATTGTCGCAATACGTAAATGAAACTTTTGAAATAGCTATTTATAAACAAGATTATATAAGTCAAAATCATAGAGATGTAAAGTAAAACAAACAGATTTTTCAATGTCAGGTAAACACACCATTCATTTGAAGAATGCATCTTTTTTATTGCTATCGGACAGCAGACAGACTGACGGCCCGCTTAGAATTTAACAGTTACCGTCGCCTATGGGTGTTTGCAACGTCTGTGGCATCGCGAACACGCTGCTGTCCCATAAGGATACAGGAACTTGAGTCACTAATGCCGGAACACAACACAAGGCTATTATGGCGGCATACTTAAGACCAAAGGTGGTCGCCATCCAGACGGGCTTGAGACCCTACCAAGTAGCAAGGATCTATGAAAATCCGACTCATCGTAAAATGGTGTGATTATGGTATTAATTTTTCTAATGGTTACGTCGCGTTTACATCCGATGTTTTTAGTCGAGTATGAAGTACGCCTTAAAGTGTCGTCAGTACACCGTCTCTCGGCGATAACCTTTTTCTTTGGCCAAAGAAACTGAAGAAAAAGAGATGTTGTATAAGAGCCAGCTGTTTAAATATCCAACCCTGATAGGATATACAATAACGATCCATTTGTTGAATTTTAAGATTTCCTAGGGTCCTATTCTTTTTTCTAGTCGAGTACAAATCACTAATTGATAAATTACTCACTATGATATGCCAATGCTTTTAATACCTATCATATAAAACTCGTCAATAAAAAAGTATGTATTTTTCTTTATTGCTGATCAACAGCAGTCAGGCTGATGGCCTACTTAATAGTAAGCAGTTACCGTTATGTAAGCGACGCCAGGGGCACCGCGAACACGCTGCTGTCCCATAGGGAATATAGGAACCTAGGTCACTAATGCCTGAACACAATACAAGGTTATTATGGTGGCATACTTGTAGGCCAAGGACGGTCACCATCCAGACGGGTTTGAGGTCGTACCACGTAGCTAGGGATGCCTTTTACGACTTTTACTACTTTTCTTTCTTTCTTTCTTTCCTTTTACGACAGGCCAACCCCGGCCGCAGAGCTTAGTATTCTTACTCCGCCCCTGCACGGAGAGTATATATTTAAAGTAAACAATCAAATGTGTTATTTTTTTTTATTGCGTAGGACAGCAGACAGGCTGACAGCCCGCTTAGAATTTAGCAGTTACCGTCGCCTATGGGTGTTTGCAACGCCAGTGGCATCGCGAACACGCTGCTGTCCCATAAGGGTACAGGAACTTGGGTCACTAATGCCGGTACACAACACAAGGTTATTATGGCGGCATACTTAAGACCAAAGGTGGTCGCCATCCAGACGGGCTTGAGGCCCTACCACGTAGCTAGGGTGGGTTGTTTTGTCACCTTTTACGACAGGCCGACCCCGGCCACAGAGGTTAGTATTCTTTCTCCGCCCCTGCACGGATAAACTGTTAAACGTAATATTAAAAAATTCCAGCTAAATGGGACAAAAATGAAAGGAAAATAATTTGCTGATTTATCTCACCGGTTCTCAAAATCCGGACCAAATTTATTAATGAATGGAGTAATATTAATGGTTTTCATTAGGATGGGTGAAATAGCAATTTATTAAAATGTTCATCACGAGACGACCGGGCTTATTGCAGAATCAGCATTAAAGGCCTTATAATTAGAGTTTAGGTTGGCCAAGTGTCGTGTACATTGACGGATATCCCATTTACAAATTGAATTTTTCTATCTTCTTATCTTAATATATATAAATTACATGTCACGTTGTTTGTCCGCTATAGACTCCTAAAATACTGAACAGATTTTAATAAAATTTTGCACACTGTGTGCAGTTTTATCCAACTTGAAAGATAGGATAGTTTATATCTCAATTTATATTCGCAGTTTTATTTTATAGCGAATTATTTGTTTATTATCTCACAAAGAGTTATAATTAGTCTGTTAGTTCGATAAGATTCTTTTTTTTTTTTGTTTTTTTTTGGTCTCGGGGAAAAACCTCTCTTGACGGGTTCCCCCGGCCCGTGGGGACCGAGGGATATGTGGGACTCCGGGATTTTTCCGACTACCCACTAAAAAACCCCGCTGTTCTCCTATCGCCTACGCCCGGGCCCACGGATATATGGCCTGCCGATCTCGTGGCCCGGGCCGGCGCCGGCCCGCCCTTTGTCTTGAGGCGGGCCCCTTCTAAAGTGTTGGCGCCAGGGGGTCAGGGTTTCGTCCCCCCGGCGCTCTCCTAACAACTCTAGGAGTTGAGGGGGGCCGCGGAACAGCACGCAGCCCTCACCCTCGCGGTAATAGTGCGGGCGGCGGGTCCTCCCCCGAGGGGCCGCCCGCGGCCGCTTTTTACGGCGGCCGGAGGTCGTTACTGGCCCTCCGGCGCCGCCGGCGTGGCCTGCGTTGGCGGGAGGGGAGTGTGGTGGTTGACTCCCGCTCCCGCTCCGCCGCCTCCTTTGCGGACATGACTGCCTCGCAGAAGGAGGCGACGGCCGTCCATCCAGGATCGCCCCCGACCATGGACAGAACCAGGGCCGGGAGCGACAGGTCCACGCCGATTTGGGCGACGAGGGCGCGGCGCTCCTCGCGCCACGCAGGGCACACGGCGACAGTGTGGTTCACCGTGTCCTCCTCGTCGCCCGCGCCACAGTGGTGGCACCCTGACGTCATCTCCCGCCCTATGCGACACAGGTACCTCCCGAAGCAACCATGCCCCGAGAGGACCTGCGTCAGGCGGAAGGTCAGGGCGCCGTGGCGCCTTTCCAACCATTCAGCCAGGACGGGCCTCACCGCTTCGATGGTGGCGAGGCCCGCGCTGGGGTGCGCGAGGCGCTCCTTCCACTCCACCATGAGCACCACGTCGCGCAGCTCCGCCCGCTTTGCCTCAACTTCGCGAGGCGCGGGGCGAGAGCCACGCTCGGCCGCGTCCCGGCTCCACTGGTACAACAGCGCCAGGACCCGGGCCTCGAGGTCCCATGGTGGGGATCCGGCCAGCAGGGAGGCCGCTTCGAAGGACACCGTGCGGTATCCCCTTATCGCCCTGACGGCCAGGACGCGCTGCGGCCTGCGAAGCAGCGCCGTCGTTTTGGCCGTCAGGCGATCCGCCCAGATCGGGGCCCCGTAAAGGGCCATCGACCGCACGGTTCCCTCAAAGAGCCTGCGGCACACTGCGCCCGGCCCGCCGATATTCGGCAGCAGACGGGAGAGTCCCGCCGCCGCCCGAACTAGCCTCGGCGCCAGGCGCTCGAAGTGTGCCGCGAAGTCCCATCGCCCGTCGAGCACCAGTCCAAGATAATTCATGGACGGCCCGACGGCGATGTGGACGCCTCCTACCGTTATGCTCAAACCCGGTGGCGGCCTCTTACGGGGCCCGTAAAATATCACGGCCTCCGTCTTGTTCAAGGCCACCTCCAGGCCTAGTCGCCGGATTCTTGCCACTGTGTGCGCCACCCCAGCCGTGCCCAGAAGGCACGCCTGGCGGGGGTTCCTCCCGCGCGCTGTGACGAGCGTGTCGTCGGCGTAACAGATGACGCCGACGCCGGGGAGGAGTGCCCCCCTCAGGACCCAGTCGTATGCGATGTTCCACAGCAGGGGGCCCAGGACCGACCCCTGTGGAACACCGCACACGACGTCTCGCCGACTTTGCCCACCCTGGACCGGATAGACGACGGCACGATCACTCAAATATGCCCCAACTATGCGACGGAGGTAGGGAGGCACCCGATGGTACTTGAGCGCCTCCCGCACGCAGCTCCACGGCAGGGTGTTGAAGGCATTGGCGATGTCGAGTGACACCGCCAATAGCACCCTACCTCGAGCAACTGCGTCCCCCGCCTAGCTCCTCAGACGCGTGATTGCGTCAATAGTGGAGCGCCCCTGGCGGAATCCAAACTGTTCGTCTGCCAGGTTCGGCCCCTCTGTCTCTAGGTGCCGGACGAGGCGGTCTGCGAGGATCCTTTCGAAGATCTTCCCCACCTCGTCCAGCAGCACGATGGGCCGATAGGCAGACGGTGAGTCCGCCGGGCGCCCCTCCTTCGCGATAAGGACCAGCCTCCCCGTCTTCCATCTGCGGGGAAACCGGCCCGATCGCAGACACGCGTCGAAGAGCCTCAATAGTCGGGGCTCCAGGACGTCGTGGGACAGAACCCACGCACGCCCCGGTATGCCGTCGAGGCCGGGGGCCGTGTTCTTGGCCTTCAGCCGCAACATCGCTGCCCCCAGCTCTGCCCGGTCCACGTCGGGTACGGGGTCGTCGTCCGCGCTAGGGTCCCTCTCATCCCAATGAGGCGGGACCATGGCAGGAGGCGAGTGCTCAGCCCTCGTGGGGAACAGAGCGCCGACAAAACCATCCACCTGGCGCGGGGGGAGACTCTCGGTCAGCGGGGGCGCCCACGGGCGGAGCTTGCCCCGCACCGTTTTGTAGGGTCGCCCCCAAGGATCTTGATCTAAGCTGGCCAAGAGCTCCTCCCACGCCGCCGCCTTTGCCTCGCGTATAGCGAGATGGAGGTCGTTTCTGGCGCTCCGGTACTCCCCGTAGAGCTGAGCCTCCGCGGCCGCTCTGTCCGCATCGCGGCGACTCCGTCTTCGGAGCCTGGTGTACCGGCGGTGGGCGTAGTTGCACGCCCTGCGGAGCCGCTCGAGCTCCGCATTCCACCAGTACACCTGGCGCGGGGGTCGGTGTGGCCCCCGCCTCGGCATCGCCGCGTCGCAGACGTCGGTCATAAGCGACCGCAGGTTCTCCGCCTCCTCGTCGACGTCATCGGGAGGTACGTCGCCCGGCCTCGACCACGTAGCGACGGTCAAGGCCTCGCGGAAAACCTCCCGATTCATCTTTCCAAGTATCCAGCGCGGACAGTCACCCAACAGGGTCACCTGGGTTGGAGGCTCTCGCTGACGGGCGGAGACGCTGAACCGGATGTAGCGATGATCCGACAGCGTCTCAACGCCCGTGAGCACCCTCCAGCCTCGCACACGGCGGGCCAGGAGGGCCGACGCGAACGACACGTCGACGATCGACCCCCCCAACTGCCTCACGCACGTGTGCTCGCGACCCTGGTTTTTGTTGTTGACTGGATTAAGTAAGTATCCAATATATGGCGCTTTTTTTTTTTTTTTTTTTTCTTAAAGCTAAAGCTGTCATCGTCTCAGACGACCAACGACAGCGACACCGGGCGGAAAAGGCATTCCGACCCCGTGGGAGCGGGGTCGATCAGCCGTGGCAGCGTGCTCGGTCACGCGCCTCCTGTGAGGCGCGCTCCCGGCTCGAACGCTGCATGGGGATAATTGATAGCAGCCACGAATGGCAAGAATACTATTAATTGGGGACTATCGACTTCACCGGTGAGGCCGATCCTACTCTAATCTACTACCGTTTCGGAGTGCTTATAGCTGGGGGAGAAGAAACGGCGAAAGAAACTCCCCCGCAACACATCTATTCTACGTGTATTTATGTACTGTGTGGGTTGTGTACGTCTACAGGCTATGGGGGGCGGAAGGCATCCCTAAACCTGTTTCGTCGGGCTGGTCCATGCCGGACTGGAGGGGATTGCGTCCGCGAGAGCATTCGCTTTAGCGTCCTAGAAATGGGGTCGCGTCTATCCGTGAGCACGTTACGCGGGCGACGACGTGCGTGGGGTGCTCGGCGGTTGGGCGTGTAATTGACTGTCTCCATCACCAGTGGATTGGGATGGTGGGGAGCGAGACCGAAGAAGGATCGCGAAAGGGATACCATGTACTCCTTCACGGGAAGGAGCTCCAGGTCGCGGTGAAGGTCCGCGTTGCGCATGTAAAGTGGCGCTTGGGCTGCCATGCGCAAGAACTTATTCTGCAGCCGCTGCATCGAGTTGATGTAGCATTTGCCGGCATGGGCGAAGACTACGCTCGAGTACGTCATGATCGGTCGGATGCAGGTTTTGTAAAGTGTCACCTTATTCCTAAGGGACATCTTACTCTTCCCGCATATCATTGGGTAGAGGCGACCGAGCACAAAGTGTGCTCTGTTCCTTACCGTCCTGATGTGTTTGCTGAAGTACAGGCCTCTATCTAAAGTGACTCCTAGGTATTTGACTTCGTCAACCCAAGGGATGACGCGGTCAAATAGATGTATGGGGACTAATATATATGGCGCTGTTTTTTTTTTTAAATTTATATGGCAGAAGCACGCCTGCCCAGTCAGCTAGTAGTATTTATAGATTACTTCACGTCTTAAAAATTTGTTTAAAACTTAGAACAGAAAAAATATTAGAGTAGATGTAAGATTTTTCTAAACGAAAAAAAAAATATTGATACACTTTATATATTATTTACTTTTATTTAATTGATGTCATGCTCACATGTTCATGATAAATAAAATCTATTTAGCCATAATTTGTGGATTTTTGTTTTCATTTTAGATAACCATAATTCTCTAATGCTGTCGTTATAAAGTCAGTCAGCTTCGCATTAAAGTCAGGCTCTCAACAATCTGTTATCGGAAGATTCTTGGGTACTTTGATCACATTACCCGACGAAAGCCGAATTACTTGGATAAGCTGATCGTGAGGGGCAAGGTGGAAGGAAAGCGACCCTGTGGCCGATTACCTAGCCGCTGGTATGAGCAAGCCGGCCTCACTGGACTCCCAATAGCAACCGCTATTCGAGAAGCTGAGGACCGGACGAAGTGGAAACAGCTTCAGATAGGCCACGGTTGATTTTCAAGGACACGACCTTTAGTAAGGAAGAATTCGACCAAGAAGTCATTATAAAAAAAAATTAGAACTGATTTATAATGCATTACTGTTATCACTTGTATAATAGTCTTCTATTCCACGCTGACTTTGGCGTCTCTTTGCTATCATTTTCTTGGTGTGACCATTTGTGTAGTCTCTCTCTCTCTCTCTCTTACTAAGAAAAAGGGACTAATTTACTATAGCGACGGTAAAAGTAACTTAATAATAGTCGTTAATTTACTAATTATATAGTAAGACCATAACACAGCGTCATCTAGTCCTGAAGTATTTTTTGAAGTGAAAACTTATTTAGCGGCACTGTGCACTTTTTTGTGACGGGTAAAAAATATTAAACTCGCGTCAGGACACGTGACCTGATCGAAAATTCGTAACACGTATGGAGAGAGTTTAGCTCCAGTAATACCAATCTTATTAATAATGACGTAAGGTTTATTTTATAATGTAACTTTTATCATAAACACTTATTTATAAACCGAAAATAATAATCTAATAGCTCGACGATATAATTCACAAGTTACTTAGTTTACTTCTATCGGCAGCCGCCAAAGACTGCCCCGCATGTTTTTTTTTATTGCTGTAGGACAACAGACAGACTGACTGCCCCCTTAGAATTTAGCAGTTAGAAGGAGAAAGAAAGAAAATACATTTATTTAAGACAAATACAAGCACATACAAAAATAACATAAAATAGACAAATACATAAAATTGCCCTAAAAAGGTCCCAAACTCAGTAGGTAGAAGCTACCAGCGCTGTTTTTTCGTTTGGGCCTGCTTACCTCGGGGAGTGCAGAACCCCACTTACCTAAACGTATTATTATGAAACTTGTACTATTTTCTTGTGTTTCGTTATAATATTTATTCATTAATCACATTGCTCTATTCACATTAAGCAACATAAAGCATAAAACCGAGAACAAAAATTAATAATACAGATACGGGTGCTTGCAACACCAGTGGCATCGCGAACACGCTGCTATCCCATAAGGATACAGGAACTTGGGTCACTAATGCCGGAACACAACACATGGTTATTATGGCGGCATATAATTTAGCAGAGCACTTGTGTTATGGGTACTAGACAACATAAGGTACTGATTTATCTTCTGAAACAAACATGGTAACCCTATTGCAGGCGTCGTAATTTGTGGTTTAGTGGCACCTCCAATCTATTTTCATAATGAATGATCGTCATTTTTGTCAACAGGGTGATTCTCCGTTCGGTAAATCCGAAGCTTACATAAAACTTGAACAACTCGGTGAGGGTTCCTACGCCACAGTGTATAAAGGTTATAGCAAGTAAGTGCATTTTGTTTTTTTACACAATTTACATCACTTTTTCGGCTAACATTAGATATTGGAAGGAGAAAATATGTTCTAACGACCCCATATAATGTGGAATAAGGCCAAAGAGTCATAATTCCAAGGGTTTTTCTAATTAAAGAGGTTCATAAAGGTTTAAAAGGTTATTTAAATTCTTAATAATCCTCTATTTATGATAAAATATACGAGTACTTCAATGTAGATAACACTTAAGAAAAGTACTAAAACGCAGTTTTACTACTAAAAACCTATTTTGCTGATAATTCATATTTTATGAAATTAAATTATATATATACATATATTTTGGGAGCTTATCATTCCATTTATTACTTAGGTTTACTAATTTTCCATTAATAGTATTATAGTTTATGTCTACCTAGTGAATTCGAATTTGAAGTTACCTAATATGGAAGGTATCTTTCAGCCGAGTGTATCTAGTAGAAAATATATATTTATACTATGCACTATTCCACTCACAAAAATGAAACTTTAAACTTGTTACGTTGCAATTTGTTAATGTACTCCCTCACATTCACAGTGAATTCTAAAAGTTTGTATAAATATATTTGTATAAGGTTGCATACTAGCGAGTGTGCAAATTCGTAAACAAATTTCAGACCTAAAGGTTATTAAAGTACCTTAATTTTATGATAGTTCTAATAATCTCAATTTGACCGAGTATTTGATAAATTTAGTGTCAAAACTTTACAAGATTTCTGATTTAGCATTTTATATTTGCATATTAGTAAATGTCTTTCGAATATTGCATCGAAGTTGTGTTTGTATCGATTTACTTTTATTACGCCAAGTGACTACAGTCTCATAAATAATGGAGATGGGTTCGTTAGGTGCGTTCATCAGCCACGTTGCCCTCGTGGGATTCGTGATTTCTCAATGTGTTACAATTTGACTACAACATCTTTCCGTTTAGATACGTGGCAACCAAGTCGTATCCCACTAGATTTTTTCCATATAAATCTCCTAACTCCTTGACCTGAACCAAGTGTTGACTTTCAATTATGATAAGTTATGATCTTAACTGGTTAAAGAACCTCTATCCGTGCAGGGGCCGGGGTCGGGCTGCTGTAAAAGGCCACAAAAAACCCACCGTACTTCGTAGGGCCCCAAGCCCGTCTGGATGGCGACCACCTTTGGTCTTAAGTATGGCGCCATAATAACTTTGTGTTGTGTTCCGGCATTAGTGACCCAAGTTTCTGTATGGGACAGCAATGTGTTGGCGATGCGGTAACTGCTAAATTCTAAATGGGCCTGTCTGTTGTCCTACAGCAGTAAAAAAAGACCCGACAGCCTTGAGTAATATAGTAAAAAAAACCTTTTCACAGTTTCGCGCAAAGGCTCGAAAGCTAGTTTACCAGAAAGGGAGCGAGATTCAATTGAGCTTTGAACACTTAATGAAACCAGATACGAATGTATATTTATTTTCCTCAATAGTCCTGTTATTATTTTTATTTATTGCTGTGGAACAGTAGGCAGGCTGACGGAGGCTGAATAGGAAGCAGTCACCTATGTATGCTGCAAGGTCAAGGCAGTGCGCTAATACACGCGTAGAATAACTGAAACCTGACCAGTTATCCCCAGAACACCACCCAATTTAATTTAAGTAGGTGCTATTTGGTAGATGGGATTGTATTCACGACAGGCCGCAGAGGCAATAAGAATAAATCGATGTTTTTATAACATATTACGGGAAGACGATAAGAAAAATAAGGATATATTTATGAAGAGACTAATTGTTTATATATTTATAAACGCCGCTAATAGTCATATGTTTCGAGTATGTTCGATATTATTTCAGATCACATAGCTATGCAATAGTTCAATAGTACTATAACAATTTATCTAATACTTTTTTATTTTGCTGAAGGACAACAGACAGACTGACGGCTCACTTATAAGCAGTTATTGCATATGGAACAGTATTGTTACCTTCGTCCTTGCACGAAGAAAAAACAATAATAAAATTGTTGTTTATGTTAACAATAAAGAATAGATTCGAGTACAGTAAAAAATGTCCTCTGGGCAAAATGAGGTGAAATGTGCTGCCTCGGTTGTTCGTTGTCTACGAATATCGTATGAAGTGTTTCACTTCGGCCCAAGTTCAGCTTTAATGAGCGTGTTTCATTCGTTTAACGGTCGTTTGAATTCACGACTTGAAGTTTCGCCGCCGCACCATTTCGGGTGACTGCTATAGTGCCGCCATCGCATACTAATTTTATGCGGACCATTCATTTAGGTTCGTTAGGTTTAATGATTTTTTTTTTAATTTTAATGTTTTGATATCGAAAGTTGGGATGGTCAGAATAAATCAACCAAATTAGTTTCTCTATAAATAAGAGAAACGACAATTAAAGTTAATTATTCGTCTCTCTTTCACAACCCTGCTTTTATTTTGGAATCCATTAATGATCACAATTAATTATTAATATAATTCTTTTTCTCTGTCGCAACCTCATCAAGACTGAAGGACGTGACTGTGGTGCGTAGTCCTCGCCATCAGCTCCCTCCAGACCCTTCTGTCTTGCGCCATCCGGATAGCGGTTTGAAGGGTGACTCCCGTAGCGTCCTGAATCGTATGTGTCCTACATGTAGGAGCGCGCCCTCTGCCCCTCTTCCCTCGACACAGCCGTTATTAAAACTATAAAAGTCAAAATTATTTTTATGTAAATGTCATTGTCATGTTTCATAGAATCGCACGCAGAGTATCCTAAGCGCGCGAGAGGATGGATATTCTCTTTAGAAATTTTAGTATCTTTTTTATCTCCTAATTTTATACAGAACAGGACTGTTTTTCATTTTAAATTTTAATAACTATGATCTGAACTAGAGATTTTTTTTTATTATGTTAGCTTTATTTTTGTTGCGAAATATATTTTATCCAAATATACATTTCAGATTACTTACATTACAATTTGTTACTTGTTTACATTATTTGTAATGGTGATTTAGTACTTGGTTGATGATAACAACTGGGCTTTTTATTCAGTTAGGAATGAGTCACCTGGGACACCCATATAGGTGGACGCAAGACTGGGCCGTCGCGGAGTAATGATCAAATGTTGAACCGACTCCCAACTAGGGTCTACTAAGTGACTGGGGTTTTCTTTAGATACTTTCCCCTAAAGTTCCGACGTGGAAATAAGGCTCAGTTTCCCCCCATTAAAAAAAATGGTTGTTTAAACCACACAACGGTAGTTTCCAACCTTCACCTATGAGTACTATGTTATGTCGTTCTTTCTCGCAGTTTAACGCAACAGGTGGTTGCGTTAAAAGAAATCAGACTGCAAGAAGAGGAGGGGGCGCCTTTCACGGCGATACGGGAGGCGTCGCTGCTCAAAGAACTGAAGCACGCCAACATAGTCACGCTGCACGACATCGTGCACACGAGGGAGACGCTCACGTTTGTGTTCGAATTTGTGGTGAGTACATATTTTGTTTTTTTTTAATCGCATTTACCACACAACACATTCTTATCAAATTTTCAAGTAGGTACATGCTTAATTATAGAAATTTAAATATACACCGGGACAATTCACACAACCCCATCTAGCGCCAAGTAAGTTGCATAGCACTTGTGTTATGAGTAGTTAATAATACTACATATTATATACTTTTTTTTGTAAATAAATACAGACGCGAGACGGGGATCGAACCAGTGACCGCTAGCGTCCCGAAGTACGTCAGCCGTTCAGCCACGGAGGTGATCGTATTAAAAAAGAAAAGTAAATTTAAACCGCAATTTATCCGTGCAGGGGCGGAAAAATAATACGGCCCCTGCGGTCAGTCGGCCTGTCGTAAAAGGCGACTAAACAACCCACTCTAGCTACGTGGCCGTAGCCAGCCAGCCAGCCAGTAAGCCCGTCTGGATGGACCACCTTTGGTCATAAGTATGCCGCCATATTAACTTTGTGTTGTGTTCCGGCTTTAGTGACCCTAGTTCCTGTACCCTTATGGGACAGCAGCGTGTTCGCGATGCCACTGGCGTTACAAACACCCATAGGCGACGGTAACTGCTAAATTCTAAGTGGGCCGAGAGCCCGTCTACTGTCCTACAGCAATAAAAAAAATGTAGGTAATGTATTCAAGGAAACTAATATCTTTATACATTGTGAAATTATTTGAGGTCTTATTCATAAATAGCATATTTCTCTTAAGATAATTTTGGTCAATTTACGAATTAAATACCTGATAGCATATATGGTCATAATACTCCTTGCTAAAATCAAACAGGCTTAGATAGATAGATAATTCTTTATTGTCCAACACACAAATTAAAAAAAAATAGAAAAAAGAAAAATAATAATACAATATAGTGAAGAAACGACGTCCTTATCACTAAATAGCGCTCTTTTTCAGACAACCTTATCAGGAATATTTAAAGTAATTAGACAAGTTGGTGTACAACAGATATGAAATAAAGGAATAGTATATACTAAAATTGTTCATGCTATCAAACTCTGGAATGCACTGCCTATTGCTATAAGACAAGCTAAGTCACTACCAACTTTTAAAAAATTGGTTAAAAATCACTACTTATCTTTAGTGTAACAACAAAACATATATTTATTTATGTATTCTACAAATATAGATATTTAAGTATGTTTATCTATTTATTTATTATATTTTATATGTATTATTGAATTTTATGTATATTATCTATTTATTATGTAAATAAAATATAATTATTATTTATTACCATACCTCCCTTCCACATCAATGTAACACCAATAATGTTCTATAGCCCGGGTTGCCTGGAAGAGATCGCTCTGTAGCGATAAGGCCGCCCATTGTAAGTCAAGTACATATTGATTGTGTAAATAAGTTTCATTGTGTTTATATAATTGGTTTACAATAAAGTGTTTTCTATCTATCTATCTATCTAAAAGAATTAAAATAATCAAGAAAGTATTAGCAATACAATAAAGCATACAAGCGACAATGCGGTTTATGACTTTAGGTAATGGTCATTAATCAAGCTAAGAAGCTTAATAAAAGGCCCCTAAAATGTAAAAAAAAAACGGATGTCGAATTCTTTCTATA
Source organism: Malacosoma neustria (assembly GCA_963693495.1). Lineage (NCBI taxonomy): Eukaryota > Metazoa > Arthropoda > Insecta > Lepidoptera > Lasiocampidae > Malacosoma > Malacosoma neustria. The sequence continues at coordinate 16,406,409 of OY856381.1, forward strand.
TTGGAGACTCCATTGTCGTGCTTCTGTGCTTTTTGAAGTGATAACTTCTTATGGGAGGGTAAACCGCTTCGTTAGGTAATGCGTTACGGCGCCAGTCTATCTGGCTTCCCTTTCTCACCCATGCGGCAGCGGTAGGCAGGCTCCTCCTTTCTCACTCTAACCCACTTTATTACAATCAAATACATTTTTTTTGTTTTTTCTTTATAATAGGGAATAATTTAATTTAAAAATTGGAAATTCATAAACCTTAGTTATTTTTGAATTATTTTTGGTTTTATTAATAAACAATCTTTCCTTACATTATCATATTAATATACATAAAATTTAAGTAATAACCTAAGCTTTTCTCAAGTTAAACAATTTCAATATTAGATAGTTTAACTTGTATTAGTTTAAGTTATCACTTCTGTCAGGCGTCCCGAGACGGACACGTTTTTTTTTATTGCTGTGGAACAGTAGACAGGCTGGCAACCCTCCTAATAGCAAGCAGTTATCGTCGCCTATGGATTTTTGCGACGTCAGAAGCACCGCAAACACGCTGCTGTCCACATAGTGGAACTGAAACCTTAGTCACTGATGCCGGAGCACAACACAAGTTTATTATGACGGCATACTTCGAAGCCAGAGGTGGTTGCCATCCAAACGTGCTTTGGCCCACACCACCAAGTTTGTTTACAACAGGCCGACCGCAGCCGTAGGGGTTTATACCATTATTCTACAGCGTATAAAGTCTGCTGGCATTTCAGCAGTTACCTGGGATCTCTATAGTTTAAGGTGCCCTTGAAAGACGACAAAACCACCTACGGTACACTCAATATTGAGTTCGATATTAGATTAGTTGGAAGTTTACAACCGCGATCCCAATTAATAAAAACACTGGTGCGAAGAATACGTGGCATATGCTAGCTCTTAAAACAAACATAAATCGTAGTTAGCATACAGTTTTATTTATATGGTAAATAATGTTTACTATGTACTAATGAATTTAGTCGTCTCGATAAATATTTATTTTTACAATTCTACCATTTTAAAGTCATAGTGACGTGTGTTTGATGTTCATTTTAAAATGTAACGTGATTTATTTACGTGTATTAGTAAGATATTTTCCCGTAATTTTTCTAATATAAATAAATCATTCCAATTAGCTAGTAGCTTGTTAAAATGTTATTCTATCGTACAACTAATTGACAGGTGTTATAAATGGCACGTAAACCATTAAATTATAAAAAGTAATCTAGCCAAATGCGTTGACTTAACGAGATCGCTGAATGCTAGGAGCCAATTTGGAACGTTTCAACATGGCCGCCAAGAATATGGTCACACTATCACCATTACAGTCGCGTCGATAGCGTTAGTCAACAAATAGTTGAAAGGGGCGCCCCTCTTAATTGCTTTAGCCAAGATGCACATGCTTTTTAATTCAAGTTCTGGATAAACTATCGATGAGTGTGACCACGATATTGAGTGCCACTTCTAGTGCTGAATTTCAAAACCCATGATCTTCTCATAGTGTTCATTTTTCGCTCAATTATATATACATCGCCGCACTGCCCGCCATCGGCTGGGTGTTCATCCCCATTTCTTGGAGCCTCTTCTTTCTTGTACGAAACGATTCTCTAGAATGTTCATGCTGTGTACTCTCAGGATCTGGAATGAGCTTCTGGCTGAGGTTTTCTCAGCGCGATACGATATGGGGTACCAACGTATTGCCTCTGGTGCTGCAAACGTCCATAGTCGACGGTGACCACCTGCCAGGTTGGGCCGTCTGCCTGTCTGCTGAACTATAGCTATAAAAAAAAATACATTCACCGCTAACAAAGCAACTTATTGTATTCCGAAGAAGAAGATCCGTAGTTAATTTATTTAAGTCAGTTGGTTTATTTCGGGCTGTTTTCTCACCATCGGGCTTAAGTTATGATTACGAATATTTAACTTTCTCTTACTTTTTCGAGAACGGCAAGACATCAACAATAAACTTAATATTGAAAACATCCGTTGACAGCGTTACTATTATCTGAATCGTCTATATATTATGCTAAAGTAATACACTATATAATTTCTTTATTTATTTAAACATGAAATACAATTATCTAACCGTGCAGGGGCGGAGAAAGAATACTAAGCTCTGCGGCCGGGAACGGCCTGTCGTAAAAGGCGACAAAACAACCCACTAGCTATGTAGTAGGGCCTCAAGCCCGTCTGGATAGCGACCACTTTTGGTCTTAAGTATATCGCCATAATAACCTTGCGTTGTGTTTCGACATTAGTGACCCAAGTTCCTGTACCCTTATGGGACTAGCAGCGTATTTGCGATGTCACTGGCGTTGTAAACACCCATAGGCGACGGTAAGCGACTTGTCTAGAGAAGATCAATAATGTCGGTGTTTTATGAATGCAATAATTTAACTGAACATATTTGTTCCAGGACACGGACCTATCACAGTACATGGAGAGGCACCCCGGTGGGTTGAACCATCACAACGTTAGGCTGTTCATGTTTCAATTACTACGCGGATTGTCATACTGTCATAGAAGGAGAGTTTTACATAGGTATGCAATTTCTCTTTACTCATCAATAGCTTTATACATTTTTGTTTTAGCCCGTTTCTATTCGAAGCTTTCATTTGGGAGCCGAAAGAATGCAACCTGTAAAAGTTTCGACGCTTAACAAACATACATCGTATTAATCTAATTTTAATTATTCATTTGAACGTGCGTAGACTTAAGTTTCGATGGCATTGTATAAATCTTAGTGGTTTTTTATATGCTGTTATTTTTATTAAGCCAATGTAATAACTGTGAATTTGATAAATAAATTTAAAAAAAAATCCTGTAAATCTGCCTTCAAATTTACAGGATGGAAAAAATATAATGTCAGTTTTGATAACAGTTATAGCGCCCGTTATTTGGTAGTATTTTTTAGTTTTTCACTCATCTTTTCTGAAAGAATGAACATTTTGAATATTGTTAAAGTAATTCAAATAAATTATACAAAAACGTATATGATTACAAGTTAAGCCTCTAATACTAGCCATCGACAACCATAGACAAAATAATGTAGATAAAACTGTGATTTCTCACTTGTTTTGAGATAACTTGCGAATAATATTTAATGGCGTACTATATTTTCTAAACTATTTGGTAAGTAGGTCAAATTTAGAGATGGCTCATTAAAAAAAACTAATGTTACTTACTATCATTTATCTCTAAGGCACACTCAAAATCTGAGATCATTTTGCTTTCTAAAAAGCCGTGTTTTATATAATACGAAAAATACATGACATTTTTTTTATTGGTGGGAAGCCGCAAAAGGGTGACGGTCCACTAAATAATAAGCAGTTACCGTGACCTATGGTGAAACATGAGGCACCGCAAACGCGCTGCCGTAAATTGGAACCTGGGTCAGTTATAAAGTAACAGAACACAAGGTTACTATGGCGGCATATATTTTTTTTATGGCTGTAGAACAGCAGGCAGACTGACGACCCGCTTAGAATTTAGCAGTTACCGTCGCCTATGGGTGTTTGCAACGCCAGTGCTATCGCAAACACGCTGCTGTCCCATAAGGGTACAGGAACTTGGGTCACTATTGCCGGAACACAACACAAGGTTATTATAACGTCATATTTAAGACCAAAGGTGGTCGCCATCCAGACGGGCTTGGGGCCCTACCACGTAGCAAGGGTAAGTTGTTTTGTCGCCTTTTACGACAGGCCGACCCCGGCCGCAGAGGTCTATATTTTTTCTCCGCCCCTGCATGGATGACAATATTATTTATTTGCATTCAGTTGTCATTTACATGTGTTACTACGGGCTCTTAAGCCTGTAAAAGAGGAAAAATCTTCTACTTCACTTTTAAAGGTTTATTATCGACTATATTAATTTAATATAACGTCAATATCGGTCCAATAAATCAATTTTATCTGTACACCAGGGACGTGAAGCCTCAAAATCTGTTAATAAGTTGTCAAGGAGAGCTGAAACTGGCAGACTTTGGGTTGGCGAGGGCGAAATCCGTGCCCAGCCACACGTATTCGCACGAAGTGGTCACATTGTGGTATAGGCCGCCAGGTATGAGTGTTTTTGTAATAATACACACCTTTATTGTATATCCACAAACTAACTTCGTGAATGTATTATGATGGTATCAGTGACATGCAAGCTCCGCTAGTTTTGAAATATTGTACTTTAATTAATTATATATATGTATACAGTGTAAACTCTACATAGCGAAATTGATGGAACTGCTTATTTTATTCCGTTGAAAATAGTTTTCGTTAAACGGAGTGTGGAAAAATATAATTTTACGACCATAACAATGTTATAATCTTTTTTTATTACTGTAGGGCAGCAGACAGGTTGACGGCCTGCTTAGAATTTAGCAGTTACCATCACCTATGGGTGTTTGCTACGCCAGTGGCATCGCAAACACGCTGCTGTCCCATAAGGGTACAGGAACTTGGGTCACTAATGCCAGAACACAGTACAAGGTTATTATGGCGACATACTTAAGGCCAAAGGTGGTCGCCATCCAGACGGGCTGAGGCCCTACCGCGTAGCTAGGGTGGGTTTTTTTTTTGTCGCCTTTTACGACAAGTCGACCCCGGCCGCAGAGGTTAGTATTCTTTCTCCGCCCCTCACGGATAATCTTTTTTTTTGTTTTTATTATGCTAGTATTTTAATTGTAGCTTTCGTTGTATTGTATTAATTTCTTGGGATATAATGGATTCAAAACAAGGGTAACAATGGAAACCAAAAAAACCTTTGCAATTTCTATTAATTAAGGAGTTTTTCGTTAAATAGAAGTTTGTTATATAGAATTTACACTGTATATAGTAAATAGATTATAAAATAAGTATAACCCATATTTTATCTTTCGTTGCTTAGATATGAAAGCTTATTGAATTTACCGAGCCCAGTTATGGGACGTTCAGGGCTTTTATTAGACCTGGTTGTTGTACTTTCATGTAAATGTTATTTTTGTTTTTTCATTGTATTTTCTTAAACAGACGTCCTGCTTGGAAGCACGGAATATTCGACGTCGCTAGATATGTGGGGCGTGGGGTGTATATTCGTCGAAATGCTGTGCGGAGTGCCCACCTTTCCCGGAGTTAGGGACACGCACGATCAGCTCGATAAAATATTCAAGGTATGTTGTTTTATAATAAATACAACATTTTCCGTAAATGAATAAAGTGTTTTCTTCTTCTGTAGGATAGTAGACAGGCTGACGGCCCGCTTAGAATTTAGCAGTTACCATCGCCTATTGGTGTTTGCAACACCAGTGGCATCGCGAACACGCTGCTATCGCGTAAGGGTACAAGAACTTGGGTCACTTATGCCGGAACACAACACAAGTATGCCGGCAAACTTAAGACCAAAGGTGGTCGCAATCCAGACGGACTTGGGGCCCTACCACGTAGCTAGGGTGGGTTGTTTTGTCGCCTTTTACGACAAGCCGACCCCGGCCGCAGAGGTTAGTATTCTTTCTCCGCCCCTGCACGGAACAGTTGCAGCTACAGTGTTTGTTTATCTTTGGTATTATTGCATATAATTTATTTGGGTTTATGCAGAGAGAGTACTTTAAAATTTTTGTTTGTTGCTATGAACATAAATGAAGAAAATTTTTATAGTGATAAGGCGAAAAACATTCTGACACGTAAGTTAATTATTAGGTTGTGGGCACACCTACCGAGGAGAGTTGGAACGGCGTGACCCGATTACCGGGTCTCCGCGCGCACGTATCCCGGTGGGGCAGTTGTCCCGCCCGGGCGATAGGCGCGGCGTTCCCGCGGGTACGCGAAGCGGGCCGCGATGCCGAGCGGCTCGCCACGGCGTTGCTGCAACCGGACCCCGCGCGCCGAGTGCCCGCTCACAAAGCCATCCACAACTCCTACTTTGCGTCTCTGCCCAACCGGATAAGGGATCTGCCTGATGGTGAGTACAACTACAAAACGAAAACATTACACAATAAAATAAAACACGTACATATAATCATTCTAAACTTGATTTCCATATTTGTAGCGTTTACAAACAATATTGATATTAGTTATAATTAACAATGTGCTAATCGAATGCAAGCACATGGAAAACAGACGAAAGGAAAAAAAACGATATCGTACTCATACGATATACCCTCATAGATCTCTCTCGTTTTTACCTGTTTAGTACAAGATTAATCATTTTTCACTACCACAAAACCGAAGCTATAACCCGCTAATAGCTAGTTAGATGTTCTTTAGCCGTGCGCGGATCTTTTTTTACTGTAATATATGTTTTATGGTTTAAAAAACGGCTTTTTTTTTCCTAAAGAATGTTTGTATCAATTGTTTGAAATACCCCCCCATTGTTACAGAGGTCTCAATATTCACGGTAGAAGGTGTCTGTCTCCACCCGGAAACCCGACATGCTACCGTAAAGTGAATTATACCCCACCGACGGACGCACCTTTAGTTGAATATAGTTTGGCCTAAAGGTCTCTAAAGCCGGGCCACAAATTAAAAAAAAATGTTATAGTTTGTCCCGCGTTGGAGCGTTACTCGTGCGTGTGGTTTACGTGCGTTTGTTTAGTACGTTTCGATTCCTATAGTTTATAATGGGCATGTTCCAAGTTGCAGACTGTGATAATGAAGATAGTCTGAATAATTGATACGTTTGGTTACGAATACACACTTCTGATTCAGATTCCCGCTTGGAAGTTATTTGCCACTAGAATACTTTCATAAGGTTCAATTTGAATGGTTATGAAGTGAAAAAATAAACTTTTCGGCTAGTATATGTAACTTATGTTTGGTAATATCGAAAATAAATTATGTACGAATAATTTTAAATGACTTAAAAAGGAAAAACATTTTTAATTCCGAAAAATATGTGGACACTTATTTTTTTATTATCACGGTCTGCGCGTGAGAGCAGATCCAATGTCGATATCTGGTCGACTTGACGGTGGACCAAAACTATAATGATAGTTCTCTCGTCTAGTTGAATCGCGAACTGGCATCGAATGCCATGAAAATTTTTCATTTATTCAATCACCGTTGATAATATCAATACAATCACATTGATTAAGCCGTTTTGATAACATATCTGTTTTTATGAACACAAATCTTGATGGATATTTAAAAAAATTCAGTACTAATTTTAGAAAGCTTAAGTCAACTATTTATCCTTTAAAATGCAGTAAATAGAGATACATTTTTGTAGAAATCAAATTCAGTAAGGGCGAATTTTGAATTTATTTTAATCGATTGTGTAACAACGATAGATAATTATGTTATTAAACACGGCAATGAATTAACTAGCGCTTGTTAAGCTTCCAACGGAATATCCATCCATATAAAGCAATTATACAATGGTGACAAGGTACCCGAATAGTGTTGAATGTATAAATATATAAACGGAGCAGTGTGCCATTTATATCTGTAATACAACATATTATTTAACATAAAAAAAGAAGTTTTATGCTGGAAAATATATGCTCATAATTTTGGTATACATTTTTAAAAGATATTTATTTATATTTAAGTGATAATTGTCGATGTTAACTATTATCTTATGATATTTCCAATTCGATCCTAAATTAGGCGACGGTGTTTCTCTATTAGTGAAATCAAACTAGTTAACGATATTTTAGGAAGTGTATTTTACTAGGTAATTTCGAACAATCGGAATGTATTGCGCAACATCATTGCGTAATTTAGGATTTATGAAGTTAACTTCACATTTCGTATAATAATGTAAAAGATCGACATGCGCACGCGCATCATTTGTGTAGTTAATATACACATACGAGTCTTGTGGAATCATAAAGACGATTAGTCCACGACTGATTTATATATTTAAGAATAAAGAAACATGAATTAACGCAATGTGAGGATAGCTTTTGATTATTTAATCTTGGCGATTATCTGAATCTTATGCACACATTCCTTCCGCGGTGCTCAAATAGTATCGATAAGTGGAGATTATTATTACACTTTGTACAGAAAAAGACATAGTTATAGACCGCCTTCAATTGACATTGAAAATCACGTCATTAAAGATCTTTTTCATTTTTCAAAAGCATTCAGGACATTTGAATGCAAATTCAAAATATAATTCAATTTTAAATAATGAAATAGTTCAATGATCGTAAAATGACCACGAACATGTAGGTATCGGTATTAAATACTTTGTTTTAACAATTTTTATCTATAAAACGTTTTTGTAAATGTATGTCCGAAGTGCGGCCAATGTCTATGCCGCTTTCTGTACAAGACAGCACGCTTGCATAAGCTTCGGCAGGTTCACAAAAGCGCAACACTCGTTTTATTTCCCGAGTGAGAGACTGCTTCCAGTGATAAGGTGTGAATTGACCAGAGATAATTCTACAACCAAAAATTGTTTGACAAATCATGGCAGATCTCAAAATGTAATTGAATGTGTGGGACCGTCCTACTGTAATTTTGAAACGTGATAGATAATTCGACGATTTATTAATGCTAAGTAAATTAAAATCGTACCCGAATAGTGTTGTAGACGAGGGCTAGAGTTCATTGTACGATAAATAGTGAAATTAAACTGTTTAGTGAATAGGAATCCTTCACGGTATATAAATAAGGTTAGGCGTTTTTATATTCACCGTCGCATTGGCAACTTGAGTCGTGTAAATTAATCGATGTTTTTAGTATGTAGCGACTTTGTATAAAAGTATCTGTGATGTGAAAATAGTTTAGACCTATCGGAACGTAAACACCAATTTGTGCCAACGTGTAAAATTAAATTTTAAATAAATAAACTATAGTAGCAAATGCAGTTCTTTAACATAACAGTATTGGATTTTATAAGCGTCATTCGTGAATAATAATAATAAATTGTAGCAAATCGCTTCGTTAAACCTTAACTATCGATACGATACGATATTACTGAATATTAAATAAATATTCTTTTACACTTGTTGCCATTTTCTCGTGTGGCACCTCTCAAGTCCATCACTTTTGCTTGTGGTATCTTTGCACAAGCTCATAACGATCTTATTTAAATAATATCAATAACACCTAATTCACTGCCACTGGTCCATAAAATACATATTGCTATTGTTAAATATTAAAATTACGTAAATATTGATAGTGTCGAGTTGTCAGTGCGCGGATTGGACGGGCTATTTGCCATTCTGGCTGCGTAATGAAGAGGCACAGTGATTAAGTAAATACCAGAGGTTGATTTGTGATCAGAAAATTAGCTAATGAACGGTTTGATATGGTAATTAACGTTGTTTATTTTTTCAACAGTACAATTGTCACATATATGTTGATTTTATTTAAAAGAAATAAACTCCTTCGATTTAAGTATTTAATGAATCTACTGATTTTAATAATCATTGAGTAAGCTAAACTTTGGATGGCAAATGGCCTTTATAGTTAGCGTAGCATAGCATAGTTTTACCTATGTGTCTACTGATTAGTTGATTTGTAAAGTGAAACGGGCGGTACTTTTTTTTTGGTAATTGTCAAGTTTATGGTATGGCATAGTCTCTTGATATTCGACAAGCCCTTGACAATAAGTTGAACATTTCTAATCATTACAATGACTTGAATTGTTTGATTTCTCTTTAATATGATCAGAAAAATGTGTTTAGATAATTTTGAAATCAATTAAAGTCTAAATCGTCGTTGATTTGTATTGACCCTTATGGGACAGCGGCGTGTTCGCGGCGCCTTCCATCGTCGCAAACATCCATAGGCGGTAACTGCTTACTGTCCATCTTACTGGGCCGTCAGCCTATCTGCTGTTATTCAGCAATAAAAAAAAATCGATTAATTGGCATACGGCATTATTGACTTTAGTTGTAACTTATATGACACGTGACAAAAGTGCCGCTCGTTCCTCTTACGTAGTTAAATAAATATTCTGTTTCAAACACCAAAATAGATTTTAAATTGTATAGTTTAAAAAAAACGCAATATTTCCCATTGTATATGATTTGTTGAGTTTTTGTGTGTACTTGTTGAATGGCTCTTGGAATCTGAACACTGGAATAATTATACTACCAACACGTTGTCATAGCCGTTTTGACGTTGGTCCACTCATGAAGTTTCGTATTAATTAGTAATTACATTTGAAGGAGCAAATTGCTGTTCTTTATTGTCAATAACGACGTGCAGTTATTGACAATAAAGAACAGCAATTTGCTCCTTCAAATGTAATTACTAATTAATACGAAACTTCCATGGAGTGGACAAACGTCAAAACGGCCATCATAACGTGCCGGTAGTTTAGTTTATTTAATTATGTAATATTTCATATATTCTAGAACAACGCCATTCATACCATCATATAATCTTCATTTAGCCCGAGACGGATACACTGATCTTGATGTGCAGTTTTCCTCGTGATGTTCATCTTCATCGTTGCTTAAATTAATATATACCATGTTATTTATGGTATTTAAAATGCAATTTATATAAAAAAAATAAGTGATTTTTTTTTGTTTTATTATGATTATTGGAAAGACGCATACGATTTCAGTGACATGAGGTATTTAATATTTGAGACATTGCGTTGAGAATATAAAAAAAAATTTCAATAGAGATAGTAGGAATATCGTTTATGTATTTTTTTTAACAAGTTTCCAGTTATGTTCGAAACAGTTTTCCATTGTTTAAGATTCTAAGCCTGCTATCTGATGTAATAATATGTTGGCAAAACTAAAAATCACCCGTTGAGTGAGGCACTAAACGCACCCCGTGTAAGTAACATAGATAGGTTATATCGTGGAGCACTATAATGGGAACTTGGATGAGGGAATTAATTGGTTGAAAAGAGAAGTTTTGAAACTAATGACAGTGAATGTTACAGCTAAAAGTCTTTAGTGGGTCTCGAACAGAATTAAAAAGCTAGAAATATATGTTCAATTGCATTAAAGAAGGTAACCTACATAGGAAAATAAACGTAGGTAATTTTTTTATAATGATCCACACCGGTTTCGTCTTTTACTCAAGTGTGGTGATAATTTTATATTTGAAGTGATTAATTGTTCGCCTTTTACGACTATATTGGAAAGTGATCTTATGATTCTTATTTGACCGACCAATCACACATCCAACCTTTTTATGTAAACAAACAAAACTGGCTAACCGTATGGACTTTTGGCGTGACACGCTGGATTTGCGTTGGTATATTGAACTGATTCGGTCCCAGTAAAGAGAGGTTCACGCTAATGAGAACGAATTGTGTAAATACGTATGAATTATTCGATTAGTTATTATTTCATAAACAAATGATAAATCGATTATTTTTTATTAGACAAGCAGCATTTAAAATAATTTACTGTAAACATTGTTCTATTGAATATTAGTTTTAACGAATCGAAAGGATAACACGTTATTATTTTTATTTTATATAATATTAATTCTTGGTGAAATAGCAAAATGTTTCATGTCATAAAAAAAGTAACGGTTATAATTTTATACGCGTATGTTATAAAATACTAACGTGGAATTCGAATCGAATATACAGGGTGGCCAAAAAGTCGTGGATCAAACAAAATGACGTGATAGCGGAGATCATTTCTGAAAAAAAGTGTTCTACAAGGGGTGCCTATGGTCAATTTCTGGGAAGTTAGGACTTATTTGTGATATTTTATGAAAATTCCAGTATTCCATCAAAAAATTTAAAAATTTAAAAAATGTGACAGCCTGTACATTTTTTTTCATTGCCATCTCATTGCTAGCAATAAAAACTTGCACTAGGTATTCTTTTTGTGATCGAGAATGATGTATGTTTAAGAAAAATTTTATTTTAAGAAATTTCCTTTTTTTCTCCATACAATTTTATTTTACTTTGGACCGCCACTGTGAAAAAAAAATGTTCTACCAAAAAGTCACCCTCTATCATAAAAATTAGCGCAATTAATAAGGATTCTAAAAAAGTATAACACATGACTATTTTTGCAACTGCTTCACTATACAGAGTGATTGTTATAATATGGGTTCAATTTTGTTGAAACTATTGTGTAAACCGGTTGGGATACTTACTCAAATCAACTTGACTTTTGAGTACCTATTTAAGTATTTAAGGAGCATTTTGGATTGCTGCTTTCTTAAAATTCATCAAGTTTCAGTTGTAATGAAGGTATTACAGAATATTGTAAACTAAAAAGTAGCAGTGTTTAACTTGAAAAGACAGCAATAAATAAATTAAACAGAAATAAAAAGACCATGAATTATTAATTAAATTTTTACACTTTTACAAAAATTGTACAAAATGCCTGCCTCTAGCCTTAACACAAGCTCTGCATCTCCTAATAAAATTTATTCGTAATCTACTAAAAGCAGTCATGTTGATAATTATTTGATTTTTAGCCAATTTGAGTTACTGGCGTAGTTCTCGTTCGGTATTATTTTCATTTTGGTAAACCACTTCCTTGTAGTAACCCCAAAGAAAGAAATCGATAGGATTCAAGTCTGGCGATCTAGGTGGCCATTCAATAGTAACGCGTCTACCGATCAATTTGTTTGGAAATTCACATTCTAGGACGTGAAGTACGTTGCAAATATCATGTGTTATACCTTTTTAGAATCCTTATTAATTGCGCTAATTTTTGTGATAGAGGGTGACTTTTTGGTAGAACATTTTTTTTACACAGTGGCGGTCCAAAGTAAAATAAAATTGTATGGAGAAAAAAAGGAAACTTCTTAAAATAAGATTTTTCTTAAACATACATCATTCTCGATCACAAAAAGAATACCTAGTGCAAGTTTTGATTGCTAGCAATGAGATGGAAATGAAAAAAAATGTACAGGCTGTCACATTTTTAAAATTTTTCAATTTTTTGGTGGAAAACTGGTATTTTCATAAAACATCACAAATAAGTCGTAACTTCCCAGAAATTGACCATAGGCACCCCCTGTAGAACACTTTTTTTTCAGAAATGATCTCCGCTATCCCGTCATTTCGTTTGATCCACGACTTTTTGGCCACCCTGTATATAGATAATAAACATCGATTAGACGTCTTGTCTTGAAATAATCGATTTATGTGACAGTCCTATACGAGTTGCCATTGCCTATTTGTAATAATTTCCGAAGTTCACGGAATATATCGCATGCTTAATCATAAACTGACCTAACTCAAAAAACCTGTTTTTTGGGAAATCGCAAAAAACGTTTTGTCATTTACTACTTATCCCATATATTGACTTATAACTAAATAGTGGTAACTCAGTCTGCGAAAGAGATATCGAAATAAATCTTAGTTTGGCCGATAGAGGGCATCGAGACAATGCTGCCCGTTATATTAACTCACTTTAGACCTAAATCGTAATCGGTCAGTTTATGATTAAGCATGCGATATCGCACGCTTAATCATAAACTGACCTAACTCAAAAAATCTGTTTTTTGGGAAATGGCAAAAAACCTTTTGTCATTTACTACTTATCCCATATATTGACTTATAACTAAATAGTGGTAACTCAGTGTGCGAAAGAGATATCGAAATAAATCTTAGTTTGGCCGATAGAGGGCATCGAGACAATGCTGCCCGTTATATTAACTCACTTTAGACCTAAATCGTAATCGGTCAGTTTATGGTTAAGCATGCGATATCGCACGCTTAATCATAAACTGACCTAACTCAAAAAATCTGTTTTTTGGGAAATGGCAAAAAACGTTTTGTCATTTACGACTTATCCCATATATTGACTTATAACTAAATAGCGGTAACTCAGAGTGGGAAAGAGATATAGAAATAAATCTTAGTTTGGCCGATAGAGGGCGTCGATACAATGCTGCCCGTTATATTATCTCAGTTTAGACCTAAATCGTAATTGGTCAGTTTATGATTAAGCGTGCGATATGAGAATTTATTTAATATTTTACTATTTACGCTAGTTTTAAATAAAAAATACAATCTTATATTATTTGAAATCTTTAATGGGATAACTGCTGAAATTTTAATATGATTTTATAATATTTTTTTAATGTATAAAAAATGTGCTTTTACTCGGTTAAAATTGTAAATACGATATTGAACTGATAATAATAAAAGTTTTTATTTCTTATTGATTTTTGTGGTTTCATTTGCTTCTCTGTAGTTATATGGAATTTTATAAATGTGAAAGTAACTTTGTCTGTTACGTTTTCTCGCCTAAACTGCTGTACCAATTTTGATGAATATCGGTAGATTGGTCTTGGGTAAGGACATAAGCTACTTTTTGTCGCGACAATGATACTTGAAGGGGGTGAAATTTGGGTGAACGTAATTAATTTCTTTTTTTTATTTATATGGCAAAACAACGTTTGCAGGATCAGCTAGATTAAAATAATTTAATACGATCCATTTAATAGCAAACATTTACCTTCGTTTATCGGTAGACCCAAAAAGTGCTGGCTTGGCGTCGTAGGGGTTGATATGCGTGCCAATGGACTGACCACCAGAGAAGATCCGATGCCGAAGATCGTGCGAAGTGGAGAAGAAAAAGTCGGAAAGCGGGCGCCGAAGCGAGAGTTTGGGCTGCAACCGGGATTCATCGCTAAGATGATGATGATGATTTACCTTCAACTATGAATGTTTGCGACTGCCATCCGCGTAGGGAAGCTGACATCTACATATGACACAAAACGCAAGGTTATTACGATATTAAATAGCGAAGTGGTTGCCATCCATACCCGGATTGGAACCCTAGCTAGGTTTTGTCGCCTCTTACGATAGACCGCCGCAGGGGTCCGTATTCTTGCACCGCTCCTGCATGAAGAAAAAGTTTAAAACGTTTAGAATAATTTACATGATTTTTTTTTTATATATCGGTCTTCTAAACAGAAAACATTCAACAACATGATTAGACTCACAAAGATTGGTCTATATTTCCGAGAATGTTTTCCTCTGGAAGAAGACACAACTATGATGCATTACAAATATTTATCCTACATCAAACAAACGCATACAAATACAAACACACACAAAGCTTATCTATCAAATAATCTGTGAATAGAAATACACTGTAGTTTAATTGTTGGTCTAAGCAAAGAATGATCTCAATTTGAACTTTGTTGAGGCAATAGACCCAGTAAATAAGTCTATATGGTTACGAACGACATTACTCCCATGCGTCATGCGGTACATAGGGGAATGTTGGCCAATATTCGTTCTACTGGTAGGCAAAGCGAGTCTTTCTATTAGTCTATAACGACGATTATAGTCGACTACTTGCACGCGGAACGGAGAAGCACAGTTTTCTAAGACTGTCCGGAGAATCAATCAGTCCGTGTATTATTTTATACAAATGATCTGCTTTCTAGATTGTGTTCATGTCTTGTTGATGATTTGACAGTTCCACTATGACCGGATTTTACCGGTTCACTCGTGACCCAGAAGCAATAAACAGCTTTTATGTACACGCCATGGACGCGGCGTTATCGTCTACTCATGACCCGGATGCAACGTAATGGCGTAAACCTTCCGGTTTCCTGCAAGATAGTGACTTGGTTTCAGCATAACCGTACCCTAAAGTTACTAACAATGACACTAACCGATTTGAACAGAATAAAAAATGACTAGCAAGAAAATTAATTTCACTGTTCTAAAAGGTGATCGATATCAATCGTTTTAAAACTTTTTACTTGTTTCATTCCAAAATGCACAGTTAGTTTAAAAATATCGTACAAATGGAGGCTCTACAATGCAGTGTGGTGACAGCGTTAGAATACAATATGTCACCACCTCTTCGCTGTCCTAGGGTGCCGTAAAAACCGGCAAGGGAAACTGCACAACCCACCAGTGCAAGAGAAGGAAAACTCGACACAAAGCCCTTTACCAACCCGTCTAACCATTGCATAGATTAATTTGCAAATTACATTACATAGATACTCGTACATATAGGTCAAGTTAGTAAAAGAAACAAAAAATTAATATTTCATTCTATTTACTTTTTTTTATTATGTCTTCTTTAAATATAGTCTACAAAGTGTTATCTTATTTGGCCAATTTCCTGTTTATTATGTATTAGTATGTAAGTTTGAAATTTGTGCTATATGATCAATTGATCATTGTTGAAATAAATAAATAAATAAAAAAGAGACAAATTTATTATTCATCAAGTATAAGGTTTTGTTTACACGCTTTAGCTTGGTAAGTATATATGTATCTATGTAACGGAACCTTTTTGATTTTTACCCCTTTCAAAACGACGTATTTATTTGAAACTTTACACACTTTTATGGACCGATGAGTATGCTTTAGTATAATCTGTATACTTTTACAATAACACTTTTTTAACAATAAAGTTCAATTTTTTGTTAATCACAATCCTTAATTTAATTGAATATTATTTTATACCTTTTAGTTTGATTTTCTATAAAAGTTCTGTTTTTTTGTTTTTTTTTTCCATCAGTGTTTTATAGGTTGCATATTTCCACATTTCGGAGCTCGAAGTACGAGGTTGAGTCATCATCATACTAGCGTTAAATTCCGGTTGCAATCGAAATTTCTGCTTTCTTCCTTTTTCTTGCACGGTTTTCGGCATCTCTAGTGGTAAGTATTAGGTCTTTACCTATGAAATTGCCGTTTTGTATGAAAAAATGTAAACGAATTTTTTCATGTATTTTTGATTTGTATTAATCTAAGTAATCACCCATGCAATCAATGCATCTTTGCCAACACAGTGGCAGTTTATTGATGTTCTTCTTAAAGACGGGACGGGAGGCAACAAATTCTTCAAAGGCATTTTGTACTGGCTCTCGGGTATTGAATTTTTTTCCCGCCAAGAAGTTATCCAAATTCTGGAAAAAGTAGTCTGTAGGCGCAAGGTCTGGTGAGTAGGGCGGATGACGGAGAACTTCCAACCCCAGTTCTTACAACTTGGAGACCGTCTGCTGTGCAGTATGAGGTCGCGCGTTGTCGTGCAGGAGCAGCGGAGACGAGCGATTGACCAATGCTGGTTGGAGATGTGCCAGCTTCTCCATCATTGTGTTCAGTTCTTCACAGTACACATCTGCAGTAATGCTCACCCCGTTTGGTAAGAAGCTGTGATGAATCACACCGGCGCTAGACCACCAAACAGTGACCATCACTTTTCTAGGGGTAAGTTTTCGTTTAGGGTATTGTTTAGGTGCTGAACCAGGATCCAACCAACTTGCTGAGCGCTTGCGGTTATCAAACAGAATCCATTTTTCATCGCAGGTAACAATGCGGTTCAAAATTTCTTCATCTGTGTGTCAGTTGAGCTGTACAAGGCACGTCTCGACGCGTACTTCGTGCTGGTGATTATTGAGTTCGTGGGGCACCCATTTGTCAAGCTTTTTTACTTTGCCAATTTGACGCAAATGGACCAATATTGTTTTGACGCTAACGTCGAAAGCTGCTGCTAATTCAGCCGTAGATTATGTATCATCAGCTTCCACAATCGCCTTTAATTCGTCATTGTCGACCAAAGTCTTCGGACGACCGCAAGGTTCATTTTTCAGGACGAAATTCCCAGAACGGAAGCGAGCAAACCAATAACAGGTGGTGCGTTGGTTTGTAGTGTTAGTTCCGTAAACGTCGTTGATGTTGCGTGCCGCTTGTGCCGCGTTGATGCCACGACAGTACTCATATTCCATAATTACTCGAATTTTTAACGTATCCATGGTGACGAAAAATATTGAAATGCGATGAAAATGTAACACTAATCAATAAACAAATGACTACTTTTGGAAAAAGAATTCCATGTTTTTAAAATAAAATTAATTTGAAATTAGAATTCTTAGCCAAACAAAAATTATTTTGATTTGAAATGGCCAGTACTGCAGAACGGCAAATAGGTAAAGACCTATTATATTGGTACGCATATCACCCATAAAGTACGAGCTTACCTTATTTCCAATTACAGAGCATAATGCGACTCAGTGGCGCACAATGCCGAATTATGCTTATGGTTAATTGGAACGTGAATTAGTTTTCAAATGCACCACCAGAGTGCGCTAAGTTCAGTGTTGAAAAAAATAGATAGAATATAGATTCGAATTCTAAAATGAAATTGTATTCACATTTTAAATGTGGAATATAAAAAAAGTCAATGTTTGAACACAGTTTGAATTAACTTTGATTATTTCCAAAAAACTACGACCAAACGAAAGCTTTAAATATTTACAACAATAAACAATATTACTAATGATAATATATAAATAAAATTTCGATCAATGCCAATTTAAAGAAAAAACACTTGTTAATTTTCTGTCACTGAGTTGGTATTCGATAGCACGCATCAGTTTTGAGAGTGCTCGATTGTGCGAAGCGTTGCTGTAGTTGAAACATCAACGTTGAGCATTATGTCGCATAATGCGCTCTAGTGCTGTAATTGGAAAACAAGGTAAGTATCACAAGAAAGTACCTCGATACGGCCGGTTACCGTCCACGACAGTTTTTTTATGTGGAAATGCTTGATATACACCGACTACTTGGGATCACGGGTAGTGTGGGACTCCCATACAATGCGTCCCTGCGCCTCTAAAATTGTCAAGGAGAAGCACGTCGCTGGTATACCCACTGAAACCACTTCTAGTGTTCTCTACTGCTCGATGCCCGGGCGTGGGGATATGTTTCCGCGTGCGTCTCCGACCCGGAACAGTGCCCTTCTGTAAAACCACTTGTCTGTAAGCCACAATAAAATAGATAACGTATAAATAGAAATATTTCGTGTTGCATCTGCCGTATGAATTCCCAATAAAATATGGCGACTTTCAACGACTAACAAAAATACAGAATTTGTTTGTTTTATACATAAACACCTCAGTCGACGGCATTTGTACGTCAGCTTGTACGGATTCGATTACCTTCACGAGTCTGGGTGATTAAATATTTTCTGATTGTCTATATCAGTTGTTACTTATCCATACTGCAAGCGTATTTCCGCGAACTTCGGACTCGATTATGTGTGCATTTCCTGTTATTTTTTTATTAATTTAATTATACGACGACCTCTGTGGCGTAACGGATTACGCACTTCGGCATGCTTGCGGAGGTCACGGGTTTGATTCCCATCTCGCGTCTGGGTGTTATTGTATAATATGTATTTATTTAAAAATAGAGTTTAAAAGTAGTATATCAGTTGTCTAATACCCATAACACAAGTGCAATGCTACTTAGTTTAGGACTAGATGGCGCTGTGTGAATTATTGTCACAAAATATTTATTTCTTTAATTTAATTAGCCCCATTATTATTTTAGTTTACACGACGAAATAAAATGTTTCCATTAAAACATAAAAATAATTTACTACAAAATAGAAATGAGATAATTTAAATATAGGCCTTCAAATCATATCCCTTAAATACCGGATACGAGGATAGCCTTATAGATAATGCGAGGGGAGTAATTGGGGCGTAATATCGTTTAGAGACGTTCAGCCGAAGTTTTGATTGACGCTCGAGTTATCATAACACCCTGTTTCTGCTACAGTTGGTTCAAATATTAATATTACCCAGTCAGTGCAATTTCAATTTTCTTTCATTTTCAATAGAATCGATTTAATCTAAAGTCAGTTTTATGTGCTATTTATTATATTTAACTGACTTCCAAAATGAAAGACGTAATGAAATAATTAATTTAAAGTAAATATTTGTTAATAATATAGAAAGAAAGAAAGATTTTATTTAGGACTAATATATACTAACATACACTAACAATTACATATAATTAAACTTCAAACTAAACATAGTCCTAAGTTGGAGCCAGGCTCAGCATATTGCTGGTCGATTAAGACTAACGCTGATCTTCCGCTTGGGACCATTCGGGTGGCAGCACGGACGCAACCACTCGCAGTGCTTAGTGTTAAAGAGAGAAAAAAAATAAGAAACAATAAAACAAAAACAGTATCAATAACAAAATGGAAGCTAGAGCAAACAAAAAAATAATCACAATTTGGAGAGACAACTTCGTGGAGACAATATAATTATCTACACGAAGGGGGGGAGTATGAATACTAACCCCTGTGGCCAGGGTCGGTCTGTCGTAAAAGGTGACAAAACAATAGCTACGTGGTAGGGCCCAAGCCCGTCTGGATGATAACCACCCTTGGTCTTAAGTATGCTGCCATAATAACATTAAATTGGCCATTAAATGGCCATACCAGGCTGCTACTTTTCAGATTCCTAGATGCCGGAACACAACACAAGGTTATTATGGCGGCATACTTAAGACCAAAGGTGGTCGCCATCCAGATGGGCTTGAGCCCTACCACGTAGCTAGGATGGGTTGTTTTGTCGCCTTTTACGACAGGCCGACCCCGGCCACAGAGGTTAGTATTCTTTCTCCGCCCCTGCACGGATAAAACCTGCCTATTTATACCTGGTGTACTCTTCAATATTTCAAACAAAAAACAAACAAAACAATATATAGGGCAAATAAACAAACGTTCTGATACAAAAAATAAACAAACAAAAAAGCCTCAATGTTACAAATTATATCCAGACTCAGCATGGTTCAGCATCTGGGTCTACACCGAATGGTATTCTTTACTTGTGATTTAGAAAAAGGTTTATTCATTTTTCAAGATTTACACAACCTCAAAGCGCGATGGAGTTGCCCAGATCTTCCTCCTTTTCCGTTTTCTCATCTTCGACTTTGATATACAATAAACGCGCTCACCAACTTCTCGTAATGAAAATGTAACAACGCTAGACATTAATAACATATTGTATGGAGTATTAATAGTGCCAAAACAGGGATCTAACAATATTACTTGTAGGCACGCACATTTCAAATTATTGCCGATGGAACATATCGTAAATGTAACCAGTACACGTACCGTGAAAGGAAAATTATTATTAATATATTATATATTCTAGCTGACCCGGCAAACGTTGTTTTGCCATATAAATTAGAAATGGTTTGGATAGGATCTCTGTAAATTCCGCTCTTAGTAAATCTACATCGCAGAATGAGTAACTATGGTAAAATTCAAGTCAATCGGGTGTATAATATAAGAGATCTCGTAAAAAATGGTAATATAGATATATGTATATAAGATAGTGGACAGGCTAACGGCCCGCTTAGAATTTAGCAGTTACTGTCGCCTATAGGTGTTTGCAACGCCAGTGGTATCGCGAGCACGCTGCTGTCCCATAAGGGTACAGGAACTTGGGTCACTAATGCCGGAACACAACATAAGGTTATTATAGCGGCATACTTAAGACCGAAGGTGGTCGCCATCCAGACGGGCTTGAGGCCCTACCACGTAGCTAAGGTGGGTTGTTTTGTCGCCTTCTACGACAGACCGAACCCCGGCCGCAGAGGTTATTATTCTTTCTCCGCTCCCGCACGAACGGATTTCCGTAAAATCCGTTCGTTCTTGGTGAGCGCCTGAATCGCGAAATGGGTAACTGTGCTGGGTTTTAGATCAATCGAGTGTATAATTTTTTTAGGGATCTCGTGATGAGTGGCATTTCATTTTAGTTAAAAATATTCTATTATTACATACACTATTTCTCCTAATATGTAGGTCTGATTATTTTATACTAGCTGTGCCCGCGACTCCGTCCGCGTGGAATAGTGACTTTGGGCAGCATTTTTTGTTGTTGTTTTTGTTTGTTTTTGATATGTGAGGTCAACTTATTATTAGAAATAAAACCTACAATTTCCAGCCTAAGCTGAACCCTATTTCATATGAGTTATGATACAAATCTGAGGTCAACTTAAATTGGTAGTAAAAATTTTCGAAACTTATCATTTTTAACAAAAACTATATTCTTTTTTTATAAAAATAGCCTAAGTTACTTATTATTACATCAGCTATCTGCCAGTGAAAGTCCCGTCAAAATCGGTGCAGCCGTTTCAGAGATTAGCCGGAACAAACAGACAGACAGAAAAAATTGTAAAAAATGTTGTTTTGGTATATGTACCGTGTATACGTCCGAATGCACTTAGTAAAAAGCGGTTATTTTAATATTACAAACATACCTTCCAATTTTATTTATTTGTATAGATTTACAATTTTTTTTCATTTATTACTATATTATGATATTCTGTTAGGGCTCATCCATAAATTACGTCACACGTTAAAGGGACCATTATATCACCGGAATGTGACATTGTGTGACAATGAGTGAGGGGGCTGAAAAGCTTTATGGCGTCACATGTTAAGACTTAAATATATATAATATATAAGAATAAACAACTTTAAAAATTTACATACTCGATATTATATTTATTAATACTTTAGCACTCTCGCTATGAAATTATCTCTCACGCAACAACATTCAAAAAATGAAAATAATTTTTTTTGAGTATTTTTATCTAATGCACATGCATAAAATTTAAAAATGTGTGACGTCACATGAGAGGGAGGGGGTTCTAAAAATGTAACAAACTGTGACAAGGACGGGAGGAGGGGTTAATAAGTCCTAAAATTCGTGTGATGTAATTTATGGATGGCCCCTTATGTACTCTTATTATTATCTTGTTACAACAAACTTATTTTGTGTCCAAAACAGGTAGGAAGGAGGTCGTCACTAAAAATCAGACCCGTTGCAATATAATTTATATTGTGACCATACATTACATGATCAATAAAAATATGTTTATGTTACTTGTTTGAAAACACAGAACTCCACTAGACAAGGCTTGCCTTTAACTCTTTCCTCCTCCTCGCGTCGGTTTCCTCAGTGCTGAGGGTCGTGATCATCTCGACGGAGTACTTTGGTGCGTATTATTTGCCGCCATCTGCCCCTATCGGAAGCAGAGTGTAAAGCGTCGTGGACAGTAGTTTCCAGGGCAGTGCGAATCTGATTGGTCCATCGCATGGGGCTCCTTCCTCTTGGTCTTCTTCCCTCCACCTTCCCTGTTACCATCAGTCTCTCCAGGTTGTCCTCATCCCTTCTGGCGATGTGGCCGAAGTATTCTAGGACCCTACGCAAGCAGATGGTAGAGAGCCTAGTCACAATAACTCTTTAAGCACTAATAATTCGAGAAAACATTGCATACATAACTCGAACATAAATGAAATTTAACGAGAAGTTAATTCAATGCAAAAGTTTGAGCACCTAACAGTCGTAATAAAATTTTAATCATCTAACGTCGGAGTCAAAGTTGGAAGTTCACAGAGTGACGAACTTTCCAGTACTTTTGAATTATGCCAAGTGATGGTATTCTTTTTTTAATATAATTTTATCTTCTTATTATTGGATCTAGGAAAAGTTCATAAGTTTTTTTCAGATTTATATTTTATTTTCGAACACAAATCACGGCTACACCACAATGTGTTTTAAAGGTGACCATCAACGTAATTTTGAGTGTAGGACATTGTAATCGGTGCAATGGTTGGAGAGTTATTCAAATACTAAAATAGATTTTTCTTGTAAAACGTTATGGCGTTACAAAAAATTACGTTATGTATTACTTGAACGCTCCCATATCTGTGGTCTTGGCATGCAGGTTTCCTCGTGATGTCTCTCTTCTCCGTCGGTAAATGGCAATGGGCATTGTTCATTTTTTTTAAATGTAATTGAAAAACCATTTAGATGAATAAGGTTACTGATCATTACGGACTTATTACTTATGAAAAATATTCACATTTTATTGATATGTTTAATAAAATATGATTGACCTTCTCTGTCCTTCAAATTTCACTGTATAGTTTATATCGTTGCCTCAGAAAATAAAAAGTAGGTGGCAAGTATTGATAATCTGTCTGTGTCAAATTTATAAATGTCAAAAATAATAATTTTTCCTATTTTTCCTACGACTTCTCTTTTTCTCGTATGAACTTTGACAGATATGAGATGGATGACATCGTGTTGAAAGATTTCAATTTTTTAAATTATTTCTAGTGAGGCAACGGCACAGTCCATTGTGCCGTGTGATGACGTCATTTACCTTTTAAACTGAAAATATTTAAACATTTTTTAAATAATTTTTGAGTCAATCTTCTAAATATTCAAATTAGTGTCTCAAAATGCTCTAAATTTTCAAAAAATAAATTAAAATCGAATGGTTAAAATTTTTAGACAATCCCCATTGTTCTATAATATGAACATCTCGCACGAAAAACTGGCTGTGATTATCGATATATCTGCTCTTAATATATATTATTTTATACTTTATAGGGTCAGTCGGACAGTAAACGTGTTCTCTACCGCTCTCCTCTCTGAGCAGCCATCTTAATAAGCTCAATGTTAGCACTTAATCGAACGGTCGTTTTTGAGTCTGCCCCTTTCCAAGTACCGGCTTAGTCGCGCACGCATTTACTCCCAATACCGATCATTATGTAGTCCTTTTTCATTTTGTTTCAAAGGAATGTAATTTTACTGATTTTTATACTTTATTTTGCATTTATTTTATGTAAAAGGGCCTTAAAACTAACATTCATGACACAAATTCAAGTCGTTAGCTAAAAGCCGATAAATAGGCTCGCGGTCGATAAAGTGTTAATGAACCATAGTTTTGATGTTTATAAATAATAGGAATAATGTAACCCGAACAGGGTAAAAAAGGGAAAAGTTGCTAAAGTAAATTGGAAAAATTTCAATAAATAATATCGTTCTATATTTTATAAAGCAACCTTTGAGGTGGTAGCGGACCGAGTTTCATTTAAAAATAGACCTGGCTCCCCAGTGTCGTTTCGCTGTAGACCTTTCCGTTGCGAATAAAGCATGTTTAAAAACTGTCGGTTCTTTGAAATGCGAAAAATGGATTTTCATTCCGCATCGTATTTCCGCCTTTTTCCAATGTATAGGATCAGAATGAATGAACGTTTATTGCAAATACTTGATACACGGATATTGGAGAGAGTGTTTTAAGGGTTTCGTATAATTTTTAAGAACTAAGATTATGGAGTCAATAATAAAGCAAAACAAATTACAGAAATAACTAAGTAATTTTAAGTGATACTAAACACGGTACATAGCAAGAAAGTTTTTACAAGAAGGAAGCATAGAGCACAATTTCAAATAATATTTTTGTTTCTTATTATTTCCCTAACATTTTGAACCTAAATTAAGTTTAATATAAACTATATTTACGAATGAAATTGTCATTATGATTATATAAATATATAGAAACATTTGACACAGCGTCATTTAGTCCCATAGCACTTGTGTTATGGATACTAGATAACCGATATACTTATATACTTTTATTTTGTAAATAAATACATATTATACATAAACATCAGCCCATAACCTCCGCAACATTGCTAACGTGCGTTAGCCCACATCATCATCAGCCAATCGTAGTCCACTTCTGGACGTAGGCCTCTCCAAGTTTGGTCCCTTGTTTTACACATCCAGCCCCGAACGGCAACGATACCCCACGGTAGTTGTCAAATCTGATCAAGTGTGAAATACTACAATGACTAGAATTTTTTTATTGCTATAGGAGGGCAGACAGGCTGACGACCCACTTAGAATTTAGCAGTTATTTAGCAACTATGGGTGTTTGCAACGTCAGTGGCGTCGCAAACACGCTATAGGCGACGGTAACTGCTAAATTTTAAGCGGGCTGTCAGCCTGTCTGCTGTTCTACGCAATAAAAAAAACGGATAGAGATTTTATTATATAATAGTTTGACAATTCACACATAACAGAACACATGGAAAGAGAACAAGAGAGAATCACAGATATGGCGTCGCCGCAAACTGCGCAAGAAGTTCGCTTTGAATATAATTTTAATATTATTCGTACTCGCAATTCACATGACTTTTAATTATTTTTTAAATTTGTGGGGGATTCACGAGTCTTTACCCGACCCACATTATTATAGCATAAGACTATAGACAGAAATTAAACAAAGGAATTTCTAAAGATGCACTGTATTGTCAATTTGTCATTAGTTACAATAGTTAAAGTTACGACAATAGAATTAGAGAGTACGTATAGAAAGTTTCCGTTACAATACGACTCAACGGCTTTCGCGATTGTCGGTTTATTGGCGGGTGCGCGGCCGGTTACGAGGCGAGCGCGCAGCCTTCTATCTTGACGCGCGGTAGACGACTTACTGACCATCGTGAGCGCTCGGATGAGCTTCCTCAGATAGCAGAGGGTAGTGTCCGCGCGTAACGGTATTTTCTATGATGGCGAGCGGTGTGAACCGATGCGCGCCACAAATTCAATAAACACAATATTTAAAATTTTCAACTATAAACTACTATATACTACTATAACTACTTTTAAACTATAAACATCCATGTATATGAAGTAATTTTTAAATTTTAAATAAAGGACCAAGCTGTTGGTATAACGAACGAATAGGACGGAACCCAAAAATACTTTAATATAAAAATTCTTAGTAAGATATTGAATAAAAATGCGACCCATACATCGTTACTATCCTATAGGCAACTATCCAAGCGTGAAAATCAGTTGAAGATTTAATTTCTCGGCGGCAGCGTACCCGGCGCACATACGCACCATGATTCAATTTGTCTGAATCGATCAGCGCCAGGAAATATTCACTTCCTAGACGTCTGCGCGTTTGTGAATACGTAATCTTATATGTTAAATCTAATTTGCTCTTCTTAAAGAAACAAATTACTTTGACGACCCGCGCGAAAGCACGGCGTTAGCATTTCGGAACGCCTCTGGAGTTTACTGTTTCGATTCCTGGTCTGAATCGGAGTGTTTATGGATGATATTGTATTTAAATGAAAAGTATAACAGTTATCAAGTATCCATAATACAAAGTGCTCTGCTGCTTATTATGGGACGAGATAGCGCTTTGTGAATTGGAGAGACGACTGGATGCATTAATTCATTTTTAGATCTAAAAATAAATAGCCAGATAAATAGGTTAGGTTAGAAGCTGTTTATGGATAAAAACTTATTATTAGACTAAATGTAATTTTAGTAGTATGTAGTTCCGGAAATGTAACTACATGCCGCTACTAGTAAAAAATGTGGCTTGCAGCATCGCGCTATCACTTGTTTGCACTCATTTATTATAAGCGAACTCGAAGATTTGTGAGATAAGAACTAATTCAGAAATACACTGGATTTATTACAGTCTCCTACTAGATTTTATTTGTCTCCGAATAGTGACGTAAACAGATGCCAGCTACCCCTAGGGTATTGTTGTAGGCAACAAAACGAAGAAGAGCGTAATCTGATTATTCCTTCCAAGGTTGAGGCGCTCACGGTAAGTTTCTTTAAAATCCACAAATTCAGCCACTGGCCCAGTTTTTTGTACGGGCTGAAGGGGCGGAAAGGTCTGGAGGGAGAAATGCGGGTCAAAAAGAAACAAAAGAAGACAACCATGTTTGACGCAAATAAATCGTCGTGATCGTAGAATAACGTCGGATTTGAAGAAAATCCAAAATTTCCTGTTTTACCATATTTGGACATTGTCTAAATATTATTGCTACATTAAAAAAATTACATGTATTTTAGATTTCAAATTAAGCAGTCGGTAAAATGACAGATATGATAGACTCTCATAGTAAAATGACGCTTGTGTATTTTTAAAATGGCTGTCCTGTAAAGTTTAATATATGTGAGATCCGTCACTATTCTACGACTACGACGAAATGTTACTTATTCATTAATATATATCGTATATAAGTATACAAGTATATACATACACTTACTAACATAATTTACACACACACGCAGAACCATACACACACAGACGCACGCACTCGGGAAGTCGGGAGGTACGTGGGATTCCATGATACTACCTACAAAAAAGACCCGTTGTTCTAGCCTGGCCGGCGGAGTATCGTCTACTGATATCGCCTGCTGATAACGTTGTCCAGGCTGACGTATGGAGCTGCGGGCGACACAACCACCCTCGAAAAATACACGAAAATTAACCTAATTTGGGTTTGGGTGTACTAAGTAAGTATTACTAGTAAGTATTTAATTTTTAATTAATTAAATACTTACTTAGTTTCTAAATTATTTATTTTTGCTATGTAAATTATTTATTCTAAATTATTTATTTTTGCTAATATATGTATATTCATTTGCCCATATTCAGTTTTTTAGCCCAGTATTTCCAAAATAAAACAAAAGATGTCGCAATTCTTTCTACTCATCGCTCAAGAGGCCGCATAATGAACATCTGATCGGAATTTCCTAATTTTTAACGTGTCCATCAATGTTGTTTTGTAAATACTTTAATATAATATCCTTCTCAAAACGAGAAATATTAAAGTGTACTTAATTTTACAAAAGTGAAGTGTGTTTAATTTGGTACACCAGCACAACATTCATTTAGGAGATCGACCAACCACATCCTCTAAAGGGGACCAATAACTTGATTATTATGAATTTTACATATTTCAGTAAACAATTTTTAACTGTGTTCACAAAAATAATCGCAAATATAAAAAAGCGTACTGACAGTCCACCACTAAAGGTCTGTAAGGAATCGCCTGAAAGATTAATCACGGCAAGTGGCTGTCGATGGACGTTGAGAAAGGACCATCAATCGTCTTGTGCTATAAATAGAAGCGGCGTGTATTTGTACTAATCAGAGATAATATTAATCTTGAAGATGGGGATGCCAAATGTGACTTATCATTTATCTCTTAATGATTGTTTTTGTTTGTATTAAGTCGATATCAGGAATGTCTGTATATTACAGTGATTTTCTATTTTTTCTTTAATGCTGAGGAAGGCAGATGGCCAACTTAATAATAAGCAGTTACCATAGCCTATGGATGTTTGTGACGCTAGGGGCACCGCGGATACGCTGCTGTCCCATAGGGGTATAGGAACCTGGGTCATTAATGTCGGAACACAACACAAGGTTATTATGGCGGTATACTTATGGACCCAGTGTGGTTGCCATCCGACGGGCTTGGGGTACGTAGCTATGGTTATTTCGTCACCTTTTACGACAAGCTAACCCCGGCTGCAGGGGTTAGTCAGTATTCTTACTCCACCCGTGCACGGAGAAAATTTTTGAACAAAGTACAGGAAATTTGCACTTTAAAATTTCTAATATCTTTTTTATTGCTGTAGGACAGCAGACAGACTGACGGCCCGCTTAGAATTTAGCAGTTACCCTCGCCAATGGGTGTTTGCAACGCCAGTGGCATCGCGAACACGCTGCTGTCCCATAAGGGTACAGGAACTTGGGTCACTAATGCCGGAACACAACACAAGATTATTATGGCGGCATACTTAAGACCAAAGGTGGTCGCCATCCAGACGGGCTTGGGGCCTTACCACGTAGCTAGGGTGGGTTGTTTTGTCGCCTTTTACGACAGGCCGACCCCGGCCGCAGAGGTTAGTATTCTTTCTCCGCCCCTGCACGGGTATATACATATACGCACGGATAAATACCAAATTCGAGCCGAATATAAGAACATTACCGCCTTATCACTTTCACACGCAAAATCTAGCAAAAGCTATATTTAAATCAATGAACATGGAAACACTTTCTATGACTAAATAATAGGTAATTTCAACCCAATTAACAAACTATTTAATTATTTCTTCAATGTTTAAATGGGATGAACTAGGCCCACCTACGCACAACCCTTCAGAAAGGTTATACAGGTTGTTCTAAGTGGTTTCTCCACTCAAACCGCTGGATGAATACTTGATTGCGTGTACCTTGTTCTAGGAAAATTGCTCGAGAAATTACTAGATGGATGAAAATTCATATTAATATTACCAAAGATGAGATATTTTGGGACACGATTATCTCGTACGTCAAATGGTTTTTAAATTAAACCAACGCATCAAGTAACCTATAGAATTTAAATTCTTTGCTTTCGAACAGCAGACAAGCTGAAGGTCCATTTAATAGTAAAGCAGTTACCGTCACATTTGCAACGCGAGGGGTACCGATAACACGCTGCCGTTCGCAACAAAAGGTTATTATGGCGACATCATAAACCAGAGGTGGTTGTTTTGTGCCTTATAAGACAGGCCTCCCCCGGTCGCAGAGGTTAGTCTTACTTCATCCCTGTACGTGTAAAAACTCACAAAGCTACTCAGAATCCCGAACTTGATAATGTTGGGTCAAAGCATCTATGGTCCAGGGATAAAACTACAGTGAGTTTTGCGACACCACTCAATTACTCCTTTTTTTTTTGTTTTTTTTTTTTGGTCTCGGGGAAAAACCTCTCTTGACGGGTTCCCCCGGCCCAGAGGGACCGAGGGACATGTGGGACATGTGGGACTCCGGGAAAGATGTTTGGCCATCCGACTACCCACTAAAAAACCCCGCTGTTCTCCTATCGCCTACGCCCGGGCCCACGGATATATGGCCTGCCGATCTCGTGCCCCGGGCCGGCGCCGGCCCGCCCTTTGTCTTGAGGCGGGCCCCTTCTAAAGTGTTGGCGCCAGGGGGTCAGGGTTTCGTCCCCCCGGCGCTCTCCTAACAACTCTAGGAGTTGAGGGGGGCCGCGGAACAGCACGCAGCCCTCACCCTCGCGGCAAAAGTGCGGGCGGCGGATCCTCCCCCGAGGGGCCGCCCGCGGCCGCTTTTTACGACAGAACCAAGGCCGGGAGCGACAGGTCCACGCCGATTTGGGCGACGAGGGCGCAGCGCTCCTCGCGCCACGCAGGGCACACGGCGACAGTGTGGTCAACCGTGTCCTCCTCGTCGCCACTCAATTACTCCTATTTTCATGACCAAGAAGTAATAAAATAAACGAAAAGTTTAGCCAAGCTTATTGGCTAATTATTTTTATTTTTATTATTGCTGTAGCACAGCAAACAGGCTGACGATCCGCTTATAATTTAGCAGTTACCGTCGCCTATGGGTGTTTGCAACGCTGGTGGCATTGCGAACACGCTGCTGTCCCATAAGGGTACAGGAACTTGGATCACTAATGCCGGAACACAACACAAGGTTATTGGTGGTTGCCATCCAGACGGTCTTGGGGCCCTACCACGTAGCTATAGCTAGGGTGGGTTGTTTTGTCATCTTTTACGACAGGCCGACCCCGGCCGCAGATTTTAGTATTCTTTCTCCGCCTCTGCACGGATAAAATAATATTTTACGTATCATTTTATCAAAAGCATCATATGAATGTTTAGATAAATAGGCGTATATAAGAGGAGCAGCTCTAAATTGTATTTTATGTTATCTAACTCGAGTCTTCGTTAAATAGTCCACTTGCACCCGATAAGGACATAAAAGCGCATAGCCTGCGAAGCGTGCGTGGCCTGCAACTAGGTCACACTCTGATCCAAGTGGGAAATTGCTTACTCGTGTATGTACTCTAAAGTGGTCCGTTATTTCTGTACTAAAAACATCTAGATATTGTATAAAACACGTGCTTTGTTGGCGAAATCTTAGTATTAACAGATTTGTATTATAAAACTACCCCAGTGCAGAGGTGGAGAAATAATTCGAAATTAGAAACGGACCCTTGCGGCCGGCGTCGGTCTGGTATGGCCTGGCAAAGGTCAGTAGTAATAAATACAAACTTAATTGCTAAGAATAATTAATTTGATTAAAACATTTCAACATTGATAAATTTAACATTGTGAAAATACAATAATAAAATTATAGGAATAATATACAGGGTGACTTTGACAAACCCGTCCAAATTTTTTTTACGCACTAAACATCATTTAAGGAACCCATTTTTGCAAAAAAAAAATTGTATGTCAAAATAATATTTCATTCCAAGGAAAATATGATCATTAATTCAATCGTACAGAATAGTCATATGGTGCAAACTCCGTACGTTAACCTGTTATTACCTGTCTCTGTCACTCCCGCGTAAATGAGTAGTGCGTATTCGCTCGCCCGGTGCAATGACCGCCGTCCTCGCTCGCTTACTAGGTCATTGCCAGTTTTTTGCTGTACCGATGGAGAGGTCATTTACTTATGTAAATTGCGAGTTCTTTGAATGACTTTGTGATGCTGATTACTCAACATTTTTGTACTATGCGATACTAAACTAAAATACACGTTTCTCATAACTTTTACTAAAGATTCTTCCGTGTGAATTTGGACGGGTTTGTCAAAGTCACCCTGTATATGACAATCCAGATTCTACTTAGTGAAAAAAGAGACAATTGTATTTTAATTTTTTAGTTCTTATTCCTTGTATTTTATTTTTTTATTATAGTATATTTTCTAATAACATCAACTTTGTAATATTAACATTGTGACCACTGGTTTGCAGTCAGACAATGACCCTCTTAATTTTAAGTGCTGCTTTATGTTAGTGTAAGATCTTATTGTGTAAACACTTATATGAGCAAATAAAAAAAATTAATTTGAATGTTCTAACTCCGCCCCTGCATGGAGTATTTGCACGGACTGATTTCGTTAATTATATCAGTTGCCTAGTACTCATAAAACAATTGATATGCTTCGGGACTAGATGGCGCTGTATAAATAGTCACAATATATTTAATATATCAATGATAAATTGCAATATTAATTTTCTATTTGTTCTAAATAAAGGTTGTATGAAGGTAAACTACGTGTTCTATTAACGCCAGTCAAGCGGCTGTAAAATCTATTTTAAATTTATTTACAGCTTTATAGCCCAGTAGAGAGGCTTTCCGGTCGCCGACGAGCTTCCTGTTGCTGGCACCTTGATGCTCTATAGCGGAATGAGATTGCACTAACACCGTTGCTTCGGGTCCTTATTTCCTATAATAAAGCTGTTTTTAATTACGTTGACTCGAAATTATATTAGTAACTAAAATCACAAACGGGAATTTATTCAGGGTTATTGGTAATTCGACGTATTCCCGTTAGAAGGTGATAGAGGTGACTGCGATAATTTTAACCCCACTTCACATTATGCAAAAGTGAACCATTTTTGAGTTTGCATGTTTTTTAGCTTTTTTCAAAATAAGTCAAAAGTATAAATGGTATTTTTGTTTATGGCATTTTAGTGGAATAAAATCTCAATAATGTATTGAAATAATATGATTTTACGTCTCGCAATTTTAAATTTGGACCGATAATTGTTGTTTTAATATTGATAAATAACCAGTTTTTAATCGTTTTTAGAAATCAGAAGAAAAAATTAGATTTAAATTGATACTTCTTTTTAAATAAATTTTTGATATTGCACTTTTATTTTGAAAAAAGCTAAAGAACACGATAACTCAAAAATGGTTCACTTTTGCATAATGTATATGAGGATTAAAGTTATCGCAAATAGTCATCCCTATCACCTCCTAACGAGAATACGTCGAATTACCGATAACCCTACCAATACCCACAGCGCCCTCTAGTGCCAAAGTA
Organism: Malacosoma neustria; assembly: GCA_963693495.1. Taxonomy (NCBI): domain Eukaryota; kingdom Metazoa; phylum Arthropoda; class Insecta; order Lepidoptera; family Lasiocampidae; genus Malacosoma; species Malacosoma neustria. The sequence goes on from OY856381.1 coordinate 16,439,526, forward strand.
AGTAGCTTACTTTTATGGGTGCTATATAACTATTATTTTATTTATAAATAAACACACAGACTCAAGACGGAATCAAACCCGTGACCCCCTCCGTAATATATTAGTTTTTAATTTTTCGCTCCATTACTTAAACTTATATTTGACTATACCACGAACTCGCGTTGTGGAATGCGTAGCAACGGCTGTTCAAAAGACCTCTAATTCGATTAGTATATTCATCCGTGCAGGGGTGGAGAAAGAATACTAACCTCTGCGGCCGAGGTCGGCCTGTCGTAAAAGCCGACAAAACAACCCACCCTAGCTACGTGGTAGGGCCTCAAGCCCGGCTGGAATGCGACCACCTTTGGTCTTAAGTATGCCGCCATAATAACCTTGTATTGTGTTCCGGCATTAGTGACCCAAGTTCCTGTACCCTTATGGGACAGCAGCGTGTTCGCGATGCCATTAGTGTTGCTAGGACCCATAGACAATGGTAACTGCTGAATTCTAAGCGGGCCGTCAGCCTGTCTGCTGTACTACAGCAGATACAAATAACTTCTATCCTACTTACATACTTTTCCTTTATAAATAAATACATAACTAGCTTCGGGATGGGAATCGAACCCGTAATGCCGCAGGCGATTCAGCGTGCGAAAGCCTACGTCACGGAATTTGTATACAAAAGATTAAATCAAGTACCTCGTAAAGACAGCTCCTTCACGCGTCGCGAACAAAATTGAAACTTAAAGTACTTAAAGGATTTGCATGAAATATCCAGCGCACAACGGAGCGACTGCGTCTCAAGAGACGAGGCGCAGTCAATATTTCATATTTCCCATCCCGACTATGCACTGACAATGCAGACACCGGCGTGGGCACGAAATCTCATTTCGCATCATTATTTTCAGGTGAGCACACTGAACACAATAATATAGAATCTGCACAGTGATGCAGATTCTATATTATTGTACGGAACCTAAAGAAGTTTCTGTCAAAAGTTAAAAATGATTTATGTTAAGAGTTTTACTTTTAGAAGATAATAATTGCTAGTAGTGTATAAATAAAAGACACTTAACTTTCTTTTTAAAGTAGCCCATGTCCTTATTTATCTCTATACTGAAATTCATCAAAATTGGTTCAGCAGCTTAGACGTGAAAATGTAACAGACAGACAGAGTTATGTTCATATTTATAACTAGCCGTTCCCGCCGGCTTCGCTGGTCGAATAACAGAAAAAATCGAAAAAATAATAGGTCTTTACCTATTAAATTGCCGTTCTGCAGTACTGGCCATTTCAAATCAAAATAATTTTTATTTGGCTAAGAATTCTAATTAAAAATTAATTTTATTTTAAAAACATGGAATTCTTTTTCCAAAAGTAGTCATTTGTTTATTGATTAGTGTTACATTTTCATCGCATTTCAATCTTTTTCGTCATCATGGATACGTTAAAAATTCGAGTAATTATGGAATATGAGTACCGTCGTAGCAGCAACGCGGCACAAACGGCACGCAACATCAACGACGTTTTTACGGAGCTAACACTACAAACCAACACACCACCTGTTATTGGTTTGCTCGCTTCCGTTCTGGGAATTTCGACCTGAAAAATGAACCTCGCGGTCGTCCGAAGACTGGTCGACAATAACGAATTAAAGGCGATTGTGGAAGCTGATGATACACAATCTACGGCTGAATTAGCAGCAGCTTTCGACGTTAGCGTCAAAACAATATTGGTCCATTTGCATCAAATTGGCAAGGTAAAAAAGCTTGACAAATGGGTGCCCCACGAACTCAATGATCGCCAGCGCGAAGTACGCGTCGAGACGTGCCTTGCACTGCTCAAAAGACACACAAATTAAGGAATTTTGAACCGCATTGTTACCTGTGATGAAAAATGGATTCTGTTTGATAACCACAAGCGCTCAGAAAGTTGGTTGGACCCTGGTTCAGCACCTAAACAATGCCCTAAACCTAAACGAAAACTTACCCCTAGAAAAGTGATGGTCACTGTTTGGTGGTCTAGCGCCGGTGTGATTCATCACAGCTTCTTACCAAACGGGGTGAGCATTACTGCAGATGTGTACTGTGAAGAACTGAACACAATGATGGAGAAGCTGGCACATCTCCAACCAGCATTGGTCAATCGCTCGTCTCCGCTGCTCCTGCACGACAACGCGCAACCTCATACTGCACAGCAGACGGTCTCCAAGTTGCAAGAACTGGGGTTGGAAGTTCTCCGTCATCCGCCCTACTCATTGGCGGGAAAAAAATTCAATAGGTACCCGAGAGGCAGTACAAAATGCCTTTGAAAAATTAGTTGCCTCCCGTCCAGCTGATTTCTTTAAGAAGGACATCAATAAACTGCCACTGCGTTGGCAAAGATGCATTGATTGCATGGGTGATTACTTCGATTAAAACAAATAAAAAATACATGAAAAAAATTCGTTTAATTTTTTTCATACAAAATGGCAATTTCATAGGTAAAGACCTAATATGAGAAGTTATCGTACGCATGCGCGCTACACCGCTTGCTCCACTTCTCCGCGGCAAAAAAACACACATCACTGAATAGGTAGTGTTTAAGAAAATCGTTGTTTCTTAAAACTTTAACAACTTTATATTAAATAAAGATATCGTAATAACTTTTCTTTAGATAAGTGCTAAGTGTCTAAGAAACAAAACTTAGAAAATGTAATGAAAACCTATTCAGTAGGTTTGCCGATATTAGTATAGATTATGACACTTTAATATTTCTCACGTATGTATAAGAGCTTTAGTATTAAAGTAAAAATAAGAAAGACACAAATTAGATGTACGCAATATAAAGTTACAAATTTACCAAATTCCGAGTAGATGTTTATTACGTGGAGTCTTGAATCAGAATAAAAAATACTTTTATAAATATTGTACGCCTTAAAAAGGCAAACTGTTGGATACAAAAAGTACTTAGCACATATTAATTTAATAACATATTACATTTATTTGCAATTATAATTTTATTATATCTAATTGTTTTATTAATTTGAAACACAAAAAATATAGAATTAATTTTAACAAATAAGAAAAAAATAATTTGGAAGTCATTTATCAAATTAATAAAATAATATGTATCAATTTTTTTATGTCAATTCCATAATCATTTGTACATTAATTAAGAAACTTGTCCTTCAGATATTCATCTAAGTTATAATACGACTTCTCAATTAACATTTGTTTCAATTTGTTTTTAAAAGAATGTTCAAAATTAGTATCTTGTAGCAATTTGGGCAAGTTTAATTATTTTATTCCTATGTTAAGAATTAGTTTTACTTTTTAGTTTTTTTAACTATAATTTAATAACATTACATACATACCATTAAAAAATTGGGAAATATGTCAAGTAAATGATTAATCTTATTTTATAGCTTTATACTAAATACGTTTACCGGAAGCGTTCTCAATTTCCTTATACATCTCATTTCCTTTCAACGTCAAGTTTGAGTAATTTTGGATAGGTGAACGGAGTTTCGATAATTATTTTATATTAAATTCAAATTTGTATATCTGCGCTGAAAAATGTAATTAATTATAATCTGTTTTTGAAATGAAACTTGAAAATTGATAAATGGAGAATTGGAAATGGAGGATGAGAATACCTATAACAGCGTTTTCTATAATCTGCATCACCTCTTTGTTCGGGTTTTCGTAGCTTTCATACACAAATATATGAAACGTAATCTACTTTACCGAAGTTTCACTTCTGGAGGATGTTAATAGCATACACACACTTTTTTTCTTTAGTAATATGAATTCAAAATGGATTAAATTAAATTAATAATCTTTTGAGTTTACTAAAATTAATAAAATAATAAAGCATGCTAATGCAGGGGTCTAGGTTCCGAATATGATTTTGTCCCATTCGGTGTCGAGGCCCTTGGTCCGTGGGGTCCTAGCGCTATAAGGCTATAAGGAAATAGCAAAAGGTTAGTCGACATCACAGGAGACCGAAGTGCTGGCAGCTACCTCGGACAAAGAAATAGTCTAGCTATTCAAAGGAGGAACGCTGCCAGTATCTTCAGAACCTTGCCTAAAGGGACTCCTTTTAATAATATATTTTAGTTATTTTATTATATTTTTTAAGGTTTTTAGTTTTAGGTTCATTGTTCTAATATATGTTTCATATTATGTATATTTTATTTATAGGTATAGATTTTATCTAAATGTAATTGCTAAATGTTATAATTACACATTTATTATAAGATGTGACTGAACTAATATTTACAAATACAATAACGTATTGTAAAATTATATCATTAACAAGAATTATTAAAAATTTATGTTGTATAGGACATATATTGCGTCAATCTGATAATTTATGTCAAGAAAACCTTTGTAATATCTAAAATGTTTCAATTAAAGCTAAATACACCTGATTACGATTTTCGATATTGATAAGTTTTCGAGCAAACCGGGATTATAATTTATAGTTATGGATATATTATATAAACACATACACATATTAATAAAAACACGCTCACACTCATATACACACACACCCTCACGCACAATACTCATACATACATATATTATTATATTTATTACACATTATTATTATTATTATTAAAGGTCGTAAGGCGTCAGCAGTCGTGACGTGTAAAGAAGCCTCCAACGGCCGCCATGCATGCGCAGAATAAAGTTCGCGCGCTTGACTTTAATAAAAACAAACCGTTCGCTACATAAAAGTAAAAATAAATATATAATATTAATAATAATTATATCAGTAAAAATAATTGTGATAATCCATTGTGCCTATAGTGTGAATTATAATAGTAGTGATCACGATTAAATGTGTGGTGGATACCGGCACACTTTTCTTTCATCAATTCTGCACATGATCATGACACCTGCTAGAAGATTAGGTTTTAAATAAAGACTATCAATATAATAATTGTTTGAAACCAATCGGCAGTTTTAAGTTTTTACAACGGCAACACCGTATACGTCATGCGCTCAGCTGGACGAACGGACGGTGCCCTGCTCGTATAAATTGTACGGTTAGACTTGGGAAAACTATTACATTCGGCTCCCCAGTTTGCATAGAAGTTTAGAACTCATTAAGGACAATTGTGAAGTAAGTGGAGTTGTGGTACGGCTATTTCCACGCGCCAGGAGATAGTTCGCGTGTCGGCTGCGCCGCCACGCCGTACCTCATCATCCCCTGCATTTCCTGCCACATCCTCACCTCCTATCCTAAGGTACGATACGAAGAGGCCATCGGATTCGTGGTGAGTAATAGGCTAATTGTATTATAATAGTACTAAGAAAATTTATATTACGGCGCCGCGCGATCGCGGCATATGTTCGGCAGGCCCCTCGTCCAGATTTCCGGAGCCCTAGGCTCAACGAGGGGGCTGGATTCGGAACGAACTATTTTTATTAAAGAAGAATTACTCTTTTAACTAAATACCTGCTCCAGGTGCTTTTCATTAATATTATATTTGTGAGCTTACCTAATTTTTTTTTCTTAAAGCTAAGGCTGTCATCGTCTCAGACGACTAACGACAGCGACACCGGGCGGAAAAGGCATTCCGACCCCGTGGGAGCGGGGTCGATCAGCCGTGGCAGCGTTCTCGGGGCGCGTCTCCTGCGAGGCGCGCTCCCGGCTCGAACGCTGCATGGGGATAATTGATAGCAGCCACGAATGGCAAGAATACTATTGATTGGGGACTGTCGGCTCCACCGGTGAAGCCGATGCTATTCTAATCTACCTAGTCAGGTTATAAGTATTGTCACACAGTAAAAACTTTTCTTTTAGAATGCTGGCCACAAAAAAGTTTATTGAATTCGAATTTCGAATTGTTCATGAAAATAAAAATGTATAACTTTTAGAATTTTACTCATTTTTAAATATGGAGTGGACGCTTAAAGAAGACCGTGTTGCAGTTATTGCGTTGCATCGTTGCGGTTACGCGCCAATTCAAATTTTTAACATACTGAAAAATTTGAATATTACCAAAAGATTCGTTTATCGTACCATCAAACGATACAATGAAGACTCTAGTGTAGATGACAGGTCAAGAAGTGGTCGCCCTCGGTCTGTTAGGACTCCAGCAGTGATAAAAGCTGTGAAGGCACGAATTCAAAGAAATCCCAAACGTAAGCAGAAACTGTTGGCCCTTCAGATGGGGTTAAGCAGAACCACGGTGAAAAGGGTGTTAAATGAAGACTTAGGGCATCGGGCATATCGAAGAAAAACAGGACATCGTTTGAATGCTCGTCTAATGGACCTGAGACTGAAGAGATGCCGCGCTTTGTTGAAGCGGTACGCGGGAAAAAAATATCGGGAAATTCTTTTTTCGGATGAAAAAATGTTTACCGTAGAAGAGAGCTACAACAAACAAAATGATAAGGTGTACGCACACAGTAGTGAAGAAGCGAGCAACCGTATTCCGCGTGTCCAACGAGGTCATTTTCCATCCTCGCTCATGGTATGGTTGGGAGTTTCTTATTGGGGCTTAACAGAGGTACATTTTTGTGAGAAAGGTGTAAAAACGAATGCTGTTGTGTATCAAAATACAGTCCTGACGAACCTTGTGGAACCTGTTTCTCATACCATGTTCAATAACAGGCACTGGGTATTCCAACAAGATTCGGCGCCAGCTCATAGAGCGAAGAGCACACAAGACTGGCTGGCGGCGCGTGAAATCGACTTCATCCGGCACGAAGACTGGCCCTCCTCCAGTCCAGATTTGAATCCGTTAGATTACAAGATATGGCAACACTTGGAGGAAAAGGCGTGCTCAAAGCCTCATCCCAATTTGGAGTCACTCAAGACATCCTTGATTAAGGCAGCCGCCGATATTGAAATGGACTTCGTTCGTGCTGCGATAGACGACTGGCCGCGCAGATTGAAGGCTTATATTCAAAATCACGGAGGTCATTTTGAATAAACTTTAATGTCATAAGAATCTATGTTTTGTTAAGTTCATTTTGGTATATGAATGGTTACATAATGAATAAACTTGTTACAATTATTTTACATTAAACATGTGACAGAATTTATGACCTGACTAGGTACTACCGTTTCGGAGTGCTTATAGCTGGGGGAGAAGAAACGGCGAAAGAAACTCCCCCGCAACACATCTATTCTACGTGTATTTATGTACTGTGTGGGTTGTGTACGTCTACAGGCTATGGGGGGGTGAGCTTACCTAAGCTGTCCTGTAAAATATCTTATAATGTAACAATCGGTTTTCTTTTTTTATGTATTCTGAGTTTGTACATTTGTTATGAGATAAAAAATCATATGTAATAATTGCAATTGCCTTTCAAAAAATGTTCTAGATAGGTACTCATTTAGAATAAAAAAATTGAGTTTAAATTAAAAAAAAAAAAAAATAAGAAATAACAGTGTTGCACTATGCCACCTCCGCTGGGCCCCGGCAGGAGAGGTACACTCAAAAAGTGCTAGCTTGACGTCGTAAAATATGATATACAGGCCAATGGAAATGCTAAAGTCGGAAAGCGGACTCCGACCACCGAAGCAGAAGTTTAGGTTACAACCGGGTTGGAAGACGATGATGACTCACTAACCAGGTTCTTTGGTTTATCATCCAATCTGTGACGAAAATTGCGCTTGCCATCTCTCATTCATGTAGTTAACTGCTCTTATCAACTATATTTATCACAAACCGCTATTTGAATAAACAATATCAGTATATAATATTTTATAACTAATAGCTTGCCAAGCTACGAGCCACCTAAAATATGTCTCACCAACGTTCCTAAATTATTCAAAGCGGTCTTACGCAACATGAATAACTGTTCGTCTTATTTTCTCTATGAGTGAAGACGTTTTATTTTTTGTTACAATATTTTTACTTGAAAATATGGATGAGATTATTTTATATTATTGTTTTATATACTGGTCTTCGTGCAAGTGCGGAGCTAACTAACTAAGCAAGTGCGGAGCTAAAAGCTACTGTGTCAAAGAGGGGTAATATTAAGTAATGTAATATTTTTTGCTGATACCGCTCACCTGATGAACTTTAAGATTGCATCATATCATTATCACTCATTATTACCGATTCAAACACGTCACTACAACAACACCACTTCACTACGCCAGTTTTTTCAAACGATATTTAAAGATGTAAATTACAACACAAACAATTCTACCGTCTAAAATACGCTTGGATACGAGGTAAACATTCCATGAGAATAAATCAACCAGCGATCAAGGGTTATGAAAAACGACAGTAATCAAAAATATCGGGGTGTACGCACTGTAAAGGGTGGGTGAAATTGCAGTAAATCGTTTTTATTGCATTTTATTACAATTCGGATGGAGCGGTTTCGGCTTAATGGTGCGAGGAATTTACATATGAGTTCAAGCAGATGAACATATCACACCTTGTTTTCCAATTACAGCACTAGAGCGCATTATGCGACATAATGCTCAACATTGTTGTTTCTACTACAGCAACGCTTCGCACATCGAGCACTCTCAAAAGTGATGCGTGCAATCGAATACCAACTCAGTGACAGAAAATTAACAAGTGTTTTTTCTTTAAGTTGGCATTGATCGAAATTTTATTTATATATTTATCGTTATAATATTGTTTATTGTTGAAAACATTTTTTAAACTTTCGTTTCGTTGTAGTTTTTTGGAAATAATCAAAGTTGATTTAAATTGTGTTAAAAAAAATATTTAAGTAGGAATGAAGGTACAAACATAGACTTTTTTATATTCCACATTTAAAATGTGAATACAATTTCATTTTAGAATTCTAATCTATATTCTATCTATTTTTTTCAACGCTGAACTTAGCGCACTGTGCTGGTGCATTTGAAAACTAATTCACGTTCCAATTAACCGCATAATTCGGCATTGTGCGCCACTGAGTTGTATTATGCTCTGTAATTGGAAAACAAGGATATTCACAATTCGATAAAGTTTTATATTATTTCATAAATATAATACTCAAAATACCGTGAACTTGATTTTTTAGTAGTGAAAATACGCAACGTACACCCCGCCCCGTGGGAAAGTGGGGCGGGGTAGTGTGCAAAACGATCCCTTCTCTAGAGAAATCCGTAATGTCTGGATTCCGGGGCCGCGGGACGCGGTGAACTAGTCAGGCCGCGGCCCTTTGCCAAGCTCAGTCACCAACCTTCGGCGCGTGGTCCTGCGTGAGCGGGAGGGTAGCCTAGCGCTCCGGCTACCTCTCCGCCATTTGCTTCGGAGACATGACTGTTTCACAGAAGGAAACAACGGCGTCGCATCTGGCTTGACTCCAGACTATCGCTAGGTTGATGGCCAAGACCGAGATAGTAAATTCGAAGTATGCTAAGCATGTTTATAGCAAAAATCAATTATTAAATTAGTATTGAATTCATTTTGGCCTTACTGACTTGGCTAGCCTCAATCAATAACAAAGTAATTATTATAATTATTATAACGTGTACAGAATTTCTTAGTTAATATAATGAATTAAAAAGTACAGTCGCTTTCAAAAGTCTATGACTAATTTGCATTAAGATGCAGCTTTTGGTAAATTTAAGACAGTTCGTTGGCTATGATAAGTGTACATATTTAGTGTAAGTAATGTAGTGTAAGTAATTTAGTTATTTTATGACTGTATAACTATTGTATATAATAACAATAGTAAGTCTTATAGGATAACTCATTGTATAATAACAGGAGAAGATAAAAAGAAGTCAAGTAAGATTATGAGAGAGGAACGATGGGGGTAAAACTGGAACCCCAATAATTACCGTAAGTAAATGAAACGACGAAGTACCTTAGCTTTCGTGTCCCACGATGGCATGCATTACTTATAATTTTTCTCGCCTTATGTGCATACTATAACATAATTGCCCTTTTGGGAGAGACCCGGAGCCCAGGAACGGGATTTTTTTTCCCTTAAAGAAAGAAAGAAAGAAAGAAAGAAATATTTTATTTCAGAACAAGCTGAACAATTACAAAAAGAGTTTCTTAAGTAATAAAAATAACAATAACTATAACAAAGAAACAATAAAAATATGTGCTATCTATAATGTGCTTGTCCTAAAATAGGGTCAAGCTCAGCATATGCTGGCCAATAAGGCCAGCGCCGATCTTCCGCTTGAACCTTATTTAAATGATGTCACGGCAGACTATACACAGAGAATATGTATATGTAAAAATACACTTTCATTTTGTTACGAATATGATATATAATAACTTGTTAGTGACTGTGCCTAATATAATATAATAAGGACGAACCAATGAATGTAAAATAGGTAATAAAAAAAAATGAATATATACATATCGTTTATCGAAAATAAAATAAAATACAACAAAAAAGTATTTCAAAAATAAATAAATTGTTTCAAGGTGCTGGAATTAAATAATACTGATATCGTTTCTTTGATTTGCTTGAAGTTTTTGACGAATAAATAAAAAATGTTTAAGTTTAACTCTGAACCCGTTAACAGAGGTCAAGTTTTTGATTGGTGGGGGAATGTTATTCCAGCACTTTGAAGCGGCATACTTAAAACTGCCTCTGAAAGCAGCTGAAAAATGATGATGTGCCGCTAACTGTAAAGCGCATTGTCTCGGTCCAGCGGACCTGCGACTTGCTATCCAAGAGAGCTTGTTGTATAGGTACATGGGCGCTTTGTCCTTGATGACTCCGAAAAGAAGACAAGCCAGGTGTAATTTACGTCTGTGCATCATTTTCAACATCCAGTGTTTATTAAGATATGGAGTAACACGTTCTCTCGGTGGGATATCGAAACAAAATCTAGCGCAAGCATTTTGTACTCGTTGAATGAGACGTTTTGTCCTTGATAACAGGCGGGGACAGAAAACAACGTCTGCATAATTCAAGCGAGACAAAACTAAAGATTCTTAAAGCTAAGCCTGTTGTTGTCTCAGACGACTCGACAGCGACTACGGACATTAAGGCATTCCAACCCCGTGGAAGCGGGGTCGATCAGCCGTGGCAGCGTGCTCGGTCACGCGCCTCCTGTGAGGCGCGTTTCCAGCTCCACTGCTGCATGGGGACAATTGAGAACAGCCACGAATGGCAAGAATACTATTTATTTGGGGACTATCGGCTCCACTGGTGAAGCCGATCCTATACTAATCTACTACCGTTTCGGAGTGCTTGTAGCTGGGAGAGAAGAAACGGCGAAAGAAACTCCCCCGCAACACATCTATTCTACGTGTATTTATGTGAGTTGTGTACATCTACAGGATATGGGGGGCGGAAGGCATCCCTAAACCTGTTCTGTCGGGCTAGTCCATACCGGACTGGGGGGGATAGCGTCCGCGAGAGCATTCGCTTCAGCGTCCTAGAGATGGGGTCGCGTCTATCCGTGAGCACGTTACGCGGGCGGCGACGCGCGTGGGGTGCTCGGCGGTTGGGCGTATAGTTGACCGTCTCCACCACCAGTGGATTGGGATCGTGGGGAGCGAGACCGAAGAAGCATCGCGAAAGGGTCAGGAACGGGATGTTATGGGTTGTTTATTATAAACGATACAATATGGCTTCACAGCAAACATACTGGAAGCTAAGAAGTTCGGTATCGTTCGCTATAATAACAGTGGAATATGGAGCGATCTGATTGCGGTTGTGTAATCACGTAATACACCGTTAATTTGATCTTGTTTCAGATGAAAATACGGAATCAAATATAAATGGTTTTTTACATAAACTGTTATTATTGAATGTTAAAAGACAAATATAATTTATTTTTGAAGTGAAAACTTCTTTAGCGGCGTTGTGCACTTTTTTGTGATGGGTAAAAAATGATAAACTCGCGTCAGGTCACGTGTCCTGATCGACAATTCGTAAGACAGAGTTTTGCTCCAGTAATACCAACCTTATTAATAATAACTTAAGGTTTATTTTATAATGTAACTTAAATGATTGCATTGCATTACTTATACATATCTATTCTAATTGCGACTTTATTACAATGAAATACAGTTGAGTTTCCCAGCGCGCAGGAAGGTTTTTTATCCCAGCATCGTAAAATGAAACTGATTGGGTCAGGAGCCAATTGCACACAAACTCCTCCACACCTTCGTCATCTTCAAATCGATGCCCTCCTAAAGCTTCCTTAAGCGGCCCAAACAAATGAAAATCGCAGGGCGAAAGTCCGGGCTGTAGGGAGGGTGTTCAAGTTGAGTCCAGTGCATTTCTTCCAGTTTTGACATTGTTAGAACTGCAGTATGGGGTCTGGCATTGTCATGGATAAGGATGACCTCTCGAATCCGTTGTTTTCGTCTTTTGCAGCGATATGCATCTCTCATCTTAGTCAATAGGTCGCAGTAGTGAGCAGTATTGATTGTGCGTCGCTCGTGCAAAAAATTCAATGAGCAAAATACCTTGCTGGTCAAAAAACACTGTTTAAAGAATCTTGCCAGCTGACAGTCCAGTATTAGTTTTCACTGGAGCTGCCTCTCCTTTTTTTTGCCACTTCATACTGGCTTCTTTTGATTCTGGAGTGTAGTGGTTGACCTCCAAACGTCTTAATTTCTGATCTTCGTTCAAAAGACAAGGGACCCATCTGGCATAAACTTTATGGAACTCTAGGTTCTTTGCGATGACCTGTTCTGCCATTTTGGATACCGTAACTCGTCGGTTGTCTTCTGCACTGCGCGAATGTTTTCATCTGTAATGCTGGTCCGATAACGGCGATCATGTTTCTCATTTTCCACTCGTTCTTGCTCTTCTTTGAACTCCTTATGCCAAGTAAACACACGAGTCCTTGATCATGTTTGGTCCCCGAACTATCCACTTAATCTGTGAAAAATATCCGTCTCTTGAACTCCTTCACGAGCGAGAAATTTTATAATAATGCGTTGCCTTCAACGACTTGCACTTGCTGCTCCGACATCGCGACGGTTACTGACGAACCGGTTGGGAGTGCAAACAACTGGCTCTCCCCCACTCTTACTGACCCCACCCAAGCATACTAGAAGACTGCGCCCATTCCTACCAGCCGTAGACGTTCACTAACAATAATCTCGTTTATATTTAATCTACCCTCGTACATTACATAATTTAAAATGTAAAAGATTCGCTAAATTGCGGTAGACAAGATTTAACTCATCTGTTTACAACAAATCCTTAATGAAATTTTAATAAAACCGCAGCAGACGCGTCGCGGGAAAGTTATATTAAATTCGTGCGTGATCACAATTATTCATTTATTTGGATCGAAATTGGTGTATGTGTATATTATCCAATTCTTTTTTTTATTGCTGTAGAACAGCAGACAGGTTGACGGCCCGCTTAGAATTTAGCAGTTACCCTCGCCTATTGGTATTTCCAACGCCAGTGGTATCGCGTACACGCTGCTGTCCCATAAGGATACAGGAACTTGGGTCACTAATGCTGGAACACAATACAAGGTTATTATGGCGGCATAATTAAGATCAAAGGTGGTCGCCATCCAGACGGGCTTGGGGCCCTACCACGTAGCTAGGGTTGTTTTGACGCCTTTTACGACAGGCCGACCTCGGCCGCAGAGGTCAGTATTCTTTCTATGCCCCTACACGGATAATATATGCCGCCACAATAGCCTTCTTTTATGTTCCAGCAAAGGACCCAGGTTCCAGTTGTACGCAAACAGCATCGTGTTAGCGATGACTCTGGCGTCGTAAAAATCCATAGGCGACGGTTTCTGGTTATTACTAAGTGGACCGTCGTCAGACTGTCTGCTTAAAATGAAATAGAAAAAAAAGCATGATTTAACGTCCAAAGTTTTATTAAATAAGCATTATTATTATTATGAAATGTATTCAAGTCACAACTGGCTTCAGAAACAAAACATTGTGATGAGTTTCGCGTCGACAATTCGATAAAAAGTTTTTTCCAAAAAGTTCACGAGTCCAATTAACTATGTAGCAGCTCGGCTCGCAGCGGCTTCATATAAAAACAAAAAGGATTTCCTGTTTGTTTTCATTTTTGAAATTTGTTTGAAACTGCAAAGGACGCCGCTAATAACAATGAAGACGGTTTCCTTATTTGTGATATAACATATTTAATACTAACTTCTTATACTGTGGGGTACGTGTGAGATAGTGGTACCGTTAAAACAGTCAAATATCACTAATAGAGAGTTGGAGTAGGCAAGCTTGTGCTTGAAGCTGGTAACAGAAAATAGTAAAATAGTGAAGTTCAAGATTGCGGAATCGATTTCGAAAAGAGTAGGTTCATTTTGGGATCTTCCCTACGATTTACTGTGAACTAAAATAGCATAATATGACATCTAAGACGTACCAATGAGTGAGGATATTGATTTGACGGTGAATGCTACAATCGATTCTTGTATAAAATATTCAAGACATTAATATCCACTTAATTGGCGGAAAAATTGAACACGAAGGCCACATTAAATTATCAATTAAGCATTAGCCGCATTCCTTTCAATATTTAAATTCTCCCACGATCAAATTGTATATTTCTTTACCATCAGGTAAGCAGTGCAAATTTCTAAGTAGCCACTTCTTTTCTTGACTATATTCCACAGAGGTAGTTGCATGAATTAATTTTAAATGTTAATCATCATCATTAGCCTTACGTCGCCCACAGATGGACACAGGCCTCCCCAAGATTGCGCATAAATTTTAATGATTACATACCTTTAATCCTATTTTTCCATGATATACTCGTAAAATAGCATTTAAAGTAGTCATTAATATTTAAAATTGGTTTATGCAACCGGCTGAGTTTACAAGTCTCATGCTCTCACAACAAATTGTACAAAGTCTGTCCATGGGGCTAACCAAAAGATTTTATGATCGCTCTGTGCTATATTTCATAGTTTCAATTTCATACATAGTTTCAAATATACACTTGTCATGAAAAAAATCGAAACATCCCTCAAGTTTGGTTTTGAATGATTTAATTTTTGTTTTTACATTTAACAAAAATATAAATAATGTCAGTTAATTGTGGATATTCTAAGGTGTCATTTAGCGAATATTAATGTTTCAAATTAAAATTAAATTTCTTTAGCTATTGTTTTTTTATTCAAGAGGTATGTTTTACCCTATAAGAAGAAATTGTTAAATGTTAGAAACAAACATGTAAAACATAAAAATTAAAAGTAAATTAATTCAGTAGCTCGTGTTTCCTTCTCGGGCTGTTATCGCTGCTTCCATGTGATTCCTCATGGAATGAATAAGCGTCACAATCTTGTTTTGTGGGATGTTATCCCACTCTTCTTGTATAGCTGTTTTAAGCTGGCCAAGCGTCTCTGGAGCAGGATCTCTTTTTGTTTTGACTCGTCTCTTCAACTCATCCCATAGGTGTTCTATGGGATTCATATCAAGGCTTCTTGCTGGCCAGCCCATAACCGCAATACCAACTTTTCTCAGGTATTATATAACTATGAATGATTTTTACAGCATGTAAAATTTATACTTATTTATTAAACAATCCATAATATGTATAAATGTAAGCGTTGAATTAGTTGCAAATTTTTCTCCCAAAATAGAGCCTTTTGAGAAAATGTTCAAATTCCTTCTCGTAGAAATTTGGATTTGCAAAGGATGCGAATTTTTGGCGTCGGAAGACGGGTCTATTTGGTTGGGAAATACGAGGCAAATTGCTCAGCGGGAGTCATTTGCCCGAGAGATACTCGTTACGCAACTTCCAGACTCAGTTGAGTGGTGCTTTGATTTTTAAATACTTTTGAGGCCAATTTTGCAACCTAAATATAAATTTTATTATTACAGTTCTCATGAATAGGTAGTATTTAGGTATTTTATGATACACCACAGACCAAGGGGACTTTTAGTGAGCTCAAAGACTGTAGCTTCAAATATTTATAAGGATTTAAGTCTTTTAATAAATGAATATAATACACGAGGAGAATTCACATATATAATGTAAGTAACATAGCACTTGTGTTATGGGTGCTAGACAAGTCATATACTACTTATATACTTTTCTTTCGTAAATAAATATATATATTATATTATATCCGTCATATAATATATTATATGACGGATGCTCGGTGTTAATATTGTTTTTAAAATGCGTGGCACCAGCAGGGCTGGCGCCACTATCTTCGGCAACATCGTTGGTATTCATGGTGAGTAAGGCAAAACACAAGTTTTGTTACTATTAGGTAGTTTATTCATAATATCTACCAGAGTCAGATTCTTTGCGGCGCGTACAGGTGACGATTCGTATCGGCGTAAATTCTGAGGTAAACAATATGTGCTCGGGACTTTCCTCCATGACATCCCTTGACCTCACAGCCGATAATATCAAAGGTGTACTCGGGGTTTATTCCCTTAAACGATGTTTATGTAAACATGGTTTTCTGCCAACAGCCGCTTTGTCCTGTTTACATTTCGTTCGTCTTTTGATACCGGCGTGCTTTGACTTCGCGCAGACATATACATAAACACCTAAACGCGAGATGGGAATCGAACCCATGATATCCGCAAGCGTACTGAACTGCGTTGGTCGTTACGCTAAGTTAAAAGGTGACTTTATTCCATAATAATTTATGTGTTTATCGTAAGTTCATTAGTTTTAGAAAATAGTGAATGTGGTAGGGTATTTTTAAGCTCACGCGAGTAAAGCAAAAAGACTTTATTAGTTACTTTCGCATTCACAACAGCCTTGATATATTTCGTGAGGATGATCTGTTCTAGTTTTCTTCCTAAAAAACCTAATTATAGCTAAGGTGTGTGAAATTTTATTCCATTGAGACAACAAAATAATGTTGGTATTGTATTTCATCTTATTAACGCCAATGATCTCACTATCATAAAAACCAATCGTGTGACGTAAAAATGAGGAAGCAAGAAAACGTATCTTGGAAGTTCTATATAAATGAAATATCATACCAATGCTGTCTGGACTCGAATCCACCTCTTTGTAGGTGCCTGATTAATTTGACGCTTCTTAAGCAATTACACATTGTACTACAATCCGAGACTAATGTAAAGGTCCCAGGTTCGAATTTCAGGATGGCATGTCTCGCTTAGGTACTTTTTCTCGCCTCATGTGTATAGTATACCATAATTGCCATGTACCTTGGGTAAAGGCAAAACATCATGAGGATACCTTTATATCGTGATCACCGGTATCTGCAAACCGCCTTGGATAAGCGTGGCGAGCATACTGTCGGATCCCTTTACGGAGAGCCCAGCAGTGGGACGTTATGGGCTGTTATTATAGGTTAACAATATCACAGGCCCTCAATATGTATGTATTAACACTGTTAACTTTTTTTGTAAATATACCATTTTCACGTCAATTACTAATCAGTGTGTATGAATCCAAATTATAAGACAATTTGAGTAAACTGTAGAGATATATAAGAAAATCTAGTAAGACGAGGTGTAATTTTACAATATTTACAGATATTTAGTTATTTTACAGAACTGTTTATAAAATTTTAACAACAAAATTCGAAGATTTACAAAAATTGTTAGTAATTTGAGTTACTATATTTTTTGTAAAATTACAAAATGTTTTGTAATACGAATTACTGTGAATTTATTAGAAAGTTAAAAAAAAGTGGGTACGCTAGAAAAGTACCTAAACACATTCAAAACTAAGCATGTACTTAGTAGTTTACTATAGTATCTTTTGTTTTGGCGGTAACACTGCAAAGTAAATTTACTTAACACTTCTATAATTTTTGAATGAAATTACAAAACTGTATAGTAAAATTTCTAATCAAATTTTCTATAACCGCTTGGTAAATTTCAAAAATTGTTTTATAATTTTCTCAAATTGAATTGAAGCATTTTGTTTAGTAAATTTATTAAATTCTTTTGCGTTAAAACTTCCTACACATTTTTGGTAAAATTACCAAATAAATTTTTAGCAGTGTAGTACAGTTTATCAGTTGGGGCTCCCTTTATTTTTCCTCTGTGCAGTAAAGTAGGAAACCCCCTTGACGTAGTGGCTAACGTACCTTGGTATGCTTGCGGAGATCATAGGTTCGAATCCTGTCCAGCCCACTTAGAATTTAGCAGTTACCGTCGCCTATGGGTGTTTGCAACGCCAGCGGCATCCATAAGGGTACAGGAACTTGGGTTACTAATGCCGGAACACAACACAAGGTTATTAAGGCGACATACTTAAGACCAAAGGTGTTCGCCATCCAGACGGGCTTGGGGCCCTACCACGTAGCTAGGGTTGTTTTGTCGCCTTTTACGACAGGTTGACCCCGGCCGCAGAGATCAGTATTCTTTCTCCGCCCCTGCACGGATAAAATATGTAATTATTTACATAAATGTATATATGTAGTATATCAGTTGTCTAATACCCTAACACAAGTGCTATGCTACTTTGGGATTAGATGGCTTTGTGCGACCACGTTGTGTTCTGGGTCAGTATAAAAAAACCAAACAGAATTATTTTTAAGTATAAAAGTATTTTTAAAAGAATTGTAATCTGAGATGGGGTGGCGGCGGGTTCCGCAAGTCTCTTGGAGGCATTTGCATATCAAAGTATTGACACTCGCCGGAAGCGAATCTGGAATACAATTCTTTTACATTTGTGCGTTTTTGTTGAAATCTGCCTGAAGCGATCTGCTTCAGCTATTTGAATACAAATAAAAATATCTTATTTTACGGATGGATTATTCATAGAGTTAAAAGCTAACTCGTGAATATTTTAAAACAAATATATCTTCAATTTTATTGTGATGAAACATAAAAAAATTGTTACTAAATTTATTCTAGCAAGTCCAGCATACTATCCTGTGACATAGAAGCGTCATCGTGGACTCCCTCGAGAAACATAAAAAAAATCATCTGAAGCGATCTAGTTCATAAGAAGTACAGAGAAGTGTGTATAAAAGATTTGTATAAATTTTTTTCTAAATTTGTTTTCTTATGATAATAATAATAATATTACTTAATGGAATAAAACTATTTCATAGATTTTAAAAGTAAATTAATAGTACAAACACAAAATTATATAAACCATCACGAACTTAATGTAAATGCAAAAACCATGTATAGGTGTGGGTTAAGCCCAAGTCACTAAGTGCCCAAATTTGAACTACCCAGCTATAGTATATAGTACTACTAAGCTATCGTGGAGGTGCATGCGAAAGCATACCTCCTCCCCGGGCAGTAGGGGAACTGAGTTGGTTTTAGTGGGCATGTGGGCAAGCGACGTGCAACCTCTAGTCAACTGTGGGAGTGCACGGGTGCATTGCACGGGAGTCCAACCCGCGTGATTCTCTAAGCGGATTATTTTTCATTATATAATTATATATTAATCCCGTTCATGAAGTATTGCCATTTCAAGAACAAAAAAAATCGTTAAAGCTTTACTAAGCTTTTAGTAATACTCTACCAAGTGTTACATTTGTAACACAATTAACAAATTTTATTACAAAGATAGATAAGATAACACATTAAAACTAGACAGTAAAATAAGTAATAATAAAAAAAATATAACAAAAAAGGCGATCTTATCACTTAAAGCGATCTCTTCCAGATAACTTAGCTGGAAGGAATTAAAGGAAGTAATATAGCGGTGTAGGTGATTTACAATTTAAAAAAAAACATGTCATGCATGGGTCATAGTGCATAATTAATATGGTTGCGTAACGTACAAACTTTAGAAAACTTTCAAAACTGTTCAGTACATTCCCATTCCAAAACTCTGCTCTTAAGAGCATCTTGTAAATACAAACAGTGACTGAACTATTGGAATTAGAACCGCACTGCCACAAAATAATTATAGTTCAGAAGTTAAGCGTATGTACACATGCACTCGTTGATCGCTTTGAGATTGTTAACTCAGGCTGATGAGGAAATTACATAATATAAAGACGCAAGTCTAAAATATTGTAACTAAGGACAGCTTGATTTATCCGGTTCCTGAAATTATCGATCGTGAAAATATGATTATGATTACTAAATAATTTATTTTATTCGACATTTTGAATGACAACTACTCGTGAATTTAGTCTATCATGTTTTGACAGTATGCGTATTCACACAGTGGAAATTAACTCATCTTATTTTCTTATTATGCAAAAATAAATAATAACATCCTCCGTGGCGTAACGCCTAACGCATGTCGGTACACTTGCGGAGGTCGCGGGTTCAATTCTAGTCCCGCGTTTTTTTAATGCTGTAGGACAGGAGACAGATTGGCGGCCCCCTTAGAATTTAACAGTTACCGTGGCCTATGGGTATTTGCAACACCAGTAGCATCGCGAACATGTTGCTGTCCCATAAGGGTACAAGAACTTGGGTCACTAATGCCGGAACACAACACGAGGTTATTATGGCGGCATACTTAAGACCAAAGGTGGTCGCCAGCCAGACGGGCTTGAGGCCCTACCACGTAGCTAGGGTGGGTTGTTTTGTCGCCTTTTACGACAAGCCGACTCCGGCCGCAGAGGTTAGTATTCTTTCTCCGCCCCTGCACGGATGAAACCGTTCGCGTCTGGATGTTTATATACAATATGTATTAATTTACAAAAGAAAAGTATAAATATAGTATATTAGTTGTCTAGTACCCATAACACAAGTACTATACTAGTTCCTTTGGGACAAGTTCGCGTTGTGTGAATTATCCCCATATAAAAAATGAGAAGTAAACCTAGGTATATGTATCATGGATAACTACACGAAATATGCCGCGACATGTATTACGGCAGCAAATATTAATTTCTGATTCTGAGATATCGATTCCGCAAACTTTGTAATGTGCTTGGAGCGAAAAAGAATGAATGTTAATTTCTGTACTCTTTTGTGGCTATACACTGAGCAATCAAGAGCTCAAACGATCGAAATTGCTTCACCGTTTAAAGTAATTATCAACTCTAACGTATATTGAATAAGGTAGGATTTTCGTAATAAAAGTTAAAGGAAATAATCTTGGGGTTCGTACCCGTTAATTGATTGTTACTTTTGTGAACACGGACTTTTATTAGAGTCCCCAGACTCCACTAGGCTTAAGGTAATTCTGTTATTTGTTTAACGGCTGAAAATGCTTATTTTCGACGTCAAAGTACGCATTATATAATATAAAGTTAAGTAAATCTATAGAAATGAATAAATAAAACATTTCAACACTTGAAGATTGTTCAACCGGAATTGAGAGTCCTAAACAAATACGATTTAATTTTAAACATTAATTAGTATAATTTTTAGACTGTAAGAACGATGTACGTTACAACTGGACTCATTTCATTTATACCTAGTCAGGTCATAAGTATTGTCACACAGTAAAAACTTTTCTTTTAGAATGCTGGCCACAAAAAAGTTTATTGAATTCGAATTTCGAATTGTTCATGAAAATAAAAATGTATACTTTTAGAATTTTACTCATTTTTAAATATGGAGTGGACGCTTAAAGAAGACCGTGTTGCAGTTATTGCGTTACATCGTTGCGGTTACGCGCCAATTCAAATTTTTAACATACTGAAAAATTTGAATATAACCAAAAGATTCGTTTATCGTACCATCAAACGATACAATGAAGACTCTAGTGTAGATGACAGGTCAAGAAGTGGTCGCCCTCGGTCTGTTAGGACTCCAGCAGTGATAAAAGCTGTGAAGGCACGAATTCAAAGAAATCCCAAACGTAAGCAGAAACTGTTGGCCCTTCACATGGGGTTAAGCAGAACCACGGTGAAAAGGGTGTTAAATGAAGACTTAGGGCTTCGGGCATATCGAAGAAAAACAGGACATCGTTTGAATGCTCGTCTAATGGACCTGAGACTGAAAAGATGCCGCGCTTTGTTGAAGCGGTACGCGGGAAAAAAATATCGGGAAATTCTTTTTTCGGATGAAAAAATTTTTACCGTAGAAGAGAGCTACAACAAACAAAATGATAAGGTGTACGCACACAGTAGTGAAGAAGCGAGCAACCGTATTCCGCGTGTCCAACGAGGTCATTTTCCATCCTCGCTCATGGTATGGTTGGGAGTTTCTTATTGGGGCTTAACAGAGGTACATTTTTGTGAGAAAGGTGTAAAAACGAATGCTGTTGTGTATCAAAATACAGTCCTGACGAACCTTGTGGAACCTGTTTCTCATACCATGTTCAATAACAGGCACTGGGTATTCCAACAAGATTCGGCGCCAGCTCATAGAGCGAAGAGCACACAAGATTGGCTGGCGGCGCGTGAAATCGACTTCATCCGGCACGAAGACTGGCCCTCCTCCAGTCCAGATTTGAATCCGTTAGATTACAAGATATGGCAACACTTGGAGGAAAAGGCGTGCTCAAAGCCTCATCCCAATTTGGAGTCACTCAAGACATCCTTGATTAAGGCATCCGCCGATATTGACATGGACCTCGTTCGTGCTGCGATAGACGACTGGCCGCGCAGATTGAAGGCTTGTATTCAAAATCACGGAGGTCATTTTGAATAAACTTTAATGTCATAAGAATCTATGTTTTGTTAAGTTCATTTTGGTATATGAATGGTTACATAATGAATAAACTTGTTACAATTATTTTACATTAAACATGTGACAGAATTTATGACCTGACTAGGTAGATAGACTTGATAAGAGAACTGATTTTATTAGTTATAGATATAGATAAATTAACGAAATTAAATAAAGTAAATATTACTTAAATAGAGTTTTTTAGAACAAAAGCGTACCACTAACAAGTGTTCGCTTAATATTCAGTTACCACAAGATACTGTGGTTACCGTCTCTTATATAAACATTTGTAACGCTGACAATCGCAACATGCAGGTGATTTGGAATATTTAATGAAATAGAGAAACTTAGAGTGATTTTTTGCACAGTTAGATTTCAGACAGGCAAACGGCCCACCGATAGAAAGAGCTCACCGTGACCTATAAACGTTTGAACCACCAGAGGCAATGCCAACACACTGCTGGCCTCGAAGAAGGTGGACTGAAACCTGGATTACTTATGCCGAAACATAACTAACACAAGATTATTATGGTCGCATATTAAGATACCCTGGGTGGTTGCCATCCAGACGGGCTTGGAGCACTGCCACCTAGTTGGAATTGTTTTGTCCTTTTTACGACAGGCTGACCCAGACCGCAGAGGTCTATATTCTTACTCTGCATCTGCTCGGAAAAATATTAATGGAATAAAAGAGAAGGAGAAGTAATGACTTCTACCATATAAATACTATACCATAATACCATTGGTATGAAGTCAGGTTGTGAAACGTAGAACAGACAATGTGGATAAAGAAAATAGATCGCTAATTGTTCATTCACGATACAAGAAGATAACTAACATGCTGGTATTATTTAGACAGCTCAATATAATACAAGCTTTTTTTATTAGCATTTTGTGTTAAAACTGGCTTGCTCGCTAAAAGTATAATAATTTTTCAAGCATGCAAAATTACGTGATTTAAAAATATTACATACAGTTTATTTAAAAGTCAGTTCAACTTTAAATCCATCGGTTCATATAAAATACGACTTGTACAAATCTAGAGAGCTCTACGTTTTTCCATAAAAGGAAAACGAATAAAATCTGTGTGCACTAACGATAGTGGGTCGGAGCTTATACAGCGCTCCGGCTCAGAATCACTGCTGAGCAAATTGACCTTTAAAACCATTTACCAGTACATTTATGAGTTTTCTTTTCAAAAAATGATTACTTATATGTACTGAGAAAGTTTGTTTAGATTTTTCGATCCCGTAATATTTAAAATGTCATTCTACAGTCTCATAATTCAATGTTTATGATACAGTAATAAATAATAAACTATAGCTTAAAAATATTGTAATGTAGTAATAATATTATGAAGCTGCGATTTTGCAATTCTATAAGAAAACCTACTATATAAATTTATAGAGAATATTTAAGGCAGCGTACAGCCGTAATAAAAACATTCTCGAATACATTTTTGATTTTAAATAAATAATTAGGATTGATACTCACCGTTTTTAACAAGTAAGATACATCTGCGTATCAAAATCTACTTTTCTAATTTAAACTTAATCCAAATTAAATCTCTATGGCTCTCTGATAGTTTTTAAATGATAACTTGTTATGGGAGGGTAAACCACTTCGTTGCGTAACGTGTTACGGCGCCAGTCTGAGGCTCTCAGGCTCCTCCTCTCTCACTCTAACCCACAGAGTCGATCGATCTGTTCGAATTGCAACTTTATTACAATGAAATACAGTTGAGTTTTTTTATAAATAATCTACATTAGGGAATAATTTAATTTAAAAATTAAAAATTCGTAAACTTTAGTTATTTTCAATTATTTTTGGTTTTATTAATAAATAACCTTTCCTTACATTATCATATTAATATACATAAAATTTAAGTAATAACCTAAGCTTTTCTTAAGTTAAACAATTTCAATATGTATTAAATAGTTCAACTTAGATTAGTTTAAATTACCACTTCTGTCGGGCATCCCGAGAAGCACACGTTTTTTTCGTCTTTATTATTATCCTACACATGTAATTTTAATTCTTCTTCTTCCTGCCTGTACACGTTCCTGGTAATGTGGGGTGATTATCACAATTTTTAAACACTTTGTATTATTTTAGGGGCGCGTATAACGTTCCGAGAAAACTGGCCCTGACGGTAGTTTTCAACAAATGTCCGAGATGAATATATTTTTAAAACGCGATATTTAATTATAATATTTTTTATTTATATGTACATTTTGTTTAGCTTGGCACATGAATTATTTATCAAGTATATGTATGTATATGTAGATATTTATCAAGTATTTATCACTTGATGTAAATGTAATGTGTGCAATAAAGTATATTTTATTTTTATTATTATCGTCTACACTGCCCTTATCCCAACTGTATGGGGTCAAAACAACAGGTTCTCTCCTTCACTCTCCTCTATTAGTCTTCATCTGAACATTCACTTCTTTTTATGCCATACCATCTTTTACACAATTCATCCATCTATTCTGTGGTCCCTCCTTTTGTATCCATCTACTGTCATTTCTAGCATTTTCTTGCAATTGTAAATTCAAACATGTAATTTAAATTGTCTTACTTTAATAGAAAATGAGACAATCTATTTAATTTTGTTCGGGTAAGTGCTTGATATTGAGCGAGTGATTCAATCATAACAACTTCTGAGTATGTACAAAGCACCAATCCCGTCTCCATTAGTCACTAAGTAACATTCCCTCCTAAATCCCTAATAATAAACAGTGTGGAGGTGAGTTCATTCACATTAATTCACTTATTTTGTACTTCGTTTACTGATCGTAGCGTGCCAACGTGGTTTATCGAAGTTTAATTAAACGAAACTTATTAATTACATTTACCGTAAATGAACTTTTGTTTCTATAAAGCTATTACTAAAATGGAGTTTTTCAATAATCATTGCATTATAAAATATTATTTATTAATTTTAATATTTTTGTTACAGTCTTCGTCCTGTTTCATTATAGAAATATTTTGATTTTCCCTTCTTGCAGTGGCTTGTGGTGGCCTGTCGTAAAAGGCGATAAAGCAGACCTAGCTATAGCTGGTAGGGCTCTGGGCCCGTCTGGGTGGTAACCAGTCCCGGTTACTGGTAACAGGTGTGGGCCGTCAGCCCACATAGCATTGAAATAAATATCATAATGGAATATTACACACAACGCCATCTAGACCCAAACTAAGTTGCATAGCACTTGTGTTATGGGTACTAGATAACTGATATACTACATATACTTAAACTTTTCTTTTGTAATTAAATACATATTATATTAGTGCAATGACCTCTCCATCTGACCTAGTAAAAGGCCGAGGACGGCGGCATTGAACTGGGCGAGCGAATACGCACTACTCATTTACGCGGGTGTGACAGAGACAGGTAATAACAGGTTAACAACGCTGTTTGCACCATATGATTATTCTGTACGATTGAATTAATGATCCTATATGAAATATTTTATGGTGAAAATTCAACATACCATTTTTTTGCAAAAATGGGTTCCTTAAATGATGTTTAGTGCGTAAAAAAAAATTTGGACGGGTTTGTCAAAGTCACCCTGTATAAATAGGAGATATGCTGCGGGCGACAGAGTTGCGCTGCTGCGCCCATGCGCCCGCGCAGCTTCGTGGTATAATAATAATAATCGACATAACTACACTGAATGGGAAATAAATTACAAGACAGACAGCAGATGAGTAGTGTTGAGAGCAACACTATATTTTGTCACCGAAATAACCTGTTCTATTTTAATTTCAAATAGCTGAGGCTTTGGTTTTTACAAGGGCGATGCATGTTTGTTTAACCCTAAAATTAAAATCGAATGGTGTTCATCATTAGTTGATCGTGTAATATTTTAAATATATAATCACACGACATGGAAATCATTAACATACGGGCCCCGAATGTACGACATTTTATATTCGTGCGTAATATTTCAAAAAGGTAAACTTTGTTGCAAAATGTGTCACAGTGTCACAGCAACATGAAATATCTACAAAATATAGTTCGCTAAAAGCAATGGAAGCGTAAAACAAACAGTGTAAAACAATTTTATCGTTATTTAGATGCCGTTATTTTCTCAGTTCACCGGAAAATACGATCTAGGGGCATAATAAAACAAGGGTAGGTGCCCGCGGCTCGTCCCCGGGGCCGCTCGTTTGACATTCATCCCTTAATTCTTACTCGATTCCCTCCTAGGAGTAGTAAAGTGTAACAGAGTTGCAACTATATAATAAAACTATTTTCACGCATAGTGTGATCGTCCACTATTTGGACCAAATATTGTATAACCGATCGATTTTATTATTTGCATTTTGTATTTCGGAAAATAAGTAAATTTTTAACGTGGATAGTTTGCAATCATATTTAGATAAAAAAGGCAATATTTTATCTTAACTTCGTGGAACTTGAGTTTGGGGTTCGTCCAGATGATCCATTAAAACCAACTCAAAATCAAAAAATAGGTTTTTAGCTAGAAATTTTTATATATGTCAATTATATGTTTTAAATTTAATTATAATTTATGCTAACATAATCACCGTCTCACAATGTCTGGCTGTGCCAAGAAGAAGCGGCAAGAAAATCCCTAGCAGCATGTGTAACACTAATATAACCCGCCCGATTCGCTGGTCGAATAACAGAAAAAAAAAATGTTTTTCGTGAGATCCTATTTTGTTCTAAAACTATTTTTTTTTTCTAAAATAAAAGTAGCCTAAGTTACTTTTTGTTACATCAGCTATCTGCCAGTCAAAGTCCCGTCAAAATCGGTCGGCTAATCTCTGAAATCGTCAATTTCAGAGATTAGCCGAAACAGACAGACAAAAATTGTAAAAAATGTTGTTTTGTTATATGTACCGTGTATACATCCAAATGCACTTAGTAAAAAGCGGTTATTTTAAAATTACAAACAGACACTCCAATTTTATTTATTTGTAATATTTAGATGAGTCGGTTGTGTATTTTATTTAAGTCAACTGGATATAAACAATCACTGGAAGATAATTAAAGCTAGTAATTTAAATGATCTAAACTCGATAACACCGTTAGAGCGAAGTCATATCACAAAGAAGATATCCACCAATCAATAAGACCACTATAAACTACAAACCACTAATCTACTTTTTAAAACACGTTTTGAGTAAAAAAATCTCGCGAAGGACTTTTTTATTTTATACATTAACTTTGCTCGTTATTAGTAGTAGTCTATATACCGTAGTAATATACAGAAATAACGCACCATATATTCGTGAAACGAATAAAACGTATTCCAGTACAAAAAACGACTAGGTACTAGTATAAATTTTGTACAACCGAATTTAATAGCAAAAATATTACGTAGTTTGCAATTAGTTTATTCTATTCTAAGGATATATCCGTCAAATATATATTAGGGTGGGTCAAAAAATTCGACTATTTTTTTACTTTGCACTCTTAAAAATACTAGACACCTCCTTACCTTACGGCTCAACTAATGATTTTATGGGTCCGGAACCATGTGTAGGCATTCCGACTAGCCTCGTGAAAGCCACATTCAGGGATTTTGCAGACCGCAGTCAACAACAACACTGGCTGACTAGAATCGGTCTGGAACACTCCAAAAAATTTTTGGGATCCACGTACAAAGCACGAGGATCCATCTGGAACATGAGCAGGGGGCAAATACGCTACTTGCTTGGAGCCTTTACTGGGCACTTTGGAACCAACAACATGCTCATGAAGATGGGTCTAACCGCGACACCCATGTGCAGGTTGTGTGGGGAACATACAGAACGCATGGAACACCTACTGTGTACATGTGATGCATTGGCCAGGAGGCGAATGAATCTTTTGGGGGTAGGATATCCAACACCGGAAGACTACAGGCTCCTATCTCCATACCTCATTGTTAGGCTCATGAAGCAGATCTTCAAGGAGATTGGAGAGGAGTGATTGCTATCTAGGGGAACACAAAAGATCCCATTGAGTCGAAGTGTCCGAGATATTTCTCGGCCCCAAAATAAGATAAGATAAGATACCTTACAGTTTTCCATTTCTTGTTCAGTATTAGACAAAATAATTCATATCCCTCTACCAACTTATGGCGACCACCTTTGGTCTTAAATATGCCGCCATAATAACTTTGTGTTGTGTTCCAGTATTAGTGACCCAAGTTCCTGTACTTTTATAGGACAGCAGCGTGTTTGCGATGTCACTGGCGTTGCAAACACCCATAGGCGACGGTAACTGCTAAATTCTAAGCGGGCTGTCAGCCTGTCTGCTGCAGCCCTACAGCGATAAAAAAAATGGAAAACTGTAAAGTCTACTTTAAGTGCTCTAGCACCTTTCTATTAAAATTAGAAGCTCATATTTGCAGAGAATTTTCTAGAAATTTTTAGTAACCTATTTCTCAGAGTACAAAGTAATAAAAACAGTCGATTTTTTGTCCATCCTAATATACATTTATCGAACAAGGTTTGCGACACAGGCTTTTTCCATAATGCGTGGAAGAAAAGTAAAAAAGAAATGTATTTATAGCTTTGATCTCGCTCACTTCTGATCTGCTGAACATATTCCTGGTGGGTATTCAGCATGCTATTAAGAGCATAGAAATGCTTCGCTCTCAAACGATCTCTAAATGCGTAAATAATTTCTGCAGATTCTTGCGTTCTTTATGTCTGAGGTGCCACTTACTACTCTTTGGGGGGTCCTCAATTCACTGAAACTGCCGTTTCATCATTATTAAGGTAAGGTTTTTATTTAACGTGTTTGTTTGTTTTTCAAAAATATTTTCCTGTAGTTGAATACCTGTGTAATGATGGTGTTATTGACTATTTTAAATTAGGTGTATAATACACAATAAAAAATTAAATTATTGAATTATCCGTGTTAAAATAATGTTTAGAGAATTTAATAAATGAAAATATTTACACTAAATAAATGAAAATCTTTATTTTATTACTATTTTTAATGCAACAAATGATTATAAATATAGATACAACAAAAGAGTTGAGTGTTGAGACAACAGGAAGATGAAGAATATATATCCTGGATGAAATCGCTTTAAGCGATTGATTCCAGAATATATTTAATGCATACAACGTTGAAACTTCTATAAGCCTACAAAACAAATAATCAAGATTTCAGTTCGATTCCAATTATCACATGTACTCCGGACAGTTTTGTTACTAATTTACATATTATGACGTTATTGAATTGATGACGGAGGAAAATATCCAAAAGAAATATTTTATTTATTGCTGAAGAACAACAAACTGGCTGACGATTTACTTAACAGCAAGCAGTTATCATCGCCTATGGATATTTACGACACTTGGTGCATCGCAAACACGCTGCTGTCCCATAGGAGCACAGTAACCTGGCTCACTAATGCCGGAACACAACACAAGGTTATTATGGCGGCATACTTAACATCAAGGGTGGTTGCCATCCAGACGAGTATAAGCTTGACTCTCAGTTTTTTCTGTACAAAGCCTTAAGGTCCTAAGACCACATTTTTGGCAGTAATTTTGGATACTGGTGCACCCAAAAGGAACACGTTAAACATTGAAGCATAAGCTATAATCGAGTATAAGCGTATAAACTCCACGTAGCTAGTTGTTTTGACACCTTTTACCCCAAACAGGGGTTCGTTTTCTTACTCCACCCCTGCACGAAGAAAAACTACACAAAATTATAAGATCGCCGATATGAAAGTGCCTTGGCAAGCCCAACAATGGACGTTATAGGACGTTATTCAAAGAACGTTTTACATCCAACAGAGAATTTTAAATAGAAAATCAATAATAATTAAAAATTACTGTAGCGGTCAATTTTCAACCTAATTCAATATGGGCAAGTAATTTTGATTGTTCATTCGAGGACAGCTCGAATCACTCCAATATTCATTGCCTTACTGACTTATTTTCAAGTTAATACATAATTAATCAAGGGATCACTGCGAAAGGTGAAGTTATTTTTTGTTCTCGAAATGAACAATGGCGGGAGCTTCCAAGTTTTATTAGAAAAAGGGACGAATTAATTGACGAAACGCAATAAAATTGTGATGAAACCTTTTGTATCACTGTTAAATATTCAAATTTATTTTATTTGTATGACCTTAAAACGGCTTTTACTTCTGATATTGAAGTTCGTTCACTATTTGGAATCTAAATGTTCTTGTAGACTTCGTAAAGTATGCAACAGTTTTATTGGGCAATGTATTATTTTATTTTAAAAATAAGTCCAGAGAAAACATTGTTCTGTCATATGAATTTGCCTACATCCTCCTCCAAGATCCATTCTATGACTATACCGAAATTCATTAAAATTGGTTCAGTGGTTTAGGCGTGAAAGCGTAACAAACAACTCACTTTCGTATTTATAATATTAGTTAGGATTTTTATACTGAGGTTGCTTCCCCACGCTTCTCCTCATTCTTATCTTATCATGGATATCTTACCATGAAAACGAGTTTTAAGAAAACAAATGAGGAGACTATCTCTAAGGAAGACAATCTCTTGTTGAAAAAAATTATTGCCTGTGGTGTAGAGAAAATTATTTCTCTACAATAAGGAAAGAAGACTGGATTCTATGTTTAACGTGTTGCTTTTGGGTGCACCAGTTTCCAAAATTACTGCCAAAAATGTGGTCTTAGGACCTTTAGGTCTTTGTACAGAAAAAACTGAGAGCCAAGTTGTGATTGTTTAGGTTTTCCCACGATATTACTGAAAGTTCCTCACACTACCTATAGTATTAATATTTATTCTAATCAATAAAGAATATCTATGAAACGTTTTCGTCATACTGTAATTATCATTCCTTAATGCTGAAAAAAAAAGTCAATAAATAAAGAGTCAGTGTCCCAAAGTACAAGCTGTGATTGTACCTTGGGACAAAAACACAAAATCAGTTATCAATTTTTTTCCGTTCCAAAAGTTTTTTTTTCTTTATAGTTCCTTTTATGATTGTATTTTAATATTATTGAGTATGTCATATCTGAAAAATCAAAGCTACAAATCAATTGAAACATAAGTTATGGGGGTTTGAAGAAAAGTGTCCCAAGGTTACAAGGATCTCCCCTATACAGCCAGTGGTTTCTCGAATCCTGTCGAGAGCACAAACGTGGGCGTTGGCGAGGCATACCAAAAGTCCAGACATATTGCATTTATTTCACTTACGAGACAAGTTTTGTTTATTTTTATTTTATAAAACGCACGAAATCACATCACCTTTGAAAGTGTTCGTGCAACGTGCACAATGCGACAATACAGCTTTTTCAAAACGACTGAAATAAAACAAAGCTGACAGGAATTTTTTTAACTAAACATATCTTCTTCTTCCTGCCCTTATCCCATATTATATGGAGTCGGCACAACATGTTACATGTTGTAATAGTTGTGGCTTAGTTTTTACAATCAGTCGCCTACCTGACGTTAACACTTTTTTGATGAATAATCTGTCATCCTTTTTATTTAAATTATTTTTCTCGTTTAAACTTGAAAGTAGGACACAAAATTTCGTTGTCAATCATCTAACATATATATCCACAAGTGACAAATTTATTGGTTTCTTCTTGAGTAAACAACATCCTAGTGTCAGTTTGAGTGTGCAGGGTTGCATTTTTGCCGGGTCGCCGACTTTTACGGCGTCCGTGCACAATTCACATTCGACAACTACGTCTCGAGGGCTTCCAAATAGGAAATTCGCAGTGCCGAGCGTCTTCGAAAGCTCTTGATCCTGCATTCCGTTGCGCTTGAATGCAGACACAGGCAGCTTGCGCACAATGCCTCCATCTTCATATATTTCGGTGGTGGCTCACAGCAATATTTCTCTTGGCAAATTAAAGCCCTTGAAACTCGCAACTTCTTTTCACAATAATATATAACCTTCGGCGAATAACATCGTGGCAAGCACATAGGTGGATCTTCACAGCACGTTGTTGGACAAGGGGCCATTAAAATCGGATATACTGCAAATTGCTCGCAGTCTTTAGGATAAAAGCACAGCATTTTTATTTAGATTTTACTTCTTTTTCTTTTGTAAATTTCTGACAGATTTGACAAATAACTAAACAGATATGATGTCGTTTAAGTATACCCAATAACATTCAAACATTTAATATCACTAAAAATTTTGCCTTAATTGTTGATGCACTATGCCACAATTGAAGTCATTTCTAACATGACTGACTAAACTTCGTGAGCTATTATCCCCTTGATAAATTTTGATAGCTACTCGTATTTTAAAACATTTTCCTACATATATTTAAACTTATACTTCATGATTATTAAAGTAATATTCAGTCTGTTGGAGTATGAGTAGTGACATTTTTTTTATCTCGGGGAAAGCCTCTATTCTTGACGAGTTGCCCCGGCACGGGGAGGCCGAGGGATATGTGGCTCTCCGGAAAGATGTTTGGCCATCCGACTACCCACTAAAAAACCCCGCTGTTCTCCTATCGGCTACGCTCGAGCCCATGGATATGTGCCCACCCTTTGTGTCAAGGCGGGCCTCTTCTATGTTGGCGCCAGAGGCTCAGGGTTAAGAAAGACACTTTGTAGAAAGACATTTAAAAGACATTTTGTAGATTTCAATTAGTTTCTTTATATTATGTTTTATTCATTTTAGTTTATTTTGTTTAAATATTAAGAAACAAAAATAAAAGCTTTATTATTATTATTCGACATGTGTAGTTTATTCTTATTTATCTTCCTTGTATCTATGTGAAGACTCTGAAGACTGTAGAAAGCATGGTCTCGAATATAACTTCTAAAATAAATACAATACGAATTCGATATATGATTTTACGTCATTTATCATAATTTTATTGACACATTATTGTGTGCAAATAATTTGTTAACAAAATCACCGACGTCCTAATTTACGTAAAGTACCTTTTATTGATTTTCCATAAACATGTGACAGTATCTCATGTGATGGTGACTTTCATTCATGTCACATGTTTATTAGTATTTTAATATATTAACACATTTTGATATTTGTATTATAATATTTGTATTCTAATATATTAACACGTTTAGAAAATCTATTAGCATCAATTAATTTAAAGAGATATATGAAATGAGCTTAATAGCTCTCTAATAAGCAATAACATGTTACATTAACACTATAATTATAATTGAAGTATGTTAACGATATTTGGTAAAGGAAAAATCCAAATGCATTTAAAGTTAATATAAAAGACAACTATCTTTTGTGCTTTTATAACATTCTTCAAACAATATGCTATTCACCTAATGATATCAATAAATAGTATTCCGCTTGGAAAGCAACCTTCACTACACTTCTAAGGCAGATTTTTCTGAACTAGTTATTTAGTTGTTGTAAAATTTTCGCGTACGTATTGGTGGGCATGCTATTCGTTCCATAAGAGAAACACAATACTCCTTCGCGTAAACTATGTCCATTTGAAATTTTACTTAGCCCCGGCGAGACTGATGATAATTGAAACAACTATGAGAGTACAGGCGCTGGCCGGAGTGTCAGGAATGATGTAAACTCATCAAAGTTGGCATCCCCCATTCTGAAGACTGTGATGAAGTTCGAGCTGGATGTTCAGCGACAACCATTATCATCACTTCTTCCCACGCCGAGTTGTTATTCGAGACAGTATCTTAGGATGTTGCCAATGTGTTTGCAAAGACTAGGTCATAGACGGAATTATTAAGCCAAACAAAATATTGTGGACTTAAAAGAAATAGTTTAGATATGTGTGGCAGAGATGATGGAGGAGGGGCGGAGAAAGAATACTAACCTCTGCGGCCGGGGTCGGCCTGTCGTAAAAGGCGACAAAACAACCCACCCTAGCTACGTGGTAGGGCCCCAAGCCCGTCTGGATGGCGAACACCTTTGGTCTTAAGTATGCCGCCATAATAACCTTGTGCTGTGTTCCGGCATTAGTGACCCAAGTTCCTGTACCCTTATGCGACAGCAGCGTGTTCACGATGCTACTAGCGTTGCAAACACCCATAGGTGACGGTAACTGCTAAATTCTAAGCGGGCCGTCAGCCTGTCTGCTGTCCTAGAGCAATAAAAAAAAGGAGGAGCAAAGGGGCCTGTACTTACAACGACCCAACCTCATTCACACAAGCACCTATAAAGTAAGAGGAATATTTTAGAGGAATATTATTACGCGCAATTTTATTGTTGCTAGACATTATTGAGATATTGTTTATATAACATTTTTTTTATTGCTGTAGGACACCTAATAGTCTGACGGCCCACTTAGAATTTAGCAGTTACCGTTGCCTATATCCATAGGCAACGTTTGCAACGCCAGTGGCATCGCAAACACGCTGCTGTTTGATAAGGGTACAGGAACTTGGGCCACTAATGCCGGAAGACAACACAAAGTTATTATGGCGGCATACTTAAGACCAAAGGTAGTCTCCATCCAGACGAGCTTGAGGCCCTACCACGTAACTACAGTGAGTTGTTTTGTCGCCTTTCACGACAGGCCGACCCCGGCCGCAGAGGTCAATATTTTTTCTCCGCCCCTGCACGGATAAAAACTAAAACACAGATAACTGAATATGGAAGAATAGTTAGTATATTTATCATTAGTATAATATTAAATAATCTGAGTACTAAACATAGATCACAAGTACATAGACTAGCAAGATATTTGAGTACATAGACTATTCATAATCATCCAGATTCGAGACGTAAATCGAATCTGTGTCTCTTGTATACGTTTCGGATATATCCTAAAATATATATATATATATATATATATATATATATATATATATATATATATATATATATATATATATATATATATATAATGCCGGAACATACTGCTAAGTTTGTGTATGGACATGTGCGTAACGAAACACGGTTGTTAGCATATTGGTTTAATTATAACATTAACTTAACACTTAAAGTACAATAACCTATATTTATTGTAACATCCTCTTGCACGTTTCTTACAAACAAATCACTTTTTTAAAAGATTGGCGTTTTATATCCTACTACAAGAGGCTGTACGACCCGCGGTTCTCTTATGGAGCAAATTTATACGGATATTACATCCTCCCCATCAATCCCGCGGCCATTCTTCCAAACCCCATGGGATTTTGGTGTATTCAATCACGGGCTTTGCTAAACGTGTCGGTTCACCCATTGAGGGTTTCGTTTATTTATGTAATACAAGAGATCCCCACGGTCAGAAACTGATATTTATGTTTCGATCGGCTCTTGGCGATCATAAATATGTGTACCGAATAAGTCTTTTTAAAGGTGGATTTCTGTAAACATTCAAATGGCCCACCAGATAGCATGGGCATCATCGCCTATAAATTTTTGTCACATTAGACGCATTCCAAACACTTTTTAAAGAATATTCAAATATCTTGTAACTCTAAGACTAAGGTAACGCATGTAATCAAGCTGATTCAAAATTTGTAACAAATATAAACTTTAAAAAGTTAAAATTATGTATCGATTTTGTTAACTAAATTAGGCATACCTTTTGCTTTTCATAATTCAAAGGGTGGCACTCGGAGTTTTAGCTGGTATACCGATGCGACCACTATCACAACTCAGTCAGGAACAAAAAGGTTACCGCGGTTGTTAACAATGGAGCTAGCATAACCTCTAGCTTATACTCCGATATGGTACTAGTATAAAAAAGTATTATTACATTGTTTTCATTATAATAACATTTGGATGAGGTTGGTGTAATTATATTGTAATTTTCCTTTCATAACCTTCTAAATGGAAAATAACAGAAGACTACACGAGTTTCCTTTCGTGCCTACGGTAATAGAATTCGCAAATAACAGTTCCCCCACGTCTAATTGATTGTTATTTCCATCAGAACGTAGTTTATTGTACATTAAGAGACGAACAACGAAGTTTTACGAGCGGTGGAATACCTTTATATAGCTACTTATTTGCTAAAAGTGGTGGAATAGTGTGAGATTGCATATTGGGCCACTATTTCTCTTAATCAGCAAGTAGTAATTGCTCAATATTATGAACATTTTTATTTCCTTGCCTAAATGTGGGTAGTAAATTATTTTATCGGCTACCCTCATGTCTGTGAAGTAATGTTCGGTACGGTAGGAGAGGACGCCATTGAAAAGCCTGACTAGTTTGTTGCGTTCCGCGGCCTCGGCATTCAAAGCCTGCGAAGGAATGCTGGGACAGTTTTAGCAGTAGTACCAGCGACATGCGTCCCCCACCCTAGAGAAAGCGGACGTACAGACGCGTTACACGGAAGTACCACACTAACCCGCCGGCTCTCCCACGAGAAGGGGGCGCCAGGCATTTCCACCTCCCAAAAAACGGAGAGGACGTCATATTATCTGTCATCATTGGATAAATAGAAAAAACATCGTGTACCCTCAATGTTTGTGTTCTTAATCTTTGTTCTAATTTAATTATATTCTAATTCTATATACCAATATACTAGGAGTGTTCAATGAAAAGTGATAATGAGTATGATGCAATAATCTTTTATTAAATGTTATTTTATTTTTCGACGTAGTCGCCTTTCAGGTATGTACTCTATTTATATTATATCTCTTTTCTAAAGCTAAAATTATCTTTTTATAAAATTCTTCCTCTTGATCCCTTAAAAAATCGTGTACCGCAGTGACTACTGCGTCATCGTCTTCAAATTTATGGGCCCTGAGATGTTCCTTTAACCGCGGAAATAAATAGAAATCACTAGGAGCTAGGTCCGGTGAATATCGAGGATGTTTCATCAATTATGTATCAGTTGTGTATAATGTTATGGACACTTCCTATAGAAATCTTCATTTCTTCTGCTATAAAACAAACAATAACACGACGATCCGCCAAGACAATGTTTTCAACTTTTTTAATCATTTATTTAGTCACTACCGATGTGGGGCGACCCGTGCAGGGGTCCCGTGCGGGGGTCATCATTAATGTAAGTTCTTCCTCGCTTGAACTCAGCACACCAACGCGCAACCGTAGATGGAGGAGCATGAACCCCTAATGTTGCTCTCTCTCAAGTCTTGATTTACCAGCTCCGTAGTAAATTTTTTCAAGCAGAGATATTTTGTTAACGCGTGAACTTCAATTTTATCCATTTATAAAAACACGTTCCAACACGACGTAAACAAATTACTTCTATTTTCAAAAAACAAAAGAGAATTGATTGCTTTTTTATTATTATTATTATATCTAATGTCTGGCCTATGCTTGCCAGTATTTTTTTTCTTTCCAAAGAGAATGTATAGCATTATCATTATTCATTCAACACCCCTCGTATGTTCTAATTTAATATCTTCACATGTGAAGGTTTTTACACTTAGTTGTAATTGCAAGCGCATGACTGGTTTCGTGTGTAGTTTTATTACAAATTGCATTTAGAAACAGTCCGGAATAAGGAAATTAAAATATTTGTAGAGCTTATGTCTTTCTGGTGTAGAGGCCGATATTAAATTATACAACTTTTTGCCATCTTATGTATACATTCCCGAGAGACTACGCTTTCTCAACAGTCATTAAAGTGCAACGCATTTATTATATTTCATGTACTTTTATGTAAACATATAATAAAATAAGGTAATATATTATGTTTTAATTTCCAAAGATAACGATATATAAGTAATGAGGTAGTTCTATAATTTTTGCTGAAGGTCTACTATTTTTTTATTGTCTTCTTTTTTACATGAGAATGTTTTTACTTTATATCTCAAAGTTTTTTTCACATTGCAGATATTGTTTTGACAACGATGATATATTAGTATGTAAGTTTGAAATGAGTGCTGTATGATCATAGTTAAAGAAAATAAATAAAGGTCCTCACTTGGGGCAAAAAAGAAATTATAGATTTCAACAGATTATGAAAGATTATATAGTAACTAAAGTTAGTACTTAAAATAAATATCTACTTTAAAGTGTTAAGCACAATGTGGTTGCCAATAGAGTAGCAATATTTTTATAGCCTTTGTGAGAAAATCTTTGATAGATTGCGACCTAATATGGACCGGCAATGCGGAGCTGGCTACGGGCCAACAGATGAAGCGTGGACTCTTCATACGAGAGTAGGTTCAGCATGTTTCGAAAAAATTTGAACATCTGATGAGAGAATAAAATATGGCTATTCATCTCCATCAAAATATTCGTGGCAAATTTCAACCTTTTAATATATAAATTATAGATGAACCGAAGATTTTTTTTATTTGTAATATATATTTCACATATCCGAAACTCGAGAGAAACCCAGGTTGGATTTGATTCTCAATTATATTTTCATTTAATAATTATTCCTGTTACGTATTTAGCACAATCAATTTACCACGAATATTTCCTAGTATCGAGTTAATCGTATCTAAGCAAATGCATTGCCACCCCTATTCCACGACGACGCTGCCATCTCTCGATTCGTTCATTCAAAATATACGTTGCGCACGCGTCCCGTCGATTTCCGTTGTTCTATTCCAATATTTCAAGAAATTAACTAGCGCAATCGAAAGTAGTTCATGCCAGTGCCTCCTACAGCCATAATCGAAGAGCCCCAGCAGCACGAAGACCGAGGGAAGTAGTCGTGCATTTGTGTTATCGAGGTTCCATTTCCGATACCGAACAATTCCATTACTTATTCGGTCTAATGTACATAATTACCACATACCGTGCAGGGGCGGAGAAAGAATACTGACCTCTGTGGCCGGGGTCGGCCTGTCGTAAAAGGCGACGAAACAACCCTAGCTACGTGGTAGGGCCCCAAGTCCGTCTGGATGGCGGCCACCTTTGGTCTTAAGTATGCTGCCATTATAAACTTATGTTGTCTTCCGGCATTAGTGACCCAAGTCCCTGTACCCTTATTATGGAATAGCAGTGTGTTCGTTATGCCACTGGTGTTGCAAACACCCAAAGGCGACGGTAACTGCTAAATTCTAAGTGGGCCGTCAGCCTGTCCGCTGTCCTACAGCATTAAAAAAACGTACCGATGGCGAATAAAAATCTTGTGAGGTGAGGTTACTTGCATACCAAATTACCCAACTGTGTAACTAGTTAATCTGCGTTAAATAAATGAATAAAAATGTGGGTGTAATATTTAAGGGATGTCACTTTTTACCATTTCAAAAGATTATTGTGGAAATAAAAATTACATACAGAATTACAATAACGGATGCAACCAACAATCAACGCACATTTATTTTTTTCAAATCTACAGATTTGACAGACAGAAACGTTAGTTCTGTGGCATTCAAGTCATCAACGATTTCCAATATTATCCAAGAAAGTAAAATTGGGAAAGGGTCTATTTTAAATTTAGTGGGTTAATGTTCATTATTCTTTAATCAAAGTTTTCTTCTTTCTTTCAGCCTTCCTCAACCATTTTGGTGTAGGTCTCCTCCAATTTTTTCTACTCATCGCGACATTGAGCTTTCTGGATCCAATTTGAACCAGCAACCCTCTTTATATCGTCCTTTAATCAAAGTATTATCAATGAATAATGAAATCATAAAAAAATAAGAATATAAATATTAATTATTATAATTAAATGTTTAAGATAAGCGTAGCTTAAGGAAGTTTGTAAATTCCTATCAAATGGTCACCGTAGTGGGACATATTAAGATGTTATTTACAAAATTGTCGGACTAGCCTCACTCGGGTTACCTGAGGGCATGAGTGCATACGATATTGAAATTCTTAAACATCCGCGTGTTTTTATAGATATACTGGAACCATTCACACAGCGCCATCTAGCCCCAAAGTAAGTCGCATAGCGCTTGTGTTATGGGTACTAGACAACTAATATACTTCTTCTTCTTCCTGTCCGTATCCCAAACTATGTGGGGTCGGTACATGTTCTCTCCTTCCACTCTCCTCTATTAGCTGTCATCTGAACATTCACAACTTTATTAACCATATCATCTTTTACACAATCCATCCATCTTTTCTTTATTCTACCATCCTCCTTGTTAGATGGCACTCCTCTCTTCGCATTATATGGCCATACCAGGCTAACCTATTACTTTTCAGCTTCTCAATCACTGGCGCTACTTTCTAACTTCCCCTAATATACTTATTTCTAATTTTATCCCTTTTTCTAACTCCACTCATCCATCTCAACGTCGTTTATATATGATACAACAATATATAAATAAATACATAACACTGTATTTCAGTGGGCTTATATAATAATAATATCCGAATGACCGAGCTTTGCTCGGTATTTTTATAAATTGTGTTTTTTGGAAATTAACAATTGATATTCTTAGTCTATCCATAAAGCAAACACTCATTGACTTCGTGTTACTTAACAACGCCATCTGCTGGAATAGCTTTGGTGTTGTTGTGTCGTTAAAGCAATTT
This sequence comes from Malacosoma neustria, assembly GCA_963693495.1. NCBI lineage: Eukaryota > Metazoa > Arthropoda > Insecta > Lepidoptera > Lasiocampidae > Malacosoma > Malacosoma neustria. The sequence continues at coordinate 16,480,199 of OY856381.1, forward strand.
AAAAAAATAGTATTATTATTCGCCGATAGATGTCAGGAAGAGTCATTTTTCAGTTTAAATTGGGACTACTCAAACGCCACTTTTTGACATTTTCTAGAAATGATTCCTAGCTAGATCGATTTATCGCCCCCGAAACCCCCCGTATACTAAATTTCATGAAAATTGTTTGAGCCGATTCCGAGATTCCAATTATATATTATATCTAATTGCTCGTTTATAGATATAAGATAGTAATAAAATATCGGAATCGATTTGTTTGTATAGTTTTTAAAATTGGTTAAAAAAAATATAGTCATTTTACCTCTAATTAATACTCTTTAACATCCTAATTTCCTTCTTATGAGTGTTTTGTGGTCGTTGCATACGAAGTTTTTGTTTCCGAAATAGGCTGCATTGACTTAGAAGCAGAAAGCTGCCTCAAAGAGGTACAAGAAAATTTATGAATTTTAGTGTTTCAAGGTTAAGTTTCTTAATATAATTAATTTGGCTAAAATTCCCAGAATTGATACTCATTCAACCGAAAAATGTTCATCGTGAATCGATTGATATTAAATATCGATCAAAATTTAATGAACGGGGATATATCGAAATGCTTATTAAAAATTCTCATGATATACGGCGATGAACAACATTGGTTGAACACTAAGGGAGTAAGTAATTTAAGATTGTCTCGTAAATATATCTAAATTTGCATCTCTTCTGCATGCAATGATCTTTCATCTTTCCCTTTGTGGCTCCGCACTCTGATCAACATGACAGGTCATATACTTATGAAACTTATATACTTTTCTTTTATGAATATCATCATCCATTACGCTACGAAGTTTGTCCGACGTCATCTTCGTTCATTGCTTGCGTTTTCAATTTTGTTCCACATGTCTCTTACCTATAGGGCACCGACCATCAATCTTGATAAGGTTATCAAGCTCTAAAGGGTGGCCCACATAACAGTACCCATCTTTAGACTTGTTTATTCCGATGATCCTGGGTAACTTTAAGATCACAATTTAATAATTGCAACTAATGTTTGGTTCAATTTATTTTCATTCCTCTGAACGTATTAAATGGAGTTTCACTACTTTCTCCTCTCATGTATACATGTGTTTAGCAAATAGTTTTCAACATTTTTTCTACTTTTACTGGGCTTATAATTATGGTGGATGTGTGGAGTGACGCGGAAGGACCGCGTTAGGAACTCTCGCATTCGCAGCAGTCTTCATGTCCGTGACATTGCGGATAAATTGCAGGAGTGTCAACTTCGCAGGTATGGCCACGTTTTTTTTTTTTTTTTTTTTTTCTTAAAGCTAAGGCTGTCATCGTCTCAGACGACCAACGACAGCGACACCGGGCGGAAAAGGCATTCCGACCCCGTGGGAGCGGGGTCGATCAGCCGTGGCAGCGTGCTCAGGGCGCGTCTCCTGTGAGGCGCGCTCCCGGCTCGAACGCTGCATGGGGATATTTGATAGCAGCCACGAATGGCAAGAATACTATTAATTGGGGACTATCGGCTCCACCGGTGAAGCCGATCCTATTCTAATCTACTACCGTTTCGGAGTGCTTATAGCTGGGGGAGAAGAAACGGCGAAAGAAACTCCCCCGCAACACATCTATTCTACGTGTATTTATGTACTGTGTGGGTTGTGTACGTCTACAGGCTATGGGGGGCGGAAGGCATCCCTAAACCTGTTTCGTCGGGCTGGTCCATGCCGGACTGGACGGGATTGCGTCCGCGAGAGCATTCGCTTCAGCGTCCTAGAAATGAGGTCGCGTCTATCCGTGAGCACGTTACGCGGGCGGCGACGTGCGTGGGGTGCTCGGCGGTTGGGCGTGTAATTGACTGTCTCCACCACCAGTGGATTGGGATGGTGGGGAGCGAGACCGAAGAAGGATCGCGAAAGGGATACCATATACTCCTTCACGGGAAGGAGCTCCAGGTCGCGGTGAAGGTCCGCGTTGCGCATGTAAAGTGGCGCTTGGACTGCCATGCGCAAGAACTTATTCTGCAGCCGCTGCATCGAGTTGATGTAGCATTTGCCGGCATGGGCGAAGACTACGCTCGAGTACGTCATGATCGGTCGGATGCAGGTTTTGTAAAGTGTCACCTTATTCCTAAGGGACAACTTACTCTTCCCGCATATCATTGGGTAGAGGCGACCAAGCACAAAGTGTGCTCTGTTCCTTACCGTCCTGATGTGTTTGCTGAAGTACAGGCCTCTATCTAAAGTGACTCCTAGGTATTTGACCTCGTCAACCCAAGGGATGACGCGGTCAAATAGCTGTATGGGGAGGAGAGAGTGCCGCCTCGTGCGGGTCGGCCGACTCTCATTTTGAGTGCGGGGGCCGCGAGCGAACATGATCGCTGTCCTCTTGTCCGGATTCAACTCGATCCGCCAAGTGCGGAACCAGTTGCCCAGCGTCTCAACCGCCGTGTTGAGACGACTGCAGATCCGATATTGACTGATATCGGAAGTGAAGAGGGCGGTATCATCTGCGTATAAGGCGAGATGTACCTGTGGGGTACGGGGCATGTCGCTGGTGTACAGCGTGAAAAGTAGGGGGGACAGAGCCGAGCCCTGGGGGACTCCGGCTCTGATGGGGTGGAGAGATGAGCGCGTGCCCTCCACTTTGAAGCGGAAGCTCCGATCAAGGAGAAAGTCTCGTAAGATGAGCACGAGTCTATCCGGCACTCCTAGTTTGTACAGCTTGTAAATCAAGCCGTTGTGCCAGACCTTGTCGAAGGCTTTCGCCACATCGAAGAAGACAGCACCCGTCTTCCAAGGTTTGGAGGCGCGATTGAAGTTCGCGAGCACGTGCTCCGTGATGCGGAGCACTTGCTGGGGGCACGAGTGTAGGGCTCGAAAGCCGAACTGCTCGTCGGGGATCAGCTTATTTTCATAAGCGAAGTCTCTGAGTCTGCTCAAGAGGAGGCGTTCGTACAGCTTGCCCAGCGCGCTGAGCAAGCTGATCGGGCGGTAGCTGCAGGGTTTCGCAGCGGGCTTTCCTGGTTTTCGGATGCCGATGACGTCGGCTTCCTTCCAGGCGGAGGGAAAGGAGCAGTTTTCCATGGCGGCATTGAAGATGCTCACCAGAATCATCAACAGATGTATAGGGAGTAGCTTGAGCAGCTTGTTGGGGATGCCGTCGGCTCCGGGAGCTTTCCGGGGCCTGAGGCCTTTTATTAGGTCCTGTACCTCTTTTACCGTGACAGGCTCGAGTGAGTCTTCCGCGGGAAGAGAGGATCTCCGTTCGACCTCGGCGTCCACCTCGCGCAGGTGGGCCGGGTCGACGTGCGCGGTGTTGGGGGAGCATTGCTCCCTGAGACTCTCGGCGAGACACTCCGCCTTTTCGTCATCGTCAAACGCGACAGTGTTGTCGGGTTTTTCGAGAGGCGGCATGGACGAGAGGGATTCCGCTTTCAGCGATCTCGCCAACCTCCAGTATGCCTGGTGCGTTGGGGAGATCTCCGAGAGCAGGCTCTCCCAGCGTTGGTTCCTGAGCTCCTGAATGCGGGCTTTCACTTCCCGATGAAGTGAACGAAAGGCGACTCGGTTTTCCTCTGATGGGAAGCTGTCATAGGCTCGGGCGGCGGCTCTCTTCCTCCTCAGCAGCTCCCTCGCGTCCCTCGGGAGCGCAAATCGGCCGTCCCCGCAAGGGACTTGCCGAGTGGACTCCCGAACGACGTTTTGGAGGTGGCCGGTGAGGGCTTCGATCGCCCCTTCCGTGTCCTGAAGGGTCCTAATGGGGGCTGGGGCCTGCTCAGGGTCAGCGAGTCCTCCGCGTTGGAGTGTGTCCCTGACCCTGGACCAGTCAGTGATTGACTTGGTCTGAGGCGTCTGGTCTGGCGAAGGGCCTAGTTTAAGGACGACCGGGCGGTGATCCGAGTCGATGTCGTCTAGGGATTCGATTGAGCGGAACTGGAGGGACACGCCCTTCAGTAGCGCCAAATCGAGAACGTTGGGCGAGCCTCCGGTGGCCCGATTATACGGGTACCGGGTGGGCGCAATGGGGGCTAGGATGCCGAAAAGCAACTCGTCAGAGTGACGAAGGAGGGTCCTGCCGTTAGGGTTGGAGCTGGAGCAGTTCCAGCTAGTATGTTTACAGTTTAGGTCGCCGGCGATGATAACCGACGGGCCTAGACTGAAGAGAGATGCAAGCTCCGCTTGAAGTAGCGGCCGATTGCAAGAGAGATACGCGCAGACGATGACTATGGGCTGATGGCCTGCCATCGCTAATCTGCAGGCAGAAACTTCGAGATTGTCTAACGGAGGCACATTTACTGGGGAGCAGTGCAGTGACCTCTTGTAGTAGATGAGCGTGCCTCCCCGAGGGGATGGCCACGTTTTACGGCAACCGGCTACTTATGTGGGGAATAAATGTCTGGCCATGCCGCCTCCGCCGGGCCCCGGCAGAAGGGGTAGACTCAAAAAGCGCAGGCTTGACGTCGTAAAGGTTGATATGCATGCCAATGAACTAACCAGGGGCAGGGTTTTTATCCGTGCAGGGGCGGAGAAAGAATACTAACCTCTGTGGCCGGGGTCGGCCTGTCGTAAAAGGCGACAAAAAACCCACCCTAGCTACGTGGTAGGGCCTCAAGCCCGTCTGGATGGCGATCACCTTTGGTCTTAAGTATGCCGCCATAATAACCTTGTGTTGTGTTCCGGCATTAGTGACCCAAGTTCCTGTACCCTTATGGGACAGCAGCGTGTTCGCGATGCCACTGGCGTTGCAAACACCTATAGGCGACGTAACTGCTAAATTCTAAGCGGGCTGTCAGCCTGTCTGCTGTCCTACGCAATAAAAAAAAACCACCAGAGATGCCAAAGATCGTGTGCAGTGGAGAAGAAAAGTCGGAAAGCGGACCCCGGGCACCGAAGCGAGAGGTTGGCCTGCAACCGGGATTCAACGCTAAGATGACGATGACGATGACTAGGTTTATAACTATACGATCCTTGAAGAGACTAATATAAATTAAAAGCGACAAATTATAAAATCTCGTATATTCGTAACGCCGCAGACATAACTGAAATATTTTTCCGTATATTTACAAAGATGAATGTTTTAGAGAGCACTCCCATGTAGTGTTCAGATGTCTACTGAAACGAGCAAGTTGACGGGGCAAACAAGTTTGTTGATCTCAACGAAAAATATTGGATTTCGAATATTTGGGGTTGACAGATTGTAAACAACTAAATTACATTTACCCGCAAAATCCATTCTATATTTGGACATTTTCCTCGAAGTAATGTACTACATGTTTTTTTTAATGTACTTACGTATTTCGGCTGCAATGGAGCAACTGCGAGGTAAATTAGCAATTAGTCAATAAAATCTAATTTTGATTTTGATTTTTTTAAGCAGTTACCGTCGCCTATGGATGTTTGCGACGCTAGTGGCACCGCGAACTCGGTACTGTCCCATAGGGGTACAGAAATCTGGGTCACTTATACCGGAACACAACTCAAGGTTATTATGATGGCATACTTATAGGCCAAGCGTGGTTGCCATGCCAACGGCCTTGGGGTCCTACCGCGTAGCTAGGATTGCTTTGTTGCCTTTTACCACAGGCCAATTTTGGATTATAACTCGTCAATATCAGTATCTTTTGATGTCAAGATGGGTGCATAAACAACTACCACATTGAGACGACAGGGTTTCGTATTGATCCTCAACGTTAATATGCCGTCACTCACTGAGCTATAGCCTAGGCTAGGTGGTAGCACCGAACTGTTGATTTCAGCCGCCACAGACAAAGCTACACCATTCTTACTTTCTTTTTCTTAGCCCGAAAAGTGGTATTGTAAAAGCCTCATTTCGACTGGCTAAAGACAGGCAACGATTCCAGAAGTTGGTAGCCAACCTTCACTAGTTGGAGAGGCACTTGAAGAAGAAGAAGAAAAGCCTCATCATCATCATCAACTTAGCGTTGAATCCCGGTTGCAACCCAAACTCTCGCTTCGGCGCCCGGGGTCCACTTTCCGACTTTTTCTTCTCCACTTCGCACGATCTTCACCATCTCTCTTGTTCGGTCCATTGGCACGCATATCAACCCCTATGACGTAGCCAGCACTTTTTGGGTCTACCCCTCCTGCCGGGGTCTGGCGGTGGCGGCATGGCCATACATTTTTCCCCACAAAAGTAGCTAGTTGCCGTAAAACGTGGCCATTCCAACGAAGGCGGCACTCCTGCAATTTATCCACAATGTCACAGACATGAAGGCTGCCGCGAAATCGAGAGTTCTTAACGCGGTCCTTCCGCGTTACTCCACACATCCACCGCAGCATATTCATCTCCGTGACTCGCAGTGCCTGCTTGTGTAGTTCCAGCACCGGCCACGCTTCACATTCGTATAAAAGGACATTGGTATTGTAAAAACCTGACACACGCATATGAGTTTCTGTTATCCCCAAGATCTTTAGATTATAGTGTTATTCCTCTTTGTCGATAACCTCTTTTTTTCCAGGTTGGAGCATTCCTCGGACATTCCAGGTCCCTATTCTCATCTTCTTACAAAATTTTGCTCGATGATCTACTGTTACGTCACCAGTAGTATTCTCTCTGCACTGGGCATAGTGAGCCATGGCAGCGTGGCCAGTAGCATATTTCACACCGTGTGATCTAGAATCGACATGGCGCCGGGAGGTAGCCGGATGGCATACATTCGCATTCCGTTCCTGATTAATTTCCCTTTGTGTTTTCCCTTTGTCTTCTGTACCGCAGTGTGTTGGCTGGGGTAGCCAGTGCACCCTACTGCCGACATCTGACCTCCGGTGTAAGGTAGTTAGGTATACATACCTAACTACAGGACCTCCTTACTCACGTCTGCTTGTCGACCTATTTTTCCAAGGGATTGGTCACCACAATCTCAACAATTCGACGTAACAGCGTTCACCGCGGGTAGGTGGGAGTGGAGATTGGTATGGAGAAGCTACATGGTTGTTCTTGTTAGTCAACCATATATTGTGTATCACACATCCTAGAACTCCAAAAAGAAACAAGTGATGGCAAATAATATATAATAAATAAGTATATACGAGTATACTTTATTTTAATCAATTTTAATATATACATGATGTTCCAAATTGAGTCGTTTATTCATTCAATATATTCGTATATGAAGTTTTGAATATTAAAGAGCAAAGAACTGCTCTGCATGCAGATCACACAGATCACGTATAATGAAGATATTATGCACAAAATTTTATAATAATGATTACAAGCTGAATTAAAATTTTTGGGGATAAATTACGTGTTTTTTATATTTCAATATTCGTCTATTTTACAACCGGTGGCTTAGCTTTGATAATATAGTTTTAAGTAAAATCTTAACTTTAAGCTCCATATTTTAATAAATAAACTTTAAGTTTTTTTTCGCTTTATATCCACATAATTTATTTTAAAGAAGCAAGATAACTCGTTTGTAGAAAAACAAATCTTGAATCCGTGCAGGGGCGTAGAAAGAATACTAACCTCTGCGGTCGGAGCCGGCCTTTTGTAAAAGGCAACCCACCCTAGCTACGTGGTAGGGCCTCAAATCCCATCTGGATTGCGACCACCTTCGGTCTTATGTATGCCGCCATGATAACCTTATGTTGTGTTCCGGCATTAGTGACCCAAGTTCCTGTACCGTTATGGGACAGCGTTGCAAATACCCATAGGTGACGGTAACTGCTAAATTCTAAGCGGGCCGTCAGCCTGTCTGCTGTCCAACAGCATTAAAAAAAACATATTGGGAGTTTATGTCGTTTTACACGGTTTTGTCGGGAACCAATATTCCTTGTAAATTGAGGGTTAGATGTATTTGTCAATATTAATTATACCAATAGCTACTTTTTGACATAAATTAGGTGAAAACAAACAGTGAAAAAACCCTTTTTTTAGATGTGTAAATGCACCACGCACATACCGTCGCGTGGGAATGGATGGCGGGTAGTGTCGGATGTAGGATGCACGTCGCTGGTATACCCAATAAACCCACCCTGGTGTTCTTTCGCTCACCTTGAACACCGTGGTCGCAATACGCAGCACTTTTGCGGTCCTCTTTAACGCGGGGGAATAATGAGACCCCGGCATCTTCTTCCTCGCGTAGGGGTGAGATGCCCTCTCGTGTCTTTGCGGAAACAATTAGCAAACCCTAGTTAACAGTAATCCAACCTTACACCCAGCACAAATATCTACGCTCAACCTAATTAAGTTCATCCAAGTTACGTGACCCTATAAGTTATAATTTTTCTGATCCTCATAATTGCCCTTCTCGAAAAGTTTCCAGACTGTCATATTTAGGGCGCACACACGACTACACATATTTACAGTAAGAAGTACTGACCTAGAATAATTTGTATTGGAATTTATGCTCGTTACAATATATCTGATTTGCCATAAATATTCAGTCTATCTAAACCCACTCTGTTACGTTTGCAAGAATCTATTTTATAGATATATTTAAGTCAATTAGAAAGCCAATTTTATAAATCTATCATAATGCCAGCCATGTTATACCAGAGGCGTATTGTAATGCATAGAATTTTGAGATGGATGTATGGAGTGACAAAAATGGATAAGGTGAGAAATGAGTATATAAGGGGATATCTGAAAGTAGCACGTATAAATGATAAATTGAGAGGAAGGAGACTGATACGGGCATGTAATGAGAAGGAATGCCGATCACATTACTGGAAGAATGTTAAACCTGAAAGTAAAGAGGCAGATCAGATGTACCGGAAAGTAATTACCATTTTTGTCGGAAGAAAACTACGTAATTTTCAATAAAATGGATAATTTTATTTATTCCAAGTCTTCTTTTTGGCAATTTATGGATGCCAAAACAAAAAAAACTGTTTGTCCTTTGAACAAAAACATTCATCGAGCCATTTTATAACTTCTTCGAAATTGGAGAAGTGCTACTTTACAAGTGCGTGTCCGACCGATATGAGGGTTTGTGAATGAACAGATAAAGAATACTAGAACAGAATAAAATGGAAGAATGAAACATATTGTGCCAACTCTAAATGATTTAGTCAAGGCCAAGCTAATGAATTTAGTTCTTCCAGCCCGACGCAATAGGTTTAGGGACGCCTTCCGCCCCCCATAGCCTGTAACCGTACACAATTACACATTACAGAAATACACGTAGAATAGATGTGTTGCGGGGGAGTTTCTTTCGCCGTTTCTTCTCCCCCAGCTATAAGCACTCCGAAACGGTAGTAGATTAGAATAGGATCGGCTTCACCGGTGGAGCCGATAGTCCCCAATCAATAGTATTCTTGCCATTCGTGGCTGCTATCAATTATCCCCATGCAGCGTTCGAGCCGGGAGCGCGCCTCACAGGAGACGCGCCCCGAGCACGCTGCCACGGCTGATCGACCCCGCTCCCACGGGGTCGGAATGCCTTTTCCGCCCGGTGTCGCTGTCGTTGGTCGTCTGAGACGATGACAGCCTTAGCTTTAAGAAGAAAAAAAAAAAAAGAATTTAGTTCTATGGAATTACCCTAATATATTGAAAACTATCCAGTTGAAGCCATATATAAAGCTAGGTATATATATTAGTTATAAATACAACGCAAATATACAAGCTATACCCAACGTTAGCATCTAGTTAATCGCATTTAAGCAAATCCATTGCTACCCCTATTCTACGACGACGCTGCACACTCGCGATTAATTTTTTTTTCCAAAAACGCGTCGGTTTCGTCGGTTTCCACGATTTCCGTTGTTCCATTCCAATATTTCTAGAAACTATAGTTCTTGCCAGTGCTTCCTACAGACATAAACGAAAAGCCCTAGTAGCACGAAGACCAGGTAAATGGTAGTATGTATTTTCACAATTCCACTCCTGAAACCGAACGCCATAAACCAAAATTAAAAAATAAACCAATAATATTATAAATAATAACCACCAGTGTTGCTTTAATAAATCGCCTGTAGACACAATTCAAATACGTCAAAAACATTTAGTGCCCGCTCATGAAAACAATGCGGACGTAACAATGCGTTTGATATTTAATTTTTTTCATATTCGTCGAATAATGTTATTATTTGCTTCAACAAAATACTGAGAGCATAGATATTAACTATCATGCTTTGCGCACTATTACGACGTACTATGATCAAAGGATTGATGAATACTTAAAAACTCAATTTAAAATCCACATTAATATTATAAATTTGAAAGTAACACTGTCTGTCTTTTCCATTACGTTTTACGCCTAAGCCGCTGAGCCAAGTTTGATGAATTTCGGTATATAAATAGATTGGTCTTTGGAGAAGGAGATAGGCTATTTTTGTGGCGAAAATGAAACATGAAGGGGGTGAACATTATAAAGTTCTGTTTTTTTTTCTTTATATGACAGAACAACGTTTTCTGAGACAGCTAGTATTGTATAAAAATATTAATATATAGTATATTAAATTTGTATTGTATAAATAACTCGCATTTAAATCTAGTTTAGACAAATACAAAGCATATTTCGATTGGACTATATCTACTGTGGAAAAAGACGTATCAAGAAAAAGTACTGTAGGAAAGCTTCTCATAGTAATAACATCCTATAACAATACTCTATCAACAGGATGGCGAGCTTTAAAGTTAGCTAAGGGCTTTAAAATAGTTCTTTAAAAAGAATTAACCTTTGTATGATGATCTTAAATGTTTAAATTGTAATAAAGTTTATTTATTAACATACCTTACAAACATAATTATTACAAATATAATATGTTAAGTCTGACTATGAAAATTCCTGAAGGGGGTTTCGGGGTGGTAATTAAACTATCCGTACTCTTCATTGTTATTAACGTGTGTTAGACGCGGTGCGCGTGAGTCACAGACACGACAGTGTGCGGTAAAAAAACGAACGTAACTGACTGTCGGACATGATTTTGAAAACATGCTTTTAATATTTATAATGAAGTATTTGAAACATTTTTATACAAAACGGAGAAGGGTTCATAGCGTGACCAGCGCACGTATAAATATAAATTAAATACTTGACGTAACTTCTGTTTCTCATTATTCTACTCCGTATTTTATTTGCCTCGACGTTATTCACATCCACAGATTTTAATATTCATTCGACCCACTTTATTTTGAACATTGCTTTTTAATATTCTAAATATTGAGTTTGTATTCCACAATTTTTTTGACATATGCCTTCATACCAGCACTGAAAGGTCATATTTAAATATTTATCGCTCATGTTTCTGACATACCTTAATTATATCTAACTTTAATTATTGTTTGAAAACAAGTGAGTGATGAATGTATAAATCTTTCAACATGAATATTTTTTCCAAATCATGATCGTCCAGTATATTCAAGAAATAGCAAGAAATTATTATTAATATCTCTAGTTTCAAGAACGAAATGTTTCCGGATGCAAAACGTCTTGTTATTGTCTTCCTATAATTTATTATTTTTAGTATATACAATATTAAGTACGAGCTACTAATGATACATTATTGTATGGATTTCATACAATGAAATTCTAATATTAATTACTTCCATTGTTTGATGTTTATTAACAGCTATTATTAAGTGTTGTCATCTAACTCGGTCATGAAGCCAACGTTTTGAGAAAATTTATCAGAGGGTCGTCTACAACCCATAATATTTGTATTTTAGCATATATTTTCAAATTTAAATGTTAACAGAACGAGATATACTTCATTTCAAACTAGTCTTTGACTTCAAACTATTTTTCACATCAGTGATTCTATGGTACAGTAAGTATACTTTCCAATTATTCTTATTTAATGGTGTGCTTTTATATCATTATATACGAAAGGTAGCGACGGTAAAATCGAAACTGTGATCCCGCAGGCGTTTTGAGGTGGCCAATCAAAGACTATACTTCCAGCTCCACCGTTCAACCTATGGGCGCAACCCGGTAAGAAGCAGATAAAGTCATTACACCTGTCGCCCCCTTTCTCCAGACCAGACGCCTCAGACCAAGTCAATCACCGACTGGTCCAGGGTCAGGGACTCACTCCAACGCGGAGGACTCGCTGACCCTGAGCAGGCCCCAGCCCCCATTAGGACCCTTCAGGACACGGAAGGGGCGATCGAAGCCCTCACTGGCCACCTCCAAAACGTCGTTCGGGAGTCGACTCGGCAAGTCCCTTGCGGGGACGGCCGATTTGCGCTCCCGAGGGACGCGAGGGAGCTGCTGAGGAGGAAGAGAGCCGCCGCCCGAGCCTATGACAGCTTCCCATCAGAGGAAAACCGAGTCGCCTTTCGTTCACTTCATCGGGAAGTGAAAGCCCGCATTCAGGAGCTCAGGAATCAACGCTGGGAAAGCCTGCTCTCGGAGATCTCCCCAACGCACCAGGCATACTGGGGGTTGGCGAGATCGCTGAAAGCGGAATCCCTCTCGTCCATGCCGCCTCTCGAAAAACCCGACAACACTGTCGCGTTTGACGATGACGAAAAGGCGGAGTGTCTCGCCGAGAGTCTCAGGGAGCAATGCTCCCCCAACACCGCGCACGTCGACCCGGCCCACCTGCGCGAGGTGGACGCCGAGGTCGAACGGAGATCCTCTCTTCCCGCGGAAGACTCACTCGAGCCTGTCACGGTAAAAGAGGTACAGGACCTAATAAAAGGCCTCAGGCCCCGGAAAGCTCCCGGAGCCGACGGCATCTCCAACAAGCTGCTCAAGCTACTCCCTATACATCTGTTGATGATTCTGGTGAGCATCTTCAATGCCGCCATGGATAACTGCTCCTTTCCCTCCGCCTGGAAGGAAGCCGACGTCATCGGCATCCGAAAACCAGGAAAGCCCGCTGCGAAACCCTGCAGCTACCGTCCGATCAGCTTGCTCAGCGCGCTGGGCAAGCTGTACGAACGCCTCCTCTTGAGCAGACTCAGAGACTTCGCTTATGAAAATAAGCTGATCCCCGACGAGCAGTTCGGCTTTCGAGCCCTACACTCGTGCCCCCAGCAAGTGCTCCGCATCACGGAACACGTGCTCGCGAACTTCAATCGCGCCTCCAAACCCTGGAAGACGGGTGCTGTCTTCTTCGATGTGGCGAAAGCCTTCGACAAGGTCTGGCACAACGGCTTGATTTACAAGCTGTACAAACTGGGAGTGCCGGATAGACTCGTGCTCATCTTACGAGACTTTCTCCTTGATCGGAGCTTCCGCTTCAGAGTGGAGGGCACGCGCTCATCTCTCCACCCCATCAGAGCCGGAGTCCCCCAGGGCTCGGCTCTGTCCCCCCTACTTTTCACGCTGTTCACCAGCGACATGCCCCGTACCCCACAGGTACATCTCGCCTTATACGCAGATGATACCGCCCTCTTCACCTCCGATATCAGTCAATATCGGATCTGCAGTCGTCTCAACACGGCGGTTGAGACGCTGGGCAACTGGTTCCGCACTTGGCGGATCGAGTTGAATCCGGACAAGAGCGCAGCGATCATGTTCGCTCGCGGCCCCCGCACTCAAAATGAGAGTCGGCCGACTCAAACGAGGCGGCAGTCTCTCGTCCCCATACATCTATTTGACCGCGTCATCCCTTGGGTTGACGAAGTCAAATACCTAGGAGTCACTTTAGATAGAGGCCTGTACTTCAGCAAACACATCAGGACGGTAAGGAACAGAGCACACTTTGTGCTCGGTCGCCTCTACCCAATGATATGCGGGAAGAGTAAGATGTCCCTTAGGAATAAGGTGACACTTTACAAAACCTGCATCCGACCGATCATGACGTACTCGAGCGTAGTCTTCGCCCATGCCGGCAAATGCTACATCAACTCGATGCAGCGGCTGCAGAATAAGTTCTTGCGCATGGCAGCCCAAGCGCCACTTTACATGCGCAACGCGGACCTTCACCGCGACCTGGAGCTCCTTCCCGTGAAGGAGTACATGGTATCCCTTTCGCGATCCTTCTTCGGTCTCGCTCCCCACCATCCCAATCCACTGGTGGTGGAGACAGTCAATTACACGCCCAACCGCCGAGCACCCCACGCACGTCGTCGCCCGCGTAACGTGCTCACGGATAGACGCGACCCCATTTCTAGGACGCTAAAGCGAATGCTCTCGCGGACGCAATCCCCTCCAGTCCGGCATGGACCAGCCCGACGAAACAGGTTTAGGGATGCCTTCCGCCCCCCATAGCCTGTAGACGCACACAAACCACACAGTACATAAATACACGTAGAATAGATGTGTTGCGGGGGAGTTTCTTTCGCCGTTTCTTCTCCCCCAGCTATAAGCACTCCGAAACGGTAGTAGATTAGAGTAGGATCGGCTTCACCGGTGAAGTCGATAGTCCCCAATTAATAGTATTCTTGCCATTCGTGGCTGCTATCAATTATCCCCATGCAGTGTTCGAGCCGGGAGCGCGCCTCACAGGAGGCGCGTGACCGAGCACGCTGCCACGGCTGATCGACCCCGCTCCCACGGGGTCGGAATGCCTTTTCCGCCCGGTGTCGCTGTCGTTAGTCGTCTGAGACGATGACAGCTTTAGCTTTAAGAAAAAAAAAAAAAAAGCCCCCTTTCTGAATAACAAGCTCATTTAATCTGTGAAACCGACCCGCAAGCATTTTGGTTTGTGACGGTAACAAATGTGAACGTCATAGGTGACGCGGGACGGTGCAAGGAAGGTTAATTAACCGTGTGACGAATGGTTCCGGGACACAGTTATACGTCACTGTCATGCGACAGCTGACATTTAGGTTCATTGACTTGATTGGCCGAACTTGACTCGCACATTATACTAAAATAAAGATAATAATTTAGAGATAGAAGATTTAGAGAGAGAAAGATTTAGAGAATATTAAGAACATTATTTTCTTCTAACAAATAACGATTTACAAGATAAATGTAAAGAGTTTACAACACTGACTACTAAATAATTAGTGCTTTAATTTTTATAATCCATAGTTTATACTATCCATACTACTTAATATTACAAATGTGAAAGTAATTCTGGCTGTAACGTTTTTACAACTAAACTGCTAAACTAATTTTAACCACTAAATGAATTTCGGTACCTATAGAAATAGATTGGAGCCTTGTAGCCTTCTCTAAAGCCCAGGATCCAATCCTACATAGGCTACTTTTTGTCGCGAAAATAAAACTTGAAGGAGTGAAATAGGGGTGAACTTAATTAAGTTCTGTTTTTTTAATATTGTTAGGAATATCGAACTCAAAATTATCTTATTGGCAACACTGAATAATATTTAAATCAACCAAAGAAAGTTTCCATCACTTCCGGAGTGTAATACTTCCGAAGTATAAACGACCGATGAGAATCTAATGTTTGGACGACCAATGAGAATCACTTCTGGAATATAAGCAACCAATGAGAGTCACCTCCAGAGTGTGGAGTGCATACGAGTGAGGGACAGGCCAACCGCTTCTATATAAAGCGCCGCAAGTAGGTGCCAGGGCCCTCTGATGTTGCGGGGGAGTTTCTGTTGCGGAGGAGTTTCTTTCGCCGTTTCTTCTCTCCCAGCTATAAGCACTCCGAAACGGTAGTAAATTAGAATAGGATCGGCTTCACCGGTGGAGCCGATAGTCCCCAAATAAATAGTATTCTTGCCATTCATGGCTGTTCTCAATTGTCCCCATGCAGCGGTCGAGCCGGAAACGCACCTCACAGGAGGCGCGTGACCGAGCACGCTGCCACGGCTGATCGACCCCGCTCCCACGGGGTTGGAATGCCTTAACGTCCGTAGTCGCTGTCGAGTCGTCTGAGACAACAGCAACCGTTTAAAAAAAAAAGCCAGGGCCCCCTCTCTTTTACGTTCAGTCGTCGTCGCGTGCGGAGGCTGTAGGTCTGCCTGCCATTTTTTTGAATTGTCCACCAATGGTTCATAAAAATATAAATCTATTTCAGAACAACGTTTGCCGGATCAATTAGTATAATAATAAATATATTATTGTCTTCGGAGTCTCGCTCACCCTGCTGTTGCGAAACATGGAATATTCAGGAAAAAATACGCAATAAGAAGCTAGTATCAATAAGTTTCGACCAAACTTCAAGACCAGTCTGAGCCTAGGGAAATATGCCTCCATCTTCCAAGCAGAGGTCTACGCCATTTTAGAATGTGCGGAAGTGTATGTGGCGTTGGGCCTTTTACCCAGGCCGACTTATATCCAGCACTTTTGGCGCTGGATTCAGACTCAGACAAGAATAACATATTTAATTTGTGCTTTTAAAAAGAACAAGATAGAAATAAAAAAGTAGAAAATGTGATGCGGCAATTTTTATGAAACGTTACAAATATAAGTGTCGCAATGCCTCGTAAAAAGTTTACGAAATATCTTCAAAGTCGTTTTTTAAGAGTTAAAAATAGGCGCGACGGATTATAAGACCTCTTTTTATGTGCAATAATGTTCTAAGCTGTCTGTTTTCAAATTATTTACCACTATTTTACTTGTCAAATATAGGCAATGAATGTGATTAACAAGCACCTACGGTCATATTATGTCCGTTTACGTTGCGTTGTTAGAAATTTAGCAGAAAGAGGATATACAACTTGAATGGCGAAGGGACGTATTCAATAATAATGGATGTACGTCTGTGTCCTTGCGAAACGTGCGTCTAAAAATATTAATCGACGCTTTATTCAATAAATATTAATACAGGTAATTCTTAGGAATATGTTCAGGAACAGATAAACTACATATTAATACGTGAAGCGAAAACTTTGTACCCATTTTTACAAAAATTGCGCGCATGCCTCCATATGAAATTTGGCACAGTTAAAATTTATATGGAAGGGAAGTACAAAAAGCTATGTTTTTGCCAAAAATGCCTAGAAATACATTAAATTAATTAAAATAAACATTACGCATACTACTGCTCGAATGATACACAACATACACGCACTACATATTTTACTTACGCTTTTGTTTTTTTTTTATAATTTATAGCCTGGCAAAGACCCTTAAGGTTAATTTTATAAAAATCATCATCATCATCATCTTAGCGATGAATCCCGGTTGCAGCCCAAACTCTCGCTTCGGCGCCCGGGATCCGCTTTTCGATTTCCTTCTGCAAGTCGAGAAACAGGCAATGCAGAGGCGTATTCTTCGGCCTGTATTTCTCCGCGACAGTCCTTAGGGCAAAAACAGGGTCCATTGTCCCGTGACCAGGCCGAAACCCATATTGACATTCCGAGACAGTGCACTGCTGTCGATTCCGAGAGTCGACAACCCTTTCGAAGAGCTTCATGGTGTGAGACATGACCTTAATTCCTCGGTAACTACCGCACTCCTGCGCCGACCCCCTTGCCTTTGAAGACTGGAGTATCGATACTCAGTAATAATTTTATAAAAATATTGTCAAAGCGTCTACTCAAAATAACACCGACTAAACACGTACAAATATTGCATGTTATGCGTACCACACAGATAGTAATTGCTCATAATATTCCTAAAGGAACACAATTAAAATTATTATTTTTCATTGAGCATTTGTAACTAAAATGACGGTACTTTTACTTTACTCTTCTTCCGAACTAAGATTAGCACGGTTAGTTGCTGCTTATTGTGCTCACGGTGAGGTTTGTCGAGAAATCACAGATACCGACTGGGATAATGTTTATGATTGCAAAAATGCTAATATTGTGGCTAAATTAATTGTAACGCAATTAAATAATATAATCAATAAAAATACTAAAGTACGCTTATTGCCGAGGCGACACCAACCTCTTAAACCTTGGATAACAAAAAGGGTAGTAAAGATAATTAGAAAAAGAGATAAAATGCACAAAGAAGCTAAGAATGATCCACAAAATGAACATAAAAAAGAAAAATATATATTATATAGAAATACGTGTAATAGAATTATAAAAAGTCTAAAGAAAACCTACTATCAGGAAAAGTTTGTAAAATATAATAAAGATAGTAAAAATACCTGGAAGATTATAAAAGAAGTATGCAACATAAACACTCAAAAAGAAATGCAAAAAGACCTTTTGAAGATAGGAAATACACCCGTTGAGTCCCTCAATACAGTTAATAGCTTTTTTTGTTCCGTAGGCAGTATATTAGCCAGAAATATACTTGATATAACAAGAAAGAATGAACAGGAGTTCGCCATTTTATCAAAATCAAAAAATACACCAGTTAATTCTATGAACTTTTGCCCTACTGACGCTTTTGAAATCAAAAGAATTATTTTAGGATTAAAATCAAATACAGCCCCTGGATGGGATAAAATTAGTATCAATCTCTTGAAGGAAAATATAGATGTCCTTGTACACCCAATTTGTTATCTTTGTAACCTTAGTTTAGAAACTGGAATTTTCCCTCAGTCTTTTAAAGAAGCTGTAGTATGCCCTATTTATAAATCTGGTGATAAATGTCAACCTACAAATTATAGACCAATCTCATTACTTTCATCACTTTCAAAGGTTTTAGAAAAACTTGTTAATGACAGATTAGTAAAGTATCTTGAAAAAAATAGTTTTATTAACTCAAATCAAAATGGGTTTAGAAAGGATAAATCCACTGAAGATGCAGTGCTACAATTGACTTCCATTATCACTAATCATCTAGATGCTGGAAAAAGATGTATTGGAGTATTTCTTGATTTACAAAAAGCTTTTGATACAGTCTCACCCTATATACTTTTAACCCGACTAGAAAATCTTGGAGTCAGAGGATTAGTTCTGAACTGGTTCAGTAGCTATCTGCGGGACAGAGAACAAAGTGTACGTATAGATGACCTTGAAAGTAAAAAGCTAACGTGCACTTTTGGGGTTCCACAAGGTAGTACGCTTGGACCTACCTTATTCTTGGTATATATAAATGACCTTTTTACAAATCTTCTACCTGGTATGGATCTAATTATGTATGCTGATGACACGGTTTTAATCGCTCATGGAAGCAACTGGATTGAGACATTTGAAAAGACTGAGCTGGGCTTAGCTAAAATAACACATTGGCTTGAAAATAACTTGCTGTCTTTAAATATAAATAAAAGCAAATACATATGCTTTCACCTGTCCCATTTAACCTGTCCGGACTTAAGTAATGTTCTTAATATACATACATACCCATGCAACACTGGTAGCAATAGTGATTGTATGTGTCTAACTTTGTCTCGAGTATCATCTATTAAATATTTGGGTGTTTTTATTGACGAGAACCTCAATTGGAGTGATCATTTGACTGCAGTAGCCTCCAGAATCAGAAAATTAATATATATATTTAAAAAACTCCGTACTGTGGCTGACCATACGTTATTAATACAGACATACAAAGCACTTGGTGGGTGCCTTGTGAGATATTGTATCTGTGCTTGGGGTAATGCGGCCACTTCACGCTTGATTGTAGTAGAACGTGCTCAGCGTACGCTGCTCAAAGTGCTCCTGTACTTGCCCTACAGACATCCTACAATAAGTGTGTACGAAAAGACGGAAGTCTTGTCGGTCAGGAAAACCTTTTTATATGAAATGCTTAGATTGTATCACAAGAAATTTGTACCAAACCTGAATATTAGTTCTAAACGTGTGGACATGTGTCCGCTTCCACGAGTCAGGACAGTATTAGCGCAGAAACATATATTTTTCACGGCCCCTTTTATTTATAATAAAATTCTCAAAAGTAAACCAATAAAAAGTGAATCTAATAATTATTTTAAACATTATATAATAATCTGGTTAACAACACTTAACTATGATGATGTGGAAAATTTACTAAAAATAGGGAATTGAAATGTAATATCGCACTCTGTCTCTCTCTCTCTCTCTTACACACATATACATGCACGCACACACATATATATGCAGGCACACACACACACTTACACATACACATGCACACATACATACACAAACACAAGCGAGCTCATTAGTTTGTTATGGGTCTGCTTAGTTATATAGTTTGGTTTCTGTTTTCTGCCTTTTTTGTAATTTTATGATCATAATTATGCATTATATTATTGATCACAAGAGAGGAACCTGGCCCCCGAGATACAGTGTAAACTAGTTCAGGGGCCAGGTGAATTAAACTAGATATGTATATGTTACTTTTCAGAAATAAATTTATTATTATTATTATTGTAATTAATTAGAAATTATACAAAATCACAAAAGTACAATAAGTTTCACTAAAGAAATTCATAACGTACATAAGTATATACTTAAATAATTAATTAATAATATATACGAGTAAAGATTATACAATTATTAATAATATATACTTAATTATTTAACATTAATTGTCTATAAGCTGTGTGAGTGATTACCGCCGAATAATGAGTCCAAATAATGTTTATCAAGCCAAACCTTGGCTTCAATAGTATTTTTTTTTCGCCAAAAAGCAATGCTTTAACACATGAAATTCCTTTTTATCCATTTTTTTAAATAAAAACAAAAGTTCCTTCACACAAAATACTATATCTCACAAACTAATAGTACAACAGTTGTCCAATTTATATACGTGTCTTTTGAAGGTTAGGGCTAACTAAAAATCATATTAATTTAATACATGTACATATATGTATATATGTAACTGATGTAAAAGTGTACAAATGATGTAGATAAATGAAATGAAATACTTTAACAATAAAATTCAATACGAAAATCACAGATGTAAAAATGGCTACCTTTGACCCCATCTGTTCGAAGTATTCGCAATCTGTGAGCAATTTACGCAAGTAATTCGACCGCCGCGCCGTGGCGCCAGACTATTGCGATTCGGCAAAACGCCCCGCGCCAATCATTCCAATCAGTTTTTCAATCATTTTAAAGGGGCTCCTCCCTCATTCCACTTTAAACGAGTTGACGCGTTTTATACTTCAAACGTAGCTGAGTTTGGGATAAATTCTTTAATAATTTTTTACAAACTATAACAAAGCTGGCTGTACCTGTGGTTTCGGGCGTTTAGCCTAAATTACTTATGGGGCGAGTAAATAAATAAATCTCCTGGTAAAATTCACACAGCTCCATCTAGTTCCAAAGTAAGTAGCAGAGCATTTGTGTTATGAGTAGTAGACAACTGATAACTACGGGAATCGAATCCATGACTACCCCAAGATTTCTGACGTGCGAAAACTATTGCACCGCTGTAATCCTCAACACCAATCGTTTAAAAGTTTCAAAATATATCTATAACTTGAATTCTTTTCAAAAACTTGGCGTATTTTTTTCTTTATAGTCAATATTCACTTTACACAGAGCCGACTGCAAAATAAAAAAGGAACAAAACGTAACAAACTCTGTGTTTCCGCTTTCAATAGCAGGACATTAATGGTGAACGCACACTTTTCCGAGCCGAACGCGCCGAACGAGTCGAACAAAACGAATTTTAGAATTCTGTATATGAATGATTCGGACGATTCGACGCGGGCAAGTGTGCGAGGTTTCATGAGATTTCATATACAGAATTCTAAAATTCGTTTCGTTCGACTCGTTCGGCGCGTTCGGCTCGGACAAGTGTGCGTTCACCATAAACAACAAACTTAGAACCCCTTCCCTTACCATTCCATATAAACGCTCTTGCGTAATGACTCTTTGTATTTGTAACACGGTATAGTTCGCTGAAGACCTAACCTAAAATATTTATCTAAAACTAGCTGTGCCCGCGTCTCCATCCGCGTGGAATAGTGACTTTGGGCAGCATTTTTTGGATATATCTTATGGTTTATTTTGAATTACAAACGTTAAATTACAAACGTTGAATTACAAAAGTTAGCGTTAACCTACAAAGTCCAGCCTAAGCTGAACCCTATTTAATATGATTGATGATATAAATCTTAGATCAACTTAAATTGGATTATTAAAGATCCGAAACTAATCACTTTTAACTAAAACCATTTTTTCTAAAATAAAAGTACCCTAAGTTACTCCTTGTTACATCAGCTATCTGCCAGTGAAGGTCCCGTCAAAATCGGTCCAGCCGTTTCAGAGATTAGCCGGAACAAACAGACAGACAGACAAAAATTGTAAAAAATGTTTTGGTATATATACCGTGTATACATCCAAATGCACTTAGTAAAAAGCGGTTTGTTTAATATTACAAACAGACCCTCCAATTTTATTGATTTGTATAGATGTTAAAATTGTTATTAATCGACCTCTACCGACATCACGTACTTTAAACTTTTCAATTTCTTGTTGATGTTTAATTATTCATTCCGTGCAATGTCCACTCCTGACCCTATCTCTCAGGCGACAAACTGTGACAAAAAATAATCAACGAAAAACATCGATGTAGTAGTTTTATACGATTTCAAATGAGTCTTCTAAATAACTTATAAGCTCGGAGTATTAAATTTGCGTATAAATCTTTATGGTTAGCCATATCTATTTTAAGATATTTGATACAAAATACTTCACTCAAAATTTGTTGGAGCCACCAAATAACAAAGCCGTTGTCGAGTCGAGCAAACAGGGTAACGCCGGGAAAACGAGTTACGAACATTTATTATGCTCAGGTTTTCTTGAGTTGAGCGTACATTGTTTGCTTCTCACCTTCAAAGTGAGAACCAAACAATGTATGAAATAAAGTTCATTAACCGCGCATGGTTGCATGCTTGCGTTTTCGATTAAATTATTCTTTGTTTAAATGTAACTAATGCTTTACTGATATGTATTTATCGCTGTGCCAGGCTGACGGCCAGCTTATGTTTTCGATGCCAAGGCTACCGCTAACACACTTCTATGTAAGAGAACTGAACACAAGATTAATATGGTTTCATATTTGGAGACCAGGTTGTTTATATGCAGACGGGCTTGGATGTCTACAACTTAGGATTGTTTTGTTGCCTTTTACAATACGCCACCCTCGGCTGCTTGCAGTCAGTTTTTTTAATCGGACTCTACATGGAAGACACTAAAATATTATGTTTCATAATTAAGAAATAGATATATTGTATAAGGATAATGGAACTCAAATAACTAGCTGACCCGGCGAACTTCGTACCGCCATATTTTATTTCTCTAATCGCAACTGAGGAAATAAAACCCTTCCGGTAAAATCGAACAGCGCCATCTATTGGGTGTATTTGCAACCTAGATGTCAAACAATATTGAAGAATTTTATCGATGAATCAACGTACACCGCCATCTATGAGAACTTCATAAAACTAAATAGTAAATAAACACTTGCTTAAGAAACAATTAACTTATACATTTTATTCGTTTACATTCACGACATAAGCGAATGATTGAGATGATAACTATCATATCCAGTAAGTTAGACCAAAATACGGGTACATGTGAAATTTGATTGAAATCGATTCAGTAGTTTTGGAGTTTATTGGCAACATACGTGACACAAGATTTTTATATATATAGAGATGAGTAATAGTAAATTCATATATCTACCAAAAAAGAAGTTGTACGATGCCACTCACGGACCGAGATTGCACCATATAGGAATGGTGGACTGAGACAGTCGAGACAGTGGAGGAGGAGAAAGGAGCGGTGGTTTTTTTATTATTTGCTTAAGAGCGTATTCTTAAATAGAATATGTAGCTCTATAAAATCAAACTTATACATAATTAATCAACTTCTCTGTTTTAAACCCTCTTTAACAATATTAATAAGCACCGAGATACATACCGGCATACCGAGATGACTCTGTCAGTACTATACGCCTATATCTAATTTATAAGAATGAGCAAACTTATTTCTAACAGCTTCGTTTCGAACACACTCCAGCATAATATGATAGGCGTCTTCCACCGTGCCACACACTTCACAAAATGGATACAGAGATTTAACCATTAGATATGCAAACCTATTAAGTGGAATGTGCCCCGAACGAAGTCTTAATAATATAATTAAGTCTTGTCTATTTAAATGGTTGCTGTACAATATGCATGGCGATTTAAATGTATGACACTGAATTGTTCTATACCAAATGTCCTTCTCTCTTGACCGCAAATTCATTTAAGTACTGATAGCAAATATCTTTAACATGTGACAATTAGTCAAAAAAGGAAGACATTTCGTGAATATGAACACCTTCTGATATTGCACGCTTGGTCAAATTATCTGCATGTTCATTTCCTTTCACACCAACATGTGAAGGTATCCACAGCAAAATAATATCTTTAGACTTTTTTAAATTCAGTACTTGACCTATAATATCATATAGGTAAACGTATTAATGGAGTCTATCTTGGTCGCACTTTTTGAGTCCGTTACAATCACAATTTTTTTAAAGACAAAGTTATTGCGTACCTTAATGCTTCTGAGATTGCTAGCGTTGGTTAGAGAGACGCGACGATACCTTGCAATGGACAAAGAACTCGCACTAACCTTGATTCCACTCCTTCCAGGATCGGTTGAGGTCGCGGAGGAACTGTTGCACGGCACCAGCTGTCACGCACTGAACACACAATTTTATGGCACGGCCAATGAGAGTTTGCAGTAATTATCGGGGAGGTCGAACGTCGACCGTCCCGCGCGTTTAGAAGCTTTCATATTACTACGTGGTCAGGGACGTCAAACGTCGACCATTCTGCCCGTTTAGAAGCTTGCGAGTTGTTGTTTTACTTACACGTTACTCTATTCAAGCCGTAAATCAAGACACTCAAGACAAAATGGCCTTAATATAAAATATTAAGGTCATGTTAAAAAAATATTGTATAATCATTAATTTAGAATAGCAGTAACATAATTTTATTTTTAACAAAATGTCCTCCATTTTTTATAAACTCTTAATTTTCGTGGTCAGTAGTATCATAAGACATTGTATAATGGTATGCTATAGAATGGTACAAATATTAAAAACCATTTAAATTTAAGCGGCACCCGTAGGTCACAAGTTGTTCCTAAGACCAGTCGCCATTTCATTATAATAATAATAATATTTTGTGACAATTCACACAGCGTCATCTAGTCCCAAACTAAGTAGCACTTGTATTATGAGACCTAGACAACTGATATACTACTTATATACTTTTTTTTTTGTAAATAAATACATATTATACATAAACACCCAGACGCGAGACGGGAATCGAACCCGTGACCTCCGCAAGCGTACCGAAGTGCGTTATCCGTTACGCCACCGAGGTCGTCATTCATCCTGCATTCACTCTGCAATCAATATCTCTTAATGTAATTGAATGAAGGAGGCCTCCAAGATACAGGTCCAACTAATTTGGAGACCAAAGATAGTTTTTGTTGCATTTATAACAAATATATTAGATTCAGATGCAATCCAGCTCATATACTTTACACCCGAATTTCAAATCAAATGGATTACGAGACCGACTTGAACAATTTTCTAATGCTCTCATGCATCAAAAGAATCTCAAGTTCGCTACTAGTATAGCCTACCTTCGGGAATAAACTGTCAAAACAGACAAAATATGACGACGGTGCCATCTCTCGGGGATTTCCGAAAACCCCGGTTTCATAGAGAGCTAGACAGAACTTTAGCAATAATTCTTTTGATATTTTGAAACTATTTACGATAGATTAAAAAGAGAAACGTTTACATCCATATGGATGCGATACTTGAGAAATTTTAGGTTTGTATTTATTTCATAATTAAATAATCTTCTGAATGTTTTTGACAACTTTAATGCGTTTTGTTTACGATCTATTTTATAATACTTAATAATAATGAACTTTTGATTTATCACTAGTAGTATTACCACTTTTCTAAAACATTTAAAGCTTCTCAACATTATTGCGTGATTTTAAATAAGCTTAGTAATTTCCACAATTTGCTGCCGGCTGTCCGCACCGGCTGGGAAGTTATAAAGATCCGTGCAGGGGGGAAAATACTAACCTCTGCGGCCGGAGTCGGCCTGTTGTAAAAGGTGAAAAGACAACCCACCCTAGCTACGTGATAGCTATATTACACCCGTACATCAAGCCGGTTTGGATGGCGATCACCTTTTGTTTTAAGTATACCGCCATTATAACTTTGTGTTGTGTTCCGACATTACTGACCAAGGTTCCTGTACCCTTATGGGACAGCAGCGTGTTCGCGATGTCACTGGCATTGCAAACGCCTATAGGCAACGGTAACTGCTAAATTTTAAGCTGCTATTCCTACCAGCGTGTCTAGTATTTTTTGCTTTGGCTTTCTATACTGTTTTTGCCTGGCCGTATTTTTTATATTTCTTTTTATCTCTATTACATTGCTTTTAATATTTATTTTACATTATTTCTTATAACTATTTAATTTTCTATTACATTAGTATACCGTTATTTGTGCATCATTATCATCATCATCATCCCAGCGTTAGTCCCGGTTGCCACCCAAACTTTCGTTTCGGTGCCCGGGGTCCGCTTTCCGACTTTTTCTACTCCACTTCGCGCGATCTTCAGCATCCCTGGTAGTGAGCCCATTGGCATGCATATCACCCTTTACGACGTCAAGCCAGCACTTTTTGGGTCTACCCCTCCTACCGGGGCCCGGCGGAGGCGGCATGGCCAGACATTTGTTTCCCACGTAAGCATCCGGTTGCCGTAAAACATGGCCATACCAACGGAGCCGACACTCCTGCAATTTATCTGCAATGTCACGGACATGAAGACTACCGCGAATGCGGGAGTTCCTAACGCAGTTCTTGCTTGTGTCGCTCTAACACCGGCCACGCTTCACAGCCGTATAAAAGGACAGGCCTAATGATGGTCTTATAGACCTGCCCCTTCAACTTTACCGGCATCTTGGGGTCACAAATGACACCAATTACCTCACGCCATTTAGCCCACGCGGCAGCAATGCGTGCCTTGACGTCGCAATCGATGTCACCAGACGCATGAAACACAAATCCCAGGTATTTCACATGGTCCGTGCGCTCGACCGTGTTGCCGTCTATGCGTACGGGTGTGGGATCTGTGGAGTTACAGGCCAAGTACTCGGTCTTCGCTACATTGAGCTTCAGACCACCGTTCTCAAGCGACTCCTTCCACACCTTCACACGTCGCACCAGCCTACCCCTGTCCGAATCTGCCAGCGCGATATCATCAGCATACATGAGCAGCCACGGGGGCTGCTCATGTATGCTGATGGCATGATGATGACGGGGGCTGCTCATACCGTTATTTGTGCATATTATATTGTTATTACTTTCTGTTATTTAAATAATGCTCTCTTATTTATGTTTTTATAGATTTAACGGTTATGTATATTTGTATAACAATTTGCAGCCCTTAATTTATATCCATCTTGTAGATGACTACATTTTCCTAATGAACTGGATATACGGTACTGTTAAGTAATGGGTATTAATATAAAATCAAATAATTATCAACGGACTCATTTTAAAAATTTCTGCCATTTATAAAATCCTAATATAAAATATTCATTCCCCCTTAATAAATTGTTTTCAAAAAAAAAGATGAATATTTAATCAAGAATATTGATTTGAAAGCATATGTACATGTTATTGGCAGAATATCAATCCCGTGATACAATCAGGGTATTCTCCCGATCGGATGATTGCGGTGGGCTCAGGTTGGTATCGCGGCCAACGCATTATTGAAAATTAATGGAGATGGGCCCAACCATTATTCTTGCCAACTGGACATCGTACGCGTTGAAATTTAAAGTGATATATTAACCTTGGTATAAAACTTTAGGAATTTTAGGTTAAATATGTATGCTATTTTTTTTGTCTCGGGGAAAAACCTCTCTCGACGGGTTCCCACGGCCCGGGGGGACCGAGGGGTATATGGGACTCCGGGGAAGATGTTCAGCCATCCGACTACCCACTAAAAACCCCGCTGTTCTCCTATCGCCTACGCCCGGGCCTACGGATATGTGGCCTGCCGATCTCGTGGTCCGCGCCGGCGCCGGCCTGCCCTTTGTCTCAAGGCGAAATACGTATGCATATTACAAAGTATAAAATTAACCAAAATATCCTTCATCCCTTTTTGTCATATCTGCATTTGCAAGAATAATTTGATATTTATTCTTTTTTCTTCGTGCAGAGGTGACGTAAGAATACTAACCTCTGTGGCAGAGGTCGGCCGGTCATAAAAGGCAACAAAACAGCCCTAGCTAGGTGGTAGGACCCCAAGTCCGATTGGATGGCAACCACGCTTGGTCTATAAGTATGCCACCATAATAACCTTGTGTTGTGTTCCGGCATTTCTTTTTTTTTTTTTTGATGAGATGTATATATAAATATATATACATAAATGTTCAGACCCGGACCGAGAATCGAACCCATAACTCCCACAGACGTTCCGACTTGCAAAAACTGTTGTCACAGAGGTTTTCGACAACTACAACAATTAAGAAATTTAAACTCATTGACTTCAAATAACGTAAGGAAAGCTCTAAAGGATAATATCCAATGACAGTGGACCTTAAACATTTTGATGGAGCACATGACGTCTTTATAATAGAGTTATCTACTATTCACTTCAATTTCTTGATCTTGAGATTCATAGTGTTATAGATAATATATGTTATTTTGCAGAAAACTCTTGATATTGATTTAAAATATTCAGGAAACAATTTCCAAAACGACGGGACTACGTTTGTCTGCTACGTTTTCCTTCGTATTTGTAGCCGAGGCTACATACAATACGTAGCGTTGTATGCTACGACCTAAGGCGTAGCCCGTCTAATATTACTACCTACCGTAATCTTGTGTTTCATTTGCGATTTTTTTTATTAAGTAAATAATAATAGTCAAAGACTGTGACGTATTATAAATTCTAATATTTCTTATAATTACTATAATAGAGGACCTTCATACAATAATATTGAATATGAAATTTTGTGAAAGAATAGTGTAACAACTATTTCCTATTGTACTTAACTTCTAATTGAAGTATTTATTCTTGTAAGTAAAAAAAATCAATTATATATTATTTTTCATTGAAAAAACCTAAAATGAAACAACGCATACCCTTCGGCCAATTATGAATTAAGGCAAATTCCTCACAATCACATTCAGTCTAGACATCCAAATGACATTTGCAGCAGTATAATTTTTGACCACTATTAGTGAAAATTGTTTGAAACTCTAGCCCGTATAGCATGGGGAATAATACTGTTATTTCTGTGAAATATATGTGCATGAAACGCCATTGTTTATTAACGAAGATAATATTCTCAGCTGGACCCTCTTTTACGTGACTTTTGCTAACGATGCTGCTCTATTTGGACTTGTTGATTTGTTTCCTACTTGAAATTTTGAGCCTTTTAGATTGCTTAGTATTGAAATAATTTATATTAATTCAATTACAAATAAGCGGAACCTTATTTCTTACTGCATGCTTATATTTATTAATTTATTTGGAAAACATACAATTATAATAACACCTAAATATACGAATAGATAAATAAACAAATATCAGTAAAGCTTCCACTCAAAAAAAATACACGTCATTCAATAAAATTATGTCTTCTATATCCTTTACCTTTATTTTAAATACCTTTTAAATACCTTTATATTATAAAACACATAAAACATTTAAATTTAATAATTGTGTAACTGATTTTTATTTGCTTAGTGTTATTAAAAATAAAAAATATACCAATACTTTATTATTGGTGACTATAGTCAGTATATAAATTATAATTTTAGGTTTGTATTTATTTCATAATTAAATAGTCTTCTGAATGTTTTTGACAACTTTAATGGGTTTTGTTGACGATCTATTTTATAATACTTAATAATAATGAACTTTTGATTTATAAGTAGTAGTATTACCACTTTTCTAAAACATTTAAAAGCCTCTCAACATTATTGCGTGATTTTAAATAAGCTTAGTCATCGTCATCATCTCAGCGTAGTATCCCGGTTGCAACCCGAACTTCCTTTACATAAGCTTAGTAATTTTCACAATTTGCTGCCGGCTGTCCGCACCGGCTGGGAAGTTATAAAGGTCGGTGCAGGGGCGGAGGAAGAATACTGACCTCTGCGGCCGGGGTCGGCCTGTCGTAAAAGGTGACAAAACAACCCACCCTAGCTACGTGGTAGGGCCTCAAGCCCGTCTTTACGGCGACCACTTTTGGTCTTAAGTATGCCGCCATAACATCCTTGCATTGTGTTCCGGTATTAGTGACCCAAGTTCTTGAACCCTTATGGGACAGCAGCGTGTTCGCGATGTCACTGACGTTGCAAACACCCATAGGCAACGATAACTGCTAAATTCTAAGCGGGCCGTCAGCTTGTCTGCTGTTCTACAGCCATAAAAAAATCTTTAGGTTTTGAATATAATATAAAAACTCTAGGTACACATTTTTACGAGAGACCCTCTATATAAACACACATATTTATAGAAGTATATACTAAGTAAAAATAAATAAAAGGATAGGAAACCTGAAGAACATTCCTCGACATTGGCTCAAGTACGTGGCATATGAATAAAATATTCGCCGAGTGTACGCAACCCGATGCGGTTTACCGACCATAAAACCAGTCGTAAACGAAAGAAATTAAAGAACTCTACTTGAATATTTCCTGAAAATAACATAAATACGAAGAAATAAATAATTCGTGCATCTAGTACTCAATGTTATTTTTTGCAGGAATACTGCAGAGAGACTGCCGGCTATTTGATGAAAAGTATTTACCGTAGTCTAATGAAAATTAAACATATAATCATACATAATACTCGTTAAATTTAACGAGTTTATAATATACTAGCTGACCCGGCAAACGTTGTTCTGCCATATAAATAATAAAATGTCAAAAAATTAAAAAAAAATTTTTGGGGGTGGGTCACCCCTAACATTTAGGGGGCTGAAAAATAGATGTTGGCCGATTCTCATAGATACCGGATAAGCACAAAAAATCACTAACTCAATTTAGTTATCTGCCTACTGCCTACCCCCTAAGAACGATGGCGTGATTATTTATAGCCTATGACCATTTCTAGGTTATCATCTATCACCATACCAAATTTCATCAAAATCCGTTCAGCCGTTTAGGCGTGAAAGAGGAACAGACAGACAGACAGACAGAGTTACTTTCGCATTTATAATATTAGTATGGATTTAATGCTCCAGACTTCAGGGTGTTTGGTGGTCCGGTAGTCGAGCGTGCATTGAGACGATGCCGTGTGGGTCGTTATCGGCGTAATCGAAGTTTCGATGCGCTAATGTCGCCACGGATTCTCACACTGCTAATGCCTGAAGAAATTGGCCAATGTGTAGCCAAATTTTGTTATCCGATTCAAAAAACTATAACGTGTTGCAAAAATCGTACAACGTCATTCAAATGATTTAAATTAAGACACAAAACCATTTATTATTATAACCTACATTTACTCGTAACAGTATCAATTAATACTTATGCACATGCTTTTTTAATTATTTAACTAAGTTTATAAATATATGATGCAGAGACGACAAACTTTTAAAGCATATTTTTCACCGCATTTAAAATTCAATGAGATTCACGAAAGATTTAACTTTGGTGTAGTTCCAATGGTTGTTAACTTTGGCAGACCCAACTAGCGCCACATCGTAATTTATTCACTGACCAGTCAGTTAACAGCGGCCATTACCCATTGGATACTACGCTTGCTTTTTTAATATAAACCAAAGAATTTATATAAGTTGATTACTATTCAATAGATTTAAGATACAACTGGATTTTATTACACTTTGAGGTTAGGCATAGTTCAGTGGTTTTATAAATTCGTTTGGTTTGATTCCCATGCAGGACAGAATATTTGTGTGGTCTGCTAATAGTTTATTTCTGTCTGAATATAAGTGTTCGTTAAATGTGCATTCGTAAAAAAGACTATAGACAATATAAATTTTACCTACTGCTGAGAACTACTTAGGAAAAAGGCATACATCAATATTTTATAAATCTCCATAAATAAAACATTTTTCTTTGTGCATGTAATAAAGAGTAAACTAAAAATTAAATAAAGAATATAAAATTAAAATTCACCTTTTAAAATTCACAAACGCAAAGTGGCGACAGTTATAAATAAAGAGGTTTATGCACCGCGAGTAAATTTAAATATCCAACCAGCGAGGTTTTTATTAAAGTATCTTGTTGGAGATGTTAAATGAAATATTAATTAATGGATTTTGCATTTAAATTTTTATATGTATTTTCTTATTACGGATTTATATATTACACTATGTTAATTATAGTTAGTCGGGTTATACTACCTAGCCAGTTGGTGACTAGGTGCCGGAACACAGCCTATGAAAGAAAGAGTTCATCTCAACACGTCCCTGGTAAACAGTGAGCTTGGGCTGGCTTATAACGAGTATAGAAATGACACTATTTAATTTTTTTAAGACTCAGGTGTTTGGCTGATAGTTTTCTTGTAACAATGAGTTGATCAGCCCTATTTTCATGTAGCTCGGGAAAGTTTTGCTAGAAATTAAAACTCAAATCTTAAGTTTCAATGAACTATTTGGAATGTGACCTATGCCGGAAAATAGTAACGACCTCCGTGGTGTAGCGGTTGACGCACTTCGGTACTTTTGCGGAGGTCACGGATTCGATTCCCTCCTCGGGTCTGGGTACGACGTATGATATGTATTTATTTACAAAAGATAAGTATATAATATATGTAGTATGTCAGTTGTCTAGTACCCATAACACAGGTGCTATGCTACTTGCTATAGGACTAAATAGCGCTGTGTGCATTGTCCGAGTATATTTATTATAAAAAAGGGTAAAAATTTAATCTGTAGATACAAAATCTAATCACAATTACAAGCTAAAATGGCTGCTAGACTTGCAATTGTTTTGTCTCCCACTTAGTTTGGTGACAAATGTTCACCTCTTGGAAACGACCTGGCTGCATATTTTATACAATATTTGTAGGCGCTGGTTCAGGTAAATTTTATGGAACTCTGTCATCATGTGGAAACACCCGTCCCGTCCTCTATCAATATAGAGGACGGGAATTGAAGGGACTCACCGAACTCGAGAGGTCTTCTATTCTCGTACTGCCGATGTTCACGTTTCTATATAACACAATTACAGTAATGTTATTAATCCAAAATCAACAAGGAACTATTCTTAAATTATATAAAAGGCGCGCGCGCACAGGGACAATGTCAATCTTTTAACGGTTTTACACACACTGAAACACATACGTCACGGCAGCACGCCATCTCTTGGTGAGAAATAGGTATCAGGATAGTGTCATAGGATGTACAGGTGTGAGGGAGGCACATAAGGCGTTGTCGCATGACTGCATATTACGAATAATATCGAGCGAAGTTTTTAATAATATTAACGGCCGAAACAATATTATATTCTTAAATTACAGCTAAAATAATCCAGACAGACATAGGCGAAAAAAATCTTATTTGGGATATGCTTAAAGTACTCTTAAATTGGATATTCTTGATTTACAAACGAAGTACGTTAAAATCAATATTTAATTCCCTGCCTACTATGTACAGAGCCAATATAACCTGGTTTAATTACCTGAGAGGACATATCCACTAAAGGGAGGGAGCGCGACCAAACATTGGCAGCCCCCGGAGACGCGCACCACATAAATATCTCTCAGACGTGTCCTATAAATTGTCCGTAAGAAAGCAGTACAGGTGAAAGGTACAAATTGGTTTTCATTACTGTATAAGTTACTCGTTTTGATAAAAAAAAAGTGTATTGTAAAACAATAAAGAAATAAAATGATTCTGAAAGACAGTATACATAGCAATGTGGAGCATGTGATCCCATTTTAAGAATAAAAATGAGGTGAACTATCACCTCATTCGGTAAGCGACAAAAAGTTACTCGTTTTGCTATTACACAAAAAGCAAATAGTTTTGTTGAAACAGACGGTACACATAATAAAATTCCCCCGAAAATACAATTTTTTTATTGGTGTTGGACAGCAAACAGGCTGACGGCCCACTTATAATTTAACAATTACCGTCGTCTATGTGTGTTTGCAACGCCAGTGGCATCGCGAACACGCTGCTGTCTCATAAAGGTACAGGAACTTAGGTCACTAATGCCGGAACACAACACGAAGTTATTATGGTGGTATACTTAAGACCAACCTACCACATAGCTAGGATGGGTTGATTTTCTGCCTTTTACGACAGGCCGGCCCCGACCGCAGAGGTCTATTTTCTCTCTGCGCCCCTGCACGGATAGAAAATTTCATAAGTAATAAAAACACTTTGTTTACACTATAGTGAACTATAGCGTTACCATGCAAAATTATATGTTCGAAGTATTACCAGTGTCCTCTTTGAAGAAACTACTAGATTCAAGGTCTTAATACATTGCATCTTTTTTGAGAGGCATAAGAAAAAGATGCAAGAAAAAAATTTTACTCTGTGGTAGCACTTCCAAAGGTCTCTGGAAGCCTAATTAAAAGCTTGGAAGAAAAAATCTTTACAAATTTACCATTTATACTAATTAATTTCTAAGTCTCACTCAAAGTGCGTAGGTATGTAAACTTTTTTGTTATTAATGACATACTGGCTGGTTGTAAAAAAAATTCGATTATGTTTTGTTTTTTTCATAAAATTAAATGAAAGGGAATCTGTTTGAATTTAAGTGCGTTTTTATTGCTACGTTTAGTCTTGATTTCATAATTTTACCAACCATTTAAATAAAGTTAGCGACAAAATTGAATTGTTAGATATTCTTTACGTCATGGAGCGACGTCATTTGACAAATGAAATGCAAAGAGCTGTAGGGATGTTGCAAGCGGGAAGTAATCAATCTCAGGTATCTCGGCATTTTGGCATTCATAGAAGTGTTATTTGTCGTCTTTGGCAGCGCTACAATAATACAAAGGAACCCACTGAACAGCATCCAGGCCGTAAAGGAGTATAACCACTCGGCAAGACCGGTACATACAACTGACTGCAAGACGCCAGCCGATGTTAACCGCTCGAGAGATAAGTTTGAGGCTACAAAATTCAAGTGGTGTTGATGTAAGTCCCCAAACTGTGCGAAATCGGTGCATGAGTACGGCCTACGAGCTCGACGCCCACCGATACGTCACGGGAACGCGCCCGTCGAAATGAATGGTGTAGAGAACGCAGAACATGGACCCAGGAACAATGGGATAAAATTATGTTTTCCGATGAGTCGCGATTCGGGTTTAGGCCACAAGAAGGGTGCGAGTGTACCGTCGGCCCGGAAATACTGAAAGGCTCAGGTGCATTCAGGAAGTTCATCGATACAGCGGCTCATCCACCATCCTAAAATTTAAATTAGTACAGTTTTATTCCACTACCTTTTTAAAGAATCTTATTATCTAGTACATATTAACATTTACGTTTATTTAATTCTACTTAAATAAAGTTCATATAATTAAATGTTAGTAATTATATAGAGGTTTTTATTTAAAATTAAACATATCACAAATTAAACAGATAACATGATCTCTTCGGAGCAAAAAAATATGCTTTAATTATCTGATCGGGTTCCAGAAGGTAGCCCGTGTAAATATTGGAAACTCATCACACCGGGACACTGGGGAGGCGGAAACGTCGATATATCGTAGCGCAGGGCGGCATTCAGCTTTAATAAGAAAATTGGATTACTGCTGAGTGTACTCTGCTCGATGTTCAATCATAGATACTCGGATAAACTGTGAGAGCAACATAGATGTAGTATACTAATATTATAAAGAGAATTTATTATTTTGTTTGGCATATTTTTTTGCTGTAATACACAACAGACAGGCTGACGGCCAAATTAGAATTTAACAGTTAACGTCGCCTATGTATGCAACGCCAGTGGTATTGCGAACACGCTGCTGTCCCATAAGGGTACACGAACTTGGGTCACTAATGCCGGAACGCGACATAAAGTTATTATGGCGGCATACATAAGACCAAACGTGGTCGGCATTCAGTGGGGCTTGAGGCCCTACCACGTACCAAAACAACACAACCTAGCTAGGTTGTGTTGTTTTGTCGCCTTTCACGACAGGCCGACCCGGGCTGCAGAGGTCAATATTCTTTCTTCGCTTTTGCACGGATAAAAATAACTAGGACAAAAAAACTGGCATATAACTAAGTATATCTAAAATAATTTTAAAAAACCTACAAAAAGCTCTCCTTTAAGTGAGTCGTGCGGGTTGATAGTTTAAAGAAATAATCTATTCACCTAGCTACTTTTGACCTCCGGTCCCTTTCTCTCTCGATAAAATAATTGTTTATGTATAGAAAAATATACATAACTACACTTTATATTGCGTACAAGACTGTACATATGATTTATAAATAAAAAATAGTATCGTAATTTAAAAAAAGATGGACACAAAAAAAGTAATATGCATTCTATCCGTACAGGGGCGGAGAAAGAATAATAATAACCTCTGTGGCCGGGGTCGACCTGTCGTAAAAGGCGACAAAACAACCCACCCTAGCTACGTGGTAGGACCTCAAGCCCGTCTGGAAGGCGACCACCTTTGGTCTTAAGTATGCCGCCATAAGGTGGTCGCCATCCAGACGAGCTTGGGGCCCGACCACGTAGTTAGGGTTATTTTGTCGCCTTTTACGACAGTCCGACCCCGGCCGCAGAGGTCAATATTCTTTCTCCACCCCTGCATGGATAGCATGCATACATGCATATTACTTGTCTATTATATATATATATATATATATATATATATATATATATATATATATATATATATATATATATATATATATTAAAACGTGCACATCAAATACCAGAGGGCATAAATACACCGGGAAACCCCTCTAAAGTCCCAAATATTAAGCTTATTTAAACAGTTGAAAGCAAGCTTTGAAAACACTATGTATGAAAAGAATTAAAAACATATACTGGATGATAATAAGATTAGATCTTTCTTGGCAAAGTTTTCAGTCAAACAATTTGATTACCTAGATAAACAGCATGGGGATTTGATTGTACTGCCAGATATGTATCGAAACGTTCGGAAAAATATCTTCGATAATTTAATTCTATTTATTCTGTAGCATTTCAGTTTTAAATATGTTTTTGATTATTGCCTTAAAAAGCATGCAAGTCTTAGATAAAGTTAATAAAACTCACTATAATAATGTAAACGTTAAATTTATGTTGAAATAAGTTTATTGTTTCTATTGTTTCTTCGTCGTCATACGAATACACGATCTTAAAAACTTAAAGTAGCAACAAGCAAAATAAGATAATTGAACTTATCATCCAAGCGTCCGGTTATATTTAAAGCTTTCATTTTGAAATACGGATTCACTACTAAAAACTGCCGTTTGTTAAAGCTGTACGCAAAGCGTACGGCCCTTGCCATGGCACTTATCAATAGGCACAAATATGTAAAAAAATCAATTTCATTGAATTAATTTTCACAAGCTTCCGTTTGTTTTTCTTATTTCAACAGACATTTTTAAATAATGTGTTTTAAACTACAAGACTGCGACGACGTGGTTACGCTAAAATATTTAAACTATATCATCAAAATAAATTTACTATTATATACATAATCTTCATAAGTAATACACAAAAATCATCAAATATGGTTGGTCTCGTAACCTACTTTATTGAAATAAGGTGAATTCAATGCAAGTCAAGTATGATCTAAAAATAGACGTTTAAAACGAGGTTTACCGTTCTCGGAGTTTCGAATCGTGAAAGCTATTTCTAGCTTTAGTGGTTCAAGTTTACGCTTTTCTTATATATTATTTTCTTATTATTATTATTATTCTTCTTCTTATATATTAAGCATTATTTACTGCATGAATATTGTTTTTTTCAATCTTACTTCAATACAACTATAGTGGCATTATTGTAGTACATGCCAGATTTGAAGACACTCATAATATTCTAAACTAAACAGCTAGTTATTTCTAGAAAACTTAAAAGAAGGGGCGAGCAGGCTCCAGAAAATAGTGATGAGAATAGTTATCGAATAAAGATAAAAGAACTTCAAATAATATCCTATCCTAGTTTGATGACTGAACCAATATACACAGATACAAAATGTATGTATATAATATATTAATGATGAGGATATAGAAAGGGAGCGCAGGGCGTTGTCAGTCCGGGCTAACATACTGGCCCGCAGATTCGCTGGATGCACAGTTCTCATTTATTGGACGGGTTTAAAATTCCCTGCGAGTCCAATATAACAGTACATTCAGGATGTTGTTGCGACTATTACGCTTCTGCAGTGCCTCCGGCATGTTCGTGGATGGGCAAATGAATGGCTTTGACGCCATTACGCGTTTTTACGCCTCTTTACTGGCCAGAGTGCGCGGGAGCAGCAACATCATCCTGAACGTCATAGCGAACAAACTCGACAGTCCTCTACTGTAAGCATTGACGCAGAGGACTAAATCACTATTAATTATTAATAATATGTTAACATAGTTTTTGAGATTCTACTAACAATTTATGGACTCATCGTCTTAAATAAATAAATAAAAAATTAAAGTCAATCAATCTAAAGGTTACGGGTCCGAATCCTATGATGCACTGTTTAGACAGTTTTTCTCGACCAATATGCATATTATAGCATAATTACCATATACTAACGGTAAAGGAAAACATGACACACGCATACCGAAATCACCGATATGTGTAACATGCTAATCCTTGAACAAGCGTGGCGGATAAAGCGTCTGGTCATTCTAGGGGAGGTCAGAGCTCAACAGTGTGTTATTAAGCGCTAGCTCAGCTCTCAAACTCAGCCATGACATTTGATTCAAGCTAGTTTGTGAGTTATGTTCCACAAACAAGTTCCACAAAAATTAAATATAACATAATATCATTACAACACACGTAGTAAGTACAATATATACAATTATACATACTGTAGCTGAGTAGCGCGTAGGCCAGCGTAGCGCGTAGTGTCGTAGGCCCGACCAATTTATCCGTACACCAGAGGTAACAAAGCGAGACAACAGATGGTCGCATGAATAAAAGAGCAAAGGGCACGCTGAATATTTCAGTGAGGAAGTACGTGTTGTCCGATGTAGAAAACACACACCCAACTTGTACAGTTTTAGTAACAATATGTTTTATTTATTCATGGGCTGGAGCACACGCCTGTCAGCTCAATTCCCTAGACTCGATCCAACGACGCGCAGTTCGTGTTGTCGATGATCCCATACTCACATACGGTCTAGACATGCTTGGACTTCGGAGAGACTTTGCGTCTCTTTGCATATTCTACCATCTGTACAACGGGGAGTGTTTGAAGAAGCTATTTAGAATGATGCACTCGTCATCTTTCTGCCACCGCACTGCCCGCCATCGGCTGGGTGTTCAACCCCATTTCTTGGAGCCTCTTCTTTCTTGTATGAAACGATTCTCAAGAACGTTCATATTGCGTACTCTCAGGGTCTGGAATTAGCTTAAGGCTGAGGTTTTATCAGCGTAGTACGATATGAGGTTCTTCAAAATAGGCGTTATAACATTTCTTCGAAACCGGCAGCGCGTTGGTAATGCCTTTGGTGTTGCAGACGTCCATAAGCGACGACCTACCAGTGTGGGCCATTTGCCTATCTGCTGAACTATAGCTATATAAAAAAATTAACCTTCGACTAATGTAGTAGCATGTGTGGTATCGTAGCTCCTAAATAAATAAACCGATTTCAAAGTAATTATTTTCTTTGAACATGTACTTTAGAATAATTTAGCAGTGTCTATTGAATCAGGCTAGGCAAGCTGTTAGCGTATTCCCAACTTAGTGGAACCTTATGTTTGGACATTGAAATGAGATTGAAACATTGAGCTTCTAAACGAATGGATCGATATGAATGATTATTTTTAATAGTAGCTTCATTCCCTGAGCAGTGTGTGTAGATAGTGTGAAAGTTTATTATCGAAATTTATAAATAGTATAAAGAAGATTAGCAGTTTAAATTGAAGCTTTGTAATTCTAAAGGGTCCAAGTGCCAATTTTATGTTTTAGAGATATAACAAAAAAAGGTTGTGCGAAAGTGCGTTAGTACTTAGACCGCGCCACAACTTCATCTGTGTATGAGTGAAAAATTAAAAAAGATAGGCATTTGGATCCATTTGAATATTATTAGGCTTGGTACATAGATCGTATTTTTGTAATAATATCGATTTTATTTTTTTGGCACTTAATCCCTTTAAAATTACAACCCTTCAATTGGAAACAAGAGTTTTATAATATTAATATAAAGTATTGTATAACTTTTCATTCCAAACAAAATTTTAACTTTATTAGACAAATTTGTCAACTCTTTACAGTCCTAATTTCGTATATTTTTACGAAACTAAATTAAACTTCGTGTTCCAGTAGCTAAAGCAGTAATATTTTCATTGTAGTCAAGAAATTGTGGCTTCGATTGCCCTTAAACTACTTGTAATATTGCTTGTAAAGAGAAAATATTTAGTAGTTAGTTCCAAATAAACTCAAAACTTTAATTTTGTTATTATTTTAGTTAATAATGGTTGATCCGTGCAGGGGCGGAGAAAGAATACTAACCTCTGCGGCCGGGGTCGGCCTGTCGTAAAAGGCGACTAAACAACCCACCCTAGCTACATGGTAGGGCTTCAAGCCCGTCTGGATGGCGACCACCTTTAGTCTTAAGTATGCCGCCATAATAACCTTGTGTTGTGTTCCGGCATTGGTGACCTAAGTTCCAGTACCTTTATGGGAGAGCAGCGTGTTCGCGATGCCACTGGTGTTGCAAACATCCATAGGCGATGGTAACTGCTAAATTCTAAGCGGGCCGTCAGCCTGTCTGCTGTCCTACAGCAATAAAAAAAAATGTATTCAATTTAAAAAACTACTGAGGTGATTTGCTATTACATTTTCTATCATATTTACATGTTTAGAGTGTCGACACCAAAAACTGTTTTATGTTACACAAGCGAAAACTTCCCCATATATTATTCACTTTAAAATCTCGATTGTCATTTTGTCTGGTCAACACCCGCAAGCAGTAGAAGGTGGGCAGTGGGACCATCGATCGCCATCGCCGCCCGTGTGGCGCCCTAATCTTACCGCGGCACATCCCTTTGTCCTTGCCAAACCGATTAAACAGTATTCCCGGATAAGAATTGCTCGTTTTTATGGCTCTTCAATATCATAGTTATTAATTTCGTGCAATAGTTATTAACTTCATATAATAGTTATAAAAATAAAAAATGTAGTAATACTCAAGAATTTATAAGAATTCGCTTTTGTACACGAGTTTGCTCGCAATTATTTTAATTTAGATATTATATATTTTCATTTAAGACGTGACAATATAAAAAAAGAATTTGCACAATACTACCAATTCAGTGACTATGTGAGTTTGCGTAATATGGTTTCAATTACATAGCAAGAAATACATAGATTGAACTTAAGTGAAAATTAAAAATATGACTGTAATCTAACCTCGTATCGTTTGAAGAAAAACTGATGATACCCTGTCATTTTCTAGTTTTAAGTTGAAGTAATCTATATTGCCTTTTAAACGCCTTAAAAATTAAATGGCGTGTCCCTAATAACCCGTTGTAGTTTAGTTTAGTTTATAATAAATATACTTCTAAACCGCTTCTGGATTGTTCTCCTCAAAGCTTGCCTCAAAGCATCCAGACTTGCCGACCGGGATCGGCCTGTCGTAAAAAGAGACAAAACAACCCACCCTAGCTACGTGGTAGGGCCTCAAGCCCGTCTGGATGGCGACCACCTTTGGTCTTAAGTATACCGCCATAGTAAGTTTGTGTTGTGTTCTGGCATTAGTGACCCAAGTTCCTGTACCCTTATGGGGGAGCAGCGTGTTGGCAATGCCACTGGCGTTGTAAACACCCATAGGCGACGGTAACTGCTAAATTCTAAGCGGGCCGTCAGCCTGTCTGCTGTCCTACAGCAATAAAAAAAATGTAGAAACATTAATCTTTAACATAACTTCACATAACTTTACGACAAAACACTAATTTATTTGCAGTGTGCTTCAAATCCCGACATATCTGTGTGTTGTAACATTCTATCCTTAACAAATCATGTGCCAGAGGCATCCACCCTGCATAAGCATCCGTCAAATACGAAATTCGCTTAAAAGTTTGTTTTAATTAGTACCCATCACACGGAGTGCTGTCATCGGCATGCTTTCGTGACGATTTAATCACAAAAGATGGGATAGTACAGAATTTAATCTCATATATTGTCCATCATGATAACATCCATGGCAGAGGTTGACCTAAAAAGCGATGGAAAGAATGTATGACGCATGATATGAGAGTTTTTTTTTATTGCGAGAGTTCAGCAGACAGGCTAACGGCCCACCCTGGCAGGTGGTCACCGTCGCCTATGGACGTCTGCAACACCAGAGGCAATTTTATAACGCCTTTTTTGAAGAACCCCATATCGTACCGCGCTGGGAAAACCTCAGCCGGAAGCTCATTCCAGATCCTGAGAGTACGCAACATGAACGTTCTTGAAAACCGTTTCGTACAAGAAAGAAGAGGTTCCAAGAAATAGGGATGAACATCCAGCCGATGGCGGGCAGTGCGGTGGTAGAAAGACGAAGAGGGCACCATTCTAAATAGCTCCTCAGAACACTCCCCATTGTACAGACGGTAGAATACGCAAAGAGACACAAAGTCTCTCCGAAGTCCAAGCGTATCTAGACCGTCTGTGAGTTTGTGAAATGACAGATGAAAAATTCCAAGATAGAGTAAAATAGTAGAAAAGACTTATTGTGCCTACTTCTAATGATTGGGACAAGGCCACGTTAATGAAGATCATTTCTTCACATTCGTAGCAAGCAATTTGTCATATAC
The DNA here is from genome assembly GCA_963693495.1 of Malacosoma neustria. Taxonomy (NCBI): domain Eukaryota; kingdom Metazoa; phylum Arthropoda; class Insecta; order Lepidoptera; family Lasiocampidae; genus Malacosoma; species Malacosoma neustria. Next base: position 16,522,747 of record OY856381.1, read on the forward strand.
ATAGGAAAAATCTCAAATCTGGTTGATGGTTTTGCACAAGCGATAGTTCAACCATAAATTTTCACTGGTACAATGGTTGACACGAGATTCACTCGTATGTTGAGCTATTGTTGAGTTGAGTATATTTTTAAATGAAAACGGATTGAGTTGACAATTACCCTGTAAAATGCATATTCATCTTCATTTATTTACAAAAGAAAACGAATATATTAGTTGTCTATCACCTATAACATAAGTACTGTGCAGAGGCGGAGAAAGAATACTAACCTCTGCGGCCGGGGTCAGCCTATCGTAAAAGGCGACAAAACAACCCACCCTAGCTACGTGGTAGCCCGTCTGGATGGCGACCACCTTTGGTTTTAAGTATGCCGCCATAATAACCTTGTGTTGTGTTCCAGCATTAGTGATCCAAGTTCCTATACCTTTATGCAACAGCAGTGTGTTTGCGATGCCACTGGCGTTGCAAACACCCATAGGCGACGGTAGCTGCTAAATTCTGCAAGAAAAAATTTATCCACATCTATTTTATCTATTACCTTATACAAAAAAGCAAGCATTGTAGACTCTAAAAGGTAGAAATATACCAACATGTATGCAATGATCAATAGTAGTAGCAATACAAATAGCAAAATATGAATATATTTCTGCGCTGTCGGTCTTTTGTATTGTAATACTCGACACACGCACACTCGCTGTCACGCTTGATGGAGATTAACGCGGTTGATGCTGATGGTACCCCATAAGGCTTAGTTCCTCGTAAATACTCGTACATATTGTTTATATTGATAACATTCGTATATGGATCGATACTCGCATTGCCTTGAAGACGTAAATACTCGTACACTTATTTAAGAAGTAAATCTATTAAACATAGTATAACTGGCAGGTTAGACTATTTAAAGTAGGTTAATAACAACCAGTCGTTACAGCTAAGGCTTGGAATATGAAAACTTGCACGATTTACGGTGTAGGTAACAACTAACGAGTAAAAACGAGGTAAATATGTGTTACCGTTATTGTTCCTTCATAGCAACCGTCATTAAGAAAACATTCTGGTTCTCTTTTTTGTAGAATATCTACTTTGCTGTAGAGTATTTTGTTTGCTAAGTAGTTTTCTAATTGTAAACGATTATTTGGTGGATTTTGTTAAATTACACGTAAGTGTAACACAATACTGGGAATAAACTTAATGGCTGACTTTATAGGTTTTAGTATGTTTAAATCACTTTTATCACGAATTACTACAATGGCCTATCATTCAGCAGCATATATAATTTAAAACCACATGCACATTTTTGGCTGTCATTATACGTGTGCATCGCGTGAAAAATAACTTCAAAAGAATTGTACACCACAAAATTGTATATTATAGCGAGATTACACTAAACATTTAGCTGTATTGAAATCAATTCCATTACAGAACTGATTTTCAGTGTCCATCCCACTTCACTTATAATACAAACACACCATATTTTTTCCATTATTGTTAATTTATAAATTATCATCTCTACTGTGTAAAGTCAATGCAACTAGTGTCTGCCACTAAATAAAATTGGAGCTCATCTAAATTTAATAAGGTACCGACCTGCCATGCCGGAGAGGATAAATTTCATTAAAAAATTTATACCGCTGCGCTCGGAGGCACAGAGCTGCCGACTTCGTAAAATTTTAAACCAATCTTGGCTACTAACGGAGCCTGAATCAATTATAAATTGTATAATTATTAAATTGAATGAGTAAGGAAATGCATAAGCTTTTGATTAGCTTTACCTGTATTATGCAGTTAAATGTTATGCTGGATCAGAGTGACCTTCAATCATCACCCACGCGTTTAGTATGGTTGAATCCAAACAACACATTAGAGACAGAATTCTGTTCTTCGTACGTTTATAATTACAAAACCGACCAGAAAAATAAATGTAACGAAATTAAATTTCAACAGAATTGACTAAATATAGAACCAAATTGTGCGCTTTCTTTATCACTTATAGGCGAATAACAGAGCATTTATCACTGTTCACGATACTCTAAGAACGAAGTGGAGTAGCCCTAAGTGGTGGGAAATCTAGATGTGGCCACAAAAATTCGTAATCATAAATTGTACAATTTCTCATAATAAAATATTGGGACAATCCTCACAGCGCTATCTAGCGCCAAAACAAACATCAAAGCACTTGTGTTAAGGGTGCTAAGCAATTGATAGAATCCTACTTAAATACCATCATACACTGTAGCTGCACTAGCGCCACATTCTGGCGAGTTTTCGAACTATAATTTACGCGATACAGTTGGACCTCACAGAGGCAGTGCAGCAATAATTGAGTAGTTTTACAGATTACCGTCAAGCGTCGAAAATCTAAACCGACATGTGGGTAAATTGGATGCGAGCGTCAACTTTACTAACAGCAGTAAAGTTGACGTATGTACTTACAAATACATCTCGTAAAGGCTTCAGAACGAGTGTTTCATGTTATGATGAATATATATTAACTCTCTATAAGGCAGCGTTCAAGTATTACGTAAAGCAATTTTTGGAGATTTTGTAATGTGACCCGCGCCGTAACATTTTTCTGTAACTAGTAAAACGTTACGTAACCATCAAGTGACCATTTTTACCTAAAAGTCAAAATTATGTGGCATAAAGTACCGGAAAGTCGCTAAAATACCTTTGTTATTGTTTTAATCGCGTTAATATTAATTAACATTTGAAATGTCTTGTTTTTAAAAGCAAGAGATTTATAATGTGTTTTTTTTTCTTTTTTGTTCTAATTAATTTTTACTACCAAGGGAGCGTTCTAGTATTACGTAACCCAATTTTTTTAGATTTTTTACACACCTATCCCCCCATGTAACGCGCCATAACGTTTTACAAGCCCCCCAATTATTTGTATTTAATTTATTTAAATTACAAATATATAATAAAAATTTTGCAAGCCCAACTCATATTCGTTAAGTAATACTTGAACGCTCCCTAATGTATATATTAGTACATTATTATTTATTATTTTACTTAAATTTGGTGGTGTTCTTCTGTCGTGACTTCACTTTTGGGTTTAGCGGAAGATCAACGTTAGTCAGTTATAGACTAACATACTTGCTGAGCTAGATCCTTTTTTAGGACATACACTTCTTTTTAGTAGTTTTTAAATATTGTGTGTGCGTATGTGTGTATTATACTAAAATAAACTTATTTCTTTCTTTCTTTCTTTCTAATGTCGTAATGCTAGGCACAGAGCTTCCCTAGAGGAATGGGCAGTATACCCGCTACGCTTGACCAAGACGATTTTTTTTGGTGGGATACTCATACCGGTGACCTCGGTATGCAGGTTTCGTCTTAATGTTTCTAGTCACCGTCGCTACAAAGCTATTGAACTAAAAAGTGCAAATTAGGCGAGAAAAACTTAGGCAGTGCATTCCATCGTAGGGTTCAAACCCGGGATATCTAGATTGGTGTCAGAATGAAATACCATTAACTACCGACTACTTCATATTATCAAAATATTTTTAAAGCTTTTTCAATATACAAACAAGTATATTAAGTTACATAAGTATTGTTTTATACACCGGTTACATATTTTATGACCTTATAAAATGAGACCGCGACCGCAGAGCTTTGTGTGACAGAAAGTTTGACACAGTAATAGATAGCAACAGTATTCAAACGGCGGCTACAATTTGAATCACTCTTTTTTATCTATACAATTAATGTAAAACTGGAGTGTCTGTTTGTAATATTAAAATAACTGCTTTTACTTACTAAGTGCATTTGGATGTATACACGGTACATATACCAAAACAACATTTTTTACAATTTTTGTCTGTCTGTCTGTTTGTTTCGGATAATCTCTGAAATGGCTGGACCGATTTTGACTGCACTTTCACTGGCAGATAGCTGATGTAACAGGAGTAACTTATGTTACTTTAATTTTTTTTAATAGTTATAGAGAAATAAAATTGGATCTCACGAAAAACATTTTTCTGTTATTTGACCAGCGCGCGGGAACGGCTATTTTGAACTATAATTCCTCTTCTCACAAACTTTTATATCGGTTTCATCCGAAACTTTATCAGGGACCAGGAACTGTACACACATTTCGATTTAATGTACAAATAGAAACTATTAAATTTAATATATATAGCTAATATTTTATTTTTACTTTCCCATGTCACAGCCCTGGTAGAAAAATCAGATGGTGCGTTTTGCTGCTTTTGATATAATAACAGTATTTTTTCGTCTCTTATAAAAGTGACGGGTTTGCCCTTTACTTATTTTTATCCTTGACCGTCCTCATTCAAAAATCATCTCGCAGTATCTCATTATATCTTTGACCATATATTGTCTTCTTGTTAAGTGAGCTTACATTTGCAATATAAACTTTTAAAAAAAGAAGCCTATGCCCTTCTCCAAGGTCCATCTCTATACCGAAATTCATCAAAATTGGTTCAGAGGATTAGGTGTGAAAACGTAACATACAGACAGAGTTACATTCATACTCAAAGACTCAATAGTTTGAATTAACTCTATCAGCTTACTGACAGTATAAAATACTTTGGTCATGGCTACATATTTCAGCGGAAACGGAAACGACCTGAACTCTGAAAGGGGTTAATTTATATAATTCTCCCCGGGGTCGGAGTCCCAATTGCTCGTAATTAGGCGCAATAAACATTATTGACCCTGCTGAATGCTACATTGAAATTATTAGACTGGGAAGGAATTTAGGTGTAACAATATAATGGTTTTTAATTTTTTTGTAACTTATATATGTGTATTTAAAGTATATTTTTAGAGCGACTATGATAGCCATTGATAGCTATAACACCATGATAATAGCTCTCAATTTCTTCAGTGCTCAAGATCTGCTTTTTTATTGCTTCTACACTTCACACTATCTTTAATGTGCCTGATAATGAACCCGTTGGTAAAAATATAACCATTTGCAACAACACTCCAGTATTTTTTACGTTCCTCATAGTTAGCTAACATATGATACGCAGTCCATCCACGCGGATATGTACATACGCCATTATATTTAGTTCTTACTTGTTATTTTAACATCAGCTGCGTTTCACAGTCACTAAAATCCAGCATTTAAAAGTCACAAATAAGATCAGTTAAAAATTTTCTTATGGTAGATCAATCTAAAAATCTTAAACTAAAACTAACCTCTACGGTCAGGGTCAGCCTGTTGTAAAAGGCGACAAAACAACTCACCCTTAGCTACGTGGTAGGGCCCCAAGCCCGTCTGGATGGCGACCACCTTTGGTATTAAGTATGCCGCCATAATAACTTTGTGTCGTGTTCCGGCATTAGTGACCCAAGTTCCCGTACCCTTATAGGACAGCAGCGTGTTCGCGATGCCACTGGCGTTGCAAACACCTATAGGCAATGGTAACTGCTAAATTCTAAGTAAATCGCCAGCCTGTCTGCTGTCCTACAGCTATAAAAAAAATAGAAATGGCTGCGGCGTATTGTTTTATGGACCTAATGTTTGAAAGACAAATTATTATTCAATGACACTTCTTCAATAAATGTTATATGTTGTAATATGGTAAATGTTTACCTAAAATAGTAACCTGCGCACCTGCAGTGAAAAGCCATCGCGTACGCTTGTAATATAGACCGCTCGTATAACAGTTTGTACATTATAAGTTGTACCTCGGAAATTTGATTTGCTGATCAATGCTGAAAATCGCAAGAAGAAATAAAGTAACATTTATTGATTAACTTTCTCGCCTTGTTAGGTACACAAGTATTTACATTAATTTAATCGGTTGCTACAACAACGCAGCCTATAAGACGTACCAAAGTGAACCTGTGTTCCCCGCACTAAATCTGTGTGGCGGGTTTCAATAGAGTATGTTTCGAACATCTATAACCAATATCGTGTTATAAATATGTATACATAATTTATATATTTTTTTTATTGCAGAGTAACAGCAGACAGGCTAAGGGTCCACTTCATAATAGTTACGTCGGAGTAGGAGGACCCCCCTGGTTTCTTCCGCTGTCTTGCGAGTGTTGGGGCCTCGAGGTTTCCCTCATCACCCCGTCTTCAACTCGGCGGACTACAACCCGCCGGTGACTGAGTATTTATAGCCGCGAGTGGCTCGTTGGCCTCTCAGCGGCTTAAAAATCTAAACTCGTCGTGGGTCTTCTTCCCCTTATTCAGGGGCAGGTAGGGGCCTCAAGGCATAGCCTCTTAACCCCGGCTTCGACTCAGGTAGTGTGGTGTCGGCCACAGCAAGCGCACCTATGTAAGCGGTGCATCACTTACATAGGCTTCGCGGCGGCCGATGATGGTCCTCTGCGACCTGGATGGCCATCTTCTTTGCCCCAGCCTTGGCCGCCGGAGCGACGGCGACCTAAGAAAGGCCTCATCGGGGCCGACCCACCGGTACAAGTCAACGGTGGCCTGACGGGGTCTCGTCAGGCGGGGCTGGCTGCTGGAGCTAGGCATCGACGGCTGCCAGGCGATGGTCATCTTCGGCCAAGAGTCCATCGTGGCGTAATTGTGGCGCGTTGCGGTGCCTCAGCGTCGGTGTGTGGAGTGTGATGTCGTGGCCGATGGTCGACCTATGGTCCGGAGCCGACCGCCGGCGGCGTGCGATGGTATATATGGAGACGTCCGCTTCGTCCGGATGCTGCGGAGCGACTCATAGGAGGACTGGAATCTAGGTTACTTATACTGGAAAACTAGACAAGGTCATTATGGTGGCATACTTATAGACCAGAGGTGGTCGCCATCCGGACGGGCTTGGGGCCCTACCACCTGGCTGAGGTTGTTTTGTCGCCTTTTACGACAGGCTGCACGCGGTCACAGGGCTCGGTATTTTTACTGTGCCTCTTCACGCAAAAGAATATGTTTAGAAAAACATATGAAGGAAGCTTTAAGACAAGATTATATTATTCAAAACTTAAAATTTACATGTATTCCACATTATTTATTACACTCTTTGTGTTCCCGGCGATTTATTAAGGTCTTTTGTTGCAGACTTCTTAAAATCTTTCGCTTTTGTTAGACGTTGTATCAAATTATTTTTATTTGATAAATGTTGTCTATTCCCGAGCCTAAAAGCGTTTCAGGCAATATTCTTCATAAAGGATAATTTGGAAAGTGGGTCACGAAGCGACCCATTCTGTTTAATTTATATATTAATATTGAAAAGATTTACTTTTTAAAAAGATTAGAAGAATTTTACGATAAATAGTATTGATAAAGTTGAGAGGTTAGTAAATTAAATTATATTTACCTAAATGCATGAATTTTCATTAATTTTAATTAAAAAAAAATTATTCAAGGATTTGATACATTTGATACATACTTTGTGAACATGTCTAGAACACATAAATAACGGAACAAGAGAATATTGATTAAAAGATCTATTTATTTATTCTATAAGTTATAAGTATAATAAATAAAATAAATCTATACGAATAAATAAAATTGGAGTGTCTGTTGTAATATTAAAATAACCGCTTTTTGCTATGTGCATTTAGATATATACACGTACATATACCAAAACAACATTTTTTACAATTTTTAATCTTCATTGGCAGATAGGTAATGTAACAAGGAGTAAGTTAGGCTACTATTATTTCATTAAAAAAATTTAGAAAAAAAAATAGGATATGTAATTTTTATTTCTGTTATTCGGCCTACGAAGCTGGCGGGAACGGCTAGTATATATAAAAAGGTTAGTATATAAAAAGTTATATATAAAACGGCTAGTATATAAAAAGGTTAAAATTTACTAAAAACAATTTCAATGTAACTTCCACATGAATCGGCCTGAAATAAAAATTTCAAACATTAATTTTTTTATTGCTGTCTCCCATAAGGGTACAGGACTTAGGTCACTAATGCCCTAACACAAAACAAAGTTATTATGGCGGTATGCTTAAGACCAAAGGTGGTCGCCATCCAGACAGGCTTGAGGCTAGTACGTAGCTAGGTGGGTTGTTTTGTCGCTTTTTACGACAGGCCGACCCCTGCCGTAGAGATTAGTATTCTTTCTCCACCGCCGCACGGATAAATATTTCCCAACAATGACAACAAATCGTATGGTATATAAGCTGTTATATTTTTTTATTATAAAATAATTTAAATATAACACTAATTAATAAGAAACTGTAATAAAGTTAAACTTAACTCATTAACTTGTTCATACATATGTTTTCTCGTTAGAACAACAAGAAGATTAGTTAGGGTTGGTTCTGTGACGTCATTACGGAACAAACTAGTAGGTCACGCTACATGAATTTCACAACAATAGTTGCTTTAAGTAAGGTAATATATTATACTACTAACTGAGCCGGAAAACGTTGTTCTGCCATATAAATTTAAAAAAGTCCTATCTCAATACAGAAATTCATCAAAATTGGTTCAGCGGTTTAGGAGCGAAAACGCAACAGACAGATAGAGTTACTTTCACATTTATAATATTAGTACGGATAAATTTTTAGTGTTGCCTTTAGTAAGAAACAAGTATGTAATTCGTGTCTGAATTTCCGATAACCTTAATAGTAAAAAGCTACACAAAGACAATCAAATGTAGGTCTAATTTAAAATATGATAATTTTTTGTGTGATTGCTTACATCGAATTTTTTTTAAAAGAAAGAAAATAATAATATTATGAATGTGTGGCTTCGAACTTGCTTATACCCACTGACCGTGTTCGTCATGATGCTACTCCAATATTACTACAGAAATGTAACTTCGCAGCCACAAATAGTGGATGCTAAAGTGTCAGATATTAAATAAGCCTATTAGTGTAATAACTTTCGATTCAGAAACATTGATTGTAAATTTTTATCCGTGCAGAGGCGGAGAAAGAATACTAACCTCTGCGGCCGGGCCAACCTGTCCTAAAAGGTGACAAAACAACCCACCCTAGTTACGTGGTAGGGCCCCAAGTCCGTCTGGATGGCGACCACATTTGGTCTTAAGTATGCCGCCATAATAACCTTGTGTGTTCCGGCATTAGTGACCCAAGTACCTGTACCCTTATGCGACAGCAGCGTGTTCGCGAGGCTACTGGCGTTGCAAACGCCCATAGGCGACGGTAACTGCTAAATTTTAAGCGGGCTGTTAGCCTGTCTGCTGTCCTATAACAATAAAAAATATATATATGAAAATTAACTGTGCATATAACTACTTTTCAAAGAAAATGTTTTTAAAATAAATATACAAAAAACTAAAAAGTAAAAAATAATTCTAACATAAAAATGAAATTACTGAAGAAAAAATCAATGTCATTCTTCATGTCCGTGAAATTGCGGATAAATTGCATGAGTGTCGGCTCCGTTGGTACGGCCCGTTTTACGGCAACCGGGTGCTTACGTGGGAAACAAATGTCTGGCCATGCCGGCTCCTCCGGGCCCTAGCAGGAGGGTTAGACCTAAAAAATGCTGGCTTGACGTCGTAAAGAGTGATATGCTTGCCAATAGGCTCACTACCAGGGATGCTGAAGACCGTGCGAAGTGGAGTAGAAAAAGTCCGAAAGTGGACCCCTGGCACCGAAACTGAAGTTTAGGTAGCAACCGGGATACAACGCTGGGATGATGATGATGCACTCCCTAAGTAAAATAAAACAATGAAATATTTAAGTAACTAAATAGTAAAATGTCAGTTTCTACACTTTTTCTACTGGAATCTTATTTTTTTCTTATACATATATTATAGTATAGTCATTTGGTTCAAAAATTGGGTTGCCTGGATAGTCTTCTGGTAAGTTTTGAAAACTGATAATTATATATATTTTGAGGTGCTCTTTTCGAATTTCTACTTTGCCACCTCGTATCTTTGCCGCTCGCGCCGCCATAATGGAAAAATGGTGTCTAAGAGCAGTTTTTGACGATATCTCCTTTCTGACTTATTCTACAATAAAAACGTCAAACTAATTAAATATATATTTCCCTAAATGTATATTGTATTTCACATTAAGGGGAGTCCCCCGTTATTGGCATCAGTGTTACGAAAGAAATGAGACCTAAAAATATTATTAACGACGCGACGTGTAAATGGAAATATGCCATATACATATATAGTATATATATTTACTTTTTCATAATTTGTTAATTTATAAACCTTGTAAAAGCGAAATCGTGTAAAGCAGGTGCCGTGTAAATCGGGGAATAGAAGTATATTTTCAATAGTCAAAGATTCGAAATATTTCGGCTCCATCGGACACTATCAGCTCTTGGAGCCTAATAGGTGATGTTTTTAAAAGTAATTTACTAAATAACAATCATAACGAAGACCTCACGCTCCCTTGGTTATTTTATTATGGAAATTATTACGGTTACGTAAACAGCGTTATGGCTAAAAAAACATACGTTTAGATAACAGTAAATTTTTGGAAGGCAAAATTAACAATAAAGAGATTTTGATGTTAATTCGCTACTTAAAAGCGAGAATATTTATATAAAATAAAATCACTAGGCTCCCTCATTCTTCTTCAACTTCTTCATCCCAGCGTCAAGTCCCGGTTGCTACCGAAACTTCTGTTTCGGTGCCCGGGGTCCGCTTACCGACTTTTTCTACTCCACAGCCCATTGGCACGCATATCACCCCTTATGACGTCAAACGAGCACTTTTTGGGTCTACCCCTCCTGCCGGGGCCCAGCGGAGGCGGCATGGCCAGACATTTGTTCCCAACGTAGTTAGCCAGTTGCCATAAACGTAGCCATACAAGGCTCCCTCATTATAACTGCTTAAAAATCACGCCTTGCTACAGTTCGGTTTTAAATACTTCAAAAAAATGGCGAAAACAATATTAATTAATATAACCAAAAACCTTTAAATAACTCAAAAATAAATCTACAAACAAACCAATATCAATGGTAAATTAATCACCTATAACAAAATTTAAATAAAATATATTACCTTCTTTTTCATTATGGACAGCAGCATATTTCTTTTTCATCGTTGTCATAATACAAACGCGACTGAGACGCAATAAGTCAACGGGAACAAAAACCCCCGCTGTTGAGGCCTGACGTAATGGACCATTGCCGAGATAAAGGGCATTTGCTCCGAATCTAAGCCACCCGACTGACTTGGACCATTAATTGTTCGTTGAAATCAATTCGATCGAAAAAGTTACATCTAAAATTTTAATTACATTGAAATGTAACAAATTATTTAACTATTTATTTTTATTGCTAAGCATTGATTCTGAGACTGAGATTGAGAGCACACAGGCTGATGGTACATGTAAGCAGTTATTTTTTATTTTTTGTTTTTTATTGCTGTAGGACAAGAGACAGGCGGACGGCCCGCTTAGAATTTAGCAGTTACCATCGCCTATAGGTGTTTGCAACGCCAGCGGCATTGCGAACACGCTGCTGTCCCATAAGGGTACAGGAACTTGGGTCACTAATGCCGGAACACAACACAAGGTTATTATGGCGGCATACTTAAGACCGAAGGTGGTCGCCATCCAAACGGGCTTGAGGCCCTACCACGTAGCTAGGGTGGGTTGTTTTGTTGCCTTTCACGACAGGTCGACCCCGCCGCAGAGATTAGCATTCTTAGAGATTAGTATTCTTTCTCCGCCCCTGCATGTTATAATTATTAGTTATCGTCGCCTATGGATGTTTGCGATGCTATGGGATCGTGAACACGCTGCTGTCCCATACGGGTACAAAAACCTGGGCCATTAATGCCGAAACACAACACAATGCTATTATGGCGGCATACTTATATACCAGGGGTGGTCGCCATCCAGGCAGGCTTGCGGCCCTACGTAGCGGGTCGTTTTGTCGCCTTTTACGACAGGTCGACCCCGGCCGCAGAGGTTAGTATTCTTACTCCGTCCTTGCACGAAGAGAATAGAAGAAATTTACTAAAACTCAAATATTTATTTAAAACACAAAAAATTATGCAATTTACTAATCTAGTAGTTTTCTTGAAACGTTTGATTAAAATATTCTTTTTATTGTGTACTAAACCCATAACGATTATGTTATTGTGTATTTGTAGCAGTTTAATAGAAACAAAAAAATTCGTGTTCGGCAGATCCAGGAACGAAACTCACGTAATGAAATCAGTTTCAAAATCATTGTTAAAGTGACGATTTAATCAATCTTATTAGCGGCAAGTCGAAAAATACTGATTCGCGTGCACATGCCGACCAGCATCGCACCAATGAACGGCTTGGTTTATCCAGAGTAGTAAGCGTGTGAAAAAAAAATTTTTAACTGTATTAATTCCTTGTTGACAATAAGTACTTAAAATTTTTACATTTTTTTAGAATTATTCTATCAAATACATACAAGGAAATACGTACCAGCTGTCACAAAAGTTAGATGTAGAAATCGCAAGATGATCGGATACTCGCGAAATGTTCGGTTCCTGTCAATTATCTCGCGTGCAGAGCGGATTTGTGCCGCCCCTAGATGAATTACCGGAGACAAAGGCAGCCCTCCTGAAAATTGTTGTGATGTTATGCACAGAGATCTCCTCGTCAACATTTCACAAGATTGTCTTTGTACGAATAAAGGACCAAATTTCGTGATAATTTGAGTCTATGAACAAAGAAGTTACTTCACTTCTAAATATAGGCCTTCCATGACCTTATAAGGGTCGTTGGTTAATGACATTCAATTTTTTTAACTCCGATTAGAATGAAAGATAGCGGAACATCCAAGTAACTATCAGCTCCTGTTAAACCTTTTTAACACATGGAAACGATTATTTTTTCAATCTTGAAGTAGAACAACTAGCCTCCTTTTGAAGAATAGCCCGGTAATTTTTTTACCTAGGCTGTTATATGCGGTAGCCAAGTGTATTCAGATTCTTTATCCGTGCAGGGGCGGAGAAAGAATACTAACCTCTACGGCCGGGGTCGGCCTGTCGTAAAAGGCGACAAAACAACCCATCCTAGCTACGTGGTAGGGCCCCAAACCCGTCTGGATGGCGATCACCTTTGGTCTTAAGTATGCTGCCATAATAACCTTGTGCTGTGTTCCGGCATTAGTGACCCAAGTTCCCGTAACCTTATGGGATGGCAGCGTGTTCGCAATGCCACTGGCGTTGCAAACATCCATAGGCGACGGTAACTGCTAAATTCTAAGCGAGCCGACGGCCTAGCCTGTCTACTGTCCTACAGCAATAAAAAAAATCGAGATGCAATGCAGAGGTTCAAGCTGAAAGTGCACCTATGTATAGGCTTTTTTGCCTAATATGCTTATTATAACATATTACTATACACTAATAGTAATAAAGGAAACTTCCTGAGGAAACCCGCCCACTAAGATTCGCGTTGTGTTATTTTTTTTATTGCTGTAGGACAACAGACAGACTGACGGCCCGCTTAGAATTTAGCAGTCACCGTCGCCTATGGACGTTCGCAATGCCAGTGGCATCGTGAACACACTGCTGTCCCATAAGGGTACGTGGGTCACATTCCGGAACATAACACAAAGTTATTATGGCGGTATACTTAAGACAAAAGATAGTCGCCATCCAGACGGGCTTGGGGTCCCACCACGTAGCTAGGAGGGGTTGTTTTGTCGCTTTTTACGACAGGCCGACCCCGGCCGTAGAGGTTAGTATTCTTTCTCTGCCCCTGCACGGATAAAGAATCTGAAAGGCCGGAGAAAGAATACTAATTTCTGCGGCCGAGGTTGGCCTGTCGTAAAAGGCGACAAAACAACCCACCCTAGCGACGTGGTAGGGCCTCAACCCCATCTGGATGGCGACCACCTTTCGTCTTAAGTATGCCGCCATAATAACCTTGTGTTGTGTTCCGGCATTAGTGACCTAAGTTCCTTTTTCCCTTATGGGACAGCAGCGTGTTCGCGATGCCACTGGCTTTGCGAATACCCATAGGCGACGGTAACTGCTAAATTCTAAGCGGGCCGTCAGCCCGTCTGCTGTCCTACAGCATTAAAAAAAACATACCGGAGATCTCAGTATGCAGGTTTCCTCAACATGTCTTCCTTCACTGTCGGTTAATCCGAGAACAGCTGCTATGCAGTGCATATCATCGTGAGATTTAAACATTAATCTTACATTAATCTTCGAGTGAGATACCACTAGCTTTCAGGTAACTAGGTTAAGATATAAATATCCGTACTGCTTCTTAAGAAACTTGTTCTTTAGCCTAATGTAGATAATTCTCTTTTAATTGAAATAAAAATCAATACATTTTTCTATCATAAATACTCTTTCGTCTTCTTGTTTTTACATCTATTTATTTATATGATTGTTATGAAATAAATGAAATACACAGAATTTAAGTATGAAAGATTAAGAGAGTTATTTAGGAGTTAATAATAACTTCCACACACAGACACCTCGAGATAATTGTGCAGGAGTTTGCCATGTAGAGAATGCATAGTTGAGGTGCCGGGGGCAAACTTGTTTGGCACTGTGTTGCTAACAATTACGTTATTCATGGAATATATTAATTTTTATTATAGTATTTTTAATGCATAGGTCAAATTGACAACAAAATAAAGCATACATACATACATACATATGATCACGCCTCTTTCCCGTAGGGGTAGGCAGAGACCACTTCTTTCCACTCGCTACGATCCTTACATACTTGTTTCGCTTCATCCACTTTCATTATTCCCTTCATACATGCCTTTCGGTTTAGGGTACTGTTGACCTGACCTTTTTTCAAGACGTCCCTGATCTGGTCTCGAAACGTCCGCCTAGGTCCACCCCTTCCAACACTTCCAATTACACTCGCCTTATACACTTTTTTCGTCAATCGTTCTTTATTCATTCTGTCAACATGGCCAAACCATCTCAGCATACCTTTCTCAATTTTTGTCACTACATCTTCTTTCAGAACGTTTCCTTATCTCACTATTTCTTATCCTGTCACTCAGTTTAACTCCTATCATACTATTTATCAAAATAAAGCATAGTTTGATAAATTAGGTAGTTAAGTATAAGTAGTCTTCGAAAGTTACGAAGTATTAAGAAAATCGCTCTACTTAAAAGTAATATGTCTAGATTATGCGCTAAAATGATATTAATTGCAAATTATTTAAAAGTTAAGGCAGCTAAATAGACAGATCTCCAAGTCCTTGACTCGCGATATCCGCCGCCATAACACAGACTGTGTAAAGGCGGCTATAGAGCGTAACAAGGACTCTAAAGTATTCGCACGAGACTTGTCTATTGGGCAGAGCCAACTGACGAAGCTGAAGACCGACGACGGCAGGGTCGTTTCGTCTAAACCCGAACTTTTGAGGGAAGTCGAGAAGTTCTACGGACAGCTATACACGACCACACGGGCACCTGTTAACAACAAGGCTAAAGACCCAAGAGCCAAATTAACCCGACACTACACCGTAGATATCCCAGACGTCAGTCTGTACGAGATTAGTGTGGCCCTTAAACAGCTTAAAAACAACAAGGCGCCGGGTGATGATGGAATTACAGCCGAGCTTCTGAAAGCTGGTGGTACTCCTGTGCTTAAAATCCTCCAGAAGCTATTTAATTCCGTCATCCTCGATGGCAAAACGCCGCAGGCCTGGCACGGAAGTATAGTGGTGCTGTTCTTCAAAAAGGGCGACAAAACCCTTTTGAAGAACTTTAGACCGATATCACTTCTGAGCCATGTTTACAAGCTGTTTTCAAGGGTCATCACGAATCGTCTCGCGCGCAGATTTGACGACTTCCAGCCTCCCGAACAAGCCGGATTCCGAAAAGGTTTTAGCACCATAGACCACATACATACGCTGCGGCAGGTTATACAGAAGACGGGGGAGTATAACCAGCCACTATGCTTGGCGTTCGTGGACTATGAGAAAGCCTTTGATTCGATCGAGACCTGGGCGGTGCTTCAGTCTCTCCAGAGGTGCCACATTGATTATCGATACATCAAAGCGTTGAAGTGTTTGTATGAAAACGCCACCATGTCAGTCCGTCTCCAGGATCAGAACTCGAAGCCTATCCGACTGCAGCGGGGAGTCAGACAAGGCGATGTTATATCGCCGATGCTGTTCACTGCTGCGTTGGAAGATGTCTTCAAGCTTCTGGACTGGAACGGACTGGGCATCAACATTAACGGTGAGTACATCACTCACCTTAGATTCGCAGATGATATCGTAATCATGGCTGAAACCATGGAAGACTTAAGCCATATGCTTGATGGCCTCAATACAGCTTCCCAAGGAGTAGGTCTCAAAATGAACATGGACAAGACGAAGATCATGTCTAATGTCCATGTCGCACCTACCCCCGTAACAGTTGGGAACTGTACTTTCGAAATTGTTGACGAATACGTCTACTTGGGTCAAACGATCCAGTTAGGCAGGTCCAATTTCGCGAAAGAGGTCACTCGTCGAATCCAACTCGGATGGGCAGCGTTCAGGAAGCTCCGTAAAATCTTTTCGTCCCAAATACCGCAGTGTCTCAAGACGAAGGTTTTTAACCAATGTGTGTTGCCAGTGATGACATACGGAACGCAGACGTGGTCGCTAACTATGGGCCTTATGAGAAAGCTCATGGTCGCTCAGAGAGCAATGGAGAAGGCTATGCTCGGAGTTTCCCTGCGAGATCGAATCAGAAATGAGGAGATTCGCAGGAGAACCAAAGTAACCGACATAGCCCGGATGATTGCAAAACTGAAGTGGCAGTGGGCTGGGCACATAGCTCGAAGGACTGATGGCCGTTGGGGCAGAAAAGTCCTCGAATGGCGATCGCGTACCGGAAGACGCAGTGTTGGTAGGCCCCCCACAAGATGGACCGATGATCTGGTCAAGATCGCCGGGATAGGTTGGATGAGGGCAGCGCAGGACCGATCATCGTGGAGATCTTTGGGGGAGGCCTTTGTCCAGCAGTGGGCGTCTTCCGGCTGAAATGATGATGATGATGATTTATAAGTTTGGTAGTGTGGTCACGACCTAAGTTTTGCAATGCTCCCACGTGAGGTGGCGACCGGGATTTTAATCAGTATGGCGTTACAGCTATGGACAATAGAGTTCGCATTTCTTCCAGCAACACAAAGATGGCCGAATGGTTAGGATGGTGAGGCTGATATAATTACGTCGGACTCCCCTCGTAATCCGACGAGGTACTAGTCGGTCGTCGGGATAAAGAAAAGAGCTTGTAAAAGGTAATAAATGAATTTCTCCTTTTACTTTTGTACTGTATACGATTTAGTCTATGGTATGCATATATAGTATACTTACGCTGTCTCGTGTATCTATGTATACAGGTATAGATTTTTTCTATCCGTGCAGGGGCGGCGAAAGAATACAGACCTCTGCAGCTGGGGTCGGACTGTAGTAAAAGGCGACAAAACCACCCACCCTAGCTACGTGGTAGAGCCTCAAGCCCGTCTGGATGGCGACCACCTTTGATCGTATGCCGCCATAATAACCTTGCGTTGTGTTCCGGCATTAGAGCATAGTTCACCCAAATGGTCCAGGCGGTCTTAGTTGGCTAGCACCATGCCGAGTCTAGATCCAGCTTAGAACAGTGATGCTTTTTTTTTATTTGTATCAAAGGGTTTGTTTAATTTGTCCTAAATAAATGTTTGTTTGTTTGTTCAATGCAGCGCTTGTAAAAAAGCATTTCTTAGGATTACAATGCAATACGGTTTGAAATACGAGTTTTTTTTTAGTTTATTTTTAAATTTTTATTCTTAGGATTTATAAGATGAATTTTATAAGATATAACGTCAACTTTAACGTTAATATTTGAGATATTCTGGCAACTCTGATCTTGAAGTATGCGCGGTCACGCATCCTGTTGTTACATGTTGCTAGATAGTATATTTGCATACTATATAATAATACCCTCGCTTATGGTATTCAGGCCCATGTTTCTACACTAGAGTTTAATTGAGGCATAATTTAATTAAGTGTCACAATATGTATTTAAATAAAGCAAGGTATCGTTGCTATGCCAATTCACTCGTTTACTCTTTAGTAGTTTCCTGGACCTCCCTGTCCAGTCAGTCTCGACTCCCGAACACTCATAGAATATGTACTATAAATCTACTGCCATACTTACTCCTATAAGAAATTAAAAGGCATATAACTAGGGTTTTTATCAAGCAAGATAATGCCAGGTTTGACAGGCGAACTTTTGTCAAACATTCCAAAAAAATTTTATAGCTGTAGAACAGCAGACAGCCTGACGGCCCGCTTAGAATTTAACAGTTACCGTCGCCTATGGGTGTTTGCAACACCAGTGGCATCGCGAACACACTGCTATCCTATACGGGTACAGAAACTTGGGTCACTAATGCCGGAACACAACGCAAGGTTATTATGGCGGCATACTTAAAACCAAAAGTAGTCGCCATCCAGACGGGCTTGAAGCCCTACCACGTAGCTAGGGTGGGTTGTTTTTTCGGCTTTTACGACAATCCGACCCCAGCTGCAGAGGTTAGTATTCTTTCTCCGCCCCTGCACGGATAAATAAGTTACGTTAATACATGTTATTCAATAATTGAGCAAATTTAAAAAAACTCTATTTACCTTTTTGTGATGGGAAGGCTTTTCTCTCAGCCTGCCGCCTAGGACGAGCAACGGGATAGTGGTATACACCCAATTGCCCCTCTTTCTTGTCGTCTCCTCGTCTCTTGGTTGGAAGACAAACATCCCTAGTTTACCCACAAAAACCATCTAGATATTTCTTAGTTAGTCATAGGTGTCAGCGCCACGGGACGTAACGTTAGTCTGACTGCTCTCGCTCGGGGTGAGCTGGATACGAAGAACACCGACACTTCCAGTCTTCGGCCATGAGTATGCGAGCTGCGAACATTCCCCAAGGACTCTATGAGTAATATAAATTGTAGTTTTAATTATAAAGTTTAGACGCCTAGTGTATCTAATTACGTATGCTGAGTGCCTGCGTGGCGCCACGTGTAATACTAATTTAAATGGCAAATACTTAATTTTAACCAAGAAGTAGGGCAACCCTACACATTCGAGTCTAGAAAAATAAAAACTAGTTTTCTGTCAATTTATCATGATCAGTGTAGGCAGAAATTCGCTTTTAAACATAATATACCATACAAGAAGCATCAATATAAACTTCTTTGCAAAAAAAACGGGCACCTTATAGTCATTGGCTCTTCTGTGCATAATATTAATGTTTTATGAATGCTTAGATGACTAAAAATTTCTTATTATCAATGAGTAAATAGTTTTTAACACTTAATTCCTGGAATCGATATTTTAGTCAATGTAAACAGCGAGCCGTGTTGAAATGGACATTTTATGGGTATAATGAATACCGACCTCTTGCATACAAGCATCTACATGCCAGAACGCAGAGCCCGAGTATTGTCCATGTAAAAGGCATCTTCACCAATTACAATCAACGCTGGTTGTGCATGTTGACAAAGTATTTCTGTTATGTACGTTAGCTGGAAGGAAGTTCTTAGGAAGTTTTTATCCGTGCAGAGGCGGAGAAAGAATACTAACCTCTGCAGCTGGGGTCGGATTGTCGTAAAAGGCGAAAAAACAACCCACCCTAGCTACGTGGTAGGGCCCCAAGCCCGTCTGGATGGCGACCACTTTTGGTTTTAAGTATGCCGCCATAATAACCTTGCATTGTGTTCCGGCATTAGTGACCCAAGTTTCTGTACCCTTATAGGATAGCAGTGTGTTCGCGATGCCACCGGCGTTGCAAACACCCATAGGCGACGGTAATTACTAAATTCTAAGCGGGTCGTCAGCCTGTCTGCTTTCCTACAGCAATAAAAAAAAGTTACACCTGTCTAGAACAACGGCGGGTCCCTCCATAAGGGGTGATTTCTTCAAAACATACGTCAGCATAGCGTAGTCCTGGTCTTCATAACACTCGCCAACGTCGGTCCTCACCACGTAGACAAATTCGAGCCTCATCGGAGAAGAGTAGGTACGCTACTCCAGTTACCAAGTGTCCAAGATGGGCAATTTCTAGTGAAGCTCAATCGAGCAATTCGGTGCTCACGGAGTAACTTGGGAGCCTACGCTGGTCGTCGACTGCCTATATCAGCAGCTAAAAGCCTCCTCCTTACAGTCCATAGGCTAATTTGTGCTCCTCGTACAGAGGTACGAGGAGCACAAGAGAAACCCACTAAAGAAACCTTGAAGATTCAAGGTTTCTTTTGTGTGTTTCTTCTATGTAACTACATTTGCGCTCTAGCGCCTGAGTCACCAAAAAGCGGTCGTCTCATGGTTAAGTGCAACGTTCTCTGTACGGAACTTCTCTGTGAGACGTAACATTGGCTACATCCCTCTTCCAGCAGCGCTATAATTTTACTAGCTCTTATTTCTTTTTTGCTATTACAATAGACAAAGATATCTGTTTTAAGTCACAATAAGGCGGGGTTATACGACAAACATAAATTATTGTACTAAAAATAACGAGAAGTTAGTTTTAGTTGTCTGATAACCCTTTAACCGCAAACCTGCGAAAAGTAAGTAATAAGACGTCGTCACAAACTGAAAAAGGGATTATCTTTAAAAATAAAAGTTTCGAATTGGTTTTAACTATTTTTCATACCCAGAGTATGTTAAGTGCCAGTAACATAGTTTGGCTATTAAAATCTCTTTAGAACTAAATTATTACCAATAATGTATAAAAATCAAAACCGCTCGTTTTTATTTTCAAAGGAATTTATAAGCCTTAAAAAAATATGTTTAAAAAAATTTACGGACGTATTTTTCTATTTTTAAGAAACAGTTTTTCTTGATGATTTTTATGTTACCTTTTAAGTTGTATTTGATTAGGCGCCTTATCCTATCCTTTTTTCCCTGCCTACCCGCAAGTTAGTTTAGATGCTGCAGCGCCTGACTTTTCGATAAAACTACTTGACCACCTGACGCGGGCGAGCGCCCGCGTCGATGACACGTACCATCGAGTCTTAGTTAAACCCGCACGAGTTTTTATATGTGTGTTATTATGTTGTGAACCGCTGACTTTTAAGTCCTAGACTACAAACCGCAGAACCAGCCGTGGAGGGTAGCAAATCGGAGAACCTCAGGTTAGTCACCGCTCTTTCCGTCTTGCTGGGTATTTCCGTCTCCTTTCCTTTCCACGTTAATTATCGAACCCGCACTACTTTTGTTTCCCGCACCGCGGCTACCATCTTTGGAGACCTAAGCCGCACCATTCCTTTTACGATCCTTCAGCCCCACCAGTTATATTGTGCGGATCCCGGAGGCACTGCAATCCAATACTATACGTTCTATAGGCACTACTGACATAATACTTAGTCAGGTCATAAATTCTGTCACATGTTTAATGTAAAATAATTGTAACAAGTTTATTCATTATGTAACCATTTTTAAACCAAAATGAACTTAACAAAACATAGATTCTTATGACATTAAAGTTTATTCAAAATGACCTCCGTGATTTTGAATACAAGCCTTCAATCTGCGCGGCCAGTTCTCTATCGCAGCACGAACGAGGTCCATGTCAATATCGGCGGCTGCCTTAATCAAGGATGTCTTGAGTGACTCCAAATTGGGATGAGGCTTTGAACACGCCTTTTCCTCCAAGTGTTGCCATATCTTGTAATCTAACGGATTCAAATCTGGACTGGAGGAGGGCCAGTCTTCGTGCCGGATGAAGTCGATTTCACGCGCCGCCAGCCAGTCTTGTGTGCTCTTCGCTCTATGAGCTGGCGCCGAATCTTGTTGGAATACCCAGTGCCTTTTATTGAACATGGTATGAGAAACAGGTTCCACAAGGTTCGTCAGGACTGTATTTTGATACACAACAGCATTCGTTTTTACACCTTTCTCACAAAAATGTACCTCTGTTAAGCCCCAATAAGAAACTCCCAACCATACCATGAGCGAGGATGGAAAATGACCTCGTTGGACACGCGGAATACGGTTGCTCGCTTCTTCACTACTGTGTGCGTACACCTTATCATTTTGTTTGTTGTAGCTCTCTTCTACGGTAAACATTTTTTCATCCGAAAAAAGAATTTCCCGATATTTTTTTCCCGCGTACCGCTTCAACAAAGCGCGGCATCTCTTCAGTCTCAGGTCCATTAGACGAGCATTCAAACGATGTCCTGTTTTTCTTCGATATGCCCGAAGCCCTAAGTCTTCATTTAACACCCTTTTCACCGTGGTTCTGCTTAACCCCATCTGAAGGGCCAACAATTTCTGCTTACGTTTGGGATTTCTTTGAATTCGTGCCTTCACAGCTTTTATCACTGCTGGAGTCCTAACAGACCGAGGGCGACCACTTCTTGACCTGTCATCTACACTAGAGTCTTCATTGTATCGTTTGATGGTACGATAAATGAATCTTTTGGCTATATTCAAATTTTTTCAGTATGTTAAAAATTTGAATAGGCGCGTAACCGCAACGATGCAACGCAATAACTGCAACACGGTCTTCTTTAAGCGTCCACTCCATATTTAAAAAATGAGTAAAATTCTAAAAGTATACATTTTTATTTTCATGAACAATTCGAGATTCGAATTCAATAAACTTTTTTGTGGCCAGCATTCTAAAAGAAAAGTTTTTACTGTGTGACAATACTTATGACCTGACTAGGTATGTGCAACATTTGCAACAATAATAATGATAAATACAATCAATGTTTTCTCCATGCAGGGTGGAGTAATAATACTGACCTCTGCGGCCGGCCTGTTGTAAAAAGGGACAAGCGTGTTCCAGCATTGGTGACCAGGTTCCACTTTCCTTACGCGAACAGCAACGTGTTAGCCGTGCCGTGTGTGGCCGGTGTTAGAGCGACACAAGCAAGAACTGCGTGTCACGGAGATAAATTGACGACCTCGGTGGCGTAACGGATAACGCACTTCGGTACGCTTGCGGAGGTCACGGGTTCTATTCCCGTCTCGCGTCTGGGTGTTTATGTATAATATGTATTTATTTACAAAAAAAAAAGTATATAAGTAGTATATCAGTTGTCTAGGGCCCATAATACAAGTGCTACTTAGTTTGGGACTAGATGACGCTATGTGAATTATCACAAAATATTATTATTATTATTAAAAAAAATATGCTGCGGTGGATGTGTGGAGTGACGCGGAAGGACCGCGTTAGGAACTCCCGCATTCGTGGTAGTCTTCATGTCCGTGACATTGCAGATAAATTGCAGGAGTGTCGGCTCCGTTGGTATGGCCATGTTTTACGGCAACCGGATGCTTACGTGGGAAACAAATGTCTGACCATGCCGCCTCCGCCGGGCCCCAGCAGGAGGGGTAGACCCAAAAAGTGCTGGCTTGACGTCGTAAAGGGTGATATGCGTGCCAATGGGCTCACTACCAGGGATGCTAAAGACCGTGCGAAGTGGAGTAGAAAAAGTCGGAAAGCGGACCCCGGGCACCGAAACGAAAGTTTGGGTGGCAACCGGGACTAACGCTAGGATGATGATGATGATGATGATTAACGGCAGCGTGTTAGCGAAAAATCTACAGGTGATGGTAAGTACCTGACATAGTATTAAGTGGACCGACAGTCTATCTGGTGTTCCATGCCAATAAAAATACACGTATTTGTTAGTATTAACACTATAACAGCAAACATTGTCTCCAACTAAAAGAAACTTTTCCCCGAAGGACATTATATTCGCATGAAGTACCGCCCAACTCGGAAAGTGCAAATTCAATTAATCCGTTCAGTGATTTTTGCAGGTGGGCAACTGACAGAGATAGTTCCTAACTTCGTTAACTGGCTTGTTTACTGTTTGACCTAATTACCGGCGCCAGTAGCGTTGTTTACGAATTACTGAGCTAATATCTCTGTTTGTACCAAGTTATCAGTATTATTTTCTAAGTTTATTATTTATTTTTTTTATTGCTGTAGGACAGCAGACAGGCTGACGGCCCGCTTAGAATTTAGCAGTTAACGTCGCCTATAGGTGTATGCAACGCCAGTGGCATCGCGAACACGCTGCTGTCCCATAAGGGTACAGGAACTTGGGTCACTAATGCCGGAACACAACGCAAGGATATTATGGCGGCATACTTAAGACCAAAAGTGGTCGCCATCCAGACGGGCTTGAGACCCTACGACGTAGCTAGGGTGGGTTGTTTTGTCGCCTTTTACGACAGGCCGACCCCGGCCCACAGAGGTTAGTATTCTTTCTCCGCCCCTGCACGGATAACGGATTATTATTATACTTCTGTCCGTACTTGGTAGGTCTAAAATGATAATAATAATAATAATATTTCCTTATTGCACATACACAGCATAGGACTAATTAATAGGTACATAAATTTGTATGCTAAATGCAATAGGCGGTCTTATCGCTTGTAGCGATTTCTGCCAGACAACCTTTGGATGGATAGGATTTACAAAATTATAAAACGGCATGCGCTATAAAAAATCAACATATACTACGTATGTACATATAAAAACAAATATTATAATTATATATACATACATACGTAGATATATTGCATTATATGATTGATATAATATATAAGAAACTAGTTTAATATATAAGTACTAAAATTGATATAATAAATAAATATTGTACACATATGTACTTATTAAATGTGTAAAATAATGATGATTATGATAATTATCATCATCTTAGGGTTAAATCCCAGTTTCTACCTAAACATCCGTTTGGAATTTTTCTTTTCTACACGTTGAGTCCATTGAGCACACATATCACCCTTTACGACCTCAAGCTAACACCTTTTGGGTCTACCGACTAGGACCCGGCGGAAGCGGCATGGTTAGACAATTATTTCCCCGTAAGTAGCCAGTTGCCGTGAAACGTGCCCATACTAACGGAGGCGACACTCCTGCGATTTATGCGCAATATCAAGGTCACGACCCGCTCTCCCATGCGTCATAGATTGGCGTTGACGTTTGACATTTTTGTTCGATATGTTAGCGTTTTAGTAGCTAACATGTATAAAGCACAAACAATTTGTGTAGCTGATCAATTTTTCTTCAAGCATTCAGTCAACAATATTTTAACAACTAACACCCAAACCAATTTGAAGCAACTTTTGGTCATCTTGTCCTATCTGCATTAACATATGTAGTGCTGCGGTCAAATACGGCAAATTCATGTCCAAAATTAACATCTTAGGCGAATATAAGAAAAACTCAACTATTTCAACTATTTTCTAATAATTTGTATAATTCAACATTTGTTTACATTCGAAAAAAAATATTGGCATTATCTTATCAACTTTTGAACTCAACTGTACAATGGTATTAGTAAAGAGTCTAAACAAGAGGTCAGATGATCCCAGGGTAGTCGTAATGTTGGCGTGTTATGCGTCCCCCAGGTGAAAACGTACGAACCGTGTGGATATTACGTGTTGTTCTACGTTTTTAAGATATAAGAAAATATATTTTACGATGTAAATTTAATTTTTACATAATTATTATACTAAAATGACCTTACATATCAGCTATAACTACATATATATTTTAGAGAAATTGTAATCTAAATTTACTCAGTCATTTGAACGTGCGTAGACTTAAGTTTCGATGGCATTGTACAAACCTTAGTGGTTTTTTGTGCTATTATTTTATTAAGCCAATGTAATAACTGTGAATTTGATAAATAAATTAAAAAAATATATATATAAATTATATTTATATCTTACAGTGTCTATGGAATAGGATAAATTACTATCATCATGTCTATGGAATATTTTATACCATAGACACTGGAAGTAGTCCAAGTAATAAAAATAGCTTTGAGGTTTAGATTTTATAAGAAACCGTGCAGGGGCGGAGAAAGAAAAAGAATACTGACCTCTGCAGCCAGGGCAGGCGTGTTGTAAAAGGCGAATAAACAACCCACCCCAGCTACGTGGTAGTCCCCAAGCTCGTCTGGATGGCGACCACCTTTAGTCTTAAGTATGCCGCCATAATAACTTTGTGTTGTGTTCCGGCATTAGTGATTCAAGTTCCTGTACCCTTATAGGACAGCAGCGTGTTCGCGATGCCACTGGCGTTACAAATGCCCATAGGCGACGATAACTGCTAAATTCTAAGTACACCGCCAGCCTGTCTGCTGTCCTACAGCAATAAAAAAAAAATAAGAAAAAAATACGTCTTCCTGATTTTCTTCTATTGCTTCCTCATTTCCTCAACATTTGACTAAACTCATCATATATTACTGATGTTCAATCATTCTTTAGAAATAAGTTTTATAGTTGATTAATAAGTAATTTAAACGTTTTATGATAGATAATGTTGTCGATTATTTTTAAATCGACATTGTGAACAAGACAAAAATAATGTACAATATTACTAAATATTGGAAAATAGAACAACAAACTCAAATTTTCAATATTTCTTAACGATTTTACAATATATGAAAATATTTTTTAATCATCCATTTCCGGAAAAATGTTCATAGGTTTATTCAAAAGGGAAACATAACATTTTCCTCTCGGTTAACCAAACAGTTTTATCTGTAATTAAACTTTTTGCGGTTTGATGCTGGAATATTAAAATTGTTTATCCAGAAAGGTGGCCGTGTTCTTTACATTATATTATATATTTTCAAAAAAGGTTGTATCAATAAAATATTTTGGCCACAATTAATGAAATTGGGATTTCCGAGAATTTTCTGATTAATCCTCCATCTTACCCTCAAACATCAATATACGAGTAAATTTAAATTTTTTAACTAAATGCCATTACAAGCAATAGCTTTAAAATAATATTTAATTAAGTTGTTGGACCCTTTCGAAGCGGCTTCCCTGCTGGCCAGATCCCCACCATGTGACCTCGGTGCCCGAATCCTGGCGCTATTGTACCAGTGGCGCCGGGATGCGGCCGAACGTGGCTCTCGCCCCGCGCCTCGCGAAGTGGAAGTAAAGCGGGCGGAGCTGCGCGACGAGGTGCTCATGGTGGAGTGGAAGGAGCGCCTCGCGCTCCCCAGCGCGGGCCTCGCCACCATCGAAGCGGTGAGGCCCATCCTGGCCGAATGGGTGGAAAAGCGCCACGGCCTACGGCAAAGGCCTGACTTTCCGCCTGACGCAGGTCCTCTCGGGGCACGGTTGCTTCAGGAGGTACCTGTGTCGCATAGGGCGGGAAATGACACTGTCGTCGTGTGGCCTGGGTGGCGCCAAGAGCGCCGCGCCCTCGTCGCCCAAATCGGCGCGGACCTGTCGCTCCCGGCCCTGGTTCTGTCCATGGTCGGGGGTGAGCCTGGATGGACGGCCGTCGCCTCCTTTTGCGAGGCAGTCATGTCCGCAAAGGAGGCGGCGGAGCGAGAGCGGGAGTCCACCACCACACTCCCCTCCCGCCAACGCAGGCCACGTCGTCAGCGCCGGAGGGCAAGCAATGACCTCCGGCCGCCGTAGAAAGCCCTAAAACCCCTCAACTCCTACAATTTAGGAGAGCGCCGGGGGGACGAAACTCTGACCCCCTGGCGCCAACACTTTAGAAGGGACCCGCCTTGAGACAAAGGGCGGGCCGGCGCCGGCCCGGGCCGAGATCGGCAGGCCATATATCCGTGGGCCCGGGCGTAGGCGATAGGAGAACAGCGGGGTATTTTAGTGGGTAGTCGGATGGCCAAACATCTTTCCCGGAGTCCCACATATCCCTCGGTCACCCCGGGCCGGGGGAACCCGTCAAGAGGTTTTTCCCCGAGACCAAAAAAACCCTTAAAATTAATAATTAAACAAACTTAAAATTTAGAGAACCTGCTTAAAAAGGGAATGAGAAAGAGCATGATTTTATTTTACATTAATAACATTGGCAAATACATTATTCGTACCCTTTCATAATATTATAAAATAACTTTAAGGTTAATTTTGTCCACCTATTTATGCTTGATTAGGGTGGATATTTAGGGGAACTCCAGTGAGGACTAAAGATTTGTACATATTTTGTGTATGATACATGTACAATACCAATCACGTATACAGTATACCTTATAGCTACATTTGGAGAGATATAAAAGAAAGGATAGTCCATTGTGTGAAGAGAAATATCTCTGACCTATCCTCCTCGGTTTGTTTCAGCTTCTGCTCAGAGAACTGGTGCCGCGGCACCAGCTACATGTCACACATTTGTGAACACATATGTTATCATGATACAGCCAATAAAGAGAACACGAATGCCTGACCGCACGCACTGCCCAAGACATTTTCCGCAGGGAGGTCACACTCGTCATAGCATTACTGTTTGTTCACGCTGTTTTCAACTTTACACACACTGTTTTAAAAAAAATTGAAATTTCATTTCCACTTAATGCTAGAATCAAAGAATATATAAACGCTATTGTATGTATGTAAAATACATATAATTCACCAATGTAGGGAAATTCTCCTCTTTTAGGAATAAATAAAATCATTAGTAGTGTATTCGTACCGAATGATACATCCTTATTACTTCGAATTTCACGCGTATTTCCCATTCCTCCTATATAGAGGAGTAGAATCGAATCAGCAGCGTGATAGTAATTTACTCGGGTCGCACCGGACGCAGGCGACCCCTTGCACGTTGTACGTTTCGACTCCTACATACGTGACTTACTGGCATGTGCGAGTAGTGATTTATGCATATACAGGGTGACTTTGACAAACCCGTCCAAATTTTTTTTACTCACTAAACATCGTTTAAGGAACCCATTTTTGCAAAAAAATGGTATGTTGAATTTTCACCATAAAATATTTCATATAGGATCATTAATTCAATCGTACAGAATAATCATATGGTGTAAACAGCGTCGTTAACCTGTTATTACAGAGACACTGTCACACCCGCGTAAATGAGTAGTGCGTATTCGTTCGCCCGGTTCAATGCCGCCGTCCTCGGCCTTTTACTAGGTCAGATGGAGAGGTCATTGCACTCTCGCGCCGTATTACGTAAATTGCGAGTTTTTTGAATGACTTTGTGATGCTGATTACTCAACATTTTTGTACTATGTGATACAAAACTAAAATACATGTTTCTCATAACTTTTACTAAAGATTCTTCCGTGTGAATTTGGACGGGTTTGTCAAAGTCACCCTGTATATTTTATCTGATAATGTGGTCACGACTACAAGTATAAAAATGGTAGGACTACAGGTATAAAAATCGACATGGTCTCGTCGACTATGTCACAAAGCGCTGGCTCAATAAAAGCTGGACTGTATAAATCTTCTATTGTATCAGTCCCCACGCTAGAAATGGTATTAAAGCTCCAACCACCTCGTGACCTCCTCGGTCTGGATCAGCTCAGGTGCTCGCAGTGGAATCACGCACGGCGCCTCTCTTACGTTTCAAATTCTTGTTCAACTACGCTGCACTATTCGGTTGTGTAAGGATTTAAGTTTAATAGATGACTATTTCCTTGATTTGAATCATGTATTTTTTTTTTTTCATTCATGTAGATTTCTTTTTTCTCTCTCTTTATACACCGCACGATATGTTAGTGCTAGTATTCTCCATAAGAAATGTATATGTGGGTTGCCTGGAAGAAATCGCTTAAAGCGATAAGGCCGCCCATTGTCTCCAATATTTACAATATTCTCTTTTACTTGTATTATATCATTAGGTTAAGTTGGTGACAATAAATTATTATCTATCTATCTAAGTTTGGCACGGCCAATAATATAAGAAGCGATCCATGCAGAGGCGGAGAAATAATACTAACCTCTGTGGCCGGGGTCGGGCTGTCGTAAAAGGCGACAAACAACCCACCCTAGTTACGTGGTAGGGCCTCAAGCCCGTCTGGATGGCGATAAGTATACCGCTATAATAACCTTGTGTTGTGTTCCGGCATTAGTAACCCAAGTTCCTGTACCCTTATGGGACAGCAGCGTGCTCGCGATGCCACTGGCGTTGCAAACACCCATAGGCGACGGTAACTGCTTACTATACAGCAATAACGGTGTAAATTGTCCCAGTATATTATTTATGTTAAACGACTCCATACAATTGGATTAAGAAAAGAAAAGTAGGTAGGAAAAGAAAACAATTTCAATACTTTCGCATTATTTTTATATTAACATGAAAAACATAACTTCTTCATATATTTACTTTTAATACATTGAATCTCAATTATTATATTTCAACATAATTAAAGAAGTATATTATAAAATGTAAAAATAAATTCATTGTGATTATTTTTTATGAATAAGCGTTATTCCGGTACATTTTTTATTGTTAAAATTGTATAATATTATTATGAAGGGTTGTTTTTTTGTTTATTTGTTTAAAAAAATACAAACAATAACAATTTGATACACTTAAGCACATGCATTGATCGTTGAGTTATAGTCAAATGCAAAAAATATTTAAAACTATATTCCAATTTTAACGCGCACCAATCGTCCTTTCAACTAAATAATATATTATAACATTTTTCACAAAGCAAATTTTTTTGTATAAAGCCTCAAGAAACGCCGCCAAAATTGTTTTCCGATGTATAAAATCTATATACAAAAACAAATTCATCTTTTCAAAATAAAATACAAGAAAAGGGTACGTAAGTTTATTTTTTAAATTTATAGCTAATTGAAAGACTAGCTTAGCAGAACTTTTTTGCAGGTGATGCCTTGCTACTTCTGGCCCTGCATCCGCTGTTGAGGTGACAAAACAACCCTAACTAGGTGATACGGGCTCCAAACTTGTCTGTACATAAAGCCTTAAGCTTCGAAGTCTCAGCTAGATGTAACTGAGACGTAATAATATTATTTGTCGAGCAACACGATCCGTTGCACACATATTCATTCAAATCAATCGTAAATAATTAAAACTAGTTCAAAATTATACACACATGATTTCAAATAACACCAAATGATTTTCTGAATAAATTCTTTGAATACAAGCGTCATGAGTATTTTTGAATGCAGTAAAAGCTCCTTATTCGCGCTTCCTTCATTCGCGTTTTCATTATTCGCGAATTAAAAAAATGCGACCCAATTCCTATACATGCGGCTAGAGTATTCTTTTTCCGCTCCTGCACAAATACGGCTGATTTATAAATAAAAAAATAAACGCATAATTGTCTAATTCATATCATAAATGTTATTAACAAAAAAATATAATTCAAAGCCAAAAATGGCGATTGTGTCATCGCAGCCTAAAAAGGCAAACAACTATAATATAATCCTTCTGGCAATTCACAACAATAAACATAAAAATTGGAAAAGATAATTTTCTCTTATATTATAAAACGATTCACTTCAACTATTTGTGATGATTTCTACCTGTGAACAACTGAGCAACTAACAACGATAATGTCGGTGACTGACCAACTATTATTATTATTTTATTATTACATATCATACACACCAATTAATAATTTACACCCACATTTAAATAAAAAACATTTAATTTTTACATCCTATCACCTATGCCAGTACAATAAGTGATCCAAACCACTTGTAAGTGAACTTTAAACCACTACCACACTCGCCCAATAAGAAAAAATACAGCTACATTAAAAAGTTCCTATCTACTGGTAAACGTCAATGCGTGCTGCAATTTAGCCCCAAAAAATCCGTAGAACACTCTCTCTGATCTGATTTCAAAACCGAGGGTCAAAGTAGACCTAATCTAGAAGTCCTTTTCATTGCTTGCCTTGTACCTATATAGTTACAAACACTCTCATATTAAACAACAAAAAAAAAAATATATATATATATATATATATATATATATATATTTAGTAAAAGTTATGAGAAACATTTTTCGATTACATATACCGCCTGAATTGTAAATATAATATGTACATTTTTTCATTCAGAGCGGTAGTCATTACAAGGAAAAATCTGTTAAACATTATACAAGATTATTGACTAAATATGATCAACCTCGTAGTAATATACAATTATGAAATCTTGACTTTCTTTCAATGTACTATTATGGTGAACGCACACTTGTCCGAGCCGAACGAGTCGAACGAAACGAATTTTAGAATTCTATACAGAATTCTATACGCGGGGAAGTGTGCGAGGTTTCATGAGATTTCATATACATGAAATCTCATGAAACCTCGCACACTTCCCCGCGTCGAATCGTTCGAATCTGGAAGAACCCTAGAAATCTTAGACGAATTCGGATGACGTCATCAGATTCAGCGCGGCTTATGCGGTCGACTCGACCGATGCGCTCGCATTCTATCAGTTGCGTATAACAGAGCAACGAGCGAGGACTATTTCTGCATTGCAGGCGTAAAGGAAATAGAAACGATTTCTTCGACGCGGTCGATTCTTTCGGCGCGGTCGATTCTTCTGGTGCGGATATGTGTGCGAGGCCTCCTTGACTTCGATTCGTTCGACGCGTTCGGCTCGGACAAGTGTGCGTTCACCATTAAGCTACTTCAATTTATCGTAGACGCTACGCGTCACTCTGCTACGACTTTTCAACATGCTACGCTAAACTGCTAGTCTAGCGTAGCAAAGCAGAAAGCGTAGTTCATTATTATATAGGTATTTTTATAAAGGTTTGACAACGTCGATGAATTACCAAAAGGACGAATATTATTTTTAACGTGAATTAAGTCCCGAAAGGTTGTTATTTTTTTAAATAGCCTAAATATAAATGTATAATTATTAGTTAGTACGTTTTATTATTAAAATATCACTTACTTGTTATTAACACCTGTCATTATGTAGAATATTATAGTCCAAACATAAATACAAACATATAAATAAAACAAAATAATAACTTTCATTATAAAAAAAAAAGAAAACTAAACTACTGTAGGCCACATGCTACGGGACACTTACCGTTGGTTAGACTTTGCGTAGGCATTACGACTTTTATATT
Organism: Malacosoma neustria; assembly: GCA_963693495.1. Taxonomy (NCBI): domain Eukaryota; kingdom Metazoa; phylum Arthropoda; class Insecta; order Lepidoptera; family Lasiocampidae; genus Malacosoma; species Malacosoma neustria. The sequence goes on from OY856381.1 coordinate 16,555,402, forward strand.
AACAATTAGTTAAGAGTTCTGTGACAAATCTCAGTACCGAACAGATTAGTGCTTTAGAGTTTTATTATGTTAGAATTGATTGTATTCTCGTCTTTATCAAAGGCGATACGACGTACTCTAAATTATTTTAGAAATATTTTAAGCAAAATAATTTTATTCAATCACATTAGTTCTCTAATCTTGCATTTGAATTATGATTTTATAATTTAGATATCGACATGAAATTTACCGTAACCGTACGTTACGTACTTTGAAGCGCCTAGTAATAATTTTTAACATTCTATGAGGCTGCTCGAACCAGAGTGGCCTAACTGCCTGCATTTTAGCGACTTTGACCTATTTACATTTTTGTAATTTAAAAATGTTAATCTACAGAACCAGAGTGGCCTAAAAATTGTTTTCGAGCTATGAGGTTAGGCCATTATGGCACTGGCAACATTACAAAAAGTTATCTATTTTGACAAGTTAGGCTACTTGTCAATGTCACTTCAAAATACATTAATTATTTCTATATTTGCGACTATTGTAGATCTTCCTGTGAATTTTACATTAAAAAGTGAACAATGAACATGGACAGAGGAGAACCGAGTAGCAGCCATACACAAAAAACAAGTGTAAAGGCAGCAATGGAAGGTTATATCTATAAATTCTACAATTAAACTGAATCAATTGAATAGTTCCGTTTATTATTTACCTCATTTTATTTAAGTACCTGGTACATCTTTTTTTGTTGTAGATTTGTTTCACGATAGTGACGAACTGTTTCAAGACTCAGGTTCTGAGTATTTACCGTCAAAAAGCCCATCGCCATCCTTCATGGAACTAGCTGAACTTATTGGTGACGAGAACACACCTCCAGTGTCAGTGAATGTACAAGAAGTTGAACGTAAGAAGACTAGAAAACGCAAATGTGAACCAAAGACGTGGAAGAAGAATGTACGAAAGGATAATAGAATTAAAGGTAAACGATACATTAACACCAAAGGCAATATCCCCAAAAAGAAATCAATATTGAACAACCATGTCCTTGTGTTGAAAAATGCCACACGAAAATAAATCCTTCTCAACAAAAAGTTATTTCAAAAATTCTACGAACTTGGAACATTTGATTTACAAACTTCATACTTATTTTCACTTACTCGTGTTGCTCCTAAATTAAGAGAATCAAAGACAATCCATGAAGCAGACCCTTTCATGTCTCGGCGTTCTAACACTAGGGTATACAAGGTTGCAAATTCAGATGACATACATACAAAGTTATGTAAAGTAAATGCGGCGAAGACCGTCTGCCGGGGAAGACCGTATAACAATAATTACGTCGAATCCTTATTAGATACATAGATGGCATTCCGATGTTTAAAATCGTAAATTTACTTAAGTTGTAATAAATTAACATAGATGGCGTTGTTGGTGACACAAAGACAGAAAATGACATTTGAAATTTAGTCGGATTTTCTACTTGCATTGCTGCAACAAAATTGTGATTATCACGTTTTCTACACGTAAGTTCTTAGATTATCTATTTCAGAAATAGATAGAAATTACAGTAGTTGAATTAAATGTAACCTCAAAATGTCGAAGTGGCGAAGTCTGTCTAGTCTTTGAAGGCAAAGATCGGCATAATGCCGGTGTTCGCCGATTTCAGAAATCGTAAACATTTTGCGCCTCAACGTATGTAGCATATTATAGATACATATTACACATAATTAATGTTTTCTGACGTCCAGTTTTGTTCCCAAATAAATGAAGAATGAAATTATTATAAAAATACCGCTAGTGATAGGCATATTCATATTAAAAGTGCACTTTTAGGCATTTTTGCGTTTCTTATTGTATTTGAAGTAGATGAGGTTTAACATTTAATTAAATAATGTATTTATTATTTACAGGCACCTATTCAAATAAAGCTAAGTATGGGAAAATATCAAAGAAAGTCAAATAGACGATCTTATTGTTTAGAAAAATTAAGAGAAGCAGTGCGTGAGGCAGAAAGTGGAAAAATTAGTGGTTATAGTGCTGCTAAGAAGTATAACATACAACGTATGACCATAATAGACCATGTCAAAAGAGGGAAATCTCAAACGCTTGGACGAAACACTTGTTTGCCTAAGGATATTGAATTTAGCTTGGCCTCTAACCTTCACATTATGGAGAAATATGGGTTCGGAGTCACTAGGAAAGAAATTCTACAAATGGTTGGAGATTATATTAACAAAAATAAACTAACAACGCCGTTTAAAAATGGCGTGCCTGGAAAAGACTGGTTCTTGGCTTTCAAAAACCGCCATAGTCTTTCTGTGAAAAAGCCCCAAGCTGTAGAATACGCACTTAAGAGAGCTATTGATCCATTTACTATTTACCCTTATTTTGATCTTTTGGAAAACACAATGCAAAATTTAAAAGAGAAACCGTCTTGTATATCAGCAAAAACTAAAATTGTTGGTGCTAAAGGTTACGCGGCAACCAGAACAATCGCATCCCCTGGTAGAGATAATACCACAGTTCTTCTTTGTGCTAGCGCTGCAGGTGCAAAAATACCACCTCTGATAGTTTGTAAAGACAAAAATGTATGGGATACATGGACATCATCTGAAGCATATCCAGGGACAACATATGCCGCGTCACAAAATGGTTAGATGGAGACGGATATCTTCGAATCGTTCTTCAAGAAATCTTTTTTGCCTGCAGTCCGAGACCAACGTTCTGTTCTTATATATGATGGTCATTCTACACACGTGGGATTAAATATCATAGAAGAAGCTCGCAAAGAAAACGTAACTATCTTGAAATTGCCACCACATTCTAGCCATGTTCTACAACCACTCGATATAGCAGTAATGAAGCCATTTAAAGATCGTTGGGATGCCTTATTAATTAAGTGGCAGCGATTTTGGGAGTTTAATGCCAAAAAGTGAGTTTGCTAAGCAAATTGACAAAGTATGGTCTGATATAGATCCTAAGGTGCTACAAAATGGATTCAGAAAGGCGGGTATATATCCTGTTAACCGCGACGAAATTAAAGAAAATCTGACAGCTTAAAATTAAGACATTGGAAGGATGGATTTAAACAAAATGCAGAGGACCAAAATGTTAATAGACACCTACACTCTTTGTTAAAGTTAACTGTTAATTTTTTTAAACCAAGGTCAACAATGTGAAGACTCACTACTTTTTGAAGAAATAGGCAATCCTAAGGAACCATTGTATCATTCGCTACAAGACCATGCAATTACGTTTGAAGATCTACTCCTAGAAAAAGTGAGCCGTGGTGAATGCTGACCGAAGACTCGGCGCCGTAAAGTAGCGCCAGGTGCTGAGGTGATAACTCACGATGATGTTTTAGAAAAAAACCGAGAGGAACAACGAAATATTGCTACTATATATCTAAAGAAGAATCTGCCGAACGATAAATGTAAACCGTCAAAATCTTCTCTCAAAACTACTGAAGACGTCATTTACTTGACCAACGTGTCAAGAAACAATTGTCAGTTGCGTCCAATTATTGCAAAAGATATAAGTAATTTACCTTCTTGCTTACGGAATCAAAAATCTGATTCATCAAAAATTAAGATTATTTCTAATATATTGATCAAGCCCCCTGATACTAAAGAAATTACGAATATAGGGAAGGGAAAACATTACACCACTGCTAAAAAACCATTACCGTCAAAAGAATATTAATTTTTACCAAGATCACAGCGCGCGACGGCTACAAATCAGCAAAATCAATAAAACAGAGGCGTAAACATTTTGACTCTAGAAATCTATAGGAAAACCCGAAACCGGGACCATCAGGATTATCTAAAGTCAGGCGTATTCGGCGACGACGTTCTTCATCTACAACTACCACCAGTGTTTCCGGTTCAATTAACTACAGTGATTTAAGTAAAATATCTGACGAAAATTTTTTACCTCTGAAGGGCAAAATGTGCCGAACTTACCCGACAAACGTTTCTTTTACGACTGGGTGCCACTCAGACTTTTGTTTATATGTGCCAGTTTATAGTGTATTGTTGATGAATGACGCACACATACATAATGTCCATATTTGTGTAAACCGGCTTATTATAATTCTTTTGCATAATAGACGATATTACCCGACATGGCAGAGAAATCCGTCTACTTGGCGGTTCATACAAAATTGGTGTTAATTTTGTAAACAAACAATTTAACGCGATTTGGGTGATTTTATTTAGAAATCAACTTAATATTTGAACACAAACTAATACAACTCGTTTTAAATATTATACAATAGAAATGTCCAAAATGTGTCATTGAAAATAAATAAAGATGAATGCTGTATGCCGCCGGTCTTATAGAATTTTTGAAAAAAAATTTTCAATCAAAGTAATGGTCGAATCACTAGATTACTTAAAAATAAACTGTTTCAACTGCACCTTAAGACCAAAGAGGAAGACATGTACCAAAAAATAAAACAAGTGATGATAGAGTACAAAATATAAAGTCATTTATAGAAAAATTTCCTACATATGAATCCCATTAATCTTTACATAAAAGTTCTAGGCTATATTTGTCTCCGGATTTGAACATGAGTAAAATGTATTCTTTATACAGTGAACAAAGTTCCACGCCTGTATCTTAATTCATGTTTCGTAAAATTTTCAATGAAAATTTTAATTTATCATTTCATGCACCAATCACTGACTCATGCAAGAGGTGTGACATGTTGAATATAAAAATTCAAGCCTGTGACAATGAGGAGGAGAAATTCCAGCTTGAGACTCAGAGAAAGCTCCACTTAATGAAAGCAAATTCTGTCAGAAGCAATTATAATAAAGATAAAGAAGAGGCTAAGTTAAATGGTGACACCACAATGTTGGTATTTGATCTGATCAAAACATTGCCTACACCCATAATTTCAACAGGAATCTGGTATAACAAGAGACAACTATGGACTTACTGTCTAGGAATTCATGATGCTGCTACTGATAAAGCCACTATGTGTGTCTGGAATGAAACAGTTGCATCTAGAGGCCTCCAGGAAATAGGATCGTGTTTGCTGAGATATATTATTAAAGAAAATGTGACTACAGAGAATATTATCCTTTACTCTGATCAATGTGGTGGGCAAAACCGAAATATTAAAATGGCTGTATCGTGTCAGTATATTACAGATCACCCAGATTTTACAGTTGAAAACATTGACCACAAGTTCTTTCTTAGTGGTCATTCTTACTTAGCCTATGACCAAGACTGGCTTGATTGAGAAGAAAAAGAAACTATTTAAAAATATTGATGATTAGGATGAAGTTATTAAAGCTGCAAGGAAAAAAACAGCCTTTTGTTGTGATGAAAATAAAAACTGAACACTTTTTTTCTACAAAAAGACTTGAAATGAATATTACAAACAGAAAAAATACCAGTGAGGGCTCTAAAGTAAAGTGGTTAAGCATTCAGTGGCTGAAATATCACCAAATGCACAAGCATAAAATATTTTTTAAGTATTCAAATAATGATGAAGTGCTTTTTGAGTCTGTGGATTTAAGTAAGAGGAATACCACCAATATCTGCACTTGACATTTTATATCCTAATGGAAAAACAATCAGTAAAGAGAAAAAGAAAGATTTACTGGATTATATCCCACCAATTCATCATCAGTTTTACAGTTCTATTAAAGTAAGCCCCACTATTAATAATACCATACATCTCACCGAAGATAATAATAATTGCAGTGATACGTGATTAAATTTAATATTTAATCTATATGAATAATAATAAATTCTGGCCTAAGTTTGTTTTTATTTATTCCTTTGATGATACTTTTTGATGCTATAGTGGCCTATCTGTAAAAAAAAAACATAAATCCAGGTAGATATTATGTTTTAAAATGTATATATTATAAAAAAACACATTTTCAATTTCCTCCCTATTATTAGTAAATCATGGTTTTTAAAGTTAGGCCACACTGGTTCTAGCAGCTCATATATAGTTTCAGAAAGATATTTAGTGTATTAAACAATAACGAAATTTAAAAAATAAGAGACAAGCTGACAGCCCGCCTAAATGGTAAACAGTTACATATGGATGTTTGCGACGCTGGAGGTACCGCGAACACGCTTTTGTCCCAAAGGGGTACATATTTAGTATTAATTGAATGTATTTAAAAATACATGAACATATAGGACAAGTGCACGTCACAAGTTAGCTATGAAAAAATACTTAATTATAGAAACATTTGGTCAGCATATTTTTCTGTCGGTACTTGAATAATATACTACATTGACTAAAGCTGTAGTCTACAAAAATATTATTATATTTCATTAAATTTGTTGTCCAATGACAGAGTTATCAATACAAAGCGGACACTCTTGACTAAAATGTAACTCTATAACAGTAGTATATACTCTTATGGCGTTTAAGAACGCACCTTTTTATGATGCACGATTCGGAACGCACGACATGTTGGTAGAGAGATAGTCTGTGGCAAGTAAGCAATATTCATTAAGACATTACCTTGAACTACCGATACAAAAATACTATTATAATCTCGTTAGAGTATATGTATTCTGTGATTATAATACTACATCCTTGTGCAGTAGGGATCAGGTCAAATATCTATCGGCAGTAGCGTAGCGTAGTGGGGGCGGCAGGGGCGACCCGCCCCGGGCGGTACTTTTTAGGGGGCGGCAAAATTTCACTATAAATAATATAATTTGAACCATTACATATTTTTATCGAATTTTCATTACTTATTCTGTGATGAATTCGGGGAATCTCCTTTGAATGATATTTTGTGACGACTGCTGGCAACACAGTCTATTCTGACGTGCGGGGATTCCCCATAGTTTATTTTGTGCTTGACCTGTATAATGCATTACCATCATTACCGCTCCGCTCCTATTGGTCATAGCGTGATGTTATATAGCCTCAATAAATGGGCTTTCTAACACAAAAAGAATTTTCAAAATCAGTTCAGTAGATCCAGAGATTACCCCCTACAACCTCACAAACACACAAACTTTACCTCTTTATAATATTAGTATAGATATAGTATGCATTAAATTGAAAAATACCTAAAAAGGGCGGCAAAATTGTCTTCCGCCCCGGGCGGCCGTCACCCACGCTACGCCGCTGCCTATCGATAGTGTTTATTATGGTGTATTGGATTTCAACACATTAAATGTTATAGAAGACATACGATACTTTTATTGTCAGCAGGGTATGTTCGGAGCCCCCCACTCTATAACAAATTCATGAATGTTACACTATGCAACATATTTTCTAGGAAATCACCTTAACTGGTTCAATATAAAATATATTCGGTTAAGTTACTAAATATACCCGTTACTCGTAGTGTTGTTCGAAATTTTGTATCATATTCGGCGACTCAAAATATTATTGATGTCATATTAATTGATCGCATGATGTATTAGTGATATACTATTGGTATCATAGAATGTACTATTTATAACACATGATGTATACTATTGATGTCATGTGATGTCTTGTGATTTACTATACATGTCGTATGATGTACTATTGATGTCATGTGAGGTGATATTGATGTCATAAAATACAATAGATATTTTAATTCAGATTGTTTGAGACTCAATTAAGTTATTAGAAAAAAATGTACATGAAGTGATCGTCATCACACGTCTTTTAACTTATATCATCAGTTATGAAATATGTTCATTGCAATTTTCTAGTTTTCATGAATGTTTTATGAACATTTTTTTTACCTCATATGTTCGCATTGTGTGGAAATTGATAAATTACAGATCTTTTACATTACTGAAGTTCTTTATTGGAAGCTTACGAATTTTATTATTTTTCTTTAATATATTTAACTTTAGATATAATAAATAAGTTTTGTATTTTAAACAAATATTTTTATTTTACGGCTATGTGATTAATTGTTTATACTACATGCAATTTTGTTTATTTTTTATAGAGATTCTATAGTATGAAAGCAAAAACTTATTGATCAAAAATGTTCATACTTAAAACAGTTTTTACATGCTTCAAGCGCGTATTTTTTAACCAATGGCGTCTTAAGCTAGTTTTTAAACAGCCGTTATCATCAACGGTTATCTGTCAGTCTAATATTTGCTACTGTCAATTAAACTTTCAAAACTATCTACAAATTACGAATTTTAAATTCATTATTTTGTGATGAAATCGTTTGTAATAAAAAACTGATATTTAAAGGTATTCAAAGAGGTAAATACTGGATGTATTTTTGAATATCAACGTCTCGAGAAAAAGCTTAATTATAAAATAAATAACAACATTCCTCGCATAAACTATTTCCGTAAAACTATACGTACAATTAAATAGTTACCATTTATATACACTTTATTAACTACATAGGTAATCATGACTCGATAACTCACTGTCGTCCACAAATAATCACTAGAGTTTTAATGTATGAAAAAAGTCATTTTCTTTTCATACGTTTTCGTCTATGGTTCTTTTTATATTATGTGAACTCGTTGAACTGAGCCAGAGCGGTCTTCACCCTGCAACAAATAAACGTCGTTCAACCCTTTTAAGACCATAAGATAAATGCTTTGATTTTGGCGCGAAAACAATTTGACAATTCTTTTTTTTTTTTTTGTAACAATCAGGAACACATTAGTTGGCTTCGATATATGTTCTATTATCACATCCAGTAAAAATTTGATAATAATTGAATAATCAATTACGAATTTTAAGGAAGAGAATATTATTTCCCTTGAGTGTGGGTTAACTAGTTGAACAGTTAACCGTAAAATAGTCAAATCTTAGCATTAAATCCCGGTTGCTACCCAAACTTTCGCTTCAACGGCCGGAATCTTTTCAAACTTTTCATCTCTGCTTCGCCCGGTCTTCGACATCCCAGTGGTGAGTCCAATTATTTATTGCAATAATTTAAGTCGACATTTTTAAATTTGTCAACAAATTGTCTTAACGCGCTGTTCAAACAACTATTATAAGAAATTAAAGATTTAATTATAAGAGTTTTTGATAACTGTTAAATCATATATACTAAAAGTAACAGAGTTGGGGCCAGCAAGAGAATTATTTATTGTGACTTAACTTCATGCACTATTTAATATGAGACACTTACTTATCTTGGAGGTGCTTGGCGTCGTGGCGCGCGCGCAGCAGCTTGAGCGCTCGTAGCACGCCTAGGTCGGCAAGGCGAGCCTGCCGAGCCGCGGCACCGGGCTCCGCACGCCACACCAGGTTGCCCGCCACGAAAAGCGCCGCCTCCTGCAGTTTACTCTCCGGATGCGCCTAACAAATACCGGTGAATTAGATTTTAAGCCATCAATCAATATGATAATCTAACAATTTCAAATAAATATAAGAAATACGAGTACTTGTATACTGTGACAGTTGACACGGCGCCATGTGGTCCCCAAATAAACAGCAGAGCGCAAATTTAAATTACCCCGAAAAAAGAAATTAACAGGCACCACGTCAACTAAGGCCGGAAGCCGGAGAGATAATATGGGAGTCACCGTTCTTCAGCGGCCACTCGTCGTGCTAGCACGATATAGGTAGTGGTGCTCGGCGGCATACAACTAAAACCTCTAACGATGTCTAGGATTAGATTGCGGACAAATTGCAGGAGTGTCGCCTTCGCTGGTATGGTCACGTTTTACGGCAACCGGCTACTTACGTGGGGAATAAATGTCTGGCCATGTCGCCACAGCCGGGCCCCGGCAGGAGGGATAGACCCGAAAAGTGCTGGCTTGGCGTCGTAAGGGTTGATATGCGTGGCATTGGACTGACCACCAGAGCTATCGAAGACCGTGCGAAATGGAGAAGAAAAAATCGGAAAGCGGACCCCGGGCGCCGAAGCGAGAGTTTAGGCTACAACCGGGATTCATCGCTAAGATGATGATGTCGCTGGATCGACTTCAGATCATTGCTCTACGACAATGCGATGCAATTAATGCATTGTATTTTAATTAGTGATATGAATGTGATATCAGTTGACGACCTCGGTAGCGTAACGGATAACGCACTTCGGTACGCTTGCGGAGGTCACGGGTTCGATTCCCGTCTCGCGCCTGGGTGTTTATGTATAATATGTATTTATTTACAAAAAAAGTATATACGTAGTATATCAGTTGTCTAGTACCCATAACACAAGTGCTATGCTACTTAGTTTGGGACTAGATGGCGCTGTGTGAATTATCACAAATTATTATTATTATTAGTGATATGAAAAGTTTTTTTTTATTGCTGTAGGACAGCAGACAGGCTGACAGCTCGCTTAGGATTTAGCAGTTACCGTCGCCTATAGGTGTTTGCAACGCCAGTGGCATCGCGAACACACTGCTGTCCCATAAGGGTACAGGAACTTGGGTCACTAATCCCGGAACACAACAAAAAGTTTTGTTTGTGATTTATAATAAAGCCATAATCTAGAGTTAAGTTGAATTTTACAATTTAAAAATGTCAATTCTTCTGCTGCCTGCCCTTATTATATGGGGTCAGCACATGTTCTCTCCTTCCACCACTGCTTTCCTTTATCCATCCGCTATCATACCTATCATTCACCTAGTTATATGGCATTCTTAAATAATAAAAAAATAGCATAAAGTGCAGTATAACGACGCCCTCAGGATTTTGCTAAATCGAAAATGCTATTAACAGCTTTCAGGCCCTCATGCGTAAACGTTGCGCAGCTACCTCAACTAGGGTCCGTGATAGCCCTCACAGAATGGTGGCAGTTTTATGCAATCGGTGGGATAGCCCAATGATTCGCCACTGGGTACAGCTGCACGCACCAGTCGCGACATGGACATTTTGATCATTTTATATTTGTGTTTACTAACCATAGATTTTTAAGTTTATTTATAATTTACTAACCCACTATGGACATGATATTGTAACTGTCTGAAATAAATAAATAAAAATAAAATGTAAATTATTTCATTGTTTTAAATAGAATTTATTAACTACAAACGTTAGTTTATTCTTTTCTATTTATAGTATTATATTGACATCCTTACTGTGTTTATTAATAAATTATAAAATCTTACTTTACTTACCAGGTAATCGACAAGTTTACGTAATACGTCTTCATTGGCCATAATAAGGTCCTTGGCTTTTTCGCCGTCACCGATGTTCCCCAATATACATAACGCCTGCTCTTTCACCTCAGCAGGGTATGAACCTTCTAAAACTACGATCACTGCCTAAAAATACCGATATATACATTTTAGTCAATTATTCTCATAGATTTTGGATATATGGACCCCAACTTCGGGAATCCAAGTTAGTCCAACCTGCATTATGCACGTCTACAAATTGTTCGTTAAAAACCGTTTAATAGAAAAGATCGGTTATTGGCCAATTAGTTATTCATTATGAAATCTCGCAGGCATAAGACAGGAACAACTACTAATAGTTAGCACGTACCGTCACGGATGGGGCACCGCTAATACGCTGCCATTCGCATAGCAGTACTAGACATATTGAAACTATACATAGACACACAAGATAGCGTATGTCTGTAAAGCACTTTACAAAACCTTAACAAAAATAAGCTTCCCTTTTTTTTATTGTTGTAGGACAGAAGACAGGCTGACGGCCCGCTTAGAATTTAGAAGTTACCATCGCTTATGATTGTTTGCAACGCCAGTAGCATCACGAACACGCTGTTGTCCCGTACGGGTACAGGAACTTGGGTCACTAATACCGGAACACAACACAAAGTTATGATGGCGGCATACTTAAGACCAAAGGTGGTCGCCATCCAGACGGGCTTGGCCCTTACCACGTAGCTAGGGTAGGTTGTTTTGTCGCTTTTGAGGCCGATCCCGGCCGCAGAGATCAGTATTCTTTCTCCGCCCCTGCACAGATAAAAACCTGCATACACATACCTGCATGACCTGGGATGAATACTCGCTCATAATCGCGTCAATATGTTGCCTCGTCGACAGAAGATTCCTCAGAAGCCCTAAAGTCTTCATGATGACACGCGTATCGCTGTCGCCGAGCAATCTGAACATTTGTTCCGTGCCCAAACAGCATAGGATACGTTGTTTCACCTTCTGCTCAGCCTACAACATCCAATCATTTGTTGAAATTGTGTTTCAACCTGGATTAACTAGCAGGGACGCTTGAGACCGTACGTAGTTGGAAACGAGGCCGCGGATATCAAAGTATCATTAAAGGCATAATATAATATGGCACAAGACTATTTTTCGAGGTTGAAATGCAAACACGCAGCAATCAACTCTTAAATAGGGCGTGGCGTACACGTCACTGATATACCCCGGTGTTTTATTCTTCCGAAATGGTAAAACTCACTGCAGCGCACGGCACAACGCCTAAAGGGTCTTCCAACACTTCCGAACTTTGACAGTTGCTAACGGCCATCTTGTTGAAGCTACATCTGTTAAATTAGTTGTCATTTATTCAGTCTGTTTTGCCAAATCACCATGGACGGATATAGCATACAACAACACGAGCAAATAATAAAGTTGTTTCATCAAAATGGGTGTTCTATTCTGGCAACGTAACGCGCGCTTCTCCCATTTTACGGTCGCCATAATCGTCCTACCGAGAGGTCTATTCGCAATAAGAGCGTCCAATGCATCCCGAAAAAGTCACTGGTGTTGATTTTGGGCTGACGGCGTCATCGGTCCATATTTATTAGAGGACAACATTGGCCAGGCCATCACTGTCGACGGCGAACGCTACTGTCGATGATTACCAACTTCTTTTGGCATGAATTGGGTGATCTGGACACCAACAACATGTGGTTTCAACAGTACGGCGTTATGTGCCACATAACTCATGCCACATTGGATATACTGCAGGCGCGATTTGAGAGCATGGTCATCTCACGTGGAGGTGATGTGAACTGACCACTGAGATCGTGCTATTTGACCCCGTTAAACTTTTTCTTGTGGGGTTTTCTTAAGTCGTAGGTGTATGCGAATAAAACACAAACCACAGCGGTCCTCAAAGCCAACATAACCCATGCGCCATCGGTTAAATTCAGCCTGATTTAAGCTCCAGAATCATGGAAAATTGGACATTTCGGATGCGCTCCACTTAGAGAAGCCGTGGCGGACATTTGAACGATGTTATATTCCACACATAATGGCATTAATAGGTCTTTCAAACGAATAAAAAATTTCAATGATATCTCACACACACTTTGTTTTATTTAAATTTAAAGATAGGAAGCGCTTAATGAAAGACCCGTTATATAGGGTGTATAAGCTAAATTCTTTATAATATGCTATTTTATTTGTATATGCATAGAATTTTGGACCAGAAACTTGAGAGTCTTTCAGAGAAGTGATAACCCAACTAAAGTTTCATTACAATCTGACAATGATTTGGAAACGCATAGATCATTTTTCTCGCAGTACAAAAGGTGGGTGAATGATTTAAAATATGGTGCAGGAACATTCTAAGAATGGGAAGCAAGGGGTAGGTGTAAGTGGAAATCCTTGACAGACCTATATCTATGAACTAGCTGGGATAGAAGAAATTACGGGTGCCAAGTGGAGAAAAGAAGAAGAAAAAAAGTTAAATTTAAAGAGTAATTTATGTGGGAATCATGTTTCTTGAACGCATGATTTGATGGACATAGGACGATGTTTCTGAAGGAAGCCATAGAGTGAAAGGGATGACGTGTGAATGAGGGGTGCAAGACGACGAATGGACGACAACGAGCGATACGACGCACGTTCTAATTTAATTTATAATGTAGTTTTTAATATTTCTGAAGTATACAAAATTAAACGCACACGTCCGCTGCACCTCAAAAACGTTTTTTTACTCTTCGAAAGCACGCATCCCACATTTATTTTTAATTTGTAAAAAAGCATGATATCCAGCTATAAAGGTTATTTTATATATTTTTGTTTTTAAGCTATTGCATAGCTTTTATCGCGGACTTTGAGCGCGGCAACCGAATCAAAAAATTCCGTAACAAAAAAATTAACACCCCCCACTCCGCCTACCATGTAGCTCGGCCGAGCGTTCGCTTAACGTGTATGTATATGGTACGACTGTACGTAGGGATGGGCGATATTAAAAAACATTTTAATCAACTTATGCAATTATAATTATTTATTTATTTTTTATGTATGCAGTAATTTTTTTTTTTTCTGTGATATTAATTCAAGTTACACTTTTTGAATGTACACCTATGTATACATACACGGTGATTTTGAAAGCGTTTTGGAGCCGAAAATTTTGAATTTGGAATCATCTATATTACCAATAAAAATGGTTAAATCAATTGTAATGTTAACTAAAAAAAAGTTTCAGTTTTAATATTCATTTTTACTCGATCGACTTGGAAAGTAGTAAGGTCCGTGCGCGTTTCGGCGGCCCCCGCGCGCCGCTCACGCTAACAACAGCTGATAAAAGTATACCTATAGGCGCGATTGTTATTTTCACAACAAATCAATTTATCAACGGACTGTAGGTAAAATATTTCTGGCGTATTTAAAAAATCGGAGCTATCTACAGAATAATTAACTTACATACCTATTTACAGTTTGTTTAAACTATTTACACTTCTCTGTATCGAAGCAACTGCTCAAAATGGAGTTCACTGCGTTCAATACACAATCCACGTTTAATACAATTGTCTTTTAATTTTCTTTTTCACTTTATCAAAAGCGTCCACTATCGCAATGCGTAAATCATCACGGCTTTCATATTCACGTTTAAAAACAAGTCTTTTTATTTCCGACCATAAGAAAAAATCCAGGGACGTTAAATCCGGGCTTCTAGGGGGCCAAGGCACAGGCCCTCTTCGACCTATCCACCGATCACTAAACTCATTGTCCAGGTATACAGTAGCGTACATCTGTACCATTGCCAAGTACTCCACGTTTGAAAATTCGTACTGTCGACTCATTTTAGCGCAAATCAACGTAACGTGCCTTCCCGATGTTATGGTATTACTGACCCAGTGACCGACTAAAGCCAAGGACGCCTGACGATTACAGGGGAATCCCGCGCATGCGGATACGGGCATACGACTCAGTGCACTGCCGTCATTGGTTGGACGACTCCGGCGCAACTCCATAGCTGTGTTTTTATTGGCGAATACGATTTTATGTGACTCGATAGTATTTCTATTTGTAGTATGTACCTACGTGTGATTAAAAGCGCTACTACTGGTTCTCACTTTTTCTCTGTAAACGATATGAATATCGACTTTGATGAAAAAAAATATATATATTTTATTAAATTAACGTTATAAATAGCTTCTGTTATTGATAAATAATTCAAAATTTTCGACTCCAAAACGCTTTCAGGGTCACCGTGTATATACCTACATGTATATTTACGGGGCGCACGTGCAGTGAGTGTGGTAGGGATGGGCGATATCTATCGATATTTCAACTATCGATGTTTTTTTTCTAAAGTATCGATGTTTTCTATCGATATTTTTTGGACAAGATAAATCGATACTCGATAATAAAAACATCGATATCGTAACATCAATAGTTTTAGTTTTTACTATCGACTATCGATATATCTTGTCCAAAAAATATCGATAGAAAACATCGATACTTTAGAAAAAAAAATATTTATTTAGATATATTTAATGTCATAGAGTCTTAGTAGCATAAAAATTGTTAAGAGTATTGGTTGATTTGAGAATTGAATCATCAATATCCAGTTATTTAAAAAAAAACCTTAACGTCCACCACTAAAATAAACGTATTCAAATGGCTATAGGAACAGCGAAGCTGGTTGATCTGTCCGACTATCCAATGCCATTTGTTCGAATTCATAAACAATATAAACATAGATCACTTATATAATTTGCTTGACTAGTTTTGTGAACTGTTAGACTTACTTGGAAGGCCATATTCATTAATGCCCAGATTCCATTCAGCCTCAGAGCGGCTTCGGGCCTCTTCGTCAGATTGCATAACATTTCCGCTGCACCTAAAAGAAAATCCTAACAATTATCGATACTAAAACGAGTAGCCGGAAGCAAAGTTATTCGATACAGAAGGATTTTGGAAAATATTCAAATAACCACTTGAACACGTACAATTCGAGTTTATTCCATTCGAAGTGTCAGATATAAATGAACATAACTAAAACCTTAGTTTTTTCCAAATTCATCCAAAAACACAAGAACCACTGGTTACATTAATTAGCCAAAAATTAATATGAATCAATTAACGATGAACACTATTCGTTTCCTCAAAAAAAACGATTATCAAAGTATTAAAAAGTTTCATAAAGATTATAAAACATAAGATTGTTGTTGTTTTGCGACTGACTAGTTCATTTTACATTAGCTTCTTTTATCCGTGCAGGGGCGGAGAAAGAATACTAACCTCTGCGGCCGTGGACGGCCTGTCGTAAAAGGCGATAAAACAACCCACCCTAGCTACGAGGTAGGGCCTCAAGCCCGTCTGGATGGCGACCAATTTTGGTCTTAAGTATGCCGCCATATTAACCATGTGTTGTGTTCCGGCATTAGAGACCCAAGTTCCTGTACCCTTATGGTACAGCAGCGTGTTCACGATGCCACTGGCGTTGCAAACACCCATAGGAGACGGTAACTACTAAATTCTAAGCGGGCTGTCAGTCTGTCTGCTGTTCTACAGCATTAAAAAACAAGCTTATTTGAGATTTTGTAAAAATTCAGTCGTCAGTAACTCCAACACAAGTTCTGACATTGATGGCAACCACCCCCGGTCTCTAAGCATACCACCATAATATGGTCTGTGCGCGTGTACCAGTTTAAAGATATCCGTTCTCCAAACTCTTTCTCCGTATAAACTCTAACTATTGTTTCACGTATAAATACGTCTTCTTCTTCGTCGTGACCTCATGGCTGATGGTCGTGACCACCATAAGCTGCATCTGGGTCAGGTCTCTCCATGCTTATCTGCTTGGGGCCAAATGAATAGCCGTCTGAGTATTGCAGTTCTTCTTCTACTCCGTCTCCCCTCAACTTGACCCACTAGTATAAGCTTCTCAAGATTGTTAGGCTCCCGGCGGGCTAAGTGACCGAAGAACGAGAGAGAGAATACCAAGCATTTTGCGCCAGCACCACATCTCGAACGCATCCATTTTGGATTTCAGCCGAGACTTCGCATGAGTTATAAATACATGCGCGAGTGCTTATCGTTAAAACGTTAACGTCGATTTCGAGAAAGATTCTGTTTGCGACCAGACCTCGGGTCTCAAAGACCATCACGCCATCTACGATGAATTCTTATAAAGGCTCTCCTATGCTTACAAATACAATTAAAACCGTTTATAGCAACATTGTTTAGAACAACGTACCAGTTATATTGACCAACATCAAAGGTCCGACTGAATTTATAGCTGGAAAACATCATCGGTTATTACGACTGTTAAGTAGGTAGTCCATTTCGATTAGATAGCACAAATACAGACCTTGGTCTAGCATGGGTTCTTTCGCCGGCGAGAACTCCAGCAGCAGATTGCAGAGTGTGGAGGAGCCCACTGTCAACAGTTCTATGTCGGGAGAGTCGTTTAGAAGCTGCATGAGCGGCCTCCATACCGCGTGATCCTATTACCAAATTTATTATCTAATATATAAAATTCTCGTGTCACAGTTTTCGTTGCCATACTCCTCCGAAACGGCTTGACCGATTTTGATGAAATTTTTTGTGCTTATCCGGTATCTATGAGAATCGGCCAACATCTATTTTTCATCCCCCTAAATGTTAGGGGTAGTCCACCCCTAAATTTTTTTTTTTAATTTTTTGACATTTTATTATTTATATGGCAGAACAACGTTTGCCGGGTCAGCTAGTTTAACTATATTTTTAAATTTACATGAGAGCTTTATCAATAGCTTGACTATGAACACCTGAAATATCCGTGCAGGGGCGGAGAAAGAATACTAACCTCTGCGACCGGGGTCGGCCTGTCGTAAAAGGCGACAAAACACCCCACCCTAGCTACGTGGTAGGGCCTCAAGCCCGTCTGGATGGCGAACACCTTTGGTCTTAAGTATGCCGCCATAATAACCTTGTTGTGTTCCGGCATTAGTTCCTGTTTCTTTTTTTTTTTCTTTCCTGTACCCTTATGGGACAGGAGCGTGTCCGCGATGCCACTGACATTGCAAACACCCATAGGCGACGGTAACTGCTAAATTCTAAATAGGCCGTCAGCCTCTCTGCTGTCAGACAGCCAAAAAAATATCACGTATACTTTGCTACGCTATGAGAGTTGTCAGCCCAATGGAACGAGGACTATCGTAATTGAATTAGCCGCTAGAGGCGCTAGTGTAGCGCAATCAAATGCCAGTTGTATTGGGTTTCCCACGGGACTTCTTAACTTAGGTATTTGTGTGAATATTTTGCAATACCAAATTTTTGTACCAGACGTAAGTTAAAGTTTTAATAAATATTGAAATTATAAAAGCGAAATGTAGAAGAAATCCAATATGAAAGGTATTACAAGAACAATTAATTCATAGATAATAACATTCAGCTAATAAAAAATTGTAAAAGGTCACACGCTAGTGGCGGCACCTGGTGAGAACAAAAACGATAGCCCTCAGTACCAAACATTTGCTCGACACTGCACCTAAATTCATTTACCTGAAATGTCGTTCGTAATTGTTGAACAGACCTTGATAGTGAATGAAGACACATCACGGCCGCTAGTCTTACCTGTTGACAACAAGTTGCTTTTTTACATTCTGCAAAGGAATTTAGCGAAATACACGCGTTATGGTCTATTTATTACACTTGAAATGCCATTAAATAAAGCTAATATCTTTTTTTTATTGCTGAAGGACAGCAGACAAGCTGACAGCACGCTTAGAATTTAGTGGTTACCGTCGCCTATGGGTGTTTGCAATGCCAGTGGCATCGCGAATACGCTGTTGTCCCACATGGGTACAGAAACTTGGGACACTAATGCCGGAACACAACACAAGGTTATTATGGCAGTATACTTAAGACCAAAGGTGGTCGCCATCTAGACGGGCTTGAGGACCTACTACGTAGCTAGGGTGGGTTGTTTTGGCACCTTTTGCGACAGGTCGACCTTGGCCGCAGAGGTTAGTATTCTATCTCCGCCCCAGCACGGAGGCGCGGACACGCTGCTGTACCCTTATAAGACAGCAGCGTGTTCGCGATGCCACTGGCGTTGCAAACACCCATAGGCGACGGTAACTGCTAAATTCTAAGCGGGCCATCAGCCTGTCTGCTGTCCTACAGCATTAGCAATTTAAAAAAGTCATGGAAATCGTTACTCGAATGAGCATACTGAAGTGGCGGTAGATCATATCTTTTGTAGAACCGATAAACGGGATAAACGAGTCCTCGAATGGCAACCGCGTTTCGGCAAACGTAGCGTAGGACGCCCACTGGCGAGGTCTGGACGCAACGAGCCCGAAATAGAGCTCTGTGGCAAGCCTTGGGAGAAGCCTACGTCCAGCAGTAGACTCCGATACGCTGATGATGATAAGTTTTATATACTCGTATATTTCTTGAAATTTTATTATTTTTACATGTTTTATTTATAAACGACTTTAGAGTCCTTATAAAACGTTTCGTTAACGTTAAAATAAATCAGTCTTAAACATTTTTACGAGTTTTTACAAGTCATGGTGTCAGTAGGGGCGCGTCAGGCAATGAACGTGTTAAGGAAGCAGCGGCCACTCACGTGTGCGTCGGAGTTGTTGAGGCCGTTGACGACGTGCACCATGAGGCCGTGCGTCTCGATTATGCGCTTGCGGATGTCCTCGTCGTTGGCGCCCAACGACGCGAAGCACTTGAGGGCGCCCTGCTTGGCCGCACCGCTGGAGCACGTCACTATGTCCGCCAGTGACGTCATCAGGTGGTTCGAAATCGCCGCCAGCCTCTGCAGCGACGTGTCCACCTGGAATCATACACACAGGGGATCTAGCCAGGTGCATTCGCTGCAACCATTTATGCGAGGATAAGATGCTGTCAATAGAGCAAGCCTAGACGAAGACAAAGGAACACAAATTTCACAAAAATGAAAATGTCGCAATGGATGTGAAGGGTCACGGACTTAGTGACGCCATCTTCCTCCTGCCCTTATTCCACATTATATGGGGTCCGCACATGTTACATGTTGTAATAGTTGTGGCTTAATTTTTAACCTCTTTTTGGGGAAAAATCTGTCATCCTTTTTATCTATACAAATAAATAAAATTGGAGGGTCTGTTTGTAATATTAAAATAACCGCTTTTTACTAAGTGCATTCGGACGTATACACGGTACATATACCAAAACAACAATTTTTGTCTGTCTGTCTGTCTGTTTATTCCGGCTAATCTCTGAAATGGCTGCACTGATTTTGACGGGGCTTTCCCTGGCAGATATATCAAGGGGTAACTTAGGCTATTTTTATTTTAGAAAATAAAAAATTGTTTTTGTTAAAAATGATAAGTTTCGGAAATTTTATGTTCCAATTATAGTTGACCTCAGATTTATACCATCAATCATATGAAATAGGAGCTTAGACTGGACTTTGTAGGTTCAAGCGTACGTATTCGGGAGGCGCTTGGCGTAACAGTTGCATTCGATAATACTGACTGTTTGCATATTTCATTTATATTTTATTTTAGGGTTTATAGGGTTTGTAATCCAAAATAAACCATAACATATATCCAAAAAATTCTGCCCAAAGTCACTATTCCACGCGGACGGAGTCGCGGGCACTGCTAGTTTATATATATATATATATATATATATATATATATATATATATATATATATATATATATATATATATATATATATATATATATATATATATATACCTAGTCAGGTCATAAATTCTGTCACATGTTTAATGTAAAATAATTGTAACAAGTTTATTAATTATGTAACCATTCATATACCAAAATGAACTTAACAAAACATAGATTCTTATGACATTAAAGTTTATTCAAAATGACCTCCGTGATTTTGAATACAGGCCTTCAATCTGCGCGGCCAGTCGTCTATCGCAGCACGAACGAGGTCCATGTCAATATCGGCGGCTGCCTTAATCAAGGATGTCTTGAGTGACTCCAAATTGGGATGAGGCTTTGAGCACGCCTTTTCCTCCAAATGATGCCATATCTTGTAATCTAACGGATTCAAATCTGGACTGGAGGAGGGCCAGTCTTCGTGCCGGATGAAGTCAATTTCACGCGCCGCCAGCCAGTCTTGTGTGCTCTTCGCTCTATGAGCTGGCGCCGAATCTTGTTGGAATACCCAGTGCCTGTTATTGAACATGGTATGAGAAACAGGTTCCACAAGGTTCGTCAGGACTGTATTTTGATACACAACAGCATTCGTTTTTACACCTTTCTCACAAAAATGTACCTCTGTTAAGCCCCAATAAGAAACTCCCAACCATACCATGAGCGAGGATGGAAAATGACCTCGTTGGACACGCGGAATACGGTTGCTCGCTTCTTCACTACTGTGTGCGTACACCTTATCATTTTGTTTGTTGTAGCTCTCTTCTACGGTAAACATTTTTTCATCCGAAAAAAGAATTTCCCGATATTTTTTTCCCGCGTACCGCTTCAACAAAGCGCGGCATCTCTTCAGTCTCAGGTCCATTAGACGAGCATTCAAACGATGTCCTGTTTTTCTTCGATATGCCCGAAGCCCTAAGTCTTCATTTAACACCCTTTTCACCGTGGTTCTGCTTAACCCCATCTGAAGGGCCAACAGTTTCTGCTTACGTTTGGGATTTCTTTGAATTCATGCCTTCACAGCTTTTATCACTGCTGGAGTCCTAACAGACCGAGGGCGACCACTTCTTGACCTGTCATCTACACTAGAGTCTTCATTGTATCGTTTGATGGTACGATAAACGAATCTTTTGGTAATATTCAAATTTTTCAGTATGTTAAAAATTTGAATTGGCGCGTAACCGCAACGATGCAACGCAATAACTACAACACGGTCTTCTTTAAGCGTCCACTCCATATTTAAAAATGAGTAAAATTCTAAAAGTTATACATTTTTATTTTCATGAACAATTCGAAATTCGAATTCAATAAACTTTTTTGTGGCCAGCATTCTAAAAGAAAAGTTTTTACTGTGTGACAATACTTATGACCTGACTAGGTATATATATATATATATATATATATATATATATATATATATATATATATATATATATATATATATATATATATATATATATATATATATATATATATATATATATATATATATATATAATGTATATATATATATATATATATATATATATATATATATATATATATATATATGTATATATATATATATATATATATATAATGTATATATATATATATATATATATATATATATATATATATATATATATATATATATATATATATATATATATATATATATATATATATATATATATATATATATATATATACATTATATATATATATATATATATATATATATATATATATATACATTATATATATATTATATATATATATATATACATTATATATATATATATATATATATATATATATATACATTATATATATATTATATATATATATATATATATACATTATATATATATATTATATATATATATATATATATATATAATTTTACAATAGAAACAGCTTATTCCCGCGTTACCTCAGCTAAATAAGACAACGTATAGGCAGCTTTAGCTCTGATCTCTTCTGGCATTTCTTTCGTGCAAAGCCGCGCCAAACACGGCAGTGCACCGAAAACTATCCTGCAACAAAAAGGAAACAACCCATATATTATATAATATTTACATACAATATAGGGAAAAAAGTCATCAACTTTACATATGGGTTTGTGCGTTCCGGTGCCTAGAACCACTTTGCTGGGAGCTTGGCCTAGGCTACAGTATCGGCAGGCCAGTATCCGTCGGCCCAAGCAATAGACCGTCTCTTGAACCCTACAGGGTTCGTGGGACTCGACAGTTTACGTGAAAGTTTGGAGGATCCTTTGACCATCACAAAAAATAATTAAAAAATGCCCTAGGCTATAGGAGACCAGTGGGGATTTTTTAGTAGTTAGTCGATAATTTTACTGAGTCCCACATACCCCGACATAGCGAGTCCATTGGCACGCATATCACCCCTTATGACATCAAGCCAGGAGTCTTCGACCTTACACTCCTGCCGGGACCGGCGGCGGTGGCATGGCTAGACATTTGTTCCCCACGTAAGTAGCCGATTGACGCAGAATGTTACCAGAAGACACTCCTGCAATTTGTGTGCAATGAAGGCTGCCGCAGATGCGGCAGTTCCTAACGCGGTCCTTCCAGGTCAGTTCACCATCGCAGCATATTTATCTTCGTGACACGCAGGACCTGCATGCGGCGCTCCTACACCGGTCACGTTTCACAGCCGTATGAAAGGCCTAAATGATGGTCTTGAAAACCTGTTCCTTCAACTTAGGGTCGTAGATGACACCGGTCACCTCACGCCATCTGGCTAACGAGACAGCAATGCGTGCCTTGACACCGCAAGCGATGTCATCAGACGCGTGTAATCCCAGGTATCTCACCTGGTCAGTGCGCTCAACCATGTCCGATGACATGCGCACGAGTGTGGGAATTGAAGAGTTACAACGTCAGTACTCAATGTTACATTAAACTTGAGCTACAATATGCGCACTAGGCCAGAAAACCTGTCCAAGTGTTGCATACCATCGTAAGATTCGACCCGATGACTTGTAAATTAGTCTCCGAGTGCATGCCAGATACCACAATTATTTTAATACTAATTTATACCATAACTTGATTTAATATGTTAAACAGGTGACATTATGGTTATATGATATGGTTTACCTTTGCAATGTTACCTTTTATCGTCGGCCGGCAGCGCCCCCGCGCGGTGGAGGGCGGTGAGGCATCGCGCCGCCGCCATCGCCACGGCGATCGGCCTCTCCCGCGAAACCAACGACGTAAGCAACTCTGGTATCGTTTTATCACCATATCTGGGTAAGTTACGTCATTTTATCATACTAATAGAACATGGCATTTTGATGTTTAATGTTATTTAGCTAGGTGTTTAGAATAGTGTTGGAGTCACACAAGTCAACAATTTTATAACATTTAAAAACTAGATTCAGGGCTTCAAATATAATATATTTTATCGTTCTCATTGATTTGATGATGTTCATGGTTGAAAAGAAGATTCTCACTCGACGTCATAAAACTCAGTTGGCAATCATTAATTAATAATGTTTATATGGCTTTGTAGTTATTGATGCAGCACAGAAAGAGGTCAACTTACGTATAAAAAAGTCAACCAATCTGCGACGCATCAACCGACACCTGAGCCATTTTCGAGTTTTTATCATTGAAAAGAGCACGCCCTTTAGCTTTACATATTATATTATCAAAGCTTAAAGTTATTGTAGTCTGTGCATGGGCAGAGTGAGAATACTAACCTCTGAGGCCGGCGTCGGTCTATCGTAAAAAGCGAAAACACAACCCTAGCTGTAGGGCCTTAAGCTTGTTTGAATGGAAACCACCCTTGTTGCGTAAGTATGCCCTATAATAATAATATAATAACCCTGTGTTGTGTTCCGGCATTAATGACCCATGTTCCAGTACCTCTATGCCGGGTGGACAGAACCATGTTCGCGGTCCCCTAGCGTCGCAAACATCCATAGGCAACGGTAACTGCTTACTATTAAGTGGACCATACTGTTTCTCAGTAATTTTGGTCAATTCTATCATTATGTTTAAATGTTATTGAATACAATATGCTATTTATATATAAAATTTTAACTATAAGTAAATAAATATGATAATCTCACCTTGTGTTATAAGCAACTTGCGCTACATTTGGATTTTCAAAGCACATGGCTGTGAGTAATTCCAAGGCAGGGCAAGCAGGACCTCCACCAGCTAGTAAGGCAGCTGCCGCTCCGCAACCCCCCGCAGCTGCTAGTGCCGCCTGCTCCCCAACTCCACAGCACCACGTCGACAGTATGCAAACCACACAAGAACGAGCAGTGGGTGTACCCTCCCGGGCAATCTCTAGAATTACCGTTTTATCTTCAGTATTTTGAACATTAAAATTGTAACCACTCTCTATCCAGGTGGAACTTACGTACTGACGATGTTGATCAATGTTGAAATTTATAAAACAAAAAGACACAAAAAACATATGAAGGCAAACTTCTTAGTACTCATATATCATAGTAACACCATGAGGTGTGATTGTTCTATCATGTCGCAGAGAGTGAAACTCTGAGGAGATCCTGATACTTGTAACACAGAGGTAGAGTTAAGCAGCCCTTTTACAATGTAATCTTTAATAATAATAATAAAAATATAATAATAAATAAAAAATTACACAAGTGTATCTATGGGTACACAAAATTATTTAAATTATTCAGGGTGTCCAGGAAAGAATGGATAAGCCAGAAACACCTTATAGTAGAGCTAATGGGTGCTCAAAATGAAGTAAAAAAAATCTATTCCAAGTAACACCTGAGTAGCATTAAAAAAATTAAAATAGGTATTTTTTTTATCTTACTTTACGTTTATAATAACCACAGCTAGAAATAAGAGAAATCCGTTGGTTTTTTGGTATCACAATATTCATCATAGACTACACTAACAGAAATTTAGTAAATATTATGAGTAGTTGCTTCACTTTTTTGGAAAATAAATACTTGCTAAAATTAATTTCTATGAAATGTGGCAATGTAGCAAATTTTTTTATTGTTGCTCAGGTATTACTTGGAATAGAATTCTTTTTACTTTTGAGCACCCATTAGCTCTACTGTAAGGTGTTTCAGGCTTATTCATTCTTTCCTGGACACCCTGTATATTGCCAAATACAACATTTCATAACAGCAAACTATTACCTCAAAATATTTTGAGTATATAACTTTAATATTATAAATATCCGTATTGTTTAAAATTATTTACTCCTTCATGGACAGAGATCTGCTATTTTATCTTCAACACAAGTGGCATTGATATTACTTTCTAAGTTAGATAACATTGTAAATTGTGATTTCAAAACTGCATCGGAGGTCATATTATGAAATCTGTACACGTTTTACGATGCAATTTATCTTTTTCACAATAAAAAATTCAAATATATCATTGTGAAATTAATTTTAGGTATTTTGTGTAAAATGTGAATTGTATTGTAAGTTTTAATGTTGATTATGATTTAGTTATTATTATGGTGAAGCATTATATAAAAATATTTTCCCTGTGCTTGGTGAAATCTGTAGTAGTAAAGAACATGTAACTAACAAACTATTTGGGGATCTTAAACTCCACAGAAATACAAGGCCACAGCCATGTTATATTAAGGGACTGTATTTACCCTTGCAGGTTCCCTACAAGGGACCCTATCCCAAGGACTCCATTATGACCTAATTTTTATATTAGCTCGACATTCTACTCGACTACTGAGTGCCCTACTGAGTGCCGCATATGGTTTTATAATGGCCATGTTATTTGTTTCAAAATTAACTTAGGAACTACCCAAAGTAAAAAGCATATCACTTGTATCTTTGTAAATAAATACATATTATATATATACACCCAGACACGAGACGAGAATGAAACTCATAACCTCTGCAAGTGTACTGAGTTGCATAAGCAGTTGCGCCACAGTGGTCTTTAAAAAATATATTTACTATATTTGGGAGCACAATGCGTGTTGTGGTATTCATTAAGAAAATCCAGACTAACATATTTTCAAAATACCCTCACTTAAATACATGACATGTATATATATATATATATATATATATATATATATATATATATATATATATATATATATATATATATATATATATATATCACTTACGTGTTAGCCTTGTAAGTAACCTCATGTCAGCTGGCAACGCTGCAATGGGAGGTGTCGGATGTAGGAACACACTTCTCAGTGCACATAATCCTGCTTCTGCTAATTTTGTATTGATAGGTACTGTCTTTAGTAGTTCAACTAATAATACGGCTGTGCCTTGTTCCACCAGAGATGTTAAATTTTCCGTTGTACCTTTTGCCAATGAACCTATAAAATATTATGCAAATAAAAAAATTGAAATATTATAGTTTAATCACTGTCAGATTTAATGAAATTATTTTATCAGGGGACAGTTATTAAATTTGTCAACCCACCTCATCTTAGTACTAAATCAAATACTACATCAAAATTTTAAACAAACACATAAATTTTGTCTGTAGGTGATTTTATATAGACTCCATGGAAAATTATACTAATTAAGAAACTTAGTCTTCTTAATGTAACAAGTATGGTCATAAAAATAATTATTAAAGTTATCTGTGCAGGGGCTGAGAAAGAATAGTAACCTCTGCGGCCGGGGTCGGCCTGTCGTAAAAGCTGACAAAAAAACCCACCCTAGCTACGTGGTAGGGCCTCAAGCCCTTCTGGATGGCGACCACCATTGGTCTTAAGTATGCCGACATAATAACCTTATGTTGTGTTCTGGCATTAGTGACCCAAGTTCCTGTACCCTTATAGGACAGCAGCGTGTTCGCGATGCCACCGGCGTTGCAAACACTCATAGGTGACGGTAACTGCTAAATTCTAAGTGGGCCGCCAGCCTGTCTGCTGTCCTACAGCAATAAAAAAATAAAAACAAAATTACTCATTTGCCTGTTGTTGATTAAGCAAAGGCTAACATAGAAATAATACCATACTTAAAAATAATAATACTAAACCAGTGGTGTGCAAACTTTTTTGAAACTAGGACCCCTTCAATAAATAGAAATATTCTGGCGACCCCTAGATTAAATGTCCACAAATAGGATGTATAATTTCGCGCATTTCTTTCTTCATTCAGTTTCATTGAATAAAGACATCATTTTATACAACAAATACTAATTTTATTTACAATTTTAAGAAAATATTTTTTATATAACATGAAAAATCAATAAAATTTATTCATGATGAGGCTAAGGTCTAATTATTTCATCAATGTTGGGATCTAGGTTGGTAATTGCAAGTCGCATATCACCCTCAAGGCTCAAACACTAGCAGTATTTTTTAGTTTTTATTGCAACTAGTTTGCTAAACCCAGTTTCACATAAGTATAATATGTATAACTTCATGCATTTTTGCTTAACACTTTATGGACCCGTTTTTGAGTCTCCCCCTTTCCAAATACCGGCTAAGTCACACACACATTTACTCCCAGTACCAGTCATTGTGTTGTTCTTTTTCCTTTTGTTTCAAAGGAATATAATTTTATTAATATTTATACTATATTTATTTATTTTATATAAAAGGGAATCATAAACTATACCTTATCCATATTACCAAAAAATAAAATGTAAACAAATCGTAAAAGGGTTTTTTTGGATGTCGATTTTACAATAATCAACATGATATAAAAATTATCATAACAACTTTTGATTATTTATTAGAAATATCTCCTATATTCTTCCGCCGTGTGACCCCGGCCAGTAAAAAGAATAGGGTCACCCCAGGTCATTCCAAGGGAGTCGTAAAAGGCGACTGATGGACTACTCCTTTGCCAGCTTGCATGCGGCAAAGGAAGTGCACCTCTCGGTTTTCCTCTAGGGGTTGGGAAGTCAGACGGCAGTCGCTCCCGTAAAAACCAAAACCTAGCCAAACAACATGGTCGAAACAAGAAAGGGAATTGTCACGGATAGGGCGTCGCCGCATAACGACGCGCAGGAACTTCGCCCGACTCCTGTGACAAGTGGACTAGGGCTGCCGTGCCGTGGGCGAGCACGGCTAAAGACACTTCGTGGGATTCCATTGTCACATGGGATCGTTTTGGGCGGTGATCTAAACGGTCATGTGGGTGATGAATGTGGGGAATTTGAGCGTGTTCACGGTGGATTTGGGTATGGTAGCCGCAACGCGGAAGGGGAGGATATCCTCAATACGTGTGCGGCTGCCGACCTTGCCATCGTGAACACGTACTTCAAAAAGAGACCCGAGCATCTCATCACCTACAAGAGCGGGAGGAATGCTACCCAAATCGACTTCCTACTCACTAGGAGACACCACATCAGCAAAGTAGCCAACTGCAAGGTCTTACCCGGTGAGAGTCTCACTGCACAACACCGTCTTCTTGTCATGGACCTCTGCGTGAAGCCCAAAGGCAAACGTGTCGATCGCCTTCAGCGTCGAATCAGGTGGTGGCTGCTTGATGAAGTCAAGTCCCAGGAGCTCGCCTCTGCCATCGGCGACAAGTGCGCCGGTGGTGAGGGCGAACCGGTTCAAGCTTACTGGGACAGGATTCAGGCGGCTATCCTTGGGTCGGCGAGGTGCTTGGTGTGTCTAAGGGTGGTCGCAAATGTGACAAGGAGACTTGGTGGTGGAACGACACAGTCCAGAGGGAGACTAGAGCGAAGAAAGCCCTCTTTAAGAAGTGGCAAGCGTCCAGATCTCCTGAAGATCGCGACGCATATAGGTCTGCCAAGCGCGCCACTAAGAGAGCTGTAGCCAGAGCCAGACGAGACCACTTAAAACCACTATACGACAAGTTGGAATCGTCTGAGGGGCAGAAGCTCATTTATAAGTTGGCGCGCTCCAGGGTCAAAGCGGCACAGGATATTTCCAAGTGCCGCTGTGTAAAAGACCCTGTGGGCAACCTGCTATGCGAGGACCTCGCGGTGAAGGAGAGATGGCGTTCATATTTCCACGAGCTGCTGAACACGCAGCACAAAGAGGTGCAGCCGCCAGATCTTCCTCCGAATCAAGGATTAGTGCCACTGGTAACGCCTGCAGAGGTCCAGAATTGTCTTCGCCGCATGAAGAATCGGAAAGCTGTTGGATCCGATGGAGTCCCCATCGAAGCCTGGAAGGCGATGGGCTCTCGTGGTGTGGGCATCTTAACTGACCTCTTTAACCGGACACTCCTCACCGGTACGATCCCGAGCCAATGGAGACTGAGTATCATTACTCCAGTCTTCAAAGGCAAGGGGTCGGTGCAGGAGTGCGGTAATTACAGGGGGATTAAGGTCATGTCCCACACCATGAAGCTCCTCGAGAGGGTTATCGACTCTCGGATTCGGCAGGAGTGCACTGTCTCGGGATGTCAGTATGGGTTTCGCCCTGGTCATGGGACTATGGATCCGGTTTTTGCCCTAAGGACTGTCGCGGAGAAATACAGGATGAAGAATACGCCTCTGCATTGCCTGTTCTTGACTTGCAGAAGGCCTTCGACTGTATTCCTCGCGCGATAATCTGGTGGGCATTGCGATCTAAAAGGGTTCCAGAGGCCTATATTGACATCATCCAAGACATGTACCGTGACTCCGATTCTGTAGTTCGGACCGCTGTTGGCGACACAAAACCTTTCGCCATCACCGTCGGGGTGCACCAAGGATCCGTCCTTAGTCCGTTTCTGTTTAGCATGGTATTAGACGTATTGTCAGACAGCATCAGAAACTCACATGAGCAGCCCCCGTGGCTGCTTATGTATGCTGATGATATCGCGCTGGCAGACTCGGACAGGGGTAGGCTGGTGCGACGTGTGAAGGCGTGGAAGGAGTCGCTTGAGAACGGTGGTCTGAAGCTCAATGTGGCGAAGACCGAGTATGTAACTCCACAGATCCCACACCCGTACGCATAGGCGGCGACACGGTCGAGCGCACGGACCAAGTGAAATACCTGGGATCTGTGTTTCATGCGTCTGGTGACATCGATTTGGACGTCAAGGCACGCATTGCTGCCGCGTGGGCCAAATGGCGTGAGGTAACTGGTGTCATTTGTGACCCCAAGATGCCGGTAAAGTTGAAGGGACAGATTTATAAGACCATCATTAGGC
Source organism: Malacosoma neustria (assembly GCA_963693495.1). Lineage (NCBI taxonomy): Eukaryota > Metazoa > Arthropoda > Insecta > Lepidoptera > Lasiocampidae > Malacosoma > Malacosoma neustria. The sequence continues at coordinate 16,586,140 of OY856381.1, forward strand.
CTGTCCTTTTATACGGATGTGAAGCGTGGCCGGTGCTAGAGCGACACAAGCAAGAACTGCGTGTCACGGAGATGAATATGCTGCGGTGGATGTGTGGAGTGACGCGGAAGGACCGCGTTAGGAACTCCCGCATTCGCGGCGGTCTTCATGTCCGTGACATTGCGGATAAACTGCAGGAGTGTCGGCTCCGTTGGTACGGCCACGTTTTACGGCAACCGGATGATTACGTGGGAAACAAATGTCTGGCCATGCCGCCTCCGCCGGGCCCCGGCAGGAGGGGTAGACCCAAAAAGTGCTGGCTTGACGTCGTAGGGGGTGATATGCGTGCCAATGGGCTCAATACCAGGGATGCTGAAGACCGTGCGAAGTGGAGTAGAAAAAGTCGGAAAGCGGACCCCGGGCACCGAAACGAAAGTTTGGGTTGCAACCGGGACACTACGCTTAGATGATGATGATGATGATCTCCTATATTCTTATTTTTTTTATATTACTATTCCTTACTTTTATATGAAAAAAAAAAAGAAAATAGGTCCGATGCCATGTTGTTTTAATCTAGCTTTGTTTGAAAAACATTGGTTTGTTTGTTTACATTTTATTTTTTGATAAAGTGGATAGTATATAACATTCATAACATAAATTCAAGATAATAGTAGGCCTTAGCTCCTTAGCTCAAAGCCGATTAATAGGCTAGCCGTCGATAAGCATTGGCAATAGAAAAGCCGATAAATAGACTAGCGGTCGACAAAGTGTTAAAATTGGATATTGCCACAGTTACTCAGAGAATAGTATCATCAATAATCAAATCTATCAGTTGCTCTTTCTCACTAACTTAAATAGTTGAACTGCATATGTCATACGAAAATCGATCACAGATCCAAACGAGATCATCTTCAGGAAAAACTTTGAACATTATTGAAAAATTGAAAAATGGGTGACCCCTAACATTCTTCTGGTGACCCGCACAGGGTCGCGACCCACTGTACTAAACTATAAATTTACTGATATTTATAGTACATACTCTACTAATAATCATTATTATTGCTATAATTGTGAAGGAAATTTAAACAAAATTTCATTGAAATATCTTCCTATTCTAGAATAGACTAAAATTACTATCTTACTAGTTAATAAACAAAAATTATCAAATACTTATCATCGTATATTTAGGACAAATATGCTTACATATTGACAACTGTCATAGGAGTGTTAATTGCATCACAGCTATGTATGAAATGTACATATCAAATTGGGTAAACATTATTTGTTGCTTTGAATTTACTGAAATTTAACTTTGCAATGAAGTGAATTTAATCATTAGTAAATGTAGACTTTTAAACCTTTTGAAATACAGCATTTGTATGCTAAATTTAGATAGAATAAATATTTTTCAACTTACCAATGATGATAGTAGCCTCTAGACGTATGGCAGGATCCAAAGACTCATCTAACATAAGCTGTTGAAGCCGGGGAAGTACTCCCTGATGTATCACTGATGTCTTCTGCCTATTACTACCTATTACCGAATTCTTCAGAGTAACTAACGCTTCCATAACCTTCGCTGAGTCCGGAGAATATAACTCGTCAATATAAGAACGCGAGCTTTCGATATCCTATCGATACAACGTTATAGGTTAGATATTGCTTTGTAAAAATATTATGGGATATTCATCTTTAAAATAACTCACCATAAATATTGTTAATTGTTGCATTTTAAACGTTTATTATGAGATATGCGCAGTATTATGGGTAAAATACACCTTCGAAATTTTCTCCAAGCCTGACTACAACTGTCAAGTCAAACATATCAAAATTCAACATCAAATCAAGTCAAACAAATCAAATTCAATTTAAAATCAATGTCATGCAGACAACACGCCTATTGTCAAAATGTAAGATTGGGCGTTTTCAAATTTTTACGCAAACCGATACAAATTCAATTTCTGATACTGAAATCGATTTCAAAATTCGATTTCAGAAATCGATTTCCGGAGTGGTTGGCGGAGAGGATTTACCTTAGTTTCGATCGATATTTTTACGTTTATTGTTTAAATCAAACTAAATTTGCACTTTTAATTACAGTCTAAACGATAAAAAATTTAAAATAATAATAATAAAAAATTGAAAACAATAATCCGTCACCACCAAACACTTTTAAGAAATCATAAAATACCTATCTAATTACAATTACATAATTCACAAGAATACAAAAATAACATTACGCGCACACCGCGCGTGTCACCAAGGTCAAGTGTGCATCAAAACTCCAATAATTCAAAAAATCTATATAATAAACACAAAACTTAAGCTATCATTAAGTATTGCGTAATATTATCATGGAAGTAGTTGCATTCTGATAAAAGATCTTATTCCCTGTCCCTTGTAATTTTTAATTTTGTTTCGTTTCAATCTGCCATTCTTAGTTTCATAGAAACCGCCAAAATCCAAAACTGATGAAAATTCGCTTCATCTCTTTCACTGCGCTAAACGATCGCTTAGTTAGAATGAAAGGAGGCAAATTTTAATGAGATTCGCTTTCTCTCATTCTAACTCCTTTTTATCCGTGCAGGGACGGAAAAAGAATACTAAACTCTGCGGCCGGGGTCGGCCTGTCGTAAAAGGTGACAAAACAACCCACCCTAGCTACGTAGTAGGGCCTCAAGCCCGTCTGGATGGTGACCACCTTTGGTCTTACGTATGTCACCATTATAATTAGCCGTGCCTGGAGTCCTGCTACCTAGTTGTTTTTTGTCTTACTCCATCCCTACATGGAGAAAATATACAAACTATATGTTTTTTTGTTGTTGTTTAAAGACCTTGTTTTCCATTTATAGCACTAGAGTGCAATATGCGTCGTAATGCTCAACGTTGATGTTTCAACTACAGCAACGCTTCGCAGTTCGCACAATCGAGCACTCTCAAAAGTGATGCGTGCAATCGAATACCAACTCAGTGACAGAAAATTAAAAAGTGTTTTTTCTTTAAATTGGCATTGATAGAAATTTTAAAGCTTTCGTTTCGTGGTAGTTTTTTGGAAATAATCAAAGTTAATTAAAACTGTGTTAAAAAATAAATAGTATGGATGAAGGTACAAAACATTGACTTTTTTTATATTCCACATTTAAAATGTGAATACAATTTCATTTTAGAATTCGAATCTATATATTTTTATTTCGACACTGTACTTAGCGCACTCTGCTGATGCATTTGGAAACTAATTCATGTTCCAATTTCCAATTAACCTTAAGCATAATTCTGTAATCGGAAAACAAGGTGTATGTCTAGAGAAAAACGCTGCTTTGTTGAATTCCTATAAACATTAAAAATAAATCTGATCCGGTCTTGTCTTTTTCACTTATGTCACTGTCAACACAGTGTCAATGAAATAGGAAATTGTACGAATGAGGTCGTTCTCCCGTTCTCCGTTCACGTATTTATCTATATTTATTAAACATTATTTTGTACATTTTTCACAATACCCTCAATTCTAGCTAATAATATTAAGTTAATATTCGTTCGAGGATATATCCGATATGTTTGGTTTTTAATAAATAAACATGACGGACTCAGGAGTGGATACCAGTAATGAAAGTAGTGATAATCCCATTTTCGACCATTCTCATTGCGTTATTGAATTCAATCTTCCAGCGATACCAATAAATCATGCTGGGCAAGCTATGCCCATGGACTATATAAATGATTCGCATGACTACATTGGGAAAATAAAATGCTCCACTAAATCTCGTCATTACCGTCTCGACAAATATTCCAGATATGGCAGCATATTAAATGCATCGAAAAACAAAAGATTGCGGTCAGCCGCAGCAACAAATAATTGGGAACTCGTCGAACGGCTCTTGCTTGCAGGTGCAGACCCAAATTCTGCTGATGAGCATAAGAGGAGTGCGTTACATTTCGCTGCTTGCCGTGGATACGTGAATGTTGTGAAAATATTGCTCAGACATGGCGCCAATCCAAATAACAAGGACACATTGGGTAACACACCACTTCATCTTGCAGCTTGTATTAACCACATACCTGTTGTCAACGAATTGCTAGATGCAGGTACCGATGTGAGCTCAAATGATAAAAATGGCCACAATCCCATACAACTAGCTCAAAGCAAACTGAAGTTGATCAAAATGAAGCCCAGTGGTGCCGGTAATTTTGAAGAAACTAAAGTCCTCATAGGTGAGATTTGCTCTGTTGTTGAGATGATGTTAAAATATATGAAGATCCAAAAGGCTGACTCTGGGGATCTGGAATCAGTGCGCTTAAGATTGGACAAACTGAGCACCAGGGAACAGGTGGACTCTGAGGTACAAAACTTACTTGACAGTCTTGAAACTTTAAAATTGAGATAACTCTGATATTGTCTATCATCAAGACTGTTAACATAAATAACTACAAAAGCAGATCATTTATAATAATCTGTTTTTAAGATGGTGGACTGGTTAAATATTAGTTTGTAATTTTATATGTTTGTTTATACACAACAATAAATCATTTATAATACTGTGTAACCTCTATTTATGGACACTCGAGGGACTGTGCACATTTTTCAGCATTATAGATAGATAGATAACTCTTTATTGTAAACCAAATAACTTACAAAAACAATTAAAATTATTTACACAATCAATATGTGCTTGACTTACAATGGGCGATCTTATAGCTACAGAGTGATCTCTCTTCCAGGCAATGAATTGTCACAAAATATTATTATTATTAAAAAAAGATATTATTTTACTATTCAATAATAATATCATAATATGTATTTACAATTATTATAGTCTGTTATCTTCTGATGTTTTTAGCTGCTCTAATATTTTAATTGGATTTTCTTATGTATTTTACTCATATCTTGAGATACTGCAGGATGGACTTGATTATATAAAAAGTAATTTTCTAATAGTATCACTAATTGCTTGATTGCTGCTTGGTGGAGGGACAAGATCGTTTCATTGTAATGCCTTATTTTTGTCGTTAAATAGAGTAAGGTAACACTGTATAGTGAATATAGAAAACAAGGTAAACCAACCAAAGTCAAGCTATTTCGACATTTAAGGAGTTTGTCGTTAAATCGAATGACATTATAAAGATTTTTACTATATTTGTAATGACACTGTAATCATGTAGCTTCTGTACTGTGTACAGATATGTTACTATAAACAAAATATCTTACATTGAAAAAGCTATACTGATGCATAGAATATAAGTTCAAATAAGTATTGAGTTTTGGTAGACTTGTTAAGAAAATTTAAAAATGTTATTGGCTTTTTGTTTTTAAAGTATTTTTAGTCTAGTTTATAAACATGTCTTAATTTAGTTACAGCTAGCTTTTACATGCTTATTTCTCAAATGACATAGATTAGATTAAATATAGCACTTTAATCCAAAATTTTCTTAATACAATTTGTGGTATGTACAAGTTTAACATTAGGTTAATTTGGTTAAAAAGGTTTTTGATTGAGTGTGATTATAGTTTATATTATTAAACCAGACAATTTTATGTAATAATTCTATTTATTTTGCAATTATTCCGTTTGTATGTATTAAATGTATACTCAGTTTTGGTTGAAGCTCTGGAAAATCTAAAAATACCTTCTTCTAATTTCATAGTGTAAGTACTTCATTAGAAAATGCTAGATTTATATTTAAATTCCACCTGTACTTTGCTAAAGTATGGATGGATATTTGAGTTGATATTTTTGTACTAATCTAAGGTAACTTAGTAAATAAATAAACTAGGTTACTTAAATAAATTTCACACTTTTTACTATTTAGTAGCTATCATAATTTATTTTTATGACATTTATCAATTAAATGGTGATATAAAATTGTGTTTTTACTTGAATAGAATCCCTAAAAATTAGAAGTCTTTAAAAACAAGAGTCCATAACATTCTGCTACTGTGCTTGGGCCTCCCCCTAAAGGAAACAAACAGTATCTTAACCGTGCAGGCGGAGAATGAATACTTAGCCGTGTGACCCCGGCCAGTGAAAAGAATAGGGTCACCCCAAGTCATTCCAAGGGAGTCGTAAAAGGCGACTGATGGACTACTCCTTTGCCAGCTTGCATGCGGCAAAGTAAGTGCACCTCTCGGTTTTCCTCTAGGGGTTGGGAAGTCGGACGGCAGTCGCTCCCGTAAAAACCAAAACTAGCCAAATATATATGGTTCGGACACGTAAGGAGAATGAATACTGACTTCTGCGATAGGGCCAAGCCCGTCTGGATGGCAACCACCTTTGGTGTTAAGTATGCCGCCATAATAACTGTTTTGTTCTGGCATTAGTGACTCAAGTTCCTGTTCTCTTATGGGACAGCAGCATGTTCGCGATGCCACTAGCATTGCAAACACCCGTAGGCGACGGAACTACTAAATTCTAAGTGGGCCGTAAGCCTATCTGCTGCTGTCCTACAGCAATAAAAAAAAGTATACCCATCAGCTTGTCCAAATTAGATTGACTGGGTTCAGTACCAGTGAACTCTGTAGGTTTCAACAAAATGTTTTCCACTGTCGGTACATTGCAATTAAGCCATAATATGTCTCTCAGTGGAATACCTTTATTCCAACAATCGTGTGGGTTTAGAAATCGCATAAAGCGATAAGGCTTCCCATTGTCTCCAATGTTTAGATTATTCTCTTTTACTTGGATTATACTATTAGGTTAAGTTGGTGACTATAAATTATTATCTATCTAATCTTTTATAGATTAATCAGATGAGCAGTATTTCCTGTTCCTCACACTATGTGGGGAACACAAGTTAAATATGAATAAATTCGAATCTGTGAGCAATGTTATACTCTGCATTAGATTTGTGGAAGGTATCTTATCTATGCAAGGGCGGAGAAAGAATACTGACTTCTGTGGCTGGGGTCGACCTGTCCTAAAAGGCGACTTAACAACTCAAGCTACGTGGCAGGGTTCCAAGCCCGTCTGGATGGCAACCACCCCTGGTTTTTAAATGCTGCCATAATAACCTTGTGTTCCGGCATTAATGAACCCAGGTACCAGTACCACTACGTGGATAAGCATGTTAGCTATGTCTCTGGCGTTCCATACACCTATAGGCGACGGTAACTGTTAAATTCTAAGTGGACCTTCCGCCTGTCTGCTGTCCTACAGTAATAAAAAAAGGTATCAATAAAAAAAAACTTAAGTTCATATAATCTTTTATTGACAACAGTGAGAATTATATATTAAATAACTTCACATTCCCAATGTTGTTAACATTAATTTATAGCATGCTAAATCTGAATCTCGATTTTCCAAAAACCCATTTAAAAAACTATAATAATTATTAAAAAAAAACTTTAGAACCAATCCAAAAAATACTTCTAACAATGGTATTACTTTACCATGAACAATGTATTATGTATACTAGACAACTATATACTTGTGCAAATAAATATCTATCATACATAAACCACTTGTAACCCCTGCAGGCGTATCGAATCGACGCGATAGCTGTTACGCCAGAGGGCGTTACCTATAAAAAATATATATTGGTCAACAAAAGGGCATCAGCGCAAAGAGATGCAGAAGTTTAGCTCACTAGCAACACTGAATGGTGTGCCCAGGATCCGATATGTTAGTTTCACTTGAAAACAAGATATCCAATATCAGATTTTAAAAATTAAATACATTCCTTCACTCTGAAACTAATTCCAAGTTATAAAACCAATGTCTTTTGGAAGTCTAGTAGATTTTTCTTATTAAATGAGAATGCTATGAGAATTTAGTATGAGTTCGACAGAAAATAATATTACTTATATTATATTCTAATTATATTTTGTAGATCACACGCATAGTATAAATATGGCAACAGAACATTATCTCTTTATATACAAAAATTAACCATAGAAAAAAAAAAACATATATATATATATATATATATATATATATATATATATATATATATATATATATATATATATATATATATATATATATATATATATATATATATATATATATATATATATATATATATATATAGAGGAATGCCTTAAAATTACCACAATACGATAAGTAATATAAATCTTCAAAAAACCTGTAGATATTCAGATAAAAGCACAGAAACTTATCTTAATTTATAGTTAACTGGGGTTTAACAGTTTAGTTGAACTGTATTTTAGTACTAGGATTCAAATCGTAATGGCAGAATAATTATTATCACAGAAATTTAAAATAACCACTAAAAATATTAATACTGCTAAATACATTAATTAAGTTACAAAGACAGTCCCAACCCATAAAATAAATTACCTATAACCAATTATTTTCTAAGGCAAGTTAAATGTTTAGTCTTCTGGTTACAACCAGCCACATATTCTATACACAAAAGACTGAAAATACAGAAAAGAACTCCATACAGATGTATTGCAACATAAAATTGAGAATTAACAATTTAAATGTAGACAGAGTCCTCGAGTTCTTCGGAGACACGGTCAGGCGAAACCCAGACAGGCTTGAGAGGCTGATAATCACTGATGGTATGGAAGAGGCAGAGGGCGATCTCCAACTAGATAGACAAATATAACATAGCCCAAGAGGCTACGAGAGCTATCTTCCTTCCAAATGTCGCAAAACAGAAATATTTGGAAAGAAGTGATGGCCAAGGTTACGCATCAGTCACGTCTCTATGTCATGAGGTCACGAAAATGTAAGAAAGAATTTATCTCATATCGTATTAATTGTTCAGTAGTAAATATAGATTTGTTTTAAAGAAATAGACACTATTTCATTCTGAAAAATACTGTTTTCTAGTTAGTGACTTTAACCACCAATTAAGTAGTTAATAGACGATTTGAGACCTTTTAAATACGATTGCAAGCCACTACACATGTTTTGTAACATTTATGTACTTATTTTAACCGTTCATTTTAGTCATGACGAGTTATTACTATACTAACATGTAGTTTTTTTACGAATTATAAAATGCATAGGTATTCAAAATTGATCAGACAATTGGAATTAACAGACATAGCGCGACCATCGATCGATATATTTAAAAATAAAGCACATACATGATATTTCCTTCTGTACTCTCTGTATTTTATGTCACTGTATACTATAAAGCCATTCATCTAACAAATCCGACATTGTTGTTTGCCATCTTAATACGCAAACTTGAAACATCCAGTAATGTTAAAGGCAATAAATAAAATTTATTATCCACTCAAAGTCGTTAACTTATTTTAGAATAAGTGCCATAATAGACCTAGAAATTTTACTTCGAACAATAGCAAGGAATACGATACATGGAATTAAATTCCTACAGAATTAAAATTTTTAATTTAACTTATATTGAATCTCATCCCTCATTAAAAACAAATTCCAATATTCAATTTATCCTTCGAAATATTTTGGTGATATAATGTGACCATTTTTGAATGCAATTAAACCGCTATTTTTTTTTTTAAATAAATACATGTTAACCATAAACACCCAGACACGAGCCACGAAGGTCGTCAACGTTTAAACTTTAATCAATGATTAAAAAATAAATGGATATATTTAATATTGGAATTGCCTAAACCAAAACATATTGAAAACATATGAAACTATGTTGTTTTCAATGTTCTCTCTTTAATTTCCACTATTATAGAATACATCAAAACATCAAGTTTTCTATAGCACTACACGAAAAACAGGTTGGCCACGATATGTTGCTTAATATTACAACAACGTTGAATACAAATTCTCATTAATATTGCAAAATGTACCAAATAAATTATAGACTAATATAATGCAAAGTTTGAAAAGTTACTTCCCTTATTCCTTCCCTTACAAAGTATTCTGTAAATTACATTACTTCATAAAAAGAGAATAATTGTTTTTGAATGTAAGCGTTTTCATATTAATTTATTACATACGTGTATTTTTATGTATTTTGTCAAGTTACAAAGCGCGCAAGGTTTAAAAAGGAAGAAATAATTCTCAGATTTTTACTTGATAATAATAACACATATGGACGTTTGAAAGGCAACCTTTACTAAGCGACATTGAGTCAACTTTCCAGTAAAGTCATTTGAAGTTCATAATTATGTTGTGCTGTGCATGAATGTTGCATGAAATGATTATTTATTTTCAATAGGAATATTTGAACTTCAAATCACTTTTCTGGAAAGTTCACTCAAAGTCGCTCAGTAAAAGTGGCCTTTCAAGCGTCGATATGCAGTAGGTATTTATTTATTAACGCTGAAAAATTGCGTAATATATGAAATATACGAAAATGTATATTTTTTGTATTCCATCTTGTATAATATATCATTTTCTTAAATAAAAACATTTCAATTGAAATCCACCACAATTGTTATAATAATGGCATAGAAAATGTACCACCATGAGACCATTGAATCATAATGACTTATTGTACTGTTCAAGAACGACGGAACAAAGTATTTTTTTAAGAATACAAGTTTTACGTTCCGTTTCACAGTTCTGACGTCAGATGAAGGTTATAAAAAACAATAACAAGTTGCCGATTGACGTGCCAAAGTGGGAGTGTACACTATTTAATTTCATAAACACTCAATCACTAAGAATTTTACATTAATCAATCGTATTTGCAAAATCGCAATTTGCATTAATCACTCAGTCACTAACTATTTATTTTTAACAACCATTTTGTTTCTGATATCATTTTTTTTGCGAACTATTTTTAATTAAATGCATACAATTTCAAAGGAATGTTCTGACAATGCTTTAAGCGCCTTTAACGTAATTCATGTGTTTACAAGGGCTCTGATGTTTTGATTACAAGATGATTCGCAGGTAAAATTTGTGGTCTACAATCAACATAACATAGAATATATATTTTTATAAACCTACACTCTATTACTCTATAAATTTAAACAACATTTATTTGAAAGCACAAAGTAAGCACAACTTGAATTTGAAAGAAATAATAGAAATCAATTAAAAGTAGAAAAACATTTTGTGGTTTCATATTTTATTAATATCAGAGCTTTAATAAAATTTATAAATCTGTAAGTATGATTTTGGACATTTGCACACTGACCTTTTCTGGTCTGTTTTGGTCCTCATATGTGTACTCGGCCTAATAGTTTTTATAGTACATACCTGGAAACTTTGACGCAATTCAAAGGCAGGTTTTATTATTACAGTAATATTTAATAATTAATATAATTACTTCTAACATTTTTCAATACTATTTCTTGTGACAAATCCGCGGAATGTATTCGACGAATTCGGTAGATTTGTCTTTTATTGCCATGTTCTTATAGACATAATTACTTTTTAATCGATAAAATAAATAGTAAGTTTATAAATAAATATTAATATATATAATATTAAATAAATATTGGCTTCAAACTAATGTACTCCGTGTTACACAATTAAGTAGTAACAAAACTCGCCCTAAATTTGGCCGAAATTTGGCTATAACAAATTTTAGAGTGCAGAAAATTTGGCACTAATTCTTCATAACTCCTGTGACTAGCCACTTAATGCTCATTCTTACATGTGTTACTTATAAAAATATTATCACATTTCATAATAATCAACAAAATTCAAATAAATGAACAAAATTAAATCACAACATTCATGGAATGACCTAATTCTTTGAAACTGGTAAAATATAATCAATAAGTTTAGCCACAACCTCTGTTTTAACATATCTCTTGGTAATGATATATTGTTTCGTACTCTCGCGGCTCGGTTATGATTCAAATATATACATAGTATAAATCAGTCATAATGACGACAATGACCCAATTCACTCACAAATCACTCAACCCCTATGTTATTTAACATCGGGCACGAGAATATTGACAATGTTCGGGAATATCTCCGCTTGAATCGGCCCGTACTCGACCATCTCCCCATCGACTGTAAGATAACCGCTCGATCCTTCTGGAACTATCCTGAATGCACTCACAGGGACCATCTTTATGTGCTCATTATTTGTTTCCGCGTGGGTCCCCTGGCCTATGCCCAATAAGAAGGACAACAATTGGGACCTGGAAATCCCAGCTTTAATAATTAGCATCCACATTACACCGTCGGCGAGTTGCGAACGTGGTGCGAAGAGGAAGTCCTCCCCGATGTAGGATTGGTAAGCGACGTGGACCATCACGAACTCACCCTCTTCATGTGTCCAATGAGACGGCAAAGACGTGGGTAGGGCGGGCAGGTGTGACGCCGGGCCGTGCATGCACGTGTGCACCGGCGAGCGCATCTCCGAGCTACTGCTCGTCACGCTATGGTACTCGGAGCCCCTTGTACTGTAGAATGCACTTCGCCGGGAGTTCACAGAGTACCAAGAGTCCACACGCTGATGTTGCTTTCCGTTCGTGAATACCTCCGAGTGCTCTTCACAGTCGATGAATGCTTCCGCGTCCGGAGAATCGAGTGCACCATCCTGGCTAACACTGTGGCTAAGGATCAGAGGCTGCTTGGGTTTAGGGAGATTGCTTATATCCTTAATTTTGGCGTAACTAACAACGCCTTTGTACCTGCGCAGTCCGAGTAGCCTCGCGAGTGCCCACACAGCGAACCGCTGTCCCCCGATGGCACGCAGCCGTTCGCTTTCAATGTCGATGTCCGAGAGGAGGCCCCAACCGACCGACAGAAACGAGAACATGATCTGCAAATACAAAACATGGGAGTGTATATATTGAAAAACCTAATTTCTAAATACCTAATACACGGATAATATGAAATAGACGGGTCGGAACCAGTGGAGAGGAGATATAGACCCTGAATTGCTGGCTTAATGCTGTTTTGACGCTGTCAGACGTGATATTTTTTTTATTGCTGTTGGACATCAGACAGGCTGACGGCCCGCTCAGAATTTAGCAGTTACCGTCGTCTATGGGTGTTTGCAACGCAAGTGGCATCGCAAACAGGCTGCTGTCCCATAAAGGTACAGGAACTTGGGTCACTAATGCCGGAACACAACACAAGATTATTATGACGACATACTTAAGACCAAAGGTGGCCGCCATCCAGACGGGATTTGGGCCCTACCACGTAGCTAGGGTTGTTTTGTCGCCTTTTACGACAGGCCGACCCCGGCCGCAGAGGTCAGTATTCTTTCTCTGTTCCTGCACGGATAGAATATGCGTACCAACAGACTAACTACCAAGGCTACTGATACCGAATAAAGTAACGAATAAAAAGTAAATAAGCGGGCACCGAAGCCGTACTTTGGATTTATTCAACCTACTTTCAAAAAATAGTGAATGCAGGATGAAACGGCGAAAGGTCTCGGTAAATATTTGTGACCCACGAGCGCCACTTGAACTCAAAAGTAAAATTTAGAAGTCCGTAATAAGCCCTGTCGCGATGTATCATAATGGTATATGTCGGAACGCTGGGCCACAAAGGGGAGGGATAAAAGGGAGTTGCGAAAATGGATAAAATATGTATATTAGAAGAAGTGTGATGTGTGATGAAGTGTGAAAAGGAGGAACAAACTAGCGTGGTATGTCCAAGTAATGCGAAGAATATCATTTTCCTCATCCGGTGAAAGATAAATAGATACCAATAAGAATAAAGATGATATAGTGAAAAGGATGTTAATATGTTGTGCCGACCGTACATAATTTGGGATAGGGTCAGTAAAAAGAATCAACTTTTACAACGCAATTTGAACTTATTGCCAATTCTGTTAAAGGTACAATTTAAACTCGTAAAGTCACAGATAAAGTGTAGTACGAAGATAACGCAATCGAATGCCATATGGAAATAGATTTGCGTTTCTCGCTAGATTATATAAGATAATACGATAGATATCGTCATTACAGTAATAGGGGCTTGATTCTAATAATCACATCCGCAAACGGAGCACTTGTTTTGACGGACGCGTTCAATTGAATATTGTATCACGTTCTCACTACATCAGATGCATCATATAGTTATGACACAATATTTATTATGTCGTTTTAGTTCCCTCAATATAACCAGTACGGGAACGTACCTATACCACCTATTTTTGTAAATTTTTATCCCCCTCCTTTTAGTGATCATCCATAATATATGAGATGATCCCTTATCCTTTAGTTTTTTTATTGCTGTAGGACAGCAGACAGGCTGACGGCCCGCTTAGAATTTTGCAGTTACCGTCGTCTATGGATGTTTGCAACGCCAGAGGCATCGCGAACACGCTGCTGTCCCATAACGGTACAGGAACTTGGGTCACTAATGCCGGAACACAACACAAGGTTATTATGGCGGCATACTTAAGACCAAAAGTGGTCGCCATCCAGACGGGCTCGGGGCCCTACCACGTAGCAAAGGGTGGGTTGTTTTATCGCCTTTTACGACAGGCCGACCCCGGCCGCAGAGGTTGGTATTCTTTCTCCGCCCCTGCATGGATACAAAAGTTTTTACGTAGTAAATCATAAATACGGTTTACAATCATTTTTTGCAAACAGAAAGTTAAAAACAAATGGTTCATATTTGTCTTTATTGATACAGCACTTGTCGCGTGACGCTATAAGTGCAGGCATAACAAGGTAAAACGAAGACCGAGTACTTGGCTTGTAACTCCACAAATCCCACACCCGTACGCATAGGCGGCGACACCGTCGAGCGCACGGATTAAGTGAAATACCTGGGATCTGTATTTCACGCGCCTGGTGACATCGATTGCGACGTCAAAGCACGCATTGCTGCCGCGTGGGCAAAATAGCATGAGGTATCTGGTGTGTACTGGGGTAGACCCAAAAAGTGCTGGCTTGGCGTCGTAAAGTTGGTGATATACGTCCCAATGGGCTCACTACCAGGGATGCTGAAGACCATGCGAAGTGCAGTAGAAAAATTCGGAAAGCGGACCCCGGGCACCGAAACGGAAGTTTAGGTTGCAACCGGGATACAACGCTTAGATGATGATGATGATAATGATGATAACAGAGTAAAACGTAACGCTTCATATTTGAACATAGCTTGAAAAGCGAGATATTTTATTTAGAGGATGTTGATGTCTACGTGACGAAAACCTAAGCCCACCTCCTCTCTGTGACCAAACGTGTCTTGAAGATCTCGAAAACGGGTCACGTATTACGGGCATGTTCTATGAGCATGCCGGCTTCTATGGGCAAAGTTTTTTTTTTATAAACTGACACCCAGGCCAAAACAAAATATGGTATTTGCAGATCATTCAAATATTGTGTTTTGTTTTGATACGACCATACAAGACGATTTATGTGACCTTCAGTCAAAAACAACGTGTTTTAAGTGTTTTTTTTTGTCAGTTTATTTCAAATAAATAATACGTACTAAGGTTGGCAAGTAACTGCAAGTGTGGGAATTTGTTGAATTTTAGGTACCCAAGGAAGGCCGAACAGTACTCCCGTGATATCTAGTAATCATGTTGAAATATGCACACGAGAAATTGCCCATGGTAGCATATCATGGTAAACCAATCCTGTGATTATAGGATTACGTATGTATTGTGATATCATTGGATGGCAAGTAAAATATATATATATATATAGGTACATATACATCTAAACCTGAGAATAGTCTTTTATCCGTGCAGGGGCGGAGAAAGAATACTAACTTCTGTGACCGGGGTCGGCCTGTCGTAAAAGGCGACAAAACAACCCAACCTAGCTAGGTGGTAGGGCCCCGAGCCCGTCTGGATGGCGACCACCTGTGGTCTTAAAGTATGTCGCCATAATAACCTTGTGTTGTGTTCCGACATTAGTGACCCATGTTCCTGTACCGTTATGGGACAGCAGCTAGTTCGCGGGGCCACTAGCATTACAAACACCCATAGGCGACGGTAACTGCTAAATTCTAAGCGGGCCGTTAGCCTGTCTGCTGTCCTACAGCAATAAAAAAATAGTCTTAAAATCTGCTTGAAAAGGGATGACCCCTTTCTTTCCCGACTTTAACCTGAACTGGAAACGTATAAACAAGTCACTCTCGATGATAAATCATCATCGTTACCCACATCTCGGCCCCGTAGTTAACCCCATTTAAATAATATTATTAAATTATGCATACTGTAAAATATATAATATAATGTTTATATTGAATAATATTAGCGTATTAATAACAGAGTATTCTAGAAAATGAACATAAATGTAGACTACTGTTAAAACTAGTTTCAGATGCATATTAATTTAATACTTGAAAATACAATTGTTATTAGGATAAATCACTCTATAACAACAAAGTATATTTACTACCCACTTTGGTCTTTGTTTCTATTCTCACGACATCCATGGGAGCAGCCTTGTTGCGCGCCAAAGCCATCGACATCCCGGTCAGGTTCTGAGGAATGTACGGTTCACTGGAACAATAGATAAATACATTTGTATTGTATCTTTGTATAAAATATTTAAGGTTAAACAAAATCCTTGAAAACAGGTTCTTAATCTTTTTTATTGCTGTAGGACAGCAGACAGCCTGATGGCTCGCTTAGAATTTAGCAGTTACCGTCGCCTATTGATGTTGGTAATGTCAGTGGCATCGCGAACACGCTGCTGTCCCATAACGGTACAGGAACGTAGGTCACTAATATCCAGTACTACTACACAACACAAGGTTATTACGGCGGCATACTTAAGACCAAAGGTGGTCCCATCCAGACGGGCTCGGGGCCCTACCACGTAGCTAGGGTGGGTTGTTTTGTCGCCTTTTACGACCCCGACCCCGGCCGCAGAGTTTAGTATTCTTTCTTCACCTCTGCACGGATGAAAACTAGGTGACGAAAACCAAAGCCCTCCACCGCCTCCCTGTGACCCAGCGTGGTATTTTGAAGACCTGAACGGGTCACGTAGTGTTCTCTAGAATACTAACCCTTGCATCCGGGGTCCAGCCTGCCGTAAAAGGCGACAAAACAACCCTAGCTCCAGGTAGCGACCACCCTTGGTCTTTAGTATGCCGCCGTAATAACCATGAGTTATGTTCCGGCATTAGTGACCTAGGTTCCTGGACTCCTATAGGACAGCAGCGTGTTCGCAGTGCCTCTCGCTTCGCAAACATTCATAGGCGAAGGTCAGCATATCTGCTGCTCCTCAGCAATAAAAAAAAACAACTTATACCCTATTTTTCACAACGAGTGTACCAAATTCGTGATGAGATCTAAATGAAATCAACTCTTGCTTAATAATAACAGTGATGTTTAAAAGCAGAATTATGCAAGCGTAACAGACAAACAGTTTGCGGTCATTTTATGTCAAGCGTAGCGAAGGAGCGTAATTTACGATAAATAATTACAGAGAAATTTCATTGGCTAAACTTTCTCAGTGAAACCCGAACCTGCAGAGGCGTTATAATTTGTATTAAGGATATATTCAAGCATACGAAATCAAAAAGACATTCATAATAATAATCTAAACATAATAACACGACTGTGAATCATCGGAAAATTCTTGGGGTAAACCCAAGACATCTCAAATAAAAAAATAATAATTGAAAAGGTTACGGTTAAGGCATTATATATAGTATCGATATTAATAAAACGCATTCCGGTACGCTTGCGTAGGTTTTGGAACTAGATGGCGCTGTGGGAATTGTCGCAGTCTACTTATTTATTATCGTGATGGCAGACATCAGTGAAACTTGAAAATTTCGTGCGTTGTTTTACTAACGTGTATTAATAATCCTTTTTATTATCAATGACTTTTAATCATTTCCAAGTCTTAATCAATCGTTTTTCATGATTAATATTAAGTAATACGTCTATCTATAATTGTGAATAAATTTACTCCTACGTATATTTTAAGACTTCTTCTAACTAGAAGTGTTTATAC
This sequence comes from Malacosoma neustria, assembly GCA_963693495.1. NCBI lineage: Eukaryota > Metazoa > Arthropoda > Insecta > Lepidoptera > Lasiocampidae > Malacosoma > Malacosoma neustria. The sequence continues at coordinate 16,603,877 of OY856381.1, forward strand.
CTGATATCCTGTTTATACCTGAGCCTAACTTCTTCGAAGCTATTGACTTTCGCTCTCTATGCTAAGCAAACATCCGCAAAAACAAAAATAAGTGAAGTACCAATTCCGTCTATTGCTCTCGAAAAGAAAAGTGATCGGTGTCTTTCCTTGTCTTCAATCATGGTATTTGATATAATAACAAAATAAGCACAAGGGCAACTGTTGTTGTGGCGGACTGTATTGCGGTGTTTTAGAAATAAAACTGTATTGATCTTCGCCTGTTGTTTATTTTCCGATTGCTGTGGGTGGAATGCCTAAAATTTTGTATCTCTAATTGCTAAGGTTGTTGTTGTCTCAGACGACTCGACAGCGACTACGGGCGTCAAGGCATTCCGACCCCGTGGGTGTGTGCGGTCGATCAGTCGTGGCAGCGTGCTCGGGGCGCGTCTCCTGAAAGGCGCGCTCCCGGCTCGACCGTTGCATGGGGAACAGTTGAGAACCGCCACGAAGGGTTTTTTATTGGGGATGTACCGCCGACTCAATCTGTCATTTGCGGAACCAGTTTCCTCAGGATATTTTTCTTCGTCACCGACACGTGGCAATTATAACGAATATATTAGTCGAGAAAAACTGATTAGCGATGTATACCATCGCGGAGTGTGATATTTAACGACCACTAAGACTTGTAACACAGTATGTATATTAAAAACCTTTTAATTTAATTTCAAATAAATGTTATAGTCTAAGATCCCAAGTAAGATCGACCTTCACCATAATCGACCGAAAATATCACGAGCTACTACTACTATTATTCATGAACAGATTTTCATAGGAAACCCTATATTACTGAATTCGCAATGAAATTTCCTTCAGTTGTATATAATTTAAAAGCGGAAAGCAGATGAGCGCAATGACTTCTATCTAGTTACCTGTTTGCACATGACAGCCAGGTAGTAGAGGCCAGAAAAGGTAGGCAACCTAGCTTTTCCATGTAGTATACAATATACATTGTATAGTTTTCATTGAAGGTTCATTTTTTTGGTAAACAAATCAGTGAAATTAGAAAAAAAGTTCATAATTTTATTTATTATATCCTTGATCATATTTTTTTAGGCAACCCCATTGGTATGTATTCAGCAACAATTTTATACGCTAAAATATATTTTTCATTCGGCAAGCAGATGGGTGTGAAGGTCTATCTTACTTAGGATCCTCTACTATTATTATATTAGCCAATTCAAAACAAAGAGCATTCCTGCATTAGCCCAGCTGACTCACCGCTTCGAGCTTCGATCGTTTGGACTCCACCAATACGTGACCCTGTATAATTTTTAGCGTCATAAATGCAACCTTACTCTATATAACTGATAACCAGGTGTTATTAGTGATCATTGGGTAATTATGACTTTGCCGTGATGCGATAACAGTAGTAACTACGCTACGTAATTATCAGTAAACATTCGCCCATGGACAACACACCGCAATGAATCGACACTAGAAAAACTGGTCTCATATAATCTAAGTAATTAGTGCGTAAAATTAAATATTAAAACATTTACTTTAAGAGAATATACTTGTGTTTAATAGCGTAAGAACAGCGTTAAACTATACTAATATTTGTATAGACATGCAGGGTTATTGGTAATTCGACGTATTTCCATTAGGTGATAGGGGTGACTAATTATGATAATTTTAACGATATTATTTCAATATTTTTTTGAGGTTTTTTTCCACTAAAACATATGTATAACATAGAACATAATATGCACATAATAATACTTTATTTTCCCTATCCCGCATAATACGCTTTCTCGCTTAAGACCCGTTTTTGGTTGGGTCCCTGTGAAATCTTAAACGGATTTTACTGTTTATTATTTTAATACAACAGGCATAGGGTCGAAACCCAGATTGCGTGCACTCGTTTCACACTTACTCGCACGCACTCGTACGAAATCGGTTTTTTTAAGTGTTTTACGACCATATAAACCGAAACTATTCTCGAAAAGAATATATTGTTATTTGATGTTTATTTTGATCATAGTTACTCAATAAATATGCTACTTTTCAGCAGCCGAGGTGATGAATTTTATTTTTTTATTGCTGTAGGGCAGCAGACAGACTGACGGCCCGCTTCGATTTTCGCAGTTACCATCGCCTATAGGTGTTTGCAACGCCATTTGGCATCGCGAACACGCTCTTTCTAACATAGCTCTTTCATCGTGAAGTCAGTATGATTGGGCGTCGTTTCGCATCGGCGCATTCGCGTGACACCTCTGGGAAACCTGTTAAAGAGCCAAGACCACTGTTGAGGAAATTGCAATACCTTGCAGGCAAGGTTAACTTGGGTCGCATAGATCTATTTTCTTGCATTAAATTTAATTTATAAGCTTAATGTATATCACGGTTACGAAAATATATGACACAAATAATACAATACAATCTATAAGGACAATTATAACAATATATCATGAGTAACTTATTAAAAAAAATTGATGAATTTGCGTATGTCAGCTAACATTTACTATAAACTAGCTGTGCCCGAGACTCCGTCCGCGTGGAATAGTGTACTTTGGGCAGCATTTTTTGGATATATCTTTTGGTTTCAGCAGTTGGTCGATCAGCCGTGACAGCGTGCTCGGAGACGCGCCTCCTGTGAGGTGCGTTTCCGGCTCGACCGCTGCATGAAGGACAATTGAGAACCGCCACAAGTGGCAAGTTTTTAATTGGGGTCTATCGACTTCATCGGTGAAGCCGTTACAGGCGGCGCAGCGGCGCGCTTTATATACCCGCGCAGGCGTGTACAACCTACAAAGTCCAGCCTAAGCTAAACTCTATTTCATTCGATTGATGATTTAAAACTGAGGTCAACTTCTTCTTAGTCGTTTCACTCTTTACAGAGCGGTCGTGATCAACTGGTAGTACTATTAGAGGCAGATATTGTTCGCTGAATGATTTTACGCCATTTCTCGCGATTCACAGACATTCTGGTGCACTCATGCAAAGGCCCGCCCACAGCCGATTTGATCTGGTCGGTCCATCGCATGGGTGATCTTCCACGTGATCTGGTTCCCTCCACTTTGCCCTGGAGAACGAGACGCTCTATGGAGTCATTGTTTCGCCTTGAAACGTGGCCGAAAATTTTGAGAATACGCGACTGGACCAAAGCGGAGAGATGCTGCTTGATGCGGAGTTCTTCACGGATGGAGGCATTGATCCGAAATTCTGTCCATGATATTCCCAGCATTCGTGGTCAACTTAAATCTATACAAATAAATAAAATTGGAGGGTCTGTTTGTAATATTAAAATAACCGCTTATTACTAAATGCATTCGGACGTATACACGGCACATATACCAAAACAACATTTTTTACAATTTTTGTCTGTCTGTCTGTTTGTTCCGGCTAATCTCTGAAATGGCTGGACTTTGTAGGTTTTATTTCTAATTTAAATTGAACTCAAATTTATATCATCAATCATTTGAAATCGGGTTTAGCTTAGGCTGGACTTTGTAGATTCGAACGCACGTATTCCGAAGGCGCATGGCGTAACAGTTGCATTCGATAACACTGACTGTTTGCATATTTCATTTATTTATATTTAGGGTTTATAGGGTTTCCAAAATCCAAAAAATGCTGCCCAAAGTCACTATTCCACGCGGACGGAGTTGCGGGCACAGCTAGTTAGTAAATAAATACATACATATTATACATAACCAGACAAGGGACGCGAATCGAACCCATGACCGCATGCGTACGTTTGTCGACACACCACGGAGATCGTCATAAAATATTTTTAATTATAATCTAAAAAGTTTATGATTAAACATTAAAAATTCTTTACTTTTTTATTTTTATTAATGTAAGCAAAGTCGGGAGTATGACGATAGCCTATTGATTAAATAGTACTATTTAACATAAAATGTAACATTCATTTATTCATGAAAAGTGCATATTAAATTAATGAAATGACCTATATGCATGTACGTCATTTAAATTGTAAATTTTATTATAACGAATGAAAACAAAGTGAAAAATTAAAAAAAAAACTTTTTTTTACGTTAAAAATATGAAAAAATTGCAAAGAACAATGGTCGTTAAAATTTCAATTTAAATTATAGTATATATTGTGTGGTGAGATGCATAAACAATAATTGAAAATTCTAAAAAAAAATTTACAAACTTATTTTGTTCCCATTAATCATTTCAACCCGATTTTACTCCCTTTGTTTACATTTCTTACTAAACCCCCACGTCAGAAAACAACTGCCATACAAATTTTGTTTTCCTACATTCAGAACCTTTGGTTACAAGTCAATAAACGAAGAAAATTCTCACAAACATGATTTCAGTCTTTTTCATGAATTATGAAATTACAAGTTTATTAGTAACATACAGTGTGGTGTATATAGTAGTGGCTTAAACCGAGTTAACAGAACCTTTTTGATAATTAGCTTGACAGGCGTCACGGCACTCTGTCGTTTCATGTCGCACAGGTACTCTCAGAACACGGCTGCTTCAGGCCGTACCTGTGTCGCATCGCTCAAAAGGAACTAACGACAGAGTGCCACCACAGCGACGAGGACACGGCGCTCCACATCCTCCAAGTGTGCCATCGGAGCGCAGAAAACTCCCACGCGGCGGGGTTTGCGTCATGGCTTTCAAGTGCTAAACTATATTACTGATTTGAAATATTGATTCAAATATTCGGTAAATATTTGAATATACGAGTATTTTTAACCGACGAAAAAAACGGAGGAGGTTCTCAAGTAGACGCGTATATTTTTTTTCGTTTTTTATGTATGACCACGTATTAATTTTTACAAAGTAGTCGGATTTTAAAAATTCCTGAAAGGGGTTGGTCCCATATAAATTTAGGAAAAATTCCAACCCTAAGGGTACGAAAACCGAGAATGATTGATTGTTCACTCACTGATTGTATCTATGACCACGCATAACTTTTGACAGAATTGATTTATTTAGCATGTAGTAATTAGTAGATTATAGCCACAAAAAATTATAAAATAAAATCTTTTTAACAAAAATATTAAACCGCCGCCGCGCATCACGCTTTACGTAATTAATTAATTTGCTTGTTTGGCGCCGACTCAAAATTGCTTATACTTACATTAGTTTAAGAACTTAGTTATTAAGGTTAATAAAAAGAAGGTTTATTATTTTTTGCTTTTCAGTTTTTTCGGCGGTTTAATTTTTCTTTTTTTTTAGTTAGCTCATCAATTAGCTCATCTAGCGTTAAAACCCGGTTGTAAGTCAAACTTCCGCTTCGATGCTTTCCAATATTTCATCCTCATTTCGCACGGACAAGTGAGTCCATAGACACGCATATAACACTTTACGATGTCAATCCAGAACTTTTTAGGGTTTCCTACCCCTCCTGTCGGAGCACGACGGACGATGTAAAGCGATGTAACTTCAGAAAAGAAATTAATTAATCTTAAATCAATAAATCGTAAAAAATCTTAAGACATAAAATATTAAATCAGTAGTAACAGAACATTATCGACAGCTATATAAGGATAAATACCAAAATGCTACTTTAACTAGTAAACAATTGAAGTAGGCATAGGTTGGCGTATTAGGTGCCCAGGGTTTGGGGGGGGGGGGTTGCGGTTGTCAGATCTGGCAATATAATATCAAATGATCAATATAAAAGACGATCTTATGGAGCTGTGAAGATTGCGCGAAAACTGGTCCCGTGATGCCAGATCACGCGAAGAATGGAGTTTATTGGGGGAAGGCGAACGGGTACCCAGAAAATAAGATTTGTCTTTCTAGATATAAATTAGAATTTAATGTAAACTTTACTTGTACAAGTGTCTGGTTAATTGCTATTATTAATAGAAACTTATCGTATGTATGCTGTGCGAGATGCATTATTTCTTGATTAGTTTCGCTGAACGAACTCTTGTTTCGCGAACGACAAACGAGACTTCAGTAATCAGTTTTATATTTATACCTTATCCATTTTACCAAAAAATAAAATGTAAACAAATCGTAAAAGGGTTTTTTGGATGTCAATTTTATAATAATCAACATGATATAAAAATTATCATAGCAACTTTTAATTATATATTAGAAATACCTCCTATATTCTTATTTTTTTATATTACTATTCCTTACTTTTAGAAGAAAAAAACAAAATAATTTTATTTTTACAATAATAATTATGAATGATAAATAATAATGCATATAAAATTTATATATTTACAACACTAATTGTAATAACTAATTTACATTATAAAGAACCTAAAAAGACAATATTTCCAAATCTCTTACTGATTTTATATGCTGGTAATTATAAGTGTACTGTTCAACGTATTATTGTCGATTGAAAGGACTGTTTTTTATTACGGTCGGATTATACCCGCCATGTTGTTTTATTCTAGCTTTGTTTGAGAAACATTGGTTTGTTTGTTTACATTTTATTTTTTGGTAAAGTGGATAGCGTATAGATGTTATATCTCTTTACACGATTTACATAATTATGCACGTTTCTAGAATATTTCGCTACAAATCAATGTCACAACAAAAATTAAAGTCCACGACGAAACATACCTACTATATTGTTGTTTTAATATTGCTTCACTTTACAAACGTATTATATACACCAGAATTGCAATCTACTGAACAGGACTTGTACAATTTTAAACACGATATTTTTATGGAGTTAAAAAGCCAAAAAAACATAAAAATTAGTAGAAAAGAATTAACAAAATTTAAATAGTCTAAATATACCGCCATAATAATCTTGTGTTGTTTTCTGCTATAAATGACCTAGGTTTTAGTTACTCTACATGGAAGGCAGCTTGGTAGCAGTGCCCATTGCATCGCAAACATCCATAGGCAACGGTAACTGCTTACTATTGAGTGGTCCTTCAGCAGCCTGTTTGCTGTACCATAGAAATGAAAAATAAATTTTACATATCACTACTTCTTAACACTAAAATATTACAACCTAATAACAAGTATACACAGTGCACCTTTTCAAACTTGTAAACCCCAAGCAGATTTTATATATCACTAGCTGACCCGGCAAACGTTGTTCTGCCATATAAATAATAAAATGTCAAAAAATAAAAAATAAATTTAGGGGTGGACTACCCCTAACATTTAGGGGGATGAAAAATAGATGTTGGCCGATTCTCATAGATACCGGATAAGCACAAAAAATCACTAACTCAATTTAGTTATCTGCCTACTGCCTACCCCCTAAGAACGATGGCGTGATTATTTATAGCCTATGACCATTTCTAGGTTATCATCTATCACCATACCAAATTTCATCAAAATCCGTTCAGCCGTTTAGGCGTGAAAGAGGAACAGACAGACAGACAGACAGACAGAGTTACTTTCGCATTTATAATATTAGTATGGATTATGTTGTCTAATTAAAAAATGGAAATTATTATAATATCACCAAAGGAAAATTTTAAATAAAAATGTCAAAGACAACAATTGGTTTACTTCCTCTGCTATTATATAATAATAATAATCTTTAATAATAATAATCTTTATTTCCTGACAAAAACATTGACAACAACTGGTTTGAAGTCCCCGACTGTTGAAGTAGGTACAAAAGAAGACCTGTGTGACAGCAGTCAATGTCTACCCTCGATTGGTGATACAATTTATGGCAAATATGTTAGTTAAACTTATGGGGTGTAAGGGGCCCTACCAACATCTTCGTTCGGATAATACCGGTTAAATTGAAGGGACGGGTCTATAAGACCATCATTTGGCCTGTCCTTTTATAGGAATGTGAAGCGTGGCCAGTGCTGGAGCGACAAAACTGGCACTACGAGTCACGGAGATGAATATGCTGCGGTAGATGTATGGAGTAACGCGGAAGGACCGAGTTAGGAACTCTCGCATTCGCGGTAGCCTTCATGTCCGTGACATTGCGGATAAATTGCAGGAGTGTCACCTTCACTGGTATGGCCACGTTTTACAGCAACCAGCTACTTATGTGGAGAACAAATGTCTGACTATGGTCCATGCCCCCACCGCCAGATCCCGGCAAGAGGTGTAGACCCAAAAACTGCTAGCTTGACGTCGTAGGGGTTGATAGTTATAGGCACAAAAAAAATAAGTACCATATACTAATACTAAGGTGAGAGTATAAAAACTTGCACGCGCGCGTGCGTGCGTGTGTGTGTATGTGTGTGAACGGGTGTGTGTTAGGGCAGAGATATATACACATATACACACCAGCCTATTTGTAAATACATACATACCTAGTCAGGTCATAAATTCTGTCACATGTTTAATGTAAAATAATTGTAACAAGTTTATTAATTATGTAACCATTCATATACCAAAATGAACTTAACAAAACATAGATTCTTATGACATTAAAGTTTATTCAAAATGACCTCCGTGATTTTGAATACAAGCCTTCAATCTGCGCGGCCAGTCCTCTATCGCAGCACGAACGAGGTCCATGTCAATATCGGCGGCTGCCTTAATCAAGGATGTCTTGAGTGACTCCAAATTGGGATGAGGCTTTGAGCACGCCTTTTCCTCCAAGTGTTGCCATATCTTGTAATCTAACGGATTCAAATCTGGACTGGAGGAGGGCCAGTCTTCGTGCCGGATGAAGTCGATTTCACGCGCCGCCAGCCAGCCTTGTGTGCTCTTCGCTCTATGAGCTGGCGCTGAATCTTGTTGGAATACCCAGTGCCTGTTATTGAACATGGTATGAGAAACAGGTTCCACAAGGTTCGTCAGGACTGTATTTTGATACACAACAGCATTCGTTTTTACACCTTTCTCACAAAAATGTACCTCTGTTAAGCCCCAATAAGAAACTCCCAACCATACCATGAGCGAGGATGGAAAATGACCTCGTTGGACACGCGGAATACGGTTGCTCGCTTCTTCACTACTGTGTGCGTACACCTTATCATTTTGTTTGTTGTAGCTCTCTTCTACGGTAAACATTTTTTCATCCGAAAAAAGAATTTCCCGATATTTTTTTCCCGCGTACCGCTTCAACAAAGCGCGGCATCTCTTCAGTCTCAGGTCCATTAGACGAGCATTCAAACGATGTCCTGTTTTTCTTCGATATGCCCGAAGCCCTAAGTCTTCATTTAACACCCTTTTCACCGTGGTTCTGCTTAACCCCATCTGAAGGGCCAACAGTTTCTGCTTACGTTTGGGATTTCTTTGAATTCGTGCCTTCACAGCTTTTATCACTGCTGGAGTCCTAACAGACCGAGGGCGACCACTTCTTGACCTGTCATCTACACTAGAGTCTTCATTGTATCGTTTGATGGTACGATAAACGAATCTTTGGGTAATATTCAAATTTTTCAGTATGTTAAAAATTTGAATTGGCGCGTAACCGCAACGATGCAACGCAATAACTGCAACACGGTCTTCTTTAAACGTCCACTCCATATTTAAAAATGAGTAAAATTCTAAAAGTTATACATTTTTATTTTCATGAACAATTCGAAATTCTAATTCAATAAACTTTTTTGTGGCCAGCATTCTAAAAAAAAAGTTTTTACTGTGTGACAATACTTATGACCTGACTAGGTATATTACAAGCTTATTTTATATCAGCAGTGAAAATTCATTTGCCCTTGCCTTGTAGCTTTGAAAAGAAAGTATCACAAAAAGGGCACAAACACAAAAAAAACTCACATTTTGATGATAATAGTCATCTGCCAACCCATGGGTTGCGATGCAAGTGGGATAAAGTATGCATAAGATTTTTCTTATATCCCTCATCCAGTCATGAACAATGAACATAACCACATTTTTACTTAACAAATTCAATGCTATTTCATATTTCAAAAATAAGCCAGAGAAACCATTTTGTCTCTTTAGGTAATTCTTTATTATTTATAAATGAATGACTGTTATGATGTGTTGCCGATGGGAGAGCAGTGGACTGTATGCTTGAATTTAGGCGGGAAGGGTGCCAATAAAACGACGTTTCATGATCAGCAGGCGGATGCGGGCCGGCGGCGGTCCCAGAGGGGGGTTTTTTCCTGGTGGCGAGTACGACCTGTTTTGCCTACGAGTGCTACCGACCTGTATGACCGACCTGTCCTGACTGTATAACCGCGTACGCCCTGTTCAGCCTGTATACCCGAGTACGCCCTGTTCAGTTCTGGTAATCTCCACAAGTGCCCTTTTTCCCCATTTCGACCCGCTTTTTATCCTAATTATCCCCACTCTGTTACCGCGCCTGACCGACCTCACCCCCTTAACTTTATTTTCCTTATATACTATACTTATCGATATTTACATTATTCATCCGTATTTCATTATATTGCTCCCTTCCAGCAGCCTATCCTCTCAATAGTGTCTGTAAACACCGAACTATATTAATGGCTTTTCGCCGCGCGTAATTCTCTCCCTACCTCGCCCCGCACCGCCGTCATATAAAAGGCGCGCGGACGAGGGGGGCCTTATTCATTTACACCCGCATTGTCGTGGAGCACACACCTACCTGCAATTTTGCATATTTGCGGGAGCGTGTGCCCCGGTTGAACTTTTTTTTTTTTTTTTTTTTTTTTTTTTTGGTATCGGGTTGGAAAATCCTCATGGAGGCCCTCCGCCCTCGGGGAAGGGCGAAGGGGACTGTCAAACTCTTACTGACTAAAAACCAACCCGTGTTCCTCATGTACCCGTGTGTCGGAGGGGCGGGTATCGCCGAAGCATTCGTCGCCACCCCCCGACGGGTATTGGCCCGCCAGATGGTCAGGCGGGCCCCGTCACCCACTGCGGCCGTCACCCCGGCCGCAGGACTCCACTATGAGGCGCGCGCGGAACAAGACGCCGCCGCCTCGAGGCCTGCCGCTGATCGGACGACAAGACGCCCCGAGTCTGCCGTCCGCAGGCCGCGCCCTACGGTGGCCGGAAGTCGGCCACCCTACGGCGCCCAGTGCGTCTGCTGCGGGAGGGGAGAGAGGAGGCAGTCTCTCTCTCCCTTTCCGCCGCCTCCTTTGCGAACATCACGGCCTCGCAGAAGGTGGCGACGGCACTCCACCCTGACTCGCTCCCGACCATGGTAGACACAACAGCCGGAAGCGAGAGGATTCCCGCAGCTCCTACGGCCGCGACCAAGTCTCGGCGCTGCTCGGCCCAAGCTGGGCACTCCGCCAACGTATGCAGCGCCGTATCGTCGCGGCAATCAACACAATTGCCCCGGTTGAACTACCCGGACCTTACCTGACCCATAATAATGCCAGGGATCGGTCCGGGACTTACTGCTGGGAGGGAACAACTATTACAAAGTAATTAAATCTAATACAATCTATCCATTATATCTTCTAAGGGACGTGCCAGCCATAATTATTCCCCTACGCACCCATAATATTGTACATAGGTCTAACACGTCCCCGAATAAAACACATAAAAAATACATAGTTTATTCTACAACATTATGTAAACAGCAATAATTTACTTAATTCTAAATATTTACACGTTCGGTCGTCGATTCGGTATTGCCGCCGCATAGCTAATACGGCCGTCGATGCGGTATTGCCGTCGTCTAGCACATACCTTTATGTTTGTTTACGTTCGTCGTGAACATTTCTCCCGCCGTCGCACTGCGATTCCTTCACGGGTATCACGACGACTTTCTTCGTAGGGCGCCTCAGGACTCTTCCGTTGCTGGTCACCACGTCCACGACACGAACTTCGCCGTCCTTCCCGGGGTAGACCGCCGTCACTCGTCCTCGGGGCCATGTGTTGCGTGGTAGGTTCGGGTCGCAGATTACGACCAGATCGTTGACTGCAGGGCTGTCCCCGCTCGCGTAGGGCTCCCGCCGGTGTTGCAGCAGCGGCAGGTACTCCCGCACCCAGCGTCGCCAGAAGACGTCTGCCAGGTACTGTGCGCGCCTCCATTGCGCGCGTGCCGTCGCGTCGCTTGTTTCGAAGCTGCCGGGGGCTGGCATGAAGCAATTTGGCCCCAGCAGCACCAGGTTCGGCGTGATGGCGGGCGGCTCATCGGGACCCATGGCCACATGGGTTAGGGGCCGCGAGTTGACGGTGGCTTCGACTTCGGCGAGTAGCGTGACGAGCGTCTCGTCACTCGGGTGTTGTTCGTGGAGTGTCACGCTCAGGGCTTCTTTCACTGAGCGCACCATGCGCTCCCAAGCGCCTGCCATGAAGGGGGCCGCCGGCGGTAAGAACCGCCAGGCGATCTGACGGCTGGTTGCCGCCTCCTCCAAGGTCCGCCAGGCCTCCGCGAGCTCGCGGTCGGCCGAACGGAAACACGTCGCGTTGTCACTCCATATTTCTGTGGGGCAGCCTCGCCTCGCAATAAATCTGCGAAGCGCGTTTATAGCGGAGTCCGTGCTCAAAGACGCCACGAGCTCCAGGTGTATGGCCCGTGACGTCATACACGTAAACAGCGCCACATACCTTTTCTCTCGATGTCTTCCCACGGTTACCTCCATCGGGCCGAAATAGTCGAGCCCAGTAAAGGTGAAGGGGCGCGCATGGTGAGCCAGGCGCGCCTGCGGTAGGCTCCCAGTGGATGGCTGGGCCGGCTTCGCCTTCCTAAGCCGGCAGCGAAGACACCTCTTCAACACTGCCTTGACTGAGGGTCGTATCCTCGTTATCCATATTCGCTGCCGAAGCTCGTTGACTACCGTTTCTACTCCTCCGTGGTGAAGGTTTTCATGTACACGTTGTATGTACAAAGTTGTGTACGGGTGCTTACCCTGTAGGATAATAGGGTTCGCCATGTCGAAACTAATATCCTGGGCCTCACTTATCCTGCTCTTCAATCGCAGGATTCCATTTTCATCTTTGAACAGGGCTAAATTATTTAAGCCCCTGTCCTTAGACATAGTTTCATTTGTAAACATGTCTTTTTGCGCTAATAATATTAGTAGGCGCTCTGCGCGCATAATTAAATTTCCGTCCATTATCTTGTACTTCTTATCTTCATTCGTGCCCGTTTTTTCAATTGTTTTTCGTTGTTTCCATCTTTTCTGCATTAATTTCCAATCTTCATCTTATAAAATGTTTTTCTTACTTCTTTTTCGTGCCGCCGCCGCCACTGTTTGTGTTCTTTGTTTACATATTTCGATGAATTGTAACACTCTGCCCATAACTCGCAGTAATTTTTCAAATTTAGAATATCTTGTGAAGTCGATGATTAATGTCGGTTGCATCCCCACAATTTGACACACATTTTCTATTTCTTTCTCCTCCCCTGTCTTGAGGATCTCGGTTCTCCCTTCTGTCGGCCACCTGTCCTCCTCTTCGTATAAAAAGGCCGGGCCGGTGAACCATCTGTGCGTAGGGCCGAAATCCCGGGGGGTTTTCCTTGTAGCATCATCCGCTGTGTTCGATGCAGTGGGGACCCAATGCCATTCATTCTTTTTCGTTATATCTTCGATCTCCGCCACACTATGCGCCACAAACGTCTTGAAAGTGCGCGGCTCCGCCCGAATCCACGCTAAGGCGGTGCGCGAATCACTCCAAAAGTATCGGCGCGTTAGCTCCCAGTCGTGTCCCTCTTGCACCGACTTGGCTAGTCGCGCGCCCAACACAGCTGCCTGCAGTTCCAGCCGTGGGATGGATACAGGTTTCGTCGGTGTCACGCGGCTTTTCGCCGCCGCCAGCGCGACACTTACGGCACCACACGTCGTCTTGATGCGTATGTATACTGCTGCTGCGTAGGCTTCTTCGCTGGCGTCCACAAAGGTGTGTAACTCCCTCTGCAGCGCGGGTCTGTGCTCGTAACATCGTGGGACACGGAGTTGCGACAGTGATTTAACTTCACTCAACCAATTCGCCCATCTTGTTTGTAATTCATCCGGTATAACGTCATCCCATTCTGTTTTATATTTCCATGTATCTTGCATGATGCGTTTAGCCGGTGTTATCAGCGGCGATGGCGACAGCGTTGCTTATATTACATTATTACTCCTGGCAGCGACTGAAGAAGGTCGGGTCCCGACAACAGCATGTCGTTTAGACTGCGTCCCTGATACTTGGCGGCGGCGTCGTGTGCCACCCGTATCTTTTCCTTGCCGGGATTTACTACGGCGAAGTGGGGGAGGTACCATGTTCTCCCGCCGGTAGGGGGCTTCGGTGCGAGCTCCGCGTACCCAGACTTCGTTAAATTTTCCATTCTTTCTTCTTACATTTTCTTCAATTCTTCGTCGCGGTCCAGTTTTCTTTCCGAATTTCTTCAGGGGATCGCCCTCCTCACTTATGCTTAAGTGGGAACATACGGCGACCGGCTTCGTAGACGGGGTGCGGCAACCGTGTAGCACCCAGCCCAACTCGGTACGGGAGGCGACTGGCTTGTCGCGTGGTCCTCTTCGTACCTCCTTCGAGATTATCAACTCCCAGTTGTCTTGGCCAATTAATATTTTCGGCGTAGCTTCCTGGTAAATTAACTCATTCTCAATATCCTTGAGATATGCACAGCCCTGCACATCTCTCCGGGATATCGTTTGCGTGAAGAAGCTCATATTCTGCACGGTGCGGGCGTCTCTTAAGGTGTGTTCTTCCCTCTCGTAAGAGCCCCTTATCTTCGCTGTGACTCGTCGACTGTAGTCGTGTGACGACTCACTTCCTTGCACCCCTTGCATCTTCATAGGGTCCCGCCGACCTTCGAGTCCAAGTTCCTCAGCTAACTTGGCGTCGATTATGGTCACTGTGCTTCCTTCGTCTAACAATGCATAGGTGTGGCGTCGCCCTTTTGGGCCGGACACACACACTGGTGCCACCTTTAGATATGCGCGGCGGGTCCCGTTGTTTTCGCTGCGAGCCATCGCGGACGCCAATACTTCCCCCGAGGGTGTCGGGGTCCTCTCGGGTTCTTCGACAGTTGATGCTTTCTTGAAGAGTGTTTTCTCGTGGTGCAGGAGCCGGTGGTGGCGTAGCGAGCACCTTCCTTTGCCACACGGGGTGGCGCGGCAATCTGTGCGTCGGTGTTTGTTTTTCAGGCATAAAAAACACAGACCACTTTTCTTCACAATTTCCCAACGCTTATTCACATCACTGTTGTGAAACTGTTTGCAGTCAGGTAGGGCGTGTGCTAATTTGCATATAGCACACCCATTTTTCTTCTCGCATCTTCTGTCCTTTTCACTCTTATTGAGTACATTAATATATTCTGCCCTTTTCTTCGGGCGATATTTTTCTGTTTTTTCTTCGACTGGGGCGTAGGCGATGCACTTGTCGGCTTCTTCATTAATGAATGTGGCGAATTTTTTCAATTCTGGCACATCTTCTTTACGTAGCGTGGCATAATCGTACCACTTATTTTTCAAAAGCGGCGTTAACTTTTCTACTGCAGATCGCAACATCTCCGGGCTGTGTAGATACTGCGGTTTTTTCAACACGTCGACTGTGGCCACTATGTTTGCTATTTTGTTGGCGAAAACACAAAGATCCCGCGGGCTGTCGGTGATCCTTGGTAGTGCCTTGATTTTTCCCATTTCTTCCAGCACGAGCGCGTCCGGTCTGCCGAACCGTCTTTCTAGTGCTTTTATAATTTCGTCGGGCCCTGTTTGTGCGATTAACAGGGCATTTACGGCCTCCAAGGCGGTCCCTTTGAGGCTTCTACGCAGGCGTGCAGTGTTTTCCATTGGCGAAAACCACCCCCGGGACTCCTGGAATGCTGCCCGGAAGGTGAGCCATTCGCCGCTCTGTCCGTTGAAGTATGGTAGCTCGTTTGCGAAGCGCGCATGCCTTGATCCATTTCTTGCCACCTCCGTTATTGCTTCCGCCAACGCAGCGACATCCATGCCGCTAGAACGCGCAGGTGGGCCCTCCATGCGGGTCCGTTGTCCGTGTGCCATATT
This sequence comes from Malacosoma neustria, assembly GCA_963693495.1. NCBI lineage: Eukaryota > Metazoa > Arthropoda > Insecta > Lepidoptera > Lasiocampidae > Malacosoma > Malacosoma neustria. The sequence goes on from OY856381.1 coordinate 16,619,662, forward strand.
GTCGACACGGGCAGCCTGTCCTCGTTCTTCCATAATAATTTCTTCATTCTTGGCGGTTACTTCGGCGGCAGAAGGTTGTGGATGTTCTTGAGATTTCGGTATTCTCTCGAACCACATATCTACCCTCCTTTTGGGTGCTTCCACATCCTCCTCTATTTCTTCGTCATCTGAGGATTCAACTCGGATCCTTTCCAGCCGGGCTTGTTCAAGCTCGACCGCGGCCTCGATTTGCTTCAATTTTAGCGCAGCCAATTTTTCCCGAATTTCCAGCTCGGCGATACGTCTACGGGACGCCGAGGATTTTCTTGACTGTGCCCTAGTTGCCGGCGCAGATGTAGGCTGTTCCTGTACGCCTTCCCGACGGAAGAGCTCGCGCAAGACCGGCGGCGGCATTGTCCGAGTCTGGGACACGGAGGGCGGTATGCATTTTATGGTTTCGGTTGCTGTGGTTGCTGTGGTTGCCGTCTCCGTACCTGACTCGGACGCCCCCCCGCTGGTCTCCTCCGTGGCGCTCTCCGTGGCTTTGCTGATATGGCTTTCCTTCCCGCTGCGGCTCCTAGTAATCGGCATTTTCCAGTTCTTGAATCCGGCTCGAAGGACCAAATGATGTTGCCGATGGGAGAGCAGTGGACTGTATGCTTGAATTTAGGCGGGAAGGGTGCCAATAAAACGACGTTTCATGATCAGCAGGCGGATGCGGGCCGGCGGCGGTCCCAGAGGGGGGTTTTTTCCTGGTGGCGAGTACGACCTGTTTTGCCTACGAGTGCTACCGACCTGTATGACCGACCTGTCCTGACTGTATAACCGCGTACGCCCTGTTCAGCCTGTATACCCGAGTACGCCCTGTTCAGTTCTGGTAATCTCCACAAGTGCCCTTTTTCCCCATTTCGACCCGCTTTTTATCCTAATTATCCCCACTCTGTTACCGCGCCTGACCGACCTCACCCCCTTAACTTTATTTTCCTTATATACTATACTTATCGATATTTACATTATTCATCCGTATTTCATTATATTGCTCCCTTCCAGCAGCCTATCCTCTCAATAGTGTCTGTAAACACCGAACTATATTAATGGCTTTTCGCCGCGCGTAATTCTCTCCCTACCTCGCCCCGCACCGCCGTCATATAAAAGGCGCGCGGACGAGGGGGGCCTTATTCATTTACACCCGCATTGTCGTGGAGCACACACCTACCTGCAATTTTGCATATTTGCGGGAGCGTGTGCCCCGGTTGAACTACCCGGACCTTACCTGACCCATAATAATGCCAGGGATCGGTCCGGGACTTACTGCTGGGAGGGAACAACTATTACAAAGTAATTAAATCTAATACAATCTATCCATTATATCTTCTAAGGGACGTGCCAGCCATAATTATTCCCCTACGCACCCATAATATTGTACATAGGTCTAACACGTCCCCGAATAAAACACATAAAAAATACATAGTTTATTCTACAACATTATGTAAACAGCAATAATTTACTTAATTCTAAATATTTACACGTTCGGTCGTCGATTCGGTATTGCCGCCGCATAGCTAATACGGCCGTCGATGCGGTATTGCCGTCGTCTAGCACATACCTTTATGTTTGTTTACGTTCGTCGTGAACATGATGATTATTTTTATTATTAAACAACCATTCTTTGGCCAGTAAAACTGAGAGCCAAAACAAATAGCAATTATGCAAATATTGCATGGATCTAAGTGGGATGCATAGCTACAAGGGTCCCATTTCACATTACTGCCATTACTGTTTATGTGAATAATGTGAAATTACAAATGGAAATATTTAGAAAACTTTGACCATGTGTTTTTAGGTATTAAAACAAAACCGATAAGAAGCACCTATTAGTTACATTTTATCTAAGGAATTATCACTATCTATTAGATATTTAGTGAGATTATGTATAGAGATTATTAATTAACAATTACATTTTAAGCCATTTTTATTACTCAGCACTGGATAGTACCACTGATATACTGCATAAACACTTCTGTTTGTAAAGAAATATAAGTCTCGACATGTTGTACTGAATATGGAATATGCAAGTTTTTACAAATAACAGTCGCTAGCTTCCTACTTAATATATTATCTACCTACATTGATGGGTGAAGTCAAGCCAACATCTTATTTTAGTTCTTCACTATCGAAAGCAAATAAATTTTCATGGACCCCCGCTTAGGAATTGTCAACCCCCATTTTTTTGTCACTACAACGTAGACCCCGTCGAGTCTCCCGCGGACCCCAGAGGGTCCACCTGAACCACTTTGGAAACTAAGGATTTAGATAAAACAAAAGTAACACATCTTAAAAATCATTTTCCAAGAGGTGTTTGTAAGGGGGGAATGGCTAATCATTATATAAAATAATTATAAATGGCACATTTTATACCTCAGTGAAAAAGTCTATGAGAATCACAATTATCATTTAATATATATGTGTGTGTTTTAATTACAAAAAATATCAAAGAAAGGAATATATAATCATAACTCAATAAGAATACTATACAACAAGTCTTCACTTGTTATATAGTAATATTTTTCATATTAATATTTGCGAAATCTAATTACAAGTGACTTCAGATGTGCACCTGATATTATAGGGATAATAGCAATGGCGAAAAAGCATTTCACAACAACAGACATCGTCAAGAGCAAAAATATCAAAGCATGTTTGCAAAAATTTAATAAAGGTGTACATCTGGAGCATTGCATTGTATGGATGTGAGAAGTGGACCCTGACACAAAGGGACAGGGAAAGGCTAGAAGCATTTGACATGTAGTGTTGGAGAAGAATGCTGAGGATATGCTGGATGGAGAAAAAGACCAACGAGGAAGTGCTGAAAATGGCAATAGAGAAAAGGAACATATTGAGAATTATTGAGGACAGATGCTGGAACACTTGATACAACATAACTATCGACCTCTGTGGAGTAACGGATAACGCACTTCAGTACACTTGCGGAGGTCACGGGTTCGATTCCCGTCTCGCATCTGGGTGTTTATGTATAATATGTATTTATTTTAAAAAAAAGTATATAAGTAGTATATCAGTTGTCTAGGGCCCATAATACAAGTGATACTTAGTTTGGGACTAGATGACGCTGTGTGAATTGTCACAAAATATTATTATTATGGTTTATTAATTTTTTTTTCTCAGCTAATGCTGGTAAATGTGAACCTAGCACGGGCTTACGCCAAGTGAGTTGGTTTATTGTGTAGTGTTGCAGGGGTTTGAGTAGTGGATGTAAGGAATCGTCGCACTATGGAACAGGTGACGATTATTACAGATTTTTGTAAAGCGATGTATGAATATTTATTAAGATCAAGTTATTATTATTATTATCAAATCCATAAGAGAAGAAAGAATTGAAGGAATAGGGAAGAGAGTGGGATTTATGGAGGAAGTAAAGGAAAGACTGGATGTTTATCAAGAAGTCGAGGAAAAGGTGCTTTGTAGAAAAAACTGGAATCTTCCAGCATCTGCTCCAGACAAGAGCTGTTGTAGCTCTTAAATAAATGATGATGATCAACTTATGTATTCATAATTTTATGTAAGAAGTTTTAATGCATAATTAATTAATCCAGTTGAATTATAATGGATATATGTAATATTAATATTATTAATTTGTTATTTAGCCATGTTCTTAGATATAAAGCACTATTGAAATAAAAAATCTAGTCATAATGTTTGTGCAATTTATGATATAGTATCTAGGCAAATGACTTTTGATAAAGTGGCTTTGAATCTCGGTGAACTTATAACCAGAATTGTTGACTATATTTAAAGGTGTTAAGAGGATCACTAAAATTGTTTTATATTTTTTATTTTAAAAGGAGTGTATTTTTTAACACAAAGAATTGTAAATACTTATTCTATGTTCTGCTCTCTATTCTAGCACTAAGAAGTATTGGAATGTCAAAGGTTTAGTAGCAAGTACAGATAAAGTATATTGTATGTAATAGGCAAAGGTTTTTTTAAACATTGTCTTGGTTTTATAAACATTAAGTGCTAAGTAAATAACAATTGACTATTAAAAAAACATAACAAACTTACTTGTAAAGATGACAAATGGATCTGGCCAAACCATTGCCGGAGCCACAGGGCAAAATAGCCAGCGGCACTTCAGCCAATGCTTGTTGCCAATCCAGACGCTCAAACATGCCATTCAGAACTTCAAAGAGAACACCATCACCACCCACCGCCACTATGGCACGCCACGCGTATACATTTCGAGTGCGAACAAAATCACGAGCATACTGAGCATATTTGGTCACATGGAGATCATAGGGCACCTCCGCCTCCTGCAGAATAGGAGCAACCTTCGTTTGGAATAATTCTCTCGCTTTACCCGGCCCCGATTTAGGATTTAGTAATATAAGTAACTTTTTATCATTCGGCGCTGGTGAGTACGTGATAGATTGCCCGGCTACCAAACATTTTATAGTGGTCCGCCACTTCTGCGCCTCTCTGTTATTATCCTCGTATTTGTCGAACGATCTGAAGCGCAATGTTATCGTTGTCCTCTCTCTTTTCAAGGTGCGACGGCTAGGTTTTAGGATGTAAGCGTAAATGTACAGATAGGCGCTTATATCGTTTTCATCGAGATCGCCACTGTTCTCATCGACGACTTTCAACTGCTGGTTCCCCACTAACGAGCTACAGACGCATGAACTGGCTCCAGGCCGTCGTCTCTTACTTCTCATACATTTGCTGCCGATGATATCGCGTAACAATATCGTCTGTTCTTTAGAGCTACCCTCTGTTTCTTTTGTAAGTGACAATCCTCGAGATGATAGTCGAACACGAAACACGGAATTCTTTTTAGACAGTATATAAAAAGTTTCTTCTAAGTATACTTGTTCTTTCGCTAGGGAATCTCCATCACCGACGTCAAAGACGTCCTTTCGCGACTTAGTCTCCGCCATGACTGATTGATTGAAGTAATTGACTCATTGACTGACAGATTGACAACGACGACTGACAGAGTGACAACGAATCTAACATGAAGACATGACTGTTTTTATTTTATATACAATGATTTAGATGTACCTACTTCTGTAAGGAATGTGTCAAACTTGTAACAGAAATCAATTATTGTATCGATTCTCCACAACTGTTCGTTCCTGGACTTATTCTTTAAAATCTAGGCATTGTTCAGTATTATTTAAACACAGCGTTATCGATTAATTATTTTATTCTTATAATCTTATACTAGATTAGTTCTTCACGCCCATTAAAAATTAGCATACCTTTTTTAATTCTTATTACATGATCAATACTCGGGAAGAGTTAAATCCCGTGACTTTTGTAAGTATTCCAACGTGCAAACGATAATATCGTCGTGAAAATTAAAAAATATATGTAGGCGTAGATATTTATGTAGAAATAATAAATTATTCTTGTAGACCTATTTTTTAACCAGCTTTTCAACGAATAAAGTGTAATTGCACTTAATTCACAATAAAATAATTCGAATTTATTGCGATTTTATCTTCCTATATATTTCTTTCTCATTGACACTATACAGGGTGACTTTGACAAACCCGTCCAAATTCACACAGAAGAATCTTTTGTAAAAGTTATGAGAAACATGTATTTTAGTTTTGTATCACATAGTACAAAAATGTTGAGTAATCAGCATCACAAAGTCATTCAAAGAACTCGCAATTTACATAATACGGCGCTAGAGTGTCAATGACCTCTCCATCTGACCTAGTAAAAGGCCGAGGACGGCGGCATTGAACCGGGCGAGTGAATACGCACCACTCATTTACGCGGGTGTGACAGAGACAGATAATAACAGGTTATCGTAAGCTGTTGGCACCATATGATTATTCTGTACGATTAAATTAATGATCCTATATGAAATATATTTTTATGGTGAAAATTTGACATACAAATTTTTTTTGCAAAAATGGGTTCCTTATATGTTTAGTGCGTAAAAAAAATTTGGACGGGTTTGTCAAAGTCACTCTGTACATATGAAAAATTAATCGATTCGGAAAACCTAGTATGATTTCCCTTTAAGATACGTATTCGATTTCACGTTTGCTAAATTAATTATGTCAATTCTTGTCAATGTGTGTTGTTGTTCAATTTGTTAAATTTACCACAGAACAAACGTAAAAAAAAAACGGTGGAAACTTCTTGATTATGGGCCATTTTTATTAGATTTACAACGTTTTTGATATAATCGCAATAAAACAATCAAAATAAAATCAATCATATGTGTATTTTCTAAAAAAATATATAATAATTACAATGCTCAATAATTAATTCTTATTATACATACATATAATCACGCCTCTTTCCCGTAGGGGTAGACAGATACCACTTCTTTCCACTTGCTACGATCCTTAAATACTTGTTTCGCTTCGTCCACTTTCATTATTCCCTTCATACATGCCCTTCGGTTTAGAGTACTCTTGACCTGGCCTTTTTTCAAGACGTCCCTGATTTGGTCTCGAAACGTCCGCCTAGGTCTACCCCTTCCAACACTTCCATTCACACTCGCCTTATACACTTTTTTCGTCAATCGTTCTTCATTCATTCTCTCAACATGACCATCAAACCATCTCAGCATACCTTTCTCAATTTTTATCACTACATCTTCTTTCAGACCACAACGTTTCCTTATCTCACTATTTCTTATCCTGTCACTCAGTTTGACTCCTATCATACTTCTTAACACTCTCATCTCAACTGCATATCTGTTTGCATGTTTCTTCTGCAATACCCAACTTTCACTTCCGTACATGAGTGTCGGAACCAACACCCCCTCATGCACAGCCAGACAAGCCTTGTTAGACACCTTCCGACTGTTCATAAAGGAGTGCAAAGCTCCATTCACCATATTTCCAGCATTCACTCTTCTTTCAATATCACTCTCACACTTTCCATCTCTTGTAAACTTTGAACCCAGATACACAAACTCATTCACCTGTTCAATTTGTTCATCTCCAATCACATTTCACAATATTGCAGTCTGTCACTGTTTCATCTCTTTCAAACACCATCACTTATTTTATGTCGGACTAATCACAAGAGAATTGTAAAGAATAAAAAAAATAAGAGATGCAAATGCAAAAACTTTCCTATCTAAAATAATTAAATATTATGTAGAGTTCTATCCGAAGTTTATATTTAGTATTTGTCTGTTTTGTACATAACTATTACATACTGAAGCAAATCTCAGATAGCAGCACTTGGATAGTGAACTCACTGAATGAAGTGATTACACTCTTAGACTCTTTCCTTGTTTTCTAATTACACTAGAGCGTAGCGTAGAGACAACGCTCAACAACGTTGATGTTTCAATTTCAACTACAGTTAACTACACTACAGACTACAGTAAGCAGTCGCTTCGCACAATCGACTCATTGTACGCCACTGAGTCGCATTATGCTTTGTAATTGGAAAACAAGGATTAAGTGTGAAAATTAAATAGTATCTGCAAATAAGACTTTTGTCTAAAATGAAAGCAAATAAAAAAAAATTAATTGTATTGAGTAGTGACAACACTGACAACTGACAACATTATCTTTGCGCCGTCGCCGTCTGATGCTATTCAATAGTGTTCTGTGTATTCAAAATTTCAAAACTATTCATTTTGTGATCGGCTTAATCGGTTTGTGATTAATTGTGAATCTGATCTGAATCTGATTCTTTCGACGTTTTTTATTTATCATATTTATTTTTTTATTACTGCATTTATGTAATTTCTTCAATACTTTGAAATGTTATTAAAAATATTAGAACTATACAGTGGTATTGGAGGAATGCACTGTGCATTAAAGGGTAATTTTATTATAATACAATAAAGAAAGCAATAATTCCATGTAGAGGATAAAAATTATATTGATTGATTGTCCATAAGTTTTGACTAAACTGCTGGATCAAATAATATCCATACTTACATTATTTTTCGTTATGTTAGAAGAAAGACCTTTTATTATACTTTTATTTCATGTAGTTTTGATATTCTAACATTTTATTTAAATTTAGCAAATCTTATAATTGGAATTGTTTTTTCTTAATCATTTAAGCATATTTAATTTTAAATATTTTTATCTCTTTCAGAATCAAACATACCAGGTGAAATAATAGCAGCTGTTGACATAAATACTGTTGCAAATGAAGTGTACAAACATAATTTCCCTGAAACAAATTTGCTTACTCGGAATATTCAATCCTTACCTGTTGAGGATCTTCAGAAATTGAATGCTAATACAATATTGATGTCACCACCATGTCAACCGTTCACACGTAATGGAAACTTCTTAGACGAGAATGATCCCAGAACAAACTCATTCTTGTACATAATAAATAATTTAGACAAATTGGGCAATATTGAATACATTCTGATGGAAAACGTAAAAGGATTTGAATGTTCTATAGTTAGAAATCTTTTTATAAATAAATTACAGCAATGTCAGTTCTCTTACCAAGAATTTTTGCTCTGCCCAGTTAGTATTGGAATACCCAACTCTAGATTGCGATACTATTGCATAGCTAGAAAAAATCCAAATTGGAATTTCAAGAAAAAGTCTGAAATTGTAAGTGATTACTTAGATGATACTTATGGAAAATGAATGTTGAATGAACTTCATTTATGTGAACATATTTTAATCCAGGTTGCTAATATTTTTTAAACAGTTATAATTAGTCACCTGGTAGCTTAGTAGTATCACATGCTGAAACCGTGAAATGAATCTAAACGTCATGACTTCAAATCCCACCACTTAGGCATTCTTTCTCTTCTAATGTGCATTAAATTTCTATTATGTATACTCTAAGTAAGGCATTAAATACCACAAGGCCTTCTCCAGTTCATTCTAATGTATTTAGCCGGAAGCTGCTCTTCTCCAAAATGGACCTGTAGCTCTCTATATTTCATCCTCCCACCTTTTGAATTGTCTCCCTCTTAATCGTTTTCCATCCCTACAGGGTCGATTTGCTCCATTTTTCTTTTTATTGCATATCATTATGTCCTGTCAACTTCCATTTTTAGAACATGATAACAGAAACATACTGAATTTAACTAAAAATATGGTTTTCATATATGTAAATATAATTTTGCAAGATTAATCAAATATTAAACATTCACATTTATTATATAGTATTTAATCTCCTGTCCTACTTTCAATATGAAAGGAGAAAAATAATTTAAATAAAAAGAATGACAGATTTTTCCCCAAAAAGGGGTTAAGGTCAGGCAGGTGGCCGGCCGGTTGTAAAAACCCACAACTGTTACAACATGTAACATGTTGTGCCGACCCCATATAACGTGGGATAAGGGCAGGAGGAAGAAGAAGACACACTTTGAAGTTGACTGATAAAATTATCAACTCACAGCTATTACACTACTCATAAGCTATTAATCACTATTAGGATCTAAAATACTACATAGTGATAATGCTTTTCATACAGTAATATTAATTTCTCTTTCAGGTGATTACGCTCCCAGGCAAATACGAGTCTCCATACACCTTAGAAAGCATTATTGAGAACAATGTTCCAAACAAATTTCTTATTCCTGACAAATTGCTAAAAAGAGTCAATGTATTAGACATTTGCTACAAGGATTCAAATAGGTCATGTTGCTTCACGAAAGCTTATTCTCATTATGCAGAAGGTACAGGATCTGTTTACACCGATGCTAGCCCTGAAGAAGTTAAAGAGTGTCTAAAAACAGCCAACAGTTACGGAGTAGGCAGTCCAGATTTTATTAACACAGTGAAGACTATAAATTTAAGGTTTTTTACTCCTAAAGAAATATTAGCCCTAATGGCTTTCCCGAAAGAGTATAATTTTCCACTGAGCACAACGATGAAGCAGTGTTACAGGTTATTGGGTAATAGTGTTAATGTTAAGGTAATAAGTGAACTATTAAAAATACTATTTAATGAATAAATCATATATTTTTACATTTATATCCTTTCCTTTTTATAATTAGAATTTTGTATACACTATTGCACTCAATAATTTACAATTGCAATTCAATTTCCGTTCAATCACAGTTTTATTCCGAATCAGTTCCATAAAACTTGTAACATGTTTATGAAAATTTATTTCTAATTTTTCATACATGTATTATGGTTATATAGATCCATTACTCAACACTTGTCTTGCTCGTCTTTTAGCCCTGTAATTCAAGACCCTCAATCTGAGCATCACAGCCATAGACGATGCAGCTCCAGTAACAAAGCTCCATAGTGTAAATTTCCAATACGCTCTCTCTTCAAGATATGCTACTCTGTCACAGCTGAAATTTAAAATACCAGTTGAAATGATACAATAACAAAATGAGATATTTTAAATTAGTTATTGGATATATACTAAATAAATATTTGCAATATGAATATTTCCTATAATGCAGTATTCAAATATATACAATGGAATACTTTTTATAATTTCATTTTTTTTATTGCTATAGGACAGCAGACAGGCTGACAGCCCGCTTAGAATTTAGCAGTTACCGTCACCTATGGGTGTTAGAAACGCCAGTGTCATTGTGAACATGCTGCTGTCCCACAAGGGATCTTGGGTCACTAATGCTCCGGCATCCGGAACACAACACAAGGTTATTATGGCGGCATACTTAAGACCAAAGGTGGTCGCATTCCAGACGGGCTTGAGGCCCTACCACATAGCTAGGGTGGGTTGTTTTGTCGGCTTTTATGACAGGCCAACCTCGGCCGCAGAGTTTAGTATTCTTTCTCCGCCCCTGCACATTATGCTCAAAGCTTGAGAGGAATAAGACCACTAGTGATTCTAGGATATTTACATATATATATATATATATATAAAGAGCAACAAATACATTACTCCTTGTGAACTTACAATTAACAAAATAAGTTTACAAGTTAGAAATATTAAATAGATTTCCAGTTAAAAACAACATTAATAAATATTTATTATTTCATCTCTTTTCAAAAGACATCTTGTGATAGTAGCTGATCTAAGCAGAAGAAGAAAGGCTCTATTAGAGCCTAGGGGCTTCTGCTCCCTTATCATAGCTTAGGCCACAACTGGGATAAATTACTTGGAAGAAGTTTATAAATAATACAGTGGTTATACCTTCTGGTTACCGTTTCTCCATTTTGACATTTCAGAATTTCTTTAAAACTTGTGTGAATGCATACTCCTATACTCTTACTTCGTATCTCAAAGTCTGAAAATAAATTAAACCATCAACATGATTAAAGAACACCAATTTGCTCCGTCAAATATAATTACTAATTAATACCTAACTTCATAGAGTTGACAAACGTCAAAACGGCCATCATAGCGTGCCGGTAGCATAATATATATTTAATGTCATTATCAATTTTCTACAAACAGTCTTAAGTTTCCAAAATAATAAAGGTGTTGCTTGGAAATTTAAATGACTAACTTCATTAACACTAAATCTAAGAGAATGTCAAATGACCTCACATCACTATTTGATTTTACTACTTTTATGTAAAAATACATCAAATATATTATACCTAAAGACATACTCTTAACTGCAAAATGTTATATAACATTTTAAAAGATGGGTCATTTGATCCGCTGTAAACCTAATGGGTATACATAAAATATCAGTGGGTAATAACTATAGGACTTTTATTATGACCATTTAAATATAATAAACCGTATAAATATACTATTAGTTGACATACCAGAACAAGGGTGGCATTCACTTATAATTGAATATGGCTGATGCATCCAGCAGGTAGAATTATTTTCAGTGGGAAAAGTTTTATTTTTCATTCTCTGACTTCCAGAGAGTGTTTCGGCCAAATGGGACTCCAGTATGAGTACTGCTATTGTCAAGCTAAAAAAATTTATGTATTAAAATTCCAGTAATTTATGTGAAAATAACAAACGTATTAATTTACTTACACTCCTAAACATATTGTGCCTAAAAGCATATATCTTTTCGAACAAGTTTCAATCATTTCTTTGTCCTAATTATTTATCCACAACTTGATCTCAATACTCGATTTATTTTAAAACCGTGTTTCGTAAATCATTACTCTCTAGAACGAGAGGAAAACATTAAATTCTAATAATATTTGACTTATTTTCATGTGGATACTGTTAAAAAATATTTACAATCTTGTTTTGATTTTGAGCAGTGTTGCCGCTTAGGAAAAAAGAAAGTCACCAGACCTCAATGAAAATGTCCCTAGATATTAAGAAAAAAGTACTCAAAAAAATCCCTAGAAGTCGCTAAATATTTTAAAATCTTCAATTATAAATATGGTCTAAATAAAAGCAACTCTGTCATTTAAATTTGCGAATATTTCACTGTGACAAAACGAACAAAAAGCTTTAGTTGGATCAGTCATAACAGGTTTCAACCACATTTTAAACTCTTCTTGTTGTTCCCATTCTGGTCTATACTTTTGAGCGTATGCCTTCTTTTTTATAGGAATTTCCATATCCACAATATGATTTTGATAATAATGACGACAATACACACATAGACACTATGTAAAACCGATTTGTTCTGCGAAAAAGTAACAAATAATTTAGAAACCAGGCATTCCTTCCTTTGAATAAGCGGGATGATGAATGAATGAGAAAGAAATAGCTATATCTGTACATCTTTTGATAGAGTGAGATGCATAAAACCGATCGAACAAAAAATATCGAAAAGTCGCTAGATGTCGCTAAATTTATTTTTGTCGCTAGATGGAAAAAAAATGTCGCTAGACACATCCAAAATCCGCTAAATCTAGCGACAAAGTCGCTAAAACGGCAACACTGATTTTGAGTTCTTTTTTTTTTAGTTATGGCTACAATAACTCTAGCATCGACTTTGCCAGTATCAAAGTTACAAAAGTGACAGTGTAATAAAAATAAACAGTATATTAGAACGCGGGAACTTCGAAAGCTAACATAAGAATCCAGAGTACAACACAAAATATTATTATTGTTAGTTGTTATTAGGATACTTATAAGTAAATATTATTTTTAATTAAAAACTTACACAAAACAAAAATATTTTTAATATGGACAAGAGTTAACATGTTATTTACATTAATAAGGCCAGGAATATCTCTAGAAAGAAATTCATAAATAGCGATTATGATTTTTTGGCAATGGAAAAAAATGTGATCAATAGTATTCTCGTCAAGTCCACACTCACATAATAAATGGTCTGGTATCCTTTTAATTCTGGTCTTTTATCCGTACAGGGGCGGAGAAAGAATACTAACCTCTGTGACCGGGGTCGGCCTGTCGTAAAAGGCGACAAAAAAACCCACCCTAGCAACGTGGTAGGACCTCAAGCCCGTCTGGATGGCGACCACCTTTGGTCTTAAGTATGCCGCCATAATAACCTTGTGTTGTGTTGCGGCATTAGTGACCCAAGATCCTGTACTCTTATATAATAATTGTAGTGATGGTAATTGTGTCTATGGATGAATTATTGGCACTTAAAAAATCTCCAAAATTTCTCCCAATTTGATTTTTCCCCCCGTAGGTCCCCCCAAAGAATCTTTCTCCCCGAATTTCCCACCCAACGTCGAAAAAACCCCCGAATTTGCAGGGAATCCCCCCCATCTGGCAACGCTGCGCGCTCTACACTCCTGCCGAGACGTCTCGGCCAAATGTTTTGCCGAGATATGACGAGATAGAGCGGCCCTCCCATTCCCACTCACGCATTGTCCGTTCAGACCTCGTACAGGATGGACTTATTAGAAACGTCTACCGCTGTAGCTTTATGTGCCTACTGCAATTACATGTTAGCAAAAGAAAAAAAAGTCATAAAGCGTCGTTGGAATAGACGAAGATAAATTAATTATTATTTTAAATAATGAATTTTTCGCCTATGCATCCTGTATGTTGTCATAAGAGAATCTCTCTTAGTTTTCAATTATTTTATGGGAATGTTTAATATTCCACTAAGGTTCCAAGCATCGTGCTCTTTATTTCTGTCTTTATGCTCACGGTGCCTAGGATTCCATATAATGGGATAGCACTCGTAAGTATCTAAAAAGGTTAGCTCGAAATCGTGCGTCCATTTCGTAGGCATTTTGATAACAAAAACGACTTGCGCGCACTTCGTTTATTGCCGATGGAATAATCGAGACGGGAGTGTGGAAGGCTCTGTCTCGCGCAAACACAAAACTCTTTGATAGTACCGACATGAAACCGAGACTACACGAATATAGGCGAGACTTGCCGAATAGGGCCTCTACACTCCCCCGTATTCGGCTAGTCTCGTGTAGTTTTGCCGGGAATGAAGAGCGGGCTTTAGGTAATACATATAATTTAAAAAAATCTCTGGTCTGTCTGTTATTTTGCTTTGCTCTCTTTGGATTGAAAGGAAGCGCCGAAGCGCCATGTTTATTGAAAACGTAAACGGAAAAGAAAGTGATATTTTTCTAATTAAATTTTAGTGTTGAATATTCTAAGAGGAATGTGAATTATTATTGGTTTCTATACATACTTTAGATTTATTTGTGTTGATAAAATGGCTTTACCGTCGGAAATTCCAAGATCTTTTGGTTTATATGTGACCTACGTTGACGGAGAGGGTCATTTTTTGAAAATAAGTGGACAACTTGATCAACAGGCTTCACTTATGATCGAAAGTTTATTTGAAACTGCCCGTGAAAATCTGGAGAGTGGTCTAGGTGCCCCAACTTCTGCAGCCATACATGAAGGTATTATTTGTGCCGCCAAATACAAAGATGGGGTATATTACAGAGCTAAGATTATAAACACTACTAGATTGTCCAATGGACTTGTTGGAGTTCATTTTATAGACTATGGTAATAAAGACAATATATCACTGAGTGCTATTCGTTTACTTGACAAGTATGACCCTATGTTCCTGAAATTGAGAGGTCAAGCAACAGATTATTACCTCTCACGTGTGATGAATCCATCTGGCATCTGGGAGGAAAGACTTTTACTAAAACTCCAAAGTTTAATTTGTTACACAGAATATCCAGGGACTATTGATGCTCAGACACGCACCTTACCTTTTATATCTCTAGTTTTTAATGGAACTGATCTTTCTACTCATCTAGTCTCAATTCGATTGGGTATAGCCATACCACTGCCAAAACAAGAGGCACTGCTGCTCCAGATGTTAGGAGAAAATCCACCGAATGCAAATTGGCAGCCTAATTTCAACATGGAGTCGTCAGGATTCCCAGAACATGTGCCTTTTTTGAATAATCAAAATTTTCCTTTTAACCCAGCATCAGCAATGAGGCAACAAGCGGCCGTGCCATTCAATGGAAGTGTCCCACCACCTTCCTTAATTTATCAAAGGCTGCAAGCCAACAGAGTGTCTAGAAACCCGGTGAATTTAAAACCTGCAAGGCAACCTCAATTGGCAGCACCACCATTCCAGGAGTCAATGCCCCCAAGTACACCTCCTGTGATACATTCAGTGGGAGATCAGAAACCAAATAACTCTCTTTTAAAATCACCAAAAAAATCAATTACATACAAGAGTCGCTTACTGGAAGTGAATTCAGAACACCAAGTGTTTGTCTCTTATGCTGAAGAAGGTCCAGAGCTATTTGCTGTGCAGCTAGTGGCAGATGCCAACAAACTTCAGAATATGATGGATGAGATCAACAAGAGGCCTCACAGCAGCCTGAAGGAGCCACCAATGATTGGAACAGTCTGTTTGGGCCGCATGTCAGGAGACAGGGTCATCTGTAGAGCGATTGTCATGAATCTCTCAGGATCACAATGTAAACTGTTCTTTGTGGACTTTGGGGATACGGAAATGGTTTCATATTATGATATATTTGATATCCCCGAGGAGTTTGTTAAACCTAATGTATTTGCCATGAGGTTTTGTTTATCAGGAGTGAAGAAGTTAGAGAAGGGTCCACATTTGAATGAGACATTCAAGCAGCTGGCTTGCGGGAAAATGTTGAAGTTGAGGGTTGTTTCACCAGAAGGGCCTCCCTTGATTCAATATGGCGAGTTGTATTTGGATGATAAGAATCTATTTGAGTTAATAATGGCCAATATGAAGGATAAGTTGCAATTTAAATGGATCGAAATGCTGCCATTAGGGTCAAAGCAGTCAGTTCTGGTGTCTTATGTGGACAGTTGCGTCAAGTTCTATGTCCAGTTATCAGATAAGATTGATGAGTTGAACTCCGTTATGGACGCTGTGAGAGTTCACTGTGAGAAAACATCATCTCCCGGTGAGTTACCCGTTGGTGCACCATGCTGCGCAAGATTCCCGGATGATGAAAAATGGTACAGGGCAAGAGTGAGGTCTACTAACGGAGACAGAGTAGTAGTCGCCTATGTAGACTATGGCAATGAGCAGGAAATCAGAGTATCTGATTTGAGAACTATTAATCCTGAACTGATAAAGCTTCCTGCCCAAGCAATAAAATGTGCTTTAAAGGTGAGTTGCCCTTGAATCAACAATTTAATCAGTTAATTCAATTTATATTTTAATTACATACTGAATGCCAAATGTAATATGTATAATGAAATAGATATTTCATCACACTTGTAGCCCCCAATTAGGTTCCTGGTAGCTCTCTGGTATATTCTGAGATCAATTTAGAGGTTCAGAGTTCAAGCCCCACCGTAGCTCACCACTCGTACACATGCAGTTTTTCTTACCGAATGTGCACATTATAGCTGAATAGCTATGTATCAACAGTGAACGAAAGCATACCTAGATTTCTGGTACGTGTATGTATTCTGTCCATTTCCACTAGGAGCAAGCCCCTTGTATATCCCCCCAACAAACCAATTATCCTTATAAGTAACCACAAAGCCTGTAGGAGCAAATCCCAGAACATCCTGAGAAAATCATACATGGAATTGAATCCAAAATCTCAAGATGAGCACTTTGGAGTAGACAGTAGTACCACTTAGCCAGGCAATTGGTCTAAAATAGGAAACTTGATGAGCAATGCTGCTTGGTTTGTTTCTAAATTTGTGAGATTGTTGGCAGGCCTTGAACTTATAATTTGGATTTGGTTCCCATTCTGAAAACATTATTTGGTATTTATTTAATACAGTTTTGTTCCTAGTGTATTGAATCCTCTATTTTATTTAAATATAAAGCAAAAATAGCAACCAATACAATGTACAATATATAATATGTCAACAAAATTGGTCCAAAAAAAAATTATAAATGGAATATATTGTCCTGGTACATGCAATAGGTCCTATGTCAAAAAATTCCATTTTTACTTTTTTGCATGTAGGTATCAAAAACATGCTTCCATAACGTTTCCAAAAACTTATGTCAATCTACCTTATAATTATATACTTAATTTTAGTACAAAATTAATTAACACAAATCTTATATAGCTAACATAACAAAAAATAACAGTTTTTAGTCCTTCTTGTAAAGTGTTACCTGATTGGACATTCGACCTATTGCATGTACCGCAACAATATATTTGATATACTTTTATTTTAATTAGGGCTTTGAAAATAAACCAGTGGAAACAAAAACGTCAAACCAGTTGGAAATGTTAGCGTTGGAGAAGACCCTTATGGCTCACATAGTGGGAGTTTTGTCCAGTGACACAATGCTAGTCACATTGGTGGATGACACTGTGAGTCCACCACTTGATGTGGCAAGGAAGATGAATCAGCTATCCCAGCCAAGAAGTTCCCAAGAGGTAAGAATAGCATAGAAGAATAGGGTAGAATAGAATTGTTTTACATCATTATTAGTTGCTCCCAAAATACGGCTTTAGCGCCTAGGGTTACTGCTTTCATACTTTTCTTTTCCACGTTGCAGTTTTCAAAGTCTTTGGAACTTCTTTATTTCATACAACAATTATGTGATCATCTTATGTCTTAAGTGGTCTTATGAACTCGGAATTAATGGTACTATACCAAAAGGGTTATAAAAAACTACTATTGGATTACTTCAATCGCTAGTTTACAGACAGGAATGGGTGGATGTGGATAGCTTAGTTTTCTTTTTGGGTTTGGGTAGCAGGCAGCAGTTGTCGCCGTAAGAAAGTTACAGATGCAATCTTGGTCTTTGGTTTTGCATAAAGGTAAAATTTACTGAACCAATTTTTTAAATATTCATCATTGCAACCATCTAGAATCTAGGACATCTTAATTATGTTAAATTTTTATTTTTGATCTACAATTCTCCAGCTGCCAAGCCAAGCTACCTGTATTCTTGATATTATAGTCACCTAGTAAATTTTCACCTTGATGTGCACCACTTAGGCAGTTTTTCTCATCTACTCTACTTATTATTATGATAATGCCTTGTATCCGTGCAGGGGCAGAGAAAGAATACTGACCCCTGCGGCCGTGGTTGGCCTGTCGTATAAGTCGACAAAACAACCCACCCTAGTTATGTAGTAGGGCTCCAAGCCCGTCTGTATGGCGACCACCTTTGGTCTTAAGTATGCCGCTATATTAACTTTGTGTTGTTTTCCGGCATTAGTGATCTAATTTCCTGTACCCTTATGGGACAGCAGCGTGTTCGCGACACCACTGCCGTTGCAAACACACATAGGCGACGGTAACTATTAGGAGAAGTTTGAATGTAGCGCTAGTGATTGAGAAGCTGAAAAGTAATAGGTTAGCCTGGTATGGCCATTTAATGCGAAAAGAGGAGGGTCATGTAATAAAGGAGGATGCTAGAAATTGAAGTGGATGGATACAAGAGGAGGGGTAGACGAAAGAACAAACTCCTTGTGTTGAAAATTTCAGATGATAGCATGTCACTTCCTATTAGGCGAATTGTTTTTTTTTTATTGTGCAGTACAGTGTTACAACCTTTTCCCCCCTCTCATTTGAGCTTGTCAGTGTTTATATAAAATATTTGTTAAAAAAATAACTCTTTCCGTAACACAGGATTATTTTTATGTTTCTTTTACTCAACCAGGCAAGTCTTATTGAAGTACCAATCTAGAAAGACTTAAGTGATCTATTTATCAATCAAATTTTTATTTTTCACAATGATCTAGTAATACCGGGTAATAGTTGCTTAGCAACTCCGTAGGATCGTGCAGCCTTTGGCACCGTGTTCGAGAAGGCATCTCCTTGGATATACCGACCTCCAGTCAACCGCTTTACAGGGGAAATATGAGAGGGAGCCGTTAAGGCTATCATCATCGTCATCCTGTTTTAACATCCATTTCACCTGATCTGTGCGTTCGAACTCGCCTCCTAAGCTAGGTTAACGGGTGTGGATTTGTAGGCTCTGTATGGTACTCTGTCTACAAGCCATGATGGCTATCGATGGAGATTAATAGGAAATAATTGCCTCTCTTTAACTCTTCCTCTATCCTTAATAGGTCAAGGTGACAACTCCGATATGGAAAGACACGCCCGAGAGTTTCAGCTCGCCGGAGAGCAATTCGGACGACGGGCGCAAGAAAAACTTTAGAAGGGAGAAAAGTTTTAAAGACGACCGGAGACAAAAGGAGGGCGGCGAAGAGTTCTCGCCCAGGGGAGGCAGCTTCCGCGGAAGGTATCTATGAGTGTTCTATTTTTATTGCAGCATACGTCATAGATTATATTGATAAGGTAAATTATTGTCTGCCATATTTCTTATATTATCAGGATTTAATATCAAGTAAGTGTAAGCGAAATCATCATTAGAATTATTATAGCAGTTAATCCCCATCACTTCCAGTCCAAGGACAAAATAATATAAATATACTGTGTTTCACAGCGTCATCTAGTCCCAAACTAAGCAGCAGAGCGCTTGTGTTATGTGTACTAGACGACTGTTATACTACTTATTTACTTTTATTTTGTGAATATGTATTTTATGCATAAGGCATACCACATATATATGACACCCAGATTCGGGGCTCGGGTCGAACCCGTTCCGCTATGGTGGTCGCCAAGTTAAATTACTTTTTTATTTTTTATGGATGCAATTATCGTCAGACCCCTCTCACGAGAGCATAACTCGCCTTCTGCACGTACATCATCTAGCAAGTGATATTGAATTGACCCCTAAGATCTATTGATGACCGCACAGACAGGGAATATTGCCATTTAGTTATTTTTTTCTTTCTTTTATATATATGTAAATTAAGTTACTACAAAAATTATACTAAATAGATATTATCGTTTGGTTTCATATTGAAAACTGTGGTAGCTTCTTGATTTATAATTAAGGGAACTGTAATATTTTATATCGATACTAGCCGTTCACATCCGTTTAGCGAGGCGAATAACAGAAAAGTAAATAAAAAAAAAATATTTAATATTGAAATTATTTAACTTGAGAAAAGCTTAGGTTATTACTTAAATTTTATGTATATTAATATGATAATGTAAGGAAATGCTATTTATTAATAAAACCAAAAATTTATGTAAAATTAACTAAAGTTTACGAATTTCCAATTTATCCAAAAACAATTTCAAAATTATATTAAATTAAATTATTCCCTAATGTAGATTGTTTTTATAAAAAAAAACTATTTCATTGCAATAAAGTCGCAATTCGAATAGAGCTAGCGCTGTGGGTTAGAGTGAGAGCGGAGGAGCTTGCCTACCGCTGCCGTATGCGTTAGAGAAAAGGAAGCCAGACAGACTGGCGCCGTAACGCGTTACGTAACGAAGCGATTTACCCTCCCATAAGAAGTTATCACTTAAAAAATTAGAAAGAGTCAATGCAATCCAAAAAGCAATCGCGGTCCTTCCTATTATAGATAAATTATTATTTGAAAATGTTTAATATTTTTCTTCGTGCAGGGGCGGAGTAAGGATATTAACCCCTGCGGCCGGGGTTGGCCTGTCGAAGGCAACCAGGCGGTCTTAAATATGCCGCCATAATCATGTGTTGTGTTCCGGCATTGGTGACCCAGGTTCCTGCACCCCTATGGGACAGCAGCGTGTTCGCGTTAGCCTTTAGCGTCGCAAACATTCATAGGCGACGGTAACTGCTTACTTATTATTAATTGGGCCGTCGTTTCGGCCTGTCTGCTGTTCCTCTGCAATAAACAAAAATTTAAATGCGCGCACAAAATCCTTTAAATCGTTACTGTAATTAACTTTTGTAATACATTATTCGATTCCAACCTTGCGTTGCGAATCGTAATGAAACCGTAATTCGTGTGCCACTTACATGTATTTTAATACAGAATAGGCGCACGAGTGATTTAGTTTTATTATAATTACCGTTACTTAATTGGCTTATACATAATTTAATTTTCAGTTATTTCAAGGAATTGGAATTATTTGTGAATTTAATAAAATTTTTAGTTATATAAATGTTACGTCAAAGCTTTTAAATCTATACAAATAAATAAAATTGGAGGGTATGTTTGTAATATTAAAATAACCGCTTTTTACTAAGTGCATTCGGACGTATACACAGTACATATACCAAAACAACATTTTTTACAATTTTTGTCTGTCTGTCTGTTTGTTCCGGCTAATCTCTGAAATGGCTGCACCGATTTTGACGGGTCTTTCACTGGCAGATAGCTGATGTATCAAGAAGTAACTTAGGCTATATTTATTTTAGAAAATAAAAATAGTTTTTGTTAAAAATGATAAGTTTCGAAAATTTTATATTCCAATTTAAGTTGGCCTCAGATTTATATCAACAATCATATGAAATAGGGTTCAGCTTAGTTTGGACATTGTAGGTTTTATTTCTAATTTAAGTTGATTTATATCATCAATCATATTATGAAACTAGCTATGCCCGCGACTCTTATCCGCGTGGAATAGTGACTGGGCAGCATTTTTGGATATATCTTATGGTATATTTTGGATTACAAACCCTGTTAACCCGAACATATAAATAAATGAAATATGCAAACAGTCAGTGTTATCGAATGCAACTGTTACGCCATGTAAGTAGTTTTTGTTAAACATGATAAGTTTCGGAACTTTTAATTCCAATCTAAGTTGACCTCAGATTTATATCATCAATCATATGAAATAGGGTTCAGCTTAGGCTGGACTGTGTAGGTTAAATGTTCAATTTAAGTTAACCTCAGATTTATGTCATCAATCATATGAAATAAGGTTTTGCTTAGGCTGGACTTTGTAGGTTCGTACCTACGTATTCCGGAAGCGCATGGCGTAACAATTGCATTCGATAATACTGACTGTTTGCATATTTCATTTATATTTTAGGGTTTATAGGGTTTGTAATCCAAAATAAACCATAAGATATATCCAAAAAATTCTGCCCAAAGTCACTATTCCACGCGGACGGAGTCGCGGGCACAGCTAGTCTTAAATATATTTATATATCTATCCGTGCGGGGGCGGAGATAGAATACAGACCCCTGCGGCCGTGGTCGGCCTGTGGTAAAAGGCGACAAAACAACCCACCATAGCTACGTGGTAGGGCCCCAAGCACGTCTGGATGACGACGACCTTTGGTCTTAAGTATGCTGCCAGAATAACCTTGTGTTGTGTTCCGGCATTAGTGACCCAAGTTTTGTACCCTTATGCGACAGCAGCGTGTTCGCGATGCCACTGGCGTTGCAAACACCCATAGGCGACGGTAACTGCTAAATTCTAAGCGGGCCGTCAGCCTGTAATATATATATATACCTAGTCAGGTCATAAATTCTGTCACATGTTTAATGTAAAATAATTGTAACAAGTTTATTAATTATGTAACCATTCATATACCAAAATGAACTTAACAAAACATAGATTCTTATGACATTAAAGTTTATTCAAAATGACCTCCGTGATTTTGAATACAAGCCTTCAATCTGCGCGGCCAGTCGTCTATCGCAGCACGAACGAGGTCCATGTCAATATCGGCGGCTGCCTTAATCAAGAATGTCTTGAGTGACTCCAAATTGGGATGAGGCTTTGAGCACGCCTTTTTCTCCAAGTGTTGCCATATCTTGTAATCTAACGGATTCAAATCTGGACTGGAGGAGGGCCAGTCTTCGTGCCGGATGAAGTCGATTTCACGCGCCGCCAGCCAGTCTTGTGTGCTCTTCGCTCTATGAGCTGGCGCCGAATCTTGTTGGAATACCCAGTGCCTGTTATTAAACATGGTATGAGAAACAGGTTCCACAAGGTTCGTCAGCACTGTATTTTGATACACAACAGCATTCGTTTTTACACCTTTCTCACAAAAATGTACCTCTGTTAAGCCCCAATAAGAAACTCCCAACCATACCATGAGCGAGGATGGAAAATGACTTCGTTGGACACGCGGAAGACGGTTGCTCGCTTCTTCACTACTGTGTGCGTACACCTTATCATTTTGTTTGTTGTAGCTCTCTTCTACGGTAAACATTTTTTCATCCGAAAAAAGAATTTCCCGATATTTTTTTCCCGCGTACCGCTTCAACAAAGCGCGGCATCTCTTCAGTCTCAGGTCCATTAGACGAGCATTCAAACGATGTCCTGTTTTTCTTCGATATGCCCGAAGCCCTAAGTCTTCATTTAACACCCTTTTCACCGTGGTTCTGCTTAACCCCATATGAAGGGCCAACAGTTTCTGCTTACGTTTGGGATTTCTTTGAATTCGTGCCTTCACAGCTTTTATCACTGCTGGAGTCCTAACAGACCGAGGGCGACCACTTCTTGACCTGTCATCTACACTAGAGTCTTCATTGTATCGTTTGATGGTACGATAAACGAATCTTTTGGTAATATTCAAATTTTTCAGTATGTTAAAAATTTGAATTGGCGCGTAACCGCAACGATGCAATGCAATAACTGCAACACGGTCTTCTTTAAGCGTCCACTCCATATTTAAAAATGAGTAAAATTCTAAAAGTATACATTTTTATTTTCATGAACAATTGGAAATTCGAATGCAATAAACTTTTTTGTGGCCAGCATTCTAAAAGAAAAGTTTTTACTGTGTGACAATACTTATGACCTGACTAGGTATATATATATGTATATATATATATATATATATATATATATATATATATATATATATATATATATATATATATATATATATATATATATATATATATATATATATATATATATATATATATATATATACACACTTTTTTATCAGACGCTGGATAGGAATCGAACTTATGACCTCCGCAAGTGTACCAAAGTGCGTTAGCCGCTGCGCAACGGAGGTCGTCTTTATTTAAATGTATTTACAAAATAAAAATAAATAACAGTCGTCTAGTATCCATAACACAAGCGCTCTGGGGCTAGATGATACACTCTTTGGATCACTATACACCTATTCCCTGATTTACACGGTACATTGTTTTATACGATTCCGCTTTTACATGGTTTATACATTAACGAATTCAGAAAAAATGGCATATTATTTATATAGCGTATTCACATAGTACACTGATGGCAATGGCGGGGAATTCCCCGTAATGTGAGGGACAATTTAAGGAAATATGTACATGCTTATAAAATATGTTATATATGATGATTTTGCTTATATTTTGTACTTGAAATCCTCATAATATTAGAAGTAAATAAGTAGTATATCAGTTGTCTAATACCCAAGCGCTCTGCTACTTATTTCGGGACTAGATGGCGCTGGGCGCTTTGTAATTGTCACAGTGTATTTGTTAATATTGGCACAAGTAAGGTAACCCTCTACTATAGTTTGCAATACAACCGGAATTTATTATTTGGATGATGTTAATAATATGGTAAGTAGAGATTGCGCTCCGTTTATCCAAAATTAAAACAATCGTTTGTATGCATATTAGAAAAATTTACCGTAATCTGAGTCATTGTACATTTTCGAGTTAACATATTTTTAAAGTAAATGCCGAGATATACGACGGTCTCTTGAGGCACAATAGTGATGCTGGAGCACCGAGCCTGGTGATTTGATCGACAGTTTTTGTTTTCCCACAAAAAACACGGTGGATAATAATAGTGCCTCGAGTCACGGTGTCGACCTTCGGATTCGGGTCTTTGAACCCATACCAGCGTAGTTTGTCGACGACTGCATCATGTATAGGTGAAAATTAGTTTGTCAATGCTTGTGATGAGTGATTATGTGATTGTTACGGTGGTTTTCTTTTTCCTCGCAGAGATAATAAGGAGGGCTTCGATAGGTCGGCGCCCGCGAGACACAGCGAGAAGTTCACGCCGCGTCAGGAGCGCGGTGACAGGTTAGTTTCGTATATTTAAACTGTTGATAATATAAATCATATATATATTTATTAATTTTTGTTCTATACGTTTATAGAGTCAAATGTATTTCAGGTGAATGTTTTGAATATTTGACAAGACAAATTTTGAAATCGAAGTAACCTAGTTTATTTAACAGATGTCTAGTACTTGCGTTTGTTGTGCGATTTTGGCATAAAAAAGGTGATGTCACTGGTGTCAGTTTTGTTTAGTGAGATTGGTAAGGAATCATTTATTATGAACTGCTGTATTGTCAACAATTGGACCGTGTGAGGGAAGTAATCGCCCAGAAGCGGCCAGCTTCGGCCAACAGGAGAGGAATTGTGTTCCATCAGGACAATGAATCGACAGTGACTTGCCAGAAGCTCTAAGAGGTTCTTACAGTCCGGAACTGGCTCCAAGTGATAAGAGTGGATTGTGAAAATCGTCTGTTTCAGTGTTTTGGCAATAGGCTCGGGGGCTTTTACAGCCCCCGAGCATTTTAGAGGCATAATGGAATTATCGTCAAAATGGCATCGAGTTATTGAATAAAACTGCGCATATTTTTGATCTAAATCGGACCATTGTAACTATGCTAAATAAAATTTCAGGCAAAAATAATTGACTTTTTTCAATACAACTATTATTTTAATAATAGACGTACTCGAAATTAATGTTTTAACATTATTACCTAGACTTGGTCTCGACTTTTTTGTTTTTTTATAGGTTTCCCATTAATGTGCTGTGATTGTGTGTTAAAAATACGGAATCGCGTTAATTACATTCTTCGATGTCACTTCGATTAGTTGTACTCGCACGCTTTCACTTAGATCCGACGTAATTGCTTCAATTATACATTGTACTACATACGTTTTTCGATCGTCCCGTTCATTTTAAACTATTTATTGCACACACACTAGACTTTGGTCTAGCTCAGAAGCCAGGGAAAATTTTTGTATGCAGATTACTGTATATTATGTAAATAAACTTACTATTATTTCTACTTTTAATTTCTTAGTCGTATAAAACCAAAAATTCTATTTAATTAAATAATGTTTTTTTCTCCCTAGGACTTGTTGTTCAGGGCCTGATTTGAATCCTTCTTTATATTATATATTATTGTTTGTAAACGTCAAACAAATACACTACGTTTTTAGATTCACAAATTATATAGAAGAAAAAATTTTTTAGATCCTTAAAATGTTATAACGATTTTAAGGCCCTAATTGTCCCCAGCTCAGCATTAGTGAACAGCATTTACACTGCTCATCCTCCGCTCGGGCCACAGGTGGCATCACTATCTTACAGCCCAAACATATATTTAATGCCATGTCTTCTTCTTCCTCCTGCCCTTATCCCACGTTATATGGGGTCGGCACAACATGTTGTAATAGTTGTGGCTTAATTTTTACAACCGGCCGCCTTCCTGACGACAGATTTTTCCTTTTTAGGGAAAAATCTGTCGTCCTTTTTATTTAAATTATTTTTCTCGTTTCACATTGAAAGTAGGACACGAAATTTCGTTGTCAATCATCCAATATATCCTTGAGTAAACAACATCCGAGTGTCGGTTTGGGTGTGCAGGGTGACACTTTTGCCGGATCACCGACTTTTACGGGGTCCGTGCACAATTCACATTCGTTAACTAATGCTCTTGGTTCTGCATTCCGTTGCGCTTTAATGCAGACACAGGCAGCTTTTTTTTTTATTGCTGTAGAACAGCAGACAGGCTGACGGCCCGCTTAGAATTTAGAAGTTACCATCGCCTATGGGTGTTTGCAGTGGCATCGCGAACACGCTGCTGTCCCATAAGGGTACAGGAACTTGGGTCACTAATGCCGGAACACAACACAAGGTTATTATGGCGGCATACTTAAGACCGAAGGTGGTCGCCATCCAGACGGGCCTGAGGCCCTACCACGTAGCTAGGGTGGGTTGTTTTGTCGGCTTTTACGACAGGCCGACCCCGGCCGCAGAGGTTAGTATTCTTTCTCCGCCCCTGCACGGATAAAAAGCTTGCGCACAATGCGTCCATCTTGTTATATTTTGGTGATGGCTCACAGCAATCTTCCTCTTGGCAAGTTAGAGGCCTTGAAACTCGCAGCTTCTTTTCACAACAATACATAACCCTCGGAAAATATAGCACATAGGTGGACCTTTACAGCATGTTGTTGGACAAGGGGCCACTAACATCGGACATACTGCAAATTGCTCGCAGTCTTTAGGATAAAAGCACGCCATTTTTATTTAGATTTTACTTCTTTTTCTTTCGTAAATTTTATATCATAATAAATTTTCACTAGAATTTTAATAAATAAACTTAAAATTTATTGGCACAAAAATAATGTTGCTCTCTTTGCTCTTATGTGATTCACATTGTGTGAATCATGTCTCGAATATCAATGTGTGAATATCTTACTTCATGCAGGCGTGATGTAAGAATACTAACCCCTGCAGCCGGAGTCGGCCTGTCATGAAATGTGATAAAACAACCCTAGCCAGGTGGTAGGGCCCCAAGCCCGTCTGGATGGCTACCACATCTGGTGTATAAATATGCAGCCATAATAATCCTGCGTTGTGGGAACACAGACTATACGTGGACAGCAGCGTGTAACTGACTATTAATTGGGCCGTCGAAAACATTTAAATATCAGCTGATAATAGTGAATTTGTGGATGGAAAAATATTTGTCCTAAAATTGTATCATAAAAGCTTGTAATGAAAGACTCCCGTAAAATGTTTTGAACGAAAGTGATTTAGTTTAATGCTGTAACGTAAGGAACGCGCTGCACAATTGCACTCGTACTTTCACGTCAAGAGTAATCGTTAACACGCCCAATGTTCCGAATCAAATTCATGTAACAACCGTCTTGCTTTCAGTCACGAATTTAGAAATTTTATAAACTTCTTCATCCTAACAGTTGTTGCTGTGCGATGTCATAGAAGGTCCTGTTCAGGTCATGGACAGGTTCCATATAATAAATTTAATGATTTGTTAATTGATTCTGATTTTATATATATATATATATATATATATATATATATATATATATATATATATATATATATATATATATATATATATATAAATAAAATATGGCTGGCGGGCCATTTAGTAAGCATTATATACCGTCACCTATGGACGTCTGCGACGCCAGAGGCGCCGCTATCACGCTGTCGTCCGCATAGGCGAATGCAACCTGGGTCACTTATGCCGGAACCTAATCTAGACGGGCTTGCAGTCCTAACACCATTTTTTTTTGTCTCGGGGAAAAACCTCTCTTGACGGGTTCCCCCGGTCCAGGGGGACCGCGGAAGTGGGACTCCGGGGAAGATGTTCAACCATCCGACTACCCACTAAAAAACCCCGCTGTTCTCCTATCGCCTACGCCCGGGCCTACGGATATGTGGCCTGCCGATCTCGTGGCCCCGGCCGGCGCCGGCCCGCCCTTTGTCTCAAGGCGGGCCTCTTCTAAAGTGTTGGCGCCAGGGGGTCAGGGTTTCGTCCCCCCGGCGCTCTCCTGTATTGTAGGAGTTGAGAGGGGCCCTGGAACAGCACGCGGCCCTCTACCTCGCGGCAATAGTGCGGGCGGCGGATCCTCCCCCGAGGGACCGCCCGCAATCGCTTTCTACGGCAGCCGGAGGTCATTGCTCGCCCTCCGGTGCCGACGACGTGGCCTGCGTTGGCGGGAGCCAACGTGTAGTGCAGGGGAGTGTAGCCCTAACACCTAGCTAGGGTTGTATTATCACCATTTAACTCCCAATTTTCTGTATCTTCGAAGTTTATTTTTATATTTATCTCGCGATTGAACATGATTGTTACCAGGCGTGGTGGTTCGAAACCGTGGGAGAACAATGCCACGTCCCCGCCGCACGCGTCGAACGACGACGACTGGGCCGAGAACCCGTCTCACTCGGCTTACCAACAGCCGCCTAACAGGGGGCCGAGGGACGCTAACAGAGACAGGTATGATGAAATTACTTTTAGGTTACCTACTTTACGTGATAATATGGATAAAATTAATTTATATTATTTTTGGGAACAGATATATATATGTTGCAAGCTGGAGAGGTTAATTCACGTGAACTACTATACCGGCACGCTATGATGGCCGTTTTGCCGTTTGTCCACTCGTGAAGTTTTGTATTAATTAGTAATTACATTTGATGGAACAAATTGCTTTTCTTTATTGTCAATAGCGACGTGCAGTTATTGACAATAAAGAACAGCAATTTGCTCCTTCAAATGTAATTATTAATTAATACGAAACTTCACGAGTGGACAAACGGCAAAACGGCCATCATAGCGTGCCGGTAACATAGTTAATGTTTTATGGAAATACTAGCCGATCACGCCCGCTCCGCTGGGCGATTAACAGGCAAAATGAAATCGAAAAAAAATGAGAAAAACTTAATCTTTGTAAAAAATAATTTTTATTTTTTCAGTAAAAAGTATCCTATGATACTTTCTAATATCTCCAAGAATATGTGTACAAAGTTTCGTGATGATCGGTTATGTAGTTTTCGCGTGAAAGCGTAACAAATAAACTTACTTTCATATTTGTAATATTAAGTAAGTATGATGATAATTATATCCGTAACGAATTATTATTGAATCATGAAAATGTGAAATGAAATAAATAATTACTGCAACTCGATACGAATTCTTCAAACAACCTAGTGTATGACAGTGCACATGAAAATGATTTGACAGAAGAAAACCAAGGGCAGAGCACCAAGACAGGGGACAGAAGGGCTGGAGGGGAAAGGAGACGGGAGGGGTGGGCAAACGGCTGAGGCAGGCGGTGGAAGCGGCCTCGGAAAGCGCCCAACGGACTTCGGTCCAGGACCGATTGAAACGGTACAAGCACGATACCGTGTTATACACGTCACTGTCCGCAATTACACGCACGCGTTCATAGGGTTTCCTTTTGGTTTTATGTCAAACCTGATTTACACATTCGTCAAATGTAATTCCCCGGTGAAATTGTTGTCTATTACAATATTAAAATAAAACTGGGCGATTATTAGTTTTTTCCCCTTTTGTTTAGTGTTTTGAATATATAAATATACTAGGACAAATCATACAGCGCCATCTAGTTCCAAAGTAGCATAGCACTTGTGTTATGGGTACTAGACAACTGATATATTACTTAAATACTTTTTGAAGTGATAACTTCTTATGGGAGGGTAAAAACAGCTTCGTTACGTAACTCGTTATGGCGCCAGTCTGTCTGGCTTCCCTTTCTCTCACGCATACGGCAGCGGTAGGCAGGCTCCTCCTCTCTCACTCTAATCCACAGCACTAGATCTATTCGAATTGCGACTTTATTAAAATGAAATACAGTTGAGGTTTATTTTTTCTTTATAAAGAATCTACATTAGGGAATAATTTAATTTTGAAACAGGTTTTGGAAAAATTGAAAATTCGTTAACTTTAGTTTTTTTTTTAAATAAATATATATACATAAACATCCAGACGCGACACGGGAATCGAACCCGTGACATCCGCATGCGTGCCGAAGTGCGTTAGCCGGTTACGTCACGACGTCAAATTATATGAATTGTTATTAAATTTAAAGTGGAAAGATCAAAGTAAAGCGCTCTCAACACTTCAAGTGGCATATTGTAACCACTATTATTGATATCCGACATCATAAACAGGCGTACGTACGTTCATGTCACCAAAAATAATCATTTCGACTGATGGGTAATGTTGAAAATAAAATTATAGCCAAATAGAGATCATTCATCGTATGATTTGACGAGTGTGTAAATTAAATGTGAATGCTTGGTACTCAATATTAAGCTTGTTTTACAACATCCTAATACAAATTTCAGAAATGTGTCACTTTTCATGTTTATTACTTTGTTGTATGGAGGAATACGTTGTCACAGTGCTTCTGTGTTCATAAGTTTTTAGGTAATGCTATTTAATTTTATTCACATTAATTATATGCCGCTGATATGTAAGTTTCAATATAACGATGCTATTAAATAGGTACCTAATGTGCATAAGTGAACCATGGGTAGGCATGGGGGGGGGGGGGGTTGTATTATGTCTGTACCGTTTATGGGATATTAATGTCGATAAATTGTCGCCTTTCTTTTCAATGCGGGTTATCGAACACGTGGGCGGGCCTATTATCTGTAGCGGTTCGAAACATTGTAAACGTGTTTCGATTCCTCGATAAGGATTCGCTTGAGAGAATCCAGATTAGATCTTTTCTGTAAGAAAAGTATCAGAGTTAGTCAAAGAATAAGAGCAAAATAATTTGAAATCAAGAAAGCTGGTAAATATATTCAATTTGGCGATGGGTAAACAATTAGGAAAGTGCAGAATCTTGCTGATCTGTAATTTTTCACTAAATATCTGCAAATATTTTATTCCATTTGAATGAACACTTATTGTCACGTAAATGGAAATCATTAATATTTAGTACTATCAATAGTGTAGTATCAATTTTAATCTATTAAAAATTTTGGTTTGAAACTTATGAACACATGGGGTGATATAATTAAAGTTGAACGAACACCAATGCTTGGACACACTAATGTAACAAAAACTAATTAAATACGTTATTCTTTAATTGAACAAAGTATTGTTTCGTGTGTTGGTCACCTATGTAGGAGCTGCCGGAAATAAGATAAAACAGTAACGTGAAAAGCGACATATTACTTCTACCAGCTTGTAGGCAACAAAGAAAGACACTTCTCTTTTCTGGTTTGGGAGTTAAAATCTCAATGACCTCCGTAAAAATAAAAAAATCCCAATTTATTTATGCAATTAAATGTCACTTAAGGGTACCAAAGCAAATAAACGCGCGTCAGTTAACAAAGTATGATGAGATATTTCTCATTGTATAATATATTGTATTAATAATAATAAAAAGTTTTAGCGCGGTCATATTTAATTTATATGTTATATAATTTTGTTTCATACTACAAAACCGTTCCAAAACTTCATCTAAATTGTATTATACATTATTAAAAAGTAAACATTCTGTCTCGAATACACTTTGAATTAGTGCGCTGCACTTTCATTGCGGTAAAGATTTTTTTTTCACTATTTTACGTAATAGATATTACGAAATAGAGTGAAAAGATTTCAACATAGTTTGATATCTAAATTTCAAGTTGAGACGTTTCCTGTTTATAAATTATTATAAGTGTTATACTTAAATCCATGTTTAGGACTAAGTATAAATGAACATGATACAAATACAACACAATCGATTGTGATATTCTTTTGAAAATTTTAATAGTATATGCTAGGTGGATGACAACCACCTCTGGTCTGTAATTTTTTTTTTATTGCTGTAGGACAGCAGACATGCTAACTTGCGAACTGATCGCGAACACGCTGCTGACTCATAAGGGTACAGGAACTTGGGTCACCAATGCCGGAAGACAACACAAGGTTATTATAGCGGCATACTTAGGGGACATCCATTAATTACGTGAGCTCAGAATGGGGGGGGGGGTCTAATGAAATCTCACCAAATCTCATTTAAACCGAGGGGGGGATAATCAAAAATCTCACCTCACCTTCAAAAAATATAAAATATTACAGATATTTAAAAAAAATTTGAGTGTTTTTTTTTCCCGAAAAATAAATCTCATGGCTATTAAAATCATTTAGTTCGAAAAAAACATAAAAAAAGAAAAAAAGGTTCCGGGTATTTAAAAGAAAAGACAATAGTTTTTTTACTTTGAATTTTATTTAATTTAAATAAATTAACTATAGTATACCTGAACGGTTTATTATTTTCCGCAATAGTAAAAATAAATTTAGTTTAAAATATTTTTAGCGCCAATCTCACGTAAGGGTCACGTAAGGGGTGGGGGGGGGGTTCAGGCAACAGGGTACAGCTGTCAGCCTTTCATTTGTACACTTTTTTTTATAATTAACTTTATACTCTTTTGAAAAATTACACACTACTTGCCGATAACAAATATGTGTGATCGCAGGAATAGTGTCGTTTATCCGCTAAAGACCACATCCAAGCTTCTTTCGTGAATCTCGGCTTTTTACTGTTATCTAAAAGTAAAAAAAATTGGATAGTCTCTCTTGAGTGTGAGCTAGCGGAAGTCATTTGTCGCTTTTCCAACGTCTAATGAACAAGCCTAGATCGTAGGCAAAATATATCTTTTGCTATTAACTAAGTTATTTGAATGATATTTGCATTCCATTTAACCATACACAGCAGGCTTGTGAAACCTTTAGCTGTGAATATGCATTAGACATTATTATTGTGGATAAAGGCACCTGCACACATGCGCTTTATAACATAACATTAGGTTTATTTCTAAATCGCCACTAAACATCTGTTTGATTGAATTTTTTTCTCAATATTTCATTTTCACACTTTTGTAAGTAAAAAGTGAGTGTTAACTCACTTTTAAAATTGTATTCTATCTCTACTAAAAATCTGTACACATTTGGTTTTATTCTGTTGAATGTTATTTTAGCTTAAAAAGCGTTTGTGTTTGTAATGTGTATATTTTTAAAACCACCAATAATAAGCAATCATCAGGTCTGCAAGGTGATTTGCTTATGTTTCTTATTTTATTTTTTGATTCTTGTATATAAACATACCGTTATAAATTTGGGATGTTATAAAAATTTGTTGCTATGTAATTTTACTACTAAATCTGAATTATTGAATGCACTTGTTCCAACAATAAGTTATCTTTTCCATTTGGTGTCAGTCAAGGTTTCAAATCTGATAAGATTTTTTTTTATATATTTTCATAAACATGTTAAGACTTCACGTCCATCACTATGCATACATACATCTTATACTAAATTCAATTAGATATAATCCCCAGAACTTTTAGAATGCCCCTAGTAAATAAAAAACAGGCTCGCTTTTAACTAATTACTAAAAGCAAGTTTTTAATACAAGTAATAATATAGTCACTAGGGTGTTTCAAAATAAAATAATTTCTTTTCAAATTCACGTGAAATTCTCGGTTATTTATGCTAAAAATTCTGTCAAAATTTGAGCTTAATTTTAAAATTTTCTATTGATTTAACGGTGAAATAATAGTTTTTTTTTTTAATATTTATTTCGCCGGAATACTGTGTAAAACTTTTTCTACGCCGCTCGATATTGACAATAAATTATATTGACAAATAAATTAGAAAAATAAAATATTGCTTTATTTTGAAACACTCTAATATTAAATTAAAATTGTAATTTTTGCCTGTAATTATAAATTGCATTGAACTTCTCCGCGAGTGTATATTCTCCTTAATGTAATTACATGAATCACCGTTCTTTGATTTCTCGCACTATTTGCTTGCAGTAACGGTTGGTTTGGTTCGGCGTTTTGTATATCGCGTTCTCATTTTATAGATAATTTGATGTGTTTTCTGTTTATGTTTCCCTCATGTTTTCTGCTTTTTTTTCCATTACAAAAAAAATATACATCTAACTTTACTGTAACATTTGAGTGTTTTCTGACCATTGAGAAAAATACGATTTAAACTCGCCGCTGTCAATTGTATGTTTTCGTCTAACTGTAATTGTCTAGGGATTATTTTATTTTCATATAATTTCAAGGATTTTTTTTTCAAAGTATTAGATACGTAATAATCTGTCCTGACAGACATATAGAAATGAGCTATCTGATAAAGTAATCAAGTGATATCGTAAAATTCTATAATATCTCATGTTACATGTATAACATAATTTTAATACACATTTCTTTTTGTACTTATAAATTTTTTTGTGAAAATCATGCTTGGTGTGGTTTGTGTATTCGGTGTTAATAGATGCACCTTTATTTTGCTTTAATCACTGTTAATTTGCATCACATTGCTGTGCTTTTAAAAAATATGGGTTTGTCAAAGTCTTATTTTTATAGGGATTACAAATCAAATCATGAAGATCGTGAAGAGTGGAAGGAGGATTGGGGCAACAGGACCGGAGGGCGACCGGACAGGCCTGATAGAAGAGACAACCGCACTGATAACCGGGGGGATAGGCGCGATAATCGGAGCGAGAGGAGAGACAACAGGAAAGAGTGGAACGATAGACCTAAAAGCAACTTCAGCCCAAGAGATAGAGCTGAACGAGTTGAACGGCCAGACAGATCGGAACGGTCTTACGGCTCAGAGTGCGATAGATATTCGGAGAGGAGCAATAGGTCCCAAGACAACAGCCGCGCTGGACGCGCGCCCCCATACAAGCCGAGGAGCAAGTTCACGCAGGTGCAGTACAAGGAACTTCCGAACCCGATACCCCTTACGACACCGTTCTCAGAGCCGACAGTCGAGCCAGGCTCTCAGCACGAAGTGTCCGTTACCTGGATAATATCACCGGAGAGCTTCTACACTCAGATACTGTCGTTGCAAGCGAAGTTCCTTGAAATGATGCAAAACATACCCGAGCTGTACAAAGGTGTTAAGTCTTATACTGGAGAGGTGCCAGTGGGTGCGACGGTGCTGGCTCGATACCCGGTGGACGGGGTTTTGTATCGAGCAACTGTAGTCGCGGTGCAGCCGTTCTCCAAGTTCATAGTACGGTACGTCGACTTTGGCAACAAGCAGTTGGTCGATGCCAAAGATATATGGCAGGTGGATAATTCATTGATGGAGCTACCCAAAATGGCGGTGCACTGCTCGTTGATAGGAGTCATGCCAAAGGACGAGGCGTGGAAGGCGGACGCGGAAATCGACCTTTGCTTTAACGCGCCACGATATCAGTGCATCTTTCAGGAAAATGTCGACGGCCAGTACAAAGTCTCCTTATGGAATAACGGAGTCAGCGTCACGGACATGCTGGTTGAGAAACAGCTTGCCAAGTTGTCCGATCATCAGTCATCTGTCACGTTGAAAGGTAAAAAAAGAAAACGCATCATCATCATCTCGAAGTTACTCGGTTGCAAATAAAACATCATTTCGGTACTGATAGAGACTACTTGCGAACTTTTTTGTGTTCACGTCGCACACTTATAGTGATGAGTCTTGGTATATAACCGTATACGACATGGAGCCAGCAATTCTATCCTTGCAGGGGCGGAGAAAGAATACTAACGTCTACGGCCGGGGACGGCCGGTCGTAAAAGGCGACAAAACAACCCACCCTAGCTACGTGGTAGGGCCCCAAGACCGTCAGGATGGCGACCACCTTTGGTCTTAAGTATGTCGCCATAGTAACATTGTGTTGTGTTCCGGCATTAGTGACCCAAGTTCCTGTACCCTTATAGGACAGCAGCGTATTCGCGATGCTATTAATGTTGCAAACACCCATAGGCGACGGTAACTGCTAAATTCTAAGCGAGCCGTCAGCCTGTCTGCTGTCGTACAGCAATAAGAAAATTGGGTCTGCCCCTCCTGCCGCGGCTGGAGCCTCGAAGGTGGCATGGCTAAATATTTGATCCATTTCAAAGAATACAATAGCCGCAATAATTGTGTAGACCTATAGAAACAACCGGAATTCTAAAGTCACAAATGACTACCACATCATCTAGCTTACGCGGCTGGAGTACGAGAAATGTTCGAGTTATAGTGTTGTAGTAGTTATGGTGTTTGGTACTCCAAGGGGCTTGCTAACACACTGTAGTTCGCTCAGGAAAACTGGATACATTAATGCCAGAACAAAACACAAGGTTATTATGGCGGCACATTTAGACTGGGGTTGCGCCATCCAGACGGGCTTAAAGCCCTACCACCTAGGTTGTGTTTTCGCCTTTTACGACTTGCCGCAAGGGGTCAGTATTAGTAGCGGATAAATTGCAGGAGTGTCGCCTTCGCTGGTATGGCCACGTTTTACGGCAACCGGCTACTTATGTGGGGAACAAACAAAGATCGTGCGAAGTGGAGAAGATGTGCCGGGGGCCGAAGCGAGACTTTGGGCCACAACCGGGATTCATCGCTAATATGATGATGATGATGATGATGTAGGGGATCAGTATTCTTACTCCGTTCTTGCACGAAGAAGAATCTGCAATTATTCGCTTATATTCGGCCTCAGTTGTGTGCATAGATCTCAAATTTGCTGTCTCAAGATCTCAAATACTTTTATATTTTAGATGAAGCAATAGATCTGACGATAATCGTCGGCCAGCAGATATTGTGTCGCGTGACACACGTGGAGTCGTTTGAGAAATTCTACGTTCAGCTAGATTTGGAGAAATCTGCATTAGTCGAAAAGGCCATTGCTAATTTCGACACATCCAACGTAAGTCAATGTCTTCAATTTCAGAAACTTCATCCAAGTCATTTTATTTTTTAAAAGTACATTATTAGGATATTGATTTTTTTGAAATTTAATAAAAATGCCCTTAGAGTAAAAATATATGAAATGCGCGAATAAGAGGCAATCTATATCACAATGGTTCGCAAGCAAGAAGATGTAGGTTTTCACTGTGTTATGCACGTCAGGTTATTCTCTCTAAAAATATACTACACCTGATTGACACAAAATGTTTTATTTTTATTTATATGAGCGAATAACGTTTATCGGGTCAGCAAATTGTGTAATTGCCATATACTGACGGTAAAAATGTCCGTCTAGGAATAGATACATACAGGGTGACTTTGACAAACCCGTCCAAATTTTTTTTACGCATTAAACATCATTTAAGAAACCTATTTTTGCAAAAAAAAATTGTATGTCAAATTTTCACCATAAAATATTTCATATAGGATAATTAATTCAATCGTACAGAATAAGCATATGGTGCAAACAGCGAACGTTAACCTGTTATTACCTGTCTCTGTCACACCCGCGTAAATGAGTAGTGCGTATTCGCTCGCCCGGTTCAATGCCGCCGTCCTCGGCCTTTTACTAGGTCAGATGGCGAGGTCATTCACACTCTATCGCCGTATTATGTAAATTGCGAGTTCTTTGAATGACTTTGTGATGCTGATTACTCAACATTTTTGTACTATGTGATACAAAACTAAAATACATGTTTCTCATAACTTTTACAAAAGATTCTTCTGTGTGAATTTGGACGGGTTTGTCAAAGTCACCCTGTATATACTACGAGAATACCAATATCTAATTAAAAGTTTCTTATTAACTGAAGCACAATTAGTTACAAGAGCCCATATAGAATAGTAGAATAGTTTGCAACCTCAATAGCATATTCTAATGTGCCGATCGTGAAAGAATAAAAGGACTACTTTTAGTACTGCATTCCGCATTTAAATCGTACATTTCAGTTGACCCCCCTGATTGCGGATAATCTCATCGACGGCATCCATTGCACCGTGAAACACAATGATAAGATATACCGTGCTATATTGGAAGATGTTTCCGATCCGGCCAACATTACTGCTGTGTTGCCAGATTTCGGATACTCGATCACCACTTCCTTAGAACACGTGAGTTGTGTTTTTTTTTATTTGTTTGTAGAAAATATTATTTTCTTATAGAAATAATGAACCTGTTTTTTTAAAATGTTTAATATTAAATATATGGTGACAATTCACACTGCGCCATCTAGTCGAAATTATAATCAACTTATTTGACTGATCAATTTTACTATTTGATCGGCTTTTTGTCCCTTATTAATTTAAAATAACTTAAACCACGATGAGTCCTTATTTGTTCTGTTAATTTTAGTTTAGTTTTAATCTTTAATTCCCAGCAGGCAAGTCTACTTACTATATTTAGGTGTATGTATGTAATGCGTCAATGTTCTGGGAACATTTTCACCAAACGACGATGGTTTGGGTTTTTATTTATCTCTCCTGTTATTTATAATAATTATTAAAAATTATTATTTTTCCTTAAATTTATATTTTATCAAGAGAATTAATAATAATAGAGCAGACATTAAAAATATATTGTATTTGAACGTTTTAGCTCATGATCCTACCGAACGAGCTGAGCGTGTATTACTACCAGTCACTGCAATGCTGCCTCAACAACTACACGCCAGAGTCGAAGACATTGATGTCCGTCGAAGAGTTGAAGTCACGCTTGACTGGCAATAAGTTTATTATATACATCAACAATGTCGAGGAAATTCGGTACGTAATTTTTCAAATAATTTTTAATTTTTAATTTGCAATTAGTATATTTTTTGAAGGTACTCTAAAATATATGTAAATTATTCAAAACTTAAAAATATCTCATATTGACTCTTTATTTTGGAAATGTTATATTTTCCTTGTAATATATTTTTACTTATTCCGTATGCATTTTATGTTTCTACTTTAGAATATACACAGCTATGAAGTTTATTCTAAGTACTATCGTATTAATTTAACTGTGGGTCTTCTTGCAACGCTTCTCTTAACACTCTTCTATAACTTTTTCAATCCAAAAAAATCTATCTATATTATTATTAATGTTTTTCAGCTTGGTATCAACATTATATGATAGCGTAACAGGTAAAAAGGTGGCTATATTTGAACCCGATGAAGGAGCCTACGATGAAGTGGTTCAACTGTGCACGAGATCAGTCTTCAATTATAGTTTTGGATTGGCATATATCGCACATGTAGAGAATCTTAACGAGATCTACCTTCAAAAGTCATCGGATGGGGATAGAATAGCTGAACTTTTGGATGAAATGTACAAATTTTATGAAGAAGGTAGGTAGTTCATATTTTGTATATCAACTTGTTTAATTTATTTACTATATGTGCCACTTAAAAGTGAATTTAATTCAATGACTTCAAATTTTATAGTCTGATCTTTTCTCATTTATTATTTTCTATTTAGGATCTTCGGAACCACTAACAACATTTGAAGTGGACAGTTTATGTGCTGCTAAATCATCAGACAGCAACTGGTACAGAGCAACAATCATCACTGTCGAAGAAACTCAAGTTAAAGTTCAATTTCCTGATTATGGCAACACCGAAACAATCCCTAAAGAATCCCTTAAAAAATTAGATACTAAGTTTTATGAACCTTGCGCTTTAGCCCTCGTTGCTAGTCTAAGTCTAGTCGCTTTACAGGATAATGCTATCTCAAAATTGATAGAATGGACTACTGAGAAAGAAGTTCAAGTTACATTGGCCTTTGGTACTGATGAATGGTTAGCCAGCCTTCATTTGGATGGCGTTGATTTAGCTATGAAATTGGTCAACGAAAAGTTAGCCACGCCACAATTAATTTCCAACGAAGAACAACAACACGAAAAGGCAGAAACTCCCGTAGAAGAACCAATTTCATTACCCGAAGGTTGCACTCAAGTGTACATAAGCCACATTGACACCCCTGGCCACTTCTGGCTGCAAATGTTGGACAAAGTAGAGAAAATAGAAGCGATCCAAGCGGAACTTCAGACGAATGCAAACTTTTATCCTGATATTGAAAATCGTGAAATGGGCACTTGGTGTGCTGCTAAATACTTAGCCGACGATCAGTGGTACCGTGCAGAAATTTTGGACTCCGATTCCGATATCACGACCGTCCGCTTCATTGATTACGGCAACACCGATGTTTTAGATAACCAGCCAGGTCTCATTAAAGAGTTGCCCGAACACATGAAGCAAATTGAACGATTCGCAATAAAATCTAGTGTGAATGCAGTGCCAACTGGCACGGGACAGTGGTCGGAACCAGCTTCTGATTACTTCACGCAACTTGTTGGAGATTTATCTGCACCAGTTGATGTCCTTATCGTCCTCAAGGATGTGACAACTTACGTCGATATTTTCGTCAATGGACAAAATCTGACGGATAAATTAGTTACAGAGGGTCATGCCGCAAGATCTGAGGAAGCGGAGTGCGGAGATCTCCCATCATGTTTTGCAAGTCACGTTAATTCACCATCAGAGTTCTGGATCCAACTTGAAACGGCTGCACCTGAACTTCAAGCAATGGAAGCTGCTATGATCGATGCCGAAAACTTCCCTGTACTGGAAGAAAAGGAAGAAGGTGTAATTTGTGCTGCTAAGTATCCTGAAGATGACGCCTGGTATAGAGCGCAAGTTATTGTGGATGGTTCGGAAGGCACTGAAGTCCTCTTCATGGATTACGGTAATGCCTCGATCGCTAATGAGCTACGCAATCTGCCCGATGAGTTGAAAGTGAAACCAGCGTTGTCACGAAAATGTGCCCTACAAAAGCCAAGAGACGTGAAATCATGGTCACGTAAATCCGAAATCAAATTCAATGAATTAGCCGCTGAAGGTGCCACCATTTTTAAAGTGCAGTTCATCGCGTCGGGTGACATTTCGATCGTTGATCTGTATCTTGATGGCAAGTCCGTCACTGAAGAACTTGTCGGTCTTTGCGAGGAAGTACCGATAAGTGGGCGACCGACTCCTGTTGGACAAGACCTACGCAACAATGGCAAAATTTGTTTCGTAAATTCAGTGGAAGAATTTTATGTCCAACTTGAAGATTCTGATAATGAACTAGATAAGGTTCTAGACCGAATGGCCGGCGCGCCTGAATTCGAACCAATTACAGAACTCAAAGTAGGATCTTTATGTGCAGCCCTATGGTGCGATGATGAGCAATGGTACAGAGCAAAAGTATTAGAATTTTGCGATGTGGGATATCATGTACAGTTTATTGATTATGGAAATAAAGCTAAATGTGAAGAATTTAGACAACTTCCTGAAGATTTGATCCATATAGAGCCACTGGCTAAATGTTGTCGATTGGCTGGATTCCCACTAGACATTGATATGCAAAAAAATGGTAGGAACAAATTAGATGATTATGCTGCGGAAGTTACTAATTTTGAAATCGAGTTTTTGGATACTACTAAAGAACCAATTCTAGTCAAGATGTTTGTTGATGGAAAGGATATAGTGTCGATTATTACTTCAGAAAATGTAAATACCATCACGGAAAACAAAAGCAGTGAAAATTTTGAACCTGAAATATCTAACGGTACTATCCACAAGTCTGAATCAGTTGAAGAAATTACTAATAATTCATTACAAGATTTAGAAACCAGTAAAAGTAATCTCATAATAAATGATTCAATTGCAAATAATAATGTTGAACATAGTTTAGAAGAAAATGTAGAAAATAATGAAATTGAAGAAAAATTAAGCGAAAATAAATCGAAACAATCAGAAATAACAGCTGCTACGGAAAATGTAGGAGATGATTTAATAGCATCTCAGAAAGAGGAACTTGATGAGAGTTTTGAAAGTAACCACACAGTTATAGAGAATAAATCTTTTGATTCTAAAGATAATTTAAGTGACGCTTCATTAGATGAAGGCATCAAGGAAGATGTACCAATGTCGCCTGATCAAAATATTTCTTCAGATACTTTTGAATACTCGAATGAGACTGAAGGATCTCCTAAACTAGAAGAATCGAAAGATAACATTACTGACACAGAATTTACTAGTTGTAGCGAACAAGACAAAGTTAAAGGATTCGAATTAGATGAAGAGTCACAAGAGAATCGTACACATGAAAAAGATACTCAAAAGAAAGAGGCAGAATCGAAAGAGAAAGATGATGATAAACTTGTAAAAGAGACAAATGCAAAACAAATTCAAGAGACAGAATCTGAAGACAAATCGATACAAGAGAAAAGTGTAGAAGAAAATATGGCAGAGCCAGAATCGCTAGTATCACAAGAGAAGATTGAAGAAGTAGAGTCACCAATAGATACTTCTAAAACTGAGTGCCCAATAATAACAGAAGATTTCCCCAAGAAACAAGAAGTAAATGAAGTAAATTCAAAAGAGGAAATTGTAAATAAAACTGAATAACTTTTTAAGAAAATTTTACCATTTGTATAATAAATCACATTTAAAAAGCACAGTTTGTTAAAATACGTATATAGGCGGGTTCAATAGTGAGTGGCCCTTATCCCAGCTATGTGTGGTCGGCACAAAATTTCCTCTCCTTCCATCGCCCTCTAATAGTCGTCCTCTAAACATTCACACCATTTTTGCCATATCATCTTTTACATCATTTTGTCCGTGCAGGGCCGGAGAAAGAATACTGACCTCTGCGGCCGAGGTCGGCCTGTCGTAAATGGCGACAAAACAACCCACCCATAGCTACGTGGTAGGGCCCCAAGCCCGTCTGAATGGCGACCACCTTTGGTCTTAAGTATGCCCAAGTTCCTGTACCGTTATGGGACAGCGTTGCAAACACTCATAGGCGACGGTAACTGCTAAATCCTAAGCGGGCCGTCAGCTTGTCTGCTGTCCTACAGCAATAAAAAAAATATGTATGTGTATCCATCTCTGTAATTTCTAAGCATTCTCCTTGTCATATGGCATTCATCTCTTCCCATTTTATGGCCATAATTACAATATAGAAAGGTTTTTTAAAATTTACTTTTATAATATATATTAAATTAATTTAAATAATTTTTAAGTACATAATATTATTGTTTATTTTATGAATATACTATATAATGTTATTTATAACTTAACAAGTAAATCGAGTTCACTGAACATATTAGAGAAAATGTTTCGGGTCCGACTATTTAGACTGTCCGTAGTATTGAGTTGATGGGTTTTTTTTATAGTTTAATGTTATTTTTTTTAGTTTAAACGACTGATAGGAAAGCTAATTGTTTGCTTGCTACATTAATTGAATATAATCCGGTTATTCGTTGGTAATTTATTAATAACCGT
This sequence comes from Malacosoma neustria, assembly GCA_963693495.1. Lineage (NCBI taxonomy): Eukaryota > Metazoa > Arthropoda > Insecta > Lepidoptera > Lasiocampidae > Malacosoma > Malacosoma neustria. The sequence goes on from OY856381.1 coordinate 16,663,244, forward strand.
GCATAAAAATATTTTATAAATTGTTAGCGTTTTTCTTTTTGTCACGTAATTAGGTTAGGAAATTGCGAAGGAGGGGAACTGAAAATAATGTTAAATTTCTCAGTGGTAACAAGTAATTGTTAAAAGAAACGTACTTGCTTACTATATGTGGAACTCTGGGCTTACCCGCTAAACCCCAGCTGTTCTATCGCTTGGGTCAGACAACTGGTATGTCGATCCTGTGGCCCAGGTTGTCGCCGGCGCACTCCTTGTGTCAGAGCAGGCCTCTTTCATGTCTTGCGCGTGGTAAGGTTTTCGACACCTTCCGGCGTTCTGCTATTCTACACGCTGGATATTGTTTTTGGCTAATACTAATAATTTTCCACTATGTTACTATGTAAATTTGTGTTCAATGCGTGAAATATTTTTTATTTTCACTTACTTATATTTAACTTCCACTTCTACGTAATGTGTTAGGTGAAAAATCACTCTTCAAATTAGTTTTGTTCAAATTATACCAGGAATGATATTTATCAACAAAACCAAGCATCATAAGTTAGCGTCTCCATCCCTTTAAAATACTCCATTTTGTTTTTATATGTATATATACATACTTACAATGTAAACTCTATATAACGACATTTAACGGACTGGGCATATATCGGTGTGACAGAAAGCGATCGTTAAATGAAGAGAAATAAAAGTACCTGTACAGAAAACATGGTTAACCAACCAGTCAAGTAATTTCGACGTTTTAAGGAGTTGTCGTTATATCTAGTGACGTTATAAAGAGTTTACACTGTATAATAAGTCTGGGTTATGAATATTAGGAATTGGAGTTTTTTGAGCTCGTTGCTCTTGATAATGAGTGCCTCAGAATATGTTATTTGTTTATTAGAAAATAAAGCTATGTAAAATGCACTTTTGGAGTTTTATTTTCAATACAGGTAAAACACTTTTTGACTGTGTAATGGGCGTGTATCCACGTCTCGTCGATATAAATCACTTGTTTTTTGTCAGCGCCAAGTAAGTCATTTTGTCTCATGCGACGTAAATATTTAGCCCTCTAAGCTTGAAGATTTAATAATATTTTTATTACATATATAATTTATTTAATAACGTTGCTAACGGTACTTACGTCACCAACATGGCCGCCAGCCGCATTACCAATTTGTGTGGCTTATAGTTGTATAGTATCGACGTTTTCCGATCATCATTGGACGAAAAGTAGTTCCTGTGAACCCTCAAGGGCGCCATCTAGTTTCAAAGTAAGCAAAGCGCTTGTGTAATGGGTATAATGTTAGTTTTTATGTATAGTTATAATATTAGAAGAATAAAGAATGAATTGTAATTGTAAACATCAAAACGGCCCAAAAAAAAAATTGATAACACATTGAATATAATAAATATCGTTGCCAATTAAAACCACAAATGATGTGCATTACAGACGCCAACTTTTTAATGTACACATTTAATATTCATGCCCTGGCTATAGGCAGATTTATTTTTTCTGCTAACCTGAAATATCAAAGAAAGGCCCGACAGAAGTAATATTCGACAGAAATATTCTGCATTACTTCATCATTCATTGTTTGGAAAAGAGTGTAAAACACTTATCTATATTTTGTGACTGCGGGAGCCCAAAATAAATTTCCATCCGTGCAGGGGCGGAGAAAGAATACTAACCTCTACAGCTGGGGTCGGCCTGTCGTAAAAGCCAACAAAACAACCCACCCTAGCTACGTGGTAGGGTCTCAAGCCCGTCTGGATGGCGACCACCTTTGGTCTTATGTATGTCGCCATAACCTTGTGTTGTGTTCCAGCATTAGTGACCAAAGTTCCTGTATCCTTATGGGACAACAGCGTGTTCGCGATGCCACTGTAGGCGACGGTAACTGCTAAATTCTAAGCGGGCCGTCAGCCTGTCTGCTGTCCTACAGCAATAAAAAAAATTACAATATGATTAAATTTGCATATTTTCTCATGCACCAGAGCAAGTTACTTGACAGTTTGTCTTTGTTGTGTTTGTTTAAAAATTGTCTTGTAATAATGAATGTCAATGTGATGCGAAAACCAGGAATGTTAATGACATAGATTGTTTATGCTAAGGAGTATAGTTACAAGTTTCAGACTTTTTGCAATAATTACTAAAATATAAAACTAGAGTATATTTTTTAAGTAACATTATAGAATATGTTTATATAGTAATGACTTGTTTCAATATTTGTACAAGAGAACATAAAATGAAAGAAATACAGACTGAAAATATAAAAAAATTATTTTCTCTTATTTTTGATTTTTTGACAATCATTGTTTTTCCCGTGGAGTTTTCAAATATGGTCGCACTCTGCTAATAAACTTATTATACTATAGAGAAAAGTCGTTTTTATTGCTTCCACTGCGTGCCTCCTTCTTCACCTTAACATATGGCATCATTTTTAGCAAGTTTTGTTTAAAATCAAAATTTTACCAGTCTTTAAAAAGGTCTATGGGCTTTGAAAAAAACTTAATGCTTTAAAACTTGACTTAATGTTAGTCTAAAAGCCTTTAGTAACTAGATACTAGCTTGGTTAAGAACTAGCTAGAAAAAGTATACTTTTTCAAGCTCTAGCTTTACATATTATTTATCACATGGAACCCACGTCTTTCTCATCCGCGCAGGGGCGGAGAAAGATTACTGACCTCTGCGGCCAGGTCGGCCTGTCGTAAAAGGCGACAATACAACCCTAGCTACGTGGTAGGGCCCCAAGCCCGTCTGGATGGCAACCACCTTTTGTCTTAGGTATGCTGCCATAATGATTGTATTGTGTTCCGACATTAGTGACTCTGTGTGAATTTCCTGTAACCCTTATGGGACAGCAGCGTCTTCGCGGCGCCCCTAGCGTCGCAAACATCCATAGGTGACGGTAACTACTTACTGTTGTCTCCTCAGTAATTAAAAATATATTTATTATATTACGAAAGCCATTACACGGCGACCTCCGTGGTCATACTGCTAACGCATGTCGCAATGCCTTTGGAGGTGACGGGTTCGGTTCCCTTCGCGAATCTTGGTGTTTATGTAATTTCGTTTCTTAGTTTTTTATAATTTTTAACTTAGAAAATAACTTTACCAGCTAGCTACACGGTTTTGTATGAAGTATACGTGTAAAGAAACGTTTTGAAAAGCTAAGCTGTTTCCAGTCTGTGCGTAGTATGGCCAATATTTTTATTTAATTAAATATTTTTAACGGTGATTTTGTTCCCTACAGGGGGTTGTTATAAGCTTTTATTGTAATAGTTGATGTTCCAAGCCTCTTGACATTGCAGTGTTATGAGAAAATAAATACGCAGTATATCTAATAAAATTTTATTACAAAATAAAACTAGTTGACACATAAAATATTTACAAAAGATATTCCACACAAAAAGATCCGGATCGTTGTGGTTTAATCAAATAAATACAATCGCATGCCAAATCATTTTTACATTTCAACACAGAATCGTTAAAATCGATTTTGTTTGGGCAATTTTTTATTCCCATAACCCTTAGGCATTTAGGACCTAAAACTATTTATTGTTTTATTCAAAAAAATTATGTATTTGTTTATGTATATGTATTTATTTACAAAAGTATATATATATTCGTTATTTAGTACCCATAATACAAGTGCTACGCTACTTAGTTTGAGGCTAGATGGCGTTGTGAATTGTCCCAATATATATAAATAAAAAAAATTAAAACAATTTTATTATTATAAGAAAAAATATTTTCTATACATAAATAACAGGACAATGAAAATAAAAAACCGCAACTCCGAGTTCCAAAGAAATGGTAATCGAATTTCCGAAATCTCAAAATCAAAGTAACAGCACTTGTGTTATGGGTACTAAATAACGAATACTTTTGTAAATAAATACATATAAACACTCCAGATGCAAGACGGGAATCAAACCCGTGACCGCTGTAAGCGCACAGACAGAAGTGCATTAGCCGTTAGGCCACGGATGTTGTTAATTACTATATCAGATTACCTCCAATTAATAAAAAAAAATTAATAGAAAGCTTATATAAAACTAACTTTAAATTTGGTATTTTTTAATTATCAAAGAAAATTTTGATTTTTAATAAAAGGGATAAATTAATATTATATATGTATTAAAACTTAGAAATAATTGATATAATAATTAAAATGATACAAATAAAATACAATAGAATCCGTTTATTATGACTCCGTGCATATTGACCAACCGCATAATATGAAGTAATTACATATCGAAGTTTGGTTTTCAAAACACTTCATAACAAAGTCGGATATAATGTATCCGCTTAATGACATGGCGCTTATAATGACATGTGGCTTATAATAAATTATGTTCGGTAATAGTGACCGACATGATTCCTAACACGTTCGGCAGTTCGAGAGGTTCGTGGCACATAGTAATAGAATTAAGTTATACAAGAAGGAAAAAACAAAAGCATGTAAACATTATGTATATCTTATATAAAAAATTTCAAATTATACATATAATGAACAATTTTTACATATTTTGATTTTAACGTTGTGTAATAATTGCCGTTTCTCTATTAAAATAAATATATACATATATACCTAACAAAAATAAAAGGTTTACTTTGTACAAAATGTTTTGTATGACGTGTGTGTTTATTTCTCTTAAATGTCATTATAAATGGACCCCAATGTACTTCAATCATGCAAGGTGAAAGGCTAATTGTTTTAAGCGACATTTTGCGGGATATTAAGTTATATCCCCCAAAAATTATACAGGGTGACTTTGACAAACCCGTCCAAATTTTTTTTACGCACTAAACATCATTGAAGGAACCCATTTTTGCAAAAAAAATTGTATGTTGAATTTTCACCATAAATTATTTTATATAGGATTATTAATTCAATCGTACAGAATAATCATATTTATGGTGCAAACAGCGTCGTTAACCTGTTATTACCTGTCTCTGTCACACCCGCGTAAATGAGTAGTGCGTATTCGCTCGCCCGGTTCAATGCCGCCGTCCTCGGCCTTTTACTAGGTCAGATGGAGAGGTCATTGCACTCTCGCGCCGTATTACGTAAATTGCGAGTTCTTTGAATGACTTTGTGATGCTGATTACTCAACATTTTTGTACTATGTGATACAAAACTAAAATACATGTTTCTCATAACTTTTACTAAAGATTCTTCTGTGTGAATTTGGACGGGTTTGTCAAAGTCACCCTGTATATTATATACAAATTCGGAATCAGTTATTATTTCTGCAAACCTTTAGATTGCCTTGTGTAAAGTATATAAAATGTCGCTTAAAATATTTAGCCTTTCACCCCCTCGATATAATGTATTTATTAGGCATGGAACATTGCACATTAGCATGTGAAATTTCATATGAAATGCAATTTCATACATCGCATCTGCTACCTCTCTTCATTTGGTCTGTGAAATGTCACACGTAATGAAATCGCGAGAGCGAGCGAGTATGGACGAATGAGCGGGTGTGATAGAAAGAATAAACTATATTTTGCTGATTCGTCGCCCTTAAGTGTACAGCTGTGAAGAGCGTAGCGCCATCGGTGCTCCGTTTAAGTACTATATGGGTGAACCTTGAATATCTTAAGAGAGTTTAAATTAAGGTCTGTAAAGTATTATTTTCCTTGGAATAATCTCAAAATCACTTGTTTAGGAAATGAAATGAAATTTCATTGTTATCGCAGGTCACAGTCACAGGTCTCACTCAGGTCAGTCATTCGATTCGAAAGTAGCATGTGACTTCTTGTGAGTTTGTGATTTAATGTAAAACCTGAACTAATTTAAAGTGCCTATTTGACTTTAATAGATAAATCATATTTATCAATACAGACTTTATTTTAATTTTTACATTGTCAGTCCCAAGCCTGTAAAAGTATGGGGGAAAGTTCATTGCTTGAAAATAAATGCATTTATTTAATGTACTTAGTTCTCGCATATAGGAGTGGTAGTGATTCTAAATTATAATTCATATTTCATTTTTAATAGCATAGGAACGTGTGACACTGTAGTAATGTTAAGCATGAATAATCATTGCCAGTGAAATTTCACATGTGAAATGATTCGTGATTTTTTTTTTAAATTTCATCCAATGAAAATGAATTAAAAGTAGCAATCATTTCCATGCCTAGTATTTATATACTCATTATGACGTCACTGTTGACTGTCATTGTAAACAGAAAAATTAACGAGTTTCCTAGAAAGTCTTCCTATATTGTATGCAATTATATAATATACATTATGTAAGAAATTTTTTTGTTAAATTTACATGACATGGTACGAATTCGAACCCCTGACCACAATAGTGTCAGGGTAATTAGTAATTATTTTTTATGGCTGTAGGACAGCAGACAGGCCCGCTTAGAATTTAGCAGTTACCGTCGCCTATGGGTGTTTGCAACGCCAGTGGCATCGCCAACGCTGCTGTCCCATAACGGTACAGGAAGTTGGGCATACTTAAGACCAAAGTTTGGTCGTCATCTAGACGGGCTTGGGGCTCTACCACGTAGCGTGGGTTGTTTTGTAGGTCAGTACTCTTTCTCCGCCCCAGCAAGGATAAAAATTATTATTATTTGTATGGCACTAAACCCTTCGCTGTGCAGGTTATCCAGCTTTGAAACCCGTTATCCATGGATATAAGAAAAGCTGAAGCTACCTTTGAAATATGGTCAAAGAACATTACTTGTTTTGTAGCATGCATGTGTGTTAAAAACTCGATAAAGAACTTAGAAGTCCAGGGTTCGAATTTTACCATGGAATGCACCGCTCAGGCAGTCTTTTCTCTTTAAATGTATTTATAATTGACACATACCTGCATACCGAGATCACTAGTCTATGTAACCCGGCAATCCGGCTTGGACAAGCAGAAGGCTAAAATCTAACAGTGTACCTCATACGTTTTTCTTCACCATGGTTATGTTGCAATTGTGATATGCAACATTTAGGCACGAAAAATTACTTAAATAGGATCGGACTCGAACCCATAACCTCTAGATTAGTCTGCAAAAGTGACTTGACCACTATGCAGCTAAAATAGAAATAATAAATGTGGCTGGCTTTGCTTTTTAAAGCTACTTGATCCCCAAATACATTAATTAAAGGAATTAGTTACAACTCTCCTCACTTCTTAATAAGGCCTAAAATATCAAAATCTTGCAAATCATCCCTCTTCTGCAACACGAGACCCTTTTCGTTGGCCAGATGCAGCACCGAGAGAAGCGCCAGGGGCACACTGAGCGACTCGCGCACATTCGGCGTCAGCCTGTTCGGCAGACTGAAATATGTCGAGAAGAACGTTGTCGGGGCGACATCCTCCTTCTCCCCTGGGGGGGTTTTCTCCGTCAATATTTTCCACGAGCAGTGCTTCAGTTGTTTCATATCCACCTTCTTCGCGCGTGTAGCGTACGGTATGAAGATTTTAGCCACCTAAAGGGTAAATAATAATATATTTTTTCCGTGCAGGGGCAGAGCAAGAACACTGACCCCTGTGGCTGAGGTCGACCTGTTGTAATAGGCTACAAAACAACCCCAGCTATGTGGTAGGGCGCCAAGCCCGTCTGGATTGCAACCATCCTTGGTCTATAAGTATGCTGCCATAATGATCTTGTGTTGTGTTCCAGCATTAGTGACCCTGGCTTCACTACCCCTACAGTAGCGGTGCCCCTGGCATAGGAAACAGCAGACAGGCTGACGCTTATGGATGTCTGCGAAGCCAGAGACCGCGAACACGCTGCTGTCCCATAGGGGTACAGGAACCTGGGTCACTTATTTGTCGCTTAACGACAGGCCGACCTCGGCCGCAGGGTTTAATATTCTTTCACCTCTGTGGCACAACGGCTTCCGTAGACGAGACGTCTGCAATGAGAAGTTGAAAACTAATAGACTAGCCTGGTATGGATGTAAAATGCTAAGAGAAGAATGTCAAATAACAAGGAAAATGCTAGACATGAGGGTGGATGGATACAAAAGGAGGGGTAGACCAGAGAAAAGATGGATGGATTGCTGTGAATATAGGAAAGTGGAAGGAGAGAACACGTTTGGGACAAAGGCAGGTCTTCCTGCGTGAGAGTAGTTGCAAATCAATAATAGCCGATATCTAACCTTAGTAGGCGGTTCCAGCATGTCACCGAGGCCTTCTATTTCAGCGTTCTTCACCTGCTCGTGAAGATCACCAGCGGCTGTTGCATCCTCGTTTACCCAATCATCACCATCCTGTTACCAAAAAAAATTTTCACCTTTTAACATCCTTTTAGGTTGCATATAGAAATAAAATAATCATCACCGTCTTAGTGTTAAATCACGAGTGTAAAGTAAGTACTCTTCGGGGCACAGGGCCCGCTTTCTGACTTTGTTCTACTTTGTAGGGTCACCGCAAGTTGGTAAAGTATAAATTTATTCATCCATGGTATTTCGGTTAGGCATTCACAATATATAAGGCCTTAAGTATCCAAAGCGAAGATTTAAGCCATCATTAATACAAGATTTCTTTTTTATTGCTGTAGGACAGCAGACAGGCTGACGGCCCGCTTAGGATTTAGCAGTTACCGTCGCCTATAGGTGTTTGCAACGCTAATGGCATCGCGAACACGCTGCTGTCCCATAAGGGTACAGGAACTTGGGTCACTAATGCCGGAACACAACACAAGGTTATTATGGCGGCATACTTAGACCAAAGGTGGTCGCCATCCAGACGGGCTCGAGGCCCTACCACGTAGCTAGGGTGGGTTCTTTTGTCGCCTTTTACGACAGGCCGACCCCGGCCACAGAGGTTAGTATTCTTTCTCCGCCCCTGCACGGATAATGAGAGATAGATAGTAATAGTATCGACAACAAAATAATTATATATAATGATTTTTCTAGCTGTACATGTTTGCATACACCTCTAAAAAGACTTACAGGCGCACTATTCGGACAATACGAGGCGTCGTTCTCATTGTTGTAATCGTAGTCGTTGGCATCGTCGACTGTGAGCTGCGGGGGCTCCGGCTCCTTGGCCGCCTCCAGGTCCCGATTGCGCAGCATCAGCACCCTGCGCCGTAGAAACAACTTGCGGAAATGGGACTCATCCAGCCCTCTGAAACATAAGATCCGTGTTTGATGAGATATTCAAAAATATTGAAAGCAAAGTAGCACAAATCATGGGTGACCGTGTCCTAAGTTAAATCTATTATACATTTTTGTATCCCATCGGACCGCCTGCGGAGGTCACGGGCTCAATTCCCGTCCCGAAACTGGATGTTTATAACTAAAATAAATATATTGTAACAATTCAGACAGCGCCATCTAGTCTCAAAGTAAGTAGCATAACACTTGTGTTATGGGTACTAGACAACTAATATACATTTCTTGTGTATACACATTGGTGTTTATACCCCTGACTTCTACAAGCATTTTTTTTATTGTTATGGTATAGCAGACAGGCCGACGTCCCGCTTAGAATTTAGCAGTTACCGTCGCCTATGAGTGTTTGCAACGCTAGTGGCATCGCAAACACGCTGCTGCCCCATAAGGGTACAAGAACTTGGGTCACTAATGCCGGAACACAACACAAGGTTATTACGGCGGCATACTTAAGACCAAAGGTGGTCGCCATCCAGACGGGCTTGGGGCTCTACCACGTAGCTAGGGTTGTTTTGGCGCCTTTTAGAGACCGCAGAGGTCAGTATTCTTTCTCCGCCCCTGCACGAAGAAGGCTAGTTACTTTTTGGACTCCATTGACTCTTTTTCAGTTATTTTAGATTTACTTTTTTCTGATATTCGCCTACCGAAGCGTGCGGGGACGGCCTGTGTGTTCATAAGTGCATTTTAGTTTTACGTGTTGGTCAGACTTGGTTTGGTGGTCATTCCTCGGCCAAATTAACAATCCATCCGTGAGAGTGTATCCTGTTTATAACGCGAGCGCTTGGTGTTCAAGCCCTCTTGCCGCGGATCCTGCGAGAGCACGTATCTCCGAGCGTCTACCACATACTTACAAGACCTTATACATACCTATCTATAGGTGTTTTGTAATTAGCCTCATTCCACGTGTACCCCGTAGCCAGGGTCTTCCTGCTGATCATGATCTTGGCGGGTTGCGTCGGCATGTAGTCCCCGTTGGGCTCTGCGCGGCAATCGAATGCCATGCCCTCCACCAAGAAGTCCAGTTGCCGCTTCGTCCGAGCCTTCCTGCCTTCGATCGTTTGCCGACCAGCGGCTGATTCGACGCGATCAGTTTGTCTTGATGCTGGAATTAACGAGATGCATAAAATTTGGTTTGTTCATCAAATTATATAACAGTTACATCTATACTTTTTCCCGCCTTAATTGGCGATACAAAAAAAATATGGCGCGACCAAAAAAAAATACCGGATAACTAGTGTTACTTGGCGTCATAATTCTATCTCTTTCTAATGTTGTTTCGATTTGATGAAGTCATTGTTTTGACAACAAAGAGATAACGTTATTTCACAATATATAAGAAAAAATCACGTAAACTTGTTTTATTTTGATAATTCTTATGCAATTTTCTTCAAATCAATTTATTTCATTCGAAATTTACGTATTTAGTAATCGTTTAATGACATATATAAATAGGTAAGACAATGCCAAACAAGCAATACTAGTGAAATAAAATCATCGTTTTACTGTTACTGCATCATCAACTGGTGTAAAGAAGCGCAAGGTATCCCCCATGGAGCGAACGTATGTACATACATATGTACTGTATTGATTTATTTCTTAAATTAATTTAGATTCCATTTTAAATTTTTGGGGGTATTCAAACAATATTAAGCTTTATTTTGGATTGAAAATGTTAAAAAATAAATTCTTAAAATTTCGAATTCAAATTCAAATTGATTCAAAATTCAAAAAGAACATAATCTAAAAAAGTAACATTCACTATTGTAATTGTATCATAATTCACTTCATAATGAAAATAAAATTGCAAAGAAACTCTTCCGTCATCCAGTGAATTCTTTAGAGCCTCATATCTTAACAACTAAACCTCAAATAATAAAAAAAAAATTTTTTAACATGTATGTTCATATCCTCTAAAATTACAAATATACTTAACAAGAACGAATTTCAGAACTTGTCGTGAAATGCTGCATAAGTAAAAAAAAAAAACATAGCATTTGAAATCTCACCTCTGTTGTTTTTTAGGCGCCAGTGGCTAGGACCAGCCCATGCGGACACTATGGCCGCGTTGTAGGAATACTCGAGCCGCGAGTCAGCGGAGCACTGAGGCCGCATGTCTGCCAAGCGCACTGGTGGGGCTGCGGCGACGCGCGCCACGCACGCCGCCACGGCCACGTCTGCCTCTTCGTCGCTCTCTATGCCCGCCAGAGGCTCATCGTCTAAAAAGCATACCATATAATTATGTTATTGGGCTTTCATAGTGACTAGTCAGGCTCGACCGAGAATTCTTAGCTTGAAATTTTATCCAATAGGTGACCGAACAATCTTGACTATAAAAAACCTTTGAGTTTATCTATATTATAAAAAAGATCGAGGTCTGCAGTCGTACGCGCATCACGGTTAACTAGATATATAGATTTCAATGACGTTTTATTTTTTAGACATTTGGCACTTATCTCAAAAAAAATATTGTGATACCTTCATCTATACAAATAAATAAAATTGGAGGGTCTGTTTGTAATATTAAAATAACCGCTTTTTACTAAGTGCATTCGGACGTATACACGGTACATATACCAAAACAAAATTTTTACAATTTTTGTCTGTCTGTCTGTTTGTTCCGGCTAATCTCTGAAATGGCTGCACCGATTTTGACGGGACTTTCACTGGCAGATAGCTGATGTATCAAGGAGTAACTTAGCCTATTTTTACTTTAGAAAAAAAATTTTTTGTTAAAAACGATAAGTTTCGGAAATTTTATATTCCAATTTAAGTTGACCTCAGATTTATATCATCAATTATATGAAATAGGATTTAGCTTAGGCTGGACATTGTAGGTTCGAATGCACGTATTCCGTAGGCGCATGGCGTAATAGTTGCATTCGATAACACTTGACTGTTTGCATATTTCATTTATTTATATTTTAGGGTTTGTAAACCTTAAGATATATCCAAAAAATGCTGCCCAGTCACTATTCCACGCGGACGGAGTCGCGAGCACAGCTAGTTCAGAATAAAAGCTAATTATTACAAGGTTACATTACCAAATAGATCGTTATGAGCATCGTCCCTCGGGATGGGCTCAACCTCGGCGTTCACGTCGAACACAAGGGCCTGCTGCGACAGATTCAATCTATTATCATCCACCCACTCGTTAACTCTGTTATCTCTGAAATATTAAAAATATTCAACTCATTAAAACCTATGAAATACTCACAAAAACTGGGAACACACAGAGCACAGTCAGAATTCGAATCCAGTAATAGTCCTAAGGATATATAAATTTGTTTACTTACACATCCTCTGTGTCCGGATTCCAGTTGGTCATTGAGAATCCAGCGAATGGTGCACAAATTTCATCGTCCTCTGTCCAAGGTGGTATTAACTTATATGGTAGTACAATTTGGTCACTCAAGTCTATTTCTTCTGATTCTTTTTCATCTATTAGTTCTAGAAATAGCTCGTCCATTCTGTAAGAGACCCCATACACTTAGTGCGCTGAAGTTCACTCATTAATATTAAAAAAAAATTAAAACAACATATTTAACCAAGAAAACCTGTAACTCCACAGATCGATGATGACACGAACGACTCCATACGTCGAGCGCACGGATCAAGCGAAATACCTGGGATCTGTGTTTCACGCGTGTGGTAACATCGATTGCGACGTCAAGGCACGAAGCGCTGTCGCGTGGGCCAAATGGCGTGAGATAACTGGTGTCATTTGTGACCTCGAGATGCCGGTAAAGTTGAAGGGACAGAGGTCTATAAGACCATCATTAGGCCTGTCCTTTTATACGGCTGTGAAGCGTGGCCGGTGTTAGAGCGACACAAGCAAGAATTGCGTGTCACGGAGATGAATATGCTGCGGTGGATGTGTAGTGACGCGGAAGGACCGCGTTAGGACCGTGACATTGTGGATAAATTGCAAGTGTCGGCTCCGTTGGTACGGCCACGTTTTACGGCAACCGGATGCTTACGTGAGAAACAAATGTCTTGCCATGCCGCCTCCGCCGGGCCCCAGCAGGAGGGGTAGACCCAAAATATGCTAGCTTGACGTCGTAAAGGGAGATATGCGTGCCAATAGGCTCACTACCAGGGATGCTGAAGACCGTGCGAAGTGGAGTAGAAAAAAGTCGGAAAGTGGACCCTGGGCACCGAAATGGAAGTTTAGGTTGCAACCGGGATACAACGCTTAGATGATGATGATTTACTAATAAAAATATTATCACTATATTTCACTAAGAAAGTTTAATAACAATCACTTCGTTTAGAAACAAGTTCAATACATTAAAATTACATTGAAATCAAAACATTTAATAGAAATTAAGTTATTAATTTTATTTAGCCTACCCTAATTTCAATTCATATGTCCTCTCGTCTATTGGTATTGTTACATTGAATGCTCTGTTTGATGCGGTTACATCTCCTTTTGTTGCTGCCAGCTTTTCAAAGAAGGGATCTAAAAAGAAAATACAATTGTTATTAAGTAGAGTTGCCAAGTGTAGATAAGTAGTTTTCTTCTCTGCGCCCGGGGGTGGCCTGTCGTAAAAGGCGACAAAACAACCTTAACTAGGTGGCAAGGCTCCTAGCCTGTCTGGATGCCAACACCTGGTATTTAGGCATGCCGGTATAATAACCTTGTGTTGTTTCGGCATAAGGGAGCGTTCAAGCATTACGTAACGAATTTGGGGCGAGGGGGGGGTCTTGTAAAACGTTACGATGCGTTACAGCTTTAAAACTACGCGTTACGTAACATTGCTTTTTTAAACCCTTCAGAACGGTCGCGTAGAGAAATTTTCAGTAAAACGCTAAAATAGGAGAATGCATGAGAAGAACAATGGCAGATGAAGCAAAAATGTGTGTAAAGACAGGGCCAAGTCAGGAATACGACGTAATTAAATGTATGATTAGTAATAAAAATGTATAACACAAAAAAAAAGAAAAAAAAACACATTTTACTAGGCGGGAGGGGGGTACAAAAAAGTTACGGCGCGTTACAAGGGGGAGAGAGGGGGGGTGTTGGTTAAAAATAAAAATTGCGCTACCTAATACCTGAACGCTCCCTAAGTTACCCAGGTTTCAGTTCCCATACATGGATGGTAGCATCTTAGCGTTCCTGGCGTCATTACAGGCGATGGTAACTGCTCATATAAAATAGGGCGTCAACCTTGACCCAATAAAAAAAAAAAAAAGAAAAACCTTAATCCATGGCAACCTATGCACACATAGGACTTCCTGTTTTAGGCTTAACCTATAGAGGTTAATAGTAACCCATATAAAAACTGTCTTACCTATTGAGTCTATGGATTCAAAATCTCCATTTAACACATCTGGGTTGGTAGCTATGACCCCTTTGGATTTTTTCTTTTTTTTCTTTGTTGGAGCAGCAGCGCCATTTTCTCCCACTGCACCATCCTCTTGTGTTTCTTGATCATCTTTTTTCCCCCTTTTCGACTTTAGACACATATATTATTTATGGTCATTAAAAAATAAAAAGAGCTTTGCTTATCTCTTTTAACATTGGCAAAAAGGATAAACAATAAAAATCAGTGATCTAAATTCATAATTTTCAGACAAAAGAAATTAGTTTCTTATAAGAAGATCTTAAGCTTTGTGGCGGCATTACCGACCTCCTGCACACGAGACAGATGCGCGGGAGAGCCTATGGATCCCTAGCCAGCTAGACCACAGCTCGGACGACCTGACCATCAATCACGTTCGTCACTTCACCGCACACTAGCATGTTACTCTCACGCGCATTGGGTCCATAACTAATTAACAGGAACACGTCAATAAATAGATTCTTATCTATCTCATCATCATCTTTGCGTTAAATCCCGGTTGCAGCCCAAACTCTAGCTTCGGCGCCCGGGGTTCGCTTTCCGACTTTTTCTACTCCTCTTCGCACGGTCTTCATCATCCCTGGTAGTGAACCCATTGGCACGCATATCACTCTTTACGACGTCAAGCCAGCACTTTTTGGGACTACCCCTCCTGCCGGAGCCTGGCGGAGGTGGCATGGCCAGACATTTGTTACCCACGTAAGCATCCGGTTGCCGTAAAACGTGGCCAACGGAGCCGACACTCTTGCAATTTATCCGCAATGTCACGGACATGAAAACTGCCGCGAGTGCGGGAGTTCCTAATTCGGTCTTTCAGCGTCACTCAACACATCCACCGCAACATATTCATCTCCGTGACATGCATGTGCAGAGCTGCAGCTCTTGCTTGTGTCGCTCTAACACCGGCCACGCTTCACAGCCGTATAAAAGGACAAGATTATTATCTATCTATACGATATAACCTTCTTAGATTAGGTAGTTTAACTCCATCCCTAAATCCATTCAGCTTCATCTAATTTCAAAACAGTAGTCTAAACCTGTTAGTTGGATATGACGAAATATGTAGTTTCTCTTACAGGAAATACTGCTGCAATGGCCATGAGAGAACATTTTTAGTCATGGAAATTTAAAATAGCTTACTATGAAATAGTTATTAAAATTCCTTCAATAAATTTTTTCTGCATTGAAGTTGCTTGACTTATATTTTATTATTTTGACCAAATAATTAAGACCAATAAGTTAAAAGCCATTTACTTTTATTACCTTACTACTTTTTTATCTGTGCAGGGGCCGAGAAAGAATACTGATCTCTGCGGCTGGGGTCAGCCTTTCCTAAAATGCGACAAAACAACCCACCCTAACTACGTCTTAGGGCCCCAAGCCCGTCTGGATGGCGACCACCTTTGGTCTTAAGTATGCCGCCATAATAACTTTGTGTTGTGGTCCGACATTAGTGACCTAAGTACCTGTACCCTTATGGGACAACAGCATGTTCACGATGCCACTGGTGTTGCAAACATCCATAGGCTATGGTAATGGCTAAATTCTAAGCGGACCGTCAGCCTGTCTGCTGTCCTGCAGAAATAAAAAAAAAACTTGGTCTGATGATATTACTTATAATTATAAAGGAAAACTCTCCATTGTGAAATGAGTTGAATACCTGAGTGGCCTTCACTAGTCCCCCTGCCATCTTTAACACATCATAATGTACTGCGTCCACTCTAAAAGCATAGATGCGTGCAGATGCATCAATAACTGTGGAGGCTGTCTGAAGATTTTCCATGCGAGCATCATGTCTTCTTAACATCGACGTCATATAGTCTATCAGTTGTAGATTCCAAGCATTGTCTTTAGTTATTTTCTAGAAATAGAGGTAATAATATTTGGTAAAAGTAAAACAAGATACAAAACCACTCCATGCAGAGTAAAAATACTGACAACTGTGGTGGGGGCGACTTATGGTTGGTGATAAAACATGGTGCCATAATGGCCTTATGTCTTGTTCTGACATTAGTAAACCGGGTGTTGCCTGACCCCCATAGGCTACAGTGACCTCCAGCTATCAAGTGGACTGCCTGTTGTAGATGCCTGTTTGCTGAACTCCAACAATAAAAAAAGATAAAATATTTTTATACTAATACCAATATATTGGTCATACAAAGACAATAAATTGAGAATAAAAAAGAAGAAGGTCAATGCACAAGTTATAATGTAATGATAATTATATTGTATCTAAGTACTATTGAAAATACAGTTAAAACCTGTTGTAATGACATGGAAGGGACCACTAAAATTCAGTCCTAAAAACCGATAATCCTAACAACCGGCGATGTTTTCGAAATGCAAATTCAAGCCAGCACTTTTTAAGAGCCTCCCTCCTGCCAGGGCTTAGAGAGGAGACTGCATGGCCTAGATATTTGATTCCTACATAAGTAGCCTTCTTAGATCTCTCTTCTTCCTGCCCTCATCCCAAACTATGTGGGGTCGGCACAACATGTTCTCTCCTTCCACTCTCCTCTATTAGCCGTCATCTGAACATTCACACCTTTTTTAACCATATCATCTTTTACACAATCCATCTACCTCTCCTCTTGTATCCATCCACTCTCATTTCTAGTATCCTCCTTGTTACATGATGCTCCTCTCTTCGCATTATATGGTCATACCAGGCTAACCTATTACTTTTCAGCTTCCCAATCACTTTCACTACTTTCAAATTTCCCCTAATATACTAATTTCTAATATTATCTATTTTTGTAACTCCGCTCATCCATTTCGACATTCGCATCTCTGCTGCACGCAATAAACCTTTCAACTTTTCTCTTTGTGGCCCAGCACTCTGATCTATACAATATAACAGGTCTTATAACAAACTTACAAATTTTACCTTTAAGTCTAAACACTAGTCTTCCCAGATGTGTTCCAATAATTTTATTATCCATTTCTCTTTACAAACCTTTGCTGAAAGACTAATGTTGTAGTACTTAAACTGAAACTCAGTTTAAATAGAGTAATTATTATGGAAAGATAACCAACTTACATTTTCAGCATAAAGTTTAAGGCATCCTTGAAAATGCTCTTTCTGTGGCGAAGAGGTAATTGTATCCCTAGCTGATCTAGGTGAATGGGGAGTGGACGTAACCAAAGATCTTTCAGAGGTGACAAGAGACAATCTCTCTGCTTCATCATCATTTAGAACCTGCATTATAAAGTGAAATATTTTTTATTAACTACAGAAACTATCATAATAACAACACAGTACAGTACACACAGTATGTTGTATAAAACTAGTTTACATTGAAATCCTATATTTAACAATATTGCACAATGGGCCTTATCGCTAAATGTGACAACGCAGTTATATTAATAACTTAATAGTAACATAACATAAGAGATGGGAGGATGTGATCCGTTTATATCTAGGGTCATTACACACATGAGTTGTGCTAGATAAAGTTTAATGGAGACAGTTGGAGGCCTTTGCCAAGAGACACACAGAAATCAGATATTATCAAAACAAATATAATTTTATATGTTTTATATGGCTACTTGATTATATTTATAAAACATAATATTATGACAATAAACCTAGTATTCTATAGTTGTTAAGTTAAATTCTGAACTCATTACAAAATTAATCTTCTCCGTTATTTAGTCAAACTGTGTTTATTTTATTAGAATTTAATTAAAACAATATATTTTTAGCTTGTTCTTCTAAAATATTTCTAATTCAAATGCATATGTACTCATTAATTGAAAAACTATGAAGCATTGACGGTAAATATGTTTTGTGACCATTTTCTGTCGTTAATTAGCATTGTATTATCATTTCAACTCAAATATAAACAAGTACATACCTCTTTCGCCCCACGAGAAATCGCAACAGGCGTTATTAAACTTCGTCTCCGTACTGAATTAGTACTGCTCCCGCCAATACTAAATCTCGTTGGGCCAGGAGTAGAAGTTAGAACATTACACTCCATTATTTCACTAGTTTTTTAATCACTTCACAATCGTCACAGAACAATATTGATTCATATTTTAATTTAAAATTACGTTTAACATACAGCGTTCTGATACATACATCAAATCAAATTGAATAGTAACGAACTTGTGATTGATGTGATGTAACTAGTCCTGTGTCAATCGTGATTGACAGAATCTTTTTAACCCAATCACGACCCATACGCGAATGACCGAGTCGCGGATCTCTGAAAGATTCGGTCGTCCATAGATTCGATCACCAGGTGACATTACAAACGAAATTGGACTTTATTTGTGGAGCATTACCGTAGCTTGTTGCTTATTTAATCGATTCGGTCTTCCATAGATTCGATCACCAAGTGATATCACAAACGAAATTGGACTTTATTTGTGGAACATTACCGTAGCGTGTTGCTTATTTAATCGATACGGTCGTCCATAGATTCGATCACCAGGTGACATCACAAACGAAATTGGACTTTATTTGTGGAGCATTACCGTAGCTTGTTGCTTATTTAATCGATTCGGTCTTCCATAGATTCGATCACCAAGTAACATCACAAACAAAATTGGACTTTATTTGTGGAGCATTACCGTAGCGTGTTGCTTATTTGATCGATTCGGTCGTCCATAGATTCGATCACCAGGTGACATCACAAACGAAATTGGACTTTATTTGTGGAACATTACCGTAGCGTGTTGCTTATTTAATCGACTATTTCGTGCATTCAATCACGCAATGGCGTAACTATTAAAATATCTTCTATCTCTTTCGTTTAAGTACATACATACAATCCTAGTCACACAGTGCACTCTTTCTATCTTGTTGTTTGTTGTGCCTTGTATGATTGTATCCAAAATAAACCGGATTGCGCGGGATCTCTCGGGTCGCACGCGATTTGTCAATCGCGGGAGCGGATTTAGATTTTGAATTTTTGAGAATAAATCAATCAGTTGCATCGGTGACTCTGACTACTGATCTGTGACCACTGGTGACAATTTAGCATATTTTCATGTTGCATATAGCATATTTCTTCTATACTTACTATTATAAAGAGGAAAGATTTGTTTGTTTGTTTGTTTGCTTTGAATAGGCTCCGAAACTACTGACCCGATTTAAAAAATTCTTTCATTGTTGGGAAGCTACACTATCCCCGGGTGACATAGGCTATATTATATTTTCAAAAAAATTCGGGATCCTTACTAAAACTCCAATAATGTAACCTAAAGTGTAAAAAAATTACCTAAAATATTATTTAAATCGCGTGCGTTGCGAAAACTATTGATGATAGAATAAAATAATGTACTACAACTTTGCAGAACACATCATTATTTACAAAAAGTGTCGCGACAGCATATGTCTAACTATTATAGTTATGCTACAATAAGTGTTCTTTTATTTTAAAAATTTAATTAAAATGCCGCCCCTAGAATAGGCTCTTTATTTGGATCTTGGTATTAATCCTTATCAAAATAAATTACTTCATATTCAAAACTGTTTCAACACCTTTATATACCTTTTTGAATTATTCAATTCGGATATTCCATTCGAAAGATATCACGAGTTTAAAAATGTAAGTATTAGAAAAATGTTGCGTGGTAGCCGCTCACCCTGTTCGGCTAGCTAGGCAGCACCTTATGCAATGTAGGCGTGCGTCACTGGGGTTTTTACAAAAATTAGAATACTTATTAAAAAATAACGAAAAATAAATAAAAAGTAATAACAAAAAAATCATTAAAATAAAAGCTCATAGAAATAATAATAACTTTCTTTATAATTTTATTTTTTTAGTAACCTGACGCAAATAGAAGGGTTTGCCCTCAGGGGCGCTCCTTTGTCCGAGGAGTGCACGGGTGTGCGTACCCGAGGTGCCCGAGCATCCGTCGCTTCACTCCCCTCTCCGTTCGAGGCGACAGAGTCCTACCTTTCTTTCCGTCTACCTCTTACAACCTTTCCAACTTAGCTCTCTGTTCGTGGCGTGGTCCCCGGTGGGATGGTTGCGAATACTGATTGGGGTCCCGGGTTCTACCCTGGGACCTGATTTGGTAGTCGAAACCATGCCTATTTTGACTGCGCCTGCACAGAGAGTATTCCCGGGGCGGGAATTGCATCCTCGCTGTCGGTTGGTCTTGCTGGGGCGGCTACGACGTCAGGCGACTCTGCATTTTCTGGAGTGTCGTCTGGTAGTCGTACCCACGCCTGACTAGCACGCGACGGGGATAAGAGTCCCGTCCGGAATTAGCCGCGGACCTGTCGCTCCCGGCCCTGGTTCTGTCCATGGTCGGGGGCGATCCTGGATGGACGGCCGTCGCCTCCTTTTTCGAGGCAGTAGTGTCTGCAAGGGAGGCTGCGGAACGGGAGCGGGAGTCTGCCACCGCACTCCCCTCCCGCCAACGTAGGCCGCGTCGTCGGCGCCGGAGGGCGGGCAACGATCTCCGGCCGCCGAAAAAAGCGGCCGCGGGCGGCCCCTCGGGAGAGGATCCGCCGCCCGCACTATTGCTGCGAGGGAGAAGGCCGCGTGCTGTTCCGCAGCCCCCCTCAACTCCTAGAGTTGTTACAAGAGAGCGCCGGGGGGACGAAACCCTGACCCCCTGGCGCCAGCACTTTTGAAGGGGCCCGCTTTAAGACAAAGCGTGGGCCGGCGCCGGCCCGGGCTACGAGATCGGCAGGCCATATATCCGTGGGCCCGGGCGTAGGCGATAGGAGAAAAGCGGGGTTTTTAGTGGGTAGTCGGATGGTCGAACATCTTTTCCGGAGTCCCTTATATACCTCTTGGGCCCCCCCGGGCCGAGGGAACCCGTCAAGAGAGGTTTTTCCCCGAGACCGAAAAAAAATAGAAGGGTTTAATTTTTAATTTTTTGTTAAATACCCATGCGAAGCTGGGACGGGCCGCTAGTTAGCATATAAAATAATTATAAAATAAAAGTTTAATCATGAAAAATTACAATAATGCGTACGTCATTATTTTTATTTAGGATAAATCCCTTTACTAGAGCAATGGGTGGAATTGAAATTCCTGTTTGAAGTTGTCAGGCGCGATAAACACTGGTATATGGCAGAAACACTTTATACCATGTACAGTGATCCTGTAAATCATCTGTATTTATTGTATTTAAATCCTGTTTTGGAGGAAGTTCAGGCTGTAAATAAGTTATTTGAAAGCAGCAATGTTGACCCAATAAAACTTTTTCTATACACACAGGACGGCATTTTTGTTATAATTTTATCGTCACTACTTACTTAGTGCTTGGTTAGACGCAACTAAGAACAAAACGTCCCAATTGGCCTGTTTTCGAGTCTTCACTTGGCGTGCGCTTGAATTGAAACATATCTGCCTCTTTATAGAAATATATAAAATATCATTGTGACTATAAGTATATTTCCGAACCGAATGTAGCCACGTGATGTCACGGGTGTTCCACGAATATCGTTGCGTTTTGGAAATATTCCACGAAACATTTTAAACAGCCACTTTTTGATAATAAAATTTTACTATTAAATGATAATAAATCTTAAAAATAATTGTATAGTTACATTTTTATAGCAATGAAGATTACGAAAAAAAATCTGCCCTTTTTGGAGTCTTACGCATAGTCCCTATTGCGTCCCTGTTCTCGTTCTAACGTGAGAACGAGATCGATCGCGCAATCCTTCGGTCATTTATATTATACAGATACATACGAACTGGGACCGAAATGACCGAATCTTTTTAACCCGATCACTATACGAATCGGTCACGATCGAGCCGGGTCATGGAAAATGATTGACCGACACAGATCTAGATGTAACGTAACGTAAACATACATAACCATAGTTTAGCCAGATTTTTTTAAAGGCTTTAAATGGCTTGGTTTCGAAGCTTTTGAAGTACATTTTACACGTAACCATTAAAGTCATTAAACACATGATAATTATCTGGGCTCTTGTTCGAAGCATTATTAATATTTCACTGTATTTAACAACAATATAATTAACTCAATTAAATATTTCATACAAATTGAGGAGTATTTAAAATTGACCTTGAAAAACTATTGAGCTTGAAAATTCAGCGAATGTATTTTAGACGGCCTGATCGGTGCACCTCTGTCCATCATACATAATATTTATACCCTTAGCATACGTAGGCCTGATTAATCATTTATAAATTACCTACCTATGATGTCATAGGAGGGAGTAATCGTTAAACATAAGCCTGCTGAAAATGTCTTACTTAAATAAAGCACTTATTATTGTTTTTTTATGAAAAATATTTCCACTTGGGTTAACCATGTTGCAATATTAATTATCACGTATTTGCCCTAAAATGGTTGCTGAAAGCGATGAGGTAACAATTTGATAATTGTTTTCCAAAAATCTATTAAAATTTTTCAATAGTAAAATTCTAAAAATAGTCTATCATGGATAGAATAGCAAATATTACAAAATAATAGACGATTATGTACTTATATTATAAATATATTTTTCATATCTGGCAGAATTTAATACTTAAAAAATATATTTTATGAGCTGGCATGGCATGGCATGACTTGACATAAGGTATTTGAAAGCAATCTTTCTTCCTCTTTTCTTCTTTTAAAATAAAAAAGTCATCTTATATAGGATCTTTAGATCTTTTGTTTGCAACTTCAAGTCACTCTTAAAATCTTTTTTTTATTGAAATATTTTCTAGAATTATGTTACAAGTTCTATACAGACTTTTTTATTTGTAAGATAATAGAAATGGATATAATAAAAACTATATTTCTTGTATCATTACTAATTTGATCGTAACCCTTTTGAAATTTTTGCAATTTGTATTTTTTCTTTGATACATTTAATATGACGTGAAGAGGGCGCTGTTTGACAATTACAAAATTTTCCCCCTCAACAGCTGTTTGTAAACGCCGCGCTTGTTAACAACTTCATGTCGATCATTTTGTTCGGTGGCTGAAATTTTTACGGTGTACGTTATCGTTAAAAATCTTCTTCATCGGTGGTGTAAAAACAAAGTGACACTATGAGTTCGGGTATGCCTGAACTGGGCTCTAAAATAAGCCTAATATCGAAAGCAGACATACGTTACGAAGGCCGACTTTTCACTGTTGACCCTCAGGAATGTACCATCGCTTTGGCTAGCGGTAAGTTGACAATTGGATTCTGTTATGATGTTAAACACTAATTAACGATAGCAACTATATTATAAAATTATTTTGGTTTTAAATAATCATTGTTAATGTATAATAACCTACTTGTATGGGTGGGGAACTACATAAAAGTTTGATATGTTTTCCCTCCTGTATCTTTGAAACTTGATTATAGTTAGAAGGCTGTTATTTGGTTCAAAACTTTATTGAGGTTGATTTTTACGGTAATATGGTTGTCGGCAACATTTTAAATTATTTCTACCCTAGAACGAAAATAAGTTCGGTCCGTGACCGCGGTTTCACATTGATGACGTTGATTGCTATCAATCTATAAACAACGATTTCATTGATCGCCAAAACGATGCACAATTACATTTAATAATTTTGCACTGAATGGAGGTATAATAATAATAGAGGCTACCCACTTATTTTTTATTATTTTAAAACTTGGCATTACAGTGATTTGGTATCTTATTTAGTTTATTTAATCAAATATTTCTTCTATTTCAGTAAGGTCGTTTGGTACAGAAGACCGAGAGACTCAGTTTCCAGTGGCACCACAAAGTCAGGTGTATGACTATATCTTATTCCGTGGTGCTGACATCAAGGATATCCGAGTACTCAACAATGTACCCTCATTGCCTAATGATCCGGCCATCATGCAGATGTCTGTGCCCCCGTCGCTGGGCACTGGCACTGCACCAGCGCAGTATGCGGGGCAGTTCAACCATCCAGTTGTGGGACAGACACCATACCCACAGTATCATCCGATGGGCTTCCCGGGAGGTGTCCACTCGCAGCTCAACAAGACGAGTGAGTTGTCCCCGCAAACCTCTGTGGATTTGGCACCACAGCCCCCGACCGCTCCCATCGGCTCAGGAGTGGCCCATCACAACCAAGTGAAAGACCAAGGTTTCTTTGAATAAAGGTTTTATATTAGCTTTGGCCTCACAATGCTACTTTTGCAATTATTAACATAAACAGATGCTTTTGTATACACTTCTTTCAATAACACTGTCTTTAGATTGTTCATTTCGATTAACAAAATATATTAACCAATTGTGAATATATAGCACCATACTAACACTGAAAGCATCTGATTATGACAGTCCATCTGCTTTACACTCTGTTGGGATCTTCTTTCAAATATCAACTTCTATGTATGTAATTAATACTTCAATCTAACCACTACAATTCATATCTAATATTAAATATGATACTCTAAGCATAACCTTTATATATTTGTAATTTATTATTATGATACACCTTTGTATATAGTTTGTATATGATTTATTTATGTATAATATATATCTAACTAATATTTATCCATAAGTGTAAAGAAAAAATTTGCAAAAAATTGCAACACGCATTAGCCCTTGGTCTGTTGCTTGATTTAGCTTTAAATCCTTGATTTTTTTAAATATATATTTCATTGTTTTCTAATGTAGCCTTATTAGGTATTATTGCCATGAAGTATGTCATACTGAGAGAATTTAGTGTGAATGGAATTTTATTAAGTATAATAATTTCAAGAATGAAGAACGATTGATGAAAAAAGTGTATAAGGCGAGTGTGAATGGAAGAGGTAGATCTAGGCGGACGTTTCAAGACCAGATAAGGGACGTCTTGAAAAAGGCCAGGTCAAGAGTACCCTAAACCGAAGTGCATGTATGTTAGAAAAGCGTGATGCCGCTACAATACCTTTCATGCAAATGATCAAATAAACATGTATGAAGGGAATAATGAAAGTGGACGAAGAGAAACAAGTATGTAAGGATCGTAGCAAGTGGAAAGAAGTGGTCTCTGCCTACCCCTATGGGAAAGAGGCGTGATTATATGTATGTATCCATACTAATATAGTATGTATGTAATAATTTCAAGAATATGAAGGACTGTACAATAAAATTTTAGAAGGTAGTTTGCTATAATTCTGATGTAATATATAGTCTCCTTATTTATTTACTTTTTAGCAGAAATTCATATTTATATCAGTTAATTGATATCAATGTTATTAAATCTTAAAAGAAACAAATTGTAATCTAGAATGTATCTTTCAGTACTCTTTTGTGTTGTGTATACTAAAATACTTCCGAATCCAGCAAACAAAATGGATAGTCTAAAAGTTTTTTGCGAGTCAAGAGGTCTGCGAAAGCAGGGCTGCTAATTAACTGACATAACATCTTGTGGCCCAGGAACTAAAACAGAATAATGAAACAACCCTGTTTTATTAATGCATATATCTGCCATTGTGTGTCACCTAAACAAGTGAATGTGAGCGCATTGTACATGGGGTTCCATGTACCTCCCCTCATGTTACACAGACAGGCTTAGTGCATTTCTTCCTCTTAAAAGAAGGCTCTAAAAGTGTTGGATTTTTGATACTAATAAAAAAAGTTATGGTCTCAAATAATAAGCTATAAAATGTTGTATGTGCTAGTATCATGGTGTATTGTATTATTTCTGACATACATATGTCATTCCAATGTTCTTTTATTTGCTCTTTGTGATATTCTATTGTTTATGTCAGTGTAGTCTATTTTTAGTAAATGTCTACCCAAAATATTCCTTGCCTGATGTGCTATCCATTCTTAGCAATTCATATACTTTTAAGGAGAGGCTCAATGTACCTGCTATGCTATATCTAAATTGATAGTGGGATTCAGTGGTTTTAGGTGTCATCTAAAGATTGTTAATGTTAACAATTTGAATTTTTTTACAGGCTCCATGCTTGACCTTATTGGCGGTGGTTCCCAGCAGAGCGTCTCTAGATCTGGAACTCCTGCTGTTGGTGTCCATAGGAAGAGTCCTACAATTGATCAAGGCACTCAAGTAAGTTACTGTTTGTATTTTTCCTATAAGAAATATTTTATAATAAAATTGCCACATAGTTACATCTTGAGGAAACATACAAACTGATATAACTGGTATGTGTAACTAGCGATTTCGCTTCAGACATAAATGTTGCTGTAAGTGTAGGGTATGTCCCAAAACCTAGCAGTAACCTAATATTTAAACAATGCAAGTTATGATAGTAATCTTAAGAAGCTCCACAGTAATAAATTGAAGTTCTTTGTCCTTTCTTTTAATTGAATATTTATCACAGGTGGGATCAGTGGCTAGCGGTTCCGGCCAGCAGCGGGACAGCCGTCGCGGTAGCGGCGGTGCGTCTGGTGCCAAGACTGGTTCCGCAACCCGGAACCGCACTAACTCGCGTAACCGACAACGCTACCCATCGGGTGGCGCGCCCTCAACTGCGGCACCCAATCAGCCCCAACATCAACAAATGCAGCAAAACCAACATAACCAACACAATCAACAGCACCAACACCAGCCTGGCCAGCCCAGTAACATGCAACCGCATATCCATCATCAAGCTGGTGAGTGGTCTTTTACAATTTCTTTCTTATCACAACAACTACTTTACACAGAATAACTGATAATGTCATCGGTCCTCGATATATCTACAAAGTTTGAATGAAATCTGGCCGTTTAAAGTGGGTCAAAATCACCCCCAAAGGAGTTGGTTACTAACAAATAATTACATACAAGTGAAGCTAATATAAAGCATGTAAAAATCATAGCTATAATGTTCCAGTCAATAAAATATATAAGATATTCTCTGTGCAGGGGCCAATTAAGAATAGCCCGTCTGGCTGGCAACCACCCTTGGTCTATTAGTATGTCACCATAGTAACATTTTATTGAGTTACGTCATTAATGACCCAGGTTCCTGTATCCTTATACGACACCAGCATGTTTGGCGGTACCCCTAGCATTGCAAACATCAATAGGTGACGGTAACTGCACACTTTTAAGTGAGCCATCAGCCTGTTTGCTGTTTCTCAACATCTCCATGTTTTTTGTAAGAGGGAATATATTCCCCTGAAATTTTCTTATAGTGTTGTAAAGGAAGGGTATTAAGAAGGGATATTCTACAGTAGCTAGGGTTGCTCTTATAAAATAAAAAATGAATCAAGATGGCATGTGAAGAAGTTTGGCATTGATGTGCCTCTGGTTCCTAAATAAAGCTTTGCTATTATGCTACAACCATCATGTGATAATAGAAAAAGGATACAAGTATTGTTAATCTGGCACATAAAATATGAGTAGCTTAAGGCTAGATAAATTTACATTACATTACATACTGCAAGATCCTAATATGACTGGTTAAGCTCGATGCTAACTTATAAAGACGTGCGGCACTTCTTAGGTCAGGGATACAATCGTGGCGGGTGGCGGGGAAGGTCCCGTGGGCGCGGTCGTGGTTTCGTGCCCCGGAACAAGAACACACTTAAGTTTGACAACGACTACGATTTCGAGCAGGCCAACACCCAGTTCGAGGAGCTTCGCAACCAGATAGCTAAGATTAAGATCACCGATGGAGAAGTTAAACCTGAGGTCAGTGCGCAGATATTATTTATAAAAAAAAAATAATAGACAACTTTATTTTTAACTTTATTCCTGCTTATATTTGTTTTGACTAGGCAAAGAGCTAGTGAGGGAAATGGATGTGTTACTATTAAAGGTTACTACTCACAATAGTCTTGACTATTATTTTGTTAGTCCTACTAATACTAATCTTAGTCTAAGTTTTTCAACCACTGGTGCTGTTACTTTCACACTTCCTCTAATTATATACTCATTTAATACTCATTTCTAATTTTATCCATTTTCGTAACTCCACAGCATGTACACCCTTTCATCCTTTCACCTATCTTTATTAAAAAAAAATCCCTCCCCATTGTAGCTCAGCATTTTAATCGATGCACTTAATTATACCACATTAAAATTATTTATATTCAATAATAAATAAGGCAGAAGGGATGGTCACTGAATGGCAATTAAGAACATTTTTTGGTTGTCGCACTTGTTTGACAGGGAGAAAGAGAGGACAAAAAAAGCCAAATAGTACCTTTATACCTAAAATGGTTAATGTAAGGTATCTTTTTATTGATTTCATGTTAGTGTTGGTATCCAATAGGATTGTCTATGATAGGAAGTTCTACAATCAAAATATCTTCTTAAACTTTTTATTTATATGACATTGATTTATAATTAACAATTCTTTTTATTTATTGCTGAGGGACAGCAGATAAGTGGACGGCCCACTTAGGTATTTGTAAGCAGTTACCTATGGATGTTTGTGGCGCCAGAGATACCACAAATACGCTGCTATCCGCATAAACAGGCTAGGGGGCCCTACTGCAAAAGTTAGTGAAAATACAAAAGTACAATGACTAATATTATTCACATCAACAGGGTGAAGTTGATAAGAAGGACGATTCGGGCAATGAAACTGGTGCTGGAGAACCAGAGTTGGAGGAGGAGGCCAATGGCTTCACTGGCTATGATAAGACTAAAAGCTTCTTTGACAATATCTCTTGTGAAGCTGTTGAAAGGTAATAAAAAAATGAAAACTATTATTAAAAAATAACAAAATTTATTATTGCTTTAGAACGTAGTAAGCAGTTTACATCGCCTATGGGTGTTTAAGACACCAGGGACACCGTTAATATGGTTAGTCTTGTAACAACCTTTTCAAACACAATAAAGTTCATGGAACCTGGGGTATCCAGCTCCCCTAAGCCAACGAACTCAGTTTCTTGCCTTGTAATCTAATTCTATGTTTTCTAATACTTTCTACATTTTGTTGTAAGATCCCAATCTGACGAAGTATCTGTTTTACACCACATCTGTGTCTATCTAGTAGCAATAAGCTATCACAGTTTCACATACTGCACGTCACTATTGACGATAAAGAACAGCAATTTGCTCCTTCAAATGTAATTACTAATTAATATGAAATTTCATGAGTGGACAAACGTCAAAACGGCGGCCATCATAGCGTGCCGGTAATGTAGTCAATACTGATAAAAACTATTCTATAAATTTAGATATTTATATTATTTGAAACAAATATAAGATTAAATGTAAAAAGGTCCACAATCATATAATAGTTTCAGAGAAATATGAAGAAATATGTTATAAAATTTTATTAATTTGTTTTGAGACAATGAATTCTCATTAATTTCAATATAAGTGGTTTAATATACATACATGTTGATCTGATACACTCTCTTCTATTTTAAGTCAATTTAATGTGTTGTGATGTTAGGTCAAAGGGTCGCAGCCAGCGTACGGACTGGCGCACGGAGCGCAAGCTGAACTCGGAGACGTTCGGCGTGGCAATGGCGAGGAGGGGCGCGTGGCGTGGCCGCGCCACCTGGCGCCACCACAATCCCATGCACCAGCCGTATGTACATGCACATATTTCATTACATTTATCGCATTAAAGTCAGGCTCTCAATAATCTGTCATCGGAAGATTCTTGGGTACTTTGGTCACATTGCTCGGTGACAAGGTGGGAGAACAGCGACCCCGTGGCCGATTACCTAGCCGCTGGTGTAACCAAGTAACCACCCTCACTGAACTAATATAGTAAACCTTAATTAAAATACTTATTAAAGTAAATTAATTAATGTGTAAGTAAATGATTTTTGAGAATATGTCAAGTCTTGGGCAACAGATGGATTACTTACGCTTGCAGGCAGCAAAAAGAAGGGCATCATTTGGTTTTCATTTTAGGGTTGAAGAATAATAATATCTGTTATTTCTTGGGGCATTAGAATTTGGAATTGTTTGTTTCTAAATAAGTCCTTAATTTTATTTTACCGATCATCAGAGCTAACTAAAGATGTTTTTGGTTACCAGCCATTTGTTTGTAGTTTGTCATTTATGTTCCAGTACAATAAATAATAAAAAAAAACTTCTGTTTCAATGAGTAAAATACATAAAATTATCTTTAGTTAGTCATCATCATCTCGTTGAATCCCGGTTGCAGCCCAAACTCGCTTCGGCGCCCGGGGTCCGCTTTCGGACTTTTTCTACTCCACTTCGCGTGATCTTCAGCATCCCTGGTAGTGAGCCCATTGGCACGCATATCAAGCCCTTTACGACGTCAAGCCATCGTCAAGTTTGTCATTTTCGATAAAAATCGAATTTGATAAAAAGCAAAACATTGCTCCACTCAATACTTTATTGTGAAGGTTGTAGGCCGAGTTAGTAATATGTGTGTGTCTGTTTGTGATGCAGATGGCGACCGATGCGCGGTGCAGGTAACGGAGTGCCCCGCGGACGAGGCGCACCTGCTGCCAACCAGCGCCAGCCTCGTGTACAGCCCCACAACGCCGCCGCGGCTGCACCCGCCCCCGCCCCCGTGTCAACCGCAGGTACAACACATCACACACTAAGAAACCAAATATACACGTAGATAAGCATGCTACGTGGTTTCTTTCGCCGTTTCTTCCCTAGCTATACACATTCTGAAAGGGAGTCGATTAGAATAGGATCGCTTCACCGGTTAAGTCTACATGACATTGGGTCAGAATGCCTTTTCGTCCGAAGTTGCTGTTATGTCATGTAGTTGACTCAGCGAAATGCCCTGCGCTTACGCATGCCTCCTCTGGCTACCAGCGGTTTTTGTATTTCTCCATCAACAATACAGTCTAAACATTTATTCTTTCATTCTTGTAATGTTAAAACAACATTCATTGCCATCTATCATTAAAAAAATTTATGCCAACACTGCATGCAACACTGCCGTATTTGTTAACATTGTGTGTGTGATGTTTGATATTTTTGTCCACAGCCAAGTAGAAGTAGATGAGTCTCGAAGTTATGCAAAATGCTAATTTATTTCAACAAGGACTGTAAAAAAATGAAAAGTAACGGAAAAGCATACGGTGGTGAAGTGTTCTAACCTAATAGTTTGGGAGATTGTCTAATATACGGGAAATGGTGTGAATATAAGACGTGGGACAATGTTTTGGTGTGAAAGTGTTGTATCCAGTAAATGGAAGGTGTCAAGTAAGTGCTCCCGTATGAAGACATAGGTTCGAAGCATCTGTAAGTAAATGGAATTTGTAATAGTAGACACCGGTGCTCATTGTATCAATGTAAATGGTTTTTTTTTCTCAGCTAGATTGTTATTAACCAATTTGCCAGCCTCATGTATAAATGGATATTGTTATTATAAAAGTTTAACCAGTGCTCTTTGTATTATTTATTAAGTTCTTTTACTAGTTTTTTTTTTAAAGCAGATATAACCATTATGAGGTAAGGTATCAAGCATACCTCAAGTGTAATCGCCGTTTTGAGTAATACAAGATTACACATTCAGAGCTAGGTTATAAAATGTATTCAAAATTGCATATTTCATTACAAATTTGTTGGTTGGTTGTACCAGTTTTATAAAAAAACACTACTGGGATAAAAATTGCATAAAAGACATTTTAGACATTAATAAAGTTTCTTCAAATTGGATTATGGAAAACTGGTAAATACATTGTTATATTGAAATAAAGTTGGTTTTGATGCTAGGAGGGACTAAGTTATAAAAATCCTTTGATTTTTATATATTAAATGTGCATAAACTGAATGAGCTTCCAGACAAATGTACTGTTCGAAGTAAAGTAAAAATAGACTTGTTGTCTCTGTTATAAAAGGCTTTGTCTATTATTTCTAAGGCATAAATAAGTTGAAAGTATTGGAGCTTATTTCTATTGTGTATTTGTTATGGCTACATTTTCCTTTTGCCTCTTATAGTATGAAGGTCCAAACAGCAGTCTTATGTGGTGATTGTATTTTTGTGCACTGGTCTATCGCCCTGTATGCGATAAATAAGATCACTATATCTTAATTTGATCAAATTTGATTTTTCAATTGAAAGTAACTTTCATTCAAGCTGTCTGCTCTAAGCCCTATAGATATAGCACTCGGTGGAGTTATTACATCAACTTCATAGATAAGTTATGTGATTCATGTCTTATATATGGTGCATGATAGCACATCAGGGTGGTGATTGCTTTTTGTACTGATTATAGTTTAGTGAATTAATTTATTATAGAGACTGCTGGTGTGGATCAATCGGCAGTGTCGATTTTGGCTCCTTATTAGTTATAATATATCAATGAACTGCCTTAAATGTATATGAGCCCTTGAATTTTATCACAAGAATTATACTAGGTCTGGGGAAATTATGACAAATTTGTTTAATATAGTTTTGCAGATATACGCGTAGCTCTAGAACTATATAGAGGCAATATTGATTTAGATATCATCAATATTTGTTGAGCATAGACGTCCATTGCCTAGGAATATTGTGTCTTCTCTCGGCCCATTTTAAATTGGAACAATTTGTCGTAATGTACATATTAGCAAAAGTTTTGTAAAAATTGAATGACAAGTTTTTTAAAATCTGTAACTCAAAAACTGTACCTGGTATTAATATGAAAATATACATTTACTACAAATATTCCAAGTGGTCGTTTTATTTCAAGGAAACCCTCTATTTGGTGGGAATTTTTTTTAGTGAAAATGAAGGTACTTTGCCATTTTTAATATTGTTTATAGTAAACATATGTGAATGTGAATTCAAAACTACAGTAGGACCTCTGTAAGTTGAACTAGACGGGAGATGCCAAAAAATCAATTTATAGAGTTTTTGACATAGGAAGGATTTTGACTCGAGCTAATTTTGTAAGGAAACATTCAACTTGTAGAGGTTAAGATTTATTCTAAGGGGAAAATAAAAATCCTTATTCAATATACAGAGGGTCCAATTTATTTTTTCTAGTTATAAAGTAAGTTGAATTTCCTTGTAGGGACTCACTAGTTGAATCCTCATAAGGAGGTTTAGGGGTTGAAGATAGGGATCAAAATTTTTTTGACTTGAGGTTCTACAGTAATTGTGTTTTTAATAAATTGAAATACACAAAAATAAACTGTTTTAATTTTTTTATTGCAAATAAAACAAGCTCTTACATTTGAACGCTGCGTAACATCATTTTACATATTAATAATATACAAAACATACAGAAGTCATAAATAGGTACAGATTGCGTCTTCCCAGTCTTCCGGTGGATATAACCAGATCTTGTAACACTCGGAAAATACTGGAAGGATTGTACCACAGTTTGCTTTTTTGGGAATTGCGTAAAATACGGATGAAGCATTTTATAATGGCATCTAAAGCTCAAAGCCCAAATTATCCCGCTGAATAATGTTAGTACTAAAATTACTTTTTCTGGAAGAAATTAGATCATATGCAGTTTGAACTAACAAAAGAAGTATATTTGTGGCATTTAACGACCCACTAGAAATGTCATGAGGTAACCAATTTTTATAATTTCTGAGCTTGGATGGTGGGGAAAAAGCTCGACCAGCGAAGATAACAAGCACATGAACAAAGACTGTTTTGGCCCTACATGTGCCAATTTCATACTAATATTATGTTACGTTTGTAAAATATCTGTTACGTTTTCACGCCTAAACCTCTGAACCAATTTTGATAAATTTCGGTATAGAGATAGATGGGGACTTCGAGAAGGACAGGGGTGAACGTAATTAAGTTTTTTTTTTAAATATAATATAGGGCAGATAGTTTGCTGGGTCAGCTAGTAGACGCATCCGCGACAGCCTTCATGTCACCGACATTGCGACAAACTGCGAGGGTCACGTTCGCTGGTATGGGCACCTTTTGCGGCAACCGGCAACTTACGTAGGCAACAAAAGCTTCGCCGTCACTGCCGGGCCCTGGCAGGAGGGGTAAGCCCAAAAGTGCTGGTTTGACGTCGTCGTAATACGTGCCAATGGACTCCACCACAAAACCGTGCGAAGTGGAGAAGTCAGAAGTTTGGTTTGCAATCAAGATTTAACGCTGAGATGATCTATTTATGTAATTTTGGCACGAATTTTTTCTCTAAAACGTAAGAACTTAGAAATAGTAATCGTCGACACAAGAATTAAAACGAAACAAAATGTTATACATTCGTAACTTTAAAAGCAGGTAAGAACAATGTTTTAGAAAATACAAGTTATCTAAGAATAATTATCTAAAGAACGTTTAAATTAAAAACTACCGATAGCTATAGGATAGAGCGTCTTCTCCTATACAACAGATGGTCGTTAAGAGGAGGTGGCAAAAAAATTTACAAAAATAGGTCACGTGGTGTGCGTATCTCAATCAATATTACAAAATTAACAATATAGACGCTTAGCAATCTATACAAATAAACAAGAAGTGTCTGTAATATTATAATAACCGCTTCTTACTAAGTGCATTTGGATGTATACACGGTACGTATACCAAAACAAATTTTTTTACAATTTTTGTCTGTCTGTTTCGGCTAATCTCTGAAACGGCTGGACCGATTTTGACGGGACTCACTGGCAGATAGCTGTTGTAACAAGGAGTAACTTAGGCTACATTTATTGAAAAAAAAAATAGGATCTCACGAATTATTTGTTTCTTTTATTTTTTTTATGTTTCTTATAAAATATAAATTATAACATTTTACGGAACCAATTATTTACACTTTAGTCCTCGTCTCATTATAAAATATTAATGATGATTATTTACTCACAAGATTATGAAGGCATATAACTTGATAATACGAGTCGCGTCGCATTTTTTAATTAAGTATATTTGACATGAATATACTGTGAGAATTCATACATCGACGTCTAGTCATAAATTAAACAGCAGAGCCCTTGGGTACTAGGCGACTGATAATTTATTAAATAAATATTATAGCCGTTCCCGCCCGCTTGGCTGGTCGAATAATAGAAAAAAGTGTATCGAGAAAATACGAGAAGTTTTCGCACGCTTGCGCGCTACACCGTTTGCCCCACTTCTCCGCGGCAAGAAAACACACATTCTTAAAACTTTAACTTTATATTAAATGAAGATATCGCAATAATTTTTTTTTTAGATAAGGACGGGACGTGAATGAATCCGTGATCCCGACAGACGTTACGACGTTATCTCAGGGTGGCAATCGGAAAGACTTGCGCAACCCAGTGCGGGCCACTCTGTCGTTTCACGTGACACAGGTACTCTCGGGGCACGGCTGCTTCGGGCGGTATCTGTGTCGCATCGCTCAGAAAGAGTGCCCACCACTGTGACGCTGGCAACGAGGACACGGCGTTTCACACCCTCCAAGTTTGCCCCGCATGGGCATTGGAGTGCCGAGACCTCGTCGCCACCACTAGATCTAAACTCTCGCTCCCGGCTATCATCCTAGCGATGGTCGGGAGTAAAGCGATTACGTCCGCGAAGGAGGCGGCGGAGAGGGAGATGGAACGCTTCAGGCACCCCTCTCGCTCACGCAGGGCCACCGTCGCCGGAGGTTAGCGACAGACCTTCGGCCACCGTAATGAACGGTCGCGAGCACAGCCCCCTGGGAAAGGGCTGCAGCCCGCATAAATGACCGAGAGAGGGCGCAGCTCACCTCTGCGTGAGATAGAAGATACCGGATATTAGAAGATACCTGGCTTTGAAGAGTTCCGTGAAAGTGGACCAACACCAGTCGGGGCCACGGTCTGATTCGTTGCGGCCTCGGCACTCCAGGCGCGTGGAGGAACACCGGGGTGGTTTTAGTAGGTAACATATACCAGCGACGTGCGTTCCCCAGCGCAGAGAGGAGGACGTACGGGCGTGTTGCACGGGGAGTCCCACAGTACCCCGCCCCCCGTACCCACGCGGCGAGGCGTGCGGCAATCATTTCCATCTTCAAAACAAAAAGGGTGGCAATCAGGCTTTTAGTGGACTGATAGTACCCATAATACAAGCGCTCTGCTTACTTTGAGATTAGACGACGCTGTGTATATTAATATAAAGATTTACCGATATCTTTAATTTTCAAAATAAGCATTTTTGTTTATTTGACCGAACAAAAAAATCTAGTTGGTCGCGTGTGAATACTGTAAAGAATTATCTTATTCTGCAACTATCCACGAGGTCGCATTTTACGCGGCAAAATTGATCGAGCTATTGGTTTTTTTTTTTTTAACATTAAACCCTTGGTAATATAATCTGGAATTTAATAACGCACAAGGCCATGAAATACTGGAATGATTGTTTCCAAATGTAGACTTGCTCGTAGAAAACATACTCGACCATTGAAATCGTAGAAATATGGCGTAATATATATCGGTACCTATAGGATGAATGAATGAATGAAGGTAGGACAGTTGTCTTCGTTCAAGTTATATGCCCAAAGCTTAATGTATTTTATTCTTATGTAATAAAGCGCTTAATCTATTGAGTGTCTGAGCATGTGCCTGCAATGGATGAGCCATTGCATTTGGTTTTATCAAAATCTACTTTCCCTGTAGATTAAGATTTCATGATATTATAATTCAACATTTCTGAAAAACATCAAACAAATATTACCCTCATACAGCGACGATAATATTAATATGATTTAACTAATATGAAATTTACTAAACACGACTATGCTATTGTATAAAACTTTACAAATCTTTATATTCTGTGCAAAATATTAGTAGTTTTTATTAAGAAAATTCTGAAAATTGTTACTTGATTATTTAATAATTTTAAGGTAAACATTATTTAAAATTCCCACAGTTTGGGAAAGATTTACAAAGTATATAAAGAGTAGGTATGTAATTACAGTGTAACTTTAATATAACGAATTTTCGACTTAACGAATTTTTTTAAATTCCTTACTATATAGAGAGAGCTAATCTATATGAATAAAATGATAGAGGTCTGCAAGTTTTATTTCTTACTCTATAAAGCATTTTTCCTAATTATTGAATACTTATAGAAAGTATTATTAAACTTTTAAACATTTTTTTCTTAAAAATGGGCAAATTCTTTTCATATAAAAAGTACTGTGTTTTAATTAAAGTGTGTTCTCATTTATTAGTAGAAATCGTTCCCAAGGTAAGCAAATGACTATCTACGTAATGTTGAGGTTGATGAACAAGTTTTCTTACCTTTTAAAACGAATCTTAGTTTATTCTAGCTTCTATAAACAAACCTCATTTTAACCAATTACTTAGTATAACGAATATTTTGTAATTTCCTTCGGTTTTGTTATACCGAGGTTGCACTGTATATTGAAAATCACCACGATTATACATTACACGACTTATTAAAATTTCCGATTACATTTTTAACCTTATATGTCGACTACGTATGCAATTCCCAAGTACACATCTCATCCCGCACCGTTATATCTCTTCACCTCTTCCGTTCGAGAATGTGGAAGTGTGGACTAACCACGCCATTCCCTGGGTGGCTGGCCATTCTCCACCACCCATATTGAACCGCTTTGGCCTTTCGTCAGGAGCTCTATTAAAGCCCTGCCAACGTGATCTGTGCTGTAATTGAGAAATAAATAGATAAAAACTCTTCCTAATATGGATAAATAAATTACAAATGCAAACATTTTGATTCGTACACAATCAACTTATTTTTTGCCATCGTTATGCTGCCTCAGTCACGTTTTACGAGAAACAGCTACGTAGAATATCTGACCAAGTCTGGTCCTTAGCCATGTTCAGTCCAAATGTGTCTTGGGTCTATCATTAAGGTAATGCGAGTTTCATTTTCAGGAAATCCGAAAACTTGATTAGAGTAAGGAAGGACTGAAGTACCAAATAATTTTTGACGCAAATGGAATTCTATTTTATAATAATGTATCTATGCAATCATATATTATTAGATAGAAAACTTCCTAAATTATTCAATCAGAATACTTTTAACTAGGAGAATATAATAAAAAATAACAGTTGATCCTATTGCTTACAGCAACGTCTTCCAGATTCTTCTTCTTCTGAAAGTGCCACTCCATTACTGGAGGTTGGCTGTTAGCTCTGAAAACTTCTCCCTGTCTTGAGCCATCCGGAATAGTTGTTCTGCGATTCCGGTCCACTCCCTAATGTTCCGCAGCCATGATTTCTTGCGCCTTCCAGAGCGCCGTTTTCCCTTCTTCCAAATAAACCAATTAAAAGGAATGGAACAGGGTGATTATGTAGGCGACATTTTAATCTGCGAGGTCAGCTCGTTATGTCCGATGGAGCAGGAGCTGACTAGTCAGCTCCTAATGTAGGCCTACACAATGGTGCTGGAGAGCGTCAAACGACCGATCGCCGTAGCCGACGCGGGTGTTCCTCAAGGGAAGGAACCGCTGCCCGCACCTACAACGTGAGGGTAGGCAATCTTGCTGTTCCACATGCCCCCTTAATCCTGGACCTACACTGCTGGTTAAAAAGTACCTTAAGCTGAATTCAACGAGATAGTCTTACCTCTGCGTCTTGCAGTTAGCGTTGTCCCTCTGCCAGGCCGCTTCGTACTCCGAAGACATCAATTGCTTGCGGATCTCCTTCACCAGGCTTGTATCCGTCAGTCCTGGGCACAGTGCCATGCTCCTCACACCCGTTAGGTTGACATGGTATTGATCCTGTTGAGAATGAAGTATTAATATACAGCGCACTATTGAGCTACTAGTGCCCCGCTGCTGCGTTCGGGCCCCCCCAAGACGGAATGGACAGACCCGCCACGCTTGTCCATGGTTTCCTCACGAACCCAGGACGACTAGATTAGTCCCCAACTTTAATACTATTGAACTACCAGATTTTTAAACCAAAAATTATGTCCATTCGAAGCAATTTAGAAAAAGTGCCTATTTTTAATAAGAGCTTTATTATGTTAACATAAAGTTTCATCACCAACAAGAAACTTCTTAAAAGCACAAGAATTAAAAGTAACTTTACCTTTACTTACAAACAAACTAAAAAGAACAGACTAAATTGAGATAGCCGTATAATGGAAAGAGAAGAATGCCACGTGACAAGGAAAATGGTGGAAATAAGAGTCATTATCGTTATCTTAGCGTTGAATCCCGGTTGCAACCCAAACTCGATTCGGCGCCCGGGTCCCGCTTTCCGACTTTTTCTTCTCCACTTCGCACGATCTTCGGCATCGCTGGTCAGTCTATTGGCACACATATCAATCAGACATTTGTTTCCCCGTAAGTAACCGGTTGCCGTAAAACGTGGCCGTACCAGCGAAGGCGACACTCTTGCAATTTATCCGCAATGTCACGGACATGATGGTTGCCGCGAATGCGAGAGTT
This sequence comes from Malacosoma neustria, assembly GCA_963693495.1. NCBI lineage: Eukaryota > Metazoa > Arthropoda > Insecta > Lepidoptera > Lasiocampidae > Malacosoma > Malacosoma neustria. The sequence goes on from OY856381.1 coordinate 16,702,760, forward strand.
CCTAACGCAGTCCTTCCGCGTTACTCCACACATCCACCGCAGCATATTAGCCCGATCCACACCGGACGATCCATCGCGCTCCGATCGCGAGCGGCAAGAGCGCGCTCCCTATGAGCGTTTGATGTGGACTTGCCTCGCGCGATCCGTCAGTTGTCGATTTTTTCGTCAGCCTCAAAGGTGCCTCAGTTGAGTGGCGCGCGCGGTGTGGACAGTTGTGTGTGGTTCGCGCGATCCACCACACCATGGACATCTCGCAAAGTTTATAAAGAATTCAAATGTTTATGGGGCCCAAAAGATGTTAATTATATCAATAGAGGTGTAAGAGACGATGCTTGGCGTTAGATTTCTCGCGAAATGGAGATAAACCGGTAAAAGACCTAAAGAAAAAAATGTGGTCTCTGGCGGGAGGCTCATCACTGATCGCCTTAGGATCGCTTGGAGCGTATTATTAGGATCGCAAGTCTCCAAAACTGGATCGGTCTAACACAATCCACGCTCCGTTATCCTGGATCGCGGATCACGTGATCGCCGATCCAAAATGGATCGTTCGGTGTAGATCCGGCTATTTAGATGAAGTCACGGAGATCGGAGAGTCGCAGTGCCTGCTTTTGTCGCTCCAGCACCGGCCGCGCTTCACATTCGTATAAAAGGACAGGCCTAATGATGGTCTTATTGACCCTTCAATTAAACAGGTCACAAATGATACCAGTCACCTGACGTCATTTGGCCCACGCGGCAGCAATGCGTGCCTTAACATCGCAATCAATGTCTCTAGACGCGTGAAATACAGATCCCAGGTATTTCACCTGTTCCGTGTGCTGCAAATGAGAGGGGATGATACAAAAGGAGGGACAAGAGACCTTGCAAAATGTGGGGTAGAGGCAGAAAGAAGAATTAAAAATGACTTACCCCGTACGCCCTGGTGAGACCGACAATAGCGTAATTGGTGGCTGTGTAGATTGGTGTGGACACCTGGGGCCTCGCGAACGCAGTAGACGCGGTGTTCACTATCGTCCCGCCCAGTCCCCCGCGGTCTTTACCCATAAACCGGTACGCCAACAGAGTGCCTCGAATTACGCCGTTCTGGAAGAAAACGTATTAAGTCAACTATATATTGTTTACGGACAATGTCTTTCATATAAGAAGTTAAGCGGCAGGCAGTTCCCCGACGCAGACGGATGCGTGTTAGCGGTGCCCCTGGCATCACAGACATCTATAGGCGACGATAACTACTTACTATTAGGTAGGGCGTTTTAACTATACACAATATTATATACCTAGTCAGGTCATAAGTATTGTCACACAGTAAAAACTTTTCTTTTAGAATGCTGGCCACAAAAAAAGTTATTGAATTCGAATCTCGAATTGTTCATGAAAATAAAAATGTATACTTTTAGAATTTTACTCATTTTTTAAATATGGAGTGGACGCTTAAAGAAGACCGTGTTGCAGTTATTGCGTTGCATCGTTGCGGTTACGCGCCAATTCAAATTTTTAACATACTGAAAAATTTGAATATAACCAAAAGATTCATTTATCGTACCATCAAACGATACAATGAAGACTCTAGTGTAGATGACAGGTCAAGAAGTGGTCGCCCTCGGTCTGTTAGGACTCCAGCAGTGATAAAAGCTGTGAAGGCACGAATTCAAAGAAATCCCAAACGTAAGCAGAAACTGTTGGCCCTTCAGATGGGGTTAAGCAGAACCACGGTGAAAAGGGTGTTAAATGAAGACTTAGGGCTTCGGGCATATCGAAGAAAAACAGGACATCGTTTGAATGCTCGTCTAATGTACCTGAGACTGAAGAGATGCCGCGCTTTGTTGAAGCGGTACGCGGGAAAAAAATATCGGGAAATTCTTTTTTCGGATGAAAAAATGTTTACCGTAGAAGAGAGCTACAACAAACAAAATGATAAGGTGTACGCACACAGTAGTGAAGAAGCGAGCAACCGTATTCCGCGTGTCCAACGAGGTCATTTTCCATCCTCGCTCATGGTATGGTTGGGAGTTTCTTATTGGGGCTTAACAGAGGTACATTTTTGTGAGAAAGGTGTAAAAACGAATGCTGTTGTGTATCAAAATACAGTCCTGACGAACCTTGTGGAACCTGTTTCTCATACCATGTTCAATAACAGGCACTGGGTATTCCAACAAGATTCGGCGCCAGCTCATAGAGCGAAGAGCACACAAGACTGGCTGGCGGCGCGTGAAATCGACTTCATCCGGCACGAAGACTGGCCCTCCTCCAGTCCAGATTTGAATCCGTTAGATTACAAGATATGGCAACACTTGGAGGAAAAGGCGTGCTCAAAGCCTCATCCCAATTTGGAGTCACTCAAGACATCCTTGATTAAGGCAGCCGCCGATATTGACATGGACCTCGTTCGTGCTGCGATAGACGACTGGCCGCGCAGATTGAAGGCTTGTATTCAAAATCACGGAGGTCATTTTGAATAAACTTTAATGTCATAAGAATCTATGTTTTGTTAAGTTCATTTTGGTATATGAATGGTTACATAATGAATAAACTTGTTACAATTATTTTACATTAAACATGTGACAGAATTTATGACCTGACTAGGTATATGTGTGTATTCTTCTTGCTCCTGCCCTTATCCCACATTATATGGGGTCGGCACAACATGTTACATGTTGTAATAGTTGTGGCTTAATTTTTACAACCGGCCGCCTGCCTGACGACAGATTTTTCCTTTTTAGGGAAAAATCTGTCGTCCTTTTTATTTAAATAATTTTTCTCGTTTCACATTGAAAGTAGGACACGAAACTTCGTTGTCAATCATCTAATATATCCTTAAGCGACAATTTTATTGGTTTCTTCTTGAGTAAATAACATCCGAGTGTCGGTTTGGTTGTGCAGGGTGGCACTTTTGCCTGATCACCGACTTTTACAGTGTCCATGCACAATTTATATTCGTCAACTACGTCACGAGGGCTTCTAAATAGGAAATTCGCAGTGCCGAGCGTCTTCGAATGCACTTGGTTCTGCATTCCGTTACGCTTGAATGCAGACACAGACAGCTTGCGCACAATGAGTCCATCTTCATATATTTTGGTGGTGGCTCACAGCAATCTTCCTCTTGGCTAACTAGAGGCCTTGAAACTCGCGGCTTCTTTTCACAAGCAACATAACCTTCGACGAAGGACATCGTGGCAAGCAGGGATAGCACATAGGCGGATCTTCACAGCACATTGTTGGACAAGGGGCCACTAACATCGGACATACTGCAAATTGTTCGCAGTCTTCAGGGTAAAAGCACACCATTTTTATTTAGTTTTTACTTCTTTTTCTTTTGTAAATTTTATATCATAATAAATAAGTTTCCACTAGAATTTTGATTATTTATATATGTGTGTGTTTGTATTATATATTTATATAGTGTATATTTTATTTATACATGAACATTTGAGCTAGTATCCTTTTTAGGCATTAGTTTCCCGGGTAATCCCCCATAACCTACTCAGAACCCCCTTAGTTGATTGAAAGGGCAATGACAACCGATATTAATCCAAAAATTTCGTTTTTACAGGATACGACATGTGCAGTCGGCATTCTTAAAATAAACATTAGAGTACAGGAAATCCGTAAATAGCTTACCAAGTTCACGTCTACTTCTAGTTCCCAGAATCTGTCGTTCATGACACCGGCATTATTTATTACAATGTCCAGCCGCTTAAATACTTCCATCGTCATTTCAAACGCCTCTGTAAAACCGTTCGAAAATTGATTAACACGTTGGACGCCAGACCTAACCACGGTAAGCCTAGAGGTCTGCGACGATGTTCGCACGCCGTCTTCGCTGCAGAATCCTCGCGCCGGCTGACGGACAACTTTTATAGACTGATTTTCCTACGCCTACGGTCTTTTCCTGGCATGCAAAAAAACCCTAACGATTTTTAGACTGTCGGACACACGGTGTCCGTCATAGCGTTTAATAATAGGTTTTGTAAAAAGAAATCCATAATTTTTCTAATAAATGGCTTTAGTAAACTATATCTCGCGCTGTAGAAGCCCGATGGGATCACGCTAGGTGGCGTTAGAAAGACGAAATTTCGTACTAAAAAAGCTTCACCGACAGATTTCTTTTTACTGAACTTATTATTATAAACCTAAACTATATTTAGTGTCAGCAGAAATATCTATTTAGAATACTACAGAGTCAAAGTTAACCTCGCCTGCAAAACGCCCCCTGCTACATAACGGACGAGCTTCTGCTGCAAGTCAACGACGGCAGTCGTCTCTGTAAGAACTAATTATACCAAATATTCGTTTACAATTTACTATTTCGACACATAATGAACTCGCACTAGATATATATGATGTGACAACATAACATACAAAAATTAAGTTACTCACATACAAAGCTTTGAATGATAATGATAAAAATTACAGTTTAAAAAACTAAAAAACACGCTTTTATAGAAAGAAAATCAAACTAAAAGGTAAAAAATAATTTTCAATAAAGTTAAATTAAGGACACTATCCTTAGTTTTATTGTAAAAAAGTGACCCACTTTAAACGGCCAGATTTCATTCAAATTTTGTAGATATATTGAGGACCGATAACAATACACTAATTTGATACAATTATTGTTTATATCCTTACCAGGATCCTCAGGATTAATTAATTTTCGGACCGGTTCTCGTCCGATCACCGAAGTTAAGCAGCGTTTGGCGCGGTCAGTATTTGGTTGGGTGACCGTTTGGGCGTTTTTTTTTTTTTGAACAATCAAAATTATTTAAAATTCTGTCGAAACGCCATCTGACGCTTTTGGGAATTGACCAGAAATAAATTATATTTTATAATTAATCAAACTAAAAAGAAAAGAATTACGCTTTTTAGAACAGTGACATTCATTTTCTCTTCAGTAATTTTATTCCTAAGTTATGAATTAATTTTTTAGTTTGATTAATTAATTATAAAAAGATTGTCTTTTATTTATTAACCTGTATTTAATATTCCTTTTGTTCACTAAAAAAATATCCAGCTCCACTAGTAAATTGTGCTTACCTTCATACTGCGGATAGTCTGTCACGTCACATCGACAAAAAAGGACATTCTTTCTCCCATACTTCGCTCCCAGTTCGTCTGAAATTTGCTCACCAACTTCTGCATCGATATCGCACAATGAAACCTGTACGTAAAATCATTGCCTGTACGTATATTATACATACATACATACATATAATCACGCCTCTTTCCCGTAGGGGTAGGCAGAGACCACTTTTTTCCACTTGCTACGATCCTTACATACTTGTTTCGCTTCGTCCACTTTCATTATTCCCTTCATACATGCCCTTCGGTTTAGGGTACTCTTGACCTGGCCTTTTTTCAAGACGTCCCTGATCTGGTCTCGAAACGTCAGCCTAGGTCTACCTCTTCTAACACTTCCATTCACACTCGCCTCATACAATTTTTTCGTCAATCGTTCTTCATTCATTCTCTCAACATGGCCAAACCATCTCATGCTGACATGAAGAAAATTGAGAAAGGTACCTATACACCTTTCTCAATTTTTGTCACTACATCTTCTTTCAGACCACAACGTTTCCTTATCTCACTCTGTCACTCAGTTTAACTCCTATCATACTTCTTAACGCTCTCATCTCAACTGCGTACGTATATACGTAATAATAATAATAATATTATTATATTAGAAAATCATAAACAAGATACATCCGTCCTAAATTCCTTATTTAAATTACGATTATACATGTAAATTAAGAAATCAATCCGAAAATAGCGACACATTTACAACAAGGAAAGTTAAAGGAAAGAAACGGCATCGATGACTGGGGCGCTTTAAAAAAATCAATAAGTAAATGACAGTCGGTTTGAAAATTAAATTACGCAAAAATCTTATTACATCCTTTTGTACTTAATAAACAAAGAATCAAGTTGTTGAGAGTTGGCTTGTTTCCAGTGCATTTCATTCAAGATATATTTTACCTTGAACTTAAAATAGTTTTGTAGTACGCAATGGAGGATTGTTTACGGAAATATAAAACATACCTTAGCTCCTTGTTTGAGGAGTTCTTCGCTGTAAGCCAAGCCGATGCCGGCAGCGGCGCCTGTTATTAGAGCCACTTTTCCTTTCAACTCCATGACGAAATATTTCTAAAGCGCCGCGCCCTGAGAGTGAACTGTGTGGCTTCGCTGCCGCCCCCGATTTGCTTGTGATTCGATCGCGACGGGAAGTTCGGGGTGAACGGGAGGGTGTCGGGGTGGTCCTCCCCAACATTCCCCCTTTTGTAGTAAATAACACGCGATTGCACTCCACTCTCGCTGCGGCGCACGTTGATTCATAGATATACTCGTTATACATGTATTTCCTTTAGTGCTTTTAGTGTCTCTCGTGTGTATGCGGCAGCCCAAAGTGGCATAATTATGTTGCGTGCATTTACTTTTTAATTGGAAAACAGTGGGATTATGACATTTTTCTTTTAACATGCAGTTAACTTTTACTTTCTAGTACTGGAGCGAATAAAATAAGCAAATAGTTTTTAAATATATTGTATCTCTGAGCAAAGCCTTTGTTTCCTAGTAAAGTAAAACTAATTTAATAATTTTAATTTAGATTCTTATAAATGGATTATAAAAATAAAACACATGATTTTTGCTTTCTATATTTGCGATTTGTATAAATTCAGGTACAGTAAATTTTTCTATAATTAAAATACCAATTTACAATTTTTTTGTTTTTTCTACATAAAGATTCAAGAAAAATATCACAGATTTGACAATACAACGACGGTTCCGCCCGCCGTAATATCGTATACTCATCGAAAACACCCGTTGATTTATTAGGGTGTGTACAGTGTACAAACACACAATATACCAAAATAAAATTATCACAAACTTCAAATTTTCAATTAAATTCGAAATATCCTTCGCTTTAAAAATTGTATACAAAACTATATTATGATTTGTATTAATAATGTATATTAAATTCTTTTAAATATAATCGTAAAACAGTATAAATAGTTAATATGATCTGAATCATTTAAAAAATTTACATGATTTAATATTTAAATTAAAAATATAATACAATAAAGCTATTTACATGTTAAAAATATCACAGAAACAAAACGCAAAGAGCGGCAAATAAGCTTCCTAGTGGCGGCCATTTTGAAATTATAACAATTATAGGTACCGCGAAATGTACGATAAACTGAATATAAACAGCCAAAATAGAATTTTGTGATTATCGTAATTTAGCATTAAATAAAAATGCAAAATGTAAGTATAAAATTATAAACTCTTCACAGTAGAGCAGAGGGGAAAGTCTCCAAGACTAAATTTAATTTAGTGTTCGCTCCACCATACTTCACAGCCAATACAGGAATTTTAGGAGCGAAGGACTAATTAAGTATTTAATTTTTATTTTCTAGATTTTAAATGTTGATTTATAAGTGATGAGCTTGGTCGGCACCAGCAGCCGGTACTGCTTTTGCTAAATAGGAAAACGAGCGTCCATTTGGTAGCCCTGATAAAACACAAGCGCTTAAAGCGGAGCGGTTCAGATTCATCGGAGCAGCGTCATACCACTCTAGCGTGTCACCGTCGTAACATTCCACGTGAGGAATTGTTGTAGACCCTGGGAAAGAAATTTGGACTAGACTCGTGGCGATATCCAAACTCAGAACAACACATGGCTTTCCAAACCTGTTCAGGGAGAAACTTTACCTAATAACTAAAAAGTTACTCCCATTATCCGTCAAAAAATGTTAAATTTATATTTTTCTGTTATCTTCATTGTTGTGGAACCACAGACAGCCAGACGGGCACTTGATAATAAGCAATTACCGTCGCCTATAGACGTTTGCGACATCAGGGGCACAGCTAACACACTGCCGTCTACGTAGGGGAATTGGAACCTAGGTCCCTTATACCGGAACACAACACAGGGCTATTACGACGACATATATAAAGACTATATGTAGCTGCCATCAAGATGGGCTTAGAGCCATCTCGCTAATGTTGTTTTGTAGCCTTTTACGACGGAAAATAAGCTCTCATATAAAAAAATTCAAAAAATAAAATTCTTACAAATTAACATAGACAGAGGAAAACACGCTCATAACATGATGGACAAGACCGCAGCAGATAAAGGTATAGACTTAATCTTAATTAACGAGCCAAATAAAAACCTAATATGCAACCAAGGTCCATGGGTCACAGACTTAAGATTGGATGCAGCAATCAAAATTGTGAATGCGAATCTAATCGTAAATGATTTTAAGCGCGGAAAAGGCTACGTCTGGATGGAACTAAGTAACTATCGAATTTTCTCCTGTTACATATCACCTAATTGCACTACAGAAGAGTTCAATGATTTCTTATCAGACCTTACAGAAGAAATTAAAACTAGTGAATTGGAAATAATAATTGGGGGAGATTTTAATTCAAAATCTCCAGAATGGGGATCATCTAAGGAAGACCATAGAGGGAAATTAGTGGCGGAATGGCTAGCTGAAAATAATCTCATAGTAATTAACCAGGGAAATGCTCCTACATTTATACGAAATGAACAGAAATCAATAATTGACGTAACGTTTAGCACAGAGAATATTTCCAATCGCTTTACTGATTGGAAAGTTCTGGAAGAAGAATCTTTGAGCCTACATCAATATATAACTTATGAAATAAATACAGGACGGCAGATAGAAAACAAACAAAACATCGCATGTGGTTGGAATATGAGTAAGCTAAACAAGAATAAGTTATTGGAGTCATTTAAAGGTCAAATTTCACAAATAAAAGAAGAATTGCTAGACGCAAATAAGCTAATTAATATCATCACGAATGCTTGTAACTTCAGTATGCCGAGAAAGATGAATAACCTAAAACAAAAAGCTCAGTACTGGTGGACCGAAGAAATAAAAAAGGTCAGAGAGGAATGTATAAGTAAAAGAAGAAAGATGGTGAGGATAAATGGTAAGAATATAAACAAAAGCTTCGAAGAAGCCAAAAATGAATACAAACAAGCGAAGAAACAACTACGAATATTAATAAAAAGAGAAAAAGAAAATTCTTGGAAAAGTCTATGCAAGGAAATTGAGAATGATGTATGGGGAAAAGCGTACAAAATAGTTATGAAAAAAATTAAGCCAAAAACAATAAACATTCTCCCAGAACTAAAAAAAGATGTCATTAAAAATCTTTTTCCGTGTAGACCTCAAATCATCTGGAATATTTTAGATAATAAAGACAATTTCGAAGAGGTAACGGTAGAAGAAATTAAGACAGCATGCAAGAAAATGAAAAATGGCAAGGCACCAGGACCAGATATGATACCAGCTGAGATAATTAAATTAATATCACAATTTTACCCGAGAACGCTAAAAATTGTACTTAACAAGACGTTAAAAGAAGGCGTATTCCCAGCCCCATGGAAGAAATCAAAACTCGTTCTTCTGCCAAAACCAGGGAAACCAGAAACCGAACCAAGTGCATATAGGCCAATATGCCTTTTAGATACCCTAGGTAAATTAATGGAACACATAATAAAAATGAGACTGGACGCAGAACTAAACCGAAAAGGGAATCTCTCTGAAAACCAATTCGGCTTCAGAGAAGGCATGTCAACTATCGATGCAATAAAAAAGGTTCTTGAAAAAGCAGATAAGGAAAGGAAGAAAACTTGCAAAACGAGAGAGTTCTGTGCAATAGTAACAATTGACATAAAAAACGCATTCAATACGGCCTCGTGGAATCAGATCATGCGCGAACTGGAAAGAAAGAAGATATCTCCTTATATATGTCGCATAATAGCCAGCTACTTTACGGATAGAGTTTTAACTACAGAGGACGGTCACGTGACTTCTATCACCTGTGGCGTCCCCCAAGGCTCTGTGTTGGGTCCTCTGCTTTGGAACATCATGTATGACGGCATACTTAGACTTAATGTTCCACAAGGGGTCGAATTAATTGCATATGCAGATGATCTTGCTATCGTATCAACAGGAATAACAGAAGAGACCCTAATGAATAAAACAAACAAAACCTTACAGACAGTGTCAAAATGGATAGAAGAAAATAATTTACAAATGGCAATACAGAAAACAGAAGCAGCGTTACTGATAGGAAGGAAAAAACCGCGAATAGAGGTTAAATTTGAAATTGGCGGGGTTATCATTCGCCCGCAGACAACTATAAAATACTTGGGCGTGTTGTTAGACAAAAACTTAAATTTTGGGCCACACATTAAATGGATTTCGGAAAGAGCAACAACTGCAACATCTGCATTGGCGAGGATCATGCCAAGAATCGGAGGGGCTGGAGAGATTAAAAGAAGAACTTTATCGCTAGTCGCAAATAACATAATGCTCTACGCAGTGCAAATCTGGAGCAGGGGACTGCAATACGCAAAGTACACTAACATATTACTGGCAACACAAAGACGTCTATCTATAAGAATATGCAGGGGTTATAGAACGATTTCAACAGAAAAAAGCATGATCATCGCCAGAACGATTCCAATAACTATTTTGGCCGAAGAAAGAATAAAAACACAAGGAAAGACAGCGAAGGAAAAAAAGAGTTTAAGGAAAGTAAGTGTAGAAATTTGGCAAAAAGAGTGGGAGAAGATTGATCGAGAGGAGAACTGGACAAAGCGACTAATACCAGATGTGAGAAAATGGTATTGGAGAAAATTTGGGGAAATGAATTATTATACGACCCAGGTATTCAGCGGACACGGGAACTTCCAAGACTTCCTACATAAAATAAAAAAAGTTGACACCGACGCATGCTTATACTGTGGTGAAAAAGATACTATATCACACACTATATTTGAGTGTAAAAGGTGGGAAGTAATCAGGACCTACACGGAGGCTAGTCTCGAAATCGAAGCATCTCTTTCCCCTGAAAATATGCTGGAGATCATGCTCCGTAGCGAAAGAAACTGGAACGGCATAGAGTGCATGCTAACCAGAATAATGAAGGCCAAGGACCAAGATGAAAGGGCAAGGAGACAGCAAGAGGATTCCTCTCTCCCCGCCTGTCGCGATGTAATGCCGAGAGGTGTGCCGCAGCAGGACGTGGAAAAAAAAAAAAAAAAAAAAAAAAAAAAAAAAAAAAAAAAAAAAAAAAAAAAAAGGTCCCTTATACCGGAACACAACACAGGGCTATTACGACGACATATTTAAAGACTATATGTAGCTGCCATCAAGATGGGCTTAGAGCCATCTCGCTAATGTTGTTTTGTAGCCTTTTACGATAGGCCGCCCCCGGTCGCAACCTAAACTTCCGTTTCGGTGCCCGGGGTCCGCTTTCCTACTTTTTCCACTCCACTTCGCATGGTCTTCAGCATCCCTGGTGAGCCCATTGGTACGCATATCATCCTTTGCGACGTCAAGCCAGCACTTTTTGGGTCTACCCCTCCTGCCGGGGCTCGGTGGAGGCGGCATGGCCAGACATTTCTTTCCCACGTAAGCATCCGGTTGCCGTAAAACGTGGCCGTACCACCGGAGCAGACACTCCTGCAATTTATCCGCAATGTCACGGACATGAAGACTGCCGCGAATGCGGGAGTTCCTAACGGGGTCCTTCCTCGTCACTCCACACATCCACCGCAGCATATTCATCTCTGTGACACGCAGTTCTTGCTTGTGTCGCTCTAACACCAGCCATGCTTCACCGCACTGTACGGAGAATATAATAATATAATTACAACGTGACATTTCTCTTATTGGTTCAGGACTAGCGTGAGCAGCATTATAGAGCTCCTTTTGAATTCGGAACTATTTGTCGAATGTAGTAATACTTTGTGGACTGTAGTAATGGCATTCAGTATTCTCAGCTCAAAAATATTGACCTAACGTATATGTATAGGAACATCCGTTGATACAAAACGTAGTTCTTTTTAATCTTTTTGTTTAGCGACCACACTCTAGAGGCCTGTAGCACTATGTTATTACTAGAATCTAATAATTTTGGCCGTGTAGTACTCGTTCAGGAGTCGTAAATCACTTCAACCTACACGCAGCACAGGAAGGACATTAGTCGATTCCTCCTTTCGAGGTTGGATAGCTGCCGGGGGTGTAAACACCTATTCCATGTATTTCTTGTGCATGCAGTAGTGAGCATTGAAACAAAAAGAACCATAGGAGTGTTACCTTATGATGCTCAATTGAAGAAGGATATAATGCTATGAATCTTGCCTTTTTAAAAATATAAACTAACCATTAAATCCTCCAATGACAAAGATCATGTCGTCGAGTAGAACTGTGGCGAAATTGCTCCTTGCACTAAACATCTCGGTTATCTCTTGCCAATCACCGCCTCTTTGGGGATTGAACCTTTCCCCTACGAAAAACATCATGAAATGTACTTTTTATTTATAGGTAAAAAACTTCATCTATATTACATAGGTATACAGTTACTGTCTAACAGATAACCCTTGCCGCTTGTAAACTTGATCCTGAACAGTTGATGAATTATTAAAAATGGCTCATTTCCTCACGCATACTCAAGTTTGTTCTTATAATCATATCCTTTAACCATGTCTTTTAACAATGCCAAGAAAAACTTGGGATTTACAAAATCTTAGTGATTTCACAAAAATGAAGAATTTTCTAACGAGATTATATTACTCGTAATAAGAGTTTATTAATAAACTGGTTTTAAAACTTCGCATGCAAACTAACTTTTGAATTTCTCCATGCAAGGGCGGAGTAAAAATACATACCCCTGTAGCCGGGGTCGGCCTGTCGTGAAAGGCGACAAGACTCTGGATTGCAACCACCCTTGTTCTATGTCACCATAATAACTTTGTGTTCCGGCTAATGCTGGAATGGTCACTACCTAGATTCCTATACCCCTATGGGACAGCAGCGTGTTCGCGATGCCCTTAGCGTCACAAACATCCATAGGCGACGGTAACTGCTTGCTTTTAAGTGGGCCATCAGCCTGTCTGCTACCTCAGCGATAGAAAAATATCTTACTACGTAATATCTTACTCTTACTAACCTGTATTTAACCGGGTATATCCGTTGAATCCTCCTAATGCGTACAAGCAGTCACGATACGCAATCAAACTGACCCCAGACCGTGGACTCATCATGGATCGGACGAAGCTCCACTGCTTCGTTCCCGTGTCGAACACCTCCGCCGAACTCAACACTTCTTGACCGTTGAAGCCGCCCACTATATAAATCTGTAATTACTTCACGATTAAATAGATGTTGTATATGATTTCTATTTGTCAGTAATAAGTGTACTGATACAATTCATAAAACACAATAGTCCCAAAGTAAGTAGTATAGCACTTGTGTTATGGGTACTAGAAAACCGTTTCTTTTTTATTGCTGTAGGACACTTAGAATTTTGCAGTTACCGTCGCCTATGGGTGTTTGCAACGCCAGTGGCTATAAGGTTACAGGAACTTGAGTCACTAATGCCGGAACACAACACAAAGTTATTATGGCGGCATACTTAAGACCAAAGGTGGTCACCATTCAGACGGGTTTGGGTCCCTGCCACGTAGCTAGGGTGGGTTGTTTTGTCGTCTTTTACGACAGGTCGACCCCGGCCACAGAAGTCAGTATTCTTCCTCCGGCTCTGCACAGATAAAAATATATACGACATATACTTTTGTTTTGTAAATAAATACATATTATATACTAGTATAAACACCCAGACGTGGGACTGAATCGTTCCTGTAATTTCAGTAGGCATTCCGACGTACGTTAGCCGTTACGCCATCTTCTACCATACATTGCCATGGAAGAAGAAATATAATATAGGTATGTTTTAAATTAAACCCTGTAATATATGAAAACTGTATCGTAGGACTTTTTTACAAGAGCAAAACCAGAAAACGAGTTGGCACTAAATCGGCCGTGTCGAACAATGCAATTGTTATTTCATTTTACTATGTACCTATAAAAGTGTTGATAAGTAATAAATAATGCAATATGAAATACACTAAACGAGTGTTTTTCAATCTTTTTGAATACGCGACCCCTATAAGGATTGAAAAATTCTGGCGACCCTCTTGGGCCATAGAGAGACAAAAAGTTAGTAAGTAATTTATAAGACTACGTTTATGATTTTCTCTATTTTGGTACCTATATTCATTATTAAGACCTACATTCTGTAAGAAGCCGCGACGCGACAGCTTTGAAAGTGAGTACGAGATAAGTTGGTAAGGCTGCGTGCGGCTTTAATTTAGACGCCAGTTTGCGCAGTCCTAACTTGGCTGCGTTGCCACACCGCATTGTCGTCGCGGGCGAGAGCTTTTTCCTTTTGCCGGTTCTGAATAATATCCCATTTAAATTTTTTTTTAAATTTAACTTGAGGGTAGTTCGTTCACCTTGCCGCCTAAAGATGCCGCGCTTGCGTCGGACCGCTGTTTGTTCATAGGAGTGGTCATTTCCCATTGGTTCTTGTCCGGGTAGTACCGTTCTACTGAAGACATGCGCGTGCGACCGTTGTAGCCTCCGAGTGCGTAGATCAATCCATCTAATTTTAAGAGAGAATGGGGATACTTTACTGCATTGTTTTTTTTTTTATTTATTTTAATGCTGTAGAACAGCAGACAGGCTGACGGCCCGCTTAGATTTAGCAGTTACCGCCGCCTATAAGTGTTTGCAACCCAGTGGCATCGCGAACACGCTGCTGTCCCATAAGGGTACAGGAACTTGGGTCACTAATGCCGGAACATAACACAAAGTTATTATGGCGGCAAACTTAAGACCAAAGGTGGTCGCCATCCAGACGGGCTTGAGGCCCTACCACGTAGCTAGGGTGGGTTGTTTTGTCGCCTTTTACGACAGGCCGACCCCGGCCACAGAGGTTAGTATTCTTTCTCCGCCCCTGCACGGATAAAAATTGTAGAGTATTTAATTCCAAAAATATAGTCATTAGGTTTAATTATTCGATTAGTTATGAATGTAAACTTGGTCTTTACCTGTTTATTTTAAAATAAATTATTTTATGAATAAATCGTGTGGACCCGCTACAAAAAATAATTGAGTACTCAATCACTTTTTAGCGAGGAAAAAAATCTCTTTGACTCGTTCACAGGCGGTCAAAAATGGACATCGTTCTGTTTAATTTTCGAGGCCAAAACGTCAGACGGCAATTGCCCCTGAGGAACCAGATCTATTCCATCTGATTTTCTGTGCCTCTTTGGTCAAAAGTAGGACCACGTAAAAAGAACCATTGAATATTAGTCCGGTTATTACTAATGGATCACGCGCATCTAAGCGCCTGTTGATCTGCAAACAGACGATCTGCAAACAAATAAGACGATGATCACAAAATAAATATTTATTATTATATTCAAATATTTACGTTTCTTTCGAACCCTTATACCTTAACCTAGCATGAAAATCAATTACATTTTAGTAGAGTCGACTAATATTTTTACAAAATAGTCGAATAAGGCAAACTAACTTTTATAAAGATCGTAATTTACTCATGTATCTAAACAATTTAGAAGAAATATTTTATCAAATATTGTCATGTAATTATTAAGTCAATAGTAAATATAATTAAATTCACCATGTGTCACCACGCTGACGTAACACCTCGCTTGGTACATACAAGCGCGTTCGTGCCACGTATTAGCCACGGGATCATAGCAACGAACAGTGTTAAAGTGATCGCTTCCATCAAAACCACCGATCATGTAGATCAAGTTGTTAAGGGAGCACAGACCGTGGTATGCTCGCGGGGTTAAGTCCATGTGGATTGACAGGAACCAACGATCGGCTCTAATAAAAAATAAAACTATATATAATTTTTTATACAATAGATATTGAAACTGAGGTTTTCCTATATCATTAAGATATGGGGTTTTTAAAAAAAGGCGTTATTAAATTTCTTAGAGGCCGGCAGCGAGTTGGTAATGCCTTTGGTGTTGTAAACAACCATAGGCGACGGTGACCACCTGCTTAACAGTGGATCGCTTGCCAGTCTACTGAACTCCAGCTATAAAAAAAACTAAAAAGATCTGGGTTACATTTCCACCTAGACACGTCGGTACGTAGTGGCGCTCGCTACAAATATTCAGCCCAAGTCGTAATTATACTATTTATCGACATAAAATGAATAACAGCATTTATACTCTGACTTATATGATTGAATTTCCAATCATATACGAACCTCTACCGCCAATAATATATTTCGAATATAATCAACTCGCTACCATGGAAGTAATATGTATCTAAGTACTATTTATTACTTCCATGCTCGCTACTGATTGACCATAGACGAAACTATGAAATTGCAATATTCAATATCGTGAAATACTGATTAAATTTGGAAAAATATCTAATGAAAAAATAAAAATATGTTTATACGTTACCTCGTATCGTAAGTTTCAACAAAACTGGTCGGACTACCGGCACTCCACCCTCCAACGGCGAATAATATCTCGTATGGTATCCGAGGCCTTGCTAATGGGTCATTTAAATCTGCTTCAGTGCCCGGCCGAGAATCCATTAATGTCAAGAAAACCACAGCCGGATATAACGCTTCTTGACATTTCTGTTGTTATGAATAGAATTTAAATCAACTCTATATTTATTAAAGCTAAAATATAAATGTAACATAACAAACCTCATCTTCAGAAATTGGTTTCCATTGCAATATTTTTGACTTGAAGTACTTGTAACTGATATGACCAAATCGGACACAAGCTAGAAGAGAAGGAATATATTTTCTTCTACTCTCCAAGTCGTGTTCAACCCATGTTTTTACCGCTTGGAATACAATCTCTTCATTTCGAACATTCAATTCATCATCTCTGAGTATATCTTCTAATTCTTCATAAGAGAGCAGTTTAAATTCATTACATTCCTTAAGAATTCTGCTAAAGTTTTGCCTTATGTACAGTTTACCTTTTTTCTCAAGTTCACCACAAAAATAACATTTAGCAAACTTAAATATCCCTAGACAGTTATGTGGTCTTAACGCGTGAAGTAAGAACTGACAGCAAAGCTGAATGACCCCTACAACATCGAACTTATCCGCATAAGGTAACAAATGCTCAACATTTTCAGCCGTTACAGTACAATTTCCCGTGTACGCGTAATCAAGTATTAAATTCATGTAATAACTCGGAACTTCAACAAATATTTCTGTTTCTTCGTTTTCTCCTTTCTTTAGAGAATTCACAAATATAGCTTTAAAATATGGACTAACGGCCGAAAGAATTGCTCGATGAATAGGAATAGTTTTCATGTCCCTACAAACTATTCTTCCATCACAGAGTTGCCCATTTTGTCGCAATTCATTCCATATGGATGGAAACTCTACTACTGAGTAGTTTTCAGGAAGGCAAGCGCACTTTCGCTTTCGTGTCACAATCTTCTTTTTACTTATGCGGGGTTTTGAGGCTGCTGAAGTACGAACAGAATTTTTAGTTTTTGTAAATTTCCTATGTTTCGTATTGAATTCCATTCCTTTCGAAAAAACGGCGGTCGAAACTTCGGTCTGATTGACAGTTGTTCTAAGCTGACTATTTCATTGAAATCATTTGTTTTTAGAAAATTTGAAATGAAAGTTATGTTTAGAAGAATTTTCCAGCCAGAATTTTCGCTTGCCTAATTTCTTTTAGCACTAAATCCTGATTAGGATGACATACATTGTTATTTCATTTTAATGTCTTTAAAATTTGTAAAATCTTTTAATTCTAATCTGCTACAAGGACTTGGATCCATGACTATATCGATTTTTATTAAAAATAAACAGTTGTCATTTTTATTTGACGACTGTTGAAAAAGGTTGTAGCGAAACTGTCAAAGTCAAATTCCCATTTTGCAGTTTCCCAAGTTTCCTTTTTCATCTGGTTGTCAAGATGGTGAGTTTTGTTTGTAGGAAAAGAAAATTAATCAATGAAAATCACGAAGAAATTGATGTGGAGTGATATGTTTAAGTGTGTATCTGTAAAACCAGTGATATCAAAATGTGTTGCTTTGCATATTTCAGGGTATCGACATCAACCATAAACACGACAGGAAAGTTAGGCGCACCGAAGTCAAGTCTCAGGATGTATACCTGAGATTACTTGTAAAAGTGAGTTAAACTTTAATAAACCTCTTGAGTATCGAAATTGTTCTTCTGCTTTTACTATAAATAGGTTTTTAGTTTGACTTATTTATTTTGGTTAACCTAACCTATTGTTTATCATGTCAGCTTTACAGATACTTGGCCAGGCGTACCAATGCCAAATTCAATCAAATAATTCTGCGGAGGTTATTCATGAGCCGCATCAACCGGCCTCCAATCTCACTTTCAAGGCTTGCTCGTCACATGAAGAAGCCCACACGCGAGGGTCTCGTCGCTGTGGTGGTTGGCACGATCACGAATGACGTGAGGCTGTACAAAGTCCCCAAAATGACGGTGGCCGCACTCCATGTCACTGAGAAGGCTCGTGCCCGTATCTTGGCTGCCGGTGGTGAGTGTTTTGCTTGATAATTTATTCTACAAGTTAATAAGACACCTATCATGTGTTTCAGTTTCTAATTCTTAACAATTTTTTGCTAAGTAACAAAATGTTTCTTATTTATTACAAAAGAAGAGAGGGTAGAAAAAAGTCATATTTTAGACAGTTGAATTATTTTCATCCATTTAGATCGAGTCAAAATGAGAGAAGTATACTTTTTTGTTATGAGCACAACCAGTTAACTATTATGATTTTTTTAAAATTTAATTCACACACTGGGTCCATAAATTATTAGAAGCATAAAAACTATGTTTATACTTAATAATTAACAGTGATTTAGTCCTCTGCATCAGTGCCTACAGTAGAGGACTGTCGAGCTTATTCATGATGATGTTCAGGATGGTGTCGTTGCTCCCGTGCACCCTGGCCAGCAAAGAGGCTGCCCTTTTATGCCAAATGGTGTCAAAGCCATCTATTCGCCTCTGCGAAATTGCTGGAGGCACTGCAGAAGCGCAGCAGTAGCAACAACATCCTGAATGTATTGTTATAATGGATTTGTAGCGAATTATAAGCCCATTGGGTAAATGAGAACCGCTCATACTTCCTGTTTTGCTTGGCAAAGTCAAATATTACCAAGTTACATGAGTCAATTCTGTGGTCCATAAATTCATTTTAACTGAAAATAATTTATTTTGTGTATTAAGTATTGAAATAAATTTTAAAAGCCTCTCATTGGATTTGTACAGATGTTAATGTGTTGTTAGTAATTTTAAACAAGCCCACTTCTTCCTGGATAAATGTCACTGAGTGCTGAAGTTTTTAACATACTTGGCGTCAGATTTAAAACATCCATGAAACCCTTTACAAGACATAAGTAATTCTTTACTTTGTGTGACCAAATGCCATTTTGAAAAGACTGTTACATAAAAATATACATTGTATAGTTGTACAGCACTATTAGACTGTCCTTGAGTATTCATTTCTTAAAAAAAAATGCTTGGAGACTGTTGGAGAGATCTCCTATGAACTGAATAAGATCTTTTGATACCTACTGATTTGTTGTTTCAAAACTTAAAATATTAATATAACTGTCTAAAAACCCCAGTGTTCTTTTATCATCTTTATACAAATAAATATTCAGAGATAATTTATACTAAGTAAGCTATTGTGATGGGGGGGTACTTGACAAGAAAATACTACAAGGCATACTACTTATATTTTTCTTTTACAAATAACTATATAAACTTCCAGACTTGGGAATTGAACACATGACCTCTGGAAGTGTGCAGTCCTGTCTGTACTCATTACACCTCAGGGATTGGTACAAAAACAAATATAAATAATCTGATGCAGTTTTGATACAACAACTTATTATTTTTTAAAAGTAAATACCTTAGAACAGGGTATATATTCCAAACTATAATAAATTTTATCAATAAACATTATAGTAAGGGTCAAAATTTTTGTTTGTGAAAACTTCTTTCCTTCACATTATGTGGGGTTGGCACTACATGTTCTCTCCGGCTCGGGCCACGAGATCGGCAGGCCACATATCCATAGGTCCGGGCGTAGGCGATAGGAGAACAGCGGGGTTTTTTAATGGGTAGTCGGATGGCTGAACATCTTTCCCGGAGTCCCACATATCGGAACCTGTCAAAGAAGTTTTTCCCCGAGACAAAAAAAAACATGTTCTCTCACCTTCCACTCTCCTCTGTTAGCTCAACACTCACACCCTTTTTCACCATATCATCATTTACACAATCTATTCATTATTTTCTTTGGTCTACCTCTCTTGAAGCCATTTACTATAATTTTCTTGTTAATCCTCATTAACAAGTAATTGTTGTATAAAAGTATTTTAATCTATATTCTTATTAAGTAATTCAGGCTCATTTTCCCTTTTGAGTGATATTTATTCTCCAGCGGATACTACTTTCAATAGAGAAAGTATTACATATAATATTTAAAATAAGCATCACCTTTAGCTACCATCTTTCTTTGAATTGTTTCATAACACAAAGTTTGTAATTTATTTTTAAAGACCATTTATATTTTCGCATAATAGTTATTACCTGCTCTGTTGTCTCATTCTCTTATGTGGATATTTTGGATTGAATTCTGGACACTTGAGTACCAATGACATTTGAAACCAACCTCTGTTGTAAGAGTTAATATTCATATATTCTTATTATATGTATATGAATATTGCAAGGAAAATATTAGAAATTAGAATACAAAATCAGAGGTAGATTAAAGAAAAGATGGATGGTTATATTGTAAAATATGATATGGTGAAAAAAGGTGTGAATTTTGAGATGACGGCCAATAGAGGAAAGTGGATAAAGAGAAGTGAAGACACCACATAATTTGAGATAAGGGCAAATAGTGGATTATAAATGAGTATTAGTTAGTCAAAATTGATGGACTATTTTGAATATATATACTTAATTTTGATTATAAAAGTAGATTATTGTGATCCTTTTAAATAATACTAGCTGAAATTTTCGCATCAAAAAGTAGCGTTATGTCCTTCTCTAAGATCCAATCTATGACTATACCGAAATTCATCAAAATTGGTTCAGCGGTTTAGGCGTGAAAGCGTAAAAATAAAACAAACTTATATTAGTTAGGGTGTTAATTTTTTTATCACTACCTCACCACTATGGTTTTTATTACAGGAGAAATCTTAACGTTTGACCAACTGGCGCTGCGCGCGCCTACAGGTCGTAAGACAGTGCTGGTGCAGGGACGACGCAACGCGCGCGAGGCCGTGCGCCACTTCGGGCCTGCCCCTGGAGCGCCTCGCTCCCACACGAAGCCGTACGTGCGCACCAAGGGTCACGAGCATGCGCGCCCCAGCCGCCGTTCCAACGTTTAATCTTGTTAATATAAGGACTATAACATATCTTGACTTTTAATCACTTTTCAAATAATACTAACTGCTATTACAAATGGCTCTGCCAACCTGTTTGCAATAAAGCAATTTGGCTTTATCATGATACCAAATATTTGCATTGGAAATTAAATTACACAGCAGCAAAATCCTAAAGTGCATTAAATCCTTAATTTTTTTTATTTTTAGTATGGGCTTTACTCTTTTTTTATTAAATATGTTTAGGGGTTATTATTAAAGTATGTTGTTAATATTGGTGAGACTATAAATAAAACTAATTTAAATTCTGTTAAGTTTTTGGCCTAGTGAAGTAACATGAACAATATAATGTATTTACAAAAGAAATACTTAGTGTAAATCTGTTGTGTCCAAGACAAGTGTTCTGTTTATTATCATCATCTTAGCGTTGAATCCCGGTTACAGCTCAAACAAGTGTTCTGTTTACTTTGAGAGTAATATGGGGTGCTGTGTGAATTCTTGAAAGACTGCCCATCAGTTACCGTCGTTAACGGATATTTACGACGTTATACCGACCACGCTGCCCATGTAGAGGTGACAACTTGGATCATTAATACCCGTACACTTGTAAACTATTTAATAGCAGAAGAAGGGTTCTCATAACCGCATTAGTACCCATCGTTAATTTTGTTGATACTGCGGTGATCCTCAGTGAAGATATCCACAGCTGATGTTAGGGATGAAATTTTTTATTGCTGTGGGACAGCAGACAGGCTGATGGACCACTTAGAATTTAGCAGTTACTGTCGCCTATGAGTGTTTACAATACCAGTGGCATCGCGAACACGCTGCTGTCCCATAAGGGTACAGAACTTGAATTGAATGCCTTACGCATACGATGTGCTGGGACAGTTTAATAATTTTAGGTCAGAAATAAAATTATAATCTGTTTTAATCTTAAAATTTAATAAATATTCTCAAAATGAATAATATTTCAAGATGAAATCTTTTATCACAGTAATTAATTTAAATATATACCTCCTAAATATTCAGTGACTGCGTGTCACGGAGATGAATGTGCTGCTGTGGTGAACTGACCGCGTTTGGAACTCCCGTATTAGAGTCGCCTTCATACCAATGGCCGGTCACGTTTTATGGCTACCGGCTAGTCACGTGGGTGGCTAAACCGCCACCGCGGGACCCCGGCAGGAGCGGTGGACCCAAAAAGTGCCGACCTGACGTAGTAAAGGATGATAAGCGTGCCAATGGACTACTAGGGATGTCGGAGACCGTGCGAAGTGCACCGAAGCACAAGTTTGGATTGCAACCGAGATTTAACGCTACAATGATGATGACCTACTAAACTATACAAATATCTTCTTTGTGACGCTCTTCTAAGAGCGGTCGTGGTCGACATGGTATTATTATCGCTTCACGATCTCTCAAGGGATGGTTATGGGCGATCTAGTGCCCTTTACTCTACCCTGTACGACAAGACGCTCAATTGAGTCGCCATCCCTCCTTGAGATATCCGAGATCCTTCAACAAAAAGTATTCATCCAAAAATTTAGAAGCAGTTCATCATTCGGAGAAACACCCAATACTTGCTTTAATTTCGCCACAGCATCCGATTTGCTGCTGGATGACGGGATTGCGGACTTTATTGCTCTTGCCGTCCTACAAAAAAACCGTTTACGTATATTTATTATCCGTGCAGGGTCGGAGAAAGAACACTGACCTCTGGGGCCGGGGTCGGCCTGTCGTAAAAGGCAACAAAACAACCCACCCTAGCTACGTGCTAGGGCCCCAAGCCCGTCTGGATGGCGACCACCTTTGGTCTTAAGTATGCCGCCATAATAACTGTGTTGTGTTCCGGCATTAGTAACCCAAATTCCTGTACCCTTATGGGACAGCAGTGTGTTCGCGATGCCACTAGCGTTACAAACACCCATAGGCGACGGTAACTGCTAAATTCTAAGTAGGCCGTCAGCCTGTCTGCTGTCCTACAGCAATAAAAAAAAACATATAATATGGAGGGACTTTAAGGTAGTAAAGTTGTCAAGGGGTGGGGCTTATTTACTGGAGTGGAAACCAATACCTATTGACGTTTGTAAGGATTCACACTCTTATGTAGTGTACCGTCAACGGGTTGCTTATATTAATGAAACAAATTTGGTTTATAAATTCTCTATCTATTATTTCGATATAAATTATTTCGTGGGTACCAATACTATAATCAGAACTAGAAAATCTAATATTTTTTATTATTGTTAATGTAATCATAGCTGCCACGACCTTTGGTCCACTGATGGCACTATTTTGAATTCTGGTTGCAATGGCGAGAGCATTCTCAACATGCTGAACAGGAGAAGATCGGAAAATGGGGTGAAAGGGTGCACCAGGTATCACACCTTCTTCACCAGTCTTCATTGTATAAAATATTACTGAACTAATAAGACAAAGGTTCACGTACCCAAGCCATTCAAGTTGAAGCGACTTGACATGCTGATGAAGGACATCATCGTTGAATTTATCATTGCTCATCGCGTTTTGTATTCGGTTCATTAGGGTAGGGCCTGTAATCAAAATGAACATACATATTTTATAACGTTCAAGATCAGGGGCCTTATGTAAAACTATTTGATTCCCAATTATTATGACTGATGACATGATTAAAAAATTACATTTACCTAGTCAGGTCATAAATTCTGTCACATGTTTAATGTAAAATAATTGTAACAAGTTTATTCATTATGTAACCATTCATATACCAAAATGAACTTAACAAAACATAGATTCTTATGACATTAAAGTTTATTCAAAATGACCTCCGTGATTTTGAATACAGGCCTTCAATCTGCGCGGCCAGTCGTCTATCGCAGCACGAACGAGGTCCATGTCAATATCGGCGGCTGCCTTAATCAAGGATGTCTTGAGTACCTCCAAATTGAGATGAGGCTTTGAGCACGCCTTTTCCTCCAAGTGTTGCCATATCTTGTAATCTAACGGATTCAAATCTGGACTGGAGGAGGGCCGGTCTTCGTGCCGGATGAAGTCGATTTCACGCGCCGCCAGCCAGTCTTGTGTGCTCTTCGCTCTATGAGCTGGCGCCGAATCTTGTTGGAATACCCAGTGCCTGTTATTGAACATGGTATGAGAAACAGGTTCCACAAGGTTCGTCAGGACTGTATTTTGATACACAACAGCATTCGTTTTTACACCTTTCTCACAAAAATATACCTCTGTTAAGCCCCAATAAGAAACTCCCAACCATACCATGAGCGAGGATGGAAAATGACCTCGTTGGACACGCGGAATACGGTTGCTCGCTTCTTCACTACTGTGTGCGTACACCTTATCATTTTGTTTGTTGTAGCTCTCTTCTACGGTAAACATTTTTTCATCCGAAAAAAGAATTTCCCGATATTTTTTTCCCGCGTACCGCTTCAACAAAGCGCGGCATCTCTTCAGTCTCAGGTCCATTAGACGAGCATTCAAACGATGTCCTGTTTTTCTTCGATATGCCCGAAGCCCTAAGTCTTCATTTAACACCCTTTTCACCGTGGTTCTGCTTAACCCCATCTGAAGGGCCAACAGTTTCTGCTTACGTTTGGGATTTCTTTGAATTCATGCCTTCACAGCTTTTATCACTGCTGGAGTCCTAACAGACCGAGGGCGACCACTTCTTGACCTGTCATCTACACTAGAGTCTTCATTGTATCGTTTGATGGAACGATAAACGAATCTTTTGGTAATATTCAAATTTTTCAGTATGTTAAAAATTTGAATTGGCGCGTAACCGCAACGATGCAACGCAATAACTGCAACACGGTCTTCTTTAAGCGTCCACTCCATATTTAAAAATGAGTAAAATTCTAAAAGTTATACATTTTTATTTTCATGAACAATTCGAAATTCGAATTCAATAAACTTTTTTGTGGCCAGCATTCTAAAAGAAAAGTTTTTACTGTGTGACAATACTTATGACCTGACTAGGTATATATAGATATTTTGACCATAAATAGATTGTTGTCATTGAACTTAAATATTATATGCTATTCTATACTATGCCAAATTTCGAGAAATTCGAGGGTGCATAATTTTGGAGGACTTGTGATGAGTATGAGTAGCATTTCTGTTCGTTTAACTTCGGCTTCATGTAGCAAAAGATTGAATAATATCCCTGCAGGGGCGGAGAAAGAATACTAACCTCTGCGGCCAGGGTCGGCCTGTTGTAAAAAGCGACAAAACAACCAACCCTAGCTACGTGGTGGGCCCCATGCCCGTCTGGATGGCGAGCACCTTTTGTCTTAAGTTTGCCATCATAATAACCTTGTGTTGTGTCTAATGCTGGAGCATTAGTGACACAAGTTCCTGTACCCTTATGGGACAGCAACGTGTTTGCAATGCCACTGAGGTTGCAAACACCCATACGCGATGGTAACTGCTAAATTCATAACATTCTGAGAAACATTGATGTCACACGTGATATTCCCTGGTTAAAAATGTTTTGTATCAATTAATGGTTTGTAAAAAAAACATATATATACTTTACCACACAGATATTTTACCCTCCATGGGGTTCGAACCCAAAGATCTGATAGTAACTAGCTATTTACAGAGACACTTCTTTAAAAGTTAGCAGTGGAATGATTATAGAATGATTGTACATTTACTCACATTTCACCGGCAAGGTGCCAGACCATTTGCAAATAAATTTTTTGTTTTCAATCTCTTCTAAGACACAGACAGTCAGCGAAGGCTCTTCATTGTTTTCACTAATTTTAACATTGATTGCATTCATTTCAGATATTGGCAGCAATCTTGATATACTCCTTACAATTAATTGTGATTTACTAAAATTAGTTCTTACATAAATCTGAAATTTTAATTGTTTAATTTTAATAGAAGAAAACAAAAATGATATATGAAGAGAAAAGAAAAAAAATTGAGATGGGGTGATTAACTATCTTTGCGTGCATGAGGGTAAAATTTTTACGGATGAAACGCAATATTAGCGTCACGAAGATGTGAAACTTTTTTTTGCTCCACTAATACTAACTTTATTAATAATAACTTAAGGTTTATTCTATAATGTAATTTTTAAACGATTGCATTACTTATACATATCTATTCGAATTGCGACTTTATTGCAATAAAATACAGTTGCGTTTTGTTTAATAAGGTATAAAATAATATTATTTCATAAATTCTCTTTTCTAAATTTTTTAGAAGATTTAAAAATTAGTTAGCCAAAGAAGTTTCACTTCTTGTGTGCGTGTGTACTTTGTACGCACGCACTTTTTTATAGCTAGCGTTCAGCAGACAGGCAAACGGCCCACCCTGGCAGGTGGTCACTGTCACCTATGGACGTTTGCAGCACTAGAGGCATTACCAACGCGCTGTTGGCCTCGAAGAAATTTTATAACGTCTTTTTAGAAGAATCCCATATTGTACCGCGCTGAGAAAACCTCAGTCGGAAGTTTTGTGAGCTGTTGTTATTGCTTTTAATTTTTTTAAGTAAATTAATTTCCAGAGATTTATATTTTGTTTATAGTTTATTTCCAAACTATATTGATTACTTACATTAACACCACATAACGTGCTATAAAGCACTATTTTAAATACCTCCACAGATAATAATTTTTCTAGTGCTCTTAGAGATAAACATTCCCCCATTGTTTCAATTTTACAAACATTTGAATCGAATATTGATCCTTTTATTGAGTTTTCTTGTAACTTATTAAGTAAGTCTTGACTTGTATATAGCGTTTCCGAGTATGTGTGTGCACCGGCCTTTAGCATCCATGTAAATTGTGAATGTAGCCTTTTGAATACATTTTCATCATCTAAAAATTTTTTAAAAACAAGTTCATAATTTTTTTAGTTCAATAAAAAGAAATATAAAATAAAAATTCTAAACAAAATATCTGATCTATTAACTTAATGAAAGAGGATGATGCATTGTAAGAGAACCTCTACAACATGACCCATTCAGGGGGGGGGGGGGGAGGTCTTCAAAATAGTCAAAATCTCGTAATGGTAATCTCGCGCTTTTGGCGTGTAGGCGTAGGAGCCAAATTATAATTTTTTAACTTTCGGCATGCAAAATGAAGAGGGTCTTGTTATATAAATACTACGGTCAGTTCAGTTCTTGTAGGTGTGACTCCCACGCCTTTGGCATTGATTTTGCCAATATCCAAGTAAGATATAAAAGTGACAGGTTAAGGAGATTTAAAAAAAAATAGGCGCAGTGATCGGTTCGGTCACTTTGAATAGTCACGTGGTATGGGTACATATCCTAGTGGAATAACATTTAAGGATATAGGCATGTGTCATGGTACACATCAGCTGATGTCAGCTATGTGGAAGAGTATTAATTTCTACCCAATGTCCTTCCATGACACTCCCTTTTCCTGAGCAAAGAGAAACTTGACAAATTGCTTGATTAAATATGGTTAAAAAGTTTTTAACGGGTTTTATCATATTTTATCCAGCCAACTGAAAACAAAAATCCGAATAGTGTGCAGGAAAATGAGTATTTCTCTGCTTTTACTACTCCTTAGGAACAATAAAATGTTAGCCCAATCTTCTTACATATTTTTTTTAATGCTGTAGCCCAGCTGTTCCACGTAGCTAGGGTTGTTTTGTTGCCTTTTACGACAGGCCGACCCCAGCCGCAGAGGTCAGTATTCTTTCTCCGCCCCTGCACAGATAATCACACACACACCATTATGGGACTTAGGATGGGGTAGTGTAAGATTTCACCTGACAAAATGCAGTAGGGACTGTAAGGCCTGCTGGTTTATGATTCATTCAGTGTGTTAATTTTTTGTGGAACAGTAACAACATTAAAAAGTCTTTCCTTAGCCCAGTGTGTGGTTTGAAGCCAGTTGCAATCTTGTGTGAAGAGTTGTTATAATTTATTACTGAATTTGTTCTTACTAGTCAACTGCATTAGAGATCTTGATTGTCCAAAGTCATTCCTTCCTGTTCTTAATCGTAATGCTCTTTGTGAGCAAATGTTTTGTTCATCATTAAAAACCACATCAGCAAGGTCTTGTAGTTCCTTTGATATTTTCTAAAACCAATAATTTTATGAATCTCTTCACCTACTACAAGTCTCCTTCTAGAACTAGGCTAAAATAATAGAGATTCTTAATTTAGAAAATGGACTCAAAACTTTGATTACATTTAATTATTTAGGAATTAGTGTTATTTCAAACACTTATAGGCCGACCCCGGCCGCAGAGGTTAGTATTCTTTCTCCGCCCCTGCACGGATTGAATTTTATTTACTTTTACAGTCTTAATAATAACATATATACCTGCATATGTTCAGAAAGAAGTGTAGTGAGGTTAAGTAGCAACATCTTATCTTTCATCAACACAACAATCGCGAACCACCTCTTAAGTCCTCTGGCTCTGGTGTCTCGAACTTGGAAAGTGAAACTAAGAACATGGCCCTGAATATCACTAAAGTACACCACACCACCTTCTTTACTCCAGCTGACCTGATAACAAATCAAATCAAAATATTTATTTGAATATAAGACTTTACAGCTCACTTATTGACTGTCAAGAAGCTACCACTATTTCCAATATTAAACACTGGTTAGAGAAGAAACAGCGAAACAAACTCTCCTTGTACAACTTTGATTAGAAAGACAGATATAGACAATTAAATTGGAGGAAAAAGATATGAGTTAACATAATGGCAATATGATCTCAGTATAATCTTTAATAGTGTAATATCCTTTCCTAAATAGACATTCAGATGTGTCGTAGTGCACGCATGTATAACATTTATTAATAACCATTTAAAATATGTCCTTTACACATAACATAATTATGAGAATCCATCTACATTTGAGGAAAATATTTAATAAGATACTTTTTCAAAAATCCTTTCGCAATTTATGCAAAATAGGTATGTGAAAATTAGCATAGCACTAAAAGGGTTAACAGTTTTATTAAATTATTTGTTCAAAATTCTTGAATTGTCTTTAGGATTCTATTGTAAAAATGTATACTTTGTCCAATAAGTGGGTTCTAGAAGAAACTGTAATCAATTTATCTTTCTTCCTTGTATCTGTGCAATGGGCATCACTGAATTTTTGGATAAATCAGTGATATTCTTCAAAACATATAATAAATATTTTCCAAAGTGTATTGAGATGCTCAGTCAAAAGATAATGTTTTAGAAGTATATTATTTAAAACATTGTAAACTTAGTAACAAACTTAGTCAAGTTAGCCTGGAGAAGTTTTAGTTGACTTACTTCACAGGTTATGCTCCTTATAGCTGCTTGTCGTAAAAATGTCGTTACCTCCGTATTAGGAACTGTCTCTCTACTACAAAATATTGTTCCGTCATCATCCTTAGATACTAGTACTGTTTCAGGACCTAAGGATGTGCAACCATTGCACTGAACATTGGCCTTTGAAGATTCAGTTGTATGAGATTCATTGTCAGTTGTGAATGTACAGAATAAAGGACGAGGACCATGGGCTTCACAAAAATGACATAAACTAACTATTGCATTCATTAGTAAATTATTAGGGCTATATTATCGAATAGGTACCAATTCTTAGACTATAATATGTACCAATTACCAATTGTACTTTAATTTAAGAGAAATAGTAAATAAACGTGACATTGAAGTTTGACAGTTACAGTATACGTCAAGTAATATTTAAAGCTCAACATAGCAGTTGGGTTAGGAGCACTAGTATATTTGAACCAAGCCTGTTTTTAAAACTTATCCGTAAACATGCACAAAATGGCATTTCCTAGAAAAATAAAAGAACCTCAAATGTTTTTTTTTCAGAATGGCTATTTCATTAGTCAATAGCCCATCATCATCCACTTAACCTACGGACGTAGGTCTCTCAAATGTTTACGCCACGTATCCCTGTCATACTCATTCCTCACTTACTCCCGACTGGCTATCTTGGGCAGGCTGTCAGTCATCAGACTAGGCACCTACTAAATTTTCTGGTGCACGGTCTCTACTCTAAGACTCGTTTACTCCATCGGCCAATAGTCCTATGACAGACCTGGCGTCCCACTGCCACTTCAGCTTGCATATTTTGTGAGCTGTCGTCCACTAGTTCTCATAAGGAAGCCTCTTTTCAGATATTGTTTAGAGAAAATCAACATAGCTTTCTGAGCTATTTGATATCTGTTTTTTTACTGATTCCTTGTTACATAAATTACATTTCAGAATTAATAAGTATATACTTTCATTATATAAAATCATATTGTGTAAGACACAAGATTTTGTGTGCTTAAATGAATACATATATAAATAGGTATATAAACACTTGAAATTCCTATGTTGCCACTGGTTGAAATCTCTCTTCTGAGTGTGCTTATGTGTATTTATTTACAAAAGAATATTACATAGGTAGAATATCAGTTGTTTAATATCAAAATAGAAGCACTCTGCAGCTAACTTTGATACAGATGGCGCTGTGTTAATTCACAGAATTATGTCGTATTTATGACGAGTAAAAGACAAATATTCTCGATTTTCAATCTCATTTATTCAACTGTACACTGATTCAGTTACAACCGTAATGGAAATTCATACGCACAGTTTAAATCTAATCGTTAATTTAACTGTGCTATCCTAAAGCGATGATGAAATGCTCTCAATAAAATCACATTATTCAATACGTTGTGGCGGCCTTAGCCGGGCGTCTCACGCCCCTACTAATGGTAACGGGACGCAGTCCAATTAAAAAATAAATAAATTATAAACAACATAATGTTTATTGTGCCTATCAAAACGAAATTGTCTAAAATCATACGTTCTGTTCGAACACAGTCTGACAGTCAAAACTATCAGTTAAAATACCCTAGGTATATTGGAGGTCAACATATGTTGGACATCAATACAAGCATTACGTAAATATCTAATATTCATTTAATATTGATCTCTGGAAAAAGATTATTATAAAGAGAAATTCGCTAATTAATTCCGAATAAGTACTAAAATAGTCTAGTAAATTAAATTAGTCAAGTAAGCTAAAATTGAGGATATGCTATGTCAAGAAAGAAGAGAGAGATATATTTAATGAGTTATAGAATCACTGAAATTAATACTAACAATAATTTGTACAATAATTGACTGATTTGGATCATATTAATTTTTGAATGCATTTGTATGATGAATTTCACGTTTCATCTATTCAGTCAACACAATTTAATTTATAATAATCACTCAAAATAATGTAATTTAGATGGGAGAATTGTATTTTAAACTGAACGTTGTAACATGGACTGCATTGGAACAGATCTTAAAATGGGGCACTAGTTCTTAGAGACAGGTTTGTAGGCTAATTTCCTGGACTTGAGGGTGGACCACTTGTGCCGTTTGATGTAGTAGACGATCGCAGTGAGGAAGGAGAAAATTCCGATGGCCTTGATGGTCATCAGCCGGCGCTCGTCGAGTTCCGGCTCCGAGCACCATCTGAGGAAGGTCGCAACGTCCTTTGCGAGCTGCGACGCTGTGGCCGGGGTACCATCTGAGAATTCCGCAGCCTGTCAAAAAAAAAAACGCCACGCTGACAAATGGACTGGAGTAAAAGACACAATAAAAAAAAAGACAGGATCAGAAACAAATTATACTATGTTCCTGTTTAAATTAAGTGTTATTGGATTTTATCCTTCTTCATATATAAAAATTACAATAATTTTTAATTGGGTTCACATGGATATATTATAAGGCTGGATAAGATTTATACACTCTACATCAGTGATCAGGTAGTAATAGGTTTTTTTAAATTGCTATAGGACAGCAAACAAAGGTCCGCTTAGAATTTAGCAGTTACCGTCGCCTACGAGTGTTTGCAACGTCAGTGGCATCCCGAACACACTGCTGATTTTTAACCATTTTGAATGATCAAAAATATTTTACACACTTGTTAAGACCAGAAGAATTTAATAATTTTGTCTCATAGGATGAATGGGATCATCAGCATTAACACTTTCTTTTCTTTCTGCCGGAAGATGGCATTAAATTAATAAAAACATTTACTGATTGTGAATTGACTACTTAAATCATAGTATAAAAACAACTAAAAACACGCTTTAATAATGCTCGCTATCAATCCTTTTAATTTTTTACTAG
The DNA here is from genome assembly GCA_963693495.1 of Malacosoma neustria. Lineage (NCBI taxonomy): Eukaryota > Metazoa > Arthropoda > Insecta > Lepidoptera > Lasiocampidae > Malacosoma > Malacosoma neustria. The sequence continues at coordinate 16,735,165 of OY856381.1, forward strand.
TTTCATTATGAAATACAGCCACACGCTTTTTAGAACAGTGACATTAATTTTCTCATGTTATTTTATTCATATGCTAAGAATTATTTTTAACTTTTCAGTTCGATTAATTATAAAAGCAAGCGTGTTTTTTAATGTTTTTAGACTATAATTTATTTTTTCATTATTGTAAATATTGATCACATGAATATAAATAGAGAAATAATCGGCATTCATCTTTAAACCAATAACATTTTTGAATATGGTCAGATAGTTTAACTTTTAATTTAACTATTTTATACTACTATTTTATTTATTTGACACATATAAACAAAACCAAAAATAAAAGCAAATATATACATAGTAATAACATGGCCATGCCGCCTCTGCCGGGCTCCGGCAGGAGGAGTAGACCTAAAAAGTGTTGGCTTGACGTCGTAAAGGGTGATATGCGTGCCAATGAGCTCACTACCAGGGATGCTGAAGACCGTGCGAAGTGGAGTAGAAAAAGTCGGAAAGCGGACCCCGGGCACCAAAACGCAAGTTTGGGTTGCAACCGGGATGAACGCTGAGATGATGATAAACATAGTAATAACAATAAATATTTTAAATGTTAACTAACCTCATCGAATAACACTTGGGCCATAGAGATGGCGCCTCCCGCGAAGTAGGGGTTGTAGTTCTGGCCCTCCCTGAGCACGACGCCAGCAGGTGCTTCCGTGTAGCCGGTGAGCAGCGAGAAGATGTAGTCCTCGCCACCCTTGCGGCCGGAGCAGATCAGTGATAGATCCGGTGGATACGCACCTATAATTTGCAATTGATAATCAAAGTTTGTATAATACATAAATTAGACCCTTATATGTAAATTTATAGCTTAATTTTTTCTCCTTTAATGTGCTTATTGTAAAATAATTGCCATGTAGGACGTATAGGAAAAACTTGTCTAGGAACCAGTATATAGCGATCACTGGTTTAAATAACCCGCCAATCTGCCTTGGTCTAGCATTTGAATAAAAATTAAGAAAAATAAGGATTTCATCTCCATTATATTATTCAATTAATACTTGTTCAACATTAATGATATCAACTATACCTTGTGTCATAGAGGTCTACAGTTGTGCGCGCATCACCGCAAAACGACCAGATAGATTTCAATAAAATTTTCTAGTTTTATAAAAAAAATATTGCGATATCTTCACTTAATATAAAGTTATTAAAGTTTTGAGAAACAACGACTTTTATAAGCACTACAATTTCAGTGATGTGTGATTTCTTGCCGCGGAGAAGTGGGGTAAGCGGTGTAGCGCGCATACGTTATGAGAACAAATTTTTTTATATTTACTTTTTTTTTCTGTGACAAGCGAATTGGGCGGGAACGGCTAGTCTTAAATAGAGATATAGCTTAATTATATTAGACATACGTCAGGAAAAGGCTATAATGAATTAGAATGATACTAAAATTATATTACTTACCATTGTTGGCCGCCCTGGCAGCATTTTCATTGGGATATGGAGACGGCAAGTAGTCAGACAGCTTGCCAGGCCTTTCAAAGTAGTTACCCTCCTCATCTGGACCATCCTTGATCATCACCTATTAACAGATACACCAAACATTTTAACTTTGTTCATATAAGTATATGTTGTTATAAAAAATAATTAAGTGTTCCATTTCAGAGACTACAGGTGCGGCTGAACTATGTGGATGCATTTTGTCTGTTGTATATTTCTGTCTTCTTTATCATGGATACTTAGACATGTGATATAATACTTACATACTTTTGTTACACAAATAAATATATATTATATATAAACACCTAGATTTACGACTACAAAGGAACTGGTGACTCTGCAAGAGTTCAGACGTGCATTAGCTGAGCGTTCCATTAGATCTGCTCCAATACATTTACCCTCATTAGATGGATTGACTCAATTCAATGACTTATTAGATGGACGACATTGGGGAGAGGCCTTTGCCAGAAGGCAAATAGATACGGTTAAGGACTTAGATTTCCTAACCATAAACTTAATGTAAACCTAACCTGTACATACATCTATCTGAATAAAGGCTATTTATTATTATTATTATATTAGATGGATTGGTCATCTTCTTCATATATTGGCTATTTGACAACCTTCGTGGCATAGCGGCTAACGCTAATTTATAACATGTAATTATTAAAAATAAATATGATTAATATATTAAGACTGCTCTATAGTCTATACTATATATGAATATAACAACCACCAGAAAATATACTCACTTCGGCAGCTTCGGCCTTGGCTTCGTCCTCAGTATGGGTGACATTCACCAAGTTTCTGAATGCAATATACTGCAGCGAGTGGCATGCCTTGCAGACTTGTTTATATACTTCATAACCGCGACGAACACTTCATTCAGTAAAAATAGAGACTCATTAGTGAATGTAGTCAATAATTTGATCTATTTTTGCTAACGACCCACTTAAACAGTAGGGGTACAGGAACCTGGGTCGCTAATGCCAGAACACAACACAACTTTATTATGGCGGCATACTTACAGATCAAGGGTGGTAACTATCCACATGAACTTGTGGGCCTTATCTAGAGGTTACGTTTATTTTGTCAACTTTTATGACCGGCCGACTCCCGCTTCAGAGGTAAGTATTCTTGCTGCACCCTTACACGGAGTGTTATGATTAGTTTTCTAATTAGAAATCATCTGGTTTCTACCTAATATTTAAAATCAGAGCTTGCAGTCCACTTTCTTACATTTTTTTTCCCACATGGCAAACCCTTCACTACATCAGAGGTTTTTTTTAGTTATTTTTATAGATAATTACTTAGAAACAAATTTGAGTTATGCATATAACCCCTATATATATCCACTAAGTAATTATGTCTGTGTTTACAGGTGACATGTATGAAAAATCTCTGGTAATGACTCCGAAACACCTACACCATCATAAACACTAGAATAGGTTTTTGTTGCATCAATCAGCAGGAAATATTGTTCATTTTTTAAAACCAGAAGTTACAGTAGCTGCCAATGTTCTCAATATTAGACAACAGAAGTATTGAGCGTATGTAAAATTTACATTAAAAATTATAAAAAGGTTTTATTGAATTTTAAGAATGCACTGATAGGATGTGTGTGATAATGATTATCAATATCTTGTTAAAAACCAAAAATTAAACTGCAAATTAAGTTTTACTAATAAGAGATTTGCTTGTCATTAATTTGACAGGTGCCGTGCGACTAGTCTCTCTTTTCAAGTGAAGTATCCATATGGCATAGTCGCTTCAGGCAATACCTGTGTTGTGTTGCTCAGAAGAAGCAAACAATAGAGTACCATCACTGGTGTCAGCAACGAGAATATGGCACGAGAAAGATGCCAGGTGCTTATCAATGCCCCTCTTTGAACAGGTCCATGAAAGCAGGCTAGTGCTAATCAGGGCTATAGCTGACTATGGAGTCTGAACTCGCATAACTACCAGTGGGCCAGGTATTGCTGGAGAACGAGGAACACCAGGAAGGTTTTAGTAGTCCACGTAAGCAAAAGGACATACAGGCATTAACAGTGCCCTAAGTTACCCTGCTACATATCGGTGGTGCATACCTTGCATGGTCAAATGACTTAAACCATCCATCATGGCTCCACGGCTGGTGTGGGGGGTGTGCCTCACTGCCTGAGGCCTGTACCGACTGTTCAAGGGCAAAGAGGAGGGCACCCACTCCCCCACCTACCACTCCCAAAGTCGAGAGTAACTATAAATGGAACAATTACAAAGTCAGTTAGTAAACCATTTAATCAGCTTAATAAATTTATTAAAGTACATATTTGGTTGAAAGGAGACGGCTCATTTCTGCCCCAAGACGGCCCATTTTCCAACAAGTGCAGGAGACTCGACCAAAATTGGATCATTGTATAGGGTTTTTAATATCTATTGAGGAACCGTTAATGTTTTTATTCTGCATAGCAGGGTTTAAAAGATATCAACTAAAACATTGAAAAAAATAACAAAGTATACACATCAAAAATGTCTAAGCAACATGCATGATATTACAAATTTACCATTTATACTAATTCATTTCAAAGTCTTTACTCACTTAAAGTGCGTAGGTATGTAAACTTTTTTGTGATTGATGACATACTGGCTGGTTGTAAAAAAAAATTTCGATTATGTTTTGTTTTTTTCATAAAATTAAATAAAAGCGAATTTGTTTGAATTTAAGTGCGTTTTCATTGCTAGTTTAGTCTTGATTTTATAATTTGACCAACCATTTAAATAAAGTTAGGGACAAAATTGAATTGTTAGATATTCTTTAAGTCATGGAGCGACGTCATTTGACGGCAAATGAAATGCAAAGAGTTGTAGGGATGTTGCAAGCGGGAAGTAATCAATCTTAGGTATCTCGGCATTTTGGCATTCATAGAAGTGTTATTTGTCGTCTTTGGCAGCGCTACAATAATACAAGGGAACCCGCTGAACAGCATCCAGGCCGTAAAAGGAGTACAACCACTCGGCAAGACCGGTACATACAACTGACTGCAAGACGCCAGCTAATGTTAACCACTCGAGAGATACGTTTGCGGCTACAAAATTCAAGTGGTGTTGATGTAAGTCCCCAAACTGTGCGAAATCTGCATGAGTATGGCCTACGAGCTCGACGCCCAATTAGGTGCCCACCGATACGTCACGGGAATCGCGCTCGTCGAAATGAATGTTGTAGAGAACGCAGAACATGGACCCAGGAACAATGGCATAAAATTATGTTTTCCGATGAGTCACGATTCGGGTTTAGGCCTGATACAAGAAGGGTGCGAGTGTACCGTCGGCCTGGAAATACTGAAAGGCTCAGGTGCATTCAGGAAGTTCATCCATACAGCGGCTCATCCACCATCCTAAAATTTAAATTAGTACATGTTGCTTAGACTTTTTTGATGTGTGTATATGATAAAGTCTTTAAATTTATGCCTTGCATAGCATTAGTAAAAGTAATGTTATAAGTAGTTAAAATAAATAAGAGAAAATATTATAACAACAAATATTTTTTGCACCATGCTTTTATAAACTTGACTTGTATTATAATGTCTTTTACATTTTCTGATTCAATTTTAACCCACTTTGGATTATCAAAATATTCAAAATTTTGCACATCTGTCAAGACCTGATGACAATAATTTTGTTCCATAGTTCTTAGCAGGATCATTAGGATTCACTTTTTCTTTCCCTTCTGCCGAAGATGGCATTAAATTTATTTTTGTTCAGAGATAGCATGAAATTTTTCCTTCTGCCCGAAGATGGTGTTGAATTAATAAATGCATTTACAAATTGGGAATTGACATAAACTATAGTAAGTAAAAAATTCTTCTTAACATAAGAATAAAATTACTAACTCTAACTCTGCATTTCTGAATCCCTTCTTCCTGCCCTCATCCCAAACTATGTGGGGTCGGCACAACATGTTCTCTCCTTCCACTCTCCTCTATTAGCCATCATCTGAACATTCACACCTTTTTTAACCATATCATCTTTTACACAATCCATCCACCTTTTATTTGGTCTCTATCCATCCAAATGAAACTAGTAAAAAAAAAAAAAATAAAAAATATATATATATATATATATATATATATATATATATATATATATATATATATATATATATATATATATATATATATATATAATGATATGATATGAGAATATCATGATGAGAGAGTTGAGATGTTGAATATGATGAAAATATATTGATTGATCCACATCAATCGGAGCATGCACAGTAATTTTATTCTTATGTTAAGGTTTTCTTTTTAGTTTGGTTAATTATCTCCTTTTCATCCTGCAAACTGTCTTGTATTACATTTAGGTAGATATTAAATACTTTATAAGGAAATGTTTGGAGCAGAATACCAACTATTTGCAAAATAATAGAATTATTCTATTCAATTGCTGTTTTGTAAACCATACCGGGTTTCTTAGCCATCAAGTTTATATCAAATATTAAGAATATATATAAGCATATAAGATGTATCTTATTTTTAGATAAATGTTCAAACTTTGCTATATTTAACATCACCTTTTGATTTCTAATTTATTATAATTCTAGCAGTGATTTTGTTCTGTCCTATGTATATTAGGAGCCCACCGCCTTTTATTCAAATACAGTACACTCTATATACAATAATTAAATAAATTTAAATATAATTTACATAATATAATAAAAATATTTGAAGTAACTAATAGCATTGTAAATATTTCATTTTTAAAATTTATAATTATCATAATATTGTAAATAAAATACCTTGTTTTATTTCTTGTAATATTGACTTCCCACAAAGCGCAGAAAAATCAAAATTTAATATATTTTTTGATAAATTTAATTTGTAATATTTTAGTAATGTTTTTAAAAGGTAAGGAAAATAAAGAAATACATAAAACAATAATTAATAAAATTTAATTATATAAACACAGCAATTTAATATAATTTTATATTATATTTTGGAAAAATTGTATACACTATGTTTATAAAAAATAAAGTATAGCTTTGGTGAATTTATAAGGCAATGATAATAATTCTTATAATTTAATTTAGAAAACAATTATAAAACAAGCATGCAACAAGACAAGTTTAAAGAATTCAGTTAATATTGTGTAACTTGACAAAGAGCCAAATAATTGACTATTGATTAGATTAGGTTTTATTATCCAATATACAAAATAACATATTATTACTGCATACTTCTTCGATTAATAGACTAATTTTGGGAATTCATGCGATCTGAGCTGTATAGGTCATTGAAAAAATAATTAGCCAGATATGGAAATTTTATATTAGAAAATATTACTTAGTACACTTACCAATTTCCTATTTCTAGTCCATCCTTGAGTACTAGTGGACAGTTGACAAACCTGCAATGTACGGTCAGCATTAGATATTCCTATGTATAATCTTATTACATAATGCAAATAGGTTAGCACTGTCCGCGAATATTTTATGTATAACACTGATAGCCTATCCTATAGATAATTTCTTCTACGCCAACTTCTATTCATTGGCCACGAAGTATCTCTTCAGAAAATATTGAAATTTTATAAAATACACCCATTCTCAGTGACACTTTGAACTTGAACTTTGTCGTATATCATAATTTATTGAACACTCCAATTTAACTATTGATAAATATTAATCCATCAAATCTTATTGTTAAGCTATTATTAGTACCTGGGGTGCAACTATCCCATAATTTTTGAAAAGACGTGCCCCACAAATTCTACCGACCGTGGCCGCCATGTTAGAAAAACGTCGTAATGAAAGATGAACCGAATGACATCTACAGCCAGTGTTCTCAACTTTAAAAATGTAATTACAGTGTTTGTATGTTAAAAATACAGTAGATTTTAGGTAAATTGTATGGTTCTTAAAAAAAAACAGTGACAAAAATTACAGTGTTACAAATTTAAAGACTGAATTGTGATTAGAAAAAAACTTATAATTAAAATTACACACACAATTCTGATTAAATGTTTATTTTTTATATTAATACAAGTTCTTCCAATCCTGCGGATAGCCTGCTCGCTCAAAATGTTTCCGTTAATTGAAATTAACGTGTAATACGTATGACGTGAGAGCTGTTACGCTGAACGAACAACTGTTGTAAGTTGTAACGTAACAAAATAAGGACATCGTAATTTCTATTGTAATCTTACAACACCCATGATTTTTTAATTTAGCCGTATTTCGAGTGAACTTCGTTTCAAATATCATGTCATAGATAACGGGGATTCCCCTTTCATGTTGTATCAAAACAGAGATAATGTTGCCAGATCCTGAATGATAATAAAACTGTAATTATTTGTTGTAGAAATTTGACTATCTTATTATTCGCTGAACAAGTTTACAACAGATACTGATGAATTTGCAGTCACGAATGAAATTACAGTGTAATATGAATATTTCTACAGTGGGTGGTAAATTACATGAAATTACAGTGTTTTTACCACTATTACAGTGTAGTTGGGAACACTGTCTACATTACAGACATCTCTAAATCTATGAAATGAAGTTTACAGTTGCCATTTATTATTATAATTGAGGATATTTTAAATTAGTTAATAAATAGAATTGATTGAATATTGAAGGTACACATGTAGATTAAGTGGATTTTAGTATTAAATATAAAATTAAATTGCGTTCAATTATTATAAAAAAGAAACAAAGATAAGCTAGTATTTATGATAAATGAATTCCAATTAACCACTGTAAAGAAACCTCGTTTTCAAATAAACATTGATGTTGAGCAGACTTGACTTCAGCATTTAGGCATTTACTATAAAATATATTTAATACATAGTTATATTTTTCAGAATAATAATTTCGCATCATAGATCAAATAATACAACATATCCGCAATATTTAAATTTATAGAGGTTTTTATGGATTAAATAAAGTAATGTTCTGGAACCATTTTGTTGTAACAATTTCGTTATTTATAGATAATTTTATAAGGTATGACATGTACTTTTATTTATATAATTCAGCGTTCAAAGCCAAGAGTCTAGTGTTCCAAGCTAAGGCTAGCACGCATTCTTTTGAGCTTTTGATCGAAGTTTTTGACGAAGGATCAGTTAGGATCATGATTTCATAAAGGATGCAGTACAGTATAACCAGGCCACAAGTGTCTCAGCATAAAAACTAAATAAAATAGGCTGTATGGACCGAGTCCTTTGCCTGCCAGATTGGCAAATTAAAACAACAACAAAACAACTAAATAAAAGTTGAGGTTATATTTTCAATATCGGTTAATATGCCTGAAATTTAACTTAGATATGTAAATTTTAAATGCAATTGTCACTCCTGAGAAGATTTTGTAGTGTTTTAGTTGTTCAATTGTCAAAACGGTATATTTCTTCTATGTTTTACGAGAGATCACTGTGTGGTGTTTTCGTTTGTTTAAATTTCTGTTTTTTTTTTATAGTTTAAAGAATACAGAATCGAGGTCCCAGGCTAAAATGAAGGTTTTTACTCAAAAGAGAAATCCTATAACTGGGAGTACGGAATGGGATATGCAGGACGAAGATTATGATTTTCATCAAGAGATAGCTCGATCGGCTTTTGCCGACATGCTGCATGATACTGAGCGAAACAAGAAGTATTATAGGGCTTTAAAACTCGCTATAGAACAGAAACATAAAGCGGGATTAAAAGCCAATGTTTTGGATATAGGTAAGTATATAGTTCTTGTTTGTGCAAAGTAAGAATACTGACTGACCCCTGAGGCCGGGAACACCCTAGCTAGGTGGTAAGGCTTTAAGTAAGGTGGTAAGCTTTGTTTGGCAACCACCCGTAGTCTCTAAATCGCTTACCATAATAACTGTGTTATTTACCAGACAAAGTAATTCAAAATGCATAAAATTAAAACAACAACAATCAAAATGCATAAGTAATCCAGATTCCAGTCTTGAATGACAGTGTCCCTGCTGTTGTAAATAAACATAGGAGATGGTAACTGCTTTAGGTTAAGACAACCTTCAGCCTGTCTGCTGTTCCTCAACGATTAATTTAAACATTTTCTATGACATGTTGAAGTTTCCTATTTAAGGTCATCCCTAATTGTGAGCCTGGGTATATGAACCATTGGGTATAACACTAAGATAATGGCAATGATTGTGAGTGAACAGCTCCATTATAATGTGATTTGAAGATGAGATTTTTTGACTGATTAAGATTTATAAGAGAAAGAAATAAAAATATTTAGGACTATAACATTCATGCGAATATACAAAAAGCCTAAAATGGTTCTAACTCAGCAAAAATTGTTTAACCCCTCAAATGTCTTATGTTCATACGGTTGTACATAAGATAAAACGTTCCAAATGTCTTATGATATTTATCTATCTATGACCAATGGTGACAGTCACTGTTGATGGCTGTTATGTACCTATATGGTACATAAGACATTTGGAGCGTTTTCTCTTATGAACATAAGATGTTTGAGGGGTTAATAAAACTAGTGCTGGTTTTCCGTTAGAACCCGGTAATGATGCCACTTTACAAGTTTGAGTTCACAAAATAAATAAAGAAACATTAATGATAACAAGATAATCCACCTGATAACTTATCCAACCTAAAAATAACTAAATCTATAAATTGAATAATCATAATTTTAACATGGAATAAAAGCAATAAAGAGATACAAGATGATGACAACATGGGAGGAAGTTACTAAATATATAAAACACAATAAGTCAATGATATGTTAATATCTAATTATCATGTAACTGATAGAATACGAGCAATTCTATTTTGTTAACATCTCTTTAAGTCTTACTCCAATGCCAACAAACTATCATTTCTTCATGATAAGAGTCAATGGTAAGCTCTGAGAGCCCTAATAAGTTTTGATATATATGTTTTGATGACCTGTTTTTACAGGGTTTCATTTCAAGCATTCAAATTTTGCAAAACATACTCTAGACTAGGAAAACTTATATATCACCAACTAGAAATATAACTGACTGATAATATTGTGATGATGAATTCTATTAACTTCTCTCACAGGGACGGGTACAGGATTATTGTCAATAATGGCTGCACAATGTGGAGCAGACACCATAACAGCATGTGAAGCCTTCAAGCCGATGGCAGAATGTTGTTTGAAAATCCTTGAATGCAATGGAGTTGCAGATAAAATAAATTTAATACCCAAACGATCCACGGACTTGACTGTTGGTGATGATGGTGATATGAAAGAGAGAGCAAATATTCTTGTTACTGAGGTGTTTGATACAGAGTTGATAGGTGAAGGTGGGTTTTCTTAGATTCTATCATTATTCTATTATTATATAATCAGCTGAAGAATAGGTCCCAGGGGGCGTTTCTTTAGATGTGACGTTAGAGTGGCTTGATGGTGGTACGAGACGGAGGGGAGCGCAAGCTGGAGAGCGGGGACACTGGCAGGCATCGGTCTCTTTCGGCTTGCGACCATCGGATCGGACGGACGTTCACTAGCATAGTTCAATTAGAGATTAATTTGTTTTAGTACTTATTAGAATATTTGATATTTTGTAATCGATGTAATAAATGTTTTTGTTAGAGTGATCTTTTTATCAAGTAATAATAGTCTTTAACGCTAATTATATCATATATCATTTTATGTAATTAAATAAAGCTGTTATTATATAACTGCATGCTCCAGACGCTTTTCATTATTTTTATATTTGTATGCTTATGTAGCCTTTAGATCACGATTTATCTATGTGGTAGGGCCCCAAGCCCGTCTGGATGGCAACCACCTTTGGTCTTATGTATACCGCCATAATAAACTTGTGTTGTGTTCGAGCATTAGAAAAGGAATAAGCTCATTACTACTCATCATCATCATCATCTCTGCGTTCTATCCCGGTTGCAGCCCAAACTCTCGCTTCGGCGCCCGGGGTCCGCTTTCCGACTTTTTCTTCTCCACTTCGCACGGTCTTCAGCATCCCTGGTAGTGAGCCCATTGGCACGCATATCACCCTTTACGACGTCAAGCCAGCACTTTTTGGGTCTACCCCTCCTGCCGGGGCCCGGCGGAGGCGGCATGGCCAGACATTTGTTACCCACGTAAGCATCCGGTTGCCGTAAAACGTGGCCGTACCAACGGAGCCGACACTCTTGTAATTTGTCCGCAATGTCACGGACATGAAGACTGCCGCGAATGCGGGAGTTCCTGACGCGGTCCTTCCGCGTCACTCCACACATCCACCGCAGCATATTCATCTCCGTGACACGCAGCTCTTGCTTGTGTCGCTCTAACACCGGCCACGCTTCACAGCCGTATAAAAGGACAGGCCTAATGATGGTCTTATAGACCTGTCCCTTCAACTTTACCGGCATCTTGGGGTCACAAATGACACCAGTTACCTCACGCCATTTGGCCCACGCGGCAGCAATGCGTGCCTTGACGTCGCAATCGATGTCACCAGACGCATGGAACACAGATCCCAGGTATTTCACTTGTTCCGTGCGCTCGATCGTGTCGCCACCTATGCGTACGGGTGTGGGATCTGTGGAGTTACAGGCCAAGTACTCGGTCTTCGCCACATTGATCTTCAGACCACCGTTCTCAAGCGACTCCTTCCACGCATTCACACGTCGCACCAACCTACCCCTGTCCGAATCTGCCAGCGCGATATCGTCAGCATACATGAGCAGCCACGGGGGCTGCTCATGTGAGTTTCTGATGCTGTTTGACAATACGTCTAATACCACGCTAAACAGAAACGGACTAAGGACGGATCCCTGGTGTACTCCGACGGTGATGGGGAAAGGTTTTGTGTCGCCAACAGCGGTCCGAACTACGGAATCGGAGTCACGGTACATGTCTCGGATGATGTCAATATAGGCCTCTGGAATCCCTTTGGACCGCAATGCCCACCAGATTATCGCGCGAGGAATACAGTCGAAGGCCTTCTGCAAGTCGAGAAATAGGCAATGCAGAGGCGTATTCTTCGCCCTGTATTTCTCCGCGACAGTCCTTAGGGCAAAAACAGGGTCCATTGTCCCGTGACCAGGGCGAAACCCATATTGACATTCCGAGATAGTGCACTCCTGTCGAATCCGAGAGTCGATAACCCTCTCGAAGAGCTTCATGGTGTGGGACATGACCTTAACCCCTCGGTAACTACCGCACTCCTGGACCGACCCCTTGCCCTTGAAGACTGGAGTAATGATACTCAGTCTCCATTGGCTCGGGATCGTACTGGTGAGGAGTATCTGGTTGAAGAGGTCGGTTAAGACGCCCACACCACGAGAGCCCATCGCCTTCCAGGCTTCGATGGGGACTCCATCGGATCCAACAGCTTTCCGATTCTTCATGCGGCGAAGACAATTCTGGACCTCTGCAGGCGTTACCAGTGGCACTAGTCCTTGATTCGGAGGAAGATCTGGCGGCTGCACCCCTTTATGCTGCATGTTCAGCAGCTCGTGGAAATACGAGCGCCATCTCTCCTTCACCGCGAGGTCCTCGCATAGCAGGTTGCCCACAGGGTCCTTTACACAGCGGCACTTGGAAATGTCCTGTGCCGCTTTGACCCTGGAGCGCGCCAACTTATAGATGAGCTTCTGCCCCTCAGACGATTCCAACTTGTCGTAAAGTGGTTGTAAGTTGTCTCGTCTGGCTCTGGCAACAGCTCTCTTAGTGGCGCGCTTTGCCACCCGGTATGCGTCGCGATCTTCAGGAGATCTGGACGCTTGCCACTTCTTAAAGAGGGCTTTCTTCGCTCTAGTCTCCCTCTGGACTGTGTCGTTCCACCACCATGTCTCCTTGTCACACTTGCGACCGCCCTTAGACACCCCAAGCACCTCCTTCGCCGACCCAAGGATAGCCGCCTGAATCTTGTCCCAGTAAGCCTGAACTGGTTCGCCCATACCACCGGCGCACTTGTCACCGACGGCTAAGGCGAACTCCTGGGACGTGACTTCATCGAGCAGCCACCACCTGATTCGGCGCTGAACGCGCTCAGTATGCGAGTCTTTAGGCTTAGCGCAGAGTTCCATGACAAGAAGGCGTTGTTGTGCAGTGAGACTCTCACCGGGTATGACCTTGCAGTTGGCCACTTTGCTGATGTGGTGTCTCCTAGTGAGTAGGAAGTCGATTTGGGTAGCGTTCCTTCCGCTCTTGTAGGTGATGAGATGCTCGGGTTTCTTTTTGAAATACGTGTTCACGATGGCGAGGTCGGCAGCCGCACACGTATTGAGGATGTCCTCCCCTTCCGCGTTGCGGCTACCGTACCCAAATCCCCCGTGAACACGCTCAAATTCCCCACATTCATCACCCACATGACCGTTCAGATCACCACCCAAAACGATCCCCTGTGATAATGGGATTCCACGGAGCACTTCTCCGAGTAAATTCCAAAACGCTATTTTATCGGCGTCGTCACAACCGGCCTGTGGCGCATAGGCACTTATCAAGTGGGTAACTACCCCATCGATAAGTACCCTAACGACCATAAGCCGATCGCTATGACGTTTCACTTCCAAAATGTCGTTCTGGAACTCCTCCGAGAGCACTATGGCAACCCCATTCTCCCCACCAGGTGCACCTGTGTAGATCAGCTTGTAGCCATTCCCAATGAACCGGGATCTGCTGGCCTTCCACCGAGTCTCCTGCAGGAACGCCACGGCCACCCTCCGCCTGGAGAGCACATCGGCCAACTCTCTCGCGCGTCCGGTTAGCGTGCCTATGTTCCATGTTGCGAAGCGGATCTTTCGAGATGTTTGGGCTGCGTGAGTTGGGGCTAACGTCGTTAGCCGTGCCCGCCCATGACACGGTAGCCCTTGTCCATTTCTCACAAGAGCCGGGCGAAGCTCCTGCGCGCCGTTATGCGGCGGCGCCCTAGCCCTTACACAATCCCGTAACCTCATACTTTCCATCGATTTGGCAGGTTTTGGCTTTTACGGGGGCGACTGCCGTCTGACCCCCCAACCCCAAAAGGAAAGCCATCGTCAGAGCCTCGTCCGTTATTCAGCAGGGTGCGCCGACTTGCAGGTGAGGTTGACTTGGGCCCCGAAGATGTTGGTAGGGCCCCTTACACCCCAAGCTCATTACTACTATTTCACAAGAAAGTGAAATTGGTCTAGGTCTGTTTTTATTGCTAGACAGGAATACTAACGAAATATGTGTAGGTTTAGTTAATATTTTATTAGAAGAAGAAAGAAAGAACAATGTTTATTTAGGACTTCAACACTCAAACAAATATACAAAATAAAAATAAAAAACTAAATTAACTTAAAATTAGTCCTAAAAGGGTTCTAACTCAGTATAAACTGGTTAGAAAAAACCAGCCCTGGTCTTCCATTAGAACCCAGTAATGACGTCACTTTGGATTTAAAAAGTAAACACAAAACAACAACATTAACAAGATAATCAAATAACCAAATCTATAAATTGGATAAATGTAATTTTAACATGAAAAAAGAGTTACACACATATTATTTCTCACTATAGGATAAAGTCCCTCTTCTGCTAGTGTTTCATACTTTTCTGCTATGGTAGTGTGGGACTCCCGCGGAATGGGTCGCTAATATACCCAGTAAAACCTACCCAGTGTTCTTCTAGTGTCTAACATTCGCATGGACTGATTTGACATGCTTTCGCTGACTTATAGGACATAGTTGTAAGGATGATAAACCAATGATGTCAATAATAAGTTATAATATATTAGTTTTTCTAATCTTCAGGTGCTCTTGGAACATTCAGTCATGCACACAAACATTTGCTCGAAGAAGATTGCATAGTAATACCGGACTCTGCAGTAATATATGCACAGGTGGTAGAATGTCCAACGTTACAGAAATGGAATAGACTTAACGATTTGGCTGATGAAGAACTAGAAGTTATCCTTAGGACTCCCCAGAAGGTAAGTAAAGCTACTGTTACACATGCTCTAAAATAGCATGCTAAAAAGCGTGCTATTGAGTATGCTCAATACGAGCATGCTTATGAACAGTTTACATTTGCTAGCAATAGGCATGTTAGTTTTAAGCATACTCCTGAATAGAGGAAGATTAAAGTAGCATGATATTAAGCAAATATGTTCAGACATCCTCAAAGCAGGCCCCCTTCCACCCGCGCTACAGGTAGCATGCTTGAAAATCAAACAGCTGTCGATTATTGAGCATGCTCGAAATATGCATCCCTATTACTAGCAATGTTTCGATACACTTGCTACTAAGTAGCATTTGCTCATTACTAGCATGCTTTCGTGCTACTAAAGAGCTTGTGTAACTGTACCAAGGATTTTATTAGAGTTTCATGTTAGTTGATTTCGCTCAAACTTGCTCTTGCTTCTTGTGTCTTGCCTGTTTTTTTTTTTGACTGATGAACAGCAGCCAGGGTGTTGGTCCACTTAATAGTAAGCGGTTACCGTCGCCTATGGATGTTCGCGACGTTAGTCCCATAGGGGTACAGGAACTTGACAGTAACATTTTGACCACTATGCATAATTATATGAGAGTATAGATAAGCTGTGTAATGCATGGCATAGATTAAATTATGTATGCGTGTGGGATTCAGCCTACATTAATAGGTACTGCGGGCTACATAATCTGGTGGCTTGACACTTTATTGACGGGCCGTTTTCGAATCCACCCCTTTGTAAGCACGGCTTAGTCCTGCATGCATTTGCTCCCAGTACTGGCTAAATTTTTGCTATTCATTATGTTGTACATTTTCCTTTTGTTTCAATTTATTTTTATTGGTATTTATACTAAACCGTCCTAAAAGCTGATTAATAGGCTAGTTGTTGATAGTGTATTTGTAGGTGCACCCTCATTTATCTATGTCTTCTTTTTTGTTGTAAATTAATGTGTAATGTATGTAATATTATTATTGTAATACTGCTATCAGTATTATAATAATAATATTATTATTTAACATTCCTAAATAAAAGGGCTTTCCAACATAAATAATTTTCATAATCGGTTCAGTAGGTCCAGAGATTACCTCCTTTCAACGTCACAAATACACAAACTTTATCTCTTTATGATATTAGTATAGATATAGTATGCACTAAATTGAAATACCTATATAAAAGGGCGGAAAAATTCCGTCACCCACCCACGCTACTCCGCTGCCTTCATGGAGTTCATTCATTGTTTGTCATTCTTCATATGTGTTTGGTTTATTTGCTTATCATCAGGACTCAATAGCTAAAGTATTTGTTATGGATCTATGATATTACGAATACTGAAGATATAACTAAGTGCGATGTAAAATTTTACTTTAGATTAAAGACTGCGCTGGATCAGCAGCAATTCATGACATCCAGTTATCTCAATTACCAAGGCACACCTTCCGTGAGTTATCCCAGCAATTTCCTGTGTTTTATTACGACTGGTCAGGACGTACTCCTATACCAATGAAACAGACTGTGAGACAGGCCTTCACTGCGACTGCTACTGGGAAAGCGCAGATGGTGTTTATGTGGTGGGAACTCAATATGGATCCAGAAGGTAAATAATAGTTATTAAGAAGTTAAAAGGTAGCTCAGTGGTATTACACGAAGACTAGAATGACCATGTATCGACAACCTGTTAACCCACTTTTTTTGTTTGTTTATTATTACTGTAGGACAGCAGATAGGCTGACGACCCGCTTACAATTTAGCGGTAACCATCGCCTATAGGTGTTGCTAACGCCAGTGGCATCGCGAACATGCTACTGTCCCATAAAGGTACTGGAACTTGGGTCACTAATGCCGGAACACAACATCAGGTTATTATGGCGGCATACTTAAGACCAAACGTGGTCGCCATCCAGACGGGCTTGAGGCCCTACCATGTAGCTAGAGGGTGGGTTGTTTTGTCGTCTTTTACGACAGGCCGACCCCGGCCCCAGAGGTTAGTATTCTTTCTCCGCCCCTGCATGGATAATAAACCTTGGACAAGCATGGCGGCTATACTCTGTGTTCCATCCAGGTGCAACAAGGATTGCACTCAGCTTATTGCTGTGCTGGAATTATATCCGACACAACGCTGATTTTCAGTGCAACCCTTCCTTTTCGATGCCTATGTAACATTATCCAGTAGCCTGAGCATATGTATACAATTGTTTTGCAGTACAGGTTTAGACCTAGTAAAGGATGTCTAAAAATTTCATTACTCCAGGTAAAATTGTGCTGAGTTGTGCACCATGGTGGGCGCATACAGATGCAGATATGTCTTCAGAAAGACCACAAGATACAATACCCTGGAGAGATCATTGGATGCAAGGTGTATACTACTTTTCGCAAGAAGCTAATGTTCAAAAAGACACTGAATCGACATTAGTATGTGGCCAAGATGAATATTCTCTGTGGTTTTATTTGGATAATGAAAATCTGAAGCATTACAACAGACCTGTTTGTGAATGTGGGGTACATATGATATTCCCAAGAACTCATTTGTCCTATTTAAATGATGGAAAAAGAAGTAAAAGATTGTTAGCACAGTTGAAGGAAGAATTGGACAATGATGCTGTTGTTCTAGATTTAAATGGAAGTAGCCTAATCGGGTTGGCTGCGGCGAAAATTGGCGCGAAATCAGTGTTTATTTTGGAAAATTTTAAATTGAATGCAGCAGTTTTGACAGATTATATAAATGAGAACAGTATTACCAACGTACAAATTGTAAAGGAGGTGGATGATGAGATAATAAAAAAAGTGACAAATGTTGTCTGCGATCCGCATTTCAGTGGTTCCATTTTGCCGTGGGAAAATTTGAAAATGCCCTATTTTCTAAACAAGTTTCGCAGTAACATGAATAATGTTATGTCTATTTTGCCTGAGGGCTGTGAATTTTGGGCAATGCCGGTCGAGTTTCGGGATCTTCAGAAAATAAGGATACCTTTGGGCAGGTGCGAGGGTATTGATATGTCAGTTTTTGATGATTTAATTGAGGTAATTGTATTTTATTTTTTAACTAGTGTAAATATATTATTAAACAATATATTTTTGGGATGGGGAGTAGGAATGAATGATACTGTTGTCATAAGACAATAACAGCTTGAGGTGATAGACAGGATACTATCATGTATAAAACTGTCGGTAGTTGACCAAAAACGTAGTCTTCCAAATCTATTTTTATCCATGCAGGGGCGGAGAAAGAATACTAACCTCTGTGGCCGGGGTCGGCCTGTCGTAGAAGGCGACAAAACAACCCATCCTAACTACGTAGCAGGGCTTCAAGTCCGTCTGGACGGCGACCACCTTTGGTCTTAAATATGCCGTCATAATAACCTTGTGTTCTGTTCCGGCATTGGTGACCCAAGTTCCTGTACCCTTATGGGACAGCAGCGTGTTCGCGATGCCACTGGCGTTGCTAACACCAATAGGCGACGGTAACTGCTAAATTTTAAGCGGACCATCAGCCTGTCTGTTGTCCCACAGCAATAAAAAAAAAACCGATATGAAGGGTGCCACGAATGCGGAGGTTCTTAATGCTGTCCTTCCACGTCACTTCACACATCCACCGCAGCATGTTCATCTCCGTGTCACGCAGGACCTGCGTGTGTCGCTCAAGCACCGGCCATGTTTCGAAACCGTCTAAAAGGATCGGCCTAATGATGGCCTTATAGACCAGTGCTTGAACTAAACCGTAATTTTAGGGTCAAAATGACACCAGTATCCTCACGTCATTTGGCCCACGCAGCAGCAATGCGTTCCCCGACGTCGCAATCGATGTCACTAGGCGCGTGAAATACAGATTCCAGGTACTTCATGATCCGTGCGCTCGACCGTGTCGTCGCCTATGCGCACGAGTGGTACCTGTAGAGTTACAGGCGAAGTCACTCAGTCTTCGGCAACTTAACGGGCAATGTACTTACAGAATTCTCGCACAATAAGCGACGCAGACATAGAGGCTCAGCCGTTATGGGAGTATACAACTAGGTGCAGGGGAGTTCCGAGGAAACTGATTGAAATCGACATGACGAATCTCAAATCCACATATGCTACAGATAATACATATAAATTAGTGTAAGTATAGTATTCTTATGGGTGGGCATCACACTGATTCACTGACTACCAAATTCACTGACGCACTGAATACATAATTTTATGGCACGGCCATTGAGAGTTTGGAGTAACTATCAGGGAGGTAGAACGTGGCCCGTCCCGCAACTTTAGGAGCCCACGTGTTACTACGTGGTCAGGGAGGTTGAACGTCGCCCGTCCCGCGCGTTTATAAGCTCACGTGTTACTACGTGGCCAGGGAGGTTGAACGTCGCCCGTCCCGCGCGTTTATAAGCTCACGTGTTACTACGTGGTCAGGGAGGTTGAACATCGACCATCCCGCAACTTTAGGAGCTCACGCGATACTACATTATTGATGAGGAACAGCAGATAGGCTGCCATTTATAATAACAAGTAAGCAGTTACGGTCGCCTATGGATGTTTGTGACGCCAAGAGAACCGCGAACACGCTGCTGTCCCATAAGGGTACAGGAACTTGGGTCACTAATGCTGGAACACAACACAAGGTTATTATGCCCAAAAAGCGGCATACTTATAGGCCAGGGATAGTTGCCATCCAGACGGGCTTTGGGCCTTACCACATAGCTACGGTTGTATTGTCGCTCTTTACGACAGTAACTGTCATGACACGAGGACCACGGGCGAGTGACTTTGACAACTATAAATATAAATACGAGACAGCATATGTCGAGTTATAGCGATGATCCAGGTTCGAGTTCCACTACGCGGACTGCAGCATGTCAGCGGTGCCCTGTGCATCGTCAGACTGCCTGCAGTTCCATAACAAGAATAAAATGTGACATATTAGTTGTCTAGTCCCCATGAAACAATTGCTCTGCTACTTACTGACAGCCGGTCGGCCTGTCGTAAAAGGCGACAAAACAACTCTAGCTACGTGGTAGGGGGCTCCAGGCCCGTCTGGATGGCAAACACCCTCGTGTTGTGTTCCGGCATTAGTGACCAAGTTCCAGTACTACTATGCGGATGGCAGCGTATTAGCGGTGTCCCTGGAGTTGCAAACACCGTCAGCCTGTCTGCTGTCCTACAATAATTAAAAAAAAAAACTTTCTTTGGGACGCTGCTATGTGACTTTTCCAGTATATTTATTATGTTTATGTAATAATTCTTATAGGATTTGGTTTGTTACAGTGAATCTGAGAACGACACCGAATTACGAGTAAATGGTTTCGCTATATGGGCAGTGTGGAAAGTGGGCGGAAGAGCAATAAGCACTGGGCCCACGGGGAGCCCAGCGCTGGGCGAAATAGTGGACTGGGATATGCACACGCGACAAGCAGTCAAGATACTGGTAAGTTAATACAAATATCATTTAATATGCTTGGTCTTATTTTTCTACCTGGTAGGGCCCCAAGCCCGTCTGGATGGCGACCACCTTTGGTCTTAAGTATGCCGCCATTAATAACTTTATGTTGTGTACCGGCATTAGTGACCCAAGTTCCTGTACCCTTAGGGGCAGCAGCGTGTTCGCGATGCCACTGGCGTTGCAAACACCCATAGGCGACGGTAACTGCTAAATTCTAAGCGGGCCGTCAGCCTGTCTGCTGTTCTACAGCAATAAAAAAAAAACGCGTTACCTACTGTATTAGGCCTGTAAATAATTTTATTAATCGTACTGACATAATCGCATCTTTTATTCAATTAATATACTAAAACAAATAATAAATTGTATACTATAAAATGGAAGTAAATGAATTTTGAATTAATTTTTCTTTCAGAAACAGACATTCACCATGAGAACTTCAGGTGAATGGAGCTATCAAGTGGCCTGCGATTTGGACAAAGGGCAATTCAATATTAATATGAATTTAATTTTAAATTAATAAAATTATTTCCATATCTTAATATTAATTGATATATTTAACTTAATGAATTATACTTGAAAGTATGATTATCTCATTTTTTATTTGTAAAACCTATGCATGTGCATTTTTATTCAGCTTGATCATATACAAAGAGTTTTAAACCTTTTATTTATCAGATGAATAATTGAATAAACTAATGCTTCCCCGACAATGTAGCCAGGTCGTGGGTAAAATCTTAATAAACCCCCACTTTAGCACTGTTTACGGGAGGTACATTCATTTGATTATAAACATTATTATCCGTGCAGGGGCGGAGAAAGAATACTAACCTCTGCGGCCGGGGTCAGTCTGTCGTAAAAGGCGACAAAACTATCCACCTTAGCTACGTGGTAGGGCCTCAAGCCTATCTGGATGGCGACCACCTTCGGTCTTAAGTATGCCGCCATAATAATCTTGTGTTGTGTTCCGACATTAGTGACCCAAGTTCCTGTACTCGTATGGGACAGCAGCGTGTTCGCGGTGCCGCTGGCGTTGCAAACACCCATAGGCGACGGTAACTGCTAAATTCTAAGCGGGCCGTCAGCCTGTCTGTTGTCTTACAGCAATAAAAAAACATAAAAATGGAGAAAAGCGAATTTAGAACTGTCATCAAGTACCTCTAATGAAAATGTCCTCTAATAAAGCTGTGTTTACACACCGATTTAGCGGAAACATTGAGGGACTCATCCATATGCTACAGTATCATCCTGGGCCAGAGTTTAAAATTGGGCCGATTTGACGTCGAACTGCAGAAAAATGGCTCCATTTGGCGAAGAAAAAAGTGCTTTTCCATCATGACAACGCACCGGTTCACACCTCCGCCGTCGCCACGGCCAAATTGATAGAATTAGGCTACGAACTGCTGCCCTGCTGACTTCTTTTTGTTTCCAAATTTAAACTGTCACCCGCCCGGCAGAAATTTGAGTCGAATGAGGAGGTTACCTACCTCCAGGAAACAAAATTTTCAGACGGGTTAAAAAAGTTGGAGCATCGCTAGATCAAGAGTATCGAATTCAAAGGTGAAGTTGATAAATCGCCACTTACTAAATTTTTATTTTTCATTTGTAGGTACTTATCGGACCACCCTCGTAGTTTATCGCCCAACCGAACTAGGGGACTGGTATAGCGGCAATTCTTTACTGCCCACAACGTCCTACCGTTGGGCTCGGACCTTACTTTCGGGGGAACGGTTAGCGTAACCGCCATGTTTGTCCAAAGCGGTTTGGTGGGTTACACATACCGATAATCTCGGTGTGCAGGTTTCTCACGATGTTTTCCTTCACGTACGCATATTAGACGGAAAGAAGATGGTCACCGTCGCCTATGAACGTTTGCAACAACAATGCTCTGGGCATTAATTTACTAACGAGCTGCCGGCCTCGAAGAAAATTTATAACGCCTTTTTTAAAGAACTCCATATTGTACTGCGCTGAGAAAACCACAGCTGGAAGCTCATTCCATATCCTTAGATTACGCAACATGAACGATCTTGAAAACCATTTCGTGCAAGAAAGAAGGGACTCCAAGAAATGGGGATGAACACCCAGTCGATGGCGGGCAGTGCGGTGGTAGAAAGACGACGAGGGCACCATTCTAAATAGCTCTTCAGAACACTCCCCGTTGTACAGACGGTAGAATATGCAAAGAGACGCACTCTCTCAGAAGTCCAAGCGTGTCTAGACCGTCTGTGAGTATGGGATTGCAGACAACGAACAGCTATATATGCGACCTATATTATATATTTACTTGAATCCGGTACCTGTAAACTGGTTTCCAAGTGCAATACCACTGAATTACCAGGCACCAGGTTATTACTAAATTTACTAGTATTAAAAAAAAATAAGGAGGTTAATAACACAGAGACAGACACCGTTTTAGTAGATAATACTTAAGATGCCGAAATATTATTTTTTAGCGCCTGTTTAAAATGTTATAGCATTTTCGTATTACGTCTTTTCTTTCTTGCTTAATTTTAATTACATTAATTAAAAGCTCGAAAAATGATATATGATTGTTGAAGTGGCGATGGGGTGGACACGTATGTCGCACGACTGACAGCAATTGGAGTAGGCTAGTCCTGAAGCGGAGACCGCGTCTTGGCAAACGTAGTGTAGGACGCCCTCCAGCCCGATGGACCGATAACATTAAACAGGTAGTAGCTGGATGTGAAAAGCGGAGGATCAGGTGTTATGGCGTGATCTTCGGGAGGCCTATATCCAGCAGTGGGCGACGTAAGGCTGTTGATTGATTGGTAATTGACGATCAAATTGGGTTATTGAAGCCCATTTGCATTACATATTTCAATGCTAAGAGGTTACTTTTCTACTTGATTTATTACGCATAATTTTCGAGATTCTTTATTCATGACTCCACTTGCATGTAGCTAATTATGCCTTTTTATTCCATTTTTATATAACAATTGAGTATTTTAACTTTTTAGTTGGAAGGTGTCTAACAAAGCTCGTCTGGCTGTGCATGAGGGGGTGTTGGTTCCGAAACTCATATATGGAAGTGAAAGTTGGGTATGGCAGAAGAAACATGAAAGCAGAATAAATGCAGTTGAGATGAGAGCGTTAAGAAGTATGATAGGAGTTAAATTGAGTGACAGGATAAGAAATAGTGAGATAAGGAAACGTTGTGGTGGGAAAGAAGATGTAGTGACAAAAATTGAGAAAGGTATGCTGAGATGGTTTGGCCATGTCGAGAGAATTAATGAAGAACGATTGACGAAAAAAGTGCATAAGGCGAGTGTGAATGGAAGTGTTGGAAGGGGTAGACCTAGGCGGACGTTTCGAGACCAGATCAGGGACGTCTTGAAAAAAGGCCAGGTCAAGAGTACCCTAAACCGAAGGGCATGTATGAAGGGAATAATGATAGTGGACGAAGCAAAACAAGTATGTAAGGATCGTAGCAAGTGGAAAGAAGTGGTCTCTGCCTACCCCTACGGGAAAGAGGCGTGATTATATGTATGTATTTTAACTGTGTGGCCTTCTCGGGAAAAAGAAGGTAAGTGGTAGTCAATATCATATTGAAGACATAATAACGGGAGACCATGAAGGCAATATCGCGTGGAAACTTCATACCGGAACGTGTAACGCACTAATCCGCCCTGGACACACATAGCGCGGCGTGGCCCCAGCAGTCGGGCATTGTGGGTTATTATGATTATACTACATTGATTAAAAAGTTCGCGGACTAAATCTATCATAGCATTTGATAGCGCCGCGCCATCCTTTATAAGGTATGTGTCAAAATTTAATGACAATTGCACCACGGTTTCTCAAACTATTGTTTTTTGTGTCGAGCAACTTTGTCAAAAGATGGATATGAAAGAATTTCGTGTGTTAATCAAGCATTGCAAATGGTTTAATGAATTTAATCGTGGTCGCAGCGACGTCAACGACGTTCAACGCAGTGGTCGCCCAAGTACGACTGTTAACGAAAAAAACGTCAAAAAATCCAAAGAATTGTTTTGACCGACCGCAAAATGAAAGTCAGGGAGATGGCTGAGGTTTCAAAGTTATCATATGATAGCGTGCTTACTATTTTACACAATAATTTGGGTATGAAAAAGCTCAACTCAAAGTGGGTGCCGCGTTTATTAACACCGGATCAAAAACAACAACGAATCGACGATTCGGAGGCCTGTCTGAAGTTTTTCAACCATAACAAAGCTGATTTTTTGCGTCGGTATGTGACCATGGATGAAACCTGGATACACTATTATATTCTAGAGTCGAAGCGCTCGTCAGCTGACTGGGTTGAGGCAGGTGCAAGTATTCCAAAGCGACCAAAGAAACAACAATCCACTGGCAAGGTTATGGCATCAGTATTCTGGGATGCGCATGGTATTTTGTTTATCGACTATCTTGACAAAGGAAAAAGGATCAATTCTGAATACTATACAGCGTTATTGGACCAATTGAACGTATAAAAATAGAACAAACGGCCCCACATGGCAAAGAAAAACCACTGTTCCACCAAGACAATGCACCATGTCACAAATCAATGGCTACGATGGTCAAATTGCATGAATTGCACTTCGAATTGCTACCCCATCCCCGTATTCGTCAGATTTGCCCCAGCGACTATTGGCTGTTCGCAGACCTGAAAAGGATGCTCCGGGGAAAAAGATTTAGCACCAACGAGGAAGTCATTGCCGAAACTGAGGCCTAATAAACATGGTATCGAGAAGTTACAGAAGCGTTGGGCCGATTGTATCACCTTTGATGGAGATTATGTCGAAGAATGAAAAATAATTTTAGGAAAATTTTGTGTTTTTCTTACTTAGTTCGGTATGTGTTATAGTAGAAATATAAGTCAATGTAATATAAAGTAGTAATCCCTGCCAGCGGGAGCGGGAGTCGACCACCACACTCCCACGTCGGCGGCGCCGGAGGTCAAGTAACGACCTCCGGCCGCCGTAAAAAGCGGCCGCGGGCGGCCCCTCGGGGGAGGATCCGCCGCCCGCACTTTTGCCGCGAGGGTGAGGGCTGCGTGCTGTTCCGCGGCCCCCCTCAACTCCTAGAGTTGTTAGGAGAGCGCCGGGGGGACGAAACCCTGACCCCCTGGCGCCAACACTTTAGAAGGGGCCCGCCTCAAGACAAAGGGCGGGCCGGCGCCGGCCCGGGCCACGAGATCGTCAGGCCATATATCCGTGGGCCCGGGCGTAGGCGATAGGAGAACAGCGGGGTTTTTTAGTGGGTAGTCGGATGGCCAAACATCTTTCCCGGAGTCCCACATATCCCTCGGTCCCCCCGGGCCGGGGGAACCCGTCAAGAGAGGTTTTTCCCCGAGACCAAAAAAAAAAAATAATAATCCCTGCCAAAATCAATTTTCACTAAATTTATTCCACTTTCTTGTTAGTCAACAAAGCATCACAGAAGATAAATGAAAAACATCATCTTGACTCAGTTAACCATGTACCTTTGGCTTCGAAAATGAGTTGGTATGGCAAAAACTACTCATATATTGTTTATTGATTAACATGTTACATTTTTGGTGTTCAAGGCTTTTAGTTTACAACTGTGTACATATTTATACTATCTTCCCTGATCTTGTTTATTATCTTCACATACAGTAAACTGTCATCCCGAACCAGATCTATGTCTTATTTATTGGCATAGTAAGAAATAGCAGGTCCATTATCAATGCCTCCTATTTATGACGTCCCGGCGATTTGACGCACGGAAGTTGTACAGTCGTAAACAGTAGTCCTCGGACATGTTTATTTTGTTTATGGTTTTGTGTAGGGATGTCTATCTATTATATAATTCAGATTCATAGTAAAAACAAATCGTTTTTGGAATAAGATAATAAATATTGTCAATTTGTATAACAAATGATGCTGTGGATGTCTGTAATGACGCGTAGGGACTTCTTCGGGGATTTCCGTATTTACTTTGTATTATATTTAGTCGCCTACGCTAATATGGCCACGTTTTATTGTACTGGGATGTGGGAAACAGAGCCATGCCGCCAGCGGTAGTCGCTGAGACTATCGGTTACGCTGACGTCGACACCATTCATAGCCAACAATAACAGCTTAGTATTAAATGGACCGCCCTATGGGTCCCGGAAAGAGTGGTAGAGATCTGGCTTGACGTTGCTAACAGGTAGAAGTTTTTTTTATTGCTGTAGGACAGCAGACAGGCCGACGGCTCGCTAAGAATTTAGCAGTTACCGTCGCCTATATGTGTTTGCAACGCCAGTGACATCGCGAACACGCTGCTGTCCTATAAGGGTACAGGAACTTGTGTCACTAATGCCGGAACACAACACAAGATTATTATGGCGGCATACTTAAGACCAAAGATGGTCGCCATCCAGACGGGCTTGAGGCCCTACCACGTAGCTAGGGTGGGTTGTTTTGTCGCCTTTTACGACAGGCCGACCCCGGCTGCAGAGGTTAGTATTCTTTCTCCGCCCCTGCACGGATAAAAATTATATTACAAACAGACACTCCAATTTTATTTATTTGTATATATATATATCTATGCGGCCCTCCTACTGAGATAAACTGAAATCATATTATGTAGAATTATGAACTACACATATAAGCGCGGGCTTATTTTCATTGTTGTTGATGTATTTCTCAGTTCAGGGATGGAGGAAGAACACTGACCCCGGCGGCTGGGGTCGGCCTGTCGTAAAAGGCGACATAAAAACCCTAGCTACACGGTAAGGCTCCAAGCCAAGTCTGGATACCCCTAGTCTAAAAGTATACCACCATAATAACCTTGTGCTCTGACATTAGTGACCTAAGTTCCAGTACCAGATGCAGACAGCAGTGTGTTTGCGGTGCCCCTAGCGTCACAAGCATCCATAGGTGACAACAATGATGCCAGGTGTTTTAAATCTGTAATGTATATTTACAAGCAACCATCGGTCTTTACTCTTAGCAATTAAAATTTTATTGGTGAGAATATTTTTGAAAACAAAAAAGTGTTTTAGTTTATCCGTAACAAACAAATCATTTTCTTTTGTCTTATTGGTATATACTGAATTCGTTACACTACCTCCTTTATAGCAGTAACTAGTAGCACTGCAAATGATAAAATTATTTATCTCGGCACATTAGATTTTATTGTAATGTTAAAAACATGTATAGGATGGTTTAAATCAAGACAGTATCAAGCTTTATCGTTGCTGTTATCCTAACACTCTTCATAAAATAGATGTCGGCGTTCAACGGTGTTTTGAATAGCCCTTGACTGTTTATTTCCTCTTGCTAAACCTGCAATAGGCGTATAAATAACCTGCAAAGCCTGTATATTTACTAGATATAACGTAAATTATTCTTGAAAGCATTTAATTTTACTTACACTTTAAGCTCCGTATGCTATTCTGTGGTCACTGGACATTTCTTTTTGCGTCGTGGCCTTTGTGACCGTTTCTTTTTTGACCTAAGAAGCATCCAAATAAAAAAAAAATCTGAATGCCCTTCCATTTTTATTGCTCTGCGACTGCAGACAGGCTGACGGTCCACTGAATACTAAGCAGTTGCCTATGAATGTTTGGGACGCCAGGGACACCGATGCTGCTGTTCGTGTAGGGGAACTGAAACTTGGGTCATCTATGTTGGCACACAGTAAAAAGTTATGTCGGCATATTTACAAACCAAAGGTGGTTGTCATCCAGACGGACTTGGAGCCGTCACTAGGAGAGTTAGGGTTGATTTGTTGCATTTTACGACAGGCCACGGGTCGCAGGTATTTTTACTTTTAATCAGTATTTTTACCTTTGCACGGAGAAAAACCATATTTTGCTATTTGTGAATAAGCCTAATCCTTTTGTATGCTTTCACAACTTTCTAGGAAAGTAATCGGTGGCCCTATTATATGTCTGGGACCACATAATCAAAAATTACTACGTAAATCATTATCATTATTAAACGATGATAATTTGTTTGCCCCTTTCAAGAGCCTGATAATATAGGCTTTTGAGAAACCGCAGTAAGATGTTTATTTTAGAGCTGCTCATGTATACAACAGGCATTTATTGAATAAAATAAACAGTAAACAAGATATATTACAATTACATTATAAAGGAACGGAATAGAAATGTAAATAGATACAATCAGTCCTTCCTCCTTAAATCCTCTGAAAACGTACCCGATGAATTGAAAACTTATTTAGACACGTTGAACACTTTTTGGGTGAACAAAAATCATGGAACTCGCGTCATCGTCATTGAACGCTTTCCATGAGTTATTTTTGCTCCAGTAATACCAACCTTATTAATAATGTCATAATATTTATTCTATAATGTAATTTTAAATGATTGCATTGCATTACCTATACATATCAATTCAAATTACGACTTTATTACAATGAAATACAGTTGAGTTTTTGAAGTGAAAACTTCTTTAGGCGCGTTGAGCATTTTTTGGGTGAACAATTTTGGTTTGTAAAGAAGTGTTAATTACCCATTTAAACTTTAATCCTTGATCATAAACACTTCTTTATAAACCAAAAATAATTCGAAAATAATAATCTAAAATAATAATAATAGTTCGACGATACAATTCACAAGTTACTTAGTTTTCACTTCTTTCGGCAGTCCCCAAAGACTGCCCCGTATGTTTTTTTTGGTTGCCGGCTTGCATAATTTTCAGTTTAAGCTTTAAAGCTATTTTATACGAGTAAGTAATTAGTCTTAGAATTTTTTTATATTTTTACCATTTAATTTTCTTTTTCTAAATCGATATCTGATTCCTAAAGTCGTATATTTCTGTTTGAATGAACAATATAGTGATATGAAGGAAAAAATAAAGCATTTGTAATGACAACGGACGACTGTGCCCAATAAGTAACGGTCTACTTGTAAGCTATGCGAACTTTACGTTAAACGTAATTACATATTCTTTGAAACGAGTCACACGGTTAATTAATTATTTATAGCATATTAGGAAGTCACTTTAGTGCATCGATGAACGTGTCGATAAGACCTGGTAGAATGAGCAGGTGTTTGTGGGTGAAATAAATAATTAGAAAGTGTAGTCACGTTTAAAGTACGTTATATAAATTATTCGGATTGATATTCTCATATCCTCATGATCTGAATTTAGTCCTTACAAGTCTTATGGTGGATTTATATTTGTCTGACGTGTCGTGTTGTGACACGTCAGAACGGTATTGGTTTCATACATTTAATATGGTTAGGGACACGTTTGTATGTTGTGACGCGTTCTGTCGTCTGTCCTAAATGTATGAAACCGATGTGCTTCTGACGCGTCACGACACGACACGTCAGACAAATATAAATTCACCTTTAGTCATTTAGCAGTTGGAAGAAAACGAAAATTTATTAACATTATTATTTTGTATTTCTGTATTTTGTATTTTTATCCGCGCAGGAGCGGAGAAAGAATACTAACCTCTGTGGCCGTGGTCGGCCTGTCGTAAAAAGCGATAAAACAACCCACCCTAGCTACGTGGTACGGCCTCAAGCCCGTCGGGATGGCGACCACCTTTGGTCTTAAGTATGCCGCCATAGTAAATTTGTGTTGTGTTCCGGCATTAGTGACCCAAGCTCCTGTAACCTTATAGGACAGCAGCGTGTTTGCGATGCCACTGGCGTTGCAAACATCCATAGGCGACGGTAACTGCTAAATTGTAAGCGGCCCGTCAGCCTGTCTGCTGTCCTATAGCATTTAAAAAAAATCTTTTGTTTCCAAATCTTGATTCCTCCTCTATATAGTTTTTTTATAACATCGGTTGTAAAATATATACTTATGCTGTATCTTAGTTTTTTTATTGCTGTAGGATATTTAGCAGTTACTGTCACCTATGGGTGTTTGCAACGCCAGTGGCATCGCGAACACGCTGCTTTCCCATAAGGGTACATGAACTTGGGTCACTAATGGCCAAAGATGGTCGCCATCCAGACGGGCTTGGCCCTACCACGTAGCTAGGGTGGGTTGTTTTATCGCCTTTTACGACAGGACAACCCCGGCCGCAGCGATCAGTATTCTTTCTCCGCTCCTGCATGGATAAAAGTGCAGTTTGAAAACTGCAAATTTTTTACTCATGAAACAATATAGTTGTTAACTTCCTTTTTATGATTTTGGCGGAAAACGGAAGTCAAAGCCTAATTGAATTTAGTTTAAAATATACTTTTCGTACTAAGTACAAGTCTTTTGTATCGTGAAAATTAGTTCATCCAAAGTTTATTTCCACAATAATTTATGGGCTTGAATGATATTCACACACATATACCGATTTCATTATTTGATATATCGTCGTTGTCAAACGAATATTTGCTTTGAGAAAAAAGTTAAACTTTGAGATATGGATTAAAAACATCCTCATGTAAAATTGTATAAGGAACAATTTTATTTAAAGTGAGTTATATTAAATTAATGTAATGAATGATTCGAACAAATTTTGGGTGGCAACCTAGTCATAATAGTCAAAATGTTGATAACTCAAAAAAAGTGCACATAACAGATATTAGTTTGACAACGACCATATAATATATAGCTTATTATTACGTCATACGTCAACTATATCTGCAAGATATTTTACAAAATATGCTTTATTCTATATTGATTTTTTTTTTTTTTTTTTTATTGCTGTAGAACAGCAGACAGGCTGACGGCCCGCTTAGAATTTAGCAGTTACCGTCGCCTATGGGTGTTTGCAACTCCAGTGGCATCGCGAACACGCTGCTGTCCCATAAGGGTACAGGAACTTCGGTCACTAATGCCGGAACACAACACAAGGTTATTATGACGGCATACTTAAGACCGAAGGTGGTCGCCATCCAGACGGGCTTGAGGCCCTACCACGTAGCTAGGGTGGGTTGTTTTGTCGGCTTTTACGACAGGCCGACCCCGGCCACAGAGGTTAGTATTCTTTCTCCGCCCCTGCACGGATAAAGAGTGTCTATATTGCTGAAGATATTTACCATAAGTGTTCGACAATACAATTCCCATCGCACCGCATATCACCTTAATTAGAGCGAACAAAGCAATGTTGACAATATCCCGTTTGCATTCATCAAACGCTTGTCTAGTCATTATTACTACGAAAGAACTAAGGTATAACTCACTCAAGTATAGGCCCAATGTTTATGTTCTACTTATATGGTAATACGGCTCGCATACGCCTCAATCTTGGCGTCTGTTGCTGCCATAAATCCACTTGTAATGGTCTATTAGGCCACCAGATCAACCCATTGTTAGTTGATGAAAATGAATGTTCATTTTTGTATGTACGACTATTGGAGCTACTAAAGGATTATCGCAACTAATATTATAAATGCGAAAGCGAGTTTGTTTGTTACGCTTTCACCCGTAGACAGCTGAACCAATTTTGATGAATTTCGGTATAGTCATATATTGGACCTTGGAGAAGGATATAAGGTACTTTTTTTTAATTACATTTGTATATAATAAGCAGATCTTGTTTCATGCTACTTTATTATGAAAAGCACTGAAGATTATTTTAGGTAATTTTTTTACCTAGTATACAATATCGTTGTAACGAGGCTGACCTCTTCGTAAGGAATTTTAATTCAGTGTAGGCGACGAGAGCACAGTGTTACAGTTATTGCGTATATTACTGTGTCTTCCTCCCCCCACTGTAAAAAGGTGGTACCTTGGCTTAGCGACACAGATATTTGCAACATGCCCCGAATGAATGCATCAGGGAGGTAACTATACAATGACGCGAGTCAGTCCAAAATCTACTAAAAACTCCATTACACGCAGAAATTGCTAAGGTTTGTTTGGTTTACATTGCTGTCCTTGTACTTAAACATTATACCGTAGCAACCACTCAATAGCGAAACAATATATCGTTATTTAGACTCCAGTAAACATTAATTTCATTACACATACAATATAGAGTTTATATTGTAGTAATAAATGATACAATTATTAAAAGCTACGTGACTTTCAGGCTTTTTTTTAATTTGTATCACTAATAACCCCTCTAAATGTTTGCAATTGGCAAAGAGACTATCATTCGTTGCTGGATCTTATCCCGCTGTCACGCAATACACGTCTACAGTTAACTAATGTCTTAAAACAAACACGTTTATCGCTTTGTTCATCTAATCGGTTACTTATCAGAAACCAGTGTTGCGTTGTGCCGTTTGTTCGCCAAATTTGACAAGATATACCTAGATAAACTGAGCTGACCTGAGCCTGCTTTGCTAAGATAACTAAAGATGTATAATATACTAGATATGCCTGGGGCTCCATTCGCGTGGAATACTGACTTTGGGCAGCATTTTTTGGATATATATTATGGTTAATTTTGGATTAAACCTATAAATATGCAAACAAATGTAAAAACTTTAATTGGAAATACAACCTACATAGTCCAGCCTAAGCTAAACCCTATTTCATATGATTGATGATATAAATCTGAGGTCAATTTAAATTGGAGAAAAAATTTGCGAAAATGATAATTTTTAACTAAAACTATTTTTTTTTTCTAAAATCAAAGTAGCCTAAGTTACTCCTTGTTACATCAGCTGCCGGAACACAAAACAAGGTTATTATGGCGGCATACTTAAGACCAAAGGTGGTCGCCATCCAGACGGGCTTGAGGCCTTACCACGTAGCAAGGGTGGGTTGTTTTGTCAGCTTTTACGACAAGCTGACCCTGGCCGCACAGGTCAGTATTCTTTCTCCGCCCTTGCACGGATGACAATATAAAATTAGTTACAAGACAGTATATAAAATTCGTTTATATAGAGATATATATAGTTTATAAGCTATAAATAAAATTTATTCTAAAACCCTGCTTTTGAAATAGGTGGATTTATCACTATTAGTTTACAAGGCCTTTTGCCGTACTCAATAAGGGAAACTATTAAAGGCAACAACCAGTGTGGCATTCTTAAACGGCACGAGTCGCTCAAGTCACTCTTAAAAGGCCGTAAAAAGACATGTTTCCTAGAACTAAATACCCGTAACAACGGTCCTGCGGTTACATAGCCTGCAGGCAGACGTAGGATTAGTGATGTGACCGTTCTTGATGGTGAGTCGTTAAATGAGCAACCTCTATAGGCGATGCAAGGAAAACAAAACCAAGTGTACATTTAGTTTAAATTTCTGAACAATAAACAATGATAACTTGGATTTTGTTTAATATTCTCCATTCATATAACTGTAATTCATATAAATATTTATACAATTTAAATGAAGGGTGAGCAACCTTTTAATCAATGGGCCAATTTTAATTTTAATTTTTTTTGACGGGCCGCACATTGATCAACTCTTATTAATAATTTACGAAACTTTATTTATAATAAATATTAGAATAAAAAATATAAAACTAAAAAAAAGTAACAATTTCATATACAAATTTTAATGCAAGATAAAACAAACAAGAAAAGAACATAAAAACGAATTTACTTGAAATTTTTAATGAGAAATTTGGCACTGTTTTTTCGATACAAGCTGATCAATATCAGCCGGAATGGATTAGGTAGCTACACGTACGCAGTTTTCTAATCATCCATCACTCAGTCTTGATCGGTGGTCATTTTTAATTACTTTCATGGTTGAAAATAATTGTTCGCAAGCATACGTACTTCCGAACAGAGACATCATTTGCTTTGCATTTTTCGTCAAAAGCGGAAATTTTTCAGGGCTAACATAAGATTTATAAAAATTTTCGATGTTTACTGAGAAAAATACATTTTTTAAATAGGTATTATTCTGCATGTCAATCATTTCCAATTGAAATTCTTCGGGAACTGTATCCACATCGATATTAAATGGCGAGCAAAACATTTTCATGGAAACCGCTGTCTTCTCAACATTTGAAATCGTAATACAGTCCGTATTGCATGTTTGAACAAGTCACCGAAAAGTGTGTATCTCATCACAAAGTATGTTTGAAAACGTCGTTGACAAGTAACTCGCCATAAAAATTATTTCGATTTTGTATGTACTACCATTTTATTATAAAATTAATTTTATAACAATATATTGATGGGAGAAAGTCGATAAAATAAATTCAATTTTAGAAATGCTTGGCGGGCCACATAAACATGTTTAACGGGCCGCAAGCGGCTCGCGGGCCGCGTGTTGCTCATCCTTGATTTAAATGACATTGTCTATACAATTTATAAAATTATAAAATAAAGGTATAGTTTTCCGGCCTCAGTTTGACCATGGTCAGAAGCGAGCCCTGAAGGTTCGCCATCACCTTTGTACACGATGTTGGTAGTGTGTGACGCCATTATCACAATTTTTAAATACTTTTCACTTTTTTACGGGCGCGTAATGTTCGCGATGCGGCCGTTACTGAAAAAAAATTAGCGTTGGCGGTAGTTTTTAAATTTTTTTGAGCCGAATGTATTTTAAAAATAGGGTATTTAAGTAGTGCATAATAATATTTATATGTAATTTTTTGTTTTGAGGCTTGGCATGTGGTCTATAACTTCCTTCTGAGAGGTAGTAAGGTATGCAAAGGAGCTAGCTCCACTCCCGCTAGCGTAGGTTAGCCCCCCATGAGCGGGCGGCCACTTAGTATTATCTGCCGCTCGCACCTGTGTTGCGAGGATAAGGGCACACGTTCTCTACGCGTATCATGACTATCCTTGATTGATACAGAAGAGTCCTATCGCAAGTGAAATAGGCTGACCAGGTTAAAAAAAACAAAATTTGAAATTCGAATAGTGAGTACATAGTACTTATCATTAAATGAGTAGTGCGCCTATAATTAATAAAGGCGTCTTCATTTCTTTAATGAAGAGTAACAACTCTAAACCGAACGCGGTGAATGCGGCTAATAGAATGCAATTTGTCATGTAATAGGTACGACGATGTTAGTTTTTCCGGCACTCCATACACGGAGCAGGCGAGGCGTTAAGGATCGTTCGGTATAATGCGACAGCGGCGCGTGAGCAGTTTTGAATAATGCAACCGTGCGCATGATCATTGGTTGAATGCTGATGGGGACGACAGCGCATATGCGCATATCAACGACAACCGTGCACTACCAGAACCTACTAATATATTTTATCTAAAATAATTTAACACATTAAATTTGTCGTATTTTCTTTTAAATCCTGGTGTCATGATCAGCACTGGTGAATACTACCAGCAATGCTGAGCTGAGACTAATTTGGGACAAATATTAAATATAAATTTGTCCAGGTTTCTGTTCCCCTATGGGCCGGCAGCATGTTCGCGGTGCCCCTAGCGTCGCAAACATCCATAGGCAATGGTAAATGCTTACTATTAAGTGGGCCGTCAGTCTGTCTGCTGTTCCCCCACAAGGGTACAGGAACTTGGATCACTAATGCCGGAACACAACACAAGGTTATTATGGCGGCATACTCAAGACCAAAGGTGGTCGCCATCCAGACGAGATTGAGGCCCTACCACGTAGCTAGGGTGGGTTGCTTAGTCGCCTTTTACGACAGACCGACCCTGACCGCAGAAGTTAGTATTCTTTCTCCGACCCTGCACGGATAAACTTTTACATTTAATATATTAATATGGATTATACAAGTTATACTATAGATCTAAAGCTCTTATTTATAAATAACCTTTTCTTAGTACGTGGATTTATATTTAACATTTACAGCACAAAACATGATAGCGTTAATCGGTATCATCAAATAATTCCACGGATGCCTCACCAGTCGAGACAGATCCCACTAACGAACCTTCCTTCCTCGGATTAATAACATCGTGAAGATATTTTTAATATCACTAGGGATGTCCCTAGTAGTTACATTGTGGCTTTACCCAACTTATATAAAGTTATAATTAAAACTAAAGATAGAAAATGAAACAAAAGAATTACAGATAGACGCACTGTATTGTCAGGTTTTAAGAATAGTAAACTAAGAAACACATACATATATAACAAGCGAGAAAACTAATAGCGTTCGCAGTTGTTGGTTAGATTGACGGGCGCGCAGCCTTTCGTTATGGCACTCGGTAAACTACTGTGACGAGTGATGCCGAGTGAACTTCGTTGAACAGTAGTGGGTGGCGTCCGCGGCTAGCGGTAATCTTAGCCCTTTGAATTGATGACGAGCGATGTAAGATGTGCGTCACAACAAATAGAATATTTAATAAATAAATATGGCCGTTGCTAGAGCGATGCAGCAACTGCATGTCATAGAGAAATAATTGACACGGAAGCTTTCATGTCAGTGACAGGTGAATTACAGGAGAGTCGCGTTCGCTAATATGGTTAGGTGTTACGACCTAAAACTTAAACGGGAGTAAATTTGTAGCCTAATAGGAGGCGTAGACCCAAAAAGCGCTAGGATATTATCGTAAATGGTGATACGTGCGGATTCACTAATAAAGATGTCAAAGATCGTGCGAATTGGAAAAGAAAAAGTTAAAAAAAGGAGTAAAGTAATTTCAGTTTATACAATATTAAAATAATAGTAATAAATTTATTGATCAACACATAATAAATTACAAATAAAACAAAATATATGTCGAGCAAGAGGTGTTCTAATCGCCCAAGCGATTTCTTCCAGGCAACCTCAGTTTTTTAATTGTAAATTGTAACTAACTTATGAATATTTACAGTAATATTATAAATTAATAATATATATATATATATATATATATATATATATATATATATATATATATATATATATATATATATATATATATATATATATATATATATATATTATATAATAAAAAGTTCTAGCTCGCAACTTATTTTAAATAAAAAAGTTTCATTAAAGTTTAAAAACCCCCGGGAACGAAGTGGATACTTGGAGTTGCAATCGGAAATAAACGCTAAGATGACATTGATAATATATAGTGTTTGTAAATAGTAATTAATATAAGGGACTGTTAAATATCAGCGATATTTTCAAATAATTGTTTCACGGCGGGACCATGGCCCAATTGACCATAATAGGTATGAGATATGACGTTCGCTTGTTCCGATTAACCTTTGCCGCCGCCGCAAGCGAATAAACGTATTCCATCTATTATAAATTGAATATCGGCTTAGCTCGGGGCCATGTTTAGCAACTTCGTATGTCATGACGTTAAAATATCACAGTGATGTATTATACGAACGTCTTAACACGTGCACTGTATTGGTAAAAATATTATAAGCGTTTCATCTTGGCTGCATTCGCTTTCATAGGGCGAAAATTCTGCGAGTCCCTTTTGTCAAAACTCTTCCAGAACTTTCATTTCTTTACCTAACAGATAGCTTTCTTATTTATTTAACAGGGTACGGTTTGTACTCCAAAAATCTTGGTGGAATCCTTTATATTCCTGATGTGGAGTTAAAAAAAATCTATTGAATACCCGGATATATTTATTTATTGCTATTTTTATTTATCAGTACATTAGTCTAGGGTCGTTTGCAACACAAGTTGCATTGTCAACGTGCTGCAAACCTAGCAAATGGAAAGGATACAGAAGTACAAAAGAGGGAGAGAAGAAGTGAACAAGGAAAAGTAGAAAATAGATTTTGAAAAAAGAAAATTATAGAGAGAGCAGGACCACCGCAAAAAATTACGTTAGGTGTTAATATATTATTGAATGTACAAGTATAAGAAATAGCGCTGATTGTCTAGTACGCAGGTTTAATATTTTTTTAAATATATTTTTCAAAAGTAGATTATAAATTATTATTTTTTCAGTTTTATAGCTCATCATAAAATTTCAAGTTTTCTAAGTCTTTTGGAAAAGTTTATTAGTACATTCCACCTTGGACAAGCGTTGTTCAGGATTCTCCTGAACCCTGGAGGCCGGGGCCCGGCGTAGGAGGTTATGGGTGGTATTATTACTGGCAAGGCGTTGGTAACTAAATATATTTTAGCGCAGTAAACATGTTAAGCTACTTTCTGGAAAGACCATCACAAAGGGCCACCATTGATCCGAAATCGAGGCCGTTAGCAGGGTCAAGGTATCAAATAATACTTGCTGTAATTTTTTTTTGAAGTTGGCAGGTGAGGTGGCCTAGGTCAAGGGGCTGCACTATTGAAACTTTTTAGGGACTTTGTAGATATGTACTTAATTATTTTTTGTTTTATATTTAGATCTGATTTTTTTTAGAAATGACTAATCTATTAGTTAATCAGTTATATTAAAATTAAGACTAGTATTGAATTAAAAAATAAGTAATCTTTTCGTATCTAGGATTACAGTCATCATCATCATTGAAGCGTTGTATCCCGGTTGCTTTACGACTTTTTCTACTCCACTTCGCACGGTCTTCAGCATCCCTGGTAGTGAGCCTATTGGCACGCATATCACCCTTTACGACGTCAAGCCAGCACTTTTTGGGTCTACCCCTCCTGCCGGGGCCCGGTGGAGGCAGCATGGTTAGACATTTGTTTCTCACGTAAGCATCCGGTTGCCGTAAAACGTGGCCGTACCAACGGAGCCGACACTCCTTCAATTTATCCGCAATGTCACAAACATGAATGCTTCCGCTTCACTCCACACATCCACCTATGCAGCCACCTGTATCTAGGATTACAGTATTTGTTAGTTTTTTTAATTGCTGTAGGACAACAGACAGGCTGACGGCCCGTTTAGAATTTAGCAGTTACCGTCGCCTATGGGTGTTTGCAACGCCAGTGGCATCACGAACATGCTGCTGTCCCATAAGAGTACAGGAACTTGGGACACTAATGCCGGAACATAACACAAGGTTATTATGGCGGCATACTTAGGACCAAAGGTGGTCGCCATCCAGACGGGCTTGAGGCCCTACCACGTAGCTAGGGTGGGTTATTTAAAAGGGCTAACTCATTTAGTCAAGGGCCAACTATCAGACAGCTAGCAGAGTAATAATTAGATTATTTTTTGGGTTGCAGAGGTAATTCTCTTCTTTTTTTTATTTATTCGTAGCTTTTACAGTGACTAAAAGACTATGAAAAGGAATCGACGCAAAAGCAGATATTTCGAATTGATGTATTTAATTTGTCAGATGCTGAATACTATACAGAATGCACGACTCTGAACTGAAAGCTGCTGATGAAACCGGAATGAAATGCTTAGAAATACATAATAAAAGATAAATGTATTTATTGTTCAGTTAGGCTGTTAAGATGGTTAAACTCTTAAAATTCGAAGTAATAGGGAGAGACTACACCCAGACCACGGGTTCGAATCCTGCCATGACATACATCGTTTGTACAGTTTTTGTAGCTTATTGTACACAATTGCCACATACCGAAGGTGATTAAGAACATTGCGAGGAAATTTCCATATCGAGGTCAGGAGTATGTAGCCCGCTAACCCGCCTTGGACTAGCTTGGCGGTTATACTGTTCGTTTCCTGTAAGGGGAGGCCCTTTTGATGAAACGGAGGAGGCTGTTGTTACCATATGTGTTATTTACAGAAGAACAGCAGTTAAGCTGACGCCTAATTAAATAGTAAGCAATTACCGTCGCCTATTGACGTTTGCGACGCCAGGGGCACCACAAACACGCTGCTGTCCGCATACGGGTACTGGAACCTAAGTATATATAGGAATACAGTATAAAGTTATTATAGCGACATACATATATGTAGAAAAGGGATGGTTGCCATCCACACAGGCTTGGCATCCTACCACCTAGCTAAGGTTTTTTAAGGTAAGACTGTTGAAGAAGACTGTAACAGCAGATGATAAGATTTATTCTGCAATGTTCGTAAGTTGATGACCAAGATTCTTCATAGTACAGCATAGTCTGATGATACGTTCAACATTTTTAATTGTTTACTACAGTAATCATGTATAAAGGTTAACGTTACGATTAATAATTTTGAATTTGTAGACTACTTTGAACAAAATAGGAAAATTACCAAAATAGGAACATTACTTTGAAGTGAACCTCTTTACCTCCTCGGTTACGTCGAGTAAGCATCCGGAGCCGGCTCGTTATTGGTCCATCCTTGGCCTGGATGACAAAACTGGCTTCGGTGGTTGTATAGATATTGTGATCTTAGTGCTTCGTTTTTCTGATCCAACGAGATAAATAGGGTAGAGTAGAGACGAGGGTTTTGGAGTTCGTAGCCAGGGTATTTGGTGATCCGGCGGTCAAGCGTGTAGTGGGGCGATGTCATAGAGGTGTGTGTGCCGCTGACATCGCCACGAACTCTTTTACACAACTGTAATTATTATTATTATTTATTTATATCAGACAGTTACAATATCATGTCCATAGTGGGTTAGTAAATTATAAGTAAACTTAAAAATCTATTGTTAGTAAACACAAATATACAATGATCAAAATGTCCATGTCGCGACTGGTGCGTGCAGCTGTACCCAGTGGCGAATCATTGGGCTATCCCACCGATTGCATAAAACTGCTACCATACTGTGAGGGCTATCACGGAACCTAGCTAAGGTAGCTGCGCAACGTTTACGCATGAGGGCCTGAAAGCTGTCAATAGCATTTTCTGCAAACATAATCGATGCACTACACTAACGAGGCAACCCCAACAAAATCCTGAGGGCGTCGTTCTACTGCACTCGCAGGGCATCGATTGCCGCCCGCGTGTACCTCAACCACAGACTACAGGTGTAGAAGGTTTGGCAATAGGCCTTGAACAAAACCAGCTTGACATCCCGTCCGCACCTTGCAAATCTGCGAGCCAACATATTGCATCGGACAGCTAAAGCCCTACATTCTCTCTCAATATCTAGGTTATCACTTAGATCCACGGTCAGCCAGTGACCCAGATACTTAAACTGGGAAGTACGTTTAAGTGGAGTATTACGAACATAAACTATTGGCACAGAAGTGCATATCTTGGAGCCAGCCTTGAAAACCAGCAACTCCCAGTAATGCCCAATACTCACGTCGCATTACAAGACGTCATTCCTGACAAACCTACCCGCGTCTGTGCACACCCGTACATATACCTAGTCAGGTCATAAATTCTGTCACATGTTTAATGTAAAATAATTGTAACAAGTTTATTAATTATGTAACCATTCATATACCAAAATGAACTTAACAAAACATAGATTCTTATGACATTAAAGTTTATTCAAAATGACCTCCGTGATTTTGAATACAAGCCTTCAATCTGCGCGACCAGTTGTCTATCGCAGCACGAACGAGGTCCATGTCAATATCGGCGGCTGCCTTAATCAAGGATGTCTTGAGTGACTCCAAATTGGGATGAGGCTTTGAGCACGCCTTTTCCTCCAAGTGTTGCCATATCTTGTAATCTAACGGATTCAAATCTGGACTGGAGGAGGGCCAGTCTTCGTGCCGGATGAAGTCGATTTCACGCGCCGCCAGCCAGTCTTGTGTGCTCTTCGCTCTATGAGCTGGCGCCGAATCTTGTTGGAATACCCAGTGCCTGTTATTGAACATGGTATGAGAAACAGGTTCCACAAGGTTCGTCAGGACTGTATTTTGATACACAACAGCATTCGTTTTTACACCTTTCTCACAAAAATGTACCTCTGTTAAGCCCCAATAAGAAACTCCCAACCATACCATGAGCGAGGATGGAAAATGACCTCGTTGGACACGCGGAATACGGTTGCTCGCTTCTTCACTACTGTGTGCGTACACCTTATCATTTTGTTTGTTGTAGCTCTCTTCTACGGTAAACATTTTTTCATCCGAAAAAAGAATTTCCCGATATTTTTTTCCCGCGTACCGCTTCAACAAAGCGCGGCATCTCTTCAGTCTCAGGTCCATTAGACGAGCATTCAAACGATGTCCTGTTTTTCTTCGATATGCCCGAAGCCCTAAGTCTTCATTTAACACCCTTTTCACCGTGGTTCTGCTTAACCCCATCTGAAGGGCCAACAGTTTCTGCTTACGTTTGGGATTTCTTTGAATTCGTGCCTTCACAGCTTTTATCACTGCTGGAGTCCTAACAGACCGAGGGCGACCACTTCTTGACCTGTCATCTACACTAGAGTCTTCATTGTATCGTTTGATGGTACGATAAACGAATCTTTTGGTAATATTTAAATTTTTCAGTATGTTAAAAATTTGAATTGGCGCGTAACCGCAACGATACAACGCAATAACTGCAACACGGTCTTCTTTAAGCGTCCACTCCATATTTAAAAATGAGTAAAATTCTAAAAGTTATACATTTTTATTTTCATGAACAATTCGAAATTCTAATTCAATAAACTTTTTTGTGGCCAGCATTCTAAAAGAAAAGTTTTTACTGTGTGACAATACTTATGACCTGACTAGGTATATTCGGTTGTACGTCGCGTTGGTTTGCTAGAGCAGCTTTTCTGAGCATAATTATCGCTATATACAATGCGATTCAAATAAGAATAGGAACGTCAATGACCTCTATCTGTCAAATGTACGGTTTACAACGAAATCTTATTTGCGTAACAATAATGTTTTATTTTTTGTTTTACTGAGTCTCAGTTACTCAAAGCGAAAAAGCGTCTAAATTAATTAGTCATTATTATTTAAAAAAAAACAACTATTTCCTTTCTTATTTTTATTGTTGGCAGCAATTCACCAGAAAGTAAAGAAGACGCCAGCCATCATCTTGTCGTTCATCTCACCCAATTGAGTGTATTTGGCACTTAATTAACGTACAGACAAAAACGTGAAGCAGCTGGAAAGCCAAATTGAGAGTATAACATTAGAAGCAATTGCTTCAATTACGAGCGATGATTGGAAGAAATAAATTAACCATGTGAAACGAATTGAAAATGAATACTAGCAAAGAGAAACATTTGAAGACGATGATAACTTTATTAATCCATCCATCCCCTAGACTGAACGGACGGTTTTCCCGCCACGCTTATTCAAAATGGATTGGCGGGTTAAACATACCGGTAATGTCTGTTTCGGTTTAATATGCATACTAGGTGATAAAAACTACCTAAGAGGTGCTTGCAATCATGAGATTCGAATACGGAACCTTCACTTGAATACCACATTCTTATATTAACAATTATGGACTATTTTATGATTTTTTAACGGATTCTTTTACATGATTGAAACAAATATACGCCATAAATAAGGCCCTACAAGTTATTGTTAAACGATGCTTCTGTAGCAGCCTCATAAAAATTTGTAAGAAATTATGAATATTATTGGTTTTATAGTGTAATGATGACCTGCATTCAAAGCGATGAAATTAATACCATTCCAAGCAGGTGCTGTAAATTTGGGAGCCAGTACAGTCAATCGATAATAAATTGGAACTTAACATAAAAATCTAATAAGCATGCCACCTTGTTTTTATGACAAAGCCGTTATTGTAGACTGTTTTCCAGCTGTTTATATGAAGGCACCTGTCGTTTGGACCGTGGGAAAACATCTTGAGTCTCGAACGAAATTTATGTTTCAATGTTTGTAGGTACTTGTAAATAAAATAATAATCAAAGCATAGATATATTAGATGACTAGCTGACCCGGCAAACGTTGTTCTGCCATATAAATAATAAAATGTCAAAAAATTTTAAAAAATTTTTTGGGTGTGGGTCACCCCTAACAT
The DNA here is from genome assembly GCA_963693495.1 of Malacosoma neustria. NCBI lineage: Eukaryota > Metazoa > Arthropoda > Insecta > Lepidoptera > Lasiocampidae > Malacosoma > Malacosoma neustria. Next base: position 16,779,385 of record OY856381.1, read on the forward strand.
TTAGGGGGATGAAAAATAGATGTTGGCCGATTCTCATAGATACCGGATAAGCACAAAAAATCACTAACTCAATTTAGTTATCTGCCTACTGCCTACCCCCTAAGAACGATGGCGTGATTATTTATAGCCTATGACCATTTCTAGGTTATCATCTATCACCATACCAAATTTCATCAAAATCCGTTCAGCCGTTTAGGCGTGAAAGAGGAACAGACAGACAGACAGACAGACAGAGTTACTTTCGCATTTATAATATTAGTATGGATTGACAACGAAGTTTCGTGTCCTACCTTCAATGTGAAGCGAGAAAAATAATTTAATTTATTTTAAATATGCCGCCATAATAACCGTGTGTCCCTTATGGGACAGCAGCGTGTTCGTGATGCCACTGGCGTTGCAAACACCCATAGGCGACGGTAACTGCTAAATTCTAAGCGGGCCGTCAGCCTGTCTGCTGCCCTACCGCAATAAAAAAATCATCATAATATTGAGTAAATAAGAATACAGAAAAAACATACTTTCAGAAGTAGCTTTTCATTATACGGAATTGCGGCAGGTTTGAATAATTTGTTGCGTACATCTCATTCCCATCTGAATACTATTCACATATCAAGCTACAGAATAAAAAAATATATAAATAAATGTAAACTTCTAACCATTGGCTTAAGCGATTAAAGCTATTTCTACTAGGCATCCATTTTATTATTATCAAATAATTCAGACCATGATGCTATTCCGAACTATTAAAACTTTTATAATTGACTTCACGGTTTCGTACACGATATAAAGCCTGTTATGAGATACAAAGTTACGAAATATCTAATAATCAAGCGTATTCAATGTCTTAGCTACGTATAATGAGATTGCGACGTAGCTCTGGTGTGGGATGGGCCTGTGAATTGGGTTAGATAGTCCGTAATGCAATCTCTGAATTCGAATTAATATATATTGTACAAGTACTTTGGGCAAGCATTATTACGCAAGGCCTGTGTAATTTAAGCTAAAATATATTTGTACAGTTTGACTGCTTGTTGTAACTTGCTTTTTTGTTTTTATTGCTGTAGGACATCAGACAGGCTGACGGCCCGCTTAGAATTTAGCAGTTACCGTCGCCTATAGGTGTTTGCAACGCCAGTGGCATCGCGAACACGCTGCTGTCTTATAAGGGTACAGGAACTTGGGTCAGATTCCGTCACTTTTGTATCATGTATTTTCACAGACTGTTGTTTTACCCTCTAACTTGGAATGAAACCCAATCATGCACGTAGTTTGCAGTCTGTGAATTAGCAGGAATAATTCAATTGATGGTTATTCAAAACTTAAATAATCATGGACTTCTTACCCTCCTTGTTGGTTCGGGAGGTTTTGAGCTTTAAACGTATACTACTACTAACTACTAACTCCATCCAGGACCTATTATTTTCGCGGGACCACACGGACTTAAGACATCAGTCACGTTACATACTCAATGTACAGGAAATCGAGTTAAATATAATTAACTTATATGCATCTTGATCGTCCCACATAGATTGTATGCAAGTGATTTGCACGCGGCTCCTTATTTAGAGTTAGAAATGGCGTAATTAAATGATTACTTCGCATATTTGCACGAGAGCTTTAAAGGCCAGGAGCTGAAACTATCATTTATATTAATATGTATGAATTAAATATATGCAATTAAATATAGACAATTTCTTATTGATCGCCAACTTGGTTATGGTCTCAGTTACAAAAAAAAAATTATATATAGTAGAAGATCCGAATCTATATCGACACCCATCGGGTTGATAGAGAATCAAACTTATTTTATAATAAATTTCGTATATTAGAAAATATATTAAAAATGGGTAGACAAAATCCTGGACATAATATTTTTAATTAATTTTAAAAAAATGAGTTTTCATAAAATGTTGCATGATGAAGATAATAATAAAATTTTATACTGGACTTAAAGTATAGAACATATAGAATGTGCAGACGTAGGGTAGACTATTATTTACCTGGACGAACTACTGGGTAGACAGGTATAAACAGGTATGTCAATACTAGTTGCTTTCACTAGATTTATATATACCTATATATATATATACACTGATAGAAACTTTTTTGATAGTTAAAATATTTGTTAATATTTAACAAATAATTTATTAGAGACCACTTTTTAGTTATAACGCATACTGAATTCAAATGTCAGTTGCTCCAAAATAACGTGTACTGTTTACAATATGGAGGGTAGAAGGGGTACCTCTACTCTCCGTATAGTTTACATACCGAGCATGCGCACTTTCTTATATCCACGATCCTATCAGACACGTATACGGCTAATAGTATTCCTTGATAGATAACTAGCTGACCAGCCAAACGTTACATATATTTAAATAAAAAAAAAACTTAATTCCGTTCACCTCTATTTTACCTCCAAATTTCATTTTCGCGACAAAAAGTAGCCTGTCCTCTCTATACAGGAATTCATCAAAATAGGTGTAGCGGTTTAGGCGTGAAAACATAACAGACAGACAGTTACTTTTTATTTCTTGCTGTACGTGCAGATAGGCTGACGGCCCGCTTAGAATTTAGTAGTTACTGTCACCTATGGGTATTTGCAACACTAGTGGCATCGCGAACACGCTGCTGTCCTATAAGGGTACAGGAACTTGGGTCACTAATGCCGGAACACAACACAAATTTACTATGGCGGCATACTTAAGACCAAAGATGGTCGCCATCCAGACGGGCTTGGGCCCTACCACGAAGCTAGCGTGGGTTGTTTTGTCGCCTTTTGCGACAAGCCGACCCCGGCCGCAGAGGTCAGTATTCTTTTTCCGCCCTTGCACGGATAAATACACTTCACATTTAAAATATTAATATGTATCAAGCTCGGTTTCTTATTGCATTTAGGGTCAGTCCAAAAGCCAATTGGCTACTTTTCTTGTCTTATTAAACAAGAAGTGATAGCAAACTTAGACCTGATAACGAGCAGGTGCTAGTAGATAACGGGATAATGACAGCTGGCTAACGTTCACTCCACTTGTACTGTGTCAATCAAGCTATTTTTCAACATCCCTAATATATAAAACCTCCATCTGTGCTTAAGCACTAATTTAAAAAATGTATTCAATTATATCTGATCTTATCACCTGACCATTTTATTTACCCAATTAAGCAAAAGTGAGAGTTGAAATCTACGATAAAATCAAGAATGCAGTTGTTTTATTACAGTCGTTATAGCTTCACTGTGGACATTGCATTTAAATATCAGATTAAAAAAGCTATGAAACTCTTTCATCATGTTAACACTTGTGACGCGGCAATACATTAAACGAAGAAAAAGGGAAGGCTTTTGTTTAAATTATATCACAATAATAATAATAAAAGCCTTTATGAACAATCTTATATGTTACATTTCATCTTATAACTATTTGTGTACTATTATTATTATCTCTTTATTTATTTTCTTTTCTAGTTATTTACATTTTTCAATATAATTTACATTTCATTTTATAAAATATTAATATTAAAAAAATACTTTGTTTTATAAAACGATGCTTATAAATAAATTAAATTAAAAAATATAAAAAACTGTCCGTCGCTGGAAGCGAGGCCAAGGGCCCAAGCTACCGGTGGTTAGGGGTCCAGAGACAGGAATCTTATTTATTATTATTATTATCAAACATGGTTGTTTGTGGAAGTAATGTAATTAAATATTATTATTTGTATTAGACACCGGTTCTGTGATTGTCTTGCTTTTTGGCAAAGGCCTCCCCAAGTGTTCTCCACAACGATCTATACCTTGCTATCCTCATGGTCGTGCCACCTCCTTGATACAATCCTCCCATCTTCGGTACCTGCCTTTACTTCTCTTTTTTATCTAGGACACCATTCCGTCACTTCGTTCGTCCACTTTTCTGTCTTATTTCTTGTTAGGTGTCCTGCCCATTTCCATTTCAGTGGTTTGATTTGGTATTTTATATCTTTTTTTATTGCTGTAGGGCCGGAGACAGGCTGATGGCCCGCTTAGAATTTAGCAGCTACCGTTGCCTATGGGGTTATTATGGCGGTATACTTAAAACCAAAGGTGGCCGCCATCTCGACGGGCTTGAGGCCATACCACGTAGCTAGGGTGGGGTGTTTTGTCGCCTTTTACGACAGGCCGACCCCGGCCGCATAGGTTAGTATTTTTTCTCCGCCCCTGCACGGATAAATATCTATAATCTTGATTTGTTTTCTGATTGTTTTTAACCTAATTTTGTCTTTTGATTTTATTTTGAGTATGCTTCTTTCCATTCGGTGTTGGCAAGTTTCTAGTGATTTGATGTCTTTCTTTGTACAACTCCATATCTGACATCATAATAGGTACTATGGCTTAATTAAGTTAATATTTCACAGAATTACATGGGAAAGTTAGGCACCTAGCACGACCTCGCAGACCTCTGTGGCGTAACGGATAACGCACTTCGGCACGCTTGCGGAGGTCACGGGTTCGATTCCCGTCTCGCGTCTGGTTGTTTATGTATAATATGTATTTATTTGAAAAAAAAAGTATATAAGTAGTATATCAGTTGTCTAGTACCCACAACGAAGATGGTGTTGTGTGAATTGTTACAAAATATTTGTTTATTATTTATTATAACATAATCTCATATGATCTTCTGGTCTATTGTCAAGCAGTCTGTTTTTAGTTAATAAAATCTTCAGACCGTAGCAGAGGAAATCTGAAAATAATTTTACCTATTTTTGAATCTGTTTTGGCATAGACTAAAATTTACGGGTGACAGTGATGCCTCAGGTGATCACATAGGTACGTGCTCCGGCCCCGAGTTACTACCAACGTAAATAGACTCGCCTTGAGGCCTGACCACCCCTGCACAAAGGGTAGAAAACTCAGCTTGCTTGCCATTCAGTTCAAAAGTGGGCAGTGGGGCGCTTGTTTTATGGTTGCTGTGCTGGACTACTAAATTTCGAAAAGTAAATAAGAATATATATAAGAGAATTATTGATCTATTCCTTTGAAACAGACATTCAAAATGTCAATAGATTACGGTAATGACAAAATAATACTATCAAAATATATTCCTAGATTAATATTGCAACGCCATTTATTCGGCGCGGCTAATAAATAGTAAAGCTAAAGGTTAGTGGGTAATTTATTATCTGTAATAGGAGGATACGTAATGTGGATATTAATATAAAATTTAGGTAAATTACGGTTAAGAAAACGAAGTAAAGGCAATTCCATATCGTTCTTAGCACTTTATATTGGGACTAACCGATCACGCCCGCTCCACGAACGAGGTGGGATAAGCGGGACGAACGGGCGAATAACAGGCAAAAGTAAATATAAAAAAAAGGAGAAAGGGTGAGCAAATACCAGTAAATAGCCTAAAATCTGCGAAAAATTCCGCGTCGTATAGTAGTAATCCCATCCCGATATGTCCAGTAGTTTTGTTGTGATATATATATATATATATATATATATATATATATATATATATATATATATATATATATATATATATATATATATATATATATATATATATATATATAATGAAGCTCTTTTGATTTCATTTAAATTTCCCGCGCATTAACTTTTACGTCAAAGTATTATCTATGGTGGCAGCTCTGCACTACATTCATTCTATGAGAAATATACAGTAGCAAATTAATATTTAAGAATTAGGTATATAAATGTAAAATCTTATTGGAAACAAATAGCTTTCAATGTTGTTTCTCTTTACAGTTTAGTAAATACTTAAATAGTAGTAGTTTGTACTTAATATTAAGTGTAGAAGTAAGTTATGTTTGTAATTAGTGTCTGATTTTGTTTCTTAAAAAAATAAATTTCTCTTTACAGAGCAACAACTGGTTTTTTGTTTCAATAAAAACAAATTATTACATATATATGTTTTTTTTTTCTGTTTCAATTTAATATAATATTTTCTACATAAAAAGAAAGGATAAAAATACTTTGGCTATCTCGAGTTCTGGGAGCCAGTCATATGTTTTCGACTAAACCAAGCCTTTCGCTAAGAGAAGAAATAAATGGATTTGAAAATATCGCGATCATGTTTTTTCCCTGAAAGTTATTAAACTTGAAGCGTAGTGGTAAAGTGAGTCAAAAAATAGCGGGCTAAGAGCTCTGTACGAAAGCTACTTATATAACTGGATGAAATACTTGATTGAAATGTGTAATAAGTAATAATAAATTGTAGATACAGACCGTCCGTCTCTGGAACTTTTTCTTCAAGAACGTGAGAAAAGCTAAATCATTACAAATCTTCAAAAATCTGTTAAATGAATATTATTGTATGTCATTATAGTGCTAGGATATGTCTGTGTATATTTTATTTAATTTCTACTTTAAAATTTTTATTATAATTAATATTTTGCCGCCCTTTGTAAGTCAAGTAGATATTGATTGTGTAAATAATTTTATCTATATATCTATCTATTTTTTGTATATACAATTTGAATATTTTTGTTTGTGAGTACACTGCTATTAAATTTCCTTTTGTAAATATTAACACCATTAAATAAATAAATATGTATATTGATGACATTTCACTCAACGCCATCTAATCTCAAACTAAGTTGCATAGCACATGTATTATGGGTACTGGACAACTGATACATATATAGTGTTTTTTTATAATTAAATACATATTATACATAAACACCCAGACGCTGGACGGGAATCGAACCAGGAGGTCGTCATTATTCGCTATATCATTTTTTACGCAATCTATCCAACTTTTCTTTGGTCAACCCTTCTCCATTCATCCATTACCATTTCTAGCATATACATGACATTCTTCCCTTTACACTATATTTCTAATTTTATCAATTTTCCTAACACCATACATCCATCTCACTATTCGCAACTCCACAGAATGTTCCATTCATACTATAACTACAACAGGTATTATCCATAAGTGCATATATAGATATATATAGATACTATATATATCTATTATATATACTATATATACGATATACTTATAGATAGATATCTATAAGTGTAATAATAAGAAAGTTCACACAAAAAAGGTTTATTGTAGTCTGATAAACATCTGGTGTACTTCCCCGCATTTATTACCACTATCTCCAACCATTTATAGTAATACCGAAACATAATTTTTGACATGTTAATTTTTATTCTACCGATAAACATTCAATTAGGTAATTTGTGTTTTAAATTATAGATAAGGAAATATAACGTAAAAACACAATAAACGGATCTGCAGAATATAAACTTCGTACGTGCTCTCGATAATTGCATATAAACAGCGCCAAGCACAGAACTGCTTATTTTTGGACAACTTCGCAAGAAGGATGGATATGTTAAGAAGGTTTGAATAATGGCGGTATATTAGGTATCTTAATAGCAAGAATGGCATAGGACATGATAAAATTAATAATTGTATTAAGATACTTTTTATTGTCAATAATTTTGTTGTTGTATTCAAGAAGAATGATTATTCCTTATCTTCTACAGTTTCGTATCGAATGTATTCCAAATCTTTGAGTTTGGAGCTTAATTTTTTTAACATATACTGCTAACAATATAGTATCTTTCAACGCTCAGGACCACATGGCTGGAGAGGGGAAGTCGATAAGGTTAAACTTTAATTGATTGGACTATCTGTATTAATTTTCGGTTAAACACTGCATATTACAGATCAATTCTTTGTATTTTGAATAATACAATGCTATTTTACGTCTATTTATGACACTGTAGTTAGGTTTTATATATTATTTTCATAAATTTTGCATCATACTTTTTTGCATCTATTACATTTAACAGGTCGGCCTGATCGGTCATAGGTATAAAAATGATTGAATATACACGAGCTTTACCTCTGTTTTCTTAGTATTTGAAATAACAGTAGGAGTGCATCGTAATTAACTGACATTTTTATCAGTTTTGGATAATGTCGAATTTGTTTTGTCTCTTTAAGGCTTAAGTTAGTAGTCTCATTTTATACGTATTTGTACAAAGGTTAATAAGGTAATATTTTAAGATATTTAATTATGAAAACAATGTTATCTACTTCTATTTATATACTGAAACCTTTAAATAATAGTTAGTGATGATAATTTAATTTAAATAATAGTATGTTTTATGTAAAAGGCCCCACCAATATACATTTTTTATTGCTGTTGCCTATGGGTGTTTGCAACGCAAGTGGCATCGCGAACACGCTGCTGTCCCATAAGGGTACAGAAACTTGGGTCACTAATGCCGGAATACAACACGATTATTATGGCAGCATACTTAAGACCAAAGGTGGTTGCCAAAGGTGTTGGTGGTCAGGTTGCCATCCTGACGGGCTTGAGGCCCTGCCACGTAGCTAGAGTGGGTTGTTTTGTCGCCTTTTATCCCGGCCGCAGAGGTTAATATTCTTTCTCCGCCCCTGTACGGATAAAAATACTTTCAGATTTATAGTTGATGCAACAATTGATGACAAAATATATGATGTAAATAATGATATACGGTTATAACAACCGATCGTGTGTATGACGTTGATTATAATAATGAATAATGAAATTAAGTTGGTAATAATTTTAAACAAATAACGGAACGTAGACTTTCTTTCTATTTGGAAATTTTACAGTCGTGTAACTAGCGTTACACGCAGTTCTTGGTGCCTCCCCAATACATATCCCGAGCTAAGGGCTACATGAAATAGATGTTTTTTTTTATGCGGGACAGCAAATAGACTAGCTAGTTAGCAGTTACCGTCGCCTATGAATGTGGTGACACCAGGTGCACCGCGAACACACTGCTGTCCCATAGGGACAGAAATCTGGATCTCTTATACAGGAACACAACATTATTATGGCGACGTATTTAGAAACCTGGGACAGTGACCATTCAGACGAGCTTGAAGTCCTACCACCTACCTAGGGTAGTTTAGTCACCTTTTACGACAGGTTGACCTCGGCCGTAGGGGTCAGTTATTATTACTCCGCCCCTGCACGGAGTATGTGGCATAATTTTGTTTGCCATAATAATATACACTAGTCACAAGAATAAGTGATGATAAAAAATGGGTCATTTTTAATAATATATTGTTAGGAATATCGAACTCAAAATTATCTTATTGGCAACACTGACTAATATTTAAAACAACCAAAGAGAGTTTCCATCACTTCCGGAGTGTAACACTTCCGAAGTATAAACGACCAATGAGAATCTAATGTTTGGACAACCAATGAGAATCATTTTTGGAATATAAGCAACAAATGAGTGTGGAGTGCAGACGAGTGAGGGACAGGCCGACCGCTTCTATATAAAGCGCCGCAAGTAGGTGCCAGGGCCCTCTTTTTCGTTCAGTCGTCGTCGCGTGCGAAAGCTGTAGGTCTGCCTGCCATTTTTTTAAATCATCCACCACTGATTCATAAAAATATAATAAAAACAAAAGAGAATTGATTGCTTTTTTATTACTATTATTATTATATCTAATGTCTGGGCTATGCCTGCCAGTATTTTTTTTTCGTTCCAAGGAGAATATATCGCATTATCACTATTTATTAAACACCCCTCGCTAGTAATTTACGTTCAACTTATAGTTACCAAACTTCGTTACCTATGCTTCACGATTCTTAATTTCAAATTATATCTTACAATAAAAATTAAAGCATGCAAAACGCTAAGAACGATTATCGTTCCTAGCGATCTTTATCACAAAACAAAATTTATCTAAGATACGAAGGGGTCAAAGTGACTGTTAGTGTCTAGACATTTGTCTATGGTAGCAGGTGCGTGCGCATGGGATTCTGATGTGAGCTTTCAAGTTTGTATGACTTATTGCAAACTGTACAGATGAAAAGACGTATTATAAAATGTATATGTAATGTACATATGTAAAATAGACTTGTGAAATACCAATAATAAAAAAAAAACTATTAGATAATGATAATATATCTTTAAATTGTATAATAGTTTTAATTATTGCACAGAAATTTATTGCTGTAGGTCAGCAGACTAGCTGACGTCCCGCTTAGAATTTAGAAGTTACCGTCGCCTATGGGTGTTTGCAACGCCAGTGGCATCGCCAACACGCTGCTATCCCATCGGCATACTTAAGACCAAAGGTGGTTGCCATCCAGACGGGCTTGAGGCCCTACCACGTAGCTAGGGTGGGTTGTTTTGTCGGCTTTTACGACAGGCCAAACCCGGCCGCAGAGGTTAGTATTCTTTCTCCGCCCCTGCAGGGATGAAAAAATTATTGCAATAAAATAAAATGTCCACCAGGTGCCCGTTCGGCATAACGTTTCGGGGTTAAAGAATCAAATGTCTTATGTTCATATGGCTGTACATAAGAGAAAATGCTCCAAATGTCTTAATTACCGCATATGTGCATAACAGCCATCAACAGTGACGGTCGCCATTGGTCATAGATATTTATTACGTTTAGTTGCACTAGCAACACAATCTGGCGTTATCATTCGATTATCGATACATACTTGACCAGTCGAGCGTTCTCTTATGCACAGCCGTATGAACATGGAACACTTGAGAGGTTAATTGTAGATCTTATTCTTCTGTCTTCTTGTTTAAGAAAGGGAAGGCTCTAAAGTAAAATATTTTAATGCGATTGGGTTAAGACGTATCTAAGAAGTATAAGAACAAAAACAGTCTTTACGACGCTCTTCTTGCGCTCTAGGTCCAGGTGACCATATTTCTCTAATAAGCTGGAATTATTCGTTGTAAAAGGTACGTAATAAATACTAAAATGGTTTAATATCCACGCCGATGTAACTATAATTAATACATTGTACTTGTATTATGTTGAACAATTCACCTGCCTTCATATAACATAGCGTTCATGATTACAAATTGATAGATCAATATCCATATAAACTAATAGGTCCATCTACTGTAAGCCGGCACAATTAGTTACATCTGGAGTCCGGTCATTGGGGAGGTGTCTAAGTGCCTTGAATTTACTAACTTGCCTTGGACACATAGCCAATAGCAATATTTGTCGACTGCGTTGCACCTTGCCATTGGGTATCATTACCCTGTGTGGTGGTTTATTATAGGTACTGGGAAGTACATTTGTAGAAGCATACATCCAGCTTTGGACGACGATTAACTCCTCCGTGGCGTAGCGGCTAACGCACTTCGGTATGCTTAAGGAGGTCATGGGTTCGATTCCCGTCTTACGTCTGGGTGTTTATACATAATAAAAAGTATATATGTCGTCGTAGTTGTAGAATAGTGACGGATCTGCCATATACCTAGTCAGGTCATAAATTCTGTCACATGTTTAATGTAAAATAATTGTAACAAGTTTATTAATTATGTAACCATTCATATACCAAAATGAACTTAACAAAACATAGATTCTTATGACATTAAAGTTTATTCAAAATGACCTCCGTGATTTTGAATACAAGCCTTCAATCTGCGCGGCCAGTTGTCTATCGCAGCACGAACGAGGTCCATGTCAATATCGGCGGCTGCCTTAATCAAGGATGTCTTGAGTGACTCCAAATTGGGATGAGGCTTTGAGCACGCCTTTTCCTCCAAGTGTTGCCATATCTTGTAATCTAACGGATTCAAATCTGGACTGGAGGAGGGCCAGTCTTCGTGCCGGATGAAGTCGATTTCACGCGCCGCCAGCCAGCCTTGTGTGCTCTTCGCTCTATGAGCTGGCGCCGAATCTTGTTGGAATACCCAGTGCCTGTTATTGAACATGGTATGAGAAACAGGTTCCACAAGGTTCGTCAGGACTGTATTTTGATACACAACAGCATTCGTTTTTACACCTTTCTCACAAAAATGTACCTCTGTTAAGCCCCAATAAGAAACTCCCAACCATACCATGAGCGAGGATGGAAAATGACCTCGTTGGACACGCGGAATACGGTTGCTCGCTTCTTCACTACTGTGTGCGTACACCTTATCATTTTGTTTGTTGTAGCTCTCTTCTACGGTAAACATTTTTTCATCCGAAAAAAGAATTTCCCGATATTTTTTTCCCGCGTACCGCTTCAACAAAGCGCGGCATCTCTTCAGTCTCAGGTCCATTAGACGAGCATTCAAACGATGTCCTGTTTTTCTTCGATATGCCCGAAGCCCTAAGTCTTCATTTAACACCCTTTTCACCGTGGTTCTGCTTAACCCCATCTGAAGGGCCAACAGTTTCTGCTTACGTTTGGGATTTCTTTGAATTCGTGCCTTCACAGCTTTTATCACTGCTGGAGTCCTAACAGACTGAGGGCGACCACTTCTTGACCTGTCATCTACACTAGAGTCTTCATTGTATCGTTTGATGGTACGATAAACGAATCTTTTGGTAATATTCAAATTTTTCAGTATGTTAAAAATTTGAATTGGCGCGTAACCGCAAGGATGCAACGCAATAACTGCAACACGGTCTTCTTTAAGCGTCCACTCCATATTTAAAAATGAGTAAAATTCTAAAAGTTATACATTTTTATTTTCATGAACAATTCGAAATTCTAATTCAATAAACTTTTTTGTGGCCAGCATTCTAAAAGAAAAGTTTTTACTGTGTGACAATACTTATGACCTGACTAGGTATTAAACTTTACAGGACAGCCATTTTAAAAATACACAAGCGTCATTTTACTATGAGAATCTCTCATATGCGTCACTTTACCGACTGCTTAATTTGAAATCTAAAATACATATAATTTTTTTTTAGTGTAGCTATAATATTTAGACAATGTAGTATCCAAATATGGTAAAAAGTGAATTTTGGATTTTTTTCAAATCCGACGTTATTCTACGATCACGACGATGTAGTACAGTATAGTACCCATAACACAAGTGCTATGGTACTTAATGTGGGACTAGATGGCGCTTTGTAAATTGTGTCAGTATATTTAGTATTATTGACTGACGAAGACATTGATATTACCTACGGTTGATATAACAATACTAATAACCATGACACCGTAGGTAGTTTTTTATAAACGTTCATAAGGCGTACAATGGAGCTATGGTCTCTTGTCGAAGGTTGAGGTTGACGAAGGAGGTCCTAGTGGAAGCTTAGCGAGCAAATTTATATATTGCAAGTTTGGTAGATAAACAGATTCATGCAAGGAATCAAAAAAGTCACCTCGACTATTATTTCCAACTTTAGGAGCGCCTCGATTACTGATCTATTCATTTATTCAATTATGTAGTATGTTACATTAAAATATTCGATATATAAAATATTTATATATTCAATTAAATATAAAATGATATTTTCGCAGTTTAGTAAAATGTCAATCATATTATGAATGAAATCATGGTATATTATCTGTTTTTCTTCATATGATATATTATGATCGGCTGGGGCCACGAGATCGGCGGGTCAGCTTATTTGCCGGTCCAGGCGTTGATAAGAGAATAGCGGGGTTCTTAGTGGGCAGCCAGATGATCTTTCCCGGAGTTCCACATACCACTCGATCCCTCTGGGTTTATTTAGGTCATTCGTAAATAATTAGAGTTTTTCCTCGAAAAAAAAACATAAATTATGATATGTTGCTAATTTTACATATATTTTTATTTTATTTTTGTAGCTGCAAGCTGCCCATCCTAAAACAGGTGACCACCGCCTTTTATGGACGTTTGTAATACCCGAGGCATTACGAAGTCTGTCGGCCTTTAATAAATTTTATAACGCCTTTTTTGAAAAACCCCATATCGTACTGCGATGGGAAACCTCAGTCGGAAGCTCATTCTAATCATTTCATACAAGAAAGAAGAGGCCCCAGGAAATGAGGATAAACACCCAGCCGATGGCGGGCAGTGCGGTGGTAGAAATACGAAGAAGACACCATTCTAAACTCCAAATCACTTCCGATATCAGTCAATATCGGATCTGCAGTCGTCTCAACACGGCGGTTGAGACGCTGGGCAACTGGTTCCGCACTTGGCGGATCGAGTTGAATCCGGACAAGAGCGCAGCGATCATGTTCGCTCGCGGCCCCCGCACTCAAAATGAGAGTCGGCCGACTCAAACGAGGCGGCAGTCTCTCGTCCCCATACATCTATTTGACCGCGTCATCCCTTGGGTTGACGAAGTCAAATACCTAGGAGTCACTTTAGATAGAGGCCTGTACTTCAGCAAACACATCAGGACGGTAAGGAACAGAGCACACTTTGTGCTCGGTCGCCTCTACCCAATGATATGCGGGAAGAGTAAGATGTCCCTTAGGAATAAGGTGACACTTTACAAAACCTGCATCCGACCGATCATGACGTACTCGAGCGTAGTCTTCGCCCATGCCGGCAAATGCTACATCAACTCGATGCAGCGGCTGCAGAATAAGTTCTTGCGCATGGCAGCCCAAGCGCCACTTTACATGCGCAACGCGGACCTTCACCGCGACCTGGAGCTCCTTCCCGTGAAGGAGTACATGGTATCCCTCTCGCGATCCTTCTTCGGTCTCGCTCCCCACCATCCCAATCCACTGGTGGTGGAGACAGTCAACTACACGCCCAACCGCCGAGCACCCCCCGCGCGTCGCCGACCGCGAAACGTGCTCACGGATAGACGCGACCCCATCTCTAGGACGCTGAAGCGAATGCTCTCGCGGACGCAATCCCCCCCAGTCCGGCATGGACCAGCCCGACGCAATAGGTTTAGGGACGCCTTCCGCCCCCCATAGCCTGTAACCGTACACAATCACACATTACAGAAATACACGTAGAATAGATGTGTTGCGGGGGAGTTTCTTTCGCCGTTTCTTCTCCCCCAGCTATAAGCACTCCGAAACGGTAGTAGATTAGAATAGGATCGGCTTCACCGGTGGAGCCGATAGTCCCCAATCAATAGTATTCTTGCCATTCGTGGCTGCTATCAATTATCCCCATGCAGCGTTCGAGCCGGGAGCGCGCCTCACAGGAGACGCGCCCCGAGCACGCTGCCACGGCTGATCGACCCCGCTCCCACGGGGTCGGAATGCCTTTTCCGCCCGGTGTCGCTGTCGTTGGTCGTCTGAGACGATGACAGCCTTAGCTTTAAACAAAACTCAAAAAAAAAAAACTCTAAACTCCAAAGGCCAAGCGTGTCTTAACCGTCTTTGAGTGTGGGATCGGCGACAAGACGAACTGCGCACAGTTGGATGGAGTCTGGACTCCATCCAACTCAACCCCTGGGGGTTAGCTGACAGGCCGGTGCTCCAGTCAATAAATATGTGTGGCCTGACCTGTGTTATGTGTAGTAAAAGCCGTTGCCTTGGAGTGAAATACTGCTTGGATCGGTTTAGCACACCCAGATTTTCTGAGGCAAGCTTAGCTTTGCCCTTCAGTTTTCCCTAAATTTTTAGCACTCATTATTGCATTGAAAAATATTTAGGCACAGTACGAAATAAGATTCATTAGTCAATTAGATATCTTTTGTAGCTTGTTGTACGCAAGTAAGAATTGATGGCGTCTTCATCAAGAATAATGTGTTCATAAAAAGCTTACAAGTGACTAAGTGACGCATTAACTTAATGTACCAAGTATTAGTCGTTTAATAGTACCTGGCCAACTTAGTTTATACTTACTGCACATTATATTTAATATCTCCATAGCCTTTTTAATAATCTTAATTATCCATTTATCTCTATAATTATTAAAGCGCGCTTTTAATTTTAGCACACTATTTATTTAGTATTTTATTAATTGAAATAGTTAATTCAACTTGGTTACTATTGAACATGGCCAGTTTTTTAAGCTTTGTATTGTATGAAATTATCAATGATTGCCGGCAACTAATATTAAATTATGGATAATAGAAACCAAATAAATATTCTGTGAGATGTTCGAATGGCGCTGAACACAGCATCATTTAGTCTCATAGTAAACAACAGAGTGCATCAGTTTGATGACAGTATGACCTTAAACGTATTTTGTAACGTATTTTTTTTTTCAAATTAACGAATTACTGAAGCCTTTACTATCATTTTGAATCCCTGTAAACATCATATCGATTGATTTCATTTTTATGTGTTCTCTAAGTTCCACAAACAGATCTTAATGATAATGTGGTCAAATATAAAGTCAAATAATTATTCAAGTTAAGGTTGTGAACTACCCCCTTTCATCTCTCATTAGAACTGCCGCGTTGCCTGGAAGAGATTGCTCTGTAGCGATAAGTAAGTCAAGTACATATTGATTGTGTAAATAAGTTTCATTGTTTTTGTAAAATTGGTTTACAATAAAGTGGTATCTATCTATCTATCTAGAACTGAGTTTAATGGCAGTACTGATGCCTTCTTATTTATCCAAAAGGTGGTTGTAGCCCATATATTGTTTACTAGCTGACCCGGCAAACGTTGTTCTGCCATATAAATAATAAAATGTCAAAAAATTAAAAAAAAAATTTGGGGGTGGGTCACCCCTAACATTTAGGGGGATGAAAAATAAATGTTGGCCGATTCTCATAGATACCGGATAAGCACAAAAAATTTCATCAAAATCGGTCAAGCCGTTTCGGAGGAGTATGGCAACGAAAACTGTGACACGAGAATTTTATATATTAGATAATATTTGTACTAAGACTACTTTGGGATTAGCTATTCATATCCAACCCAATGGATTTCTTTTGCTCTCTGTTTCTTCACTTTACGCAGGTTAGGCTCAATTGCTACTCCCCTATCTCTCACCTCTTTAGTCGTTGTCTTAGCAATCTTTCATCCCTCACTCATTTCATACACTTTCATCACTCTCCTTAATTCATCTCTGTTGAATCTAAAGTATTTACTCAGGAGATCGATACGTTTATTTATAATTATTAGAATCCGTAATAAGGCCACGTGGAGGTAATACACCTTATTAAAACATAAATAAACCCTTGCATAAAGTTTGTGTCTATTGTTAAAACCAATTTTTTAATTAAACCAATTTTCCTTAAATTTCTGTTTTTTCTTCAAAAAAGTCTTAAGGTCCTTTCCAGTACACAAACTTAAACTTAAGGACATGACCCTACGCTGTTTTAAAGTTCACGAACCAATCTAGAGGTTTCAATTTAAATCTGTATAGAAAGTTTGCATACTTGGTTAAAATATTTATTTCAAAGTCGTCTACTACTTTGATGCAGTTTACGAGTCCGTCAGTGTACACATAAGTTCTCTAGTGACGTTTTCTTTTTGGGAACCAAAAGCTTCACACCTGCCGGGGACGCTAAGCCCTCAGATGCCCAATGTAATCCATGTTATTATTATGTTTCAGATTGGCCATCTAGGCCGAAGATGAAACCATGGACGGGTCGCTGTGAGGCCCCGCCCCTCACATAGGCGTATTCCAGCAACCAACTCCATGACCCTGGGGGTAGTCGTCCCCTGATTTATGCCTGGGTAAAGTGGCTCGCCTCGACGCTTCAAACTCTCCTGCACAAAAGCTATAATAAATATATAAAATAGATTTGCTTATGTCTGTTTTTGCATCCATTATCATTACTACTCAGGTAAATTAATGTTCAAATACAATAGCATTGGTTATTTTTGGGTTCCCGTAATTGGCGAGTTGACGAAGGTTGACTTGCACGCTTTCGCACTCACGGGCTGATTGGCGGGGTCACTCTTTTTGTTTAATTAACTGTGTTCTTTGGGTTCATTCCATCTCGTAAAATTGACGCTATGCTATACATAGTATTATGGTATATTATTTGTTTATGAAATTGCGATACCTCGCAATTTCATAAACAAATGCATTGATTGTTAATATTGAAATGAAATGAAATGAAAATGAAATGAAAATTTATTGTATACAGAATTATTTTTACAAGGTACAAGAATTATAGTTAACATAAAATAAAATGTTTCTTAAGATTAAAGCGTACCGATGAATACGTCCTGTTCTCCGCACTAGGTCTCATAAAGCCTGTGTGGCGGAGGGCAGTGGAGTTCGTTTCGGTCTTTAAAACAGCATAATGAGAAGTTTTCTTGTTAACAAGTAGTATAAAATATAAAACTATATCGTATACACTACCATTTTTGTGTGGGTGAGAATGTGTGTGCGTTCATGTGTATTGAAATGCGATGAAAATATAACACTAATCAATAAACAAATAACTACTTTTGGAAAAAGAATTCCATGTTTTTAAAATAAAATTGATTTGAAATTAGAATTCTTAGCCAAACAAAAATTATTTTGATTTGAAATGGCCGGTACTGCAGAACGGCAATTTCATAGGTAAAGACCTATTATTTATTTCATATGTACCAGTAAATCGAATTCGATGCTGCCGGCATCAATGTCAAGTTAACATTAAATGAAATAAATTGCACAAAAGTGAAATAACATCAGGCCGAGTTAAACCCAATGAGCTTAACAACAAAGTGTAATTTGCTAACTGCAAATTGCCAAAAGGAAACGAGTGATAATTTGAAAATTAAGCCTGAGTGTATGTTTGTCATTAAATTAGCTTTTGATTGATGTTTATTTCATGTACAAAGTAGAAAAAATGGGTATACGTTTTTTGAAGTGAAACTTCTTTGCGCGCACGAGGGTAAAATTTATACGGATGAAACGCAATATTAGCGTCACGAAGATGTGAAACGTTTTTTTTTGCTCCAGTAATACTAACCTTATTAATAATGGCTTAAGGCTTATTCTATAATGTAATTTTTAAATGATTGCATTACTTATACATATCTATTCGAATTGCGACTTTATTACAATGAAATACACTTGAATTTTTCTGCTCTAGTAATACCAACCTTATTAATAATAGCTTAAGGATTAATGAAGTGTTCTTTATTGCAATTTTAGAATGATTGTATTGCATCAAAGTTGAGTTTTTTTTGAAGAGAAAATTCTTTAGCGGCGTTGTGCACTTTTTTTGTGATGGGAAAAAAATGTTAAACTCGCGTCAGGTCACGTGTCCTGATCGAAAATTCGTAACGTTCGTAATACGTTGTTTTGCTCCAGTAATACCAACCTTATTAAAAATCACTTAAGGTTTATGTTATAATGTTGACCTGATCGAAAATTTGTAAGACGGAGTTTTGCTCGAGTAATAGCAAGCTTATTATTAATGACTTTAGGTTTATTTTATGCAAATTTTATAATGTAACTTTTAAATGATTGCATTCCATTACTTATACATATCTATTCGAATTGCGACTTTATTACAATGAAATACAGTTGAATTTTTGAAGTGAAAACTTCTTCTTTATGCGCGTTGAGAACTTTTTGGGTGAACAATTTTTGGTTTGTAAAGAAGTGTTAATGACCAATTTAAACTTTAATGCTTGATCATAAACAATTTTTTATAAACCGAAAATAATAATATAATAGCTCGACGATACAATTCACAAGTTATTTAGTTTTTAGTTTTTACTTCTATAGACTGCCCCCGCATGTTTTTTTTTTTATAAAGAATCTACATTAGGGAAGAAATTAATTTAATATAATTTTTAAAGTTTTTAGAAATTCGTAAACTTTATTTATTTTTTATTTATTTTTGGTTTTATTAATAAATAACCTTTCCTTACATTATTATATTAATGTACATAAAATTTAAGTAATAACCTGACCTTTTCTCAAGGTAAACAATTTCATTCAGTTATCACTTCTGTCAGGCATCCCGAGATTCGCAAGTTCTTTTTTGGATAGTGATATCTATTATTGACATTTTAACTGGGAATATTGGATCTCTTAGCGCTTTGTAGCATGTTTTCTTAATCGCAATTTTAGAGATTAATTATTAAACATAAAATTAATAAAGCTATAATGTTGTTTTATTGCATATAAAATTAAACGTATTTGGTATAATGGAATAAAATGTGGTTGACCGTTAAACAAGGCATTAAACGAGGGACTGTAAGTGATGTGACGTGCAAGTATGCGGACAATGACTGATAGTGCCGTGCCCACTGATGCTAGGTCTTTTTATTTTTAATGCAAACTTTTTGATTAGATAATGAAATATATTTTATATTTTGAATATAACAAATTTAGACGTTTTGACTGTGTTTGTATATAGAATGTGGGGGGAAGAAGTAAAGAGAATCTCTGTATTAGAAGTGTCCGTTAAAATGGGTTAAAATAAGGTGGTGATCACAATAACATTAGTGTTAATTTTAAAGTTGAATGAATGATTGAATGAATGAAAACTCTTTATTGTTCACCTTAAATATATATACAAGAAAATGAAATCAACTTATAAGCTACTGAACAAAAGTTCTCACATCTACTGCTACATTCATAGCATACAATGTAGCTGCACTAACGCCGCACTTTGGCGGGTTTTTGAACTATAATTTACAGCGTACAGCTGGACAGTTTTTAACTTCTCCCCTGTATAATTAGATAATTAATAAGATAATAATAAGTTAATTCTTTTGGCCTCTACCTAGGTAAAAATGACATAATTCTACAAATAGAATAGAATAAGTATTTATTGCGTGCTTGTAAAAAAAATCACCATATGTTTCACCGACATTTGGCATGCAATATTATCTTAAAAATAAAAATCCAATAAATTATGTCAAAATACTAATATCAATTAAAAATAAATAAATTCATTAATTCCATAAAAACAATTATCAAAGAGCCAATTTTTCAATTTCTTCCGAACAAACGTAATGGCAGGTCTTAGAACGCTCGGCAAATGATTGTAGATCTTTATAGCTATAATCTTACAATTGTTGTGGTACATGGCGCTGTTATTTTTTCGTTTTATTTTTTCCTCTTATAAGAAAGCGTTTGTCTGTTTCATAACTTTCAAACATATCTGGATGTTCTTCAACGAAAATACCAATTTGATAAATATAAAGATTTATCAAATTGGTGAAATGAAAGAAGGGAATGTGAATTTGTTTGTTAAAACCGTTACCTGGTCGTATACGTGTTTATAATGCTACAAAAATGTACGTAAGTTATTTTCATTACAGTATAACTTGCTGAAGCATAGACAAAATTTCAGCTGTTGCAGAATAAAGCTGCGTACTCTAGATTACAAGAAAAACATTATGCTTTCGTTTCACTGGAAATTTGGGAAGGTAATATTGAAGAATACATTAAAATGACCCTCTTATAGTGTGCGATGGGCTAACGGTCTGTAATAAAATGTAATCTTTGATCTAAGTGCGAAACGGCACAAAATAGTGGATAGCGCGTAAAAACTCATATACGGTACAATTGTTATGGTAGAGAAACACTGTGCAGTGAAATGTTCGCCAAAATCTATATATAAAAGGAAAATGGGGTTCGTTTGACGCACTATTACAACAAATCTATCGAACTTATCGAAATGGACTACAACTGTATGCGAAATTTTCCGTAGATGGTTCTAGGCTAATTAGTTTTTGGATTCCATTGACCGTTTCTCTTATATTCAATATTTGAATAGAGCCTTTTGCTTAATAACGATAGGCTGTCAGACTCAACGATGTATCAGCGATATTGGATGTTTAGCATGTTGTGGTAGTTTACTCGAGGAAGCAGCTATGGAGACACAACTTCGGCCGGACAATATGGGAGCAATGTATGAGATAGCTGTTAAGGCTTGAAACAGGTAACATTTACTGCGGCGGCACAAATACATCCATAATATTATACAAACCAAGAAATAAATATACTGGAATAATTCACACAGTGCCACCCAGTGCCAAAATAAGCAGCGTAATGCTTAGTGTGGGTACTAGATAACTGAATTTCTGATATTTTTTTAATTTGTAAATAAATACATATTATGGGTAAATAAGGCAAATGTGTCTCCGCCTTTACCCGCGTCTTCAGTACTCCCTGTTCGCGAGTGCAGATACGCGAGTTATCGTGTTAAAATGCAGACATTACCGAGAATTCCGCCACACACGTCAGCGTTTCATGTTTCGCGATAAATATACTTAATTAGCGAGTGTTATGTGAAGATTTGTATGAATTTTATAATTGAAAGACTTGAAACACATCCTGTCGGGTGTTGATAGGTTCAAACAGAGATTGCATTTATTTGATAATTACTGAATGCATTATGGAGGGTAATGCAATACCTGCAGACGAAAGTCTTTATTCAGTGCGTTCTGCTCATAATGACGCACGGAATTGAGACGTGGACATGGGTTGGTTCATCAATTTAAAGTCGCTCAGCGGGCTATGGAGAGAGCGATACTCGGAGTTTAGACATACTAAAGTCACCGATATCGCTTCTCGATTGAGTAAGCTGTAGTGGTAGTAATACGGCCATATCTGTCGTAGAACCGATAACTGATGGGGGTAAACGAGCTCTCCAGTGGAGATCGTGTCTCGGCAAACGTACTGTAGCATCTGGCTCCCTCTATGGCTGGCAAGGGCTGGATGCAACGAGCATTGTGGCCAGCCTTAGGAGAGGTTAGCTTAGAGGCTAGCTTGGCTTATGTCCAGTTGTGGACTCTAATAGGCTAACGATGATGATTATAGAGGGAGGCTACGCTATTTATTTTTTATGTATCCTCGCGCAAATAGGACTAATTTAATCTATTCGTACGCGATATCCATTTCTGTAGCTCACTACAATAAAGCTATATAACAATCGACTCCATAATAATGGATATCGATCGCACTTTGTCACGAAAACGTCACTGTCAAATATTGACAATACTCTATGTGATATATCAAAAAGGCTTAGGCTCAGGCTTAACAGGTCAGTCATTCTGTCTGTCAAGCAAAGGAAAAGAAGAAAAATGCTTCATCTTAACAGCATCGCCAACACGCTGCTGTCCCATAAGAGTACAGGAACTTGGGTCACTAATGCCGGAACTCAACACACAGTTATTATGGCGGCATACTTAAGACCAAAGGTGGTCGCCATCCAGAAGAGCTTGGGGCCCTACCACGTAGCTAGGGTGGGTTCTATTGTCGCCTTTTACGGCAGGCCGACCCTGGCCGCAGAGGTCAGTATTCTTTCTCCGCCCTTGCACGGATAAAATTTGTTACTGTAATAATTCACTATACTGTGGATTTTTGTATTGTGCATCCGATTAATATGATTATAATATTTTTTATGGATAACACTCGTTTAGCTTTATATCCCTTTTGAGATAACGATTACATTACCCATCTACTGCTTAGAGAGATATAAAAAATGTGTAATGAAGGTATAAACATTAAAATAATATATTATGAAATTAAAATAAAACGTTATTTTATGTAGATCTCTTATGGGATTGGTGTTCGGATATAATAGTTAAAGAGCAGCAATGTAATAAAGCCCCATTTTCTATCGAGATGTAGGCAAGCAGCTCTTATGTAAAATCTGAGTAATGATCCTATTCACCTCCATCTAGTCCGTCTGTTATTTTGTCTTTTTGTTTAAGAAAAAGAAGAATCATTCACAGCAGCGAAAATACTTTGGACTCCAAATTTCGAATGGATGCGCTTAGAAGAAGAAGAGAAAAATTATTCACGTTATGTTTATTAATTCATATATTACATTAGTACATTCTAGAAAAATCTGATTTTTAATATATCATTTTATTTATCGTTTAAATATATAAAAACAAGAAAAATAAATGAGTTCAACACAATATTTCATACAGTTTGAATAGTAATAGCAACGTTTATTGTTCACTCAATTTTCAAGGGTAATAAATCCGAAATTATAGCCCTTAATATTTCTCTCGCCCACAACATGGAGTTATCAGGGATCAATGCTCATTGCCGTGGATGTGTAGCACGTGACATCCGCTGCTACCGTGGGCTACACTTACAAATTAATTTTATCGGTACAGCTTGAGTTGCCAAGGCAAATACAAAATACAATCATTTAAAATTATTCTTGAAAATTCTCGTCAATTTAATATATTTATGTATAACGAAAACCTATCTCGATGCTTTCTTTCACCATTAGTACGAGTTAATTATGACGTCATAAAATGCTCATTAGACGACCAAAACTGCTGAGGCGGTCCATGATATCGTGGGGTTCACGTGGAGTACTTCAAGAATGTAGATGTGGCTACTTCTGTTTTTTTGGCGATGGCCATCTGAAACGCAATGCTTTTTGTGCATACTGTTAATTAGCCAAAGTATCCATTAGTAGCTAGCTAATCTTGTGTTTTATCCGTGCAGGGGCGGAGAAAGAATATTAACCTCTGCGGCCGGGGTCGGCCTGTCATAAAAGGCGACAAAACAACCCACCCCAGCTACGTGGTAGGGCCTCAAGCTCGTGGATGGCGACCACCTTTGGTCTTAAGTATGCCGCCAAATAATCTTGTGTTGTGTTCCGGCGTTAGTGACCCAAGTTCCTATACCTTTATAGCGTTGTAAACACCCATAGGCGACGGTAACTGTTAAATTCTAAATGGGCCGTCAGCCTGTCTGCTGTTCTACAGCAATAAAAAAAATAGTAGTCTATACAGCTATTATTTCAGTCCGAAACTTCAATAAGAATTGTATATATATGAAACGTTTTTAGGAGTTTTAGTGTATTAAAATTTTACACAATTTTTGTACGATTTCAGACAATTCAGTAAAATACCTAGCAACATTCACATTAAAGCACAAATTAAGTTGAATAGCAAACGGCCAGACTGTGGGCGGTTGAAATGTCTTAAGATATGCAAGATTGGATGAAGGAGATACCAAGAAATGAAGGTAAGTAATGAGGTGGACTAAACTTATTAGCTTTAAGATTCCGACATGTATCTAATGATAGCGATGATATTTTGATAACGGCTTCAAAATACATTTAGTTGGGCAGCCATTACTAACAACGGCACCAGTATATTTTATCATTATTTATAATTTTAATGATTGCGGTAATATAATCGAAGTGTCTTTTTTTCAAGATATTGATAGTATCTAAGCGTTTAATCCAGATGGTATCCTAAGGACACATTTAAAAAAAGTTAAATTATCAGAAAACTTTATGGAAAACAACAATTTTTTTCTCTTATATGTATAATTCTTAATCGACACACAGTTTGGCACTTTCCACCGACGGACCTAAACTCGCTTCCTAGCGCTGCTGCACCTGTGGCACCAGGAGGCGAAGCCGCCAGTGCTGCGTGACGAGGTGCTCAAGACCTCCGTCTTGAGCACCTCGGAGAGCCACGCGCAACCCAGTGCGAATCTCACCACCATCGAGGTGGTGAGAGGTCAGGGTGCCACCATTTTGGCGCGGGTGACGAGGTGGGTTCGGCTGCCGTGTGCTCTGCGTGACGCGAGCAGCGATGCACCCTCATTGCCCACATTGAATGATTGATTTCAGATGGACTCACCTCCTTCTGCGGGGCTGTAATGTCCGCGAAGGAGGCGGCGAGCGACAGCAGGACCTAGCGTCAGTTCCCCTCCCATTAACGCAGGCCTAGACGACGGCGCTGTAGGACTTCAAATGACCTCCGGACCCTTAGGGGAGGATAATTTTTTTTAGTAAATACTTAAAAAATCCGTACAGGGGCGGAGAAAGAATACTAACCTCTGCGGCCGGGGTCAGTCTGTCGTAAAAGGCGACAAAACAATCCACCCTAGCTACGTTGTCTGGCCTCAAGCCCGTCTGGATGGCGATCACCTTTGGTCTTAAGTATGCCGCCATAATAACTTTGTGTTGTATTCCGGTATTAGTGACACAAGTTCCTGTACCCTTATGGGACAGCAGCGTGTTCGCGATACCAAGGGCGACGGTAACTGCTAAATTTTAAGCGGGCTGTCAGCCGGTCAGCTGTCCTACATTAAAAAAAAGGTTTAAGCAAAAAGTACAGTATTTTCATAAATATAAAAGTAATTCAATCAGTTAGTTAAATATAATTGCCACTTACTGATGATGAAGTAATTGTGAGGAAATCTTCGCACTGAGATTTGAAAATACTCGGTAATAAATAAACAATATAACATAAATAACAGACTTTAATATTCATGTAATTATAGTTTACGAATATAAGACTTTAATTAAATGTTGAATTATTATTTGAAATCAATTACATACAATAATTAAACAATAAGAGGTTAATACCTTACAAGCTTAAGCATTACCGGGATGAAGAATGGAGACAGTCTGTCAATAGGTGTGGGTCAAAGGTGCCACCTCTGTGCAGAGGTCGAGTTCAACAGTAATCACGATTTCGCTAAACGCTAAAATAATGAAGTTATGTCGACTTTCGGGAAACCATAAATAATGTTTTACCTTCATACGTTGGTTAGCTTTTTTACAGCTCTCGCGCTTGGTGGAAATTAGTAATAAGACCACAGCTGGATTAATATTAGGGGTTGCAAAGCTCCTCGCGTCGCTCTATTGGTGGCGCGCGGGGGCGGTCGAGCGGGGCGAGCGCCTAGTGCCGCGACAGATTGAGGCACGCAGGGCAGAGCTCCGCCAGGTCCTAGTGGCGGAGTGGCAGACGCGCTTAGCGCAACCCACGGCGGGGCACGCCGCCGTAGCGGCGGTAAGGCCCATCCTAGAGGAGTGGCTCAATAGGAGCCACGGCGCCCTCGGCTTCCGGCTGACGCAGGTGCTTACCGGACACGGGTGTTTCGGGAAATACCTGTGTCGCATAGGCCGGGAGCCGACGTCCCAGTGCCACCATTGTGGTGATTGCCGCGACGATACGGCGCTGCATACGTTGGCGGAGTGCCCAGCTTGGGCCGAGCAGCGCCGAGACTTGGTCGCGGCCGTAGGAGCTGCGGGAAACCTCTCGCTTCCGGCTGTTGTGTCTACCATGGTCGGGAGCGAGTCAGGGTGGAGTGCCGTCGCCACCTTTTGCGAGGCCGTGATGCTCGCAAAGGAGGCGGCGGAAAGGGAGAGAGAAACTGCCTCCTCTCTCCCGTCTCGCAGCAGACGCACTGGGCGCCGTAGGGTGGCCGACTTCCGGCCACCGTAGGGCGCGGCCTGCGGACGGCAGACTCGGGGCGTCTTGTCGTCCGATCAGCGGCAGGCCTCGAGGCGGCGGCGTGTTGTTCCGCGCGCGCCTCATAGTGGAGTCCTGCGGCCGGGGTGACGGGGCCCGCCTGACCATCTGGCGGGCCAATACCCGTCGGGGGGTGGCGACGAATGCTTCGGCGATACCCGCCCCTCCGACACACGGGTACATGAGGAACACGGGTTGGTTTTTAGTCAGTAAGAGTCTGACAGTCCCCTTCGCCCTTCCCCGAGGGCGGAGGGCCTCCATGAGGATTTTCCAAAACAATACCAAAAAAAAAAAAAAAAAAGGGGCATTTGAGATTAGCAGGTGAGAAAAAATTACGTTTTACAATGAGTGCGAATAGATAAAATAGCTTAGCAATTGTATGCATCGATTGTGATGGAATTCATCATGATTAGCAGATTTTTTTTATTGCTGTAGGACAGCAGACAGGCTAACGGCCTGCTTAGTGCTTGCAACGCCAGTGGCATCGCGAACACGCTGCTGTCCCATAAGGGTACAGGAACTTGGGTCACTAATGCCGGAACACAACACAAGGTTATTATGGCGGCATACTTAAGACCGAAGGTGGTCGCCATCCAGACGGGCTTGGGGCCCTACCACGTAGGTGGGTTGTTTTGTCGCCTTTTACGACAGGCCGACCCCGGCCACAGGGGTTAGTATTCTTTCTCCGCCCCTGCACGGATAAAAAGTAAAAAGTAAGACGTGTTTGTCTATCTGAATATGAACATTACTCGTATGTTGCGATTTATTAGTAATCATAATCTTCAGTACCACAAATAATATTTTCTTTTATGTAATTTACTTATTTATAAATATATATATAAATGGTTCACTATTCTAACTAACATTATAAATGTGAAAGTGAGTTTGTTTGAACCTATTTTGATGAATTTCGGTATAGTCATAGATTGGACCTTGGAGAAGGACATAGGCTACTTATTTTTTTTTTTTTTTTAATTCATATGGCAGAATAATGTTTGCCGGGTATAGTATAATATATTTTCTCCGTCCCTAGACGGAAAACTGACCCCTGCGGCCGGGGTCGGCCTGTCGTAAAAGGCGACAAAACAACCCTAGATAGATAAGGACCCAGTGACCCAGATTCTAGTAGTTCTATGCAGACAGCAGCGTGTTCGCGGTGTCCCTTTCGTCGTAAATATCCATAAACGATGATAACTGAAATTTCGGAAACGGGCTTCGATCAGATCGAAGGAAATGGGGTGATGAGAACCAGTGCCTAGCAGCTGCGTTAAAATAGAATCCGGGACTAAGTAAAAAGAATACTGACTAATAAAAAAGCATACCTAAGGAAAGAGAAAAAAAACTTGAGAGGTGTCAAGGGACACCCGGATGGAACAAAGTTCCTTTCGATTAATTAGTGAAGGAATTGTAATAATTTTTTTTTTAAGTTATAATAATATTTTTTTATTATTAACAAATATAATGTAATATAAACTTAATCAGTAACTAACCTAACTCCATCAGCAATATCCGGAACTTGTGCAAAAACACTGTCAGGATTCATTATTATTATTTTTTATTATTTATTATGTACAAAAAACCTGTATACACTCAACAAAAATAATCGTCGCGACACCACACTGTTCAATGCGAAATAGAAATGAAAATATCTGGGTTGCTTTCTATAAGAGAGAGAGAGACAGACAGAGAAACATGCGCACGCCGCACAGCTTACAATAGCTTACTATAGCAAAATGTGTCGTTACAACTTTTCGTGAGAATTTTTTCCGTCTAGCCCCCTTTCAAGTTCTAACAATCATAGTCGCTTAAATTATTATAGATTTTACATTGAAACATGTGAATTAACACAAACGCTTAAAGAGGCTATCTAGTGAGAACTTTATTATTTGATATTACATTATATTCAACTTCTAAATACCAGTATCTCGCTTGTTTGATATCCGCTGCCAATAACTAACACGAGTATCTTATGAGATAATTTTGAACAATTATTTATAGGTCGTATTTACTGTGAAATCAATAAATAGTGCCGCGACGAGATAAGTGCATTATCAATTAATATATTGTTTCGATTATCCAGCTTCGTATACGTCAAGTATTGTCTATAATAACAGCCTATGAATTCCCACTGTTCTTCTCGGAACGAGAGGCTACGGTCAATGTACGTACAAAATAAACAATATAAAAGTATGAAATAGTGAATTATAAGTTATAGGTATATAAAATAAGTCTCGTGTTACTTCAGTTTGAACTTCGTTCTAGTTTGAACTCCTCCTAAACCACTAGACCGATTATGATATTTTTTTGTGTGTTCGAGTGGATTCGGGAACGGTTTAGATTCACAATTAGGTCCACTGGAATAAAGCCCATGCCCTTCTCCAAGGTCCAATCTATGACTGTACCGAAATTCATTAAAATTGGTTGAGTGGTTTAGGCGTGAAATCGTTACAAAAAAACAAACAAACTCACTTTCGCATTTATAATATTAGTTAGGATATATATATAAATAGAAATTAAACCAAATGTAATACAGATTTAAAATAAATAGATAAAGAAATATTCTTTCAGATTCGTTGTCATTAATTTAAAAGACGAATGCACATACGGAACGATGATAACATTTAAAAAAAATTTTTAAATTATTTAAAAACACTAGTGTGAAAAAAGAATTCGGGTAAATTTATCAAGAGCCACAAATAATCCTTCATAGAGCTGCAGGTTGGCCCCCCAGTTATAGAGTGACATTTATTTATTTATTAGCTTGATATTTGGTATGTCAGGTGTTACAATTTATGCTATATCTATACAATTTGTGTTAAATATTGACAAACTAATATTGTATTGTATTATATACATTATTCACATCTCATATTAAACATTAGTTTATGAATTACAAATTTCATAAAATATTTGAACTACATATTCAATACAATATATAGTCATACAAAGCAATATTGTTAAAAAAATTATAGTCCTTTAAAATATTTATATTTATGTGTGAGACTCACCGCCTATCGTTAACCATTTTAAGTTTATTATATCTCTGGAGAATATTTATTAGATGGTGACAGGATGAACTATTGATAGCATATGACAGGATGCGGCAAGGAAATGTCGTCTGGACTATTTAGTGGCTAATTGTATGAAATACATTGGTTTATCATTCAACGGGCATATTGCGGTTGCTACTGCAATTGCTTAGTGGGTATTATCATAGAATACTATAGTGCAGAGATTAAGCTTAAATAACAAAGCAAGATTTTACGTCGGTGCTCAAGTTATTATATGTTCTGACTGCACCATATAAGCCTCCATGAAGGTTTAAGAAAGGTTCACCACGGAGACTGTGTAATCGACCACGTGAAATCCATTTAGACAAGCTGGTGGCGTCTGTATCCTGAAAATGGCACCAGGAGAACCTTACAAAATCCTGTTGTTCCTCGTTCGAGATAGATAGGAAATATGTACCTTGGTATATACCAAGGTACATATTTCCTATCTATATGCATGTTGTGATATAGTCCATATTTCCTGTTAAAAAACAGATCTGCTAACTCCAGCTTTTGCACAAAATTTAATAACTGAGTACTTGTTGCTCCTTAATTCTATATAACTCGTATATGAAAATGTTACTAACGCGTGCCAAGTGTTTTTCGCATCCAGTTGTTCTGTATCCAGAGTTTTGAGTATGTGAGCGGCCGGCGTATGTGTGCGTAGCTCGATTATGCAATCTATTTATTTCTGCACATTTTAGTATTTTGTGGTATTAGGATCCTTAAATACCTCAACACGACAGTGTCATTTATATTTTATTTTTCAATTTAAAATCGAGTCTAATATAAAGCATATAAAATAGGAATTCAAATAATAATGTAATGGAGTTAGGTTGTTCTGGCGTTTCGACAGTTATCGCTGCGCTTGCACCTGTGCTGCTTGACTGATCATTGGAGAGACGTGCGGAAATTTATACAAGTGGATAGGGGAGTGATCATTTAATCCTATTTAATACAGTCATAAACCTTCTACTTATATAGCTATAAATTGCATCAAATCGAATTAATTGTATTTTTTTATTGCTGTAGGACAGCAGACAGGCTAACGGTCCGATTAGAATGTAGCAATTACCGTCGCCTATGGGTGTTTGTAACGCCAGTGGCATCGTGAACACGCTGCCGTCCCATACAGGTACTTGGGTCACTAATGCCGGAACACAACGCAAGGTTATTATGGCGGCATACATAAGTACATAAGGTCTTACATAAGTAAGACCAAAGGTGGTCGCCATCCAGATGGGCTTAAGGCCCTACCACGCAGCTAGGGTGGGTTGTTTTGTCGCCTTTTACGACAGGTCGACCTCCTCCGCATAGGTTAGTATTCTTTCTCCGTTCCTGTACGGATAAAAACTAAAAGAAGAGTGCTATCCGCTTTTTCTTTCTTTTTGTTAATCTATTACTGAGGGTATTCTTAAACTATTAGTGAGGGTGTAAGGCAGACAGCAAAAAATAAGAGTTATTCGATTTTCGTTTTTATGTTAAATGGATCTATTTTTCTATGGCTCCAAATGGACAAGGAACTATCAGGAAAGAGTGGCTACCCAATAGACACGCAAGATTTTTTATCCGTACAGGGGCGGAGAAAGAATACTAACCTCTGCGGCTGGGGTCGGCCTGTTGTAAAAGGCGATAAAATAACTCAACCTAGCTACGTATATGGCCTCAAGCCCGTCTGGATGGCGACCACCTTTGGCCTTAAGTATGCCGCCATAATAACCTTGTGTTGTGTTCTGGCAATAGTGACCCAAGTTCCTGTACCCTTATGGGACAGCAGCGTGTTCGCGATGCCACTGGCGTTGCAAACACCCAAGGGCGACGGTAACTACTAAATTCTAAGCGGGCAGTCAGCCTTGCCTTGGGCACACCCTGAGCCGTGTCCCATAGGATCTGCATTGCAAACTGTGGATGAGACGCCTGTAGGAAGAGGGTTTTATACTTATTTCATACAAGGCTTCAGTTTCAGCATTCATAGACAAGGATTACTTGCTACCAGGGCTAATGATAATACCAAAATATATTATGTGATGCACAGGGTGATCTTGTTCAAAGAGCAAATTTATATAGACACGGAGAAGAATCATTTATTTTTCATTCACTCATTCGTTCATTTTTTACTTCACATGTATCCATACTAATATTATAAATGCGAAAGTAACTCTGTCTGTCTGTCTGTCTGTCTGTCTGTCTGTTCCTCTTTCACGCCTAAACGGCTGAACGGATTTTGATGAAATTTGGTATGGTGATAGATGATAACCTAGAAATGGTCATAGGCTATAAATAATCACGCC
Source organism: Malacosoma neustria (assembly GCA_963693495.1). NCBI lineage: Eukaryota > Metazoa > Arthropoda > Insecta > Lepidoptera > Lasiocampidae > Malacosoma > Malacosoma neustria. The sequence goes on from OY856381.1 coordinate 16,811,504, forward strand.
ATCGTTCTTAGGGGGTAGGCAGTAGACAGATAACTAAATTGAGTTAGTGATTTTTTGTGCTTATCCGGTATCTATGAGAATCGGCCAACATCTATTTTTCATCCCCCTAAATGTTAGGGGTGACCCACCCCTAAAAAATTTTTTTTAATTTTTTGACATTTTATTATTTATATGGCAGAACAACGTTTGCCGGGTCAGCTAGTCCCAAATAAATATCAAAGAGAGTAAAATTTTTAATACGATGTGTAAGTAGCGTATCGTGATTTGGGTGTCTGGCAATTTTGTAAGATTGTAAAAAAGAGAATTTAGTGCAGAGGATAAGAGTGCCTGTTTAAAAACAATTTTACGATACTTGAAAGCGGTGAAATGTTTATGGTTTAAGACAATTTTGACAGTTTTATGATTGAACGATTGAATTATCCCATAATTTCTACGTTTTGGAAAGCTTAAATCGAGTTCCCAGCCATGAGCTTGATTAATTAAACTTGAAAACATTTATAATATCCATAAGAAAATATTACACACAAATACTTTCTCACTTCACCGCTAGGGGCATCGTTGTCGAATTTTTACATTAGGTTAAAGCGAATTCAACCGAGCAAAACGCGCGTTTGAGGTACTGTTTAATAAAATTGATTACAGATCAAAAGGCAGATTAACCACGCCTCTACTTACAATTTAATTTCACGGTGCTTAATTATAAAATTGTTGAAAAGGTGCATATTACACGAACACCACTTATATTAAATAGTGGGTACAAAATACACCTTGCGAAAAACGGATTATTTGTTTAAGATTATATCTGATTAAAGTACGTGGTAGCATTTTTTTTATTGCTGTAGGACAGCAGATAGGCTGTCGAATTAGAAAAGCCCACTTAGAATTTAGCGGCATAAAGGTGCTCGCCATCCAGACGGGCTTGGGGCCCAACCACGTAGCTAGGCTGAATTGTTTTGTCGCCTTTTACGACAGACCGACCCCGGCCGCAGGGGTCAGTATTTCTCCGCACCTGGCCCAAGCTCGTCTGGATGGCGACCACCTTTGGTCTTAAGTGTGCCGCCATAATAACCTTGTATTGTGTTCCGGCATTAGTGACCCAAATTCCTGTACCCTTATGGGACAGCAGCGTGTTTGCGATGCCACTGGCGTTGCAAACACCCATAGGCGACGATAACTGCTAAATTCTAAGCGAGCCGTCAGCCTGTCTGCTGTCCTACAGCAATAAAAAAAGCCCAGTATTGGGAAGTTATGGTCAGTTATTTTCTTATATTTATTTTCATAGCTACATTTAAAGCTTTTCTTTAGAACCAGGTCCTGTAGGTGGTAATAGAAAATAACTTCTGCTTGTTTTTTTGTATCAATGAGCTTTCGTGATCCTCGCTATGAGTATCTCAGTGTGGTTTGATTCGAAGCTGGACAAAATACTTGTATGATTTGAAACTAGCTTGTTCTAGCTTGTTGGTAGAAGGGTAGAAATAAAGTTTACCTTATTTTTGTTCTTGAGTTAGATATGCGTGATGCACACCTCACCGTTTGGGAGCTCACGACGGGTTAGTGTGGGACCTCCGTGTAATGGGCCCGTGCGCCCCAACAACTGACTAGGCGGATCAACGTCACTGGAATTCCCACTAAAACTAACCCAGTTTTCCAGCACGACGCACGGGGGAGGGATATATGGTTTCGCGTGCGTTGCTGTCCCGGGAAGCTGTGACAGGTTACCTAACGCTAATATAATATAACCAAGAATACCAACCATTAAAAAAGCTGTATTGCAGAGCTTTTTTACAAACATAATGTTGACATGTGTACACTCAGCCCGGAGCATTTTTTTTTATAAATATTAAGTTTTGCATGGTGACTCCACTCAAAGTGTAGGGCTTACGTCGCTAATGAATAAGGCTGGTGTAAAAATAAATATACAGGTTATATAGGTATTCGAAATTTACGACGGCGGGCTGCATGTGCATCTTTATGCATGAGCCTTATCAATTTGTTGGGGTCCACCTCACAACTTAATACCAGGGCACTGACGCGTGATAATGCATTGATATTAACTCGAGATGTAAAACCGGGCGGTATGCAAATTACTCGTCGTGTGTTTCCATTTAATATCTCCGAATTAAAGAGTATGATCGAAGTAGGTTCAAAGGTGCGATTAGGTCCTGATATCAGTACACAACTGCTTTCTCAAGGAGTTTATATGTTTTAATAAAGGGCTACATTTGTCCCAGCAGGTTGCCGGGGATAGGTATTTTATTATTACCTAATTTATATATGTAATATGTTCGTGTTGTTGGCGATCCCATACTCACAGACGGCCTAGACACGCTTGGACTTCGAAGAGACTTTGCGTCTCTGCGTATTCTACCGTCTGTACAACGGGGAGTGTTCTGAAGAACTATTTAGAATGGTGCCCTCGTCGTCTTTTTACCACCGCACTGTCCGCCATCGGCTTGGTGTTCATCCCCATTTCTTGGAGCCTCTTCTTTCTTGTACGAAACGGTTCTCTAGAACGTTCATATTGCGTACTACTGCAAACGTCCATAGGCGACGGTGATTACCTGCCACGGTGGGCCATCTGCCTGTCTGCTGAACTCTAGCTATAAAAAACAATAGGGTCTGTGGGGCTGACGGGTTCCATTCCCGTCCCGAGTCTAAGTAGATGTACAGTATGTATTTATTAACAAATAAAAATTGTATAAGTGTCAGTTGTCTAGTACCCATAACACTAGCTCTCTGCTTACTTTGAGACTAAATGGCGCAGTTTGAATTTGCTTTCTTTAATGCTGTAGGACAGCAGACAGGCTGACGGTCCGCTTAGAATTTAGCAGTTACCGTTGCCTATGGGTATTTGCAACGCCAGTGGCATCGCGAACACGCTGCTGTCCCATAAGGGTACATGAACTTGGATCACTAATGCCGGAACACAACACAAGGTTATTATGGCGGCATACTTAAGATCAAAGGAGGTCACCATCCACACGGACTTTACCACGTAGCTAGTTAGGGTGGGTTGTTTTGTCGCCTTTTACGACAGGCCGACTCCGGCCGCAAAGGTTAGTATTCTTTTTCCGCCCCTGCACGGATAAATGTCACAGTATATATATTTATTTACTTTAATAATGTCTTATTTTTTGCTTGCTTACTTAGAAATAGGATAAGTCATGGATGTCATTGTGATCTGTGTCAAAACTGGTACCTCGAGATCCATAGCCTAAGCTTCAGTTGTAATTGGAAACAACGCCCGAAGACGAAATCGGTTGTCTATGCCCTGATCGCTATGAATAGCGATCTTGAACTTTTTGATCAATTAATATTATACACGAATTGTCGTGGATCGAAGTATAATTTATCATAATTTTTAAATTATTTCCAACGACCAACAGATGCACCTGTTTTATGATATAATAACATAATTTTCCAAAAGGTCCTGTCTCGTTTGCGACGTCAACTTGACATGTTACAAGTGATCGCTGATTGCGTTAATGGTACACGTTTACTGTAAATTACAGGTTTCAATAAAGATGTCTTATTTGTTTATAAATCATATAAACGTGCTAGTTAATAAGGTAGGACACCGTGTGGTCTTGCTCTACAAAAGAGATCAGGATTTATCCTTAGAATATCGTAATTGGCTTACTCCAACTAAAAGTGGACAAACATCAAAGTAAGAAGACAGTAAAAGAACGAGTCTGGATAATGAAGAACAATTATCGCGAACGCAACCAATATTCAGACGTATAATCCTGAATGCAGCCAATATGGAAGTCTTTCACTTTTTAAGAGAAACATCAACGCCTTGAATCTAAAATTTAATTTGTTGTTTCAATATAATGGATTATTATAAAAACGCAAACTTAATTTTTGTCGTGAATTAAAAGTAAGACCAAAAATTTTAAAACGTTGTAAATAATTCGTCTGTTGATAAAATACTGAATTAGAAAATTAAAATATATTTACTCTTAAAAGTCATTAAAGAAAGGAGATCGACAAATCGTTTAAAAAAATACACGTCTGCACAAGAGGAAAATCAGTATTGTAGGGCTTTTGTCAAGTGTGGACACATTGTATGGTAGTCCCACACCGATCACTTCCCCAGCTATGGATGTGTGTCAAGCTTTTCTACCTCAAACAAGCTTTTTTAATAAATTGATACCCCGATTATAATCTATTTGTATCATATAAATACTTTATCCTCCGTGGGTATCGAACACAGAACCGACTGTATCCGTGAAGCAACGCCAATAACTGCGGCGAAGCAACGCCAACATGGACGTGAGCTCTCGTAGCGTAAACCACGTCATCAAGAGGTCCACCACCAACAACAGTCAGTGGGAAGAAGAGCCGAGACTAAATTTATGCAGTAATATATCAACTTCTCTACTTCCATACCTTGTTGCGACTAGTCATCTAGATAGATCTGTATGACTGTGAAGTGTTGGAGATTATTAAAATTGAAACCTTGGAGTTTCCATCTTCTACTGCCATACTTATGATTAGAATATTGTGATCATCATCATCATCCCAGCGTTGTATCCCGACTGTAACCGTACCGACTGTAACGTAGCCGTACCAGCTGAACCGACACTCCTGAAATATTATCCGCAATGTCACGGACATGAAGACTACCGCGAACGCGGGAGTTCCTAACGCGGTCCTTCCGCGTCACTCCACACATCTTTTTTTTTTTAATTTATTTATCAAATTCACAGTTATTACATTGGCTTAATAAAATAATAGCACAAAAAACCACTAAGGTTTGTACAATGCCATCGAAACTTAAGTCTACGCACGTTCAAATGACTGAGTAAATTTAGATTACAATTTCTCTAAAAAGTATTTTTTAAGTGAGGCTTTAATATTTTTTTGGGTTATATTATCTCTTAAATTTGTTGGTAAATCGTTTAATAATCTTGGAACTAAGTAGGTAGTTGTGCGCTTGCCGTACATATTCTTCGCGCCGCTGGTAGCAAACCGGTTTTGAGCAGCGGCCCGAGTATATACAGCGTGCTTCATTTTAGTTTGTATTTTTTTATTAAAAAAGTTTTCCTTGAGTATCATTTTTTTAAATTGAATTTCTACCGCAGCATATACATCCCCGTGACACGCAGTTCTTGCTTATGTCGCTCTAACACCGGCCATGCTTCACAGCCGTATAAAAGGACAGTGGAAGTGGAATATTGTGACATTCCGTTTTATAGAATCTTCAAAAGAGTAACGTTATTCTATAATTGTAATTCTCTTGATTTTCTTGCATAAGTCCATGTATTTTACGCAGATACGCTCGGCGTCTAGTCGCGGGAACTATATTCTGCTAACGTGGCGAAAGATGACGGAGCTCATACATTATGTAGTGGGACGTTAGCTTCGTTACTTTGAGGATCCATACCTGTATTCCGACTCCATTATGGATTAGTCTTTTGCTATGGCTCATGTATCTACGCGTCTTTCAGGTACGATGAGCGTGCGACTAGGTTGAAACGTTCATAGCTGGCAATGGCTTTTCAAAATATTCAGCCGAGCTAAAAAAATAATTTAGTAAGGCAGCTTGTTTATTTAAAAAAAATATGTAGTAGTTAAACGTGGGTTTGAGTGGAGTGAAATAATGAATTATGATTTTCAGTGGCCGCTCCTAGCGTCATTACCATGCATAATTGCAGTCCGGTGCTCCCGAGGCTCCGTAACTTATTCGGTGTGAAATGAGAACAATTTGACTCAAAAGAGATTTACGACCGGAGATAATTTTATAACAAAAAACTGAGGGTGCAGAAAACAAGCTTCAAATTTTGCGTCTTCGTATTCTAGTATTAAGCTCAGTTTCTTAAAACTGACCAATGAAAACACCCAGGTAGTGTGAGGCAGTCATTGAAATTATTCCTTTAATACATCATTTAGCGTGATTCAAATTGTAATCACAACAAAAATATGTGATATGGCGGGAAATTTATCGAAATTATTCATTTCCAAATTTGAATTTAGATGGAGGATTTAGTCGGTGGTAAAGCTATCAAACTGTCTGTATGGCAAGCACCATTCTCTCTAAAACATGCCGCCACAATGACTTCGTGTCGCGTTCCGATATCAGTGGAGAGGCCTAGACAGACCAGGTCTCCATTACGCGAACTGCAGTATGTTAGCAGTGTCTGTCAGTCCATATCAACAAAAAAAAAATTAAGAAAAAATTCAATAGATGTAGTAGTTTTTTGTCCCGTTTAAGTTTTATTTGTTTAGTTTTTACACTGATATTCTATCTCATGATTCCAAGATAACATGTAATTATCAATAGTCAACAAATGTTAATATGTATCTACATAAATTTTTGTGCTCTGCGACGTTTTGTGAGTCCGTTCTAGGTAGCCGATCAGGTAAATTGTTTTACTTGAAAGGTATTTTATGATGCCTGTTAACGATACCGAACATGCGAGTTTGATCTATGTTATTTTATTTATTTTATTTTTATTTATTTATACATGAGATACAAATTTAAAAAATAAAAGATACATAGTACAGCAGTTCATGTACAACAACTAATTTGACTAGAGAAAATCACACTGGCCCCTGAACTAGTGAATACTGTATCTCAGTGGGCCAGTATTTTTAACATATGTACTAATATATAATAATTACCATTACATGTTATGCTTTAGTACTTTGTTTTATGTGTGTTATATGTATGTATATCCTTTATTCTTAAACAGTTATAGTGCTACAGTTTCACCTGCATTTAAGATCGTAAGGGTTCTTCTTAATACACTTAATTTGACGACACGGCTGAATCAGTGGCTTCGTAAGTCTGTTTCGTTGTTTTTCTAGGTTCAATCACCACGGAAAATGTATCCCAAATAGTTTAATTTCACTTAGCTAAGCGTATGGATTTTTAAAAAAATAAAAAATCTTTTTGTAATAGATGTATTATGAAAATTTTGTTAGTGGAAAATGTTTACTGGTGAAAATTAGAAGCTAGTAAATCTTATATGTTTTATCCGTGCAGGGGTGGAGAAAGAATACTAAGCTCTGCGGCTGGGGTCGGCCGGTCGTAAAAGGCGACAAAACAAGCGTCAAGCCTGTCTGGATGGCGGCCACCTTTGGTTTTAAGTATGCAGCCATAATAACCTTGTGTTGTGTTCCAGCATTAGTGACTCAAGTTTGATTAGTGATTGAAACCGCTGCTTATTCTCTTTACAGAGCCTTAGATGAAGTAGAAACGGACGTAGGAAACAGAAACACTCAATTACGTATTATTCTTAATTCTAGAATGTCAGCGCGAGACTAAGCCCAGGGAAGTCCCGCTTATAGAACTATACTGCCGCTACGAAAGGTAACATATTTGGAGGAACTCTTTTTATTTGGAGGAAACTGAAGTAACAAGCTGGACTCTGAGGGGAAGTTGATATAGTTGTGTCAGCTTCACTGTTCTAACCTTACTGCGGCTTTTCTGCAGCTGGCTAAGGTGTAATGCCCAGCAACGCCAACGGCATACCGACTAAAAATCTGGTAAGCTTAACGTTATTTAGGAGGCATAAATTCGATCTTCGATCTTTGCGCCCCGACGTTCCGGATACGAGAAAGAACGTAAATACCATGGAATTAAATGAAAAACAAAAACGGTAATATTAATGAGTATAAATTTAAATGAATTACATTAATAATTTAAATGCAGATCTTCATCAAAACTATTCGTTATTATATGGGAAGTTAAATTTGTAATTATATTTTTTAATAAGTAGAATTATGGCGTGGGCGCAGTCGTAAAGAAAAGGTAATTTAAATTTTGCATAAATCATTCTTTAAGTACTTAAGTGTTTTCTTTAGCAGATGTTGGTTTATGTTTTTAAATTGCTATGTCTTGCTAGATTTTAATTATTGTTCTTAATGAACATATTCCTTTTGCAATATTTTTTTAAAATTAACTGTTTCCAGCTCCCTGCATAACTTGTTTAGAAGGCTTTTACGTTGAAGAGAATGACTATCTACTCGTACACATTTTTTTATAATTACGAAAAGTTGTCTCAACGATGTTTATATGAGATGAGCTCAGCTACTTCGCTACTAAAGGGTGATGCGTGCTAATGAACTACCAGGGTTGCCGAAGATTGTGCAAAATGGAGAAGAAATAGTCGGAAAGCGGATCCCGAGTACCGAAGCGGAAGTTTGGGTTACAACCTGAGATGATGGAAACATTAACCTAAGTATCTTGGCTACCACGTACCTATATGATGACATTTACAGGTATGCAATGAGGCCCTTCGTGTAACTTTGAATGAAGGTTAAGTTGCCACAACGATTTCTAAAGTTCGAGGTGATGTCAATCAAGTTAATGTTAAGTCAAGCAATAATTATTTCTCTAGGCACTCCTATTAAAGTTCTATATTATTTTGTTTCAATTAAAGTGTTAAAAGTTCAAGGTCTTAATTGTTTACCATAAAATACTAGTATTTTTAGATCCTTATGTGAGACTTAATAAAAAACAACAACATATTTATATTAATGCCTTAAGCAAGAGTATTCTTTTATGGAAGTGTAAGTGGAGGTACTCGTACTTAAAAAAGCAGCTGTACAAAAATGTCTTTTAAATTTGTAGCCCTCATTAGGTTGGTGAATAAATGTTTTTTGGGCTAGTGTTTAAAATTAAATATTAATTTCCTTTTTATAAATCTGTCAAACAACAGACGGCATATCAGATATCTCCTCTGTAACTATTCTGCAAAGTCTGTAACGAGGGTTGCTGCCAACAGAGATAGGTAAATCTGTTTCTGCCTGCCGCTATGGTTGTAACCCAAACTCTCGCTTCGGTGCCAGGGTCCACTTTTCTATTTTTCTCCATTTTTCACGATCTTCGACGAGTCTATTGGCATATCTGTCATATAAAGATTTATATAAAGCTTTTCCTGTGCTCTTTGTACATTGTAAACCTTTAATTTTGGTGTAAATAAACATTTTAAAAATATACTCATTGTTTTTATTAATGAAGAAGCAGCAGTAAGTTTACTACGTTAGGGGCACCGCGAACACAATGCTATCTGCATAGGGATATTAAAACCTGGCTCACTAATGACGAAAATCGACACAAGATTATTATGGCGGCATGTTTATAAATCAGCTATGGCTGTCATTCAGATTGACTTGGGGCTCTACCCAGGATTGTTTATTTTATTTTTACGACAGGCCAACATGGAGAAAAACGCATGCTCCACATTTTATTATACATACCCATAAGGCACCCGCGTTCCAGTACGAATATTTCATTCACAAGCCAAATTCGCATCTGTGAATCGTGGGAACATTTCCCTTGTAATTAAAATAACATTATTAAATCCACAATCATACTTATTTATAGCCTTCTATTGCCCAGTTCGTTAAACATGTCGGCCGGTGTGTCGACAGGTGCCGTTTACTAGCTTTAATTGGATATTTAACAAAGAAAGCGATGTTCCAAGATTGTACATCGTGAAGCTTTATCTGGAATCTAGTATTTCAAAAATGTGCGAGTGAAATGTGTTGCTTGTTAACGCCTTGTAATGGCAACCTTTTGTTCTGTTATATCGTAGATATTCTGATAAAATTCTACGCTTGATTCGCAGTAAATCATCTTATCTTTTAAAAAATCTAAATATTATGTAGAGGACATTTTTATTATGATAAAAACAGGGTCATGTAAACCCTAAATTACACTAAATTCCTTCGTCGCGCGGTCACGGGTTGAATTCTTACACCGAGTCTGGGTATTTATATATAATATTATGAATTTATTATTATAAAAGAAAAGTATGTTAGTAATATTAGTAGTTTAGTATACTGCTGAGACGGGGACACTGCGAGAGGTGGAGAAAACGATACGCTAAATATACGCTCTGGAGATGTGGTGTTGGAGAAGAATTATTGGAGTACCATGGACTGAGTTTCGGACGAATACCTCTATACTCCAAAAATTCGGTATCAAGCAGCGTCTTTGTACTTGTCAGCCTTGGTCCAAACTCGCATCCTCAAATACACACATCAAAAATGACGAAAAGAACGTAAAGTGAAACGAAAACGACGTAAAGAATATCTAACAATTCAATTTTGTCACTAACTTTATTTAAATGGTTGGTAAAATTATAAAATCAAGACTAAACGTAGCAATAAAAACGCACTTAAATTCAAACAAATTCCCTTTCATTTAATTTTATGAAAAAACAAAACATAATCGTAATTTTTTTTTTACAACCAGCCAGTATGTCATCAATAACAAAAAAGTTTACATACCTACGCACTTTGAGTGAGTAAAGACTTAGAAATTAATTAGTATAAATGGTAAATTTGTAATATCATGCATGTTGCTTAGACTTTTTTGATGTGTATATTTCGGACACGTCTCAAGGTGGGATGGCGACTCAATTGAGCGTCTTCTCGTACAGAGTTGAGGGTCCTAGATCGCCCATGCGATGGACCGACCAGATTAAATCCGCAGTGGTCGATCCCTTGCACGAGTGCAGTAAAACACCAAAAATAGAGAGAGATGGCGAGATATCGTAAGACGAATCACTGCAGTTCCTCAATAATGTCCACCACTACCGCTCTTATAAGAGCGTTACGAAGAAGTAGTTTACTATCCATTACTTTAGCACTCCTCTACTTACTTCGGGTCTAAGTGACACTGTGTCCACTAAAATAATAACAGCCTGTAACGTCCCACTATTGGGCTCGGGCCTTCCCCTAGAGGGAAGGCCCGTACAGGGGGTTTCATACGTACAGGGGCGGAGAAAGAATACTAACCTCTGTGGCCGGGGTCGGCCTGTCGTAAAAGGCGACAAAACAACCCAACCTAGCTACGTGGTAGGGCCTCAAGCCCGTCTGGATGGCGACCACCTTTGGTCTTAAGTATGCCGCCATAATAACCTTGTGTTGTGTTCCGGCATTAGTGACCCAAGTTCCTGTACCCTTATGGGACAGCAGCGTATTTGCGATACCACTGGCGTTGCAAACACCTATAGGCGACGGTAACTGCTAAATTCTAAGCGGGCTGTCAGCCTGTCTGCTGTCCTACGCAATAAAAAAAAGGGGAACAGACACTATACTTGCCACGCTTGTCCAAAGCGGATTGGGGGTTTACCAGTAGTCTCAGCATGGTCTTCTTCACGATGTTTTTCTTTAATATCGGTACATGGAAATTATGCTGCATGTTACTCTGGGATTCGGGACCTTTAGATTGGCTGTCGAGCGTAATACCACTAAGCTGTCTAGTCCGTATACAGGGTTATTGGTAATTCGACGTATTCCACTCTAGGAGGTGATAGGGGTGACTATTTGCAATAATTTTAACCCCATATGCATTATGCAAAAGTGAACCATTTTTGAGTTATCATGTTTTTTAGCTTTTTTCAAAATAAGTCAATAATGCAATTGTCAAAAAAATTTAAGGCATATTAGTTAGTTCGTTTTTCGTCTCGCATTTTTAAATTTGGACCGATAATTGTTGTTTTAATATTGATAAATAACCAGTGTTTAATCGTTTTTACAAATCAGAAGAAAACATGAGAATTAAATTGATACTTTTTTTTAAATAAATTTTTGATGTAGCATTTTTGACTTATTTTGAAAAAAGCTAAAAAACATGATAACTCAAAAATGGTTCACTTTTGCATATTACATATGGGGGCTAAAATTATTGCAAATAGTCACCCCTATCACCTCCTAGAGGGGAATACGTTGAATTACCAATAACCCTGTATAGTCAGTTGATTATCACAGCAATTTTATTTCTACTTCTCTGGTAGTTAGTGGATGAAAATTTAAAATTTTAATTATCTATATCTATACTACTATTATAAAGAGGAAAGATTTGATTGTTTGTTTGCTTTGAATAGGCTCCGAAACTACTGACCCGATTTAAAAAATTCTTTCGTTATTGGGAAGCTACACTATCCCCGGGTAACATAGGCTATATTATATTTTCAAAAAAATTAGGGATCCTTACTAAAACTCAAATAATGTAACCCAAAGTGTAAAAAAATTACCTAAAATATTATTTAAATCGCGTGCGTTGCGAAAACTATTGATGATAGAATAAAATAATGTTCTACAACTTTGCAGAACACATAATTATTTACAAAAAGTGTCGCGACAGCATATGTCTAACTATTATAGTTATGCCACAATAAGTGTTCTTTTATTTTAAAAATTTAATTGAAATGCCGCCCCTAGAAAAGACTCTTTATTTGGATCTTGGTATTAATCCTTATCAAAATAAATCACTTCATATTCAAAACTGTTTCAATACCTTTATATAACTTTTTGAATTATTCAATTCGGATATTCCATTCGAAAGATATCACGAGTTTAAAAATGTAAGTATTAGAAAAATGTTGCGTGGTAGCCGCTCACCCTGTTCGGCTAGCTAGGCAGCACCTTATGCAATGTAGGCGTGCGTCACTGGGGTTTTTAATAAATTAGAATAATTATTAAAAAATAACGAAAAATAAATAAAAAGTAATAACAAAAAAAAATCATTAAAATAAAAGCTCATAGAAATAATAATATTCAAACTTTCTTTATAATTTTATTTTTTTAATAACCTGACGCAAATAGAAGGGTTTGCCCTCAGGGGCGCTCCTCTGTCCGAGGAGTGCGGGTGTGCGTACCCGAGCTGCCCAAGCATCCGTCACTTCACTCCCTTCTCCGTTCGAGGCGACAGAGTCCTACCTTTCTTTCCGTCTACCTCTTACATCCTTTCCAACTTAGCTCTCTGTTCGTGGTGTGGTCCCCGGTGGGATGATTGCGAATACTGATTGGGGTCCCGGGTTCTACCCTGGGACCTGATTTGGTAGTCGAAACCATGCCTATTTCGACTGTGCCTGCACAGAATGTTCCCGGGGCGGGAATTGCATCCTCGCTGTCGGTTGGTCTTGCTGGGCCGGCTACGACGTCAGGCGACTCTGCTTTTTCTGGAGTGTCGTCTGGTAGTCGTACCCACGCCTGACTAGCACGCGACGGGGATGCGAGTCCCGTCCGGAATTGGCCGCGGACCTGTCACTCCCGGCCCTGGTTCTGTCCATGGTCGGGGGCGATCCTGGATGGACGGCCGTCGCCTCCTTTTGCGAGGCAGTAGTGTTTGCAAGGGAGGCGGCGGAACGGGAGCGGGAGTCCGCCACCGCACTCCCCTCCCGCCAACGTAGGCCGCGTCGTCGGCGCCGGAGGGCGGGCAACGATCTCCGGCCGACGTAGAAAACGGCCGCGGGCGGCCCCTCGGGGGAGGATCCGCCGCCCGCACTATTGCCGCGAGGGAGAAGGCCGCGTGCTGTTCCACAGCCCCCCTCAACTCCTAGCGTTGTTACAAGAGAGCGCCGGGGGGACGAAACCCTGACCCCCTGGAATAGATCGCTCGCCGGGGTAATAGGTTTGTATTCGTTTAGATCTAATTGTGTTTCGAGATGAAGTTTCTCATCTGAGTTAATTTTGCACGTAAATAAACGTGAACTATACGTCGAAGCGAGTATAGTGTAAATATAAAATTATTAATCAACACACACGAAATCGCGGCTGATTGTTAGTAATCAAATAAAATCGACGTATTTTACCACACGTATCTGTCGACTCATAACAGCATCATGTCTTGATCATTACAGTATAGGTGGTCGTGCGGAGAGCTCAGTGTACTATTAGCTTAAATCCCTAGATTTATCGAAACCTGTCATTGACCGTGGGTCAGCCGTAATGATCTAATAGGGGACTGTTGTTTACATAATGCTACCCATATTTTATGGAGGTTACATTAAGAAAGCAGAGCGGTAACGACATTAATTAGTACTAAATATTAGACGATTAGATGCGTGCTAGAACTCACTTCCAGGAATACTAAAGAAGTGGAGAAGAAAAAGTTTGAAAGTGAATTTGGATACCGACGCAGAAGTTTGAGTTTAATGATTTGATAAACACATACGTTGCTCATCAGTCACGTCAATTGTTCTTTTTTTATTGCTGTAGGACAGCAGACATGCTAACGGCTCACTTAAGAGTTTAGCAGTTACCGTCACCTATGGGTGTTTGCAAAGCCAGTGACGTCGCGAACACGCGGCTGTGTGCTGTCCTACAGCAATAAAAAAATATACACTGCTTCATATTTTAATCGAATATTTTAATTTCGATTGTCGAAACCTCCTCACGGACGACCTCCACATCAAAGTCACGAGTTTAGTCTCGAGTTAGGATATTTATATTTATATGAGTACTAGCTGACCCGGCAAACGTTGTTCTGCCATATAAATAATAAAATGTCAAAAAATTAAAAAAAATTTTTTGGGGGTGGGTCACCCCTAACATTTAGGAGGATGAAAAATAGATGTTGGCCGATTCTCATAGATACCGGATAAGCACAAAAAATCACTAACTCAATTTAGTTATCTGCCTACTGCCTACCCCCTAAGAACGATGGCGTGATTAATTATAGCCTATGACCATTTTTAGGTTATCATCTATCACCATACCAAATTTCATCAAAATCCGTTCAGCCGTTTAGGCGTGAAAGAGGAACAGACAGACAGACAGACAGACAGACAGAGTTACTTTCGCATTTATAATATTAGTATGGATACCTATATATAATACTGCTGAAGCTTTCTTAAATTTATTATTACCCGCTGTCCGCTAGACGTATGCACGTAACCCTGCGGTGCGATGGGCACAGCAAAGATAGGTATCGTAATTCATAAATTACCAAGTGACAGAGGTCATGATGCTTTGAGAAATGAGAAAGGTGTGGGAGCTTAAGGGCCTCGAAAGTTCTGAGGTGTGTTGGTGTCCATTAAAATATTGAATGTAACAAAGTAGCATTCTATTTTGTAGTTCAGTTTTTAAAATCATCATCGATTTTGGCACTAATTTTGTTAAAGTCACCGTAGAAAATATCATACAATATAATAATAGGTCTTTACCTATGAAATTGCCGTTCTGCAGTACTGGCCATTTCAAATGAAAACAATTTTTGTTTGGCTAAGAATTCTAATTTCAAATTAATTTTATTATAAAAACATGGAATTGTTTTTCCAAAAGTAGTCATTTGTTTATTGATTAGTGTTACATTTTCATCGCATTTCAATCTTTTTCGTCATCATGGATACGTTAAAAATTCGAGTAATTATGGAATATGAGTACCGTCGTGGCAGCAACGCGGCACAAGCGGCACGCAACATCCACGACGTTTACGGAGCTAACAGTACAAACCAACGCACCACCTGTTATTGGTTTGCTCGCTTCCGTTCTGGGAATTTCGACCTGAAAAATGAACCTCGCAGTCGTCTGAAGACTTTGGTCGACACTGACGAATTAAAGGCGATTGTGGAAGCTGATGATACACAATCTACGGCTGAATTAGCAACAGCTTTCGACGTTAGCGTCAAAACAATATTAATCCATTTGCGTCAAATTGGCAAGGTAAAAAAGCTTGACAAATGGGTGCCCCACGAACTCAATAATCGCCAGCGCGAAGTACGCGTCGAGACGTGCCTTGCACTGCTCAAAAGACACACAAATGAAGGAATTTTGAACCGCATTGTTACCTGCGATGAAAAATGGATTCTGTTTGATAACCGCAAGTGCTCAGCAAGTTATTTGGATCCTGGTTCAGCACCTAAACAATGCCCTAAACGAAAACTTACCCCTAGAAAAGTGATGGTCACTGTTTGGTGGTCTAGCGCCGGTGTGATTCATCACAGCTTCTTACCAAACGGGGTGAGCATTACTGCAGATGTGTACTGTGAAGAACTGAACACAATGATGGAGAAGCTGGCACATCTCCAACCAGCATTGGTCAATCGTTCGTCTCCGCTGTTCCTGCACGACAACGCGCGACCTCATACTGCACATCAGACGGTCTCCAAGTTGCAAGAACTGGGGTTGAAAGGTCTCCGTCATCCGCTCTACTCACCAGATCTTGCGCCTACAGACTACTACTTTTTCCAGAATTTGGATAACTTCTTGACGGGAAAAAAATTCAATACCCGAGAAGCAGTATAAAATGCCTTTGAAGAATTTGTTGCCTCCCGTCCAGCTGATTTCTTTAAGAAGGGCATCAATAAACTGCCACTGCGTTGGCAAAGATGCATTGATTGCATTGGTGATTACTTCGATTAATACATGGAAAAAATTCGTTTAAATTTTTTCATACAAAACGGCACTTTCATAGGTAAAGGACCTAATATCAAAAGTTGCTATTGTTGTAGATTTTTTATATTCGCGTATAAATACAGGTAATAATTTCTGACAATGCATCTATCTGGTACGATCATGTCTGTGTCAATTCACGGGGATGAAAAAATAGTTTTATGTATCTGAGTGAAATTGCGTGTGGTAATGTTGTGAAAAAACCCTACGATAAAGGTTTTGACCTGGTACAGAATATTGTCTTTTAAATGAGAAATTAAATTATTAGGATATCGACTGGATATCCTTTCACCTACTTATCAATTGACAGCGTAACGGATAATGCACTTCGGTGCGCTTGCGAAGCTCCCGGTTTCGATTCCCGTCTCTCGCGTCTGGGTGTTTATATATAATATGTATTTATTCGTATTTACGAAATATAATATATCAGTTGTCTAGTACCCATAACACAAGTGCTATGCTACTTAGTTTGGGACTAGATAGCTCCGTGTGAAACTATACCAAAAGTTGTTACGATCATATATATCCCATGATATATATGATCGTACTATATTATGTTCATCACTTATTTCAATAACTTTAAGAAAACTGTAATTTTTTAAACATTTGGTAGTTTAAGTTACTTGGAAAGCATTGAAAATGAGTTATATAGCAACGTGTGTTTTTTAAACATTTAATTTTTTTATTTCAGAAGTTCAGCAGATTGCAGACACTTCACTTAATGTAAATCGTTTATCGCCTGTTGATCTTTGCAATGATTTCTAAACGAGTTCCCAAAATAAAGGGAGTGAGAAGATAAAAGAAGATGAGCAGAAAATTAATATAAAAGAGCTGTAAACTGCGTATAGGCAACTCTAGAGAGACTGAAAGCTGCAAAAGTGAAATTGACAATGTGTATTTTATATTTTACTTAAGAATAATTAACTACAATGCAATGAATGGCATTATACGATACCATGCCAAAATTTTAAAAAATATTGAATAATAAAAACTAAGAATATCAATGAGTTGCGTCATCAAAATGGGAAAGAAATTTATTAGGAGTTGAGTTTGAAAGGCGAATAGGACTACTAGAACTTATTTACCGTATTTCCTACCTGGCCGACCATTTCACGCCGGTATACTTAGTTTAGATATAACGAAAGTGTAGAGAAGCATGTATTTACTGCTGATTACGATCTTAAATTCTCATAAATAACACAAAGGCTTGCTTACATTGCAGAGATGGCTGCCACTTCATGTTGGTCATATGCTTATGGCAAATAAGAGTAGGGTTACCTCTATCGCTTAAAAAAGTATTTTAGTCAAGCATATACAGCAGATGAAGCCCATTGTTCAGTTTCCCTGATAATAGGTCAGCAAAATCTTCTACATCCATCTTTTTGTAGAATCCGATCTGTTGCGACATGCTCCTATATTCCAGTTAAGCATCCCTTTCCTGGTATCATTTTCTTCGCCCCCCGTTAATCTCGGCTCTTGTGCGCATGCGCGCGCGCAACCAACTAGCCGATTCTATTTAAAATATAATAAAATGAATGGCTGCCTGAGCATCGACGCGGAACCACGCGCGCCTGCTATAGAAAAAACGTTGGAAACCAAACACAACTCACCTACCGACCGTTCTCCGTGTACGCACCAACCGGTGGGGGAAGCGCCAAGGCCGAGTCCTAGCCAAATCCTGCCACAGCTCCAATAGTGGTAAGTGCTTCATTTTGTCCTTGCTGGGTTCGTGGGGATTTACGGGGCGGCGTCGAGTGAGCCGGAGTCAGGGTTGCTTCAGCGTTGTGGCCATTTCTAACCACGATCTGAAATATGAAACAGCTACAGACTGTGAAGGAAAATACTGCGTTGAAATCTGCACATTGAGATTATTAGAGATAGAAGATATGGTATGCAACATTTTTATTGCTGAAGAATAGCAGACAGACTTGCAGCCCATTTAATAGTGAGCAGTTATCGTTGCCGAAGGATGTTTGCGATGCTATTGGCACCGCGAACAAACTGTCGGCCCATACAGGAACGTGGGTCACTAATGCCGGAACACAATACAAGGTTATTATGGCGGTTACTTATTTTATCCGTGCAGGGGCGGAGAAAGAATACTAACTTCTGCGGCCGGGGTCGGCCTGTCGTAAAAGGCGACAAAACAACCCACCCTAGCTACGTGGTAGGGCCTCAAGCCCGTCTGGATGGCGACCATCTTTGCATTAAAGTATGCCGGCATTAGTGACCCAAGTTCCTGTATGTACCCTTATGCGACAGCAGCGTGTTCGCGATGCCACTGGCGTTGCAAAATGTTTTAAAGTAGTTTTTTTGATTTACTTATGTGTGGAGATGGATATACAAATTAAAAAACAAGAGTTAACTAATTTTCTTACGTACATAATATTATAATTTCAGGATTTATTCTAGGTGGCAATAAAATGTTCGTCAATTTGATTTTGAATAGTTCCATAGCTAGCCCTGTACGGAAGTGGATGTAATGACTGCAGAAATGGTTACATGAAATAGTGGTGTGAGCTAAATTATCGGCTCGGCCAGGTGTTCGTGATCAGAGCGGAGAATGTACTGCGGTTTCCTACTATTGAAGATTTGTTGGAATGTGTTTGGACCATTATTTCGCCTTCAGCGCGTTTAAATTATTGTTTATTACACGTACCTTCGATTCCGTGTCGGTAAATTAAACTAGGAAATTCTGTTAATTGACATTCATGCTTTCATCTTATTTTTTGAAGACACAGGGTTTAGGGCTTGCTATAAGAAACATATATTATTTAGTACAAATAAACGGCAGCGGATAAGATAAATTACATCGTTATAAGTATTATGAGTTCTTCATAATGTTGACATACATATATGTACAGGCTTGGCCTAGTTTAAACATTAGTTTTAAAGGCGAATATGATGATGCTGTGCTCATAATGATTATATCCGCTATTCAGGCACTGCCCGCTATCGGCTGAGTGTTCATTCTCATTTCCTGGAGCCTCTTCTCTCATGTATGTGACGTTTGCCAAGAACGTTCGTGTTGCATACTCACCGGATTTGGATTGAACTTTAAGCTAAGGTTGTCCCATCGTAGTACGATATGGGGTTATTCTACAAAGATGTCATAGAATTTCTTAGAGGCAGACAACGCATTGGCAATCTGGTGATGCAAACGTCCATAGGCGACAGTGATCACCTGCTATCGGGTGGCCTGTTTGCATGTCTGCTAGTCTCTAGTTATAAAAAAACATGCGGGGCAGTCTTTGTGGACTGCCGATAGAAGTGAAAACTAAATAACTTGTGAATTGTATCGTCGAGCTATTAGATTATTATTTTCGGTTTATAAAAAATTGTTTATGATCAAGCATTAAAGTTTAAATTAGTCATTAACACTTTTTTACAAACCAAAAATTGTTCATCCAAAAAGTGCTCAACGCGCCTAAGGAAGTGTTCACTTCAAAAACTCAACTGTATTTCATTGTAATAAAGTCGTAATTCGAATAGATATGTATATGTAATGTAATACAATAATTTAAAATTTACATTATAAAATAAACCTTAAGTCATTATTTATCAGGTACTCAATCAAAACTCCGTCTTACGAATTTTCGATCACGCCACGTGACGTGACGCGAGTTTAACATTTTTACCCATCACAAAAAAGTGCACAACGCCGGTAAAGAAGTTTTCACTTCAAAAACTGGTAATTTGTCTGATTTATGTAAATTATTTGTTTTAATCACAGTCATTGTGTTACTTATGTTGCGACCCAAAGTACCCATCGGGATGAAGGTCCGTTTACTAGTTCTATTCTATTTCGTGTGGTCTTTAACATCTGATAGTGAATTTTGACTAGGTAGCTACTGCTTAAAAAGTATGTAAAGACTAGTGACGGTGTCCCAGAACTTTAGGGGACTTTAGGGTCATTAATAATATTTTTTTTGCTTTGGAATAGCAAACTGGCTGACAGCCCAGTTAATAGTTAGCAGTTATAAATGTTTGTGACCCTAGGGCATCGCTAACACACTGCTATTAGCCTACAGGAACTGGAACCTGGGTCACTTATGTTGAAAAACACCACAGGGTTATAGGCAGCATATTTAGAGATTAGGGTGGTTACCATCTAAATGGGTTTGGAGCCCTACCTTCCAGCTTGGGTTGTTTTGTCACCTTTTGCCCTTGGCCGCAGGATCACTCAATATTCTAATCACGGACTCTGGGACTCTCCTTAGAAGAGAACAATGTTCCTGCCAAGGCGAATTGACTGGCTTATCTTAGAAACATCGGTCATCTTATTGTGCAGGTCTTTATAATGATTCCTTCGCTGTGCATGGGAATTATATAAGTGTAATAGGCAAGAAAAACTAAAAGGCGTCAATTTTTATACGATTTGTCTTCCACAATGCCAAAATTATCCACTATTATTATGAGAAAATGGACTTTTCAGATATTTTTGTTTCTAACCACAATAGTGTTAAACATGACAATATAATGAAACGATGTTTTTCAAGGAACGTTAAACGTTTCTGCGGTTACAACATTGAAACCAACGTAAAAGTCGTTAAGAAAATAACTATGCAATAACGCTTTTCCTTTAACAAAACTTTTTACTGTCGTTTAATCCCTGTTGAATCTTTCATCGCTCGTATCATCTTCAGAGCTCAGAGTATTCTGTTCAGTTTCGAATTAGCATAGTCCATCTAGGAAAAAAAGTTTAAAGGGTTTGGTTAAATAAACTTTTTAATTATAAGGACGATGTATGAAACGACGCAGAACTATCAATCTTTAGAACTTGATTTAGACTTTCAGAGGCTTATTTGGGTCCAGAAAATAGGTTTCATTTTCAATGTCCTCTTTTATAGAAATAATTCTTAGTCCTTAATTATATTGAAGTAATATTTTAATGGAGGGTACAAATAAACATTTACTTTTCTGAATAAATTTTTACGTAATTTATAAGTAATTTTATTTCTTCTAAAAAATTTTAGAAGAAAAAATTGCGTTTAGCAGAGTGGTTTGAAATAAAACCAGTGCTACCCCATTTCTTGCATAAATGTTTGGTTTAAGCCCTAGAGTCAGTTGTATTTCCATCTGGTTGAAAATAGCTCCTGTAACAAGTTAACCACATATTTGCTTATGCCCTTTGGTAAAGAGAAATAAATATTATAGAAGGGCATCGAAGAAAGAAGACGCGTGAGTTTTACTCTATGGGTGTTTGAAACGCCAGTGGCATCGCGAACACGCTGCTGTCGCATAAGGGTACAGGAACTAGGGTCACTAATGCCGGAACACAACACAAGGTTATTATGGCGGCATACTTAAGACCAAAGGTGTTCACCATCCAGACGGACTTGGGGCCCTACCACGTAGTAAAAGTGGGTTGTTTTGTCGCCTTTTACGACAGGCCGACCCCGGCCGCAGATGTTAGTATTCCTTCTCCGCCCCTGCACGGACATGCGTTAAATAATGTAAATAATGTGCAAATTTATATATAATAACGTTTTAAAACACAAGGTGTGTGTAATTGAAAGGAATTTAAGTTGCAAATTTTAAATAGGTCAGCGTTGAGAAAGTAGCACAACACCTGTACATTCCTAATTTAAACAGTTTTTTTTTACTAATTATAACATATTCTGGATTTGGCTAGTGTGGTAACAGCCATTAACAAATATAGCCCGTAGCATATGCTAGGGACTCCATCTCTTGAAAGGGTCGTAGACATTTAGCCCTGCGTGAGAAAGAAGATGCCGGGGCTCTGACGCGTTCACCAGGGTGGTTGTAGTGGGTATACAAGCAGTTGCGTTACCCAACCTAGAGAAGGGGGCATACGGGTTCATTTCACGGGGAGTCCCACACTACCTCGTCGTCCGTTCTCAATCGGCAGGGTGTGCGTTATGAATTTCCACCTGCCAAAGAAGAGACTCGTATCTCTTTGCTAGACCATCAGAAAAGATTGAATTACTTCTCATACGGTATTTTATCGGTAGAGGTGAAGTCCCTGAACTTCACAGGTATTATAACACACACGCTTCTGTTAATCATAGTAGTTTTATCATTATTTTCTTCGCCATCATTTATTTGGGTTTGATATTATGTATATATGTAAGCGTGGATTTTTATGTACAATTTGTTTATATATTTATTTATAAAAAAAGTAGTAAAACATTTGTCTAGGATCCATAACACAAGTGTTCTGCAGCTTATTTTGGGAATAGATGGCGCTGTCATTATCACAGCAATTTAATGTTATTATACCTTACTTTTGATATCAACCTTTCATTATATAAGAACCTCTTTGAAAATAATAACGATAAAATTTCTTGAGCTCCAAGCATGCTTATTTTCTCAAGAATATTATTGTCTTGTTTTAAGAACAATAAACTTCAAGCTAATCTTGTTATGGCAGATACCTACTTAATATTAAATTCAGAGTTTATGTCCTGGTTATCTATTTGTAAGCTATTAATTTTACTGTCGTGCCATCTGTACATGGATGTCGGTTAGGGCTGACAATTTCTAAAATTCTTTTCGGAAAAGTAAAATTTCCTATAAGTAATATATAATATAATTGTGTGTGTTTTTAAAGATTTTGTGGGCTTGGTAAAATTGACATGGAAAAGAAAGGAGACGAGAAATCTGGATATTTTTCGTTTTTAAATCAGAAAGTGCGGCGACTCACCTAAGGATCACATTACTGTCGACACCGGAATTCAGGGATTAATATGGTTTATCAGGCATTCACGATTAAAAAGTTGTCGATTGGCATTTTGCTGACCTCCTGTTTCTTCCAAGAACGCCTGAAAAAATAGATAAAAGTTAGGTTTCTTATAGGGGGCTCTTTTTATCCGTGCAGGGGCGGAAAGAATATTGACCTCTGCGGCCGGGGTCGGCCTGTCGCAAAAGGTGACTAAACAACCCGAGCTAGGTGGTAGGGCTCCAACCCCGTCTGGATGGCAGCCACCCCTGGTTTTTAAATATGCTGCCTTAATAACCTTGTGTTGTGTTCCGGCATTAATGACCCAAGTTCCTGTACCCTTATGGGACAGCATCGTGTTTGCGATGCTACTGGCGTTGAAAACACCCATAGGCGACAGTAATTGCCAAATTTTAATTGGGCCGTCAGCCTGTCTGCTGTCCTAGCAATAGAGAGAAAAAAAGAAAAAGGTTGTTTGCTGGCTAACTCTTAAAAGAGATAAATCTGAAGGTGCATTTACTATCTGAAATTAAAAACTAGAAATTAATTGGTAGCCTCTGTGACTTCCTAGGTAGTGAATGGGATCTTCAAGGAGGAGGACGTCAAAATAGCGAGGCCCGAGAAGTGCGTCAAGGTGCGCATCTCGGGCCTCGACGATTGCACAACGGCGAACGATGTGGCGGCTGCCATCGCTCGCGCCATCGGCTGCCCCGCGGAGAAAGTGACGTCCGGGGGTATCCGCATGGGGCGCGACGGGACGGGCACGACGAACGTGCTTGTGCCGGTGGTGGCCGCCAACGATCTGAAGAGGTTGGGCCACATTCTGGTCGGCTGGGCCTCGGCACTCGTCGAGGTGCTGGATAAGAGGGAGCCGAGGTGCTTCAGGTGTTTGGCGCCGGGTCACCTTGCGGTGAATTGCAAGTGCCCAACGAGCCGCAGCGACGCCTGCTACCGCTGCGGTCAGCCAGGGCACTCGGCCGCCACCTGCAAAGCCACGCCTCATTGCGTGGTCTGCGCGGCGGCCAGCAGACCGGCCAACCATAGGGTTGGGGGAGGCCCGCCGCTATGCACCTGCCGCCGCACCGGCCGACCGGCAAATCCGGCGACAGAGGAAAAGGAAGTAAAGAAGACCAGCCGCTTCGTAGCGAAACGCCAGGCGAAAAAGCGCAGGGAGAAGGCTAGAAGAGCAAGACGCAGGGCCGAAGCTGCCACGGGGGAGATCGCCCCCCCGCAGGCGCAGGCCCCAGCGGCTGAGGAGATGGATATCTCAACCAAATAATGGATATCCATCTCCTCCAAGCGAATCTGAACCACTGCGCCAACGCTCAAAATCTAATGATTCAGAGCTTGGCGCAGTGGAACATCAGTATCGCCGTTGCCGCCGAGCCGTACTACGTCCCCACCCGAGGCGATTGGGTTGGGGATCTGGACGGCATGGTGGCTATACACGCCAGGACCGCCGCGGGTACCCCGCTCCCCGCGGAAGTGGTGAGGGGCAGGGGCTACGTCGCGGCCAGATTCGGGGAGATAGTGGTCGTGGGCGGCTACTTCTCCCCGAACAGGAGTCTCGCCGACTTTGAAGGGTACATGGAAGAGTTGGGCAACGCGGTCCAGCGGTTCCTCCCGCGCCCCGTGCTCGTCCTCGGGGACCTCAACGCCAAATCTCAGGCCTGGGGTTCCCCGCGAACCGACGCGCGGGGTGAGCTGGTAGAGGACTGGGCCGTGGAGAGGGGTCTGGAAATCCTCAACCAGGGTCGCGAGCACACGTGCGTGAGGCAGTTGGGGGGGTCGATCGTCGACGTGTCATTCGCGTCGGCCCTCCTGGCCCGCCGTGTGCGAGGCTGGAGGGTGCTCACGGGCGTTGAGACGCTGTCGGATCATCGCTACATCCGGTTCAGCGTCTCCGCCCGTCAGCGAGAGCCTCCAACCCAGGTGACCCTGTTGGGTGACTGTCCGCGCTGGATACTTGGAAAGATGAATCGGGAGGTTTTCCGCGAGGCCTTGACCGTCGCTACGTGGTCGAGGCCGGGCGACGTACCTCCCGATGACGTCGACGAGGAGGCGGAGAACCTGCGCTCGCTTATGACCGACGTCTGCGACGCGGCGATGCCGAGGCGGGGGCCACACCGACCCCCGCGCCAGGTGTACTGGTGGAATGCGGAGCTCGAGCGGCTCCGCAGGGCGTGCAACTACGCCCACCGCCGGTACACCAGGCTCCGAAGACGGAGTCGCCGCGATGCGGACAGAGCGGCCGCGGAGGCTCAGCTCTACGGGGAGTACCGGAGCGCCAGAAACGACCTCCATCTCGCTATACGCGAGGCAAAGGCGGCGGCGTGGGAGGAGCTCTTGGCCAGCTTAGATCAAGATCCTTGGGGGCGACCCTACAAAACGGTGCGGGGCAAGCTCCGCCCGTGGGCGCCCCCGCTGACCGAGAGTCTCCCCCCGCGCCAGGTGGATGGTTTTGTCGGCGCTCTGTTCCCCACGAGGGCTGAGCACTCGCCTCCTGCCATGGTCCCGCCTCATTGGGATGAGAGGGACCCTAGCGCGGACGACGACCCCGTACCCGACGTGGACCGGGCAGAGCTGGGGGCAGCGATGTTGCGGCTGAAGGCCAAGAACACGGCCCCCGGCCTCGACGGCATACCGGGGCGTGCGTGGGTTCTGTCCCACGACGTCCTGGAGCCCCGACTATTGAGGCTCTTCGACGCGTGTCTGCGATCGGGCCGGTTTCCCCGCAGATGGAAGACGGGGAGGCTGGTCCTTATCGCGAAGGAGGGGCGCCCGGCGGACTCACCGTCTGCCTATCGGCCCATCGTGCTGCTGGACGAGGTGGGGAAGATCTTCGAAAGGATCCTCGCAGACCGCCTCGTCCGGCACCTAGAGACAGAGGGGCCGAACCTGGCAGACGAACAGTTTGGATTCCGCCAGGGGCGCTCCACTATTGACGCAATCACGCGTCTGAGGAGCCAGGCGGGGGACGCAGTTGCTCGAGGTAGGGTGCTATTGGCGGTGTCACTCGACATCGCCAATGCCTTCAACACCCTGCCGTGGAGCTGCGTGCGGGAGGCGCTCAAGTACCATCGGGTGCCTCCCTACCTCCGTCGCATAGTTGGGGCATATTTGAGTGATCGTGCCGTCGTCTATCCGGTCCAGGGTGGGCAAAGTCGGCGAGACGTCGTGTGCGGTGTTCCACAGGGGTCGGTCCTGGGCCCCCTGCTGTGGAACATCGCATACGACTGGGTCCTGAGGGGGGCACTCCTCCCCGGCGTCGGCGTCATCTGTTACGCCGACGACACGCTCGTCACAGCGCGCGGGAGGAACCCCCGCCAGGCGTGCCTTCTGGGCACGGCTGGGGTGGCGCACACAGTGGCAAGAATCCGGCGACTAGGCCTGGAGGTGGCCTTGAACAAGACGGAGGCCGTGATATTTTACGGGCCCCGTCAGAGGCCGCCACCGGGCCTGAGCATAACGGTAGGAGGCGTCCACATCGCCGTCGGGCCGTCCATGAATTATCTTGGACTGGTGCTCGACGGGCGATGGGACTTCGCGGCACACTTCGAGCGCCTGGCGCCGAGGCTAGTTCGGGCGGCGGCGGGACTCTCCCGTCTGCTGCCGAATATCGGCGGGCCGGGCGCAGTGTGCCGCAGGCTCTTTGAGGGAACCGTGCGGTCGATGGCCCTTTACGGGGCCCCGATCTGGGCGGATCGCCTGACGGCCAAAACGACGGCGCTGCTTCGCAGGCCGCAGCGCGTCCTGGCCGTCAGGGCGATAAGGGGATACCGCACGGTGTCCTTCGAAGCGGCCTCCCTGCTGGCCGGATCCCCACCATGGGACCTCGAGGCCCGGGTCCTGGCGCTGTTGTACCAGTGGCGCCGGGACGCGGCCGAGCGTGGCTCTCGCCCCGCGCCTCGCGAAGTTGAGGCAAAGCGGGCGGAGCTGCGCGACGTGGTGCTCATGGTGGAGTGGAAGGAGCGCCTCGCGCACCCCAGCGCGGGCCTCGCCACCATCGAAGCGGTGAGGCCCGTCCTGGCTGAATGGTTGGAAAGGCGCCACGGCGCCCTGACCTTCCGCCTGACGCAGGTCCTCTCGGGGCATGGTTGCTTCGGGAGGTACCTGTGTCGCATAGGGCGGGAGATGACGTCAGGGTGCCACCACTGTGGCGCGGGCGACGAGGAGGACACGGTGAACCACACTGTCGCCGTGTGCCCTGCGTGGCGCGAGGAGCGCCGCGCCCTCGTCGCCCAAATCGGCGTGGACCTGTCGCTCCCGGCCCTGGTTCTGTCCATGGTCGGGGGCGATCCTGGATGGACGGCCGTCGCCTCCTTCTGCGAGGCAGTCATGTCCGCAAAGGAGGCGGCGGAGCGGGAGCGGGAGTCAACCACCACACTCCCCTCCCGCCAACGCAGGCCACGCCGGCGGCGCCGGAGGGCCAGTAACGACCTCCGGCCGCCGTAAAAAGCGGCCGCGGGCGGCCCCTCGGGGGAGGACCTGCCGCCCGCACTATTACCGCGAGGGTGAGGGCTGCGTGCTGTTCCGCGGCCCCCCTCAACTCCTAGAGTTGTTAGGAGAGCGCCGGGGGGACGAAACCCTGACCCCCTGGCGCCAACACTTTAGAAGGGGCCCGCCTCAAGACAAAGGGCGGGCCGGCGCCGGCCCGGGCCACGAGATCGGCAGGCCATATATCCGTGGGCCCGGGCGTAGGCGATAGGAGAACAGCGGGGTTTTTTAGTGGGTAGTCGGAAAAATCCCGGAGTCCCACATATCCCTCGGTCCCCCCGGGCCGGGGGAACCCGTCAAGAGAGGTTTTTCCCCGAGACCAAAAAAAAAAAAAAAAAAAAAAAGGTAGTGAATGGGATACTGATATTGTTCCAAACAGAAATAAGATAAATGAGACAGCCCTATCGACATTGTCCCGAACAGAAATAGGAATATCGTCTATATCGTCATGATTGTAGAATAATGTCGGTTTGAAAAAAATACGAATTTAATTTTTTGTCATATTGGATACACTAAATAGTCTAAATATTATTGGTACATTAAAGAAAAAATTTATGTGGATTGTAAAATAATCAGCGCCCATAGGTTGGCGTCAGGATGCTCGTGAAATCGAGGTAAAGCGGGTGGAGCTCCGGGATGATCTTACGGTCCTTTGGATAGAGACTTGTGCAACTTGCGCGGGCAAAAACACCGTCGCAGCGGTAAGGCCCGCTCTCCAACAATGAATTGACAGGCGTCACGGCATTGTCGTTTCACATGACAAGGGTACTATGGGGGAACGCCTGTTTCGGATGGTACCTGTGTCGCATCGCTCAGAAAGAGCAAACAACAGAGTGCCACCACTGTGACGTCGGCAACGAGGACACGGCGTTGCACACCCTCCAAGTTTGCGCCGCATGGGCATTGGAGCGCCGAGACCTCATCGCCACCACTGGATCTGACCTCTCGCTCCCGGCTATCATCCTAGCGATGGTCGGGAGCCAAGCGGGATTCCCATCCCGCCGTCGCCTCCTTTTGGGAAACATTTATGTCCGCGAAGGAGGCGGCGGAAAGGGAGAGGGAGCGCGACAGGTTACCCTCTCGCTCACGCAGGACCACTCGTCGCCGGAGGTTAGCGACAGACCTTCGGCCACCGTAGTGAACGGTCGCGAGCACGGCCTTCTGGGGAAGGGCTGCATCCGCACGCATGGCCGAAAGAAAGGCGCGCGAGGGTGTTCCGCGCGCCCAGCTCACCCCTACGTGAGAAAGAAGATGCCAGGGTTCAGCATATCCCGGCTTTAAAGAGGCCCGCGAAAGTGGGCTAACACCAGTCGGGGCCACGGTCTGATTCGTCGCGTCCTGCGGTCTCGGCACTCAAGTTGCGCGAAGGAACACCGGGGTGGTTTTAGTGGGTATACAAGCGACGTGCATCCTCCAGTGTAGAGAAGGAGACGTAAGGGCGCATTGCACGGGGATTCTCACACTACCCCGGCCCCCGTTCCAACGTGGCGAGGTGTGTGGCAAGCATTTCCACCTTCCAAGAAAGAAAGACGCTCATAGTAAAATGACGCTTGTGTATTTTTAAAATGGCTGTCCTATAAAGTTTAATATTAGTCAGATCCGTTACTATTCTACGACTATAATAACATAACCTTCTTTATTTTAATTTGCGGGTCGCAATGTTTAAAAATCAATGAAAGTAATAATATCCAATGTTTAAAAAAATTTAAGTTAATGGAAATTGTGTAGATTTGTTATATTTTTTATTTTAACTTAAAGGCAAAGTCTAATATTGCTAGCACTCAAGCCCAAATCCGTCTTATGGGCCTAAGCAAAATTAAGCACCTATTTCAAGTTTGGACGTATCAAATCAGGAAGTATAAAAGTTTCGTTTAGACAGATCACAGATAAGAAATAGCATGAATTTTAATATGTTTATAGTATTTTTAAATTTTCCAGATTTGAAGACTTGCGATTAGTTTGTCTAAATATCTCAAGGAGAATAAACACATTATTGTAACAGCCTCTCAAATTGTCTTAAGATATGTATAATGTTTCTACGTTCTTCGGACGCAGTCTTAAACTCTACTGTGTATTTTTAATTCTTACCTTATGCCGAATTTACCGAGTTATAACCGTGCAGGGGCGGAGAAAGAATACTAACCGCTGTGGCCGAGGTCGGCCTGTCGTAAAAGACGGCAAAACAACTCATCCTAGCTACGTGGTAGGACCACCTTTGGTCTTAAGTATGCTGCCATAAAAACCTTGTGTTGTATTCCGGCATTAGGGACCCAAGTTCCTGTACCCTTATGGGACAGCAGCGTGTTCGCGATGCCACTGGTGTTGCAAACACCTATAGGTGACGGTAACTGCTAAATTCTAAACGGGCCGTCAGCCTGTCTGCTGTCCTACAGCAATTAAAAAATCTAACAAATACTGATTACAGTATTTGTTAGTTTTTTTAAGTACATAAGCCACCTGTATCTAGGAGATACAGGTGGCTGCATAGGTGGATGTGTGGAGTAAAGCGGAAGGATTCATGTTTGTGACATTGCGGATAAATTGAAGGAGTGTCGGCTCCGTTGGTACGGCCACGTTTTACGGCAAACGGATGCTTACGTGGGAAACAAATGTCTGGCCATGCTGCCTCTGCCGGGCCCCGGCAGGAGGGGTAGACCCAAAAAGTGGTGGCTTGACGTCGTAAAGGTTGATATGCGTGCCAATAGGGTCACTACCAGGGATGATGAAGACCGTGCGAAGTGGAGTAGAAAAAGTGGGAAAGCGGATCCCGGACACCGAAACGGAAGTTTAGGTTGCAACCGGGATACAACGCTTTCTTTTTTTTCTTTTCTATCAGCCATCTCCTAAACGACTTTTTGGCTTCCTTTTACGCAATCTTTTCTTTCGCCTATATTTGCTACTCGTTATTTTGGCCTTGTCGCAATCAATTGGGGTCGGCACAATATGTATTTTTCTTTCATTTTATTTTATCCTTATTCTTCTTCTGTCACTTGACAAACCCTCATATCATGCATCTTACTTTCTATCGCTTTTTAGGTGTACCTCGGCCCTTGTACCCATATCTGCTACTCTGTATAAAATTGTTTCTAATCTCTTCATTATTCTCTCCTTCGGTTCTACTATGTTAAATATTGCAGATAAATCATTGAACTATCTAGATGACATCCCTGAGTTGTGGAGTGTAGTCAGTGAACTCCGGCGCAGATACAGTGTTATTGATCGTGACGAAATGTATCTTTTATTGCATGACGCGGGACCGGGCTGCGCTTCTAAACGGTAAATGGAAGCTAGTTATGGACAGAGATTTTATCAATACTTTTAACTATGATGTTATGCAAATGCTGAGTTTCATTCAGGTAATTTGTTTTGAATTTCGAAATAAGGTTTAATTCGTTTGAATGTAAATATGTATTTGTTTTGTCCTGACTCTTGAAATATTCAGGACTATTGTCTACATATTTGTTCCTAACCTAGTAAATTATATATCTTAGAAACTATTTATTATTTTGCTCTCCGAGTATAATTCCATTTAGTTACCACGTACCCTATCCACACTCTTACATCATTTTAAGTATACTCGTATATACGGCCAGTGCCATGTAAATATGTATATAGAGAGTGCCAGTTATTATTATAGAATAATTGTCTCGTGCTAACGGTGAAGGAAACCACCAAGATCACCTATGTAACCTACCAATCGTCCCTAGACAAGGAAGACAAAATTCATCCTAAGTATTAAATAGGTTACCCTGTACACGCCTTATTGATAACAACTTAAACTTTTATTATTTCAAATACTTCAAGTAAAAAATAATGAAAACCTATTATTTTACTTTTCGAAAACACACTCATTTGAAGCGTCTCATATTTGAAGCGTCTGCAGGATATTTTTGAAAATTATGATAAACAAAACACATTCTGAATGATTAGAAAATACCATGTACACCGAAAAATTAAACTTCTATTGAAATGTTCACTCAGCGAAATAAATTTAAACTTCTTTATGTTTGCACGTAGGATGTATTTACACAAAACATTATACGCTTTAGATTAATATATATGGTACATATATATTAGTACCATATACATTAGTACATAGCTGTGTTCGCGACTCCGTCCGCGTGGATTAGTGACTGGGCAGAATTTTTTTTGGATGTATCTTATGTTTGTTTTGGATTACAAACCCTATAAACCCTAAAATATAAATGAAATATGCAAACAGTCAATATTATCGAATGCAACTGTTACGCCATGCGAATACGTACATTCGAAACTACAAAGTTCAGCCTAAGCTAAACCCTATTCATATGATTGATGATATAAATCTGAGATCAACTTAAATTGGAATATAAAATATCCGAAACTTATCATTTTTAACAAAAACTATTTTTTTTTCTAAAATAAAAATAGCCTAAGTTACTCCTTGATACATCAGCTATCTACCAGTGAAAGTCCTGTCAATATCGGTGCAGCCATTTCAGAGATTAGCCGGAACAAACAGACAGACAGACAGACAAAAATTGTAAAAATGTTGTTTTGGTATATGTACCGTGTATACGTCCGAATGCACTTAGTAAAAATTGGTTATTTTAATATTACAAACAGACCCTCCAATTTTATTTATTTGTATAGATGTATAGATAATTATTACAAAATAATAATGAAGAGAATAAAAAATAATACTCTCCTTATTGCTGTGAAACAGCAGACACTCTGACGACTCGCTTAAAAATAAGCAGGTACAGTTGCATATGGATGTTTGCGACGCTAGAGGCACCGCTAACACGTTGCCGTCCGCGTTCAGGAAATAGAACCTGGGTCATTTGCCGAATGCAACATAAGGTTACTATGGCGGCATATCTAAAGATTAGCAGGGTTGCCATCCAGAGAGGCTTGAAGTCTTACCACGTAGCTAGGGTTGTTTTGTCGCCTTCAACGATAGGCTGCTCCGACCGCAGGGTTTAGTGTTCTTACACCGCCCTTGCACGAAGAAAATAACTATTGTAACATGGTGTTTACTAGATCGCGGTAGCAAGTTCCTCCGGCTGCCAAGTAAACTCCCGTACTTCGCAACGTCCGTCAAGCTCGCCTACTTAGGGCCTTGGAGTGGCAAAGATCCTGTTTCCACCCTCGTTGGGACAGGCATTTTGAAAACAGTTCATGGCTAACGTAGGGGTGTTCAATTAAAAAAAAGCATCGATATTTTTTCGATATAATATATCATATTGTTCTATGGATACTATACGATATATTGTAAAAATATATTGATATTTTCGATATATCGTAAGTAATTTATATTTAACTAGTCCTTAATTTGAAATAATAAATATGTTCCTGGCCACAGTCATTTGCTATTAGGAGCGTTCAATATATTTAGCTGGAAAACCGATGGCGAACTAGTTCGCTCTTGCAGTTCTTTAGTTATTTTTACCTGACTACAAAAAGGAGGCGGTTCTCAATTCGAGTATTTTTTTACGTTCTGCGATATCTCCGTCAACTATGGACCGAATTTTAATAAAGATTATAGTGTAGGTTATTTTGTACTGAGAACGAAGCGATCAACACAAAACAGAACATTCATAACCTCTGAATGATTTTATGACTTAACATCAAGGCATTTAAACCAGATGTTTAATTTATTTCATCATTCTTTCTCTTGACCGACATCACGTGTTGCTAATGTTAGATTCCAGTTCGACTATTTTCACTCAATAGTTTATACTTTCTTCATCATTGATTAAATCTTCATTCAAAATTACGACTATTCTACACTTTTTAACAATTTCACACTAAATTTAAACATTTTTTAGAAAAATAAACTGCAGAGCGTTTTCAAAACATTGTGTGCTTGTGCTTTTAATTTCTCACGATATTTGATATATCGGATAAAATATATCGATAATACATATGTATTATCGATCATCCAGTATCGATACTGGATGATTCGATAATATCGGGTTGAAGCGATATATCGCATCCATATATCGATATTTTATGAAATATCGATTTATATCGTGCACCCCTAGGCTAACGGTTCCGTCGAACGACCGCTTCCACCCCTGTTGAGACGGTATTGTTATGTACTGTATATAGTTGCAATACAATTTGTACTCAAGAACTTCGTGTTAAATCTTCGCCCATCACCCAGTTACACTATATAATAAAATATATTTGAATTTATGTGCGGCACATTATTTGTTGGTTACATGTTTATCCCACGCAACCATTTATTAATACTTAAAGTATGTCGTATTCATGTAAAACATGGCATCAAGTTCATATTGCATTAAATAATTATATTCAATTAGCCCCCCGTAGCTTTTCCCATTTCAACTTATACATTTAAATGCAAATGTGCTCACACTCCAAGGGACGCATTTATTTTAGGAAATAAAAATATACAGATGGTCAAAGTCTAAAATTATACTATTTTATGAACTAGTTATTATTTATGCATTTGACGGGTTCGATTTCCGTTGCGTGTCTCTATAATATAAATTAATATTTTGTGACAATTCACACAGCGCCATCTAGTCCCAAACTAAGTTGCTTAGCACTTATATTATAGGTTAGTAGACAACTGATATACTATACAGGGTGACTTTGACAAACCCGTCCAAATTCACACAGAAGAATCTTTAGTAAAAGTTATGAGAAACATGTATTTTAGTTTTGTATCACATAGTACAAAAATGTTGAGTAATCAGCATCACAAAGTCATTCAAAGAACTCGCAATTTACATAATACGGCGCGAGAGTGTCAATGACCTCTCCATCTGACCTAGTAAAAGGCCAAGTACGGCGGCATTGCACCGGGCGAGCGAATACGCACTACTCATTTACGCGGCAGTGACAGAGACAGGTAATAACAGGTTAACGTACGAAGGTTGCACCAAAGGACTATTCTGTACGATTGAATTAATGATCACATATGAAATATTTTATGGTGAAAATTTGACATAAAATTTTTTTGCAAAAATGGGTTCCTTAAATGATGTTTAGTGCGTAAAAAAATTTGGACGGTTTTGTCATAGTCACCCTGTATAGTATATCAGTTGTCTACTTCATTTTTGTTAATAAATACATATTATATTAAATAATACATATACATAATATACACCCAGACGCTGGACGGGAATCGAACCAGCGAATATGTAACATTATTTTATCACGATGTTTAGCCGTCTTTTACGAAAGACAGCTTCCGGCTGCAGGAGTCAGTATTTTTATCCGCCCCTGTGCGTTGAAAAAATGAACAGGAATTGTCGCATAGCAATGACAAAGGTCAGTGCTACGATGCCTTACCTAAAGACTTTAATGAGGCCATAGTTTAAGTAGGTATACAGGCAGCTGCCAATACCTATTTAATGCTATCATCCCCTGGAGCTGGCGGACAGAGAAATATTTATATAATCAGTACTTTTAGCTAATCCAGACTTAGGGTGTTTTGGTGGTGATACTCTAAGACGGGCCCAGAATAAGATAGATTGGAGAAAGTACTAAAGAATGGAACATCTCAACCATGGTTCTCAGGCATCAGGTCACGAGTAAAGAGATTAGTCAATCCATTAGTCATTGCATCCAGGAATCAAGGGCGAATGATGCAAGATAATGTTTAATTGTTTTGCGTTGTTTTGCACTCACCACCCGGCTGACACTTGTTGAATCATAAATTCGTACATCATTGTAAACATTGAAGCCGAAGGATGCGTCATACCATTGTTTTAATAATAAATATTCTTGTAAATATACTGAAGAGTTACCAGGATTATAAAATTAGGATTACAAATATCAATCGTATACGCCAACAAATAAAACTATAAAAATAAAATTGCAGTTTGGTAAGTATTGATCAAGGAGTAAGTTTTTTTTAATATTCCCGAGTATACGGAATAGAGGCTCTAACCAAACATTGTTTCTTAGAAAGCACGTTTTATTATTATAAATTTTATATTTAAACCACACAAATTGGTAATGCGCCTGGTGGCCATGTTGGTGACGTCAATACCGTTAGCAACGTTGTTGTTATTTTTTTGTTATTATTGTTTTGTTAAAATGAGTAGAAAAATAATTCAAAGTCAAGCTCGTGAAATCATTATTAAAGTGGATGATTACTTTGAAAAAGAGAAGGAGGACACTAAGTTACTATTTCGGAATGTAACTAACATTTGTGGTATTATACACCTTTTAGAATAGAATTCTTGAGTTCAGAAATCTATCGTCATTGGCCTCATATTCTTTCTGTTATTTATAAATATATATTTTTAACACGCTTTTATTAACTTCATGTTTGTTTGTACTTAACGGAAACTTTGAATATGATTTTGAGCCCCTTCAAAACATCGGATTAATTCGAAATTTAGCTAACTTATCAAGGACCGATGACAATGCAATAATTTGTATAGTTTGTATAATTATCCTTATCAGGATCCTCAGGATTAATGAATCAATTACGTCACGCGAGCGCGACGCCGAAAGTAAATTGGGGCTGTAGTATATCGCCGCGACCGCCGCGATTCTTTGACGCGCCGGCGCCGCCGCCGACAAACCTTTGTAACACGCCGCCATCGCGAAGCGGTTGAACCGATTTAACATATTTTTGTAGAAGTAATTTTGCTAAATTGTATTATGTTTATATGTATTTATATGTATTTACAACATAAATAAATGGAAACATACTGGTACAACACACACAGCGCCTCAAAGTAAGTAGCGTAGCACTTGTATTATGGGTAGTAAACACCTAATATACTACATATTATATACTTTTTCTTTGTAAATAAATACATATACACATACAAATACCCGACCCAATGCGAGTTTTTCTCCGTGCACAGGTGTATACTCCGGACGCCGAGCAGGAAGAATTTCGGCCATTGACCTGTTATTATCTGTCTCTGCCACTCCCGTGTAAATATAATGCCGCTTTGCTCGCACAGAGCAATGACCGATGGTGGTCATTGCTCTATTCGAGCAAAGCGGCATTATATTTACGCGGAAATGACAGAGACAGATAATAACAGGTCAATGGCCGAAATTCTTCCTGCTCGGCGTCCGGAGTATAGTAAGAATACCAACATCTGTGGCTGGGATCGGCCTGTCGTGAAGGGCGACAAAACAACCCTAACTACGTCGTAGGGCCCAAACCCGTCTAGATGGCCACCACCTTTGGCCACATAGTGATGTTTATTTTTTTATTATATGATAAGGCCAAAGTAAAAGTATGCTGCCATAATAACATTTTGTTGTGTTCTGGCATAATTGACCTAGGTTTCTGTATCCCTATGGGACAACAGCGTGTTCGCGGTGCCTCTGGCTTCGCAAACATTCATAGGCAACTTTAACTGCTTACTATTAAGTGGACCGTCAGCCTGTCTGCTGTTCCTCAGCAATAAAAAACACGAGATGGGATTGAAACCCATGACCTCCGCAAGCGTACGAAAGTTAGCCGCTACGTCACATACGTATTCAAATCAAATTTATATTAGTACCTTCTTAAATTAAACACTATAATCGGTTCTAGCATTTGTATCTATATTCTTCAATTTGCTTTATTTGATAAAATAATTTAATGTTAACAAGTGAAATTTATATTAATTGAAGTGAAAATTTCTTTAGCGGCGTTGTGCACTTTTTTGTGATGGGTAAAAAATGTTAAAATCCGCGTCAGGTCAGATGTCCTGATCGAAAATTCGTAAGAAGGGAGTTTTGCTCCAGTAATACCACCCTTATTAATAATGACTTTAGGTTTATTTTAAAATGTAACTTTTAAATTATTGCATTGCATTACTTATACATATGTATTAAAAATGGCGACTTTATTAGAATGAAATACAGTTGAGTCTTTTTTTTGAAGTGAAAACTTCTTTAGGCGCGTTGAGCACTTTTTGGGAGAACAATTTTTGGTTTGTAAAGAAGTGTTAATGACCAATTTAAACTTTGATCCTTGATATAAACACTTCTTTATAAACCAAAGATAATAATCTAATAACTCGACGATACGATTCAAGTTACTTAGTTTTCACTTCTATCGGCAGTCCCCAAAGACTGCCCCCCATGTTTTTTTTAATGCTATTGCGATCGCACATTACACGACTGTAAACTGAATATTTGCACGCCACTCCGGCTATATCACGAGTACACCATTTTTGTATACTACCGCTCATGCACCGAGTTTATGCAAATAAAGAATATTCGAATTTGAATTAATATAATATCAGTTCATGGAATGAATTGTGAATTTTCTGCAATTCACTGTATAGTGGTATCTCCAGGCCTGATTCACTTGGTCTGGTGCCAAATCACAACGTCCTCATCCCCGGTTTCTGGGTTAAATGCTTATTGTTTTTCATATGACTTAAGTATTATAATGTAACGCACATATGCATCGTATTTCGGTCCTAAAATTAAAACTGTGCTTTGGCATTTAAAATAATTAAATTCAAAAGCATTTCATTTTCATATTATACAAGTTTCTTTGCTTTAGTACGTTAGTTTTCATTTATTCATCAATAAAATATTAAGAATATAAAATAATTACAACATAAGTTAAAATTAATTTTGACAAAAATAGCGATAGATTAGTACACTACTTATTTATATTTATTTAATACTTAGATAGAAGATTACGAATGTGTAGAATCCTAGGTTATTTTCGTTCTGTTAGATTATTTGCCCTTACTTCTTCCTCCTGCCCTTATCCCACATTATATGGAATCGGCACAATATGTTGCATGTTGTAATAGTTGTGGCTTAGTTTTTACAACCGGCCGCCTGCCTGACGTTAACACCTTTTTGGGGAAAAATCTGTCATCCTTTTTATTTAAATTATTTTTCTCGTTTCACATTAAAAGTAGGACATTAAATTTCGTTGTCAATCATCTAATATAGGATATATTGGAAGATAAGCGACACGTTTATTGGTGTCTTCTTGAGTAAACAGCATCCGAGTGTCCGTTTGGGTGTGCAGGGTGGCATTTTTGTCGGGTTGCTGCCGACTTTTACGGGGTGCGTGCACAATTCACATTCAACAACTACGTCACGAGGGCTTTTAAATAGGAAATTTGCAGTACTGAGTGTCTTCGAATGCTCTTGGTCCTGCATTCCGTTACGCTTGAATGCAGACCTGGCAGCTTGCGCACAATGCGTCCATCTTCATATATTTTGGTGGTGGCTTACAGCAAGCTTCCTCTTGGCAAGTTAGAGGCCTTGAAACTCGCGGCTTCTTTCCACAACAATGCATAACCTTCGTCGAAGGACATCGTGGCAAGCGGGATAGGTTCATCACAGCATGTTGTTGGACAAGGGACCACTAACATCGGACACATTGCAAATTGCTCGCAGTTTTCAGGGTAAAAGCACGCCATTTTTATTAAGATTTAACTTCTTTCTTTTTGGTAATTAGAATAGAATTTAGATAATTTAGACAGATTATTTGCCCTTGCTGGTTACATTTATATTTTTATAATTTAATGATAATATTTGTTTGCGGAATTTATAAAATAAATGTAATACTTATATATTATTTAAGCTATAATTGATTTCGAAACTAACCATAAGTGTATTATATTAGGTAAAAAATTAAATGAATATGTGTGACTTAATTTAACCAAAATTGGTCAGTGGAGTTAATTAGCGGAGAATTTCAGCCAAATACTTGTTCTTGCTTATTTTGGATGTAAATAACCGTGTTTTAAACTTATCAAGGGTTGGTTGATAGCAAGATGGCTTAAAATCGGCCAGATATGTGGATTATTAATTATTAATGACGTCTTAATTAACCACTAGGGAAACATTTGTGAATAGTAGTTGTTATTTTGTGCTTTTTCTAAATGCAAGAAAATCAATGTTCTATTTATTCCTTAAAAGTTTTAAAAGCAAAGAGAAAACAGATAAACAAATATATTTACAAATAAATGTATGTTTCTGTGTTTATAAGCGTGAAAGTAACTAGTTAGCATTAAGGCAAGTTTCTGATTATG
Source organism: Malacosoma neustria (assembly GCA_963693495.1). Classification (NCBI taxonomy): domain Eukaryota; kingdom Metazoa; phylum Arthropoda; class Insecta; order Lepidoptera; family Lasiocampidae; genus Malacosoma; species Malacosoma neustria. The sequence continues at coordinate 16,850,801 of OY856381.1, forward strand.
CCTATTTATACTACGGTTTTCTACGTGCTTCGGTCTATAATGTTTGTCTGATGCCGGTGATCTGATAAATACTTCCTAGAATCATCGAGTAATTTTGTATCAATTTCACTTTACAAACTCATTAGTTAAGAATTTCAAAAATTTGCAACTTTTATTATATCAGTTGGCTTATCATTAGTTAACATCACTTTCCGCATTACAACCTCCTTACACAAGTTCATCGAGGTTTGAGCCACAAAAGACTAAGACTACAGAAGGCTCGTCTGTACGAGTAACTTCATTATTGATACCTACACTCGGTGTACGCATATCATTTATACTATCCGATTTATAGAAAATTCGAAAATGGTATAAGATATTTGTTTTGCTTACTAAAAGAAAATATTATGTTGGAATTGTTTACGCATATGTCAAGATTTCGTTTGTGTGTGTTTTGCTCAAGAGAACAAATTAAAAAAATACTCTGACGTTTGTGTTTATGACTTTTGAGTAAATACTACTTAATATTATTATATATTTATTACTACATCGTGACATTTACTTTTTGGATTTATCCAAATATTTTATGACTGGGCCTGCGATTACATAAAATTCTGTCAATAAGGCATAAAAAACATAATTTCATAATTTGTTTAAGGTAATAAATTCTTCATGAAACTTGTGCAATTTGTTTTGTCTTTAACAGACTGACGCGCATGTAGGAGAATTGGAACCTGAGTCTCTAATGTCATGTATGGAAAACAACACAAGATTATTATGGGCGCATGTTTAGTGACCAGGGGTCGAGGTTCAGGGCACCCAGACGATTACCACCCTTTAGATATGGTTGTTTTGTCCCCTTTTACGGTAGGTTGCCTTTTGCCCCTCTACGAAGATATATATTAATTTTTTTATTGCTGTAGGACAGCAGACAGGCTGACGGCCCGCTTAGAATTTAGCAGTTATCGTCGCCTATAGGTGTATGCAACGCTGGTGACATCGCGAACACGCTGCTGTCCCATAAGGGTAGTTTCCGTCTTAAGCACGTTTAGAGCACACTATCCAAAACTTTTATAAATTTTATATATTTATTCTTTTTTGCAATTAGTTTTCTGTAATCATTTTTCTATGCCCTAGAAAACGAGTTACTCTAGGTCCGGTTGAGTATCAATTGCTCTTAATGTATCCTTAACACAATTATGTTAGTTCTGCTGAATTTATAACTTCCGCTCCTGTCGATTTCATATCCAGATAATGTATTAAAAGGATGTTGATTCTTATCGCAATTGTTGTTTATTGAATAAGGCTATAGGATTATTTATATAGCTAATAGAGCTGACTACGGGGTAGCCAAGGCATCACGCTCAAAGACTAAAGTCTAGCGATCGAATTTACCACTAATATAAAATAATCTTCTCGTACCGCTGATGAAGAAAAATCATGAAGGAAGTTTACTATATTTACCAATTCTCATTCCTAACATTTTCCCTCCCTCGCATTATATAACCATATCATGCTAGTTATTTTGTAGTCAATCACTGGCGCTACTTCTAAACTTCTTCTGATACACTCATTTTTAAAAAGAAAAGCAGAGATTCCGTAGGATGCCTTTATGATATTAGTACGATCTTGTAATTTTTATCCGTGCAGGGGTGGAGAAAGAATACTAACCTCTGCGGCCAGGGTCAGCCTGTCATAAAAGGCGACAAAACAACCCATCCAAGCTACGTTGTAGGGCCTCAAGGTCGTCTGGATGGCGACCACCTTTGGTCTTAAGTCTGCCGCCATAATAGCCTTGTGTTGTGTTCCGGCATTAGTGACCCAAGTTCCTGTACCCTTATGTGACAGCAGCGTGTACGCGATGCCACTGGCATTGCAAACACTCATAGGCGACGGTAACTGCTAAATTCTAAGCGGGCCGTCAGCCTGTCTGCTGTCCTACAGCAATAAAAAAAATTATCATTAAAATTTTAAGGAAAGGAAGGAAAATAAAATACTAAAATACACAGAATGCAATTTACCTACGTATGCAGAAGCAGATAAATCTTTAGATGAGTTTTGATATGTATAAAGTTTGTTGCTTACAAGTTATTTTAAAGAATTACACATTTAACACAATTCTATGTTCCTAAAATATAATTTCACACTTTGACATAGTGCTGTTGTAAAGATCAAAGGTAGAAAATTGAAATCATGTTTGAGGTATGAATAGCTCCGGTTTTCAGTGTTACCAACTCTTGAATACATATATTAACTGACGAGAATTGTAACAGCATATTCTATTAAATCATACAGGGAGGTCCATAATATCACAACAAAATATATTAAATATAAAAATATGTTAGAATAGACTTTAATAGGGGCGACTCATGAAATCTATGCAATCTTCTTACTTATTGAAATTTAAAACTAAAGCTTTTCAGAATTTAGAAATCACAGTGGATTCAATAGAACGAGACTATCTTGTAGAGCTCTTCCCTTTGGTAATGGCCCATTTCCCTTCTATGTACTCATAAAAATACAATACACTTGTTTAATATAGAGCTAGACATTGTGATATGAAAATGTGCTTATTACTATTATTATTTACAAGCCTCAATTTTCGGTCATTCCGGTAGTAAAATTATGTTTGACAGATTTAAGTGTCGTTTATTTCGATAATAGTTTGTATTCCAACAATTCATAGGCAGATGTTTTCGATTTGAATTAAAAGGTAAAATATTACAAATAACAGCCGTAAAAATTTAAGAAAATGTCACGATACTTATCAGAATAACTTTATTGAAATCAATAAACTAGAAAGTGCATAACTTCGAACGAAATCACCCGTTTCACTCATATTATTATTTATAAAAGAAGCTAAATCAAAATCGAAAACAATAAAGGTTTTATCGTTAAAATCTTCTAAAACACTTCTAAAACGTTTTTCCTTTTTAACTCAAGGGTTATAATCAAATGGATTTAAAATCTGTTATTAAACAGGTAAAAATTGCAGGTTACATTTATACATGAATAAATATTACAATCGTGTATGCAACGAACTATGAAATCATAAACTACGTCAATTTATTTTCAATAATCGAATAAGATATATTGATTTAGTTATATACCTGTTAAGTTTTTCTTACAAATCGAGTCTATTTTTGGTGCGCAGTATAATTTAACATCTTCTGTTCACTTAAAATGTTATTTAACACTTTTACATCGAAGCAATCATTTCCTTCTGTGGCAACACAAGACTGGTCGAATTAAACCTCAGAATATCAAAGGGCCAGCGCAAGGGACATGTCGGAAATGGATAATTAGTGCATGTCAAGATGTTAAGTGATGAAAACTGGCAAGTTAACACTCCAGACTGCTTGTCAATTCAAAAAGTATAATTGGACATTTGATAAACGAACATTCTTTTTCTGATTTTAAGAATATTATATACATTATTGTAACGTTAGCTTTCGAAACTCCCGCGTTTTAAATTACAATTTATTTTATTATAACCTGTCACTTTTGTAACTCCGATACTGGCAAAATCGATGCTGAAAATGTGAAAGTAACTTTGTCTGTTTGTTTATAATATTTTCACGCCTAAACGCCTAAGAGATTGATTGGACGTTGAATGAGGACATAGGATACTTTTTGTCTTAAAAATGATACTTGAAGGGGGTGAATAGGGGTGAACGTAATAAAGTTCTGTTTTTTTATTTATATAGCAGAATAACGTTTACCGAATCGCCTAGTGCAGTGGTGCGGCTATTTGACTGCTCGGCTGCGGCTCTTCCACGCAGTGTTCAGTTCAGGCACGGAATATTACTTAGTATCTTGCCTTGTAAGAGACGAGTAAATATTTTGAAACGCAATATTTCCGTAATAATGTCTTGATTATAATGATTGCTGTGAGCCACCAGCAAAATATATGAAGATTTACGCATTGTGCGCAAGCTGCCTGTGTCTGCATTCAAGCGCAACGGAATGCAGGACCAAGAGCATTCGAAGATGTTCGGCACTGCGAATTTCCTATTTAGAAGCCCTCGTGAGGTACTTGTCTAATGTGAATTGTGCCACCCTGCACACCCAAACCGACACTCGGATGTTGTTTACTCAAGAAGACACAAATAAAAGTGTCGCTTGAGGATATATTAGATGATTGACAACGAAATTTCGTGTCCTACTTTCAATGTGAAACGAGAAAAATAATTTAAATAAAAAGGATGACAGATATATCCCCAAAAAGGGGTTAAAGTCAGGCAGGCGGCCGGTTGTAAAAACTAAGCTACAACTATTACAACATGCATAAGGGTAGGAGGAAGAAGAAGAAGAAGAATTTTTGACATACGTGACTTAGGTTCAGTTACTCTACGCGGACATCTGCGTGTTAGCCGTGCCTCTGGCATTGCAAAATATAAATATACTATTATTATAGATACTATTATTATATTATAGATACTATTATTATTACGGTCACCTATTGGCGACCGTCATCATCATCATCTTTGCGTTGTATCCCGGTTGCAGCCCAAACTCTCGCTTCGGCGCCCGGGGTCCGCTATCCGACTTTTTCTTCTCCACTTCGCACGGTCTTCAGCATCCCTGGTAGTGAGCCCATTGGCACGCATATCACCCCTTACGACGTCAAGCCAGCACTTTTTGGGTCTACCCCTCCTACCGGGGCCCGGCGGAGGCGGCATGGCCAGACATTTGTTACCCACGTAAGCATCCGGTTGCCGTAAAACGTGGCCGTACCAACGGAGCCGACACTCTTGTAATTTATCCGCAATGTCACAGACATGAAGACTGCCGCGAATGCGGGAGTTCCTAACGCGGTCCTTTCGCGTCACTCCACACATCCACCGCAGCATATTCATCTCCGTGACACGCAGCTCTTGCTTGTGTCGCTCTAACACCGGCCACGCTTCACAGCCGTATAAAAGGATAGGCCTAATGATGGTTTTATAGACCTGTCCCTTCAACTTTACCGGTATCTTGGGGTCACAAATGACACCAGTTACCTCCCGCCATTTGGCCCACGCGGCAGCAATGCGTGCCTTGACGTCGCAATCGATGTCACCAGACGCATGAAACACAGATCCCAGATATTTCACTTGGTCCGTGCGCTCGACCGTGTTGCCGTCTATGTGTACGGGTGTGGGATCTGTGGAGTTACAGGCCAAGTACTCGGTCTTCGCCACATTGAGCTTCAGACCACCGTTCTCAAGCGACTCCCTCCACGCCTTCACGCGTCGCACCAACCTACCCCTGTCCGAATCTGCCAGCGCGATATCGTCAGCATACATGAGCAGCCACGGGGGCTGCTATTGGCGACCGTAACTGATACTATTAAATCAACTGACAGCCTATCTGCTGTTACACAGTTATAAAAATAATATTTTCAGACTTAGTCAAACTTGCGGTTTGCAGTGTTCAAGTTGGTCTAACTTGTAATTTACGGATTCTTACCATTAATGGATGGAAGAAAAACGTGAGGAAACTACACACCATGATCACTGGCATGTGCAACTCGCCAATTCGTTTTGCACAAGCGAGGCGGGTATCGTGGTATTTTCCTTTAGGTCCGGGCCAAGCAGTGGAACGTTATGGGAATAAAGCTATGGATATATGGATCGGAATAATAAGTTACAAAAGGTTATTGCATGCTGCGGAGTGTAAATGCTGAGATGGATGTGTAGAGTTACGGAAATTGATAAAATTAGAAATCAATACATCAAAAGAAGCCTGAAAGTGGCGCCAGTAATTGAGACGCTGAAAGTAAATTAGCACGGTTTGATTATATAATGCGTAGAGAAAAATGTCATATGTCAGAAAATTTAGTAGAGGCACGCTATAATGAATGAAATGAATGAATGAATGAAAACTCTTTATTGCATACAGATACTTAAAACTAACTTAAAATAGGTATACAAAAATATAATGCTGTATGACAATGGGCGGCCTTATCGCTTAAAGCGATCTCTTCCAGGTAACCCAAAGTATGGAAATTGTAACAAAATATATAGTGGTGATGTGCAAATGATATTACATTTAATAAATACTATACGATTAATCTAGTAAAATATAAATACCATTAAAAGAGAAGTAGAAAAATAAAAAATAAAATAATAAAACACATACATAATGCCTCCTAATATATCAGAAAAAAGGTGTGAATGTTGCGATAACAAACTAACATAGAGTGGATAGAGAGATCATGATGTGCCGACCCCACATAGCTTGGGATAAGGGCTGGAAAAGAAGAATTAAATATTTGTACAGATATCTAAATGTTTTTGGTATCATCATTTTCGACAAGGTTACGAGTGAACAAGCTTTGCATGTTGAATAAGGATTGCATATCAATAAAGATCTCATAAGTTACAATCATTATAATCGCGTACATGTCCGATTATAATCGATAAGCGGCGTTTGTATTCCTCGCCAGCTTAACTACTATTGATATTCAAAATCTGAATACACAACAGTGTTTGCATTCGAAATAGTCATTCGATTTGTGATTCAGTTGGCATGGGCCGGAGTGAATAAACCATAGGTTATTAGAATATGTTTTGTATGATCCATCATTTTATATAATGCAGACGTCATTTGCTTATGTAGCGGACCTGTTAAGGTTTATAACCTAGTTGATCCGGCAAACGTTATTCTGCCATATGAATTTAAAAAAAGGTAGCCTATGTACTCCAGCACACTTTCGCATTTATAATATTAGGATTAATCGTGGAATAAACTTTTGTTAACCTCGTTTCACAATGGGAAGTTAGTTCTTCATAATTATAAGTATCGTCATCATAATCATAACTCTTTATTTGTAAAAATGCAGGTTATTGTAATAAGATGTAATTTTACAAAAACGTTTCCCAATTTGTGCCTCTAAAGGCATGCCTAAGCATTTATTAATCAATTGTATTAATATTACATAATTACAAATAAATAAAATCTAAATTAAAATAATACAAAATGCACATAATTGGACACATAACTTGTCAAGAATTCATCATTCAAAAAATCGACAATTTATTGAACTTATTATTACATGGACCTTAAATAAATTAAACCACGGTTCTTAAATTATAATAGTAATATCATCACACCTTCAGTAATAAATGGAAATTATCTTTAACTTTGATTTTATTTATTTTGACAAAATATTTTATAACATCTAATATATAAAAGAACTTAAATGTAGAAAAAATTCATTGAACGAGTTTAAATAATTATTTCGTATGGTATTCCAAATTCCCATGACGAAAAATGTTGTCATGCCTATTGCAGTAGTACTTTGTGTAAGATAAAATATTTCGTCATACACGGTCAACAGGTTAATTGTGAAGTGTAGTGGTAAAGAAAACCGTCGAAGGGAACGTTGATGCATCCAGCTGTAAATTATAGTCCAAAAACACACCAGAATGGCGCCAGTACAGTGGCGCAGCTACAGCGTATGATATGTAGCTGATGCATACGAATGCTTGCTTTATGTATACTGAGTTAAAGTTATCTATCCCACTTTAACAAATTTTCGCTTTCCTCTAAAATTTACACTGATGCTATTGTGGCGCTACCTTGATTTAACGCATTTTAACGGACATTTTAGGATTGAAATAATAAATGAAATAATAAATTAGTATTATTGTGAAAAAAAACGTAAGGCGCTCGATAAATCAGTTTAATCAAATATTCGATTGGTAAGATTAGTCTGAAAATGGTTTGAAAGATTTTCGTTCATTATTTTATTCCTATATTATGAATTATTTTTAATTCGATTTATCATTAAAGCGTGTTTTTGGTTTTTCTAAACTGTATTTATTTGCAAAATAAACCATAAAACTCTTTTATTAGAAGTTATTAGAAATTAGAAAATTATTATGTAACCTAGAAGACCAAGTTTGTACTGGTTTACAATACCATAAATAGTGGCGAAAGTGTAACCAATGGAGAATCAATTATACAATCGAATAATCATCTGTACCAATACAAGGTACCGAGATATCGATCTTAATGCTTGATGGCCATGCATTGATACGCATTTCGATCGGACATTGACAAATTGCATCTTACGGGATTTTATGGTCGACAAATTGAGGCTTCCTGTATTTATGGCGGATTTCTGTACTCTGGTCGAACTTATCGATGTTTTAATCGATAAGATATTAATCGAATATTGTATCGATAATATTAATTATTTTACAAAAGTTATCAAAGCGATAAATGAGTTTTGTGGATTACTTGAGCTCGTACATGGAGAATAAATCAGAACTGTGTGAATATACTTTTAAATCCTCTTTTTAACTCTACTTTGGCACTAAGGAATAATGTTAGTAAATATATAAAAGAAGAGAGTCGTAGACAATGGCATATTGTGCCACTTAATATAGAAGATATAAGGGCAAGAAGAAGTATTATCTCAGTAAATACTTTGCTTCTTAAATGGTAACGTAGTGATATTCTGATGATGTTTGTTACGTTGTAACAAGAGTAGGATAATTAATTTTCTTTATATAATATTTAATCCTTAAATACTTAATAAAAATTTCGAATTAATCTCAACAATATATAATAATTAATCTTGAGGGTATTTAAACGGAACGAACCAGATAATAATTTCGATCGCGCACCTTAAAAGTAGGTAGATAAGAATTAAACGACGGCTGGGAAGAATCTTCGAGAAATCGTTCAGTTGAATAGCGTCCATCGATAAGTAAAAAGATGAATGAACGCGAATCATTCGATCGGTTACCGGTCATCGAAAATACTACAAATGAACGAAGAACGGGAACCAAGTGTCGTCAGGGCTTACGTCACAAATAATTCTTTGCCCCTCTGGCCTATAGCTCTGTCATTGTCTAAACGAGTAGCGGGTCCAAAGTACAGGTGCTACCCAGTACTTTTCCATGCCAAACCATTAGAAGCCAAATCTAGAATCTTCGAAAAAGTGGGCGGTGTCCTGACGGCCAGTATAAAAAGGCGAAGCCGCGATGGACGCCAAGATTCGCACACCCGAAAGACGCCTGCAAGTATCCGTCCTTCAACAGTTAAGTTTTTTAACGTGCGCGTGTTGTAAACATATTATAAAGTTGTAATATAAAGTTTTAGTGCATAACCCTCAGAGGAGAGGGTCCACCGTACGGGCTGAGAGCAGACGCCCCAGAACGGGTCCTTCGGAACAACAACCCGTAGCTGCCATCCTTCGCAGCGGTCTCGAGGCAGCCACCCTCAGTACGGGCTGGAGCTGCAGACCACTTCCAACGGCAGGGCACGTCAGGCCCCGTGAAAGGAAAGGACGTTGATGACCCTCCACGCGCAGGACGAGGCCTAAGCTAAGTCACCCTACACCCTTACGATTTAACGCCCGATATAAACCTCTTAGTGCTTGTACCCACGTCCCGGTTATATAATTATAAACCGAACTCTAAATTGTTAATTCATTCAGTACTTTATATTAGTAATAAACTTGTATATAATTTAAAATTGTTTAATTTCTTATCTATATTTGTCGACGACCGTCAGGTTGTCGTAACAAAGTGGCGCCCAACGTGGGGCCCGAATCTTCATCCAGGTGGTAAGTCTTTGCGGACGAGGCTGAACGGGGTGGTACCACCGATCCGTTTCTCCTTAAGAGAACGGGTAGCCGATTTTTGTCGTCTGGCTCCGCAGGGTAATCGACTAACATCCCAGATTGCCCACACTTGCGCGAGAACTACACAGTGGGATAATTTAATAAATTTTCTTTTTTTTCTACAACATTTTTGTGTAGATTTAATTTTTATAATAACTTTGCATTTTTTTTTTAATTTCTCTCAATTGCAGTTAATTATTATTTAATGTTTTTTTTTCAATTGTGTTAATATGTGTTGTACGTAATTGTAATTTATTTCAGAGATATTAATATTATTATTGGTGCATATTTTGCATTTATTTAGTGGTTTTTATATTATTTTTATAATTTAATTTTGGTCTGAAAATTTAATGGCAATTGCGTGCAATTATTTACATCGTTCTAAATTTTTTTTATTTTATATTTTTACCCACGTGTCACATCTCGTTGCGTATTTTTTTTTTCTTTAATTTAATTCAATATAGCTGTCTCGTTATTTAATTAACTTAATTTCGGTATTTAATAAATTTAATTAATTTAGTTTTTTAATTTAACTTGGCACAAATTTTTTTTTTAATTTTGGATTAAAAATGGACCGTAACATGGATTATTTAAATTTGATTAAACCTGAGCTCACATACGTAATAGTCATTCGCAGGTTAGAAGTATTATGTTATAACACTTTAATAGTATCTTTGATCCTTATATCAAGTTACTTATGTTTTTATATTCGGGCGGATTATACGCGTTGGATTTATCATATAATTTTCGGTGGTTCGACCCATTAATTTTTTTTTCTCTCTTCGAATTGTTAACCGGAGGTATGATATGTTAGTATTTATTTTATTTTGTATCGGTAATATTGATAACAATGATAACAACATTAGTTCGTTTGGTAGTTGATTATGGTCGCCTTTAGCGAATTAAAACAAGCCTACACGAATTTGGTTGTTTTGATAGGGAGTTTTAAATATTAGTGTTGTATGACTTATGTATGTCTGCACACGGTTTATTATAATTGCTTTTTAGCAATTTTTTTAGCGGAGTATGACAGTTTCTTGGTATAGGTCTACTCGTCTGCTGTTTTTCTCGTTACAGCGGGTCGTGACTGTAACAAATTCGCTAAAGACTAAACATACTCACAATGCCATTTAGTATATTTAATTTTGTTTAAGCAATCATTAGCATATACAACGCTGTCACAGTTACCGGTTCGATTCTTGTTAGTTTAGTAATGTTAAGAACATTAGTTAAAATTTTTAATTTTTTTTTCTCGTTTACAATAATTTTAATTTAAATAGTTGTTGCGTTTCGGTCTCTGTCTGCGTTGCCTTCGTTGGATTTAAATAAGCCTACACGAATTTTTGATGTTTTAGTTTGGGAGTTTGTGTTGTAAGACTTCTATATAAGTCTACACACGTTATGTTAATTGCTTTGTGCAATTTTTTTAAGCGGAGTATGACAGTTTCTTGGTATAGGTCTGCTCGTCTGCTGTTATTGTTTTGCGTTATGCGCGTTTAGAGCGGGTTGTGACTCTTTAAATAAGCCTACACTAATTTCTTCGTCAGAGCGGGTTGTGACTCTTTAAATAAGCCTACACTAATTTACTAGTTACAGCGGGTCGTGACTGTAACAAATCCAGCAAAGACAAACGTATTACACAGTACCGATTCGTACAGAAGTTTCACGTTACAGTATTTCTATCCCTTAGACGCTCTTTGTTATGCAGTGCTGTTCTTGAGTCCAATCTTTATTATAGATTCGTACTCTGGTTGTATGGCAGTCTGTAGATATAGAAATTTCTTCAGACAAATTATGACAGGTCGTGTGTTAGGACGTATGATAGGTATTTGATAGTGGATGTATGTAAGTAAGACAGTTACTGGGCGGTTCTATTCCTATTAGGCGCTTACCGCAGCGGATTTTACTACGTAAAATCCTTTCTCTGGGAGAGGGGGTATTGTTACGTTGTAACAAGAGTAGGATAATTAATTTTCTTTATATAATATTTAATCCTTAAATACTTAATAAAAATTTCGAATTAATCTCAACAATATATAATAATTAATCTTGAGGGTATTTAAACGGAACGAACCAGATAATAATTTCGATCGCGCACCTTAAAAGTAGGTAGATAAGAATTAAACGACGGCTGGGAAGAATCTTCGAGAAATCGTTCAGTTGAATAGCGTCCATCGATAAGTAAAAAGATGAATGAACGCGAATCATTCGATCGGTTACCGGTCATCGAAAATACTACAAATGAACGAAGAACGGGAACCAAGTGTCGTCAGGGCTTACGTCACAAATAATTCTTTGCCCCTCTGGCCTATAGCTCTGTCATTGTCTAAACGAGTAGCGGGTCCAAAGTACAGGTGCTACCCAGTACTTTTCCATGCCAAACCATTAGAAGCCAAATCTAGAATCTTCGAAAAAGTGGGCGGTGTCCTGACGGCCAGTATAAAAAGGCGAAGCCGCGATGGACGCCAAGATTCGCACACCCGAAAGACGCCTGCAAGTATCCGTCCTTCAACAGTTAAGTTTTTTAACGTGCGCGTGTTGTAAACATATTATAAAGTTGTAATATAAAGTTTTAGTGCATAACCCTCAGAGGAGAGGGTCCACCGTACGGGCTGAGAGCAGACGCCCCAGAACGGGTCCTTCGGAACAACAACCCGTAGCTGCCATCCTTCGCAGCGGTCTCGAGGCAGCCACCCTCAGTACGGGCTGGAGCTGCAGACCACTTCCAACGGCAGGGCACGTCAGGCCCCGTGAAAGGAAAGGACGTTGATGACCCTCCACGCGCAGGACGAGGCCTAAGCTAAGTCACCCTACACCCTTACGATTTAACGCCCGATATAAACCTCTTAGTGCTTGTACCCACGTCCCGGTTATATAATTATAAACCGAACTCTAAATTGTTAATTCATTCAGTACTTTATATTAGTAATAAACTTGTATATAATTTAAAATTGTTTAATTTCTTATCTATATTTGTCGACGACCGTCAGGTTGTCGTAACATGTTCATCTTCTCTTCTATGAGCTATTATAGTACGCTGCTGGACATGGATTTCAGTGTCCTTTGATGCATTACCTGCCCATTTAGTTTTATTGACATTGCGTAGGACGTCAGTCTATTATGTGGCATTTTAACACGTGCTTAGACGTGGTCCACCTTGGGATACTATCGCCAATCAGCGCTTATTGCACTAACTTATTGTTTAAAGTTAAATGTCTGTTACAATATTTTTTTTATAAAATACTGTTACCTGTTCTAAGCTAATGCACGGATGGAAATAAGAAACAGACATGACCGTTGCACCAGTCGAGTCGTCAAAACTATAACGTAACTACCGCTTTGGTGCCCATGGTTTTATTTTCCGACTTCCATTACGTATGTGTTGTGTATTCAAGAATTACTGCAATAAATACACGAGAAAAATCTCTATAGGTTACATTATACAATAAGGTTATAAAGTTTAGTGCTTCAATTCTATCTTTCTTAGTAATAAATTAAAAATGGGCAGATAATGTCCATTACTTACTCCAAATTTCATTCACTACATGCAACATTAGCAGCTTTCATATTAAACTAAATTGAAGTTCTCAGTGGCTCACTATTTAGGAATTTGCGTTAAAATCTTGTGAATGTGGTATTTCCGCTTTTTTAAGAATCAAGGTAAACGCATAATTTGGTATTAACATTTACTATTTATTTCAGTTTAATGTATAGTTTGAGTATGTTTACATATAAAGCATTTATTCTCACATACACATTTTGTCGACTTCTTAAACATCTGTAACGTATGTATCTGATAATTAAGTGATCCAGAGGCTTGAACAATCAAGAGCCCGCTGAATATATATATATATATATATATATATATATATATATATATATATATATATATATATATATATAAATTACGTGTCATGCTGTTTGTCCGCTATGGACTCCTAAAGTACAGAACCGATTTTAATAAAATTTTGCACACTGTGTGCAGTTTTATCCCACTTGAAAGATAAGATAGTTTATATCTCAATTTATAATCGCAGTATTATTTTTTTGCGAATTATTCGTTTATTATCTGACAAAGAGTCATAATTATCTGTTAGTTCGGTAAGATTCTAACAGATGGCGGTATAAGGTAATTAGTTGACTGGATTGAGTAAATATCCAATAGACAATGTTTTTAAAATTTGTATGGTAGAACAACGTCTGCTAGGTCAGCTAGTATATGTATATATTATGACACTGAAGCTTGCATACCAATATCATAGGTATGTAAATCAATTAGGATAAGCGTGGCGGATATAGTCTTCGTTTACTTTCGGGAGAGGCCCGAGCCTAGGAGATGTATTTGAAATAAATATATCGGATCGGGGAAATGAGCAGCAGAGGTCGCGTACAGCAGTAATCCGAAAGACAAAACGAAGCTGCACAACAATAGCTATCATTGGCCTACCATGACCAAAAATACTAAAGTAGAGCTGCGGTGAAGCCACACCGAACGTATGCGTGTTCGCTCCCGCGGTTTTTAGACACGTTAGCAGGAGGTTTACCCTTATGTTTATTGCAATGTGAAGTGTGTTAATTTGATGCTTCAAACTTCTCCAAAACACAGAGGCGAAGTAGGTCTATGAGAAAGCAAATAATTCATACATTAGTTTTCAATCATATATTTTTTCTTAGCTTTAAAATTAATAGTATCAAAAATAAGAGGCTTTACCCTATATAAGCCAGTTATGCAGGTATGTCATCGCCATTAAAGCACCGCTATATCTATAACGATGTTTTTGGCACTACGAGTATACAGCTATGTATACACATTAAAATACATAAACGTAATGTGTTGGTATGATGGTAGAGTAGGGGCGGGGCAGGGCTGTTAGGAAAATAATAAAAATATTATATTTTTTGGGAAACATATATGTGTGATTATTGCCTAAAGTTTGTAAAAATACTTGTTTAGGTAGATAGAACGATATATTTATATCCGTGCAGGGGCGGAGAAAGAATACTGACCTCTGCGGCCGGGGTCGCCCTGTCGTAAAAAGTGACAAGACAACCCACCCTAGCTACGTGGTAGCGCCCCAAGCCCGTCTGGATGGCGACCACCTTTGGTCTTAAGTATGCCGCCATAATAACCTTGTTTTGTGTTCCGGCTTTAGTGACCCAAGTTCCTGTACCCTTACGGGACAGAAGCGTGTTCACGATGCCGCTGGTGTTGCAAACAAACATAAGAGATGGTAACTGCTAAATTCTAAGCGGGCTGTAAGCTAGTCTGCTGTCCTACATCAATAAAAAAAGAAAAAGGATAACACTTTATTATACAAAAAAAAAATACGAATACAATCATAAAATTACATCGACGCTTGAAATACAACCTTTACTATGCGACATTGAGTGAACTTTTCAGAAAAGTAACTAGAAGTTAAAATATTTAGAAAAAAATAATATTATAACTCACGTAATTGTTGGATTGAAGATTTTCAGATGGTACATTGCACGTGATTAAAAATTTGTGTTGGTTGTAAGATACATCTAAATTTCCGGTAGTATCAAAGTAATGCTTGTAATGTTACTTGGAAATACTTTTCATAATAAGTATCGAATCATATTAATTAAGATTATACCAGTAATATATTTTTTTTGTAAAGTACTTTCAAATATTTCATATAATTTAAAAAACTTATCACATGCAATATGTATAAAAAAATTCATGAATAATTATGTCAAAATTGTCTTCATGGAATATTCTACAATTGATTATTTAAATTATTCATTAAGTTTTAAGTCTTGCGTTGGAATTTATAAGGCAGCCCTAGACAGACCGGACATCACACGAGCCGCTATCTGCGATCAAAGGGACCGAAGCTTTGCAACGAGGTTCATTTCGCTAGAAGAAAGCGTCCGCACACCGAACGCTTTCAACTCACAGATTTAACAGTGTCGGTATTGTTACCCGGTATTGCACGGTATTGCAAATCCACTTCCGCGGAGTAACAGCTGACGGACCCCGGAACGCCTGCGAGTTCACGGGTTTCATTCCCGTTCCGAGTCTGGGTGTTTATGTATAATTTGTATTTTTTGTGTGTGTTCCCGCATTAGTGACCTAGGTTCCTGTACTGCTATAAGACAGCAGCGTGTTCGCGGTGCCTCTAGTGTCGCAAACATCCATAGGCGACGGTAACTGATTACTATTAAGTGGGCCGTTAACCTGTTTGCTGGTACTTAGCAATAATTTAAAAAACTACAAGAAAGAATATAAGTAGTATAAAGTAGTAGTTTAGTATTCATAACACAGGCGCTTTGTTCCGGCCCGGGCCACGAGATCGACTGGCCACATATCTGTGGAACCGTGTCTAGGCGATAGGAGAACAGCGGGGTTTTTAGTAGATAGTCGGCCAAGCATTTTTCTCGGTGTTCCACATATCCCGCAGTCAAGAATAGGGTTTATCCCGAGACAAAAAAAGGCGCTTTGCTTATTTGGGACTAAATTACGACGAAACACGGATGCTACTCACCATCCAGACGGGCTTGAGGCCCTACTATTATTTTAACTTTACTTAAAAATATGTTTTACTTATTGTTGCGAATAGACACTATCACAAACAGACGTGCAGATAGAGTAGCCTGTGTCATTCATCTTCGTACCTCAGACTCTAAAATGCAACCTTGAGATGGTACGAAATGAAACGCTTGAAAAGACTTAGAAAAATATAAAACAATATTGAAGTCACTGGAAGGAACTAATACCTAAGGGACAGGCCATGCCTAGGTTAGGTGTTAGTGCTAGAATGAGTTTATAATTATGTAAAACATGTGTCAATAAAGAAATTTTTATTTTATTATTTCTATTTTCAACCAAAGTTATTGTTATCTAAAACAAGTATAGGAAAACAGGAATAAGTAATATAAAAGTTTGACATATGCCACTCCCATGGCATGCTCTATCTTGACCTCATAGCATCTGGCCCTTGCAACGGGCGACGATTTGATTTTTCGCAAGTCATCGCCCCACCTTGTCGCTGTGCGTCCTATGTTATGCTTGCCGAGACATGGTCTCCTCTCCAGAAATCATTGTCCCGTCGTTTATCGATTGTACGACAGCCCAAGACCCACGTAAAGTGCAAACGAAAAAATAAAAAGTTGATGCAATGTTCTAACATTATTGTCGATGTTACATGTGTTTGTACACTAATATAAACAAATAATACCAAGAGGTGATTAAATCCCATCCTTTATGAAGACTGTCATGAGAGAAATTCAATTATAACTTCCCTACTAATATTAAAGTTCTAAGAATGCTATAATAATTAAATGCATTACGGCGTCAATCAACTAGTGTTCCCAGAACGATTAGCGTCGCACAGACGGTCGCTGTGTTTACGCAGGAACGCCACAAATGATAATAGCACAGAGGTGAACCCCTTCATAAACTTGTTTTATTTAGCATATCGCTGCCTTAGTTACGTATTTGAGTATTGTAACAACATCTACTCATTTTGATTGCGTTGATGTCTTTGTTCTCTGTTGATTGACCAAAGAGCTACAATGAAGTAAATAGATGAAATTTACACGTTAAATACAATTAAAACGTAAATGATAATAATTATTACATTTTTCATTACGGTTTTTAAATAAATATAATATATTCACACAGTTCCATCAAAAATTTTTGAAGTGAATACTTCTTTAGCAGCATTGTGCACTTTTTTGTGATGGGTAAAAAATGTTAAACTCGCGTTAGGACATGTGACTGATCGAAAATTCGTAAGACGGAGGGAGTTTTGCTCCAGTAATACTAACCTTATTAATAATGACTTAAGTTTTATTTTATAATGTAACTTTTAAATGATGGCATTGCATTACTTATTCATATCTATTCGAATTGTGACTTTAGCACAATGAAATACAGTTGAGTTTTTGAAGTGAAAACTTCTTTACGCGCGTTGAGCACTTTTTGGGTGAACAATTTTTGGTTTGTAAAGAAGTCTTAATGACCAATTTAAACTTTAATCCTTGATCATAAACACATCTTTATAAACCGAAAATAAAAATCTCGACGATACAATTCACAAGTTACTTAGTTTTAACTTCTATCGGCAGTCCCCAAAAAATGCCCTGCATGTTTTTTTTGTAAATAAATACATAATATATATAAACAACAATATTTGGGATGGAAATTGGATTCTTGATCAATCTGACCACTTAATATCGAAAACTTTTACTTACTTTTAATAAAGGTTTTAGATATTTGATTCAACATAAGTGTTGTCTCATAGGGTGTAGCTGGGTGCTAGATGTGGATCACTTAAGCCTGAAACTCTTGGTGATATTTAGACACCAAGTGCAAGTAAGAATACAATTGATGCTGTCATCCGTTGTAAACACGGTTTGCTTTGGACATGGAAATGCTTTTCAGCTTCTACCGCTTAGGAGGAAACGCATGTCGCTGCTCTCCGATAACGACCCTGGTGTTTGTTCGCCTTAAGCGCCATATCCGCGGGACATGATATTAATCAGACCGCGATCCAGAGGGATGTTAAACTAACTTCTTATATGCATTAACTTACAAAAGTGATTTGGTATAAATCTGACAAGAGCATAATAAAATTTGAAAAAGTTTGCTGAATAATTTATTTTATTACATATTAAACATTTTATAACATTTAAAATATACCGGGTATAATGTTTCTTTCTATTATCTTATTTTTAAAATATGATATACCTAACGATAAAATAGTGGGTATTCAAAGGTTCCAAACACGTTTTCTAAAACAATCTTTAGGTTTCACCTTTTGATAGGCTCGAATTGTAATGAGATGACATATGTATATCATCTCATTACAATTCGAGCCTATCAAAAGGTTAAACCTATTTTTTCTGACCTGACTGAATAAAATATGTAGTTTATTTAGTAAAATTTTATGCGTGGAATTGAGAGCTTTATCGTTTAAGCCAAGCGTAAATAATACATAAACTTTACTTCTGTATTTTCTGTGTTTTGTGGAAGAGTGCACTTTTCTATGCGTGACTGCTGTCGGAATTATATGCAGTTCGAGATAATTGGTACTTTATAGTGGAGATTTTACGACTGGTTCATAGCACACCGTGCTTACGAGTTCATGTTCGTTTATAGCAACACCTAAACTAACAGTAAAATTGATGGGTATGTCGTGTGGTGACTAAGCAACCGACATGAGCACATTAAGAGGTCTTGCGATTGAATTCTGTTTGGTGATAGATGTGGACTTTAAAACACGTGCTGAGAGTTTATTTTGCGTAAACGTTCCTGGTATTATTTTACTGATGTGACATAATACCAGTAATTTTAAAAAATGGCCTAATTATATCTTCTTTATTGTGTATATAGTATTGTGTAAATTTGTGGGACAGCTGTAAGGCAGACGACCTACTTAGTAAGCACTTACCGTTGCGTATGAATGTTAGCCGTCCGCGTAATGAAACTAGAATTTGATTCTCTTATGCCAGATCACAACAAGAGGTTATTATGCCGGTATATTCAGAAACCAGAGGTGGTTGCCATTGCCACCCAGATAAACTCCATATTACCAAGCTATGATTGTTTTCTCAGTATTCTTATTCCGGCCCTGCAGAGATCATATTAAAGTAAATATAGCCAACTAAACAAATTTTTTTACGAGTCCAGCCTGGAACAGTTACTTTTAATTAAGACCACCAATTTTAACTACCAGCCTTTCCTTTGCCCTGAGGCTCTTGGATTGGTAGGGTCGTTGTCCTCAGTAAATAAAAAAACCAATTAATTGTCACTGAATTGTGAATACTTTTTTTTGTCTCCGGGAAGAACCTCTCTTGACGGGTTCTCCCGGCGCGGGGAGACCGAGGGATATGTGGGACTCCAGGAAAGATGTTCGACCATCCGACTACCCACTAAAAACCCCGCTGTTCTCCTATCGCCTACGCCCGGGCCTACGGATATATGGCCTGCCGATCTTGTGGCACGGGCCGGCGCCGGCCCGCCCTTTGTCTTAAGGCGGGCCCTTTCTAAAGTGTTGGCGCCAGGGGGTCAGGCTTTCGTCCCCCTAGCATTCTCCTGTAATAACTCTGGGAGTTGAGAGGGGCCGCGGAACAGCACGCAGCTACCCTTGCGGCAACAGTGCGGGCGGCGGGCCCTCCCCCGAGGGGCCGCCCGCAGCCGCTTTTTACGGCGGCCGGAGGTCGTTAGTTGCCCTCCGGCGCCGCTGACGGAGCCTGCGTTGCCGGGAGGGGAATGTGGTGGTCGACTCCCGCTCCCGCTCGGCCGCCTCCTTTGCGGACTTGACTGCCTCGCAGAAGGAGGCGACGGCCGTCCATCCAGGATGAATTGTGAATCCTTGGCTTCAAGCTTTAACCGTCTTTCTGCTAATGAAAATGATTTACTATAATTACTTCAATTTAATTCAATTTTTTTTAATCGCTTTATTTTATGATTAATTCGTATTCAATGTTAATATGCAATTAACAAGTCGATTATGCACTTATGATGGCAATTACGAATGTTGGAGGTTTCCGTCTATTAAAAGAAGGCGGTACTTAATTTATTTTTACAGTCGGTTGCCATATGTATGAGTAAATATTCTTTGCATTGCACTACGCAGTGCGTCAGAAATATACACAATGTGACAATACTTTTAACATTAAATAAAAGTTTTACTAGTGTTTTACATAAATAATTGCGTATCTTCGATTGCGTACAGCGATAACGTTTCGATAGTGTCGTAGCAAAATGAACTTGTGCTTTGTGACCAATTGGCAGATTTTCTGACTATTACAGAATCTTTGATGACTATTCGTTTTTATTATTAATAAAAAAAAAAAACATATTTTACCAGGTTGTAAAATGAGGACAGTAGATATCGCGTTACTGTTTTAAAATTTTACTAAAAGATAATTAAAATATCGTTAGATATTCGTTAGAGCTTAGATCGTTAGAGTTTGCTGTAAACTAGATATGAGTATCAGGTGTATCGGGAAGTCATTACCGGTATTTTCGGATTTTTTTTAAATTAGTCATGCAAACGCGTGTGCCATTGATGCGAAAAGTTGATAGTCGGATGGGGAAGGTCTGTAGTACGGCAGGTGTGATAATTTGTACCATCCAAATGCTTTTTTTTTTATTGCTGTAGAACAGCAGACAGGCTGATGGCCCGCTTAGGATTTAGCAGTTACCGTCGCCTATAGGTGTATGCAACGCCAGTGGCATCGCGAACACGCTGCTGTCCCATAAGTGTACAGGAACTATGCTTTTAACGCATGCTTGACCGGCTTTGATTTATGAAACGGCGCGTTATCATGCTGTAAAATTACTTTACCGTTTCTTCGGGCCAATTCTAGACGTTTTTCGATCAATACTTAATTGAAATTGATCATTTGTTAGTTGTAGCAATCATTATTAACTGTTTCACCAGGTTTCAACAGTTCGTAATAAACCACGCCACTCTGGTCCGTACAAACACAGAACATTGTTTTGCGACCAAAAAGATTTGGCCTTGGAGTCAATGGATCGGCTTTGCCAGGATATCCATGATTTTTTGCGTTAATGTTTTCAAAATAAGTTCACTTTTCGTTATTGTTCAGTGCGCTATGCAATGAAGAAATGACTTCCAATCATACTTTTGAAGCAGCATTTCACAGACGATTTTTCGATTTTACATTTGCCTGTCATTCAATTGATGTGGCACCCATCTCCCAATGCATCTTTCGGATTTTCCCCATTGCTCGTAATTGATCGCTAATCGATTGTTGGGCCAAATTTAACACTTCTGCCAATTGTTATTAAGTTTGGGTTGGGTTTTCATCCAATAACTCCTGCAGTTTCGCATCTTTAAACTTTTTTGGTCTACCAAAACGTTCTTTATCTTGTACATCGAAATCGCCACTTTTGAATTTTCGAAACCACGCCTCACACGTTTTTAAGGTTAGAGTATGATCATAAGTTTCTACCAGCAAACAATGACTTTCAGCAGATTTTTTCTTTTGCTTGTAATGTGTGCCACAAATGCACGCACGAAACTGAATATTTTCAAATCTAGGACGTTGTTACTTTCGCAAAATATAACATACATAGCTTTGAAGCTTGTAGCCAGTAAAATAAAATGACATATGTATCAAATCATAACATTGCATGTTTGAGCCTAGCAATATCTGTTAGAAAAACTGGTACACCTGATATTCACTTAATACTTTAATTTAATTTTACTCGCATTTTCAAACTGATTATTAAGAAAACTGTTGACATAGAAATGGACTTAATTTTTATGGTTGTGTGTTGATGTTCTCGATCTGCATGTGTGTTTTGGGAATAAGGCAAGTTAAACAAGTCATCTGCGAGCACATGTAACATACGTAGCGCAATAAAATTTGGCGGATGCCGTAATCGAAATCTATATATTTATATATTAGAACAGGTCGTAACTTCTCATTACTGGGTTTGGGTTTCCTCTTAGAAGGAAGGGGCAGCAGCACCTGTCGTATTTGGATTGGCAGATTACATATCTCTGTGATCTCACAATATTGTCTTTCATAGTCGGTACTTAGCAATTATGTTATGCATATTAGGCAAGAAATCTGATTAAGCAGTGAATGCCGTTGTAGGGATTGGACCCTCGAGTTCTCGTTAGTCTCCGAGCATGAAACCACTTGGCCAAATTGAATAGGTTAAAAATAATTTACAAGTTTAATTTTAAGCAATAAGTGAAGCCATTGTCATCTGAAGTGTGCTCATAAATATAGATGAATAGGATTTATGTGTCTATTTGTTTGTCCTACGCTTGCGATATGTGGTTAAACCATAAATCTTGCAGTTCTCTTCCTACAATTGTTTAATGTTACTGTAAATAAATTTAATTCACACTATTGAGTTCATAAAAAGTTTTTTATTGTTCTAAACATGGTTTGAATCATCAAATCATAGAATATGATTTAGTAGAATAGTGCACAGTATATTCGCTTTAACATCTGAAAGCAACGCCTATCTTACAATATCTCATTACTTATAGCGAAATCTGGAAAACAGCACACTAGTAGAGAACAGTTAATTTTACCCACTGTTGAAGAGGTTTTAAAAACTGTTCTGCACAAATCTCCATTTGCCGTACTCAGAAGAATTCCTTTAAGTAACAACACTATACAAAAACGTATTGATGAAATGAGCAACCAACTCATTTTTCTATTGAATTGGACGAAACACTTTACCTGGCAATGAAACATTATTAATGGCATTATGTTCGATTTGTTATGGACGAAAAAAATAATTCGCGATAATTTTGGAGAAGGACACTAAAGGTGAATCAATATTATAATGTCCTGAGTGATTTTTTAAAGAAAAAGTCGATTCCATTCACAAACGTTATTTCAGTGGCAACAGATGGAGCTCCTACCATGATCGGGCGATGTCGTAGGTTTATAAGCCATCCTAAAAGGTAACTGCAATTTACTGTCATCCCGGTGGATAACATAGTGAATTGCAGAGAAACAGTGATATACATAGAAAAAAGACTGGGAACCTCTGCTTTATATAATTCAAAAGTGAGTTTCTTTTTTTTTCTTTTTTTTTATTGCTGTAGGACAGCAGACAGGCTGACGGCCCGCTTAGGATTTAGCAGTTACCGTCGCTTATAGGTGTATGCAACGCCAGTGGCATCGCGAACACGCTGCTGTCCCATAAGGGTACAGGAACTTGGGTCACTAATGCCGGAACACAACGCAAGGTTATTATGGCGGCATACTTAAGACCAAAGGTGGTCGCCATCCAGACGGGCTTGAGGCCCTACCACGTAGCTAGGGTGGGTTGTTTTGTCGCCTTTTACGACAAGCCGACCCCGGCCGCAGAGGTTAGTATTCTTTCTCCGCCCCTGCATGGATAAAAATTACTCAATAACAATAATATTTCTCAATATTGTTGTTTTTTTTCAAATACGCGCTTAAATTTAAGATTTAATAATGATTATTAGTGGTTAGTATTTTAGGCAGTATTATTGATAAAGGCTCTTAAGATTTTGTATTGTTTCGTTGTACTTAGTAATTATTATAAATTTAAATTGTTTATAAGTATTTTGAAATAATATTTTTTATATCAGATGAATAAAACAAAGCTCATTAAGTAAATTTTTAAATAGTAGTAGTAATTAATGATAAGACTCAAATTTTTTTAAAGACTGGAAGTAGTCTAAAAACATACAATATATTTTTAGAATATCAAAAAGTAATATCATATTTTTTTAACATTTATTCTTAAAGATATTAGTCCTTTCATTATCATCACCTCGTTAAGTTACTTTTGAATTCATTAAATGCTGCTATGTAAATATTTAAAATACGTAATATATTATAAGTTGTAAATAATAAAAACTAATTAAAATAAACTAAACTAATAAACTAACTAAAATAATTTAATGCATTTATTACATAGTCTGACCGCCTTTAGGTGTTTGAAATGTACAGGTTGTTGGCAAAGGTCAAGAAATCATCCTAAACTTGCTTGAAGTAATGCTTGGTATATATTAAATTTATATTTAATATATACTAAGCATACCAGTTACAGTTGTATTGTATTGTACAACTGTAACAATAATTATTTAAGAATTTATTATTATACAAAATATATCTAGATCATCGCGTATTTTTTCTACAGCCGCCATTTTTGAGCCTGGGGTTTGCTACTGTGTAAGAAATTGTCTCGAATAAACGTTACTTAATATTGAATCTTATTAAGAGACTGTCTGTTTGTAGCTGCAACAATCTATCATATTCACCGTCAACGGAGAACTTAAAGGTCATAACTGTAAATATTAATTTGTATGCAATTTGTTTTGATTGGCGAGTTACGTGTAACTGATTGTTGTAGCGCAAAAAAAGTTATGAAATAAATCGGGAAGGTTATAGCGTTATTCTTATGGTTATGATAGTTAGATTCCTATGATTGAAGTAACTAATTCTGTTATGTACACGAACGAACTGTGGGCATAGTTCCAGTTGGATATGATAATAGTTGTACGCTGACGTTGATAAGCCGCTGCGATGCCCCGGGGCTCGCTTGCTCCGGCGGCCCACTTCACACCATCAGAGAATAGCTTATACCTGGGGTAAAGAGGTTCGATGGAGCTCGAAGTGTCAACCTCCTCTGCACAAGAGGTGGATGCCCCAGCTAGATGTCTACTCCATTGTACGAGTAAAATTTACAAAGCGTCATCTCGTCCCAAAATAAGCAGCAATACTTGTGTCATGGCAGTTGGTACATACGAGTATTCGAATAAAACCCGTAAGAGAGTGATTTGTCCACGGAGGTCGGTACTGAAAAAAAAGAGTTTTTATTTTTAAAATGATGGTAGACCTTTGACCAATATCTGTGAGTTTAAATTGAAATAATTTGATTACTACACGCCATTTGGAATTTGGTCTGCACCGCCTTATTAATTTCTATTTGTGGTTGCGGATATTAGCGGAAGGAACCCTAAAACCAAATATCAGTAATTCGTTTATATTAATACCGTTTCCTTAAGTGGTATAATACTTCAATTGGCCGTGAAGCGTAACTAAAACGATGAAGCAAGCGCCTCTAGCTTCTAACAAACGTGGTTGGAGCGGTACGCCAGCTCGGCGACGTTATGCTAATATCAACTGGACATCCAAATTAAGTGCTAGCTACCCAAGGTAGGTACTAGGATCATATTTCATCTCTGTGTAGGGTTGGAGTGAGAATACAAAACCCTGCATTCGTAAAAGGCGACTAAACCACCTAAGCTAGCTACAATCCTGTCTGCATGCCAACTACCCGCACTTTTTAAATATGCCGCCATATTATGTTGCGGTTGGCATCGTGTTAGCGATGCCCCTGGCGTCGCAAACATCCATAGGCAACGGTAACTAATAAGTACTAAGTGGGCCGTCATCCTGTCTGCTGTCCTTCAATAATAAAAAAATAAATATTAGGGGAGTTTTGACTTTTTTAAAGCAGAGGCAACAAGTTCAGTACAACTTGCATAGTAAAAGAATTATATTTAACTGTTTGATAAGGTCTATTTAAGCAGATAAAAGCTTACTTATTTTGTAAACTGGACTAAATATGAAATGTAAAAGATTATAGTCCCAATACCTCTTAATTCTGTAGGAAAAACTGACTTTAAACTAACTTCGTTATGACAGGAATTCAATTAATGCCCGTTATGATGACCCAGGAATGTGATTAGGTACATTTATTTGTCTAGAGGGTTTATTTATCTTAGCTAGATAACCCTATAATCCCCAACCCTGGTAACCCTAAACTTAGACTAGTACTGAACAGATGTATCTGGGATTGGTGCTCGACAGCCGATGGGAATTTGGGCCCCACTTCCGGCGGCTGGCGCCCAAGCTGATGGGTGCAGCGGGCGCGCTTTCGACGTTGCTTCCCAACTTGGGGGGCCCGAGCGCCGCCTGTAGGCGGTTGTACGTGGGAATCGTGCGGTCCATGGCCCTGTACGGGGCCCCTGTTTGGGCGTTGGACATGACGGCCAGCACTCTCGCCATTCTGCGCAAGCCGCAGAGGATGATGGCCGTCAGAGTCGTCCGCGGGTATCGCACGATTTCCTACGAGGCGGCTTGCGTCCTGGCCGGATCCCCGCCCTGGGACCTAGAGGCGAAAGTACTCGCGTCATTATATCGATGGCGCTAGGAAGAGCGGGCACGGGGCTCGAGGCCGGCGCAGCGCCAGATCGCGCTGCGCCGAGAGGAGCTCCGTCAGGTCTTGGTGGCGGAATGGCGGCAAAGGCTTCTGCGCCCTACCGCCGGCCTCGCTACCGTCGAAGCGATCCGGCCAGTACTCGACGACTGGCTCGGGAGAAGGCACGGCTCCCTGTCGTTTAGGGTGACGCAGGTGCTGTCGGGGCATGGCTGCTTCGGCAAGTACCTGTGCCGCATAGACAGGGAGCCGGACGCTCGGTGCCATCACTGCGTCCACGGCGGGGAGGACACGGCGCAACACACACTCGCCGAGTGTGTAGCTTGGGAGGAGCAGCGCCGTGTCCTCACAAATGAAGTAGGAGGAGATCTGTCGCTGCCGGCCGTAGTGCGGAGGATGGTCGGTAGCGCAGAGTCGTGGGACGCAGTGGTGTCCTTCTGCGAGGACGTGATGTCGCAGAAGGAAACTGCGGAACGGGAGAGGGAGATCTCGACTCCCTTCCCCGGCCGCAGAAGGCGCACCGGGCGCAGGGGAAGGGCGGATAACGCCCTTTTCCGGCCCCCATGAATGGGTCCAGGGGCGAGGGACGTGGGGAAGTCCCCGCCCCCTATTCGATGGACCCGAGGCGGAGGCGCGTGCGGGTGTCGGCGCGCGCCTCTGAGGCGATGCACGGGGTAGTTAAACACCTCACTACCCCGTGCAGGAGACGAGGCCCGGACAGACTGGTCCAGCACTAGTGTGGGGCTGCGGAAGAATCTGGATTCCCGCGGCCCCGCGCGCACGTGTGAGGAGACACCGGGGTGGTGGTTTTAGCCGGTAGGAGTCCGGCATGCCCCTCCGCCTTTCCCCAGGCGGAGGTAGTCCATGAGGATTTCCCCACCCCGTAAAAAAAAAAAAGTACTGAACAGATGACTGACGTAAGCACTAGAACTGTGGCCCCAGAAGTGCCTATACAAGTTTTTTTTTTAATATCATTTAATTATCCCTATATATGCTCTTTGAAATTCTATAAAACTTGTGCTTCGATATCTGGGATCTCCTTCAGACATTCTCTTCTCGACACCGAAATAATGTGCCAAATTAAAATCATCATCTTAGGGTTAAATCCCGGTTGCAGCCCAAACTCTCGCTTCAGCACCAGGGGTCCGCTTTCCAACTTATTCTTCTCCACTTCTCTCGATCTTCGGCACCTCTGGTGGTCAGTCCATTGGTACGCATATCAACACCTACAACGTCAAGCCAGCACTTTTTGGGTCCTCCTGCCCTCCTGTCTCCTGCCGCCAGCCCTCCTGCCGGGTACCGGAGGTACCGGCATGGCCAGACATTTGTTCCCCACATAAGTAGCCAGTTGCCGTAAAATGTGGCCATACCAGCGAAGGCGACATTCCTGTAATTTATCTGCATTGTCACGGACATGAAGGCTGTCGCAAATGCGAGATTTCCTAACGCGGTCCTTCCGCGTTACTCTACACATCCACCGCAGCATATTTATCTCCGTGCCTCGCAGTGCCTATTTGTGTCGCTCCAGCAACGCCCACGCTTCACATCCGTTTAAAAGGACAGGCCTAATGATGGTCTTACAGACCTGTTCCATCAATTTAACCGGTATTTTAGGGTCACAGATGACACCAGTCACCACGCGTTATTTAGCCCACGCGGCAGCAATGCGTGCCTTAACGTCGGAGTCAATGCCAAATTAAAATCTTATTTATAATAAAAATGGTTTAAGAGCATAAACAACTATTTTTCATCCATTAAGAATGATTGTTAAGCTTTGTTAATAAACAAAGCTTAAAAGTACGTAATAATATACAGTTACTAGTTATAGAATAATTTACAGCACACAGTATATTTATAATTCTCGTCGCGGCTTTAGTTGTTTTTACTACAATAGGATTATGAGGGCCATTTAAAATAATGGAAATGTTCGTCTTAAAAATCTCAAGTCCAGTTCATTATAAAATTAGTTTCGATGTGTGTTAAAATATTGTACTATAACGTCAGACGGTAATGGGTAAACATTCGTTTTGAAGACTAATTAATTGATAATAAACATCCGAAAATAAAACAGCGAGGAACATAAACATTTAAGAATTGACTTCATGAAGTTATTTTCGTAATTTATAACCTAATTATTATTAAATTCAAGACTTATCTCGTTGGTACTCAGAGCTATTACTTGGAAGCCCAACATGCTATTGAGAATTGTCACAAAACAACGGTTCCATGCGTCTTTAATTGCATAGAATCTTACGTGACATTAACATAGATTTAAGACTGGTCTTTTCTGTGACTGTAAGATGTTTAATATTATAAATATTTCTTGATGCTCTTATCCTAAGCTATATGGGTTCGGCATAACATGTTTTTTCCTTCTACTCTCTCTACAGTCATCTCAACATTCACACCTCTTCACCATATCATCTTTTAATCCATCGTAATCACAATCCATCCACCTTTTCTGTGGTCTATCCATCCTTTTGTATCCATACACTCTCATGTCTAACACTTTTCTCTACGTATTATATGACCAAATCATTCTAATCTGTTACTTGTCAGCAACATTTTCGTAAATAAGCCCCAACGAATTTCATAGACGGAGCAAAAAAATAAACTCAAAACTTATCGAAATAACAATACTCACATCGAATAACTATCTCGACATCCAAAGTGCAGTGGGGACTTCGGGTGCAATCGCACAAGTCTGTAAGAAAAAGGACTCTTCGTTTTCAGGAATAGAATTTGAAAAGTGCATACGCACAATCATTTTCCTGGTGTTTGTGCTGCTGAAACTATTCAATTGCGACTTACTGACACTGATAAAAATTACTTTCGAATCAACGCAACGTGCGCACAGCGTATTTTTTAATTAACGAATCGCAAGAGGGCATATTCGTCGATGAATAGAATGTATTAGCTTAAATACCATTAAATGGTTATTAAAATTGTTCTAAATAAAAATTTATTGTGCTGATTAGAACATGTAACCAATGACTTGGTGTACACGACGCTGGTAATGTGTTATGGTTATTTTTTTTTACACTTCACTATTTTAGGGGCTCGTATATTGTTCCCGGCGCGGCTGTTAGGAAAAAATGGCATTGACGGCAGTTAAAAAAAATCTAAACTGAATATGCTGATGCTGAGCTTGGACCCCTTTTAGGACTGCATCAACTATATTACTATTACTTACTATTTTTTTTATGTAATTTAACATTTGTGTATATTAATAAAATATTCTTATTCTTAATATATTTTTAAAATGGGGTATTTAATTATATTTCAGGATATTGCTTTTGGCTTGGCACATCGACCGTCTAGAATAGGTAAACTCAAGATCGTTGAAATTGTGGGGCTGCGGAAGAATTTGGATGCCCGCGGCCCCGCGCGCACGTGTGAGGAGACACCGGGGTGGTGGTTTTAGCCGGTAAGAGTCCGGCACGCCCCTCCGCCTTTCCCCAGGCGGAGGTAGTCCACGAGGATTCCCCCCCCCCCCGTTAAAAAAATGATCGTTGAAATGGATAATTAGAATAACAAATAAATATATAGACATACTGTATAACAAATACTGTTTTTCAATATGGATTTAAGAAACAACTAAAATTTAACCCAAGTATGACAGTTGCTGGTTAACTGTGCAAAGTGATAAAGTTTCGTATTTCCGACACTCCTTCATATTGTTCATATTTTTACGTCGTTCATTTCTCCTGGGAAATAACGTTGAGTGTTGCCACTCCTTATTAACAGGTTAAATTTCTAATTAAGCCACACCCATGTTTTAATACTTTGTCGGGTTTTGTTCCCCTTTACGTCAAGTACTGTCAGACAGGTATCACCGAGAAGTGGAAACTTTTTGCTTTTATTATTGAAGGCAGCACGTTTGTTTATTCAATTTTAAGTTATATTATGGTTATGCGGGTTTGAGGAGAACGAATAAGATAAATATATACATATATAGATTGTTCAACAACAACATTACAAAATAACAGTACAACAATATTGACATGACAAGACGTTGATAAAACAATCGGTGATGCCTAAACAGACGAGGCGTAAGTATAGTAGTTTCGTTTCAAGGATTAGTACTAATAAACTCTTTCGCTAAACTTCTTTTTATTAGGAAATATGGTAAGAATTTTTTCAATAGAATTATCTCCGAAATTTAATGTTGCTGTGTTATCATTAATTTATGAGAAACAATATAGCCGTATAACAAACACATGTCATTCATCTTTAGAATCTTAAGTTCAAAGAATGGATTGCGTAAAACTTTAAATAAATCTTAGCCACGTTTACGTGAAAGCTGTTCAAAACTCGTTATTGGATAACTGTTTTGTTTGCTCGGTTGTCTGTTAGATCTATCAGTGCAATGTTAATAAATAAGACAGACGTTATTGCTTTGTAAACGACACGATTGCTGATAATGAAATGCCAAGAGCACTCCGCGCCATTTGAGATTAACGCAACTTTATGTTTCTGTTTGTTAATGGTGTTGATATTAGAATAAAGGTCTCGTAGATAAAAACAAAGTAAACTTATATACGGTTGAAATAAAGGAGGTTCAGTTAGAGAAGGATCAATCTGAGTCATGTACCTTTAACATCTTTACCCTGGCATATATTCGCTGGACGACTACCCCTAGGTGACGTAACAACCTATCCTAGTTGTGGCGCTTTGGGCCTCGGTGAGCGCTTATGACTCTCGGTGTTCCGTCTCCCTGGTCCCACAAGTGTGCGATGAAGTCTCTTGGGTTAGTAGCCAGGGTCCTTAATAGTTCTAGTACGATCTTGTCATATTACTTCTTTCTCATCATTGTTCGAATGACGTTACTGAATAATGTCAAAACGAAGTGCGTGTTTGTTAGTATATTACTCTTCTTATTCAAAGAGCCACAAAAATAGATGGATAGGTGCATCATTTGGAAATCCAACAAAGGGCAATTATTGTTTGATAGATAAACTAGGAGGATCCTTTAATTAGTGTGTTATTCAATACACCTTTAAGAACACTCAATTCGTCTCGATGATTGGTTGTTGAAAATTGCATATTTCTGCATAATTTTGTTATTTTGTTGTAATTCAGTCTAATTTTGAAGCAGGCGTTTGGATCTTTATGAGTATTATATATTAAATACGTAAACTTTCAAGAAATTTATGACGCTTATTATATCATCGTCAAATAATCATTTTCTGAGGCATGCCGGCAGGAGGGGGAAACCCAAGTGCTGGCTTGACGTTGTAAAAGGTGATATATGTGCCAATGGACTCACTACCAGGGATGCCGAAGACCAAGGGAAGTAGAGAAGGAAAAGTCGGAAAGCGGAAGTTTGGGTTGCAACCGGGACTTAACGCTAAGTTGATGATTAATCATTTATTTTCTATAAGCTCAATGGTTTGATTTTTTTGTACGCGGTACACACCTCATGCGCGTGATACAGGTTATGGCGTGTTATCGACGCAGTAATCTTCCTTGGGGTGTAATTACCATGAGAATGGAGAACTGACCGACCACGAAGCATACGCGTTTCCGAGTATGTTCATACTGTAGGCGACAGATCTTTGTGTCTTGTTAAATTTTGTTCCCAGACAATTTTATTTGTAGGTGTGTATTGGATTGTAAATATTACGTAGATTTGTTTGGACGTTAAGGACGCGACCAGTATTTATTACTTAGATTTAGAATGGCTATAGATTTATTGTTAATACAATTTAAAGTGACTTATAGTTAAAAACCCAAATTTGTAATGGAATGTGTTTCTAAATTGATCCATTCATTGGTCTCTTTTAGCAGTAGGTGAGAGCTGTTCGAAATCGATTGTAACAAGCATTGACACGAAAAGATTTTAATTGTAAAGGAGTCTGCCCACTAGACCGTTCCATACCATGACCGTGCTAGGAACGTGCCAGGCAAAAAAATATTCTTTGTATTAAAAAGTATGTGACTATGCCCACTAGACCGTTCTGTAACCGACCAGCACGTTTGCTTTTGTGTCTGATACGGTCCTAGCACGGTCATGGTATGGAACGGTGTAGTGGGCAGACTTCTTAATAGTTTTGATTTTGTAATTTTGTAAGTAATTAACTAGGTGACGTGTGTGCATCTTTATTATACCTTTAGTGCAATCCTTAAAAGTTGGAAAAAAAGTCATAGCTTTGTGTGTAGTTGCAGTGCAGTTAGAAAATATTTTTTCAATGAAACTTTATTATAGTAGCAAATATGAAATTGGAGGCATTAATAAGATTTTTTACTTATTTGTCTAACAATATGGTCCATTTCAAACATTATGAAAATCAGTCATAAAATTGTTAAAACTTCTTTTACTATTAATATCCGTGCAGGGTCGGAGAAAGAATACTGACCTCTGCAGCTGGGGTCGGCCTTTTGTAAAAGGTAACAAAACAACCCACCCTAGCTACGTAGTCGGGCCCTAAACCCGTCAGGATGGCGACCACCTTTGGCCTTAAGTATACCGCCATAATACTTGTGTTGTGTCATTAGTAACCCAAGTCATTGTAGGCTTATGGGACAACAGCTTGTTCGCGATGCCACTGGCGTTGTAAACAGGTGTTATAAGTATAAGCGACGGTAACTGCTAAATTCTGAGCCGGCCGTCAGCCTGTCTGCTGTCCTGCAGCAATAAAAAATTGGAAAACTTTAGGACTATAGATATTGATAGTCTACTTACGACAATCAATGAAAGACTTGACGTTAACATTATTCCAGTTTCCAGGTAACGTTCCGTGAATCTCCGCGAAACAATCGCAGTACGTTGCGTACACGCAACTTTAATTTGCAAATAAGATGGTAATTATTAAAAACAGTTATGGGAAACGGAAAACCTAGCATTATTAAATTAATGATTATTATCTGACTTAAAAATAAATCATAAATCAAAGTGTCATATTTCAAATTTCAACAAAAGTACCAAATTTGATGGTTAAAATAATCAAAATATTAACAACACGCGTTTGAAATCCGTAAATGTAATATAACTTACATATATCAACCTTTCTCTTCCTTCTCGTGAGCTAATGATTCTATTTTCTATTAATTTCTTCTCTGATCTTCTTATCCTTTTTTGGAACTGTTGTTTACCTACTTGGAAGCTTTTCCTGATGCATCTAAAAGTTTGGGATGCCCTTACCAACATGAAGTTTTAGTGATATCGAGAGTAGTCTATCTTAAAGACGCAACAACAATATCGGACGATTTGGGCTTAGCAACCTCGCCAAGAGGTATCGTGCAACCCATGGCATCGTGCGTGTAGTCACCTCCTATGAGATACAACTTCAGCTCGACGGGTACATGGTGGAGAAACAAATATGATACTGGTCTAGTATTTTGTCATGAATATAAAAAAGGTTTTACTTCGTATTACCTCATCTGGGAGTCCCTTCCTCATTATAAATGTATACAAAATATATTTTTAAAGAATGTAAGAGATACTGGAGCATACTTACATACTATGTAAGAGATACTGGAGCAGCGGTGTAGCGTGGGTGACGACCGCCCGGGGCGGAAAACAATTTTACCGCCCTTTTATTTAGGTATTTCAATTTGATGCATACTATATCTATACTAATAATATAAAGAGGTTAAGTTTGTGTGTTTGTGATGTTGTAGGGGGTAACATTTCAAGCACAAAATAAACTATGGGGAATCCCCTCAAGTCAGAATAGACGGTATTGCCAGCAGTCGCTACATAAAATATCATTCAAACAAGGGGACTCCCTCGAATTCGTCACAGAATAAGTAATGAAAAATTCCGTGCTCTTTTCAATCGGTCCGAATTTGTGGTTGCGATAAAAATATGAAATGGTTTAAATATTTATATTATTTATTGTGAAATTTTTCCGCCCCCTAAAAGTGCCGCCCGGGGCGGGTCGCCCTTGCCGCGCCCACTACGCTACGCCACTGCCCTGGAGACTTCAGGAAATGTGCTCGTAAACTCGTAATGCAATGTGTAATGTACACATTAAAATACATCGTGTTATGTACGTTGAATAATACTATCTATTCGATCATAATCTCGTTCGCTGTCACTTGACAATCAGTCGCCCATTCAAATACAGATTTGTTAACATTACAAAATGCATATCCAATTCTAAGCTTACTGCTTGACCCAAATCTGTCTCATGCTCAATGCAAAGGTATTTTGTTTGGTAAACCTTTTAGGAGTGTTGTAAAGTAGTCAAGTCGATGTAGCTTAGCTTATAAGTAGCCTCGATCGTAATCAAAATCAGCTGTTTATAATAGCCCATAGGGTTCCACTGCAGGGAAAGGGGTTTACACATACCGATGATATCTTCCTTCATGTAATTACATGGGATTTATATTCCAATAATTAAAATTCAGTTAGTTTTAAAAAAGTAATTGTGTTTCTTTTATATATCCTAGTGAAATTTTACACTAACAATATACGGGAGCTCCGAACTAAAAATAGAGCGTGGATGGCGTAACTTTAAGATTACTTTGGAAACATACAGGTGCTTTAAGTGATTTAGATACGTCTGAATAAATGGAAAGTGTTATTAAATTTACTTTTATGGGTCGCTGAAAAAATAAATCGTAATGCCATTTTCCCTTTGAGTTCGCATATATATTTAACGCCTTTCCCAACTTAGGTATCTTTCAATTACAGTACGATATGAGGTTTTAAAAAAAAGCGTTATAAAGTTTCTTTGAAGGCAACCCGTTGTCAATGTCTCTGATGTTGCAAACGTCGATAGGTGACGGTGACATTGCTATCAGGTGGGCGCCGTTTGTTTGTTTGTTTGTTAAACTTCAGTAATAAAAGTTACTAGGTGACCTTAGTTCTTGCAAGTCAGGACTACAAAATATTTATGACGACGACACGGATGGCTCAGTGGCTACGTTAGTAGTCTGATACTGTCATGTCTTCCGGTTCAATAACCACGGAGGACTAAATAAATTTTTATGGTGCAAAGTTTTTTTTTTATTGCTGTAGGACAGCAGACAGGCTGACAGCCCACTTAGAATTTACCAGTTACCGTCGCCTATGGGTGTTTACAATGCCAGTGGCATCGCGAACACGCTGTCCCATAAGTGTACAGGAACTTGGGTCAATAATGCCAGAACACAATACAAAGTTATTATGGCAGCATACTTAAGACCAAAGGTCGTCGCCAACCAGACGGGCTTGGAGCCCTACCACGTAGTGAAGTACTACTGACCTGACCTGTCAGTTATATTTACCAAATATAGGGAACTCTTAATTGTTCTAAAAATGAGCATGTTCTGGAATGAGCTTCCGGCTGAGGTTTTCTCAGCGCGGTACGATATGAGGCGTGTAGTTGCAAAACTCGCTATAGCAATATTTTTTTTAAACTCTTAAATTGAACTAAACCCATGCTGATTTAGTGGCATTTGTTTCGAAACTCAAAATAAATGGTTAAATATAATATTGGAATATATAGAATATAGGGACATTTGTGTAATAAAAAGTTGATTGCTATGTCGATAGTTTAGAGTCTTTTAAAGTGATATATCGTCATTTTTCCCAAAACCGTTTTAGCGGTTTTGCAACTACACACCTCATATGGGGTTCTTCAAAAAAGGCAAAATTTCTTCGAGGCCGGCAGCGCGTTGGTAATGCCTCTGCTGTTGCAGACGTCCATAGGCGACGGTGACTACCTGTCAGGGTGGGCCGTTTGCCTGTTTGCTGAACTCTCGCAATAAAAAAAAATAGCAGACAGGCCAATGACCCACTTAATAGAAAGTCGTCATTCGTCTATAGATGTTTGAGGCACTGCTAACACGCTTCCGTCCGCTTAGAGGAACTGGAAGCTGCATCTCTGATAAATATAACACAGGGTTATTGGCCATTTAAAGACTAGGGCTGGTTACCATGCAAGTGGACTTGGAGCCTTATCACCTAGCAAAACTGATCTCTCTTTAGAAATTCAACAACTTCCATATAAACTTGAAGTGACATAACATTTCTAAAAGTAAAGTTTGCTTAACTGCTGTTTGTACCAACGTGGCCCTTACGGCGCGGAATGAAATGCCTTTACTTACTTCGCTTGTTTGAGTTTGCTTGGGATGTTTGCCTGCCGAACTAGAGTACACTATGTTCTCAATTAGTAATGTCTTTGAAACCTGTTGGTTTTGGCTAATGAGATCTCTATTTACTTTCATCATATCTCTGCAAACTTTGATGGACAAAGTTCAGCGATCTTTAGAACTAAACAATATATAAAAACTTAATGTAATACTAGTCGACCGGCAAACGCTGTTCTATTATAAATTAAAAAAAAATACATTTTGGATAGGATAATTAAAATTCGTTCTAAGTGAGCGTCTACATCGCAAAATGAGTAACTATGCTAAATTTAAAGTCAATTAGGTGTATAGTTTTAGAGATTTTTATAATAGTAATAATATATAATAATTATATATTGAATAATAATAAATAAATACATACGAGTATTATACATAAATAGTGGAGTATCGGGGCAGAATGAAACCAATTTTGATATTTTATTAAATGTGTTATATATATACAGATAAATAAGTAAAGACATGTCCTGCAATTATATTTAATAAGCAGTATTAATAATTTTCATATTTATTACTTCAGAATAATATGTTACTAAGAATTGAATTTCTGGCAATTTGCAATTCCGCATTCCTCTTACAAATGGAAAACTCGTCTGACTAGTTACAGTAAATCTAAACAATACGACCACCGATGATAATTCCATGATTTATTACCATATGATACCCATTACGGTGGCCATTTGGGTAGGCTGTGTCCATAAATAAACGATAATGTTTGCGTTCAAATTAGAACGGTTCCGTGTATTTCCGTATACCGTACTAATTGAGGGAAAATGATTCTGAAAACTAGGGGAATACTATAATAATATACAACATAACAATGCAAAAGATTTTATTGTGATATGTTCGAGGAGGATTTTTTTTTCGCTGACGAACAAGAAGGCGAGTGGGAGGATAGGACAGACGGCTCACTTAATAGTATGCGTTACCGTAGCTTAAAATATGGATGTTTGTGACTAGGGGCACCCCAAACACGATGCTATCCGCGCAGGTCGGTCAATAATGCTGGTCACTCATAAATCAATGGTTGCCATCCGTTTGTCCGGGGCTTGGGGTCCTAACATCAAGCTAGAGTTGTTTTATCGCTATTTACGAAAGGCCGACACCGACCGTAAGGGTTTTCTTTCTCCGGCCCTGCATGGATAATTTTTATTAATCTAACAACATTAAAACTAGTTACTATTGAATTCTAGATCCTACTATTTTTCACTATGGGCTGATTTATAGTTAGAATTATATGTCCATATAATTTTTTTACGTACACACGGAATATGTACCACCCTACCATATTAGAATAAAATTCATATGTTATTTTGTATTATTTTTAATGCTGTAGGACAACAGACAGGCTGACGGCTCGCTTACAATTTAGCAGTTACCGTCGCCTATGGGTGTTTGCAACGCCAGTGGCATCGCGAAGACGCTGCTGTCCCATAAGGGTACAGGAACTTGGATCACTAATGCCGGAACACAACACAAGGTCATTATGGCGGCATACTTAAGACCAAAGGTGATCGCCATCCAGACGGGCTTGAGGCTACCACGTAGCTAGGGTGAGTTGTTTTATCGCCTTTTACGACAGCCCGACCCTGGCCGCAGAGGTTAGTATTCTTTTTCCGCCCCTGCACGGATAAAAAGTACTGTTTATTATTAAAAGTAACTAATAAATTAAGAGGAAGGAAACCGGTATGGTATCGATATGCAATAAGTACGGATGTCATAAACAGATGAGGGATGATGAACCAGAAAGTATGATTCAAGGCCTGAGGTAGATTCAAGAATGGGAACGTGTTGCATAGAGGTTTTGAATTTGCAAACTGACGTGCAGCGGTGGAGTAATATTTAACCCTGCAGCCCTGTGGTAAAAGGCGGCTAAACAACTACGTGGTGCCCCAAGCCAGTCTGGATGGCAACCACCCTTGGTCTATGAGTGTACCGCCATAATAACCTTGTGTTGTATTTTAGCAGTGACCCAAGTTCCTGTACCTCCTATGTGTCAGTACCGTGTTCGCGGTGCTCCTAGCAACGCAAACATCCATAGGCGACGGTAACTGCTTACTGTTAAGTATACTGTCAGCCTGTCTGCTCTTCTTCAGAAATAAAAATTCTGACAGGTGAAATATGCTACGGTAAAATGATATGGACGAAAGTTTAAACATAGAATGCCTAGATGAGTCTACATTGCACCTAGATAAGTACAGCCTACATTCAGTACTACGTCTATATACTTAGATGTCTAGAATACAAATATCTTTGATTGTTTGATATCATCACACTTCACCACGTTCGAATCGCAGTAAATCAATGTTACGAAAGGTTTACAGATTGGTATCACAAAAGGTTATGTTTTCGTATGAACTGCCAGATAGATTTACGTTGTTGCACAAACATGTGGGCGGTGTGCCTTCGTGGAGAAACACAAAATATCTATAGAACAGAAGTCAAACCTCTGTAACGGCCTCAGGATGCCTGCGAGGGTCGCGGGTTATATTTCCGTCCCAAGTCTAGTTGTTTATGTATAATATGTACTTTCGTAATAAGTTTAAATTGTTATCTATCCGCCTTCGCCGGAATGCTCACTTGCTCTCTCTTCTACATAATATCCTTTACAACCCATCAACTCCTCATTATTATAAAGAAAATTTTAGTTTCCACCATTTTTTTTATTCCCTAATACCTATGCATTCATCTTTTACGAGTAATTCATGTTAGCTGCCCTTTGGAACTTACTGCCTTTGACCATCAGCCAAATCAAATCAGTTTCTTCCTTCAAAACAACTGTAGTATATAATTTTCCGTCTATGAAATAGCAAAGTTGTATAATTATGTTGTTACCAAACTATTGTATATAGTTACATACATGTATATTGCTTTTTATGTACCATATATTATATACCTACATAATGTTAAGAATATAATTTAATATGCAGATGTTTTTTTTAAGTGAAAACTTCTTTAGAGGCGTTATGCACTTTTTTGTGATGGGTAAAAAATAAACTCGCGTCAGGTCACGTGTCCTGATCGTAAGAATTCGTAAGACGTAAGAAGGACTTTTGCTCCAGTAATACCAACCTTATCAATAATGACTTAAGGTTTATTTTATAATGTAACTTTTAAATGTTTATATATTACAATGAAAATACAGTTGAGTTTTTTTGAAGTGAAAACTTCTTTAGGCGTGTTGAGCACTTTTTGGGTGAACAGTTTTTGGTTTGTAAAGAAGTGTTAATGACCAATTTAAACTTTAATCCTTGATCATAAACACGTCTTTATAAACCGAAAATAATAATCTAATAGCTCTACGATACAATTCACAAGTTATTTAGTTTTCACTTCTATCAGTAGTCTCCAAAGACTGCCCCGCATGTTCTTTTTTCTCAGATGCTGTATTAGTTTAGTTGGTGAACAATAAAGAGTTTCATTCATTCAATATGTCTTTATTTCCAAAATTATTTAGTAGTTTACTCGTATACAAAGTTGTCTTGTACCAATAACACAAGCACTCTGCTACTTTTTATTTCTGGGATTAGATGGCACTGTGTGAATTGACACAGTAGGTACATACATTCATTATTGTAGAAGAGAAAATTGAGAAGAGTGTATTGCCATGCATTTAGTTTGCGAAACACATTGTAAAGCCTTTAAAATACCACATATTAACACATAACTGGCACTCTAGGGACGCAAGCGGGACTGGTCACCTTGAGTCTACGGCATTTACGCTAAAGAACTTTTTTACATGACGAAAGAACAGCATTTCTCAGGGCGTCCCATGGGTCGCTCAGCTCGTATTAGTGCTTTGAAGGATATTTGTAATGTACAACCTCTGCTCGGCCGGTAGTAACTAGTCATTAAAATATGGAGATGTCAAACTCTGTTCTTGAAGGTATGAAACCACTGTGTTGTCGAGAAAGAATACTAACCTCTGCGGCCGGGGTCGGCCTGTCGTAAAAGGTGACAAAACAACCCACCCTAGCTACGTGATAGGGCTTCAAGCCCATCTGGATGGCCATCATCTTTGGTCTTAAGTATGCCGCCATAATAACCTTGTGTTGTGTTCCGGCTTTAGAGACCCAAGTTCTTGTACCCTTATGAGACAGCAGCGTGTTCCTGATGCCACTGCCATTGCAAACACCCATAGGCGAAAGTAACTGCTAAATTCTAAGCGGGCCGTCAGCCTGTCTGCTGTCCTACATCATTAAAAAATCTCGTTTTATAAAATATGTGTCATTAATTAAATATTTTATTTTTCATCTTTTAATAGTGGACACTTTAATTTCATACACATTAAAACTACAAATTAGGCCCAAGGACTTTCATTGACGACCTCGGTGGTGTAACGGATAACGTACTTCGGTACGCTTGCGGAGGTCACGGGTTCGATTCCCGTCTTGCGTCTGGGTGTTTATGTATAATATGTATTTATCTACAAAAAAAAAGTATTTAAGTAGTATATCAGTTGTCTAGGGCTCATAATACAAGTGCTACTTACTTTGGGACTAGATGACGCTGTGTGAATTGTCACAAAATATTATTATTATTATTTTTATCTGGACGCGACTCTGAGCAGTTGCAGAAATGGGTTTTGATAAACGCTAATTAATTACTAGCTATTTTCCACATTATACTTTGTGTGAGCAATATTTAACAGCCCTAAACAACAGTTACATAACAACTTCTGTGTTCTCCAGGTGTTTGTGGCTTCGTGTTTATGTTGCGTAGGTTAGCCTGTAGGTGGAATATGAATTTAGTGTTAATTGTTTGTCAGATCAAGGGATCAAGTTCGTTGAAGAATGGCGTCAGAATATTATTATTACGTATTAGATTAACATTAATTTTGAATTTTGTATACGGTTATACGACAAATCATAGGTTTTTTTTATTGCGTCGGACAGCAGACAGGCTGACAGCCCGCTTAGAATTTAGCAGTTACCGTCGCCTATAGGTGTTTGCAACGCCAGTGGCATCGCGAACACGCTGCTGTCCCATAAGGGTACAGGAACTTGGGTCACTAATGCCGGAACACAACACAAGGTTATTATGGCGGCATACTTAAGACCAAAGGTGATCGCCATCCAGACGGGCTTGAGGCCCTACCACGTAGCTAGGGTGGGTTGTTTTGTCGCCTTTTACGACAGGCTGATCCCGACCACAGAGGTTAGTATTCTTTCTCCTCCCGCTATTGTGTTATATATAGATCGATTGTACGCTTTGAGTCGGTGCCCTTGTATCGGAAACATAAGAAACAATGTAACACTTCATTCTAGTCTATCAACATCATAATTTAGATACATGTTTAAAATAAAAGTATTTTGTACCTTCACTCGCTTTTTACTCTAACTTCCTTCCTAATATTTTTTTCATTTTTTTATATTTCTTGTCACTCGTGTCTCCTAGGATGTCTACCTACCTTCAGATAGTTTCTTTTATTATATATATATATATATATATATATATATATATATATATATATATATATATATATATATATATATATATATATATATATATATATATATATATATATATATATATATATATATATATATATATATATATATATATATATATATATATATATAATTTGCATGCAACCTTACGTCCTTCCCCTTTGTGGTCCAGCATTTCGATTCATACAATATGAAAGGACTAGGTTATTACACTTGTAGTTTATTGCCCGATATTACTCAACCGAACTAGGGACTGGTATAACGGCGGTCGTTAACAACAGCCCACAACGCCTCACTGTCGGGCTCGGACCCCCTTTCGGGGGAACGGTTAGCGTGACCGCCACCTTTGTCCAAGGCGGTTTCGTGGGTTACACGTACCGATAACCTCGGTGTGCAGGTTTCTCACGATGTTCATTCACGTACGCTTATTAGACGGAAAGAAGACTATATATATAGCGTAACCATCTAGCTAGAGTTACTTTGTCGCCTTTTACGACAGGCCGACCCTGGCCACAGGTTAACATTCTTAGTCCGCCCCTGCACAGAGAAATATATAAACGCTTTATGTAAAATTTGTTAACATGAGCCCCACCAAAACCTTTAAGTATGACCTGTGACCACTTTTAACATCGTTGGAAACGACCGCACCTAATAAGTTAAGCAATTTAAAGGTTCGAGAGTCCATTACATTTTAAGATTTTGCGTCCTTGTTTGGTGGTATGTTATTTTATTAAATTGCCTTTCGCGTCCGGCATTATCGCACTATCCACCTTTCTTAGGTTTTACGAGTAATAAGCATTACTTAGTCCAGGCTGTTATTGGCATAGATAAGTGAGGGCCGTACAAGGCAATGAAAACTATTTATCGGAGGTAATGTATGGATATCTTATAAGCGTTTTATATCCAGTTCATAAGCTTATATTACAGAATCTGTCTGCAATTCTATTACATCACTGTGTACTGTTTACATCACTGTACTTTCTTGATGCTTCGTCTTCAGCAATGTGGCTCAAGAAGATAGATGCGGTTAAATTTATTTATAGCACTTTTTTTTTTAAATTCTCCCACAAAGGTTCAAATGATAACCGGGGTTTTTGGTGGGTATGGCAGTACGACCAGCGCTGAGTGGTCGCACAATGGAAGTGCGGAGAATCCCATATACCCGCGTTCAACTTACCCTGAAGTTCCAATGCGGCACTGATAGCTTCCCCGGGCAAAAAACGACTATTAACTTCCAAACTTCGAGAAAAGAATAATAAATAATCAGTCGCCATTTATAATTGTAGTACATCTTTATAAAGTTTTATGGGTATAGTAAATGGATTGTAATTTGTTATTGATTACTTATCTTTGGTCTCCAAAATCTTTGACCCTTTACCTTAAAATTTCAAGTGGGTACTTTGAAAGTATTTTCTAATAGTATTCAGAAAGTGAACGAATTTAGAAGAAGTCCAATAAAAAAGGTGTGAATGTTGAGATGAAGGATAAAGCCGGAGAGTGGATGGATGTATGATACGTCGACCCCATATGAAGGGCTGGAAAACGATGACTTTGTTACTAAGAAAATAAATTTAAAGCGCTAATGTGTTGGGCTACTAGGTGTATGCGCTAAAGCCCGAGAAAATTACAAATTGACAGAAGTTTTATAATTTAATCATGAGTGTAGTAAATTAATTAAGAGGTCTACCTAATGACCTGACAACGAGATACACACCCTGGGGAGCGAAGCTGTACTTGACAACGGAACAAATGTATCGTGAATTTTATAAACGGTTTGATGTGATACTCGATATATAAGGCCATTTAGATAGCAATGTAATCGTGCTAAAGTCGTTGACCTTTGCGACAATTGCTCATTGGGTACTGAAATCAGTCCAGCACGATACTATCGTTGACACGACTCGACACTGATCAGTAAAAATGGCC
Source organism: Malacosoma neustria (assembly GCA_963693495.1). Taxonomy (NCBI): domain Eukaryota; kingdom Metazoa; phylum Arthropoda; class Insecta; order Lepidoptera; family Lasiocampidae; genus Malacosoma; species Malacosoma neustria. The sequence continues at coordinate 16,894,521 of OY856381.1, forward strand.
CATACTATTAGTTTTCTATCGAGAATTCTGTTTTATCATTAAGAATCTTCGAGAATTGAAAACCCACTCAGTGGCCACTTGGCCTTGTACGGTCGTGTTGACGATGCGATATCCATGAAGTACCAAATATTTATATCATCTTACGGTTTGTTTTTGTTGTATGTTTATGAAAAAATCCATTTATGTTTCTCAAATTACATAATACTCTGGGGTTTTTAACTATAATTACTAGCACTGAACTATGTAAACTGTCGAACTTATTGTCTCAAAGTAGCAATCGCTAGTGTTATATGTATTAAACAACTGATATTACAATATGGGTATATTTTTCTTTTGGATATAAATGGATTTTACATGCATGCATGCATAAATAACTAATCTCGGAACGTGGAAAAATCGTTATGTCACTTTAAAAGATTGACCAAAAAACAATATGTCCATTAATAAAAAGTACTTCGTGAGAATAACTTGGAAATATTGTGAGTTATTGTACAATGGTAGCAGTTAGTGGACTTCACACGATCCAAACTTGAGGTTAACAAGGGCCGCCCATTGAGAACCGTTTCGTCTGGTGTTTTGAAACAATCCGCCGTGAGCTTTATATGTTCGGGCAATTTATAAAATTTAAATAACATTTACAAGAAAATATAGAATACTTGTATACTTGGCCATGAAAGGAACATGTTCCACGAAATTATTATTTATATTTTCCCACAGCTCAATGACTTAATAATTTAGAAAACTTGTTAAGGGAAAATTATAGTAATAGCCTACGAAGGAAATAGGGTCGTTTTCAATTTCAAAGCAGAAAACCTTCTCGTTACGAACAACTACGCTGCAAATAGTTGTTGGTACACATTGTTAACGTTATTATTAAGATGCAGAAGTAGGTGAAGCTGTCAATTTGACATTGACTATAGACCGCTAGACTCATGTCACCAACAACACTGAATTTAGGTATTTCATAGCTTCACCAGCGAAGATGTTATAGTGGCCGCTTCAAGTTTTAATGGCCTATCTCTTATGATACCTCTTGCAGAAGTCAAGTCGAATCGTTCTCACAGGAGTGAAAACGTTGTACGGAGTCGGTAAGTATCAATCGTCCAGTATAGCTTTACGTTATTGATACAAACAGCTTTTCTAAATTACGAAATGATAACTGCAAGTAAAAAAATAATGAAATCAAAAAATAGATTAATTTATCTGATGAGAAAAATCTTTACAGAACATTGCAACTTGCGTATTTGACCAATTTACAAGAAAGTTTGATAAGAAGTATATATAGTAACCTCATATACAAGAAGATATATCCCACATATTAAGACTATTCTTTAATACATTGCACACAAGAAGTTGTTGAGCAACAATTTTGTAACCATCTCTTTATACTGAAAAAGGTGTAAGCGCTAAACAGAGAAGCCTTTGAAAGAAATTTGGCGTGAAGTGCTAACACGAAAACGCGAATTCTCACATGGACGTGCAACTGTGATTTACGAGGCAACACCTTTTGTAGACATTGCTTGTGATAATGAAGTATTGAAATTATTTGCTAACGAACTTAAATGTCTACTTTTTGTGTTGTTGCTGTAATGTACTGCTGTGTAATGATGCTTTCTTTTCTTGCGTTGACAGATAGAAGCGCTGAATCTCGATTAGGGTTTTATTGGGAGCTTCTGCCACAGGCCCTTAAAAGAGGCTGTACAATGCTAGTCGCGCAGAGCACACCGCAGAACATGTGAGTCTCCCACTCACGAGTTTAAAGATAAGAAAAAGAGAAAAAAGAATCAAAGAAATTCACACTTTTCACCCCTTCCCGGTTCAGATCTGCAACTCTTGAACACCTTACAAAGTTTTGGCACGATTAATATAATAAATAATAACAAGAAAAGAGTGCGGTAATCAGGGAACAGGGAAAAGAGAACGTCGACACGTCTCGCGTGCTACAGAGATATATGCAACACTACCACTTTTCTCACTTTTTTTTGTGTTGGTGTAAGGCTGTCATCGTCTCAGATGACTAACGACAGCGACGGCGGACGGAAAAGGCATTCCGACCCAATGGGAGCGGGGTCGATCACCCGTGGCAGCGTGCTCGGGGCGCGTCTTCTGTGAGGCGCACTCCTGGCTCGAACGCTGCATGGGGGTCAACGAAGAGCAGCCACGAATGGCAAGAATACTTTATTTGGGGACTATCGGCTCCACCGGTGAAGCCGATCCTATACTAATCTACTACCGTTTCGGAGTGCTTGTAGCTGGGGGAGAAGAAACGGCGAAAGAAACTCCCCCGCAACACATCTATTCTACGTGTATTTGTGTAGTGTGTGGGTTGTGTACGTCTACAGGTTATGGGGGGGCGGAAGGTGTCCCTAAACCTATTGCGTCGGGCTGGTCCATGCCGGACTAGGGGGGATTGCGTCCGCGAAAACATTCGCTTCAGCGTTCTTGTGCCATCACAAGAACGCTGACACGGACGGACCGACCCCATGGTCGGGTCCGTCGGTGAGCACGTTTCGCGGGCGACGACGCGCGTGACTAGCTCGGTGGTTGGGCGTGTAATTGATCGTCTCCACCACCAGTGGGTTGGGGTGGTGGCGAGCGAGGCTGAAGAAGGATCTTGAGAGGCCATGTACTCCTTCACGGGAACTTTTCTCACTCTCATTATCACAATCTTCTTATACGAGAATGAGGGTAGTTAACAAAATCAGGAAGCGAGATCTCCTCTACCCTCTATATAAATATCGAACAGAGACACTGAACGATGTCTTTTTTGTATAGCAAAATGAGTAACCCATTTTTATTTCTTGACAAAACGGTCCAGTGGCTATATTGATCTTGTTGTACTCGTATGGCACAGAAGACATACTACATTGATCAAAAAGTTCCCGGACTGACATATAGATGGCGCCACATATGCAAAATCTATTAAAGCATTCATAGCGCCAACCTTTATTGTCCGTGTCAAAATTTCATGACAATTATTGTACCACGTGTTCTCAAGTTATTTTTGTCTGTGTCGAGTAATTTTGGTGTATTTGTCAAAAGATGGATAAGAAAGAATTTCTCATGTTGATGTTCACGTGATGAAAAAGATTAGCATCAACGAGGCATTCATTGCCGAAACTGAGGCCTATTTTGCGAGCAAATTATAAAGCGTTCTATAAACTTCTATAAACATGGTATCGAGAAGTTGGAGAAGCGTTGGGCCGATTGTTGAATTGAGATTGAAATTATGACGATGAATGAAAACGAATTTTGCGGAAATTTTGTGTTTTTCTTACATAGTCCGGAAACTTATTGATCAATATATATTTAAAAAAATATTTTGATCTAGGTATTTATACGTATTTATAAATTGTATGTTTATAAATGCCATGCTATAAATAGAGATAGAGCACTGCACTGTTTACGACTTCCTAGAAAAGCCTTAATCTTATTTATAATCGATACCATGGGTCAATAATTTTCAACACGATACCGCCAGTAATTAGGCCAGCTCATACCTTAGGTAACCAGAAAAATTATCGTTCCAACTCAACACCTGTACCAGCACCGATGTACGTAATTAAGGAAGCGGCGTAATTGCGAGTGCATGGATCGAATCGCAATCTTGCTAATTTATAACAATTACACAAACGCAACACCACACTAATCCGTCCCATTAGTTAATACCGCCACGATTAGTTTTGCTGTATCTCTCCAATCACTTCCATTATTTAATTAGGATATTTAAAATTTACGTCCGTGTTTCGTTTACCTATGCTTTTTACATATTTTTAAAAGGAATAACGGTTTCTGCGACACTACGGGTTTACACATTAAAAAAATCTGTCTCTCTACAGACTAGTGCCTGGATCAACGAAAGAGTAGCTTGGCCAATACCGTAGTCTAGGCTAGCATTGGTGTGCTACTTGTGTCGAGGCGGATTACTTCCATATTGGCCCGTAAAGGTTTCCCAGCCGGCGTTATTTGTGCCCTAGCGCTAAAACGTCCCGGCACTCTCAGTGTCCCGACATTCCCCACATTCCGGTGCACCTCGTGCCCCGATTCTCCATGACTGGAGGTGCTCTTGCATTAATGACGCCTGGAAACGAGATGCACCTTTTATTTTTCTCTAGCAGGTGCTAGCGTGTTTTGCAGGTGATAACCGCATATATTTACAATCGTTATGAGCTTATTTCATAATAGTATCGGTTATTATTATAACCAAATAAGTAATTACTCGTATAAGCATTGTGAGAATTCTTAGTTGATTTATTTTGCTTTGAGCTGTTTTTCAAGGTCATAATTCCATCAAATAGTTTCACGTATACCGTTTAATTTCGCGCGTGTATCAAATAGATAAATGATCCACTAAATCATCGATAACAACGGTAATTATTAATTTTCAAAACGATACCAAGATGGCGCCACGATTTGTTGTGTTCTAAAATTAAACCGCCATACTTTTTCTGGTAATCATTGATATTGAGCAGTGATTAATCGACTAGAATGTAGGATGAAAGGTTTAATATAATGGAATGATTTACGAATTTACTTAATCACGATATCTCCAGATAGTTGTGGGCTTTTGAAATGGGTGGTTTTGAAATTTAAAATGATATAGTCTTGATAAAACGTTCTTTGGATTACGAAAAACAACATTAATGTTGTTACACTAGCTGACTTATAGTTACCTAGGTCAGCACTATTACTGATTATCGTTACCATCTAGGGTTTGCTCGAATTCTTAATATATTCATGTAAATGTAGTGTCACATTTGGAGACCAACCAAGTCATAGGCTCGACCCGCAATGGCGTGACATAAGATAGTTTTTCTAGTACATAGTAGCTACGTACTGACAGTGAAGGAATGAAGGAAAGCAACGTGAAGAAATCTGCAAATTTGCCGGTATTTGTAAGACGCCAATCCGCTATGAACAAGCGTAGCGGGTTTATTGCTTATTCCTTCTGAAAGAGGCCCAAGCCTAATTGAGGGACATTATGGGATTGTATAATATCATTGTTATTATCTTACGATGATCACCAACTAAAATTCAGAGTTAAGCGCTCGTCGGTTGCCTGTTATTCTTCGGCTTTAAGAACATCATTAGAATAACACCTGTGTGATGCATAACTTATAATTATCATAAATGCTACGTGTAAAGGACTGCTATGAACCATTGAACCGATTTTGATAGTTTTGAACGCGTATTCTAGAGTAGGTTTTGGTTGCTAAGTGCAATGAGTTTCAAATCACCATCTAATCAGGTAATTCTGTTCTCTTTTTAACATACATTTATATCATTTAGTAATTATTATATACAGTTTTAACACAAATAACAACATATTTACTGAAATAAACTATGAGTTTGTGAGGAACGACGGTATCCGACGTAACGTGGACATTAGCTGTGTGAGAGAGTTCGTGGCAATGTCAACGCGTTCATTGCGCCAACAATGGCCCGCACCATCACCATCAAGAGCCCTGGCGACCGACCCCTCGTTACACAAACTTCGGACAAGAGATATGCAGACTACCACAGAAATACCCGCCGGGCGCCAAATTTGAATTAAATTTTTTGAAACAGATTGGCCATCCAGGCCGAAGATAGACCATCGACTGGACAGGTCGCCAGTACTTCGATGAACCTCTCCACGCCGGAAGGTGGTCGCCTCCTGAGTTTATGCCGGGATAAAGAGGTTCACTTCAACGTCTTCTGCACAGCAATAGATGCTGTAAAAAATGGAATTCTGGAATCTACCACTGACATCTGAACCTGTCTTTCATTGTGACATAACAAGAAGAACTCCGAGGAAATCTGCCTGAAGATCCAAAAACAACATTCTATTGTAGGTCAATAACCCCTGCTCCTCCAAACTTCTATAAACTCAAGTAATAATTATTTTTAACCGTAAAATTACTCTTTTGCGGTGCACGTGTTAGATGACATGTAAATTGGACTGCCCTATCGCCATCTTTAATTCATGGAATGAGAGAAAGCTGATTATCGCTAACGGTATATAGATAGTTATCACTCGTCTTGATACTCAGCTCGTAGCTTATAAATTTTAAGATTCGAATTGATTTTGTTTGATGACGATGAAAATTTCTGACACTTATATTTACCATATTTGAAATAAATATTATAGTTAATTACGTATTAACATATAAAATATATTAAGACTGTTTCTCAGATAAAATTTGAATACTTGATTAAATTTTTTTTAATATTTTTAAATTAAATATTTTATTTTTCGTAAACAACTTTAGATTGCTTTTAAATATTAAATAAGAATTAACTTTAGGTTCTAATAAATAAATTTTACAACTATAAATAAAAAATATAACTAACTTTCTTTTTAATTACCAATACCTGAAATATATATAACAATTTAAGCAATTGATTCGGATTTTTTAAACTTTTGATCTAAATTTTTTAAAGCAGAAAGCAGGAAAATTATTCTAGTCGGCAAAATATAAAATCAGTGTGTATGATTTGTATATAAGATTTAATGATTAATATGACGGCGCGATTATTTCTCAGAATAGGAGGTTTTATTTAGGGCAAAAGAGCAATGATAAGTGACAGTTGTCAACGTCACGTAACAAGGGTACTGTCATTGCTATTTGCTCGGACACAACACCGGGCGCTAGTGCAGCAGCGTGGTGGAACAGCGGTGTGAAGATAAGTTTGGTTCCTATCGCGACTTGTGCTACGTGTTTGGTGGAGTGTCATTTGATTTAAGTGTGATTAGTTATTGGATAATTCAATTGGAAACTTATTATAATGTCGCTAATTGTGATTTATTTGAAATTATAACGCATAACCTAAAGTTGCGTTTTCATTCTCCTCGCCCGACTACCTTTTTTTTTTTTTTCTTAAAGCTAAGGCTGTCATCGTCTCAGACGACCAACGACAGCGACACCGGGCGGAAAAGGCATTCCGACCCCGTGGGAGCGGGGTCGATCAGCCGTGGCAGCGTGCTCGGTCACGCGCCTCCTGTGAGGCGCGCTCCCGGCTCGAACGCTGCATGGGGATAATTGATAGCAGCCACGAATGGCAAGAATACTATTAATTGGGGACTATCGACTTCACCGGTGAAGCCGATCCTATTCTAATCTACTACCGTTTCGGAGTGCTTATAGCTGGGGGAGAAGAAACGGCGAAAGAAACTCCCCCGCAACACATCTATTCTACGTGTATTTATGTACTGTGTGGGTTGTGTACGTCTACAGGCTATGGGGGGCGGAAGGCATCCCTAAACCTGTTTCGTCGGGCTGGTCCATGCCGGACTGAAGGGGATTGCGTCCGCGAGAGCATTCGCTTTAGCGTCCTAGAAATGGGGTCGCGTCTATCCGTGAGCACGTTACGCGGGCGGCGACGTGCGTGGGGTGCTCGGCGGTTGGGCGTGTAATTGACTGTCTCCACCACCAGTGGATTGGGATGGTGGGGAGCGAGACCGAAGAAGGATCGCGAAAGGGATACCATGTACTCCTTCACGGGAAGGAGCTCCAGGTCGCGGTGAAGGTCCGCGTTGCGCATGTATAAGCCCGTCTGTAGTCAAATATGGAAGCTTCTGATAATGTGGACGCCCCTCATGTCCCTTTAAATATAATAAAATATGCTTGTAAATACACGTTCACAATTGAAATTTGGTCACATATTAACCGACTACATCGAGATAACTGCTAGCTAACAAGGTATTAATAACCGTACGGATATAATTGCAAGTATAATAAATCGTAACTAATAATAAGGCGAAATAAACAATCTCCAACGTTTCCCGCCAAAGAACACTCACGGCTAATCGTGAAATACCTCGACAAACAATTATTATTTGTTATTTATAGAGCGCATAGTTTAGAAAAGGTTACAACGTTGCTAGAAAAACAGTTTTACGACCGCCGACAGTTGTTAATGGGGGCAAAAAGAAGCGGCGACAACTTTAATCTTAGTTTTAAACTGTCTTAAATATCGTGAGAGGAGTGCCGGCATCCTAGACGGATACGGGACAGGGATGGATTTAGATGCGTAACATGGTATGGTTGTCATTTTTTAATTTTTTTATCCGTGCAGGGGCGGAGAAAGAATACTATCCTCTGTGGCCAGGGTCAGCTTGTCGTAAAAGGCGACAAAACAACCCACCCTAGCTACGTGGTAGGGCCTCAAGCCCGTCTGGATGGCGACCATCTTTGGTCTTAAGTATGCCGCCATAATAATCTTGTGTTCCGGCATTAGTTACCCAAGTTCCTGTACCCTTATGGAACAGCAGCGTGTTCGCAATGCCACTGGCATTACAAACACCTATAGGTGACGGTAACTGCTAAATTCTAAGCGGGCCGTCAGCCTGTCTGCTGTCCTACAGCAATAAAAAAATTATGGTTGATATCTAAGCTATTATGAGAATGTGATTTAATGTTTGGTCATAATATATATATATATATATATATATATATATATATATATATATATATATATATATATATATATATATATATATATATATATATATATATATATATATATATATATATATATATAAAACTTTTTGGAATGATCAATGGCAGAAGATCAGAACATGGGTAGTACAATCGGCAGGTCTAATTGAATATTCTTTTATCATTTTTACACAATGCCAAAATCAAACAAACCTATCATCTTTGCCCTTAGGCTCGACCTAGGTTATTAATCAAACGCAAATACAAACAAGCTTTATAGCGGATATGAATTCCATGCCCATCCTTCCAAGGTGAAGTACGAGTGAGGCAGTTTGACATGACTTGTTTCTTATTTATTCAGGTAGGACTTTTAAACTTAATATATATATATATATATATATATATATATATATATATATATATATATATATATATATATATATATATATATATATATATATATATATATATATATATATATATATATTTACATTGTCCCGGGATTTATTCCGGCTTAATATTAACTCCGGGTCAAGTAATTATTGTGTAGTACCGTCACCAAGAATTGATAGCGTAGTTTATATTATTTTTTATTACCAGATTGCATAATCTGCCTCAAGTCCGTCCCTGAACTAAATGCCTTATCATACCGTTGCATGCAATTCCAAAAATGTACTCCCATCGCCTTCACGTATGCTAGATCCAACCGCTGCAAGCAAGAACAGATTTTATAGGCCCTAATTACACTCAATCGGATATAAAACCAAATGGCTGTAATGGAACGACATTGCCAGAGATGGCAATGAGGCTTGCTAATTATGAGTACGTCCCTGGCTTGCTAACGGTCACATTTTATTGATAAACAGATTTAGATAGTTGTTTAGTTTCATGGGTTAAACTTTAGTATCGATTGGCAGGAGGAGAGGGGTGGTAGGTAGTGGGGGTACGGAAGGGGCAACTCTCCTGGCACCACTCCTATGAAAAGATAACGCACCGTTCTTAAAAAAAACAAATTATTGAAACCTAACCTCAAAACACTTTAAAGTTGCTTCAGCATCGTCTCCGGCGCTGCGGGGAGTGCAACACCTTTGCCTATACGTAGTAAAGCATAGGCACCCACAGACAACAATATACTGTTACTGATTTAGTTGTCAATCACACATTTTAACATTTCGTTTTCCCTTTTTATGTCATTGAGGTTAGAAACCATTTTTATTAATTTCTCATAAAATATGCATTACCTTGTAATAAGAGTGGTACCGTTATAAACAAAGAGACTAACCTCTACCAGCTCTGACCCCTTTAACCCCCATACAATTGCCAAACGATACTAAAGTCAAACCGTTTCATGCAATGTTGCTTACATTGTTGGCACTATTATCAATTGTAGTATTTTGGATAATGTATATTAATCTGAATTACATGAAAAGAGTAAACACTGGAAAGTGTTTCCTTAATTATCTGTTACTGTAAAAGATACGGATTCGGCAAAACTGAAGATTTCCCAGTAAATCTTAAATCTAATAAATAAATTTTGTATATAAAATTTATTGATGAAGACAAAGAAATGTTTCTGACATTGCAATTGGCAATAACAAGACTACGGGGACCAAATGTAAGTTTTCTATGTAATAGTTATATATATAAAAAGGCACCAAGGGGAAATTTGTTTCCAAAACATCGATATATCAGAAAACCAAATTATTTGCCAAATTTATCTTGACGGGTGAACCTGAGATCTAGTAGTTGTAATGGTTAGGCTAATAATGTTCTAACAGCTAAATCAGAGAGATCCAAACGCATTTAATGTGATTTATTTTTAGGTATGAAATAAGGTTTTTTACAATTTTAGACAATACCCTTAGTTTCTTTGATGCAAGGTCTGCTTCTTGACTAAGTGCTAGACGTCTCAAAAGCTTTTTTTTTTTATAGCTGTAGGACAGCAGAGAGGCTGACGGCCCGCTTAGAATTTAGCAGTTACCGTCGCCTATGGGTGTTTGCAACGCTAGTGGCATCGCGAACACGCTGCTGTTCCATAAGGGTACAGGAACTTGGGTAACTAATGCCGGAACACAAGATTATTATGGCGGCATACTTAAGACCAAAGGTGGTCGCCATCCAGACGGATTTTGAGGCCTTACCACGTACCTAGGGTGGGTTATTTTGTCACGTGTGGGTTGTTTTTACGACAGGCCGATCCCGGCCGCAGAGGTTAGTATTATTCTCCGCCCCTGCACGGATAAAACTTTCGCATAATTAATCAGCACCAATGCGAGCGATGCCCAAAACCTTCGCCTAGGGCTTCAACAGGAAATGCCGCGCTCCATTTAATGTTTCATACGCTAGCGTGAGAGAACTCAATTTTCAAGAAATGTTGAACCATAAAAATAACAAGACGTTTCATTACATACCCAATTCGTAGTTTACTGAGTAATGTTAATGAAGCAATTAAATCATTTGTTTGTGCCATCAAATTTAATCGGCCTTTAATTACGTGTAGTTATTTTTATGTATCCTACACAATATGGTCAGGACACATTTATAAATGTACTAGCTGTACCCGCGACCCCGTCCGCGTGGAATAAGTGACCTTATCACTAAGGGGTATGAAAAATAGATGTTGGCCGATTCTCAGACCTACTCAATATGCTCACAAAATTTCATGAGAATCGGTCAAGCTGTTTCGGAGGAGTACGGGAACGAACATTGTGACACGAGAATTTTATATATAAGATGTAATGCATATAACAACAGCACATACCGTCCTCACGATGCATTCCTTCACCTGTTACCGTGTGTTGGTATATGGATATTATGCTATAATATGCACAAATCGGTTCACGCCATCGTTGGGTTCGAACTCAGTTCTATATTGGTCCCTAAGTAATACCTCTAAGTGAGATATCAGTTATTTCAGTTAGGCGTGGGTAATAGTTATTGAATAATATTAGTAAGAGCCGATTGTGCAGTGTTTTCCATTATTTATAGACCATAAACAAACCAACACGTTTTATTAGTTTATAATGATGTTGAAAATAATATTAATACATATGTATGAGGTGATCATCATCATCATCCTAGCGTTAGTCCCGGTTGCCACCCAAACTTTCGTTTCGGTGCCCGGGGTCCGCTTTCCGACTTTTTCTACTCCACTTCGCGCGATCTTCAGCATCCCTGGTAGTGAGCCCATTGGCACGCATATCACCCTTTACAACGTCAAGCCAGCACTTTTTGGGTCTACCCCTCCTGCCGGGGCCCGGCGGAGGCGGCATGGCCAGACATTTGTTTCCCACGTAAGTATCCGGTTGCCGTAAAACATGGCCATACCAACGGAGCCGATACTCCTGCAATTTATCCGCAATGTCACGGACATGAAGACTACCGCGAATGCGGGAGTTCCTAACGCGGTCCTTCCGCGTCACTCCACCGCAGCATATTCATCTCCGTGACACGCAGTTCTTGCTTGTGTCGCTCTAACACCGGCCACGCTTCACAGCCGTATAAAAGGACAGGCCTAATGATGGTCTTATAGACCCGTCCCTTCAACTTTACCGGCATCTTGGGGTCACAAATGACACCAGTTACCTCACGCCATTTGGCCCACGCGGCAGCAATGCGTGCCTTGACGTCGCAATCGATGTCACCAGACGCATGAAACACAGATCCCAGGTATTTCACATGGTCCGTGCGCTCGACCGTGTTGCCGTCTATGCGTACGGGTGTGGGATCTGTGGAGTTACAGGCCAAGTACTCGGTCTTCGCCACATTGATCTTCAGACCACCGTTCTCAAGCGACTCCTTCCACGCCTTCACGCGTTGCACCAGCCTACCCCTGTCCGAATCTGCCAGCGCGATATCATCAGCATACATGAGCAACCACGGGGGCTGCTCATGTGAGTTTCTGATGCTGTCTGACAATACGTCTAATACCACGCTAAACAGAAACGGACTAAGGACGGATCCTTGGTGCACCCCGACGGTGATGGGGAAAGGTTTTGTGTCGCCAACAGCGGTCCGAACTACGTATATATAACTACTAAATATGTATGAGGTGATGTCTGTTATTTAAAATGAAAATTGTGAAATTTAACGGTTATTTTAATTAATTGAAAGAAACAAAGAAATAAAAAGTATTTATTTGGTGATTTATAACTATAAACATTTAAACATTATTTATACCAAACTGCAACAATTAGCACCAAACGAAGTCAACAGCTCAGTGAAGTGCTGCATCAAAATAAATCGATACAGCACTGGTTTTTGGCGTTAACCCTGCTAGATAATGATGTAAAATGCTCGTTTAGTGTATACATTAATGGATCTTACTTCCGAAAAGTCTTTTACCAAAATAAGTGACATTGGTTCAATGGGACTTTTACAAAATTCAGAAATAGATTCCACGGGACTTTCGCTTAATTATAAGATAAATACAAAGGGCCATTCACAACGTTTTATTTATTGCTGTGTAGACAAGCTGACGCCCCGCTTAGAATTTAGCAGTTACCGCCGCCTATAGATGTTTGCAACGCCAGTGGTATCACAAACACGCTGCTGTCCCATAAGGGTACAGGAACTTGTGTCACTAATGCCGGAACACAACACAAGGTTATTATGGCGGCATACTTATGACCGAAGGTGGTCGCCATCCAGACGGGCTTGAGGCCCTACCGCGTAGCTAGGGTGGGTTGTTTTGTCGCCTTTTACGACAGGCCGACCCCCGCCGCAGAGGTTAGTATTCTTTCTCCGCCCCTGCACGGATAAAAACTAATAGTTATAAAATAGATTCAATAGGACTTTCTATACTTTCACTTACCACCGTAATGGTCCCTTAAGGGTTTTGCTACATCAGCAGCAACTAATTCGTGCAAATTAAGGTAGCAATTCGAACAAGCCTTACATATGTATTTGAACTCGTGAGTGTAGTCGATGAAGACATAAATAACAATGCGTTGGAAATTGTTTCCCGAGGCAGATGCAGCGCACCTACTAATCGGTTACAACACGCCTGCAGCGCCCTCTAAGATTTATTGCTTCGGGAACCGATGTATTGTTGAATTCATTTTTGTAATTCTGGATAATTTAGATATTATTTTCAAATTCAAAGGTCTTATAGATTTGGATACGTTTTAACCAAATGTTATAACACTCTGAGACCAACTCGCATAAGGGTACAGGAAAAGGCGTAAAAGGCGTCAAAATAACCCACCCTAGCTCGTGGTAGGGCCAAGCCCGTCTGGATGGCGACCACCTTTGGTCTTAAGTATGCCGCCATAGTAACCTCGTGTTGTGTTCTGGCTTTAGTGACCCAAGTTCCTGTACTCTTATGCGACAGCAGCGTGTTCGCGATGCCACTGGCGTTGCAAACACCCATAGGCGACAGTAACTGTTAAACTCTAAGCGGGCTGTCAGCCTGCCTGCTGTCCTACAGCAATAAAAAAAAGGAACTTGGGTCACTAATGCCGGAACACAACACAAGGTTATTATGGCGGCATACTTAAGATCAAAGGTGGTCGCTATCCCGACGGGCTTGAGGCCCTACCACGTAGCTAGGGTGGGTTGTTTTGTCGCCTTTTACTACAGGCCGACTCCGGCTGCAAAGGTTAGTATTGTTTCTCCGCCCCTGTAAAGATAAAAACGGTCGTGAAATAAACCGCCATAATAGTCTTGTTGTGTATTCCGGCATAAATGACCCATGTTCCAATTGATCTACTCGGACGGCGGAGTGTGAGCTGTGCCTTAGCGTTGCTCATTTTCATAGACAACCCTTAACTGCTTACTATTAAATGTCCCGTCAGCCTGTCTACTGTTCAAGAGTAATATAAAAAACACAATTACATTAAGTATATAAGGATTACGTTAGATTTTACTGTTAACTTGTCATATTTTTAAAATTAGTAAAACAAGTGAAACTTGCATACAAATTTGATTGATCTGGCACTTATTATGATAAACACAACCCGCTCTAAGCGGTGCCTGACAGATGGTCGGTATTATTTCGAACTCGCAACAGTGGTGTAGTCGTAAATCTCTGCCAAGTGTTTGACAAATGGTCCTGATGATTATGTTATTTATATTTGCGATACGATAAAATGAGATTGTTCGGCCGCAGTCAAATGTTCGCGTTATTGATGGGATACGACGGATCGAATATTAAAATCTGAAACATTATCTTTGCGAATGATGAGCTTAGTAAGATTTGTATAAAATTAAATACAATTTAAAAACAAGTAATATTTTAAATTTTAGTCAAAGGGGTATTAAAGAACTATGAATCAATTCGATCGCTTGATTAGTATTATAGAACTTAGGAATTAGATAATCTTAACATAAAATACATACACTTATAGATAGAGTAGAGATAGTTTTAATGATGAGATGATAAGCTGTAAATATTATTTAAATAGGACCCAATCGTTATATGTGTACAATAATAAATTTCAATACGTAAAATAACACATAAAACCCTAACAGGGGTTTTATGTGTTATTTTATGTGAAACTAGCTGTGCCCGCGACTCCGTCCGCGTGGAATAGTGACTTTGGGCAGAATTTTTAGGATATATCTTATGATTTATTTTGGATTACAAACCCTATAAACCCTAAAATATAAATTAAATATGAAAACAGTATTATCGAATGCAACTGTTACGCCATGCGCCTCCGGAATACGTACGTTCGAACCTACAAAGTCCAGCCTAAGTTAAACCCTATTTCATATGATTGATGACATAAATCTGAGGTTAACTTAAACTGAAAATTCAACCTACGATGTCCAGCCTAAGCTGAACCCTATTTCATGTGATTGATTATATAAATCTGAGGTCAACTTAAATTGGAATATAAAATTCCCAAAACTTATAATTTTTAACAAAAAAATGTGTTTTTTTTTCTCAAATAAAAATAGCCTAAGTTACTACTTGATACATCAGCTATCTGCCAGTGAAAGTCCCGTCAAAATCGGTGCAGCCATTTCAGAGATTAGCCGGAACAAACAGACAGACAGATAAAAATTGTAAAAAAATGTTGTTTTGGTATATGTATGACTAAAAAGAAACTATAATTTACATTGAATTTATATTTCATTGTTTGTCAAAACACATCAATAATTTACAACAACAACATTTAAAACATATTTATTACAATTAATGACTTTTTATGTAATTTTGTTTAGCAAATAAATATTTTATTTATTTCATTAAAAATCATATAACAACCTACATAAGGTTGAGGTAACATTTATTTTTATTGCTGTAGGATAGCAGACAGGCTGACGGCCCACTTAGAATTTAGCAGTTACCATGGCGTATGGTTGTTTGCAACGCCAGGGGCATCGCGAACACGCTACTGTCCCATAAAGGTACAGGAACTTTGGTCACTTATGCCGGAACACAACGCAAGGTTATTATGGCAGCATACTTAAGACCAAAGGTGGTTGCCATCCAGACAGGCTTGGGGTCTTACCACGTAGCTAAGGTGGGTTGTTTTGTCGCCTTTTACGACAGGCCGACTTTGGCTTATTCTTTCTCTGCTCCTGCACGGATAAAAACCCTGCTGGACTTCGGACCCGGGCTTCAGACGTTGGAGCAACTCTGGGGTGGTTTAGTGGGCATACCAGTGACGTGCGCGCCCTTGTCAATTGTGGGGGTGCATGGGCGCATTGCACAGGAGTTCCACATACCATACTTAGTATAACTCACTAAAAGAGAGGAAAAACATGGCGTTTGGCGTTTCGGAGGCCCAAACCTGACTTCAAGAGGCTACCGGGATATCGAAACACGCTTAAAATTTTAGACCGCTATAAAATTTAGTAACTTATTCCTTCAATAATTCTCTCGCTGTAGTGGCAGAGTAAGAATACCAACCTCTACGGCCGGGGTCGGCATAAGGCGACAAAACAACCTTAGCTACGAGGTAGGGCAGCAAGCCCGTCTGGATGACAACACCCCTTGGCTTATATGCCGCCATAATAACCTTGTGTTGTGTTCCAGAATCACCGACCCAGGTTTCAGTATCCCTATGTGGACGGCAGCGTGTTCGCGGGTCCCTTAGCGTCGCTAACATTCATGGGCGATGGTAACTTCTTATTATCAAATGAGCCGTCACCATGTGTTTCATTCTTCAGCAATAAAAACATTTGTTTTACAAATACAATTTCTTGTTATTAGCGGGATATTGATATGAACAAACGAATTTCCATGTTACAATGTGGTTTTGAATTTAAATAACAATTACTTATTCAGCATAAAGGCGGGAAAAAACTTATTTGTGTCAAAAGGATATTAATGTAATCGTATGCAGTTATTTCTACAGCCTTTGTAAGCGCGGGTGTTTCTCATTTCGGTAAAATAATACGTCAAAAATATTTACATTGCATGTATCAATAAAAATTAATTTAATTCAAAATAGTTTAAAATTTAAAATCAGCTTTAGTAAAAATCTAAATTAAAAAGTAACAGTTTATATTTAGTAAGTTTATAATGGTAATAGATATATGAAATACATTATTAAAATAAATTTGCTTTAAAAAAAGCACGAGTTTTTTCTTCAAAAGCCTGCGCAGCATTTTTACCATAATAATATTGTTGAATTTGGCCTGAATTTAGTTTACTTCTCATTGTTCTTTTACATTTTAGAATGCGCAGAACTTTACAATCTTTATACTCATAACAATATTCAATTTTTTTTATTAGAACAGCAGACAGGCTGACGGCTCATTTAATAGTAAGCAGTTACCGTCGCCTATGGATACGCGTTGCAAATGCAACTCCAGGGGCACCGTTGCTGTCCCATAGGGGCATAGAAGCCTGGGTCACTAATGCCGGAACAGAACACAAGGTTATTATTGCGGTATACTTATTGACTAAGGGTGTTCGGCATCCAGACGGGCTTGGGGCCCTACCACGTAGCTAGGGTTGTTTTGCCGCCTTTTACGACAGGCCGACCTCAGCCGCAGAGGTTATATTCATACTTCGCCTCTGCACGGAGAAAAATTATGGCTCCATTCAATAAAAGGTCACTTTTAAATGCGCGCTTAGTAGTGTTGTTATGATTTATGTTTTAGTTGAAATCAACTAACGTCATTTTCTTCAACTTTCAACTTTTCTCTAGACATAAGCTACGCTAGTCTTCCGACGTCCTCATGGCGTGATGTGACAAACAATAACAAATATACACATAAAAAATCAGCCCTATTAATATCAAGCCGAATCAGAAAATGAATGAACAAAAACATACGTTTATATTTATGCTGATTCATTATATTTTTTGCATACCACGGCTCGAGAATATTGAATAAGGTGATGCTTCATATTTTCAAGTACTTGCATACTATCACGAAAGGTTTAGCCAATGACGCCTGCAATTTCAATTTCTTAAATTTAAACAATTTTATCGTATATATTGTGTTCAAAATTAAAGTATGAAATTTTTTTAGTGAGTTATTTTTTTCTAAGTATTTGAACTTCAAATCACTCTCTTGGAAAGTTCACTTAATGTCGCTTAGTAAACGTTACCTTTCAAGCGTCGATATTTTTTGTGTTCAATAAAGTACCTTCGTTGTCGTAATTTTGTAGTCCTATTATTATGCTAACTATTTACATAACTTAACTTGAGTCTACAAACTGTTTGAAGCCATATAGTTATGAGAATACTTTTTATTTATTGCCGTAGTTCAGCAGACAGGCTGACGGCCCGCTTAGAATTTAGCAGTTACCATCGCCTATAGGTGTTTGCAACGCTAGTGGTATCGCGAACACGCTGCTGGCCCATAAAGGCACAGGAACTTGAGTCACTAATGCCGGAACACAACATAAAAATCAATGCAACACAACGCAACCATAAGAAATTCTTTATAATTAAAAGTAAGTATAAAATAAAATGTACAGTCACTGTCTCATTTGTGATGTATTGAATCTGTCACGGCTCGTGTCACTTCATTGCCGCGTGATTGACGTGATTCGTGCAATTTGCTATGCGTATACGTTCATTTGACAGATTTATAATAACTTATCGAAACACGCACAACATATATAAAGTATAATAACGAGATTCAGTGTAGAGGTAATTTTATAAAAGGTAAATTGATTATTATCAACAAAAATCATTTTCATTTTGCTCTAGTCCAGTAGTCGACAACTTTGTCACCCAAAAGAGACAAATATAAAGAATACACAATTGAAATTTATTCACAGAGCCATTTTCACCATATACTAGCTGTGCCCGCGACTCCTTCCGCATGGAATAGTGACTTTGGACAGAATTTTTGGATATATCTAATAGTTTATTTTGGATTACAAACCCTATAAATACAAACAGTGTTTATCGAATGCAACTGTTATACTAACTGTTATTACACCATGCGCCTCCGGAATACGTGCGTTCGAACCTAGAAAGTCCAGCCCAAGCTGAACTCTATTTCATGTGATTGATGATATAAATCTGAGGTCAACTTAAATTGGAATATAAAATTTCCGAAACTTATCATTTTTAACAAAAACTATTTTTTTTTCTAAAATAATAATAGCCTAAGTTATTCCTTGTTATATCAGCTATCTGCCAGTGAAAGTCCCGTCAAAATCGGTGCGGCCATTTCAGAGATTAGCCGGAACAAACAGACAGACAGACAAAAATTGTAAATAAAAGATGTTGTTTTGGTATATGTACCATGTATACGTCCGAATGCACTTAGTAAAAAGTGTTTATTTTAATATTACAAACAGATCCTTCAATGTTATTTATTTGTATGTATAGATTTTGCTTTAGTTTAAGTAATATCCTATGTCTGAACGAAACATTTCGCGGAAAAGCCGCAGCCAAGGAGTCAAAGAGCCGTATGTGGCTCGCGAGCTGCGGGTAGCCGACCACTGCTCTAGTCTATCTTCAACTTTCATCTTTGACCTCAGTCATAGGGAATTTATACTAAAGAACGCGAATTATGTGTCGGATAATCATGATGCCGTCATTATGCAACGTTGATGCGCTAACTTAAGACACCAAAAATAGGTGGCATAAACTATATTATTTTTTAGAGGAAACTGTCTTCTGATATCCTATTGTATAATTAAACATAACAATTAGATTAAAACCATTTTTAATGTATTTAGTTCTTCTTAGTATGTATATTATTAATACAATAAAACTCCAAAGAACAGCGCTAGTCTTCTATATTGGGTAGCACCATGCTGTCTATATCCAGTTTAGTTCAGTAATGCTTTTTTGTTTCTTTTTTTATATCAGAACGTTTGTTAATTTGCCCTAAATTAAATGTTTCTTTATTTTTATCCGTGCAGGGGCGGAGAAAGAATACTAACCTCTACGGCCGGTGTCGGGTTGCCGTAAAAGGTGATAAAACAACCCACCCTAGCTATCGTGGTAGGGCCTCAAGCGCGTCTGGATGGCGACCACCTTTGGTCTTAAGTCTGCCGCCATAATAACTCTGTGTTGTGTTCCGGCATTAGTGACCCAAGCTCCTGTACTCTTATGGATGCCGCTGGCGTTGCAAACACCCATAGGCGACGGTAAACGCGTCTGCTGTCCTACAACAATAAAAAAAGTAAATTAATAAATGAAAGTAAGACTAAAACTACATTGAACGGACTATTATACGTCAGTTTTTCAGACGATCTTTAGGTTATAGATTTGTATTACAACTAATTTTATTTTTTAATACCAAGGTGTATGTGTGATATAGCAAGACTATCAATCACCGTCTCTCAACCTTCAGTTTATGACACATCGTGATATGTGCGTCAACAGACAACAGGCCACCTCGCACTCAATGATTGACATTTCAGTTATGTCAGTTTTACTATAGATTTTATGTTCACGACTGTACTTGATAATATCTCTTCTGGAGTGTTTAGCACTGATCTTAAAGACCTTAAAAATTTGTAACAACTATTTCATCTGTAAAAAGTACGATGTAGCCAAGTGTTATGTTATCTCGAAACCTAATCCAGAGGACACGGATGCGACCCCCACGTTGCCATGAACACTTATGTCTTTTTCTTACCTGATGTGTATTCTAGCGTAATTCTTAAGTAGCGACGGTGAAGAAAATCATTGTTAGGAATTTTGCATCTCCGTGCAGGAGCGGAGTAAGAATACTAATCGCCGTAAAAGGCTACAAAACAACCTACCTAGCTATGTGGTAGGGCGCCATACCCGCCTGGATAGCAACCTTGGTCTATAAGCATGCCGTCATAATAACTTTGTGTTCGGTATCGGGAGTGGAATTTCAACAAAACAAATGCATGACCACTTACCTCAGTCTTCGTGCTGCTGGGGCTCTTCGATTATGGCTGTAGGAGGCATTGGCACGAACTACTTTCGATTGCGCTAGTTAATTTCTTGAAATATTGGAATAGAACAACGGAAATCGACGCGACGCGTGCGCAGCGTATATTTTGAATGAACGAATCGACAGATGGCAGCGTCGTCGTAGAATAGGGTTGAAAATGCATTTTCTTAGATACGATTAACTCGATGCTAGGAAATATTCGCGGTAAATTGATTGTGCTAAATACGTAACACCTTGTGTTGTGTTGTGTGATGTAGACAGCAGTGTGTTAGCGGTGCTCTTAGTGTCGTAAACATCAGCAAGCAATAAAAAGCCGACATCACCGGTATTTATAACCTGCCAATCCGTAGTGGGGCGCTACAGACTGTTATTATTGTATACATAAAGAAAGCCAGTGTTGACTGTTTCAGCATAAATTGAAATCATAGAAATATTTGTATTAAGTTGCTACGTACTATTTTCCAGACTTAGGATTTCCATGAAAGAGATAGCAATCCGTGTGACGAATGTATTGGAGTGAAAGAATCGGAGATACACTGCAATGTTCATTAAAGAGGGTCAGTGTGGGGTTTGTAATTTCCCGCCGCTTTCCCGGGGCGATCTTGTGGTCCTCTTTTTTAATTTGCTCTTGAACGGTAGGGTTATCACGGTTACCAAATATTTTTATTTTCTTCGTTGGATGCAAAAATGTTGTATAGTAAAATTGATTATGAAATGTACTGACCGGTTTAATCCAGTTTAATCCAATAGAGTCCAACGTTTTCCACCGTGCAGGGGCGGAATAAGAACTCTGACCTCTGCAGCCGGGGTTGGTCTGTCGTAAAAGGCGACAAAATAACCCTAGGTATTATAGGTTGTATTCCGGTATAAATGACCAGGCCCCTGACGTCGTAAATATTCATAGGCGACGGTAACGTCTTTTTTTAAGTGGGCCGTCAAACTGTCTGCTGTCCTACATTAATAAAAAATAAAACCATGTTAGTGGACATTTTATTTCTAATACGAAGCTAATTTGGGTTGGAAATAATTTGTTATAAATTTTTGACATAATGAAACACATGCTTTCATTGCGGCCAAATCCCTGATGCGCTTCAGTTGTAATAACTGTATGGGATCCGATTCGCCCTGTCTTTCAAACCATTTAAGAGCAACACCTAGAGCTTCAAAAGCTTCTGCGTGAGATGGTACTTGACATACATCACCAGTTTCAGTCTCTTCTTCATCTTCTTTCTCGTTACTGTTCAAATCGACAATGATTTCTTCATCATTTAAAATTTGGAATCCAGGATCTTCACTATCGCATAGATTTGAATCTTGCTAACAATCTACACCTCGCCTTGAAATAAGTATCACCACTAAGCTTTTAATTAAAATCCAATGCTTTCACACATAAAAGAAGTCCAGATATGGGCTGCCGGCTTGCTCTCTTTTGTAAGAACCAAGTAAAAACTGCGTTCTCCATCATTACATTATGAGATTTTTTCATGGCATTACGTTGCGAGCTTCCATCTTCATTCTCGAGCGCGCAGGTGAATTTCAATATGGTATCAGAATTCTTTTTGATATCTGATATCGTAGAAGTTCCTACACCATACATTGGCGCCGATTTACTGCCAGATTCACCATTTTTTAATCTCTTAATTATCTTCACTTTGTCATTAAGAGATAATACTACCCCATTTCGCTTAGACATTATACATTTCTAACGCAAAACGTAAACAGAAATGTAAACAAAAAATACAATCTATCAGTTGAACGCTATCAAATAAAATGAAACAATAACAAACATTATCGCGCAAACAAATGAGAGCGGGAGTACCTACACGTCGGGGGCGGGAATGAACTCGTCGTAATATGTCTCGTTGCGCCGTCAAATCAAGAATGAGTCCAGATAATCGGATAATCGATGTTCGGATAATCGAGATTATACTGTATATCATATCACTGTAAATTTTTTGCAAACATTATTATTGCATATAATGTATTTTTTTATTATTTATAATATAATTTAAATATAAGTCAAAACTAAAGTCATTTAAATTAATTGAATAAAAACCATTAGTTAATATTATGTCTAAATTAAATAAATATTCCGTAAGTTTGGCTGACTGCTTTTGTTTTTCCATTCATCTTGCAGTATTTCCTAAAATCTTTCCCAACAATAATAATATTCAATCACTATATGATGTCTTTAACTTTCTTCTGCTTTAAAATTTTAGTGGCAGCCCTGCGCCTGCGAGACATCGCCGGGAGGCGCGGCGTCTTATCAACGAATTAATTCTAGACTAACGAAGACCGGGAGCCTCCTCGCGATTAACACAACCACCCCTACGATGTAGCCTTGGGAAGGTTTAGAAGTGGCGCTTTGCCAACCGGGAAAAGTGATAATTGTTTATATCATCATCAGCTAACCATATGAAGATTAGCTATTAAGTATTATACTGTGAGAGAGCTAAATTAGTACGTACCATTTGAGCCTGTGCTCAACATTGGCCGAGATGATCAGCGTGAAATAAATAAATGGAATCGTTTGGATTGGTGTCCTGACAGATCTCAGGAACATTTTGCAACCCACGAGTGCCGATTAGACTTAAAGGCAAAGTTTATAAATCCGTATAACGCGTGTCATATTGTATCAATCAGAATGCTGGGCTGCAAAGGGAAAGGTTGTTTGTTGCATGCTGCGGAGATGCGAATGAGTGGAGTTACAAAAATGGATAAAATTAGAAAATGAGAAATGCATGCATACAAAAATATGTATATAGTATAAATGTTGAGATGACGACTACTAGAGGAGATTAGAAGGATAGAATATGATGTGCCAATCCCACATATTTTGGGATGAGGGCAGGAAGATGAAATTTAGATCAGTGTACATAAGCAAAACTTACTTAACTTATTTTATAATATCACCGTATTGGTTGATACGCGGATAATACCCTATGATATGCGGGAAGAGTAAGATGTCCCTTAGGAATAAGGTGATACTCTACAAAACCTGCATCCGGCCGATCATGACGTACTCGAGTGTAGTCTTCGCCCATGCCGGCAACACATTATTCACATCCGATATCAACAACTATCGGATCTGCAGTCGTCTCAACGCGGCGGTTGAGACGCTGGGCAACTGGTTCCGCAAATGGCGGATTGAGTTGAATCCTGACCAGAGCGCAGTAATCATGTTCACTCGCAGTAAAGTCCACAAGAGACAGTCTACTTAACGGAGCCGGCACTCTCTCTACCCCATCAAACTGTTTGACCGCGTCATCCCTTGGGTCGATACGGTCAAATACCTTGGTGTCACCCTCGACAAAGGCCTGTACTTCAGCAATCACATCAAAACGGTGTGGAACAGAGCACACTTCGTGCTCGGTCGCCTCTACCCTATGATATGCGGGAAGAGTAAGATGTCCCTTAGGAATAAGGTGATACTCTACAAAACCTGCATCCGGCCGATCATGACGTACTCGAGTGTAGTCTTCGCCCATGCCGGCAAATGCTACATCCAAATAATGCAGAGACTGCAAAACAAGTTCTTACGCATAGCAGTCCAAGCGCCTCTCTACATGCGTAACGCGGACCTACACTGCGACCTGGAACTCCTTCCCGCGAAGGAGTACATGGCCTCCCTCTCGTGATTCTTCTTCGGTCTCGCTCCCCACCACCCCAACCCACTGGTGGTGGAGACGGTCAATTATGCGCCCAACCGCCGAGCTAGTCACGCGCGTCGTCGCCCGCGTAACGTGCTCACGGACAGACCCGACCCCATCACAAGAACGCTGAAGCGAATGTTCTCGCGGACGTAATTCCCCCCAGTCCGGCATGGACCAGCCCGACGCAATAGGTTTAGGGACACCTTTCGCCCCCCATAACCTGTAGACGCACACAACCCACACACTACACAAATACACGTAGAATAGATGTGTTGCGGGGGAGTTTCTTTTGCCGTTTCTTCTTCGATTCTTGTTCCCCATGCAGCGTTCGAGCCGGGAGTGCGCCTCACAGGAGACGCGCCCCGAGCACGCTGCCACGGCTGATCGACCCCGCTCCCACGGGGACGGAATGCCTTTTCCGTCCGCTGTCGCTTTCGTTAGTCGTCTGAGACGATGACAGCCTTACACTTACACAAAAAAAATACCTAGGTTATTGTGGAGCGTCATATATAGTGAAACTTTCACTGACCGTCATTACTATCGTGATATTAAATCTAGTAGTTCAGTACTCACCACACTTGTCTAAGATTGTTCTAAGATTCACGTGATTTACTTAACCGGAGGTATATGACAATTTTAATATGCATATTGGGGGGAAAAACTGACCTGGTTTTGAATCTGCAACCTCTAGATTGGTGTCCAAGCACGATACCTTTATCCTATAAGATAAAATTTGCATATGTATAATTCTTCTATCTGTGTATGTGATTGAACTTCTTTTAAACGGGTCGACGGATTTTGTTGAATTTTTTGTGTGTGTTCAAGTGTATTTGCGAATGGTTTAGATTCACAATTAGGTCCAATATAAACCAATTTTTTATTTATATAGCAGAACAACGTTTGCCGAGTCAGTTAGAATGTATTCATAAATAAATATATTATTTATATCCTTTCTAAAAAATTCTTAGCTCAATCGCCCAAGGTCCAAGCGGGTGGCATATTAAGACGAAGTTGGAAGTAAAAAAAGGCGAAAAAGAGTTTTATATTCTCTCTCCAATGGGAAGAAATAGGAAAAACCTTTCCCATTTAGTCCATCAGTGCAGGCTGGAGTGTCGTCGGGGACAGACAAGCGTATTTAAATATTTAAGCCTTAAGATCGGCTAAATCCTTTCAAGTGTCCTGATTAATATTGGTGTTTTGAGTGACATATTTTGTGTTGAAGTGAAATCGACTGTATGAATTCAATAGGATACAGTGTAAGTGATGATTGATAATGCGTATCGTGAAAAGGAACTTCAATTTATCTCAATTTTGATGGGATTAAGTTACAATTCGCGATGTAGTTGGAATTAAGTTCAGTGATATAGTTACGTGGTAGCCAACTGATATCATACTCGTCAAAGTTTCGGGTTCGAAACCGACGATGGCATGCAACGATATGCAGCTTTTTTACGCGCTTCAAGCCGACGATGAAGCACAATAACGCGAGGGAAATAAAGAACTGTATAGCGTGATAATTGGTAAGTAGAACCGCCAATCCACCTCGGTCAAGCGTGGTATAATAAAGAAGAAGAAAGAATACTGACCTCTGCGGCCAGGGTCGGACTGTCGTAAAAGGCGACAAAACAACCCACCATAGCTACGTGGTAGGGCCCCAAGCCCGTCTGGATGGCGACCACCATTGGTCTTAAGTATGCCGCCATAATACTTTGTGTTGTGTTTCGAAATTAGTGACTCAAGTTCCTGTTGTTACAAACACCCATAGACGACGGTAACTGCTAAATTCTAAGTGGGCCGTTAGCCTGTCTAAGGCATTGGAAAATCTTTCACACGTCGTCATAATGATTTTTTTTGGCGACCTCTCTAGTACATTTGTTTAAGTATTTTGAGCTAATAGTCTGGAAATAGAGCACATTCCTTTAATAATGGCTGCAATACGTCTAATGGTAAACTTGTATTCAGTTATACTGTAATATATTTTTGGATTTTACTCCATTATCACTTTCCGGAGGGTAGCCTCGAAATACTTGGTGAATGTTCGAGAACTTTTAAGAGTTGCTTAACAGAATAATTGAAAAACATATAAAAATGTGAAGCCTTTGGTTAAAACTCCAAAAAATATATAAACTGGTTTATGGTAAGGTAACATACATGAAGTATTATTTAAGCTTAATATATATAGGTATATTTCAATTCAGAGTAATGTTTTGCATTTACGACCCACTATCGCTCAAAGGCTTTCGCATGTCGGAACGACGTGGGTTTGTTTCCCGCCTTGATTCGTTTATATATTATTAATATACTTCGGTTGTGTGGCACACATAACATAAGCACTCTGCTTTCTTTTCCCTCGTATAGTTCTGGGCTCGCCTCAGAAAATATTATTCTAAGAAACATATATATATTTATTTAGGGAATTTTTTACTTTTGACAGTGTTTATTGATACACATTATAGACCGTGTTTTGGCACCGTATGTTATAGGAAAGTTATTTAAATTAATTTTTTTATTTAATTTTTATTGTTTTTTGGGTTTATTGCCTATTTTTTATTGCCGAGGAACAGAAGCTAGACTGACGGCCTACTTAACAGTAAGCGATTACCGTCGCCTATAGATGTTTGCGACGCTAGGGCACCGCGAAAACGCTGCTGTCTAATAGGGCTACAGGAACATGGCTCTGTGCTCTGAACCAGGTGTTTATATATAATATGTATTTATAAAAGATATTATCTAGTACCCATATCACAAGTGCTACTAACTTTGGGACGAGATGGCGCTGTGTGAATTGTCCCAATACATTTATTATTTAACTAGCTGTGCCCGCGACTCCGTCCGCGTGGAATAGTGACTTTGGGCAGCATTTTTTGGATATATCTAATGGTTTATTTTGGATTACAAACCCTATAAACCCTAAAATATAAATAAATGAAATATATACAAACTGCGTTCGAGACTACAGTGTCCAGCCTAAGCTGAACCCTATTTTATAAGATTGATCATATAAATCTGAGGTCAACTTAAATTGGATTATAAAACATTTCGAAATTTATCATTTTTAACTAAAACTATTTTTTTTTCTAAAATAAAAGTAGCCTAAGTTACTCCTTGTTATATCAACTATCTGCCAGTCCCGCCGCCCGCACTATTGCCGCAAGGGTGAGGGCTGCGTGCTGTTCCGTGGCCCCCCTCAACTCCTAGAGTTATTACAGGAGAGCGCCGGGGGGACGAAAGCCTGATCCCCTGGCGCCAACCCGAGGCGCCACAAGATTAGCAGACCATATATCCGTAAGCCCGGGCGTAGGCGATAGGAGAACAGCGGGGTCTTTTAGTGGGTAGTCGGATGTTCGAACATCTTGCCCGGAGTCCCACATATCCTTCGGTCCCCCCGGGCCGGGGGAACCCGCCAAGAGAAGTTTTCCCCGAGACCAAAAAAAAAAGCTATCTGCCAGTGAAAGTCCCGTCAAAATCGGTCCAGCCGTTTCAGAGATTAGCCGGAACAAACAGACAGACAAAAATTGTAAAAAATGTTGTTTTGGTATATGTACCGTGTATACATCCAAATGAACTTAGTAAAAAGCAGTTATTTTAATATTACAAACAGACCCTCCAATTTTATTTATTTGTATAGATGTATAGATTTAATTTAATTCAAGTAATTTTTTTCCAAATACTTCGGGCACTATTTTTCGTTCATTACTCTCGTTCATATTACAGGTATATTCATCATCACCAGCTTATTGATGTCCACAGCTGGACATAGGCCGTTCCCAATATATACCTAGTCAGGTCATAAGTATTGTCACACAGTAAAAACTTTTCTTTTAGAATGCTGGCCACAAAAAAGTTTATTGAATTCGAATTTCGAATTGTTCATGAAAATAAAAATGTATACTTTTAGAATTTTACTCATTTTTAAATATGGAGTGGACGCTTAAAGAAGACCGTGTTGCAGTTATTGCGTTGCATCGTTGCGGTTACGCGCCAATTCAAATTTTTAAAATACTGAAAAATTTGAATATAACCAAAAGATTCGTTTATCGTACCATCAAACGATACAATGAAGACTCTAGTGTAGATGACAGGTCAAGAAGTGGTCGCCCTCGGTCTGTTAGGACTCCAGCAGTGATAAAAGCTGTGAAGGCACGAATTCAAAGAAATCCCAAACGTAAGCAGAAACTGTTGGCCCTTCAGATGTGGTTAAGCAGAACCACGGTGAAAAGGGTGTTAATTGAAGACTTAGGGCTTCGGGCATATCGAAGAAAAACAGGACATCGTTTGAATGCTCGTCTAATGGACCTGAGACTGAAGAGATGCCGCGCTTTGTTGAAGCGGTACGCGGGAAAAAAATATCGGGAAATTCTTTTTTCGGATGAAAAAATGTTTACCGTAGAAGAGAGCTACAACAAACAAAATGATAAGGTGTACGCACACAGTAGTGAAGAAGCGAGCAACCGTATTCCGCGTGTCCAACGAGATCATTTTCCATCCTCGCTCATGGTATGGTTGGGAGTTTCTTATTGGGGCTTAACAGAGGTACATTTTTGTGAGAAAGGTGTAAAAACGAATGCTGTTGTGTATCAATGTGTACAGTCCTGACGAACCTTGTGGAACCTGTTTCTCATACCATGTTCAATAACAGGCACTGGGTATTCCAACAAGATTCGGCGCCAGCTCATAGAGCGAAGAGCACACAAGACTGGCTGGCGGCGCGTGAAATCGACTTCATCCGGCACGAAGACTGGCCCTCCTCCAGTCCAGATTTGAATCCGTTAGATTACAAGATATGACAACACTTGGAGGAAAGGGCGTGCTTAAAGCCTCATCTCAATTTGGAGTCACTCAAGACATCCTTGATTAAGGCAGCCGCCGATATTGACATGGACCTCGTTCGTGCTGCGATAGACGACTGGCCGCGCAGATTGAAGGCTTGTATTCAAAATCACGGAGGTCATTTTGAATAAACTTTAATGTCATAAGAATCTATGTTTTGTTAAGTTCATTTTGGTATTATTTTATTATTTTATTATTTTATTGATGCACAAAACAAATTACAACCAAAGAAATTATAAGTTTAGATATTCAACATAACAATCTGGATTGCAATTCAAAACAGGTGCATACAGAAAAATTGTAACAACAAATGCCTAAAAACCTTGTGTGTATATATTGATACACACATAACACTGACACATACTCACACACAAAGCACGCATACACACTCACACACATATAAATTACTATCTAATTAAATCTAATGTATCATTAACTGGTCAAATATAAATTATTTAAGAATATGTTTTACTAATTTACAATATTTAAAAAAACTATTTTCAAATATATCAAGATCAGTGCTGTTACTTGCCAATTCATTATAATATCGTGCCATTCTAACAATGGGATTAAAGTATGAGATGTTGTTTTTGTGAACTTCAAGTGCAAAAAGATTAGTGCAATGTGATCTACGCGCAATATATCTGGTATTAAAAGATATTTGTGAAATTAAATCACTTGAGTTTATAATATAATGTATAATTTTGTACAAATAGACTAAATCAAAGTATTTACGACGAATAGATAAAGATTCAGTTTTAAATTGGGCTAGTCTTTGTTCATAATTAAGATTATTTCGACCTGGTTTCAAACGGTGAGTTAATACCCTGAGACATTTTTTCTGCACTCTTTCAATGCCATCGATATGAACTTTATAATACGGAGACCATATTGGTGTAGCATATTCCAAGAGACTCCTCACAAGTGAATAAAATAAGTGTAATACCGAATAAGGATTTTTGAAGTCTTTGCTTGATCTGAGAACGAAACCTAAAAGCTGATTAGCTTTAGAAGTTATATATTGATAATGTGAACGGAATGAAAGTTTCTCATCAAAGATAATGCCTAAATCTTTAGCAACAACGGACCTATTTAAGACACAATTATTCAAAAAATAATTATTATTAATTCTATTTCGTTTATTTGTAAATGAGATAACAAGACATTTGCTATTATTTAAAAACATATGATTAGCATTACACCATTTAACTAATGTATCTAAGTCTTGCTGTAAAAGGGAGCAGTCAGCTGGACTTGAAATATTATGAAATATTTTTAAGTCATCCGCATAAAACAAATGATTACATACTAAATATTCAGTTAAGTCGTTTATAAATATATTAAAAAGCAAGGGTCTGAGAACAGAGCCCTGTGGTACACCTGATGTTACTATGACAGGTGATGAGAAGTAGCCCTTCAGAGCCACCAACTGACTTCTCTTGTTGAGATAAGAAGAGATCCAACGAAATAGGTTCCCATGTATGCCATACAAGTCTAGTTTATGACATAGGAGACGATGATTGACCTTATCGAAAGCCTTGGAAAAGTCTGTATAGACAGAGTCAGTCTGGCCTCCAGCAGCAAAAGATTTACAAAGAAAATCCTTATAAACTAGTAGGTTGCTTATAGTAGACCTGTTTCTTAAGAACCCGTGCTGCTTTCCAGAAATTACAGGTTTGAAATGATTATAAAGGTACGTGTGAACTAAAGATTCAAAAATTTTTGCAAAACATGATAAAATGCTTATAGGTCTATAATTCTCACATCTCGATTTATCACCACTTTTATGGATGGGTATGATATATGCGGTTTTCCATAGATTAGGAAAAACACCACTAGCAAGTGATTTGTTAAAAAGTTTACATAAAGGAGAAGATAATTCATTTCTACACCTCTTAACAAAGTGGGGCGGTATTCGATCAGGTCCAGCACCTTTACTAATGTCAAGTAGTTTAAGTTTGAGAAAAACTTCGCCCTCATCAAGTACAATAGAAGATAATGTGTTACTTATGCGATCCGTAAAATACTTGTGCTCATCGAAAGAATAAGAAAAGTTGGCAGTTGTGTCTTTCTCATAAACAGAGTTAAAATATTGTGAGAAAAGCTCACTTATTCTCAATCCGCTAGTTGCAACCGCATCTCCGAACTTCATCACCTGAGGAAGAGATGTGTTAGATCCATGGACTCTTCTATTGTTTACAAAACTCCAAAAGCTTTTAATATTTGTATTAAGTGAGTTTTCAATAGAAGATACATATCTATTATAACAATCAACTGCTAATTTCTTACATCTTTTCCTGAGAAGTGAGAATGCATCATAATCGCGTGGATTATTAAATTTTTTAAATAATTTGTGATACTTATTTTTCTCTTCATTGCATTTAATCAAAGACTTGCTGTACCAGATTGGATATCTATGATGTTTAACAATAGTAACCGGGGTATATTTATTGATTATGTCAAATAATGTATTGTAAAAGATTTCGCAACACACATTAATATCATTATGATTTAGAATTAGAGACCAGTCTATTAAATTTAATTCATACTTAACCTTATTTAAATCGCATTTGGAGAAATTTAACCTTTTGCAGGGTTTTTGTTTTAGAGATTTAGATATGCTATACTGAGGAATATTTATCAATATTGAGGGGTAATGTCTGTCTAGTAGACTTAATTCGGTCGTTTCATTAACAGTAATGGAATCCAAATTAGAAAGAACAAGATCAAGAATACGCTCATTTGTGTTTAAAATCATATTCACTTGCTTAAGACCACAAATAGTTACTAGATCTATTAATCGATGAGACTTTTTATTTAGAATATGTGATAAAGTAGTTGGATAGGAATATGAAGAAGTGGATGATGGCCAATGTATATCAGGAGTATTAAAATCACCAATTAATAAGAAATAATCATCAGGAAGTTCGTTTAAAATAATATTTTGGCAATGTGAATAAAAATAATCTATATCATTATAATTCATGTCGGGAGGCAAGTAACAAACACAGATATTAAGATTAGGAACATAATTTTTTTCGTGCCTAACGGTAATCCAAATATCTTCAAAGCGACTATCCCAGTGTGTTTGACGAATAACATTAAATCTTTTATGAATAGCAATTAGTACTCCACCACCTTCCTGTTTATTAGAGTGAGTTTCAGCACGATCACGTCTATAAACATTATAACAATCATCAATAATTTCACCATCAAAAACACTGTTATTTAAATTCGTTTCCGTCAGGCAAACAATATCAAAATTTGAGTTTAGTGCATTTATATAAAACTGAGTTAATTTACTACGTATCCTATTAACATTTTGATAATATACACTAACCATAATTTATCATGTAACAAGGTTAAACAAAATATATTTCTACTAACATTTAATATGTTAACTTAAGATAACTTATTTAACGAGTCTATAGTCTTTACATGGATAGCCGGGGATTGGTCATCCTTTCGAATATAAATTTGCCCAAAGCGAATCCAAACAAACTTATATTTATTCTTGACACAAAATTTTCTGGCCAAGCAATGCAATTCTTTCGCATCTGGTGATAAATGTTCACATAAATAAATCCTACGGCGTTCACCATTTATACCCAGATGAGTAGTACTTAATTTTTCATTGGTGGAAGACTTATTAAACCGCGTAGTAGCTGAGATCAGTTGATCGCGAAGTCGCGGTGAAGATAGCGTAACCAAAATATTTCGTGGCCGAATCGAAGTAGTATTCATCTTGGCTACTCTGCGGCAGGCGCGAATATCATTATCGGGAATTACAACTTTTAGACATTCACACAGTTTCTTAAACAAATCCAAAACGTTTTCGTTTCTACTCTCAGGTACCTCATGAATTTCAATGTTTAAATCTCTATATATTATATGAATGGTTACATAATGAATAAACTTGTTACAATTATTTTACATTAAACATGTGACAGAATTTATGACCTGACTAGGTATTTTTACTACTCGTATTTTCATTATTACTTTATTTGAAATTAAAAGAAAACAACATATTATATAGGCAATAGTTATTTATTGCGATTGACCTAAATATTTCTAACCGTCATTACTGTAAAATCTTAAAATAGTGTGGGATTCCATTAAAGTTAATTGGGCAATTATAGCTTGATATGTCGCTGCGGGTGCCGAGTATCGGTATCTATGCGCTTTGATATAATTATACATCAAATATTATAACATTTAAATGATGATCATAAATCAAACTTCTAGGTACATGCTTGTGTATCTTTCCGTTATTTTCTTCTCCACAGCGAAGAAAAAATGACATAGATGTTAAATTTGGATTTTGCGGGAATTTCCTAAAATATGGTTGGAGATTGGCGGGGCTCCATTATTCACTTAGACTTTTTTTTTATTGCGTAGCACAGCAGACAGGCTGACAGCCCGCATATAATTTAGCAGTTACCGTCGCCTATAGGTCTTTGCAACGCCAGTGGCATCGCAAACACGCTGCTGTCCCATAAGGGTACAGGAACTTGGGTCACTAATGCCGGAGCACAACACAAGGTTACTATAGCGGCATACTTAAGACCAAAGGTGGTCGCCATCCAGATGGGCTTGAGGCCCTACCACGTAGCTAGGTTGGGTTGTTTTGTCGCCTTTTACGACAGGCCGACCCCGGCTATAGAGGTTAGTATTCTTTCTCCGCCCCTGTATGGATAAATACTTAACTTACTTAGAAGTAAAGGAAAATTTTTCGCATAGCTCACATTTAGCAGTATCATTATCAATTTTTTCGAAATAGTTCCGAGTATAGATTTTCCTTTTACTTTCGGCATCCTGCAATACAATAAAATGCAATTCATGTACAAAAATTTCAAGTTTTCTAAAATCATAAACAAAAAGATAAAGTAAAGGTTTTCTATTAGACCAAGTAGTAATTAATTAGGTACCTTACCTTTATGGGTGTTTGTAACGCTAGTAGTATCGTGAACACGCTGCTGTCCCAAAAGGGTACAGGAACTTGAGTCACTAACGCCGAAATACAACACAAGGTTATTATAGCGGTATACTTAAAATCAAAGATAATGGCCATCCAGACGGGCTTGAAGCCCTACCACGTAGCTAGGGTGGGTTGTTTTGTCGCCATCGGTCGACCCCGGCCGCAGAGGTTAGTATTCTTTCTCCGCTCCTGTAATATAAAAATAGGTGTAGAGTTCCAAGCCTGTCTGGATGACAATCACCCCTATTCTCTAAACATGCTGCCATAACCCTGTATTGTGTTTTGGCATAAGTGAGTAGGATCCATTCCCTACGCAGACGGCAGCGTGATAGCGGTGCCTCTGGCGCCACTAACATTCAGAGGTGACGGTAATTGCATATTAGTAGGCTTTTTAGTCCCATAGCAATAAAAAAAATAGATGACGGGAAAAACATGAAAAGTATAATTGATCTTATTGATGATAATTATAATTATATAATACTATAATATGAAGAACATAGATAAATTAATCTGTAAGCAAGATTTATGTGTTTTTTATTTGTTGTATTTGTAATTATTTATGTTACTAAATAATACCCAACTAGAAACTAATCAATAAATGTAAAGGGCAAAAACAGGTCATTATTAAAAAAATGAAGTGGGCGAAGTACTTGGAACAATAATCCCTAAACCAGTGAACCCGGGAAGGGTCACATTCTTACACAACCTTCGTTATCCCTTAAATCTACATGGCGGAAAATTTAATTTCAATATTTTGTGGGGGTAAAAAGATATTTCGACATGAGATCATAAAGTAAATTTCTTCGAGCATAAATATAGAGATATAAATGAATATGTAAGAAGTTTTCCTACATTGATATGTTCTTCACAATGTGATAGTTAACGGATTCAAGAGAAAATATTTAAAAGGCCGATTGGTCTGAGTTGTTTTGTAATTTTTTCTTTGTAATTTACTATTTAACTTGTATCTTAATTAAAATATGGGAACTTGTAAGTGTATATTTTATTATTATTACTATCAGCTTGTTTTATGTCTTCTTCTCTTCTTCTCAGTCGTGGTCACGCAAGACGCCCGGCAGTGCTTCACCACCGCGCGCCATTTGTCCCTAGCTGAAGCCTGTCTTGCGCAGTCGTTTAGGGATGTGTGTGTCATCGACTTAATTTGGTCCGTCCATCGCAAAGGCGAACGCCCTCGCGATCTACTGCCATTTACCCGGCCCTGCACAACGAGCCGCTCCACGGGGTCCCCCCCGCGTCGCGTCACATGTCCAAAGAACTGGAGTATTCGGGATTGCACCACCGATGACAGTCTCTCGCCGATGTTAAGCTCCTTCAAGATGGAGACATGTTTTATGCAATAACTATGAAATATTTTATAGACGAACAGCTACTTTCATGGCAAATTTTGTCTTTACATAAAATATATCGATATAATCAGTGGAATATAAAAATATAAAACAAAATCTTTAAAAATATACGTCCGGTCTTTTGCTGGCGTCACTGAGTTCAGTGTTGCCCTTATCTGTTTCTCCTGGTGGTAGATGCAGTAACATCATTAATAAAGGAGGAGGCATCTTGGTGTATGCTGATTGCCGATGACATTGTGCTGGTTGAAGAAAATGCTCACGAGGTCCAGAGCAGATTGACTAACTGGCAGGAGAGATTAGAGGGTTGAGGATAAGTACAACATGAACATCTATTTTGCGATTTTGGTGGAATATCCGATTTCACCCGGATTACCTTAGGAGGCGTAGTGCTGCCAACTTGCTCCAACTTCCGGTACTTCAGATCATTAATCCAGAACCACAGTGAGATAGGCCGAGATGTGAAAAACAGAGTGAATGCAGGATGGATGAAATGGCGACGTGACCCAAGAGTACCACTTAAACTCAAAGGTAAAATTTATAAAACTGTAATAAGGCCTGTCGTATTGTATGGAACGGAATGTTGGGCCACAAAGGAGATAGACGAAAGGATGTTACATGCTGCGGAGATGGGAATGCTGAGATGGATGTGTGGAGTTACAAAAATGGATAAAATTAGAAATAAGTATATTAGTGGAAGTGAGAAAGGAGCGCCAGTTAATGAAAAACTTAAAAGTAATACTAAGACTAACATGGTTTGGTCATATAATGCGCAGGGAAGAGTGCAATAACAAGGAATTGAGAAAAAAATGGTATAGCAAAAAAAAAAGGTGTGAATGTTGAATGACGGCTAACAGAGGAGAGTGGAACGAGAGAATATGTTGTGCCACCTCATATAATGTGGGATAAGGGCAGGAGGAAGAAGATATTTTAAATCGAAAAAACGAAACCTTATTTACTTAAAATTACACCTTTTAAGTTTAGAAAGTGGTCACTTGTAACAAACATATAGCATCGTAATATTAAAGTTCATTGAGTTGAATAATTAGAATGAATGATTCAATTTAATTCAAAAGGTACATTTGAATTGAATTGAATCTGTTCTTACTTGATCATTCAATTCTAGTTCCTAAAAGTCTTTCCGTGCAGGAGCGGAGTAAAAAATACTTAACCCTGCAGTCGGGGTCGGCTTGTCGTAAAAGACGACAAAACAACCTTAATTAGGTGGTGGGGCCTTAAGCCTGTCTGGATGGCACTCCTGGTATATAAGTATGAACCAAGATCCAATAGCCCATGTGGCATGTACTCGGTGTCTGTACCGCGGTGTGACGTCGCAAACATTCATAGGCGACGGTAAGCGAAGTGAAGATAGAAGTGAACTGTCAGTGTCTATGAAGTGAACTGTCAGCTTATCTGTTGTTACTTAGCAATAAAAAAAGCCTGGATTCTTCTTTCCACCAATACCATTGCAAATAATCGTGGTATTAATATGCATTAACGATACTCGAATTTTCCTTCAGTAAAAATGTATGAGAACAACCCAGCCGTGACGTATAAGTGGATTATATCCGCTGTCTCTTTCTTTTGTAATTCATTGTCTCGTTTTTGCAAATCCTAACCGAAATAGGAGGAAAGGATGGAAACAGCTTTTTCGATTTTTTTTTTATTTCACGTAATTTATTTATAACTAGTCACTCAAGGAATGAAACTTTCGACTTCTTTCTCTTTGACATTCAATAAGACAAAGAGAATATAATTTATGTTGTTTTTTTTGGCTGTGGGAAAAAACCCTATTCTTAACGGTTTACCCCAGCCCGGGTGGACCGAGAGATATGTGGGACTTTGAAAATGATGTTCGACCATCCGACTACCCACTGAAAAACTCCGCTGTTCTCCTATCGCCTACGCCCAGGACCACAGATGTGTGGCCTGCCGATCTGGTGGCCCGAGTCAGCCCGGTTTTTGTGTCGGGGCCTTCTAGGTTCTAGGTTTGTAGCGCCAGGGGGTCAGGGTGTTTCGTTCCCCGGGCGCTCTTCTTTGTTTGCCCTAAGGATTTGATGGGGGCTGTGGACCAGCATGCAGTCCTCATCCTCGCGGCAATGGTGCGTGCAGCGGAACCTCTCCCGAGCAGCCACCCGTTGCCACCCTCCGGCGTCGTCGACGTAGCCTGCGTTGGCGGGAGGGCTGTGTAGTAGTTAGCTCCCGCTCCCGTTCCGCCACCTCCTTTGCGGAAATAACTGCTCCACAGAAGAAGGCGACGGCCATCCATCCAGGATCTCCCTCGACCTTAGACAGAACCAGGGCGGGAGCGACAGGTCCACGCTAATTTGAGTGACGCTATTCGCAGGGCATACGGTAATAGTGTGGACCACAGTGTCCTACTCGTCGCCCACGCCACAATGGTGGCACCCTGATATCCTCTCCCGCCCTATGCGACACAGGTACCTCCTGAAGCAACCGTGCCCCGAGAGGACTTGCGTCAGGCGGAAGATCTGGGCATCGTAGCGCCTGGCATCGTTTTGGTCATCAGGCGATTCGCCTCCCTCAAAGAGCCTGCAGCACACAGCGCCCGGCCCGCCGACGTTCGGCAACAGGCAGTAGAGTCCCGCTGCAAAGTCCCATCGCCCGTCGAGCACCAGTCTAAGGTATTTCATGGACCGCCCGGTGGCAACACGAATGCCCCCCACTGTGATACTCAAGCCCAGTGGTGGCTTCTGACAAGGCCTATCACGGCCTCCGTCTTGTGTCTTTTTCCATTTTTCTTAAATCTGCCGACACGCTCGCTTCCATGCGCATTCAAAACAAAACTACGCGTTCGATTGAGCTGAAATTTTTACATCAGCTGTCTACGAGAATGTACTACGCAATAAAAAATTACTCTTGCAATAGTGGTGCTATCGGGCGGTGAGTCTAAGTACTTATCGGGCCACCCTCATATTTTTTCCTGGGGTTTGAACACTTATAGCCGTATTAGATCAATATGGGAGAATATTAATACATAAAAACGATTAATTTATGAAGTGTAATAAAAAGATGTATAATAAAAAGAGAACCATGTATTGTACTGAACGATGTATAATATATAAAATACTTGTTTATTTTCATTTATTTGTAATTTTGTGACATAAACTTCACCTGCCACCTGCCGTAACCCACTAAAACGTAAAATATTCTGTTTTTCTTTTTGGGATGAATTAGGCGGTAGTTTTCTAAAAACAATGCCATAAAATTTCCGACGGATAAATAGCTGACCTCTAGTAAATGCATAGTTTATTAAGACAAACTATATAATCCCGAATTATCACTTACATGTTATAATGATCATAACTTAAATTCATAATACTATAATCTAAGGCTATTAATTAATTTAACTATACTTTCTTGTTCGAAGATCGTAATCTTTATTGATACCTACATATTAAAATATGTTAGTATGTGCGTATTAATGAAACATTTAGAAAGTCGATACTGAAATAGCGGTACTTATAATTATTTTACCTTAGGCAAAGATTGTTGGGACGTAGCTTAACTGTAAATGTTGCTAACGTAAAATTTTGGTTTGGTTACATAGAAATTTTCTTCTTCGTCGCTTTTGTCCTGTTATCCCTAGAATTCGGATAATATCCGATATCCTTAATCATACGTCAATAGGCACTCATATGAATACGGTGTTAAATCAATATTTCTTTGGTATACCATTTTACCGTAGCCGGGCGAAGATATGGTAGACAATATTTATAGGAAGATTATTGTAATTGTTATCATTGCTAAAGTTAAGGAAACCTTTCACAAACATAAGATGTTATGCAAGCTAGTTGAAATTTTACTGTGATCAAGGAAAAGTTGAAACTCAACTAATCCTCGCTTGACACGGTTAATCTTATTCGAATCTCGGCTTATAAACAATAATTTTAGCAAGGTTTATGTCGCCGAATATATAATCCTAAACTCTTAGGTATGATGATATATGTAAACTATAAATAATTAAAAATCACAAAGTTCTTTTCCATATAAGCCTGCCTATCATCCGATAGCGGACACAAAGGCTGTGATGTAAGCATATTTTTCCGCTCGAGAGTTCATCCGAAATCGATACCTTCGTGCCGTTCAACCCGTGAAAATTCATTTCGTGTGCACCAGCCTTAACATTTCCAATTCAAGTATTCGTCTGGAATTTACTGTAATTTTTTACGGTTGCTTTAATGTTTCATAAGTATATTTAAAATTTGTATTATAGTGAAACATATTTGTGACAAAGATATAGCTATGCCACCCCCTGACTGGCCCCAGGTTGATAGGTAGACCTCTTTTTGCGAGGTGGAAATGTCTTAGGTATATCCCACTGATTGTGAACGTACTGTAGTGTAGGATGCCCTTGAGTGGTTCTCATGGTTAGCAGACGCATATTGCTGGTATATACACTAAAAGCACCCCAGTGCTGCTTCGTTCTTCAGCACCGGGTTGCCTATCTGACGGCGACTTCGTAAGAAGAATAAACTTAAAAAGTACTTACTGGCTTGACGTTAAAAGTTGTTATTCATGCCAAGAGAATTCTACAGAAGTCGAAGATTGTAAAATGGAGAAAATAGGAGAACGGACGACAGGGACCGAAGAAGAAGTTTAGATTGCAATCGGAATATAACGCTAAGATGTTGATGGTACCTAAATACATCTTCGGAGTGATGCAGAAAAAAATTGATGGATTGGAAGGTCTTATAGGAGTTTCTGCCATCTAACTACGCTGCAAGTAGCAAAAATAGTCATCAATTATTATATTTCCCTTTTACGACTACATAATCTAGACTTGCTTTTATTCCAGTCCGTCAGCTCCCTAATAGCTTGAAAAATACATTTGAACGCCCCAACAGCTTTGACGTCGAGACAGCGGTGTTTTCAAATTAAATAACAGATAAGATTGGAAAAATGAACAAACTGGCTGCAGACGTCTGCAATGCAAATAGTTGGAAACGCTTCATTTTTTATTAAAACTAAATGGAAATGGCGTGAAAGGAGTTTCAATAAATATTTATTCAAAGAACATGTAAATGGTCATCTTTTTAAAGCTTATTTGTTTTTAAATCATCTGTTTTGTAATGAAGTTGGATACCTTCATGTTCTAAATATGTTTCGTACATTCCTGTATAAGATCTGATTCCTGTGTGTCTGAAGGAAATAAATTTTAGTAATTATTTATTTGCTCAAGATGGTTAATTTTTTCGAGATAGTTAAATTTGCAAGTTTGAAACAAAAACTGAAGTTATTTTTGACTGAAAACACATACGAAATCTATATGTGCAGGGGCGGAGAAAGAATACTGGCCTTTGCTGGCGGGGTCAGCTTGTCGTAAAAGGCGACAAAACAACTCACCACGTGGTAGACCCCCAAGCCCGTCTGGTAGGCGCCTTTGGTATTAAGTATGCTGCCATAATAACTTTGTATTGTGTTCCGGCATTAGTGACCTAAGTTCCTGAACCCTTATGAGACAGCAGTGTGTTCGCGATACCGCCAGCCTGTCTGCTGTCCTACAACAATA
This sequence comes from Malacosoma neustria, assembly GCA_963693495.1. Classification (NCBI taxonomy): domain Eukaryota; kingdom Metazoa; phylum Arthropoda; class Insecta; order Lepidoptera; family Lasiocampidae; genus Malacosoma; species Malacosoma neustria. Next base: position 16,935,596 of record OY856381.1, read on the forward strand.
AAAAAATACGGAAATTATAATTTGAATAATTAGTATACAATGTATTAACACGGAGAAGAGAATAAAATTGTAATGACATTTTTTAATTTATGTCATAATAAATACAGATTGACTTTTACAATTTCAATAATATGTTTTATTGTTTTTGTACTTTATGTATGACATGATATTTTAGTAATGACATTTTTAATAACATGTATGTATTTCTGTAAATAAAGTGATTTGATTAGATCTCAGATCATAAAATTATTAATAACTAAATAAATATAAATATACAGACATTTCACACAACGTCATCTCGTCCAAACTATGTTGCATAGCACTTGTGTTATGGGTACTAGACAACTGATATAAATACTTTTATTTTGTAAATAAATATATATTATACATAAACACCCAGACGCTGATCGAGAATTGAACCAGTGATCTTCGCAATTGTACGTGCGTTAGTACCAGGTTGTCAACTGTGTAAAATTGAACATTTTCAACTCCAATATTGCGTTTGCAAGGAAGTTTGTCTCATTTCTTTGTTGAGATGTTACTCAAACAGTTTTACTCTCGTCAAACAAACCTTTGACAGCGACATAAAGTTTAGAGCCTGTTTTTATGGGCCTTCCGTATTGAAAACTTTTCAATGTAACTTCAGCATAACACGTATTTTATCTTAAATTTCTTCCTTCTTTTGAGTGACTTGTGCGGTTTATATATATATATATATATATATATATATATATATATATATATATATATATATATATATATATATATATATATATATATATGTATATGTATATATATATATATATATATATATACATATATATATATATATATATATATATATATATATATATACATATACATATATATATATATATATATATATATATATATATATATATATATATATATATATATATATATATATATATATATATATATATATATATATATATATATATATATATATATATATATATATATATATATATATATATATATATAAACAAAGTGCATAACACTTCATTTAGTTTGTACAGTTTGAATTTGCCGCGTAATAACTTCGATGTATAATTTATCTATGAACTTGTTTAAATCTATGGAGCTGTACGCCATATTGACGAATTAAGACGGTTTTGACAGTTTGATAAATAGAGGCTAAACAAGTAAGAATTACATTGTAATTTGAAAGTAGAATAATAGTGATTAATAAGAACTGGTGAGACAATAGCTTTAAATGTTGTTTCTCTTTTCAGGTGAGTTTGTAAATAATTAATGTTAAAGAATGTTTTGTAAAAACTAGTTCAAGTAATAAAATAAAATACTCTTTTCAGAGCAACTCAATTTTGGTTATAGTTTTACTGTTCACCATAATATCCAAGGATAATAAGAAATTTACACATTATAAAACAACATTTTGGAGCAGCTGGTTACCAAGAATAATGGAAAAATTAAGATTTGAGTTCATGGTCAAAGCCAATGAAGATGGGAAAATAAATATTATTTGTGTAACGACAATCACGGATTTAGATGGTCGGACCTTTGCGATTCCGGATAGGTTACAACCTGTAAAATTACACGATAGAATAGTACATACCCAAATCTTTCAGAAAGTAAAGGCTACATTACAAAAAAGACATGACAAACGACAGGTGTGGATATCCATGAGTCCGGAGATGAAGGCTGTTTATTGTGATGAAGATGGAAATAATCAATTTATGGAATACCTGTTGGAAGAAAAAACAAAAGCACAAGTACCTTCAACAGGAATTTCAGAAGAATCTCTAACAAAAATCATGGAAAGCTTCGCTGAAACGAAGAAAGATTCATCAAAATCTTTTAATATGGGGAAAATGGCAGAAAAAATTGTTATAGAAAAATTCAATAGCCAAACAACTAATGTGTCCCAATGGATGACTACCTTTGAAGCGGAATGTGTTCGTATAGGAATAGAAGATGTCCAAAAAATTGAAATTCTTAGGTTATTTATAGAAGATTCTTGTTTAGGTTGGTTAACACATTATATATATATATACATACTGTCATCTACACTAGAGTCTTCATTGTATCGTTTGATGGTACGATAAACGAATCTTTTGGTAATATTCAAATTTTTCAGTATGTTAAAAATTTGAATTGGCGCGTAACCGCAACGATGCAACGCAATAACTGCAACACGGTCTTCTTTAAGCGTCCACTCCATATTTAAAAATGAGTAAAATTCTAAAAGTTATACATTTTTATTTTCATGAACAATTCGAAATTCTAATTCAATAAACTTTTTTGTGGCCAGCATTCTAAAAGAAAAGTTTTTACTGTGTGACAATACTTATGACCTGACTAGGTATATATATATATATATATATATATATATATATATATATATATATATATATATATATATATATATATATATATAAGGAATAGATTACTTTATTTACATATATATATATTATTTTTCGATTGAAGTGGATGTGTGGAATGACCGGGTTAGGAACTCCCGCGTCTGCGGCAGCTTTCATGTCCGTGACATAGCGGACAAATTGAAGGAATGTCACCTTCGTGGGTATGGTCACGTTTTGTGGCAACCGGCTACTTGCGTGGGGAACCTTGTGTGGGCCAGGAAGGGTTGGGTCAAAAAGTGCTGGCTTGACGTCGTAAAGGGTGATATTCATGCCAATGAACTCACTACCATGGATGCTAAATATCGTGCGAAGTGGAGAAGAAAAAGTCGGAAAGCAGACCGCTTAACGCTAATATAATGATCTTCTTTTTCCTGCCCTCATCCCAAACTACGTGGGGTCGGCACAACGTGTTCTCTCCTTCCACTCTCCTCTATTGGCCATCATCTGAACATTCACACCTTTTTTAACCATAGCATCTTTTACATAATCTATCTACCTCTCCTCTTGTATCCATCCACTCACATTTTTAGCATCCTCCTTGTTACACGACGCTCCTCTCTTCATATTATATGGCCATACCAGGCTAACCTATTACTTTTCAGCTTCCCAGTCACTGGCGCTACTTTCAAACTTCTCCTAATATACAGATTTCTAATTTTATCCATTTTTGTAACCCCACTCATCCATCTCAACATTCGCATCAATAACCTTTCATCTTTTCTCTATGTGGCCCAGCATTCTGATCCATACAAATTGACAGGTCTTATTGCGGTTTTATGAAATTTACCTTTAAGTCGTACATTTCATTCATCCTGCATTTACTCTGTTTTTCTCACCTCGGCCTATCTCACCGTCGTTCTGGATTAATGATCCGAGGTACTGGAAGTTGCACAAGGGAACCGTGCAGTCAATGGCCCTTTACGGGGCCCCAATCTGGGGCCAAAACGACAGCGCTGCTTCACAGGCCGCAGCGCGTCCTGGCCGTCAGGGCGATAAGGGGATACCGCACGGTGTCCTTCGAAGCAGCCTCCCTACTGGCTGGATCCCCAACATGGGACCTCGAGGCCCGAGTCCTGGCGCTATTATACCAGTGGCGCCGGGATGCGGTCGAGCGTGGCTCTCGACCCGCGCCTCGCGAAGTGGAGGTAAAGCGGGTGGAGCTGCGCGACGAGGTGCTCATGGTCGAATGGAAGGAGCGCCTCGCGCACCCCAGCGCGGACCTCGCCACCATCGAAGCGGTGAGGCTCGTCCTGGCTGAATGGCTGGAAAGACGCCACGGCGCCCTGACCTTCTGCATGACGCAGGTCCTCTCGGGGCACGGTTGCTTCGGGAGGTACCTGTGTCGCATAGGGCGGGAGATGACGTCAGGGTGCCACCACTGTAGCGCGGGCGACGAGGAGGACACGGTGAACCACACTGTCGCCGTGTGCCCGGGCGTAGGCGATAGGAGAACAGCGGGGTTTTTTAGTGGGTAGTCGGATGGCCAATCATCTTTCCCGGAGTCCCACATACCCCTCGGTCCCCCGGGCCGGGGGAACCCGTCAAGAGAGATTTTTCCCCGAGACCAAAAAAAAAAGACACGCCTCCTAATATAATCGGGGTGCAAGCGGAATTTCCCCCAAAGTAGCAAAACAAATCTTCAGTTTTGGTTCTAATATGATGATCATGATATATTATTTATTCGAGGGTTAATAAAATATTAAATAATTCGATTAATCACATTCAACGCAGGCTCACATTTAAAAGGTAAGGTCTACACTTAAGTGCAGTCAGTTTTTATCCGTGCAGAGGCGGAGAAAGAATACTAACCTCTGCGGCCGGGGTCGGCCTGTCGTAAAAGGCAACAAAACAACCCACCCTAGCTACGTGGTAGGGCCCCAAGCCCGTCTGGACAGCGGCCACCTTCGGTCTAAAGTATGCTGCCATAATTACCTTGTGTTGTGTTCCGGTATTAGTGACCCAAGTTCTTGTACCCTTATGGGACAGCAGCGTGTTTGCGATGCCACTAGCGTTGCAAACACCCATAGGCGAAGGTAACTGCTAAATTCTAAGCGGGCCGTCAGCCTGTCTGCTGTCCTACAGCAATAAAAAAAGTCAGACAGCATAACATCAGCGCTATTTTCCGTGACTGCAAATTAATAGCCTCCTGCGACTTCCTAGAAAGAGAGTAGGGATAACTTTATTATTATTTCTGAAAACTATTAATATTGAATAAGTAATGATAATAATATGTGAACTTGCTAAAACAGAGTACAGCCTACCTTCAAAGTATGTACTTAGATTTACATACAATTGATTATTGAATAGCCTGGTCATTATACAAACTGCATAAGAATATCCGTCGATTAAAATTTGTCTCGTTTAGAGAATGCTAATCGTTGAAACCTATAAAGAATGACTGAATGGCAGAAATTTTAATCAAGTTTAACAGAAATAGAAAAAAAAACGGGTTCCGTAACATATTTATATATATTTTTTGATAAAGAAATCCAGTTTTGTCTGTTATATACTCAATACAATATACAACAGGTTCCAAAATAAAATCTTGTAATCAAAAAGAACGCTTGCATGACGAAATATAAATTAGGTAATATCTAATATATAAAATTCTCGTCTCACAGTTTTCATTGCCATACTCCTCCGAAACGGCTTGACCGATTTTGATGAAATTTTTTGTGCTTATCCGGTATCTATGAGAATCGGCCAACATCTATTTTTCATCCCCCTAAATGTTAGGAGTGACCCACCCCAATTTTTTTTTTAATTTTTTTACATTTTATTATTTATATGGCAGAACAACGTTTGCCGGGTCAGCTAGTTAATATATAAAATAGGTAATAAATACACTGAAAATTCACGCAGTGCATTCCGTAGTATTCAGCAATGCGTGTGTTATGGGGTTTACTATTCATATAAAATATACTTTGTTGAGCAAATGAAAATACATAGTATACGAGAATAAAAACCCGTAGGCGTTCGGATGTGCGAATAATTATTTTTATTGCTAACCGACTGACTGAGACACTGGAGGCAGACTGACGGCAAAAGTAAAGAAATTTGCGATGCCAGAGGCACCGCGAACACGCCACACTGAGAATGAATATGCCTATAGTTTTAATTTCTAGACGTTGTCTAATCGAATAGAGTGCTAAAAACCCTATAACGTGGGATTGGAGGAAGAAGGAAGATTTGCTACATCACATGTGCAACCCTAAAAACAGCAATAATGCATTATAATTTTTGCGGCGCCATTCAAATTCTTTCTGACGCTTAGTTCTCAGAATATTGGCGGAGTCTAACCTGGTATTATAAAAAAAAAATAATGAACTATTCACAGTCGATAAGCTTTTATCCGTGCAAGGGCGGAGAAAGATTCTAACCTCTGCGACCGGGGTCGACCTGTCGTAAAAGGCGACAAAACAACCCACTCTAGCTACGTGGTAGGGCCTCAAGCCCGTCTGGATGACCACCACCTTTGGTCTTGAGTATGCCGCCATAATGACCTTGTGTTGTGTTCTGGCATTAGTAACCCAAGCGTGTTCACGATGCCACTGGCGTTGCAAACACCCATAGGCGACGGTAACTCCTAAATTTTAAGCGGGCCGTCAGCCTGTCTGCTGTCCTAAAGCATTAAAAAAAAGAGCTAATGTAGCTACGGCTGTGAATAATAAAAATGGTGCAAAATTCAGAACTGATTTAAAATTTGATTTAAAATGTTTTGTTTTTCATCAATTAAATTCTCAAACCTAGACCTTCTTTTTGGCTTTTTTTTATTGCTATAGAACAGCAGACAGGCTGACGGCCCGCTTAGGATTTAGCGGCCTGGGGAAAACTAAACTTTATCAGTGACACTTTAGAGGAAAGCCGACACGAGTATGTGGGGGTTCCCCGCACTCACTTACTGCGAACATATCGCATGCTTAATCATAAACTGACCTAACTCAAAAAACCTGTTTTTTGGGAAATCGCAAAAAACGTTTTGTCATTTACTACTTATCCCATATATTGACTTATAACTAAATAGTGGTAACTCAGTGTGGGAAAGAGATATCGAAATAAATCTTAGTTTGGCCGATAGAGGGCGTCGATACAATGCTGCCCGTTATATTAACTGACTTTAGACCTAAATCGTAATCGGTCAGTTTATGATTAAGCATGCGATATATCTGGCTAGCTAAAACCATGGTTGTCTGAGCCTTTGTGGGGGTTGCAGGATCAAACATTGGTTATTGCAATATTACCAAGCTTTCATTTATTATTGTTATTACCATAGCACAATCTGTTTAACGTTTCAATGATTTATTTAGTCTGGAAAAAAGTTTTTAGCAAGAGTAGCTGTTTCTCACAAGTTTAACTTAAATATATAGTATGGTGCAGTTCAGTGTCGTTTGAACAGTTTGTTTTTCTGTTTGCTGATTGATATTTTTCAATAACAATAATACGAGTATATTCCAGAAGAAATAAGAGAATCAAAGCTTAAAAGAGCCCCCTTCTTTTATAATGTTGTGACGTCCTGTACTGGCGAGACTCCGTATATTTCCCAAGAGTGGTCGTGTCGCGGAATATAAAGAAATATCTCTTGGAGTGCGTTTCGTGTCGCTTCAATGTGTACTACGACCGAATGTTTAGATACTTGAAAAATATATCGCTTAAATTCAGTTACAGCAAGAATCACAAATGGATTTTAAAATGTTAAATTCGCTCATCATGATCATTTTAGCGTTATTTGGTAGCATTTTAAACTTCTGCATGAAATCTGTTTTTTATTTTATCTTCGCATGCCCATCGATATCCACAGTAATTCAGTTTTACAATCTTTCATATGATCTGTCTTTTTCTGTGTACGGGCGGAGTGAGGAGAATATGGTTAGTATACGACCCTGCGGCTGGGGTAGGTCTGTCGTAAAAGCAAAAAAACAACTCTAGCTACGTGGTAGGGCTCCGAGCACACCTAGATGACAACCACTCTTGGTCCAAAGATCCTGTGGGCCGTCAGCCTACTGTTTCGAAAAAAAATGATTTCAATCTCAAACTTACATATAACCTTCTTTTACATGTAATTATTTTGCATGGATTCATACAAATGATTGTTTCTATTATATAATCCTATAATATAGCCATTAACTTGTTTAATAGTATGTTATTCAAAACAATCAATAATATTTAGGATTAACGAAGAAACAGTTATTGGACAGCTGCCAAGTCGTGAACCGAGCGAATTGTATAGCTTAAATTACAAAACACGAACTGTTTTCGCTTAAATCTAAACCGGGACTTTGTTTTGTACTAATGTACTTGAGTTGGTTTTATTATGAACTGTAAAAATTATCGTAGGCATATTGTAATATAAAGTAATTAAAGTGAATAATTATTATTTACAACAAGTACTAGCTGACCCGGCAATAGATATCCTACCATATAAATTTTAAATTAAAAAAAAAGTTCGCGACAAAAAGTAGTCTATGTCCTTTTCCAAGGTCCTTTCCTCTTCCTTTCTACGTAGTAGGGCCCCTAGCCCGTCTGGATGGCAACCACCTTTAGTCTTAAGTATGCCGCTATAATAACTGTGTTGTGTTTTGACATTACCCTTACGGGACAGCAACGTGTTCGCGATGCCACTACCGTTGCAAACACCCATAGTCGACGGTAACTGCTAAATCCTGCCCACAGCAATAAAAAGGTCCAATCTATATCTATACCGAAATTCATGAAAACTGCTTCAGCGGTTTAGATGGGAAAACGTAACAGGATTACCTTTGGGAAAGTTGACAGAGTTTTTATTAATATTTATTTTCACTTCCGGGCTAAAACAGTACTTGCTTGTATATTATGCTATTCACTTTACCAAAAAATAAAATATAAACAAACAAACCAATGTTTCTCAAACAAAGCTAGAATAAAACAACATGGCGGGTATAATCCGACCGTAATAATAAAACACTCCTTTCAATCGACAATAGTACGTTGAACAGTAGTACACTTATAATTACCAGCATATAAAACCAGTAAGAGATTTGGAAACATTGTCTTTTTAGGTTCTTTAAAATGTAAGTTAGTTATTACAATTAATGTTGTAAATATGTAAATTTTATATGCATTAATATTTATCATTCATAATAATTGTAAAAATAAAATTATTTTGTTTTTTTCTAAAAGTAAGGAATAGTAATATAAAAAAATAAGAAAAATAGGAGATATTTCTAATAAATAATTAAAAGTTGTTATGATAATTTTTATATCATGTTGACTATTATAAAATCGACATCCAAAAAATCCTTTTACGATTTGTTTACATTTTATTTTTTGGTAAAGTGAATAGCATATAGATAGATGTACGAGTACTATTCACTTTCATCAATGTATTATAAGAACAATATTTTATTTAATTTGGTTTTGGAATATTTTGGAATATATTTTCCATAAGAGAAATAATTTTCTTTGTTTACAGTCATTACATTCTCATGCGATATAACCTAATCTCACCACATCATATGCAATTATATGCTAATTGTATAAAATATAAATATTTTTGAGATGTTAAAGTATACGTATGCATATCATAACTATAACGGTATGTGGTTAAAATTACAGTTCATATAATACAACTACAAGTCATAGAATATTGTATAAAAAAAACATGCAGGGCAGTATTTGGGGACTGCCGATAGAAGTGAAAACTAAGTTACTTTTAAATTGTATCATCGAGCTATTAGATTATTATTTTCAGTTTATAAAGAAGTGTTTACGATCAAGGAGTAAATTTTAAATTGGCCAATAGCACTTCTTTACAAACCAAAAATTGTTCACCCAAAAAGTGCTCAATGCGCTTATAGAAGTTTTCACTTCAAAAACTCAACTGTATTTCATTGTAATAAAGTCGCAATTCCAATAGATATGTATAAGTAATGCAATGCAATCATTTAAAAGTTACATTATAAAATAAACCTTAAGTCATTATTAATAAGGTTGGTATTACTGGAGCTAAACTCGGTCTTACGTCTTACGAATTCTTACGATCAGGACACGTGACCTGACGCGGTTTTAAGTTTTTTTACCTTTTACAAAAAAAGTGCACAGCGCCGCTAAAAAAGTTTTCACTTATATAGATTAGCAAAAGTCTCGATGATAACTAAATAATAATCTTGATAAAATGTTTTAACATTGATCGAATTGTGAAATTAAGGGTAGCCGGATAACTAAAGAACATATTATAATAATAATAATAATATTCCTAAAAAATATAAGCATCAAGATTGTTCGAACTGTGCATATTTGGAAAAATCCATTTCAGCTGAGCTATAAGTGGGATTTGGCGCTTGAAAATCTACGAATAAGGAGAAAAAAATCAGAATGAGATGGGAAACTTTGAGTAAATGAAATGTACATATGTATATATATGTACATTTATGTTATAAATGTACGAACATTTAATTTTATAACATAAATGTACTTAAGTATACGTTTATTTTTCACCACGTTTTGAGATAACTGGGTTACAAATTATCAGGTTACTGTAGTTAAGCATAATTTTCAACGTTCATGTTTTCTTGGAGTTTCACAAAATTGGATAACTTCTTTAATTAGTTCAAACAGCAAAGAGAAAGTACTGTATGTTTTTTGATTCTTTTCAATTATTTGTCAATTAACACAGTGTCACCTACTACCAAAGTAGGTAGTAGAACGCTTGTGTTTTAGGTAATCTGTAACTAACACACTACTTTTATAGGAAATAAATACGTACAAGTACATACATATTATACATACTTGTAAATATATACATATAATATACATAATAAACACTCAGACTCCGGATGGCAATAGAATCCATGAACCCGCAGGAACTTTTTTTTATAATAAATATTAGGGATGTTATGGATATGATATTTCGGATTTGGATACGGATATGGATATAGGAATAAAATTATATCGGTTTCGGATAAGGTTACGGATATGCAATTATTTCGGATTATCCGTTAGTTTCGGATAGTTTCGGTTACGGATATTAGATTGAAGTAAAATATAAACACAAAATGACACAAATATATCGAAACATGTCGTTTTATTTAGACCAGGGATGTTATGGATATGATATTTCGGATCTGGATACGGATATGGATATAGGAATAAAATTATATCGGTTTCGGATAAGGTTACGGATATGGTATTATTTCGGATATCCAATAGTTTCGGTTACGGTTACGGAGCTCCATAACATTTTTAATAAATATGTCATATTCCCTCTGGCCATTTGTTAAAGCTCTTCTTTTACATTATCTATCTTTTGTAAAATGTATTTTTGAGTAATGAAAACACTTAAATATAATATTCAACTGTTTTTGTATTTAAATCTTATTGGTTATATTTGTACTATATGTTAATTATATATATAATATAACACCATTTTAAGTGTAAAGAAGACCCCGTCGTGCTTTTGTGAAACTGAAATACGTCAGGATTTTAGGCATATCCTCTTTCATTGCCCAGTTTTTGACCACAGCCGATATGATGTTGAGATCACGCTGGGAATGGCAATAATACCAGAAAACATATCCAAGCTGATGGATAAAAATACCCACGAAAACTTCCTCAAATACTGTCGTGAAGAAGTTGTGAAACTCCAACGGAGTTAGTTGGAGTTTCGATGTGCATAAGGCATCCGGAGATCATCAAAAGAACTTCAGGGTTTTGGATGAAGGAGTGATAGTTATTAAAGGGCACTGTAGTGATTTGGTATATGATATAAATTTACACGCTGTCTAGTGTATAGTTTGTCACTGTCAAGACTTAAGTGTTAATAACATACTCGTATGTACATACATACATTTAAGACTTACTATATGTGGAACTTGGCGAATTAGTAGTAGCACTATACAAAATGTTTGCAGTATTTTCTGACATTACCCAAGAGCGCACTCTAGTGATTCGACTTAAAAACGAGGATACGAAGCTTTGGTATCAATTATTATATTATCTAGTATGCATGCTTGGACGCAAAAACACACCTATGATTTCCCTGTGACAATACTCAAGTGGATTACGAAATAAAAGCTTCGAAGTAATAAAGCGTTTGTGAGAATATTAAGCATCGTAAGCTCCCAACATTCAACATAACTAGTTTTTATATCAATCAAGTTTTAAACGAAGATTCGATATCTATTTACTCACACTCAAACGTGTTTAGTAATTTTCAACTACGTCGGTTTTCTTTGAATTACACAGCTATGAAAATAACAGCATGAAGTGTGTAGTGATGGGTCAATCATAAATTCGATATTTAGCCGAATTCGGCTTGGTATGAATATGTATTGACAAACAGAAGCTGGACTACCCATTCCTTTAGCTAGTGTTGATTTAATTAATTCAATGAAATAAATGCCATGACGCCTTCGCCGGGCCCCTGTTTGAGGGGTAGACTAAAAATGATGGCTTGACGTCATAAGGGATGATAGGCGTACCAATGGATTCACTATCAGGGATGCCGATCATTGTGCGAAGTTAAGAAGGAAAAGTCGGAAAATGGACCCCGGGCATCGGAGCAGAAGTTTCGGTTTTACCGGGACTTAATTCTCACATGATGATGATTTGTTTATTTCCCTCCTCATTTGCCCATCACTATTAATATGCTGTTTTAAGTGGATCGTTTTGCATAATTGGTTTGTAAAACAGCTATTTCAAAGTTCAGGTCACGACTGCCGTTTGCAAGTAAACTGTTTACCGATGTTAATGATAATATCTGGATTCCGGATGGTCAAGTTTGCTAGGTTTTCATCTCCCGGAAACATCGATAAGGAACAATATATGTTTAATTGTTATTAGTATATTTTGAGCTTCGAATTATGTTATGAAATTATACACAAAATAAATGATTTTCATCAATTGAAATTTTGCTCTTATCTCGATGAAGATGTAACTGGCATGATATCTAGATAATTTGTCTTTATAGATAGTGTTTTTGGGTTCGTTCTTCATGCAAGATATTTCAATGAGCTATAAGGAGTTTATTCTTGATTATGTGTAAGGTAAGTTTTGTGATGTTAAATTTCAACTAGTACACTGAAAGTCTACAAGAATAATCCTTTTTCTAATCCCTCAAGCGTGAAAATGCTGCAACCATGGTCATATTTTTTTCTCCATACGGGGGTGGAGGAAGAATACAGACCCCTGCAGCCGAGGGTAGCCTATCGTGAAAGGTAATAAAACAACCACGGATTCTAAGCCCGCCATAATACCTTGTGCTGTGTTCCAGCATAAGTGACCCAGGTTCACGCGTGCGGCAGCGTGTTAGCGGTGCTTCTGGCGTCATAAACATCCATAGGCGACGGTAACTGTTTACCATTGCTTACCATTTTTATCCGTGCAGAGGCGGAGAAAGAATACTAACCTCTGCGGCCGGGGTCGGCCTGTCGTAAAAGGCGACAAAAGAACCCACCCTAGCTACGTGCTAGGGCCCCAAGCCCGTCTGGATGGTGACCACCTATGGTTTAAGTATGCCGCCATAATAACCTTGTGTTGTTCCGGCATTAGTGACCCGAGTTCCTGTACGCTTATGCGACAGCAGCGTGTTCGTGATGTCACTGGCGTTGCAAACAGCCATAGGCGACGGTAACTGCTAAATTCTAAGCGGGCCGTCAGCCTGTCTGCTGTCCTACAGCAATAAAAAAAACCATTAGGTGGACCACCAGCCTCTCAGCTGTTCCAGACCAATAAAAAAATATCTAAGCGTTTAGCGGTTTTACAATTCGGTATTTCGCAGAATGATTATTGTATGTCGTTTTGCGAACCCCTAACCAATCTTTCTTTTCGTCCATAGATTTAATTATTAAATTTTATTTTTCCTGATAGGCAAACCAATCACCAATCGGCTTATTACGATATGTAAAGATGATTTTCTTAGCTCAGCGAAATCATTGTGAGTAGCAAAGTCCTGAGTGTCTAGATACTTGTCCACCGATTGCTATGACGGTCTCTTATGATCAGTGCAAATATATTTTAGTTATTCAGTTCTGAACTTCATAAAGTACTTAGGGTAAAGATGGATAATTAGACTATTTTGATCCATCGGGATCAACATGTGTTCCAAAAAAGCTTTTAATGAATTCATGTTTTTATAAAAAATGGTTTTAATTATTACTTTTATAATTAAAAAACAACAAAAAGAGTAAGTACTTCATAAAACGCGATATTGTAACTTTTGTGTGCATGAAGTGGTTTCGCCGTGGAAACAAAAGACTGTTGACTTAGGGGCCATTAATAAAAAGTTGAAGCTCGCCTGGGAACTTTTGCAATATTGCAATAGTCTGGTAAAACCTTCATTCGTTACAAAGTCACGGAGCTTTTTCCCTGAAGTGAAAACCCTCCTTGTTCCATTCAATATGGCACTTTGATTTCACACCTTGAAACCAATCTAAAACACTCTGACCTCTAGGGTCACTGGATTTCCGTGTATTTCCGTGAAGGTATGCACCGTTTTTGCTTTTCTTGTCGACTTAACACAATTGCCACCTACGAGTACCGACGGTGAAGTAAAAAATTCGTCTCGCACAAGTGTGATGGTTGTATTGCTAGGCGCGTGCTCTCAAGGGAATGGTCCATATTTCCACCATGCTTGTTTTAGAAAGGTGGATTACACATACGGGTTATCTTGGTATTCAAATGTCCTCTCGTTGACTATGGTATTGGATACACTAGGTAAGAAAACTATCAAAGTAAGGTGTCACGGAAATCAAGCTAACCTGTATGTAAGTCGATCCTTTAGTATCATCCTCGGCTACCACGTACTACTTATTATAACCCAGATGATAAAAAAGGTCTTAAATACTAATGGATTTTAAAAAGGATAATTTTACAGTACTCTAGTATTCGTGAGAAATAGTATTTATGTTTGATAAATAAGTAAATTTCCACAAAAATCTTAAATATAATGTTTTCTAGATATTTCCATAAAATAATTTTATCACCGCGATCTATCATGTTTAGTTATGAATTTTTTTTAAGAATCTAAAGCAGTTGCATTCAGAAGTGAGTGGTTTGTCAAAATGTAAATTTAATAGTTTTAAACTTAAATTTCGCTCCTGATGTTATGCTTTCATGGAATCGTATAATTTTCTAGTTGATTTATTCATTTTAGTTTTACGTTTTTGCACGAGAAAATGTGGCATTGATTAATGATAGTAATATAATAACAGCATTTAGCTGTATTGTTTTTATTCATTGTCGATCAGACGTCGGCGGGTTCCACGAAAACATTTTTTACAACAGAAAAAAGTACTACCGAGTTCATATTTTTTAGGGATGTCGGAATACCCTTGCCGTTATCCGGTAGATAAGTTTTTTAATTGCATTATTTTTCAGTGAGGCTATCAGCATTATTTATACGGTAACTGGCAACTCAGTGGAATTACACTGGAAGACTAATCTAGAGGTCCCAGGTTTGAATCCCATGGTCGCATGCACCACTAAGGCAGTTTTTCTCGCTAAATGTGCTTATTACCATATAATTACCATTTATTAACGGATCTTCTTCTCTTCTTCGTCGTGTTCTTCATTCCTGAAGGTCGTGCCCGTCTTGATAAGCCTTTACGGAGACGCTGATGAACTGCCTCCACACCACTCTGTCCTCGGCCTGTTTCAGAGCTGCAGGCAAAGTGAGCCCCGTGATAGCCTTAATTTGATCCGACCATCGGGTTGGTGACCGTCGTTATTAACGGATAAGGGAAACGAAAGAGATCACCGATATGTGTAGTCTGCCAAGGTAAGATCCTTACCTTACCCATCCTGTTACTTGTAGCTTAGCAGTGGGACGTTATGGAATGTTTTTTTTATTACTGTAGGACAGCAGATTGGCTGACCGCTCGCTGAGAATTTAGCAGTTACCGTCACTTATGGGTCTTTGCAATGCCAGTGGCATCGCGAACACACTGCTGTCCTACATAAGGTACAGGAACTTGGATCACTAATTCCGGAACACAACGCAAAGTTATTATTGCGGCATACTTAATACCAGAGGTAGTCGCCATCCAGACGGATTTGGGGTCCTACCAAGTAGCTAGGGTTGTTTTAACGCCTTTTACGACAGGCCCACCCCGGCCGCAGTGGTCAGTATTCTTTCTCCGCCCCTTCACGGATAAAAATCTGTTACTAAGTATCAGCATTATAGCACACCAAACTTAGGGAAGATGATGTGGTTATGTCAGCCTTGCCGTTCTAACCTTACGACGGCCGCCTTTTTGCAGCTGACCGATATATTACCAGCTATGGATGGAATGGCATACCGACTAAAATGCCAGCTTGCCATCGATAGCCTTATATGGGGGGGGGGGGGGTCACCGTATTGCTCTGGGGTGAAGAAAATTATACCTGATTATATATTATATATTCCTGCTTTAGAACCGACACACTTATGTATTAAAGTTACACGCCGTGATTTTATTACTGGAAATGAGTTATAAATTAAAATATTTATTTGACAACATCTGTGACGTACCGGATATCGTAAGTCAGAACGTAGCTACCCTACAGGGTAACGGGTTCGATTCCCGTCTCGAGTGTGGGTGTTTATGTATAATGTATATTTATTTATCCATAATCCATGGGGGGTAAGGGGAGAACGGAACCAAGATCCATATCCGACCCAAATGTCAACCTCTCATGCACGCATCGGTTATTCGCAAGAATAGTTGGTGACGGCGACTGAAAAGACGCCGTGGTGCTCCCTGCTGGATAACAGACGAGGCTCTGGCGACCGAGCAATGGCGGTATAACCATACAAACCCAGTTGGGCAACCGACTGGAAGAGGCATCAGTGGCCTTGGGGTCCAAATAACTCCTAACAGACTGAGGCAGAAGGCAACGGGAAACCACTGCTACTAACATCCCATGAAAGTCACGTATGCAAGTACACCCAATAAAGAGAAGCCGAGCGACCCGCTTAGCAACCGGCGCTGTACTGCTGCCGGGGCAGTCAGTGTGAAATGGGCTACCGGCCGTGTGAATGTAGGTGACCAGGCATTGCACGGAAAGCAGGCTTCAGCTAGGGACAAATGGCGCGCGGTGGTGAAGCGCTGCCGGGCGTCTTGCGTGACCACGACTGCTCTGTCAAGAGTATTCGACTGAGAAGAAGGGATATTTATTTATAAAACATGTTAGTATCAGTTTAGTACGCGTAACACAAGCGTTTTGCTGTTTATATCAGCACTAGATGGAGATGGGTGAATCATCACAGTAAATTTATAAGAATAAAGTAGTAGTAAATAAATAAATTGCTCTGTAAGGTATGCATAATACAATTATTTAAAAATGTTCAGAAGTTCAATTTTATTATATTATAATAAATACAATTCATATAAATATACAATATTGAAAAATATTTTTTTTAAATTTTTAAACCAGTTAGGGTAAAAAAGGCCGCATGTAACAGTTTACACACGCTTTACTTTTAGTCTTGAATAAAATCCATGAAAACAAAATAAAATATTAAACATAATTAAAATAACACTTATTTTTGAAGTTTTATAACTGTAGGCAAATACTTGCACAAAGAATATATATAAAATACCTATCGTAGCTAAAAGAAGACATTACGACACATTCTCGAACATTCCTTATCCCACACGTCTAGGGAGGGGCCAACTCTTTCCTCACACGGGGTGATTTTCCTCCGTTTACCCCATTTTTCCAATGGGGACCATTCGCCAATAGCGCGTGTGTGTTAGGGGCGGAGTTACGTGAACTTTATTGCAAATTCTTTCTTTGATATCGACATTCCTGCATCTTGCTTTTATGAGCTTCGAATACTTTATAGTTTGGTAAGGCTCTTTATTACATTTGGACGTATAGCCGGGTGTAAGAGGTATCAATCAACTTAAGATTCCAGCATGTAAATAGGTTCCTCTGATGAGACAATTTAATGAAATCCGTTGCACGTTTTGCACGTTGTAATGCTTGCAGGTTTCACAGGTTGTGTTCGGAAGATGTTCGTCAGATTAGGGACATATCCCAGGAGGCTTTAATCCAAGGTTGACTGAGTACTAATATCTGGGCTATGCCCGCCAGTATTTTTTTCTTTCCAAGGAGAATGTATCGCATTATCATATTTATTGGACACCCCTCGTATAAGAGATCTGCCGGTACAAACGCGATATGAACTCAATACAAACCTTTGTAGTCTTGAATTTTTATATCATAACAAATAATGCATACCAGAAAATCATGATAGACTGACTGTTAAATATTAACTAATAACATTAAAATCTGTACGTTTTATGTACAATCCGTTTTAGTGTCGTATGATGCCAGCCAGTTGTAAACACTAGACTGCCTCGTCATTTATTTACAATGGTAAAATACGGCTATTAAATTATTAGTTAATAATTATTACCACTGTTTATAATTACCGTGTACAGTCAGCAGGGAAGGCATCGTTTTTCCTATCGGGATCGGTAGGGTCAGACGCATCTGTAGACAACAAATTTTGTTCTTCGTTAGTTTCTTTTCGTAGTATTTTGCGTTACTTCTGTTACTTCTCTAGCATTTTAATAAGTGATCTATATAATCTTATATTGAAATAAATTATTTTGATTTGAATTTGATTTTTTCTTTCTTAGTCAACAAATGAAGCAATTTTTATATCCGTGGAACGCGCTAATACACTATCGGCCTACTTGATAATAAGCACTTACCGTCGCCTATGGATATTGGCGATGCCAGGGGCCCGCATAGGAGAACTGGAACCTGGGTCACTTAACACAACAAAAAGTTATTATAGTGGCATACATAGAGACCAGGGGTGACTCCCGTCCAGATGGGCTTAGAACCCTCCCACCTAGCTGGGGTTTTTTGTCGCCTTTTACGAGAGGCTAACCCCGATTAAACTTTTTTAAACAATGTAACTTCAAATAATAGCTGAAACATTTTACATCTTATAGCGGAGAATGTAACCTTGCCAGATAATGTGCGTCTTAAGTATGTAATATATAATTTGAATATATCCAAATTTATATTGAAGTGATAACTTCTTATGGGAGGGTAAACCGCTTTGTTACGTAACGCGTTACGGCGCCAATCTGTCTGGCTTCCCTTTCTCTCACGCACACGGCAGCGATAGGCAGGCTTCATCTCTCTCACTCTAACCCATAGCAATAGATTGCGAATTGCAACTTTATACAATTCTTTATAAAGGTTTTATTTATAATAAATAACATTTTCTTATATTATCATATTAATATATATAAAATTTAAGTAATAACTTCAGCTTTTCTCAAGTTAAACAATTTCAATATTAAATAGTTCAACTTAGATTAGCTTAAGTTATCACTTCTGTTAGTCATCCCGAAACGCACACTTTTTTTTTAATTTATTTATGTTACAAATCCAATTAATAATTGTCCCTCGATCTTATGAGAAATTCTTTCTTTTCAGCGTCGTTCCGCGTGGATGAGTTTCACAACGCGACGTGTGAAGTTATTCAGAAATCTTTGAGTCCTGAAGCGAAATGTAAGGGCAGTGACACACTAGGGACCTTCTATATATTGTATATGTCTTTTTGTTTCTTTTCTATTACTTTACGTGATTCCAATTGGTTGTTTGGGATGCAGTGGTATATGCTGTATCACCATGATTAAAAATATTTACTTTAGTATCAGGGGCATCTAAATTTATTGGACCCATGTTATAAGTAAACAGTGACCAAAATCGTTTTTAAGCTATAGTCATGAATATGAATCACGTTAGTTACTTTCTTAACAGCTGAAGTTCACCTGACAGTCTAGTAAGCGATCATTTAACTAAGTTCCAACTAGACTAAATATAAAACCGGAAATTTCCCTGAAAATCATGATTGAATACTAGTGTATTCTCACCCTATTATGAACGGTACATTAATTCGATTAACAAGTCGAAAAGTAATAACATTTCTTCATAGATTGATGCCAAGTTAAATAGAAAAGTATTTAAGATCGTTTAAAACTCGTAAATAACAAACATTTACAATTGACAAACGTTTAAATTTATCAAGTCTTAAATGATAGAATTAAGTATGTTAAGACTTTGTTTTTCTTCATCAGGAGTTATAAACAATATTACCATAAAATGGGTAAAATGGAGATTGGGTTATATAACTTTTCCTCCGTGTGGAGTGAGAATACTGACCCCTGCGGCTGGGGGTGGCCTGTCGTGAAAGGCGACAAAACATTGCTAGCTAGATAAGGCTCTAAGCTCGCCTCAATAGCAACCACTACTCATCTCTAAATATCATGACATAATAACCTTGTGTTGTGCGTTATACTTATATAGCAGCTTTATACAGCTTGCACGTACAGGTGAACTAGCGGGCCTGGAATTCGTTAGCGAGTTTGTTTACCTGGGTTCTTTGATCAGCGACCAGGGAGGCTGTAGCGGAGAGATCCGTAGACGCACACAAATGGCCAAATCTGCAATGAGCAAGATGACTAGAATTTGGCATAACAGAAGCATCTCTAATACCACAAAGATGAGAATTGTGCGATCTCTGGTCTTCTCGATCTTTCTGTATGGCTCAGAATCATGGTGTTGGAGGAGGTTGCTACGCATACCGTGGACAGCAAAAAGGACCAACACATCCATTCTTGACCAGCTGAATGTCAGAACCAGATTGTCCACGACCTGCTACAAGCGAGTACTTGGCTATTTTGGCCATATCGCTCGAAAGGAGTCAGACAACCTCGAAAAACTGATAGTGCTAGGCAAAATAGAGGGGAAAAGGCCCAGAGGACGGTCACCAACCCGATGGTCGGATCAAATTAAGGCTATCACGGGGCTCACTTTGCCTGCAGCTCTGAAACAGGCCGAGGACAGAGTGGTGTGGAGGCAGTTCATCAGCGTCTCCGTAAAGGCTTATCAAGACGGGCACGACCTTCAGGAATGAAGAACACGACGAAGAAGAAGTGCGTTATACTATTATAGCGCGGGTCTATACCCAGCTCTAATACTCCTACGTGGACTACCACTGTCCACTAGGACAGCTGCGTATTAGCGATGGTGTCGCAAACATTCATCGGCAACGGATACTACTTACCATTAAGTGAGTCGTCAGGCTATCTGGTATTCCAAAGCAATTTGAAAAAATATTAAACACGAATACAATCACATTGTCTACAGTGATAGGTTATTAAATATATAATGCTTAAAGCTTAAATCAATTATTTTTAATCTTTAACTTAATCACATACTTTTCTCTGTGCAGGGGCGGAGAAAGAATACTAACCTCTGCGGCCGGGGTCGGCCTGTCGTAAAAGGCGACAAAACAACCCACCCTAGCTACGTGGTAGGGCCTCAAGCCCCTCTGGATGGCGACCACCCTTGGTTTATAAGTATGCCGCCATAATAACCTTGTGCTATGTTTCGGCATTAGTGACCCAGGTTCCTATACTCGTCGTCGTCGCAAACATCCATAGGCGACGGTAACTGCTTACTATTATATATTATATAAGTAGGCCGTTAGCCTGTCTCCTGTTCCTCAGCAATAAAAAAAAATTGATCGCGTTAACAACATTTTTTTGGTACTTGAATCTAGTTCTCTTTATTTTTAGACAAATATTTTTCATGCTCGTTTTTACAACGAGGTGAAAAATATCAGATCAGGGTCAACCCTAAACACACTGTCATATAAAAACAGACCACAATTAATACAAATGAACATTAAAAGTTTAATCAACATATTAAGTGCCATTAAGGATTTAATCAACATAAACAAAATGAAAATGATAATTGCATATAGTAGTACTGAAATCATATTAACTGCCTATAATACACATTTTAGAGCCTTTAATTAATAAAACAATTAATGAACTTATCTTGATAGACTTAATTTTAAAAGAGTAATACTACGCTTTGATATTATTTAATGGCGAGCTTAATCAGTTTTTTTTTATTCCTGAGAGAACAGCAGACAGGCTGACGGCCTTAACAGCAGTTACCGTCGCCTATAGACGTTTGAGACGCTAGAGGCACCGCGAACACGCTGCTGCCCGCATAGACTGAAACCTGGTTCACTTATACCGCAACACAACACAAGGTTGTTATGGTGGTATAATTATAGACCAAGGATGGTTGCCATCCAGGCGGACTCGGAGCCCTACCACGTAGGGTTGTTTTATCGCCGTTTATGACAGACCAACCCTGGGCTCAGGGGTTAGTATTCTTAATCCGCCCCTCCACGGAGAGTAGTGTCTATTAAACTTTCATATATATTTGCATTTGTATAATTTAAATTTAATTTTGGCAATAACAATATAAGTAGAATAAACACATGTAATTATGAGTAGATTATTATATTTTTATCATTGCTCTAATATTTCCGCCCATTACAACTCGTTTCTTGTTTTAATATTCATTTACTAACTAACGTACACCGATTAGAACGATATTATCGTATTCTTAAGGGAGCGATACATGTAACCGCCTGAATTTTGACCGTTGTTCAGACTCTTATTTAAAAGGGAACGAATAAATGAATCGTTCTGAAAATCAATTAGGTAGTTTTTTCATTGTATATTAAAATACAAGAATCAGACTTTTATTTGTTTTTTCAAAATGGCCGCCGTAGTATCTAATCTCCGGAGACTCTCGCGGCAAAAAGCATCAATCGGCGGAATTTTTAGCTTCTCCTACAGTGATCTGATATCAAAAATGTTGATTTGGACGTGTTTATAAAACATATATGTAGTTGAACCAATAAAAAAACATAAATACGTCGAAAAAATCGTAAATTGATACGCCTTTTTTTTTTTTTTATTGCGTAGGACAGCAGACAGGCTGACGGCCCGCTTAGGATTTAGCAGTTACCGTCGCCTATAGGTGTTTGCAACGCCAGTGGCATCGCGAACACGCTGCTGTCCCATAAGGGTACAGGAACTTGGGTCACTAATGCCGGAACACAACACAAGGTTATTATGGCGGCATACTTAAGACCAAAGGTGGTCGCCATCCAGACGGGCTTGAGGCCCTACCACGTAGCTAGGGTGGGTTGTTTTGTCGCCTTTTACGACAGGCCGACCCCGGCCACAGAGGTTAGTATTCTTTCTCCGCCCCTGCACGGATAAAAACGCCCCTGCACGCCTCATTAAAAAAAGATTTTTTACCCTTTTTAATGGTTTTTTGGGTAATAAACGGTAATTTCTGGTTTATATACGTATTAGTAATTTAGGTTCAACTAGAGGCTAATACTAATAGACAAGACGTGTGCCAAATTTCATAAGAATCGGTTGAGAACCTTTTGAGACCCCGCAAACTGCAGCCTTTCGATCGGCCCATAGTTTAGTTGGTTTCTTAATCAGTATAAAGATGCATGGGAGTGCGCACACTATAACGATTCGGTATCGGCCGATAAAAGAGTTTGATGAGCTATACGATTGCATTCAAACTGAACCGTCGGCAAACTATCGGCCGACTGCTAAATCAGTACGGCGCTCTTCCACGCGCGCATACTACCGATTGTTTAGTCGGCCAAACTACTATAATAACACTTCTTGAAGAGTTGTGTAACTTTTATTATGCAACCAATATCGTCAAAAGCCGATTTAAAACTAAATAGCACATCGGCCGAGAGCTGTCGGACGATTGTCGTCTAGTATGCGCACTCTTCATAGAGCAGATTGTTTAGTCGGGCCAGTGTGCGCGCTTATCATCCAAACTCGATCAAACTATCGGCCGATCGAAAGTCTGCAGTTTGCGGGGTCTCTTTGAGTCATCTTGCCCGCCAAAAAAAAACTGAAGTTTTGAGAAAAACGCGTTTAAAGTTTTGACACAGAAACTATATGATTACAGTGGCTTACCAACTAATCAGCGATTCCAGGGCCATACAAAAGTCCTTCGGTGCGTTCATAGTACTGCATAGAATTAAAGAAAAAGAGTTTCTGAACATCTGTTGACCCGGGTCGACAAAAAATAGACCTCAAGGTCAGAAATTTGAAAAGCAGATAGCGGGAGTCGAGCGCTCAGTTACAGGCTTCGATCAATAATAGTTACAGGCTTTTAAATAATATTCAAGCGCCAAGTTGACGTGGAGCACTTAAATGAGTTTTTAATCGATAAATAATGCGAATTTAATTCAATAAATTTACAGGTATGTTTTGAGATTTTGAGATGTTATTTTAACTATTATGAAAAAAATCTAACTTCAATTGTTTTTTACATGTGTCGCCCCCCTTAAGTTCATTAAACGGTCGTATCTTTTATACCATAGTCAAGCGTTTTTCAGTAGGTAAATTGCGCTACGCTTAAATTTTTTTATAACACCCTAAAGGTTTGTCAAAGTAAAGCTTAAACAAGTTCTAATCTAACAGTAATAATAATAGCAATTTATTTTTTCTATGACATGGTTGATGTTATCCGACTCAATGAAAATAGAAAAGTATGTGATTAACATAGATAATTTTTGCGTTGTGTGATATAATTTTGAAAGAATATTAGTGAATTACATACTTATCTCAAACAACGAGAATAATTGATCCGTTCCGCCCCATGGCATAGTAAAAAATAATATTTTTTCTCACTCAGAATCATCAAAGGAAAGACGCCAGGTTCAATCTTTCGTTGAGGGTTAAAGACTTCTGATAAGGAAGTGTTAATAAGTCTGCAGACATGTATAGTAAAATAAGTCTACTTTAAAATACAACCAAACAATATTTTTTTCAAATTAGGTTTATTAGTGATTTATAAAAAATAAAATAAAACCCTATTGTACAATGCCGGTCACGGACCAAGAGTGCACTGTACTATGGGGTGAGAAGGATAGCTTGAGAGCAGTGGACTGTATAAGAGGGTAGAGAGAGAGGAGCGGTGGTTAAAGTTATGCGATGCCTTGCAGTGGGTAAAGAAATTCGCACTTCCCGGTTCGGTTCAGGTCCACTCGCTGAGAAATTATTGCACGGCACCAGCTAAGTGTCACAAACTAGACACTGAACACGCAATGTTTACGGCACGGCCAACGAGAGTAAGTTTGAGTAACTGAAGCCAATTCGACTTTTCCGCGCGTTTAGAAGCTCACGCGTGACCCTCGTCCCACGCTCGCTTTTACTATTCACCTCACTGAGAATAAGGGTAGATAACTAAATCAGGAGGCGAGATCTCAACTACCCTTTATGCAACGATCGAACACCTATATTTTGAAAAGAAAATATATAGGTAAATAGTATTTTACACTATTTTTCCTATACTATGGTGATCTAGTATTACATAGCTCAAGGCGAAGCATATAAACTGTAATTGGTTAGAGACTGTCTTGCAATACTTTTTTATTCTAATGAATGTAATGAAATGGTTCTATCTAACCATTAATGAACAACACCGGTTCTTATAAATATGTATTTCCATGTGATACAAAGTAATCAGTGATTGGTAGAAGTAGGGGTGTAATTTTTATATAATTAATTCATAAAATGTAATAAATTTCTTTAATTTTAATTTCAGGCTGACGACACGCTTTGAATTTAGCAGTTACCGTCGCTTATGGGTGTTTACAACGCCAGTGGCATCGCGAACACGCTGCTGTCCCATAAGAGTACAGGAACTTGGGTTACTAATGCCGGAACACAACACAAGGTTATTATGGGGGCATACTTAAGACCAAAGGTGGTTGCCATCCATACGGGCTTGAGGCCCTACCACGTAGCTAGGGTGGGTTTTTTGTCGCCTTTTACGACAGGCTGACCCCGGCCGCAGAGGTTAATATTCTTTCTCCGCACGGATCTATCCCTGAACGGATAAAATTATACGGTGGCTACAATAGTATAATAATTAATTGTACAACTATTAGTACATTGTGTATTATTAGAAACAGCTAGCGTCAATTTGTATGCTCTTTAAGCCTATTTGTTGTATTTTCTTAAATAAAAACCATAGAAATTGGAGTTATTTTAGTAATGTTTAACAATTCTGCGATAATCATTCGAAATTATTTTTATACAGTAAATTTGTTTGCTTTTAATAATTGTCATTGTGGGGATTTATTTTTTTAATGTAGAAGACAGTTTGGACTTGTATTTATTTGGCACTAAATAACCCAGATCAGGATAAACTTTTTGCATCAAACGATTTTTTTTCTCCAGGGGTTCGAATCCATACTATCGTAGTCAGGCAGCAAGCCTGTACTTGTCACAAATTAAACGCTGACTAAAAAAGTGAAACAAAACTTTGATTATGACAGACTTTTACAAAACTTGATTTTTAATTTGTATTTGAACATTAATTATACTACGGCTGAATCATTTATATAAATTTATTACAGGCGCCATGGACGACTAATTTGGTTCCCACGAGTTTGATCTCGTTTTTAAATTACTGTAATCAAACGAAGACTTATTATTTCTAATGGTAACTTGATTAATATTCGGTCGTTCGATTGAAAAATTCGTCATTACGAACAGTAATGACAAGGGACGCGCCTCCTGTGTTTTATTGGGGTCATGTCGATTGGTGAAGCCGCTCCTAATCGAATCTACTACCGTTTCGAAATGTATATAGCTGTGGGAGAAGAAACGGCAAAAGAAACTCCCCCGCAACACATTGTACGTGTAATTTTGTATTGTGTGAGTCTATAGGGTATGGGGGCGCAAGGCATTCCTAAACATATTTCGTCGTGCTGGTCCATTCTGGACTGGCGAGAATTGCGTCTGCGAGAACATTCGCTTTATCATCCTAGTTCCAAATTAAGACTGATACTACTTACACACTTTTTTTTTAAATACAAAGTTCGGATATCGTTGTAGTATATTTTCTTTAATTATAATATTGTATGAAAAAATTATTTTAGCTTCCTGGCAATGTCTATCCGGATATATATATAATGCATAAAAAATATTTTATATTCGTGTTTTGATATTATCGTATTATACATATGGAAGTATGTATATACAGCTACATTTAGGCAATTAGTTATTAGTACTAAATATAGTATTAACATTTTCAACGTGGTAGAGCCTCAAGCCCGCCTGGATGGCGACCGCCTTTGATCTTAAGTATGCCGCCATTGTAACTTTGTGTTGTGTTCTGGCATTAGTGACCCAAGTTCCTGTACCCTTATATGACAGCAGCGTGTTCGCGATGCCACTGGCGTTGCAAACACATATAGGCGACGGTAACTGCTAAATTCTATGCGGGCCGTCAGCTTGTCTGCTGTCCCACAGCAATAAAAAAAAGTTTAAAAATCAACAGACAAATAAATAAATTTACACACACACACATATACCTAGTCAGGTCATAAGTATTGTCACACAGTAAAAACTTTTCTTTTAGAATGCTGGCCACAAAAAAGTTTATTGAATTCTAATTTCGAATTGTTCATGAAAATAAAAAAGGTATACTTTTAGAATTTTACTCATTTTTAAATATGGAGTGGACGCTTAAAGAAGACCGTGTTGCAGTTATTGCGTTGCATCGTTGCGGTTACGCGCCAATTCACATTTTTAACATACTGAAAAATTTGAATATTACCAAAAGATTCGTTTATCGTACCATCAAACGATACAATGAAGACTCTAGTGTAGATGACAGGTCAAGAAGTGGTCGCCCTCGGTCTGTTAGGACTCCAGCAGTGATAAAAGCTGTGAAGGCACGAATTCAAAGAAATCCCAAACGTAAGCAGAAACTGTTGGCCCTTCAGATGGGGTTAAGCAGAACCACGGTGAAAAGGGTGTTAAATGAAGACTTAGGGCTTCGGGCATATCGAAGAAAAACAGGACATCGTTTGAATGCTCGTCTAATGGACCTGAGACTGAAGAGATGCCGCGCTTTGTTGAAGCGGTACGCGGGAAAAAAATATCGGGAAATTCTTTTTTCGGATGAAAAAATGTTTACCGTAGAAGAGAGCTACAACAAACAAAATGATAAGGTGTACGCACACAGTAGTGAAGAAGCGAGCAACCGTATTCCGCGTGTCCAACGAGGTCATTTTCCATCCTCGCTCATGGTATGGTTGGGAGTTTCTTATTGGGGCTTAACAGAGGTACATTTTTGTGAGAAAGGTGTAAAAACGAATGCTGTTGTGTATCAAAATACAGTCCTGACGAACCTTGTGGAACCTGTTTCTCATACCATGTTCAATAACAGGCACTGGGTATTCCAACAAGATTCGGTGCCAGCTCATAGAGCGAAGAGCACACAAGACTGGCTGGCGGCGCGTGAAATCGACTTCATCCGGCACGAAGACTGGCCCTCCTCCAGTCCAGATTTGAATCCGTTAGATTACAAGATATGGCAACACTTGGAGGAAAAGGCGTGCTCAAAGCCTCATCCCAATTTGGAGTCACTCAAGACATCCTTGATTAAGGCAGCCGCCGATATTGACATGGACCTCGTTCGTGCTGCGATAGACAACTGGCCGCGCAGATTGAAGGCTTGTATTCAAAATCACGGAGGTCATTTTGAATAAACTTTAATGTCATAAGAATCTATGTTTTGTTAAGTTAATTTTGGTATATGAATGGTTACATAATTAATAAACTTGTTACAATTATTTTACATTAAACATGTGACAGAATTTATGACCTGACTAGGTAGATATATATATTATATATATATATATATATATATATATATATATATAAAGTTTTTCCGTGCAGGGGTGGAGTAAGAATACTAACCCATGCGGCCGGGGTCGTAAAAGGCGAGAAAACAACCCTAGCTAAGTGGTCGGGCTCCATTATCATCTGTATGACAACCACCTTTGGTCTATAAGTATGCTGCCATAATAACCTTGTGCTGTGTTCCGGCATTAGTGACCCAGACTCCTGTACCTCTCTGGGACAAGTGTGTTCGCTGTGCCCCTATAGCGTTGCAAACATCTATGGACTACAGTAACTTAATTTAAATGGGTCGTTAGCATGTCTGCTGTTCTTCAGTAATGAAAAAAAACAATAAACACACGAAAACTATAAATAATATATTGATGCCAAATCAAGCTTTCGTCCGGAAACATTTCCAAAAGGGTTTTTTAATGTTTTAAATATTCCTTTCATAGGAACTGTGCACATGCTCAGGCGGTCCTTGGCGGTAGATGTTATTAGGCGTTGCTAAGGTGGTTCTGCCTTGAGGATTCCTTGATCCAAGATATCCACGTACTTTAGCAACTAAGAAAACATGAAATATCATCCATTTTGTCAAAACAGACCTCTTAAAAGGTAATATAGACAAGTAAGCAAGAAATTGATAAAATAGTGCTATGTTGTAAACATCGTGATGGACAATGAGTCATCGGATGCTCTAAGAGGTCTTGTTCACATCGTATTAAGCATAATTTGTGTATCCCCTTATTTACCTTTAGATTGGAGAAATTTAAGTACGTACCGTTCGCAACATATATTATATTTTATTAATAACATTTTACTAGCATTCTTGTCATTATTTTATTGTTATTTACTGCAAGACTATTTCTAATATTTTAACTTTTACATAAGTCAAAGTCAAATTTTTTTATTTTAAATAGGCCTGAGTAACAAGCACTTTTAAAATGTCAAAAGATAGATGTCTGTTCCAAAAGTGAATCCTATGGAGAAGAACAGACAAGAAACTCCATGGATGTATTTTGTACAAACATTTATTATTATAATATGAAGTATATATAAACATAATTATAGAACACGAAATTGATATATTATTTGTCAGTAGGCCGAGGAAATGCACTCTCCAAGTTTATACTATATCTTGTCATACTATCCATCTTCTTAAAGTCGGTGCTGGATAGTATATCGTCGATGTTTTGGACTGAGGCCGTCTTACACCACGTTTACCGATACTGAATTTATCGCTAGTGTCATGACAGTCGTGACCCATGGGTAATGATTCAGGTTTATAAATTGTTTATAAACATTTTTCGCAATCTGGTAGCAAATTACTGCTTACTTTGGAACGAGTATGGGTACATGTGTCCTTTAGTTTTTGTAAATAAATACATTTTCTACATAATTACTCAATGGAGATTGTAGCCTTAATTCTGAGCCAACATGAATATAAAATAAAATACATACAGAGTCATGTATTTGCTATCGGTACTTATTCCTCAAAATGGGCAAGATTGTTAACGTGTGAGTGACCGTACAATACGATGTATTTGCACACCGGCTACCACATTCCGCCTCTCCACAAATATTGGAAGCGGGCTTTGCATTGTACAAGCTGCCAACCAACTGTACTGAAGATGTAATTTCTCTTACAGGGTCATACATCCCGGATACCGTGGATTAGTAGGCGGATATAAAATTTAGTCATAGAAAGCTACTATTTTATTCCCCTAAAATTTTCAAACAGAACTGAGTGTCGTCTCAAATATAAAAAAAAGAAAAAATCAAACTTAGCTTATGATATGATCTTTAATCTAGGGTTTGCAATGCTACCAAGTACATATTATATAATTTGGGGACTTACCATAAGAGTACAGGAACTTGGGTCATTAATGCCGGAACACAACACAAGGTTATTATGGCGGCATACTTAAGACCAAAGGTGGTCGCCATCCAGACTGGCTTGAGGCCCTACCACGTAGCTAGGGTGAGTTGTTTTGTCACCTTTTACGACAGACCGACCTCGACCGCAGAGGTTAGTATTCTTTCTCCGCCCAAGAAAGAAAAAAAAGAAATACCGTGCCGTCCTCATATAATTAAGACCAAGCTAATGACTGATTAAAGAGCTATAATTATATGTAAATCGACTTGTTTTCATTTATCAATGAAATAAGGATTTTGCCAATGGACAAACACTATTAAAATAATCGTATTTACTAGTTACTAAATCAATATAGATGTAAGTAAAGCGCCATTCTAAATCGAAATCAATATTTGCTCTGACTTAACGGGTCGCGTTGTTTGCTGACTTATAGATTGACGTGCGTTGTTAGGTTGATTTTAATTGGACAAGTCGGAACGAATATTGGCCATGTTGATGGGACGATGGAACCGTCATTTAGATAATTCTTTTAAAATTTCATCACAAACGTGATTTTAAGATCACAACTTACCTAGAGTGTCGTGGCAACTTTTAGATAACCCGTTTTGTTAAACAACGATAGCAAAGAGAGGAAAAGAAAATAGGTGACTAATATATGTAGTCCAATAAAGCCTATCATTCTGATATAGTCTAAAAGAGAACCGAATAGTCCCGTTCCTTAATTGTTTGTAGGAGTAAGGGAGTTAACTAGTAGTCGTCGTTTACGACTCTCTAGATACTCATCTAGGGAAATCTATCCTTGCTTTTAACGGGGATCAAAAAGCTAAACTCATTTCTTTATATCTAGAGAATATATAAAGAGATGAGATACTAGAAGAATATCATCTAAAGCAATGTGTAATATTAAACTTATCGATAGCTGTAAACCCCATTTTAGGAATATGAATATTTTAACTCTAACTGGTCTATATTTATATGAGGTAGCATTATTTGTTAAATGTAATCCAAACAGCTTTCCGAAATTCGGAGATCAACAAAAATATAATGAAAGACATAAAAATAAGTTAATAACAAACTCAATGAATACATCCCTATCCAGCAAAAGTATATTTGGTATGGCACCAAAAATTTTTAATAAATTACCCAATAGTTTTAAAAATCTTGACATGGTAAATTTTAAAAGAAAATTAAAATTATTCTTAATTGAGAAATGTTACTATAATATAATGGAATTTTCGAATGAAGATTTTAATTAATATAAATTAATAATATATGAAAGTTTTTAGAATTAAGAATTTATTGTGAAGTAGTTAATTAATTTCCCAAATAATAATATATATTTGTACGCCTGGGGGCAAAAATGCACTGGGAAGAATTTATAAACTGACATCATTTGTAAACAGACCTGCATTTCAAATATAGATTATGATTAAAAAACATACATTTAAGAAATCAGGTGAAAAATACAAAAGGATAAGTTCGTTGACAAAATACTTAATAAGTTATCATGAGATTAGCAGAATTTAAATCTTACCTTCTTTTAAGTCTAATGATCGAATGCTTTAATCAGAATAGAGCTTTATAAATAGGTAGTTACTACTCATATTGTTAGTTTAGTTTAAGCCTGTTTTGCTGTACAGACACTTTAATTTGTGAAATTGCCTTAATAGTGATTGAACGAATTAAATACATCTATTAAATTTGCTAAGAGGTAGGGCTCCAAACCTTGGATGGCAACCACCACTGGTCTATTAGTGTGCCAACATAATAAACTAGTGTTGTGTTCTGGCATTAGTGACCCAGGTTCCAGTACGCGAACAGCAGCGTATTCGCGGTGCCCCTGGCGTCGCGAACATAGGCGAATTTACTATTAGATATCAGTCACCTCTATCAGTCATCTAGGTCAACAATAGAAAAGTTAAGTCCAATAAACTCGGTTCACCATCAGTGTACTTGGTATGCAATTTTCCTCGCGATGCCTTCACGACCTGTTCTGTTGTATTACGTACGTTATGTACTACATAGTTTAGTTCATCATCATAAGCAACCTTTAGCTATTGCTGGACACAGGCTTCCCCAATATCACCGCTTTTTTCAGCTACTATCTTTTTAAGATCATGAAACTGGAGGGCCTACACTACCTTTGTCAAGACGCTTTCTTTGCTCCAGGATATACTCCAACAGTCGGTTAATATGGGCTGTCCGTTGCCATTTCAGGGAATAGTAGTTATATTTTTCATATTTCATCATACAAAGGGATTGTAAATTTAAAACCCATCAAGTAAGCATAATAGACACGGAAAAGTGTGCTAACGCACCTTACAAAAGAACAATCTCATCTTAATTACGTCACAAACCGAGACCAAATATCCATCGATTCAGCCTGACCTATCCCAAAATCGATAACCCAAAAATCTAATTACCGCGAGGCGTAAATTTAGAGCGTACCCTTATTGATTATAATCGACCTTGGTCGGAAAAAATTAAGTCAAAGACTGACCCAATTTGAAGGACGCCCCTCAGTGTTCATTGCCAAGTTTACATTGGGTACCGGCGGCTATTAAGTGGAGAATAAAACCGGCGTCGCGTTGTAAGAAAAAGCTCTCTAATGAGACGAAGGAAGCTGGGGCGTTTAAGATTTTTGTTGCGGTTGAACCGATTTGATACTTGCTCATCATCAACTCCCGTTTTGACTGATTTACTAAAATATGTATTTTTAAAAGAGAGATCATTATGTATCATTTGTTAAGTGTAAAGGCTCATTTATCCGTGTAGGGGCGGAGAAAGAATACTAACCTCTGTGGCCGAGGTCGGCTTGTCGTAAAAGGCGACAAAACAACCCACCCTAGCTACGTGGTAGGGCCTCAAGCCCGTCTGGATGGTGACCACCTTTGGTCTTAAGTATGTCGCCATAATAACCTTGTGTTGTGTTCCGGCATTAGTGACCCAAGTTCCTGTACCCTTATGGGACAGCAGCGTGTTCGCGATGCCACTGGCGTTGCAAACACCCATAGGCGACGGTAACTGCTAAATTCTAAGCGGGCCGTCAGCCTGTCTGCTGTCCTACAACATTAAAAAAATTTAAAATACCATGTTCTCTCTTATTTTTCTCTTATATCGCATTATATACAATTTTCATTGTATATTCTGCCGACAACGCTACTTAATGTAAAAATATATTTAGTTGTATTGAAAATGAAATTGCTTTCTACATTTGTTATAATTATAGATATAAATTCTAATAAATAATTTTTATCCGTGCAGGGGCGGAGAAAGAATACTAACCTCTGCGGCCGGGGTCGGCCTGTCGTAAAAGGCGACAAAACAATCCACCCTAGCTACGTGGTAGGGCCTCCAGCCCGTCTGGATGGCGACCACCTTTGGTGTTAAGTATGCCACCATAATAATCTTGTGTTGTGTTCCGGCATTAGTGACCCAAGTTCCTGTACCTTTATGGGACTGTAGCGTGTTCGCGATGCCACTGGCGTTGCAAATACCCATAGGCGACGGTAACTGCTAAAATTCTAAAGGCCGTCAGCCTGTTTCCTGTCCTACAGCATTAAAAAAATACACATACCTAGATAGTTTTCAAAGGATAAATAAATTTAAATCATTTTAGTTCAAAGATGTTTAGGCGAAGTACAGTTAATAAAAAAAGAATTAAAAGCAGTTCGAATCAACGGTCGCGTGCCCCGGGGGCCAATGTCCTTTAGACAAGATCACCCCCAAGTTTTCCTTCTCCCTCTAATTAAGCTGTTAATCAATATTGTCGTCTCCCTCTTCCATAGATTCTAATATCGTGTTACTTAATATCCCACCGAGATATTGTTCAGATAATAAATTCGCTGAACATCATTTTAGATTTTCAGTAATGTGAATACTTCGAAGATAATTTATTTTAGGCCATCTTTGTAATTCTAAATTATACAAAAGATTCAGTGATCTAGAATTTTTAGAGATATATTTAGTTCGATGAACAAGTAATTTTTTGATAAATCTAAAAGCAATATGAAATCGAATTTCATTTTTGATATACGAGGAACGGGTATCCGATATCGAGGCGGTGAGTTAGCAATAAAAGTAAAGCATGTCGAAAAATATCGTTAAGTAGCACGCCCCTTAATATCTTCCACGCTGCCGCACCAGGCGCGCCGTATCAGAGAATTTTCATCTGAATATTTTCCTTGCTCATTGTCGTTATCTGAAAAATATGTTTTTCGTACGGTCCACGACCCCTGCCTCCCCAACACCCGTTGGGACATGCGCTGCCAAAATGGCCTACACACCCCCACGTTCCAGATCGAAATTCAAATGTGTAGCATAAATAGCAGAGTTCCAAATCTTCTATTTGCGAAAAATGTCACGAGTTAAAAGAAAAATAGGACGACACCGTTAGTGGAAATGCAACCTAAACACTTTGTATTAAGATTTATCTTTGAAGAGATTGAGGACGCAAACGCGACGGGTGGTAGGCGGCGTATGGAAACCGGATGCGCGGGTGGAGGGGGGCAAATGGACGGAAGAGAGATGAAGGCAAATAACTTCGTCCTTCTGTACACATGTATAGGGAAGCTTTGAGGGCGCAACAAAAATGCTCGCAACGCCGTTTCCAAGTTCCACGTTGAGTATTTTTGTCATTTGTCGTCATAAAATGCTTGTCTGAAGAAAAAAAATCGTTCTGAAATGTTGTACTTTAATATTAGAGATACGGAGTTTGAAAGCGTATGGAAGTTTAATTTTGTTTTATTTCATAAGTATTTGTGTACAGGAAATAAAATGTTTTATATGATATTACTTTAATAATTTAAATTTATTTACAGTTACTGACGTTATCCGAGAAATAAATACTGGGATATCCTTTATCACTAGAGAGATTGGCAGGTAGATTACTCCTGCTACGTCGCATATGGGTGGGCTTCGGTCTATCTTCTTCCTTATCTTTCTAATTTTCATATTTCCTTGTGGCGCTTTACTCAGGAATAGAAACTTATGGAATGACTTAACACAATTAGTGTACGGATATTTGAACTAAGAGTGAGCGCGCATTGAGCTACTGGAGGCGACCACATTAGAACGACTATTAGCCGCCACAAATTGCGTACGCGTTTCTCCATACATTTTGTTTAGCATCGGCGCACACCGAGCGTTTGAGTGGCCGCGTCCGAGCCACAAGAGTCGACCGCGCTCGCTACTTGTGGCCGCGTTTAGTCGTTCGACTCGCGCGCACACACGGCCACAGTCGCCGCAGTTTGTATCTTGATGTTTGAGGTCATCGTGCAGCACGCTAAGTAGTTCATTGAATGAGTTCATGCTCATTCTAAAATACTTGAAGAACTTATCTGGATGACTTTTTAATTCTTGAACCCAGTAACGCCGATGAATTGGACATCGATAATTCTGAATTCTGCGAGGTTTCCTATGTCTTAGTATAATAAGCAACAATAACGAAATCAAGAGTGCGTCCATTTTTGACAAACACATCCGCCTCTGTCGAGTACACTTGAACAACTGCCGCAAGTGGCAGCCACTGGTGGCGGCGTGTAGTGGTCTCACTGAACCACTGGTGGTCGCGTTTAGTAGCGCGATTGGTGGCCATAATGTGTCTGGGCTCTAATGTACACTATAACTATTTGGAATCAAATGTATGTGAAATTTATTTTATTTATTTTTCGTATTTCATTCACCACCCAATTTCAGCATAATGGAAATATGAAGAAAATGCAAGGTTTCTTTTTCAATTCCTATAATAGAATTGAGAGTTATTAATCCTGGTTGCAACCAAAGGGAAAGGCTTCAGCAAGTATTGTTGACTTATGGTTTTTGTTGATCAAGAAGAGACTGGAACAAATAGATGTGGCCAAATTTGTTCCAAATCCATCAATGCTGTTACATTAGTGTATGCAAAATGACATAACAGTAAAACAAATACATTAGTTAGCTGTTTAAAATGTAATTAAGTGTTCAGCTAGCCCTTTTATTTCTGGACTGCATGGTGGAGTTATTTTCAAGATGCTGGCAATATGATACTCAGATATATACTTAGTCAGGTCATAAATTCTGTCACATGTTTAATGTAAAATAATTGTAACAAGTTTATTCATTATGTAACCATTCATATACCAAAATGAACTTAACAAAACATAGATTCTTATGACATTAAAGTTTATTCAAAATGACCTCCGTGATTTTGAATACAGGCCTTCAATCTGCGCGGCCAGTCGTCTATCGCAGCACGAACGAGGTCCATGTCAATATCGGCGGCTGCCTTAATCAAGGATGTCTTGAGTGACTCCAAATTGGGATGAGGCTTTGAGCACGCCTTTTCCTCCAAGTGTTGCCATATCTTGTAATCTAACGGATTCAAATCTGGACTGGAGGAGGGCCAGTCTTCGTGCCGGATGACTTCGATTTCACGCGCCGCCAGCCAGTCTTGTGTGCTCTTCGCTCTATGAGCTGGCGCCGAATCTTGTTGGAATACCCAGTGCCTGTTATTGAACATGGTATGAGAAACAGGTTCCACAAGGTTCGTCAGGACTGTATTTTGATACACAACAGCATTCGTTTTTACACCTTTCTCACAAAAATGTACCTCTGTTAAGCCCCAATAAGAAACTCCCAACCATACCATGAGCGAGGATGGAAAATGACCTCGTTGGACACGCGGAATACGGTTGCTCGCTTCTTTACTACTGTGTGCGTACACCTTATCATTTTGTTTGTTGTAGCTCTCTTCTACGGTAAACATTTTTTCATCCGAAAAAAGAATTTCCCGATATTTTTTTCTCGCGTACCGCTTCAACAAAGCGCGGCATCTCTTCAGTCTCAGGTCCATTAGACGAGCATTCAAACGATGTCCTGTTTTTCTTCGATATGCCCGAAGCCCTAAGTCTTCATTTAACACCCTTTTCACCGTGGTTCTGCTTAACCCCATCTGAAGGGCCAACAGTTTCTGCTTACGTTTGGGATTTCTTTGAATTCGTGCCTTCACAGCTTTTATCACTGCTGGAGTCCTAACAGACCGAGGGCGACCACTTCTTGACCTGTCATCTACACTAGAGTCTTCATTGTAT
Source organism: Malacosoma neustria (assembly GCA_963693495.1). Taxonomy (NCBI): domain Eukaryota; kingdom Metazoa; phylum Arthropoda; class Insecta; order Lepidoptera; family Lasiocampidae; genus Malacosoma; species Malacosoma neustria. Next base: position 16,972,482 of record OY856381.1, read on the forward strand.
CGTTTGATGGTACGATAAATGAATCTTTTGGTTTATATTCAAATTTTTCAGTATGTTAAAAATTTGAATTGGCGCGTAACCGCAACGATGCAACGCAATAACTGCAACACGGTCTTCTTTAAGCGTCCACTCCATATTTAAAAATGAGTAAAATTCTAAAAGTATACCTTTTTTATTTTCATGAACAATTCGAAATTCGAATTCAATAAACTTTTTTGTGGCCAGCATTCTAAAAGAAAAGTTTTTACTGTGTGACAATACTTATGACCTGACTAGGTAATATAGTGTATAAAGACAATAAATAGACAAATAGTTCATATGATGATGGTGACATCGAATGTAAAGATGAAACAAAGATGGTGTTCAACTGAACAAATACACCCACAATGGGCGCGCGTGGGTTTTGACATGTGGAAACTACTTCACGTACGCCGCATAATCATTTGTAAATAGCATACTTGAGTGGCCGTTCAGCCTACGGAATTGCACTTTGACCGCTTTGTTAGTTTCTCAACCAGCCCTATAGATGTCCAATATTTTAAGTGTCTAATTTATGTATGACAAAAATAAATAAATTTAAATAATTAAATTAAATATAATGATTCTGTAAGACTTCCAATCCACACAATTGGAATATGATATTTATATATGCCTTGGAAAAAATATCTTAAAAAAAATCTAGACACATAGATGAAGTAGATCGGAGAATAAGTCTATCCTGGAAAAAGTTTTGGAGATGTCTAGAAATATTTAAATCTAATCTTCCTCTAAAACTCAAGAAAAAAGTCACAGATTCATGTATTCTACCATGTTTGACATATGGCGCGCAAACCTGGATCTTTAATAGCTATATTAAACAAAAATTGGCTGTGTGTCAGCATGTAATGAAAAGAAGCATATTAAAAATGAAGTTAAAGGACAAAGTGAGAAGTACTTCCATAAGGCAAAACAAAAAACAAATTTATAGTCGCTCTCGAACACGCTCAACGGTTGAAATGATAGTGGGCAGGGCATATAGCACAGCTATCTGACAATGCTCGTAGATGGACAAGAAAAATCACAACCTGGGCAGGACTATCAGTCGAAGAGGACGAAGCCGACCTATAGAAAAATGGACCGACGAAATAATGCAGACTGCAAGAAAACAGCAAAAAATAGAAAAGAGTGGAATAAGTTGGAAGTGGCATTTACCCAAAAAGGGGCCCTACAAAATAAAAATAAACAATTAAGTTTTAGTAACTAAGAGAAATTTGTAATATAAGTTTTGTAAGGAATAAATAGGCTTATTATTATTATTATAACACTTCCAATAAGCATCTTGTTAGGTTAAGATAATGGTGATAGACTTTAAGACCCGAACGCTTTAGGCTCAATATTGAACGCTACAATTATAAATCCGTTACTAGTGGACGCTTAGTCAGAATCCGACCAAGACGGATTAAAATCCTGACGACAACTATTCTACTACTAAAATACTCTTTGAGGTTATTTGCAAGGATTGAAAGATTACTTTGAAATGCGAATATTAATGATTTTGTTTAAAGTGATCAGAAATTACATATCCATTCAGAGGCGGAGAAAGAATACTGACCTCTGCGGCCGGGGTCGGCCTGTGGTAAAAGGCGACAAAACAACCCATCCTAACTACGTGGTAGGGCCACAAGCCCGACTGGATGGCGACACCTTTGTTCTTAAGTATGCCCTCATAATAATCGACAGTAGCGTGTTGGCGATGCCACTGGCGTTGCAAACATTCATAGTCGACGGTTACTGCTAAATTCTAAGCGGGCCGTCAGCCTGTCTTCTGTCCTACAGCAATAAAAAAAACATAATTGTCCACTTTTATTCAATATCTTTATTTTCCTGTTATGCATTAATCAAGGTAACTATATTGACCAAGGTGTAAGAACCTCACGTAAATATAACTCATAGCAATTTTTAGTGAGATTTATGTTTTTCACGAGTCTTTATCTATATTTAAGACAACAAAGCGAGGTCTTTTAAAATAATTTCTTCCTGCCCGTATTCCTCATTATATGGGGTCGGCATTACATGTTCTCTCCTTCCATTTTCTTCTGTTAGTTATCTCAACATTCATAACCCTTTATTGTCGTATAAACTTTAAAGCAATTTATAATTTTTTTATTTGATTTACCCATTATTCTGTATCCATTCGCTTTCATTTCTAATATTTTCATTGCTACATGGCGTTCTTCATTCGCATTATATGGCTATACTACACTAGCTCGTCATTGTTAAGTATATTTTTATGACTAGTGTATAACTGTATATATTGGTGTAAATTGGTTGTAACAATTCGCAAAGCGCTATCTAGTCATATATTAATAGAACGCTTGTGTTATGGGTACTAGATAATTTTTATATTAGTAGACCAACACATTGAAGTTATTAAGGTATGATGATTATAATAGCAAGGCTTTGACGCAGCTTTGAGTTCTGCTGAGCTGGAAGGCAAATAAAGCCAAGCCAACATAAAATCAAATCTTCGTTTAATACAAAAAGAATTCCCTTTGTGGTTACAAAAATTCTTTGCCAAGTCTAAAATCAAAGCTCCCGAACAGCGAAAGTTGGGACCCTTTGAGCAGTCCATTATTATTTTCTCGAGAACCTCTTTTATGTAAAAGAACGCTTCGGCGAGGGGCGGGAAAGGGAAAAATATGACGAAGAGGTTTTGGAGATCTCTCTTTCTTTTTTGGTGGGTACGAGGGAGAGGGGAGAGGTTGATGTCGAGTGGCTTTCGTGCCAAGAGTCTCCATACACGGGCACTCGTTACAACGTGCCCTCGGGCATACGGTGATGCCAGGTTCCGAAAAGAATTTCACGTGAATTATTTATTATTTCATAATATAAACTTTCGGGTTTCTTTAATAATATTTAATTATGGATCAATTTTTAGCAAAACAATAATAAGGTTGGTCTTGTTTTGGCAAAAATCAAAATGTTTTATACTATCGTATATTATTTTTGGTCCAGTATAATATTTTAATAATATAGATGCATATTATTAAAGTTATATTATTATTTTTAAGAACGATCTATTTCTAAATATTTAAGGAGCTTATATGATTTTGTTTTTTATTTTATCATTCCAAAATTCCAACAGCGTCACATAAAATAAAGAACGACATGACATTGTATGATACAAATCATATGGTTAGGTTTTTTTCTAAGAGCAAGGTTTATTTTTACAACTTAAATAAAAAAAGTTATATTCTGTTTTAGAGAAAATAGATGTTAAAAATAAATTTAATAAGAAACAAAAGTGTCGAAGAGTTTGAAAATGAATACTCATTATTTTAATGACGAAAATTATTACAGTGCTATTAAATTTCCTTTTCAAGAGCCGTCAAAATCAGCATGATAAAGCAGAAGGAGTAGTTTGCTAAATATGTTTTGAATGGGGTGCTTACCGCCTACACCTCAAATATAGATATTTAAGCATGTTTATTTATTATATTTTATATATTATATGTATTATTAAATTTAATGTATATTGTCTATTTATTCTGTAAATAAAATATTATTATTATTTATTGCCATACCTCTCTTCTACATCAATATAAACGGAATAATGTCCTATAAGCCCGGGTTGCCTGGAAGAGATCGCTCTGTAGCGATAAGGCCGCCCATTGTAAGTCAAGTAGATATTGATTGTGTAAATAATTTTCAGTGTTTTTGTAAGTTATTTGGTTTACAATAAAGTGTTATCTATCTATCTACCTCAAAGTAAAAGCTGGAAAGTTTGGATTACTTGGATTCTTGAGCCTTAATGAAGCCTTATCAGTTTTAAAAAGGAAATATATAAAATATAAATAATAATAAATTATCAGAGAATTATTGTGTTATTCTTTTATTTATATATTATATTAGTGTTTGTATTTTAATTTATTATCTATTATATACTCGTATTATAGCCGTTTCGTCACAGATAATTCTTGGCATGATTTCTAAGTCCATTCAGATAAACGAGAATTTCCGGATACAGCGGCTACTTGGCAACTCTCAACCGTTGAGGTATTGCACAAGGCATTTCGACAAGTATTTTATGAAAAATGTAACCGCCTTTGTGCGAGGTTTTTAAACATTGAGACGGTTGTCAACGCTAATGGGATGAAAGTTGCCACCGTGTTCAAGTCTTGTAGCAATGTTCCCAGAAATGTATTAAATGTTTTGTTTACTACGTTGGCCATTACTAATTGTATTAGATATTGAGTGTTTTTTTATTAAAATAATTGTTTGGTCGAGAAAATAACACATAATATTTTAATTATTAACAATAATTTGCTTGTGTTATATATTTTTAAATTGAATGTTTCCGTTGATATTAAATATATTTTTTAATAACAATTCTTTTTTATACACCTACTAGTTAGTACACATAAACTCCGATTAGCATAAAGTATTTGCATAATATGAATAATTTGTCCCGTGTAAGGTACCAAACTTGGTGATAGCCACCCAGGTAGCTGCCTACGTAACTTTTGCAGGCGTTTCTATTCGATACCTGGCCGTCCGATTCCCGGTAAATCTGAGTGCTTGTGTTAACAAGCACTCAGACGTAGCCGTGACACAAGCGCTACGCTGCTTACTTTGGGTCTAGATGGCTCTGTGTGGATTGTCACAATACATTTGATAACACAAGTAAATAAGACATTATATGTTATACAAGATCTAATATTAAACATTACGAATATATCTCGGCATATAAACCAATAACAGGAATAATGAACTTCGAAGAGTGAATATTTTCCTCTAAGGATCTTTTTAATATTTGGATTTACATTAATTTCTTTATCATAGAAATTTATTTTGGGTTGCAAACGCTGACATCTGTCACATTGTATGTGTGTATGGTATATTAACTAATCCATATTAATATTATAAATGTGACCTAAACCATTAAACCAATTTTAATGAATTTCGGTATGGATAGATTGGACCTAGGATAGGGGCATTTTTGATTTATGGCAGAACAACGTTTTCAGGGTCAGGTCGTTCACTATAAAGACAAACTACCTATAAATAAAACATGTTTTGAGAACAATGTTGTTCACATGATCATCAATCTAGTAAACTGGTTACAGACTAGACTTTCAAACAAATGAGTTTGCGGTACATACTCAATATCTTCACATACATTAGTTAACAAATGAAGTCAATTTCCAATGGAGGTAAAATGGCCGCCAAAGAAGATGAATTTTTAAGCTATTACATAGCTTTTATCGCGGGCTTTGAGCGCGGCGACTGAATCAAGAAATTCCGTAACGAAAAAACCTTACACCCCCCACTCCGCCTACCATGTAGCTCGGACGAGCGTTCGCTTAAGGTGTATGTATATGGTATTTCAACTATCGATGTTTTTTTTCTAAAGTATCGATGTTTTCTATCGATATTTTTTGGATAAGATATATCGATACTCGATAATAAAAACATCGATATCGTAACATCAATAGTTTTAGTTTTTTATTATTGAGTATCGATATATCTTGTCCAAAAAATATCGATACAAAACATCGATACTTCAGAAAAAAAATTACTGCATAAATAAAAAATAAATAAATAATTATAATTGCATAAGTTGATTAAAATGCTATGCAATAGCTTTACCGCGGCAGTCCCCGAGAACCACAATAGTTTTTTATTATTTGTTAAGGTGCTACTTATACAGTAGAATCTTTGTAAGTTGACCATAAGGGAGACGCCAAAAAATTTGAGTTTGTATCAACTTATGGAAAATTTCGACTTAAGCGAATTTTGTAAGGCAACATTTGATGTAGAGGTTAAGATTTATTCGAACTAATTTTGAGTTAGAGAGGTGAAAAAAATACTAGTTTAAAGCAAATAATTATTATCGGTATATTCTTAGGCCGGCTTGCTCGACCAATCACTAAACCGATTTAGCGCTAAACTTATATTAATCCTCATTCTGTCCCTGTCACATTGATAACATCTGACAGGGACAGAATGACAATTTAAATAAGTTTAGCGCTAAATCGGTTTAGTGATTGGTTGTGCAAGTCGGCCTTAAAGTCGGTTTTCAAATAATCGAGATGTTGTGAAAACATTGTTACTCGTAAGTTCCAGAGATTGGTAAAATAAGTATTATTACTTATTTTACCTTTTTTTTTTTTTTTCTTAAAGCTAAAGCTGTCATCGTCTCAGACGACCAACGACAGCGACACCGGGCGGAAAAGGCATTCCGACCCCGTGGGAGCGGGGTCGATCAGCCGTGGCAGCGTGCTCGGTCACGCGCCTCCTGTGAGGCGCGCTCCCGGCTCGAACGCTGCATGGGGATAATTGATAGCAGCCACGAATGGCAAGAATACTATTAATTGGGGACTATCGACTTCACCGGTGAAGCCGATCCTATTCTAATCTACTACCGTTTCTGAGTGCTTATAGCTGGGGGAGAAGAAACGGCGAAAGAAACTCCCCCGCAACACATCTATTCTACGTGTATTTATGTACTGTGTGGGTTGTGTACGTCTACAGGCTATGGGGGGCGGAAGGCATCCCTAAACCTGTTTCGTCGGGCTGGTCCATGCCGGACTGGAGGGGATTGCGTCCGCGAGAGCATTCGCTTTAGCGTCCTAGAAATGGGGTCGCGTCTATCCGTGAGCACGTTACGCGGGCGACGACGTGCGTGGGGTGCTCGGCGGTTGGGCGTGTAATTGACCGTCTCCACCACCAGTGGATTGGGATGGTGGGGAGCGAGACCGAAGAAGGATCGCGAAAGGGATACCATGTACTCCTTCACGGGAAGGAGCTCCAGGTCGCGGTGAAGGTCCGCGTTGCGCATGTAGAGTGGCGCTTGGACTGCCATGCGCAAGAACTTATTCTGCAGCCGCTGCATCGAGTTGATGTAGCATTTGCCGGCATGGGCGAAGACTACGCTCGAGTACGTCATGATCGGTCGGATGCAGGTTTTGTAAAGTGTCACCTTATTCCTAAGGGACATCTTACTCTTCCCGCATATCATTGGGTAGAGGCGACCGAGCACAAAGTGTGCTCTGTTCCTTACCGTCCTGATGTGTTTGCTGAAGTACAGGCCTCTATCTAAAGTGACTCCTAGGTATTTGACTTCGTCAACCCAAGGGATGACGCGGTCAAATAGATGTATGGGGACGAGAGACTGCCGCCTCGTGTGAGTCGGCCGACTCTCATTTTGAGTGCGGGGGCCGCGAGCGAACATGATCGCTGCGCTCTTGTCCGGATTCAACTCGATCCGCCAAGTGCGGAACCAGTTGCCCAGCGTCTCAACCGCCGTGTTGAGACGACTGCAGATCCGATATTGACTGATATCGGAAGTGAAGAGGGCGGTATCATCTGCGTATAAGGCGAGATGTACCTGTGGGGTACGGGGCATGTCGCTGGTGTACAGCGTGAAAAGTAGGGGGGACAGAGCCGAGCCCTGGGGGACTCCGGCTCTGATGGGGTGGAGAGATGAGCGCGTGCCCTCCACTTTGAAGCGGAAGCTCCGATCAAGGAGAAAGTCTCGTAAGATGAGCACGAGTCTATCCGGCACTCCTAGTTTGTACAGCTTGTAAATCAAGCCGTTGTGCCAGACCTTGTCGAAGGCTTTCGCCACATCGAAGAAGACAGCACCCGTCTTCCAGGGTTTGGAGGCGCGATTGAAGTTCGCGAGCACGTGCTCCGTGATGCGGAGCACTTGCTGGGGGCACGAGTGTAGGGCTCGAAAGCCGAACTGCTCGTCGGGGATCAGCTTATTTTCATAAGCGAAGTCTCTGAGTCTGCTCAAGAGGAGGCGTTCGTACAGCTTGCCCAGCGCGCTGAGCAAGCTGATCGGACGGTAGCTGCAGGGTTTCGCAGCGGGCTTTCCTGGTTTTCGGATGCCGATGACGTCGGCTTCCTTCCAGGCGGAGGGAAAGGAGCAGTTATCCATGGCGGCATTGAAGATGCTCACCAGAATCATCAACAGATGTATAGGGAGTAGCTTGAGCAGCTTGTTGGAGATGCCGTCGGCTCCGGGAGCTTTCCGGGGCCTGAGGCCTTTTATTAGGTCCTGTACCTCTTTTACCGACTTATTTTACCAATACCCTATAGTAACCCTTATGGGTTGAAGGGAAGGGAACACAATTGTTTTTCGAGATAGGAAGGTTTACGTCTTATTGAGGTTCGCCTTAAGTGGTTCTACTGTATAATAACAATTATTATAAGAATATTCGGAAAAAACTTTGTATAGTCTTTAGTTATATTGTTAGTGTTACATAAAAATCCGAACAAATTTGAATCTGCTCTGTTTTTCTTTTTAAGTTTTCTTTCTTTTTAATTGAATTATCAGTTATGTAGTTATAAGGTATCAAGAGGTCGGAAACGAGCTTACAGGCTCGATAACCACGCTGGCATATACAACTTAGTTTTTCTCGCCTACAGTGAAGGAAATCATCGTGGGGAAACTTCACTCAACCTTATAGCAGGAGTTGAGCTACCACCACCTGGTCACCGTTGCCTATAGACGTTTGCAACACCAGAACCATTGCCAACGTGTGGCTAGCCTCGAAGGAATTTTATAACGCCCTTTTGGAAAAACTTCTTTCTTCTTGAAAATCGTGTGTAACATTAATGTGTGTTAATTATATCTAATATTTAAAAAAAAGTTTTACCAAATGCCTTTCGATATTATGAAAAAAAATATTACTCGTCTGATTTTGATGTAGATTTTGGTGCTTTATACGATAATTTTAAACAGCATTTCGGAATGAAACTAGTAAAAAAAAATTATATCGGTTGATATCGAACACCCCACGCTTTTTAGAACAGTGACATTAATTTTCTCGTAAGTAAGTTTATTCTTAAATTAAGAATTATTTTTTCTTTTTAGTTTGATTAATTATAAAAAGCGTGTCTTTTAGTTTTAGAAACTGTAATTTATTTTTTATATCTGATAAGCCATGCTTGCTCATATGACGAGCTCCGTGGCGAAGCAGCTAAAGCACTTCGACACGCTTGCGGAGGTCACCGACTCGATTCCCGTCTCGAGTCTGGTTGTTTATTAATAATATGTATTTATTTACAGAAGATAAGTATATATGTAGCTTATCAGTTGTCTAGTGTCCATAACACAAGTGCTATGGTACTTAATTTATGACTAGATGGCGCTGTGTGAATTGCGTGCAGTATATTTATATATATTATAATAACAATTTAGTTGAGATATTGAATTAAAGTTCGCATAGGTCAATAAGCTCGTATTTATTGAAGAATAAATCTACGGAGTCTACGCATTCCTCATTATAAGGCAAATCATTACTCGGTGAAATCGTATAGAATCGAGAAAGAGGGATTGTTAGCTTACTCACACAAATGTCAACCATCTCTCAAAGCGATAAGGTAACAAATTCGTTTGTTGACTTTTCAAATTATGCTCCGCGACACGTCATCCGGTGGCGTATGAAAAATATGAGATGCATTGAGAAAATGAAATCATTTTGATATTGCTAAGAGGTTTTTAATATACTTTTATACTCATTTATCCGTGCAGGGGCGGAGAAAGAATACTAACCTCTGCGGCCGGGGTCGGCCTGTCGTTGGTCTTAAATATGCCGCCATACTAACCTTGTGTTGTGTTCCGGTATTAGTGACCCAAGTTTCTGTATCCTTATGAGACAGGCGACGGTAACTGCTAAATTCTAACCGGCCGTCAGCCTGTCTGCTGTCCTACAGCAATAAAAAAAATCGTTTATAGCTTTGGTTATACATTAATCTGAGTACTAAAATATAATTCAAATACTTATATACTTTTCGTTTTAATAAATATATAGTATACATACATAACCCCAAGTTGGGACAAGAATCTAATCCATAAGCGTAGCAACCGAAAACTGAATAACAAACTATATCTGGTAGAGAAACCTAAAATGTATTAAAATTGTAATCTCTGAAAACATTTTTTTATTTACCGACTGACGTCCCACCTATAGATGTTTGTGACGCTAGGGGCACCGCTAACATGTTACTGTCCGCGTACATAAGGTTATATAGCGTATATTTAGAAATTAGTGTTGCTTCTCATCTAAACGGGTTTGGAGCCCTAACACTTGGCTACGTCAGGCCAACTCAGGCCGCAGGGCTCAATATCCTTAGCCCGCCCCCTCACGGAGAAAACATAGGTTATAATGTGAATATTCAAATAACTTACTATAGTCGTAGATTCTAGATAGAAATAAGAATACGCAATGTTTATAAGGAGTTTTGAAATTTGTTTTTTTCTAATTCACAGACAATAAAGAACGTAGTAATGTTTTATTATTAGAGCACAATCGCCATCTATTTTAAATTTTCTTGTGGCTTATTGTTTAGGAAATTAAAGAATCATACGAGTAGAGAAGCATTAACGCAAACTAATTAGAAGTCTAAATGATAACCTTTATCAGTGTACACCAGTCCCTTATACAGTTATGTGTCATAATAGTAATAACAGTCCATAATATCGCATTGCTGGTCGAATCCTCCTAGGAGAAATCATTTTTTATTCATTATAATAATATGAACTAAAATTACCTCCGTTTCACAAAGTGTTTGGCTGTTACAAGCGGTAAAAAACTCCCCAGCAACACGTTCTAATTTTAATATTATTAGTATTAAGCCTTTATTGGTGAAAACATTTCATAACACTTATAAGATTAAATATTTATACATTAACATGGTGTCCTGTTTTGTGATCAGTGTCATGTGACACATAGGCCTCTTCCAGTTGCTTCCATTATTTTCTATTTTTTTTTTGTTTTCCTCCACCAAGTAACGTCTCCGACTTTCCTGATATTGTCTATACATCTCTCTTTTGAAGTGAAAACTTCTTTAGCGGCGTTGTTCACTTTTTTTGTGATGGGTAAAAAATGTTAAACTCGCGTCAGGTCACGTGTCCTGATCGTAAGAATTCGTAAGACGGAGTTCTGCTCGAGTAATACCGAGCTTATTAATAATGAATGAATGAATGAATTGAATGAATGAAAAACACTTTATTGTTCACCAACTAAATCTATGTACAATGAAAACTAGAATAAGTTACAGTGATACAATGGGCGGCCTTATCGCTAAAAGCGATGTCTTCCAGGCAACCCTATAATGGAGTGGAATACATCTATTAACTAGCACGTGGATGGTGGCGCACAAAGTTATACGTAATAATATCAATACAGTCATGTTTTATATTATAAAACTATAAACAATTATATTTTCAGTCCATGACTGACTTAAGGTTTATTTTATAATGTAACTTTTAAATGATTGCATTGCATTACTTGTACATATCTATTCGAATTGCGACTTTATTACAATGAAATACAGTTCAGTTTTTGAAGTGAAAACTTCTTTAGGCGCATTGAGCACTTTTTGGGTGAACAATTTTTGGTTTGTAAAGAAGTGTTAATGACCAATTTAAACTTTAATGCTTGATCATAAACAATTTTTTATAAACCAAAAATAATAATCTAGTAGCTCAACGATACAATTCACAAGTTATTTAATTTTTAGTTTTCACTTCTATCAGCAATCCACAATGACTGCCCCGCATGTTTTTTTGTTTTTCTCCACCAAGTAGCGTCTCCGACTTTCCTGATATCGTCTATCCATCTTTTTGCTTATCTTTCTCTATTTTTTTACATTCACGTGGTAGCCATTCTGTTATAAATGTTGTCCATTTTGCTCTACTGTCTCTTGTCATATGTCCTGTCCATCTCCATTTAAGCTGTCTTAATATTATTATGTCATAAACCTTAGTTTTGGATCGTATATCATCTGCTACATACTTTTAATTTCTTTCACCGTGCAAGGGCTGAGTACCTAAAAGGCGACAAAACGACATCAGTTACGTGGTAAGGCCACAAGCTTGTCTGGATGGCAACCTGGTCTTTAAATATGCTCCCATAACAACCTTGTATTGCGGCATAAATGACGTAGGTTCCAATTCCCTTACAAGGAATGCAGCGTGTTAGCAATGTCTGTTGTGACAAACATTCGTAGGCGCAGGTATATATACCGTCATGAGTTTTGAGCGCTGGCCTTGAATGCGCAGTTGTAATTTTTTTGGGTATATTTAGCGGGGGGATCGGGGTGCGAAGGGAGATAGCCAGCGTCGGCGCCGTATTGATTTATCAGTCGCTTACCGGTCCCGCGTACCGTCCGCACATCTGTGTCGAAATAATATGCGCAAGTATCTCCACTGCTTTCGCCGAGCGCTCAATACTCGTGACGGTATGTATAACTGCTTATTATTCAGTGGGCTGCACGTCTATTTACTGTTATCTAACAATAATAAAAATTCATATAAATACTTAATTTCCACCATAAAATAATGTACTAGCCTAGAATGCAAATTCTCTCACGATGTTTTACTTCTCTGTCGATACGTGGCATAATCCATACTAATATAATAAACGTAAAAGTAACTCTGTCTGTTATATTTTGACGCGTAAACCACAGAAACAATTTTGATGAATTTCAATATACAGATAGATTAGACGTTGGAGAAGGATTGGCTACTTTTTGTCATGAAAATGAAACTTGGAAACCGTAATCATATTGTTTTTTTTTTAAATTAATATGGCAGAACAATGTTCACCGGGTCAGCTAGTTTGCACATAAGGCGAAAAAAACTGAGTAAGTAAGACCACCAGACTACCACATACCAAATAATACCATTAGATTAATGCCACTTAGTTAAATATTAATTAAGAAATAACTCAGATGCGTGCATTAATTAAAAACGGAATTATATTGCGTTCCAATCATAAATGTAGTGAATTTATATACTATGATTACAAATTAGTAGTTATGTTAAAAATTTCCAAGTTCGATGTCTTTCGAATAAGCTTGAGTTCCGTATGATATTCTTAATGTTGAATATCAAACCAAGGGACAATAAAGTCTAGAAATACAATATAATAAAAATTTACATTCTTAATTCCTATTTATGTTAGTGGTACATAGGTATCAAAGGAAAGCGAGTAGTTTTGCTTTCTGGTTTGGAGTAACAGAAGAAGAAAAATTGTTGTAAATATTTTTTGTGTCTCTTTGCTCAAGAAAGGGAAACCATACTATAAGAACGTTAAATTAAAGAGATGATATTCTCTTTACATATATATTTTTTTCTTGTTTTTTTTTTTAATGTATGACCACGCATAAAATTTTACAGAGTAGTCCGATTTTAAAAATTATTTTTTTATTGGGAAGGGTATACTCCGAAGTTGGTCCCCCTCAACGCATAAGAATTATTTTCGCCTTGCAGATGTTTTCAACTTATCATGTAAATATTGAATTTTGATGATTTGATTGTATGCTCTATGGCCCTCAAAATAAAGCACAATCTTTAACTTGGTGTTAGATAAAAAAGGAGCATAAAGGATTAACCATGCGACAATATTTAAGGTTATACGGGGTCTGAATTCCGAGATGCGGATAGAACTAGGGATATTCGCTTAACATCGATGTATTGAATTTTTAATACATGGGGCAGGGTCAGGCAACAGGCAGGCATGCTACTGGCATTATAGATAGTAAGCCAAAGATGGATATGGATGGATGGATATGACAGTGGAATAATTTTAATAATTTGAATAATAAATCAGTCAATATGTATTTCACGAAGCATGTTATATGATAAATAAAAAAGAGTAAGAACATGACAAAGAAAAATAATTTATAAAATTGTTGTTAGTATTTTTTTATTTTAATTAGTACTGACTTTAAATCTTCTATGAAGCCATAGTTTATAATAATTTAATTCTATTAAATTAAAATGTTTCTCACAATCTGCGATAATGACTTTCACAAAAGAACTCTAAAAATTAAAGTAATTTATTTTTGCTTTTAGCGACGAAAGTATGTAGACAGTTATTTATATCCACTAATTAATGGGACGAGTGTTATTCCATGACATGTTTTTCAACATAAGTGAGGATCATTAACTCTTAAATTAAATTACTGTTAAGGTACGTATATTGGCGTCTCAATCTTCCCGCAGATACTGCTTGTTCCGCAGTCTTTTCAATCTTTGATTGAATTTGATTGAATCACCTGTTCGACAGATCGTACTGTTAGTTTAGGTTGCAGAGCAATGACCAAAAGTCGATCCTGCGCCCCACACGGACTCTGACGACCATGGATTTTAGTGGGTATGTCCCGCTACCTTACCTATCCTAGCTAGCTGGGTGGTCGCAGTAGTAGAGTTGAGAACCCCACATATCCGTGTCGGCTTCTTCCCGGAGTTTCAACGCGGCACTGTCTTTTACGGTCACATATGTGAGTTCTATACGGAGAATAAAATATTTGTTTTATCTTCACATAATTTATCCCAATCTTGGTGTGTCCGTGTATTGTATTTTTGTTAAAAACCTTATGATACGGTTTTGCTAGAGTAGGAGAATATATTTAAAAAATACGTAATAAGAAGTTATATAAATAAATTCAATAGTATTAATTTATCGTATGTAAATAAGTATAATGAACACTTTAAGCACTTATTTTGTGAATACAAAAGATGTGATTAGAATTTAAAATAGACCATTGAAGAATTTAAAAGAAAAGCTTATCTAGTTTTCTAAAAGCTTTTTTCAAATTTCGAATGTCTCTTGCAATTATTTTGAAGTTGACGTAGATTATGCTTTTAAATCCAATTCTTTCTGGGCTTTGTGTGTCAAAGACGATTGTGAGAAATGAGATCAACCTTAAGAATCGTTAACTGTTAACTAGAAAGAAGTTCTTGCGATTGCGACAACACTTTCGTGGAAAGCACCTACACGATTTTAATAATAAATATTTTTAATTAAAATGTAAGCTATATATGCAGATCTATTTAGAACTGTATGCAGAATATACTAAAACGTCAGGATAACATATATCCGTAAATTCAGTATCCTATCTAAGGGGCCATCCATAAATTACTTCTCACGAATTTTAGGACTTTTTAACCCCTCCTTCCGTCTTTGTCACAGGTTGTCATATTTTTAGAACCCCCCCCCCCTGATGTGACGTCACACATTTTTCAATTTTATACATTTATTTAAAAATGATCAAAAGAAAAATGTTATTTTCATTTTTTCTTATTTTTGTCAAATAATGTTGAATAAAATCAACATATTTTGGATAACATACTCGTATAAGTCAAATATTTTGGATAACAGAGAAAGCAAATGACTCGTTAGGAAACAATAAACGACTAATTATGTTAATTAAAGATACAAAACTTAATCATCTTGTGTTCATAGACTGAATTCCTCCTTTATATTCATTCATATGGTGACGTCACAAAGCTTTTGACTCCCCTGCCCCTAGTCACACAATGTCACATTACGGTACCCCCCCCCCCCTTTAAAGTGTGACGTATTTTATGGATTTTTTTTTTCTTAAAGCTAAGGCTGTCATCGTCTCAGACGACCAACGACAGCGACACCGGGCGGAAAAGGCATTCCGACCCCGTGGGAGCGGGGTTGATCAGCCGTGGCAGCGTGCTCGGTCACGCGCCTCCTGTGAGGCGCGCTCCCGGCTCGAACGCTGCATGGGGATAATTGATAGCAGCCACGAATGGCAAGAATACTATTAATTGGGGACTATCGACTTCACCGGTGAAGCCGATCCTATTCTAATCTACTACCGTTTCGGAGTGCTTATAGCTGGGGGAGAAGAAACGGCGAAAGAAACTCCCCCGCAACACATCTATTCTACGTGTATTTATGTACTGTGTGGGTTGTGTACTTCTACAGGCTATGGGGGGCGGAAGGCATCCCTAAACCTGTTTCGTCGGGCTGGTCCATGCCGGACTGGAGGGGATTGCGTCCGCGAGAGCATTCGCTTCAGCGTCCTAGAAATGGGGTCGCGTCTATCCGTGAGCACGTTACGCGGGCGGCGACGTGCGTGGGGTACTCGGCGGTTGGGCGTGTAATTGACTGTCTCCACCACCAGTGGATTGGGATGGTGGGGAGCGAGACCGAAGAAGGATCGCGAAAGGGATACCATGTACTCCTTCACGGGAAGGAGCTCCAGGTCGCGGTGAAGGTCCGCGTTGCGCATGTAAAGTGGCGCTTGGACTGCCATGCGCAAGAACTTATTCTGCAGCCGCTGCATCGAGTTGATGTAGCATTTGCCGGCATGGGCGAAGACTACGCTCGAGTACGTCATGATCGGTCGGATGCAGGTTTTGTAAAGTGTCACCTTATTCCTAAGGGACATCTTACTCTTCCCGAATATCATTGGGTAGAGGCAACCGAGCACAAAGTGTGCTCTGTTCCTTACCGTCCTGATGTGTTTGCTGAAGTACAGGCCTGTATCTAAAGTGACTCCTAGGTATTTGACCTCGTCAACCCAAGGGATGACGCGGTCAAATAGCTGTATGGGGACGAGAGACTGCCGCCTCGTGTGAGTCGGCCGACTCTCATTTTGAGTGCGGGGGCCGCGAGCGAACATGATCGCTGCGCTCTTGTCCGGATTCAACTCGATCCGCCAAGTGCGGAACCAGTTGCCCAGCGTCTCAACCGCCGTGTTGAGACGACTGCAGATCCGATATTGGCTGATATCGGAAGTGAAGAGAGCGGTATCATCTGCGTATAAGGCGAGATGTACCTGTGGGGTACGGGGCATGTCGCTGGTGTACAGCGTGAAAAGTAGGGGGGACAGAGCCGAGCCCTGGGGGACTCCGGCTCTGATGGGGTGGAGAGATGAGCGCGTGCCCTCCACTTTGAAGCGGAAGCTCCGATCAAGGAGAAAGTCTCGTAAGATGAGCACGAGTCTATCCGGCACTCCTAGTTTGTACAGCTTGTAAATCAAGCCGTTGTGCCAGACCTTGTCGAAGGCTTTCGCCACATCGAAGAAGACAGCACCCGTCTTCCAGGGTTTGGAGGCGCGATTGAAGTTCGCGAGCACGTGCTCCGTGATGCGGAGCACTTGCTGGGGGCACGAGTGTAGGGCTCGAAAGCCGAACTGCTCGTCGGGGATCAGCTTATTTTCATAAGCGAAGTCTCTGAGTCTGCTCAAGAGGAGGCGTTCGTACAGCTTGCCCAGCGCGCTGAGCAAGCTGATCGGACGGTAGCTGCAGGGTTTCGCAGCGGGCTTTCCTGGTTTGTATTTTATGGATGACCCCTAATGTGTATTTATATTACAAAGCCTTTGTACGATGCCGGTCACGGTGAGTAGGAGACCTCGAGGACTGTATGAGAGAGAAGAGGATGGTTAGAGATATGCGATGTCTTACAGTGGGCAAAAAAATTCGTACTGACTGATTCCACACCTTCACGGTTCGGTTCAGGTCCACTCGCGAAGGAACTATTGCACGGCACTAGCTAAATGTCGCCAATACTGAACACACAATATTATGGCACGGTCAATGAGAGTAGGAGCAACTGAAGCCAATTGCGCACGGCGCAAAGAGAGGTCTTCAGGGAGGTTGAACGTCGACCGTCCTATGCGTTTAGGTTCACGCGATACTACCCTCGTCCCACGCTCGCTTTTACTATCCACCTCACCGAGAGTGAATCCTCACTAGATAACAAAAATAGGAGAGATCTCAACTACTCTTTATGCAAGAATCGAACAGCCTTTATTAGTGTTTTTTTTATTGCTGCAGGACAGCAGACAGGCTGACGGCCCGCTTAGAATTTAGCAGTTACCGTCGCCTATGGGTGTTTGCAACACCAGTGGCATCGCGAACACGCTGCTGTCCCATAAGGGTACAGGAACTTGGGTCACTAACGCCCGAACACAACACAAGGTTATTATGGCGACGTATTTAAGACCAAAGATGGACGCCATCCAGACGGGCTTGCGGCCCTACCACGTTGCTAAGATGGGTTGTTTTGTTGCCTTTTACGACAGGCCGACCCCGGCCGCAGAGGTTGGTATTCGTTCTCCGCCCCTGCACGGATATATAGATAGATATAGTGTAAGGTATTTGTCATTATTTACAACTACTGTAATACCTAACTGTAGGTAGTTACGAATAAACCAGTCGATTCGCAGATTCGGTCTTGTTTTATTGTCGTATTCTATTAAATACACAAGTATAGTACTTGTATTTATGTAATTTAGGAAAATCTTGTAAAATTTTGAAAGTGAAATTATGATAATATCAAGTTATGTATATCGAATTATTACAATATTAATCCCGGTTATTATTAAAGCTTTTTAATACGTCCATTAGTCTATTACTGACATCATCATCATCATCCTAGCGTTAGTCCCGGTTGCTGCCCAAACTTTCGTTTCGGTGCCCGGGGTCCGCTTTCCGACTTTTTCTACTCCACTTCGCGCGATCTTCTGCATCCCTGGTAGTGAGCCCATTGGCACGCATATCACCCTTTACGACGTCAAGCCAGCACTTTTTGGGTCTACCCCTCCTGCCGGGGCCCGGCGGAGGCGGCATGGCCAGACATTTGTTTCCCACGTAAGCATCCGGTTGCCGTAAAACATGGCCATACCAACGGAGCCGACACTCCTGCAATTTATCTGCAATGTCACGGACATGAAGACTACCGCGAATGCGGGAGTTCCTAACGCGGTCCTTCCGCGTCACTCCACACATCCACCGCAGCATATTCATCTCCGTGACACGCAGTTCTTGCTTGTGTCGCTCTAACACCGGCCACGCTTCACAGCCGTATAAAAGGACAGGCCTAATGATGGTCTTATAGACCTGCCCCTTCAACTTTACCGGCATCTTGGGGTCACAAATGACACCAGTTACCTCACGCCATTTGGCCCACGCGGCAGCAATGCGTGCCTTGACGTCGCAATCGATGTCACCGGATGCATGAAACACAGATCCCAGATATTTCACAAGGTCCGTGCGCTCGACCTTGTTGCCGTCTATGCGTACGGGTGTGGGATCTGTGGAGTTACAGGCCAAGTACTCGGTCTTCGTCACATTGAGCTTCAGACCACCGTTCTCAAGCGACTCTTTCCACGCCTTCACACGTCGCACCAGCCTACCCCTGTCCGAATCTGCCAGCGCGATATCATCAGCATACATGAGCAACCACGGGGGCTGCTCATGTGAGTTTCTGATGCTGTCTGACAATACGTCTAATACCACGCTAAACAGAAACGGACTAAGGACGGATCCTTGGTGCACCCCGACGGTGATGGGGAAAGGTTTGGTGTCGCCAACAGCGGTTCGAACTACGGAATCGGAGTCACGGTACATGTCTCGGATGATGTCAACATAGGCCTCTGGAATCCCTTTGGACCGCAATGCCCACCAGATTATCGCGCGAGGAATACAGTCGAAGGCCTTCTGCAAGTCGAGAAACAGGCAATGCAGAGGCGTATTCTTCGCCCTGTATTTCTCCGCGACAGTCCTTAGGGCAAAAACAGGGTCCATTGTCCCGTGACCAGGGCGAAACCCATATTGACAATCCGAGACAGTGCACTCCTGTCGAATCCGAGAGTCGATAACCCTTTCGAAGAGCTTCATGGTGTGGGACATGACCTTAACTCCTCGGTAACTACCGCACTCCTGCACCGACCCCTTGCCTTTGAAGACTGGAGTAATGATACTCAGTCTCCATTGGCTCGGGATCGTACCGGTGAGGAGTGTCCGGTTGAAAAGGTCTGTTAAGATGCCCACACCACGAGAGCCCATCGCCTTCCAGGCTTCGATGGGGACTCCATCGGATCCAACAGCTTTCCGATTCTTCATGCGGCGAAGACAATTCTGGACTTCTGCAGGCGTTATCAGTGGCACTAATCCTTGATTCGGAGGAAGATCAGGCGGCTGCACCTCTTTGTGCTGCGTGTTCAGCAGCTCGTGGAAATACGAGCGCCATCTCTCCTTCACCGCGAGGTCCTCGCATAGCAGGTTGCCCACAGGGTCTTTTACACAGCGGCACTTGGAAATGTCCTGTGCCGCTTTGACCCTGGAGCGCGCCAACTTATAGATGAGCTTCTGCCCCTCAGACGATTCCAACTTATCGTAAAGTGGTTGTAAGTGGTCTCGCCTGGCTCTGGCAACAGCTCTCTTAGTGGCGCGCTTTGCTACCCGGTATGCGTCGCGGTCTTCAGGAGATCTGGACGCTTGCCACTTCCTAAAGAGGGCTTTTTTCGCCCTGGTCTCCCTCTGGACTGAGTCGTTCCACCACCAAGTCTCCTTGTCACACTTGCGTCCGCCCTTAGACACGCCGAGCACCTCTCTCGCCGACCCAAGGATAGCCGCCTGAATCCTGTCCCAGTAAGCTTGAACTGGTCCGCCCTCACCTCCGGCGCACTTGTCGCCGATGGCAGAGGCGAACTCCTGGGACTTGACTTCATCAAGCAGCCACCACCTGATTCGGCGTTGAAGGCGGTCGACACATTTGCCTTTGGGCTTTACGCAGAGGTCCATGACAAGAAGACGGTGTTGTGCAGTGAGACTCTCACCGGGTATGACCTTGCAGTTGGCTACTTTGCTGATGTGGTGTCTCCTAGTGAGTAGGAAGTCGATTTGGGTAGCATTCCTCCCGCACTTGTAGGTGATGAGATGCTCGGGTCTCTTTTTGAAATACGTATTCACGATGGCAAGGTCAGCAGCCGCACACGTATTGAGGATGTCCTCCCCTTCCGCGTTGCGGCTACCGTACCCAAATCCACCGTGAACACGCTCAAATTCCCCACATTCAGCACCCACATGACCGTTCAGATCACCCCCCAAAACGATCCCCTGTGATAATGGGATTCCACCGAGCACTTCTCCGAGTTGATTCCAAAACGCTATCTTATCGGTGTCGTCACAACCGGCCTGTGGCGCATAGGCACTTATCAAGTGGGTAACTACCCCATCGATAAGCACCCTAACGACCATAAGCCGGTCGCTATGACGTTTCACTTCCAAAATGTCGTTCTGGAACTCCTCCGAGAGCACTATGGCAACCCCATTCTCCCCACCAGGTGCACCTGTGTAGATCAGCTTGTAGCCATTCCCAATGAACCGGGATCTGCTGGCCTTCCACCGAGTCTCCTGCAGGAACGCCACGGCCACCCTCCGCCTGGAGAGCACATCGGCCAACTCTCTCGCGCGTCCGGTTAGCGTGCCAATATTCCACGTTGCGAAGCGGAGTTTCCTTTTGGATGGGGCTAGTGTCTTTAGCCGTGCTCGCCCACGGCACGGCAGCCCTAGTCCACTTGTCACAGGAGTCGGGCGAGGTTCCTGCGCGTCGTTTTGCGGCGACGCCCTATCCGTGACAAATCTATTACGAGTCCTAACCATATATTATTTGACAAGTTTTGGTTTTTACGGGAGCGACTGCCGTCCGACCTCCCAACCTCTAAAGGGAAACCTAGAGGTGTCCTTCCCTCGCCGCATGCAGCTGGCAGAGGGAGTAACCCATCAGTCGGCTTTTACGACTCCCTTGGGATGATTTGGGGTGGCCCTATTCTTTCTTCGGCCGGGACCACACGGCTTAGTCTATTACTGACAAAGAGCGAGTAATAGGAGTCGTTGGACTCAGCGAGACCACCATCATAAAAAGTACATTTTTTTATTGCTGTGGGACAGCAGACAGGCTAACGGCCCGCTTAGAATTTAGCAGTTACCATCACCTATGGGTGTTTGCAACGCCAGTGGTATCACGAACACGCTGCTGTCCCATAAGGGTACAGGAACTTGGATCACTAATGCCGGAACACAACACAAGGTTATTATAGCAGCATACTTAAGACCAAAGGTGGTCGCCATCCAGACGGGTTGTTTTGTCGCCTTTTACGACAAGCCGACCTCAGCCGCAGAGGTTAGTATTCTTTCTCCGCCCCTGCACGGATAAAGATACATACATACATGTGATAGACTAGGTTTTACAAAGTCATCGAACGCCTCACTTCAACAAAAAAAGCACTTACTTTCATAGCCGCATCCATTGTTTATACCTCACCTGGGAAGTAAAGTTTACTACGACCCCAACAGTCTTGGTGGAACCCGTTAAAAACAATTCAATCGACTAATAATAATATACCGCTATTCATACATGCATAATACGTATATACAGTTATATTAAGTACGTATAAGAGCATTATTTCTTCATTTATTTAATGCTTCATTGAACTAAGGCGTGTAAAAAGTTTATATCGATGTCGGTCTTATAAACTCTTTGATCAGAGTCTATAATTTTCACAGTGTAAGCCATATTTAGATAATCTCTTTAGAAGTGCTTGAAGCGTCTATAAGTTTATTGGACCGAGTAATGTTATTTCTCAACACCTAAGTTGATCCAAGCGTTGACTAGCTTGGGTTATTCAAGAACTGCCTAGCCAAGATAAGAATTTTTAGCTAATTTTATATGAATAAACGTTATAATAACTTTAAGCTCATTTAAGCAGAATAATTTGTTAACTCAACAGTTAGGTATGGAAATAAAATTAGGACTGTGACCCAAGGATACGTGTCTTCCAACTCTGACCAATTTTTTTTATTTTTTTTTTTTACGGGGTGGGGAAATCCTCATGGACTACCTCCGCCTGGGGAAAGGCGGAGGGGCATGCCGGACTCCTACCGGCTAAAACCACCACCCCGGTGTCTCCTCACACGTGCGCGCGGGGCCGCGGGAATACAGATTCTTCCGCAGCCCCACACTAGTGCTGGCCCGGTCTGTCCGGGCCTCGTCTCCTGCACGGGGTAGTGAGGTGTTTAACTACCCCGTGCATCGCCTCAGAGGCGCGCGCCGACACCCGCACGCGCCTCCGCCTCGGGTCCATCGAATAGGGGGCGGGGACTTCCCCAAGTCCCTCGCCCCTGGACCCATTCATGGGGGCCGGAAAAGGGCGTTATCCGCCCTTCCCCTGCGCCCGGTGCGCCTTCTGCGGCCGGGGAAGGGGAGAGCAAGCAGTCGAGAACTCCCTCTCCCGTTCCGCAGTTTCCTTCTGCGACATCACGTCCTCGCAGAAGGACACCACTGCGTCCCACGACTCTGCGCTACCGACCATCCTCCGCACTACGGCCGGCAGCGACAGATCTCCTCCTACTTCATTTGTGAGGACACGGCGCTGCTCCTCCCAAGCTACACACTCGGCGAGTGTGTGTTGCGCCGTGTCCTTCCCGCCGTGGACGCAGTGATGGCACCGAGCGTCCGGCTCCCTGTCTATGCGGCACAGGTACTTGCCGAAGCAGCCGTGCCCCGACAGCACCTGCGTCACCCTAAACGACAGGGAGCCGTGCCTTCTCCCGAGCCAGTCGTCGAGTACTGGCCGGATCGCCTCGACGGTAGCGAGGCCGGCGGTAGGGCGCAGAAGCCTTTGCCGCCATTCCGCCACCAAGACCTGACGGAGCTCCTCTCGGCGCAGCGCGATCTGGCGCTGCGCCGGCCTCGAGCCCCGTGCCCGCTCTTCCTCGCGCCATCGATATAATGACGCGAGTACTTTCGCCTCTAGGTCCCAGGGCGGGGATCCGGCCAGGACGCAAGCCGCCTCGTAGGAAATCGTTCGATACCCGCGGACGACTCTGACGGCCATCACCCTCTGCGGCTTGCGCAGAATGGCGAGAGTGCTGGCCGTCATGTCCAA
Source organism: Malacosoma neustria (assembly GCA_963693495.1). Lineage (NCBI taxonomy): Eukaryota > Metazoa > Arthropoda > Insecta > Lepidoptera > Lasiocampidae > Malacosoma > Malacosoma neustria. The sequence goes on from OY856381.1 coordinate 16,995,975, forward strand.
CGCCCAAACAGGGGCCCCGTACAGGGCCATGGACCGCACGATTCCCACGTACAACCGCCTACAGGCGGCGCTCGGGCCCCCCAAGTTGGGAAGCAACGTCGAAAGCGCGCCCGCTGCACCCATCAGCTTGGGCGCCAGCCGCCGGAAGTGGGGCCCAAATTCCCATCGGCTGTCGAGCACCAATCCCAGATACTTCATGGTGGACTCGACAGCTATACGGGCCCCACTGACCACAATGTGTGATCCCGGCGCCGGCGCACGTCGGGGGCCATGAAACACCATGGCCTCCGACTTGTTAAGGGCCACCTTCAGGCCCAGGCGCCGGATGCGGTTCACCACCTGTGACACCGCAGCCGTGGCTATCAACGTCGCCTCCCTGTGGACGTCGCCTCCCTGTGAACTCTGACCAATGGAGCAACTTTTTAAGTGGGGTTGTTTTTTGGAATCTCTAAGTCTACATTTAAGTTACTAGAAATGAGAGTATGCCCTTTTAATAAGTTGGAATTACAAATATAAAACGCTTGTTAAAAAACTTTTAAAGATTCAGATTTAATTGGTATTTGGGACAGAAACCATTACCGGTGTCATCAAAATACATCCAGTTTCAAAACATTTTAATCAAACAATATGTAAAGAACAAATATTATGACATGTATTTTTATTTATATAGAAGAAAAATATAAATTACTTAAAAATAGATTTCAAGTATTTGATTTGACGACCTCGGTGGCGTAACGGATAACGCACTTCGGTACGCTTGCGGAGGTCACGGGTTCGATTCCCGTCTCGCGTCTGGGTGTTTATGTATAATATGTATTTATTTACAAAAAAAAAAAAAGTATATAAGTAGTATATCAGTTGTTTAGGGCCCATAATACAAGTGCTACTTAGTTTGGGACTAGATGACGCTGTGTGAATTGTCACAAAATATTATTATTATATTATTATTTACTTGAAAATAGATCTTGCTTTTTAAGTAATCTATACATTAGTATATCTACTTATAGTGTTCATATGACTACCCACGTGTACACGATGGGGAAGGTTCTTGAGAAAAATCGCGTGTCGCCCCGCCCCGAGGACATGTGTACCCTTTCCACGATTCGACGCTCATCGATTTTTTCTAGCAAAGATAAGGAGAAAAAGGCGTTTCTTATACGTGATACGGGGTTACACATGTACTACATATGATATCATAAGCGTAGGTATTTTGGTACGTTTTTGGGGAGTTGCTGTATTTTGTTATAATAAGAGGTAACTTTTTATGTCACTGTTGTGACGTCAAAGTGGTTAGGTTAGTCTGGTACAGTCATGTTTGTGGATTCAATACCGGCGGAAGGTTAATTAAGGTACGTCCATTGGCCCGCGCCGGACGCACCGCACGCAACGGATTTTTTGCTTTGTATGATTTCACATAGTGCTGCGTCCACTATTCGCGCCGCCCGCACCGAACGCCGGTTATGATCGGCAAATCCGTTCAATCCGTTGCGTGCGGTGCGTCCGGCGCGGGCCAATGGACGCGTACCTTTATAGTTCACTTTGATCTAGATGGCCACGTTCGGCGTATGTTGAAAAAGGCCAGCGACATCATATAATGTACACAGTTTTAACAATAAAAAGTGCGTACAAAGTACACATGTCAGAAGTGAAACTTCTTTGACAAACTAATTTTTAAATCTTCTAATAAATTTGGAAAAGAGAATTTATGAAATATTACTATTTTATATCTTATTAAACAAAACTCAATTGTATTGTATTGCAATAAAGTCGCAATTCGAATAGATATGTATAAGTAATGCAATGCAATCATTCTAAAATTATATTACAGAACACTTCAATAATCCTTAAGCCATTATTAATAAGGTTAGTGTTAACTGTTACTGGAGCAAAAAAACGTTTCACATTATCGTGACGCTAATATTGCGTTTCATCCGTAAAAATTTTACCCCCATGCGGGCAAAGAAGTTTCACTTCAGAAATCATGACTGAACATATATTTAGAAGACGCATATACTATTACTTTAAGTACCTAGTAATTAATATTAATTTATTTGACGGGAAATGTGAAAAGATTTGTTTTCTAATTAGAATTTTCTTCATACAGTTCATGTACTAGCTTGGAATATGTATCGCAGGCCTTTATTACAAGAAGGCCTTTATTACAAGAGGGTAGGGGTCCAAGCCTGTCTGGATGGAAATTTTCTGGTTTCTAAACATACCGCCATGATAACCTTGTCTATTCCAGCATAAATAACCCAGATTCCAGTTCCCCTACGCGGATGGCTGCATGTTAGCGGTGTTCCTGGCGCAAACATCCATAGGCGACAGTAGTGCTTACGATTAACTGGGCCGTCAGCCTTGCTGCTGCCCCACAGTATGATAGATCTTAACAGTTTTTGATCTTCGTTTATAACTAGCTGCTTGATCTGGATTTGCCCGATTACCATATATTAAAGGTTAGTTATCGATTAAAATAGGGTTAATGACTAGCATAAAATTTTATTAACATTACGGTTAAGTGGTTTCATACTATTTAGATGAACGTATTTATATATTTAATATATGTTTTTTTTATTGCTGTAGGCCAGCAGACAGGCTGGCGGCCAGTGGCATAGCGACCACGCTGCTATCCCATAAGGGTACAGGAACTGGGGTCACTAATTCCGGAATACAACACAAGGTTATTATGGCGACATACTTAAGACCAAAAGTGGTCACCATCCAGACGGGCTTGGGACCCTACCACGTAGGTTGTTACCACGGTTGTTTTGTCGCCTTTTACAACAGGCCGACCCCGGTCGCAGAGGTCAGTATTCTTTCTCCGCCCCTGCACGGATAAATATGTTTTACATAATACATTTAAATATGGAGTTTCTAGAGCTTATTTTATCAGTTCGAAAGGCTTTGGAGTCTTTACTGCGTTCTGAATTTTATGCCGTTCGAATTGCCGAAACGCACACCCCTTTTCTCCGTGCAAAGGCAGATTAAGGATACTGACCGTTCAGCTGAGGGCGGCCTGTCGAAAAAGGCGATAAAAACGTAGCTAGGTGATATGGCAACCGCCGTCTCGATGGCAACCGCCCGCTTTCTAAATATGCCACCATAATAACCTTGTGATGAGTTCCGGCATAAATGAACAGGGTCTATTTCCCAAAGCGGACGACGGCACGTTAGCCGTAGCTCTGACGCCGCTAAGATTCATAGGCAATGGCTCTTACGTGGTAGGACCCCAAGCCCTTCTGGATGGCGACCACTCTTGGTGTAAAGTATGCCGCAATAATAACCTTGTGTTGTGTTTCGGCATTAGTGACCCAGGTTCCTGTACCCCTATGGGACAGCAGTATGTTCGCTATGCCCCTAGCGTTGCAAACATTCATAAGCGGTGGTAACTGCTTTTTATCAAGTGGGCCGTCAGGCTGCCCGCTGTTTCCGAGCAATATAAAAAACTATGCAACCAAGGTTTCACGGCAGTGCAATTACTAACCCAGATTCTTTTGTCCAGCTCAGCCTTATATCTCAGTTCGACACGCGTGTAAGCTTTCTGAGGGCGGTAATTAGATGCTTCCTGGATTTAGTTGTACCGGAGCATGTTTACCCAACTATTATTATCAAAAACACAAGCAGAGCCGCCGTAATTTATAGTATGCATTATGAATAATAGCCAAGCACTTTAATGACACAGCGATTTAGGCGTTGGTGTCAAGTGTTTAATACTTCGATGGCCACCAAATACGTTAGCAATCAATGTTTATGTATACTTATCCACTTACAGCTTCCGTTCTGTTAGAAAACATACTCTTAAAGACCAGAAGTTTATTTAATTTTAAAAGAAAATACAAAACGACCTATATAATTATCAACATGTAATTATTAATTGAATTAAACGATACAACACAAAATTATGAAACGCGAAAAGAACTAGAGTTCGTAAGACACATCCGTCGCATCCGAGCAAGAAGGGTGAGTCGTGGCAGCGCGCTGCGCCGCTTGCGCAACGTCGTCCCTTCTACCTGCTACGCCATCGCAGCCTGTCGATGTCCTCGCCTTCTCAGCTGACAAATCCTCTAAGAATACTTTAAATAATTTTAATAAATAGAGGTGGTGTGGCATAGTACTATCGAGTCAACAATAGATCAAAAAGGTTGTGACAGCTATGCCACACTCGGGAATCGATATCGGGGTGCCACCACTGTGGTGCGGGCGACGAGGAGGACACGGTGGGCCACAATGTCACTGTGTGCCGCGCCCTCGTCGCCCAAATCAGCGCGGACCTGTCACTCCCGGCCCTGGTTCTGTCCATGGTCAGGGGCGATCCTGGATGGACGGCCGTCGCCTCTTTCTGTGAGGCAGTCATGTCCGCAAAAGAGGCGGTGGAGCGGGAGCGGGAGTCAACCACCACACTCCCCTCCCGCTAACGCAGGCCACGTTGACGGTGCCGGAGGGCATCCAACGACCTCCGACCGCCGTAGGAAGCGCCGCCCCCTCGGGGGAGGATCCTCGGGAGAGGGGGAGGGCCGCATACTGTTCCGCGGCCCCCCTCAACTCCCTAAAGAGCTGAAACAGGAGAGTGCCGGGAGGACAAAATTCTGACCCCCTGGCGCTAACATTACAGAAGAGGCTCGTCCCGACACAATGGGGCCACAAGATCGACAGGCCATATAGCCCCGGCGTAGGCGAAGGGAGAACAGCGGGATTTTTTAGTAGGTAGTCTGATGACCGAACATCTTTCCCGAAGTCTCACATATCCCTCGGTCCCTCCGGGCCGTCCGTCAAGAGAGGGTTTTTCCTCGAGACCAAAAAAAAAACCGATGACCACACTGGCAATGAAAAATATTATATTTTCTTGTCATAATCTGTCAAATAATAATTTTCAATCAGAATGACAGATAGGAATTGAAAAAACACAATCGGCTTTTATATTGAATTTTATAAAATGTATTCGTTAATATATAAATGATCAAGAATCCTTGTTTCATTAACCTGGCAACCAGTTGACGGTACGCAGCATCCCACATTTGATGACCTCGAAAAAGCAACACGGCGCTTGGAGTTACAGCTCCCCACAGGGTATTAAATACGGACTCCATTTAACTTTTGAAAAGTCCACCTGACTTGCAGTGTGGGAGTAATATTTATGCTTTTTAGGTTCGTAGTAGGGGGGCTTACGTGAAAAGCAGCTTTTATGAAAAGCACTAACGAAAAAATTATTATAATGATATTCTAAAATAATATATTCTACTTTGGAGTTGAGTAAGAATACTGATTCCTGCTTCGGGGGGCGGCCTATCGTAAAAGGCGATTAAACAATCCTAGGTGGTACGGCTCCAAGCTCGTTTGGATGTCAATTACCTTTATTCAATAAGTATTTCAACGTCCAAGTCCATAAGTGACCCAAGTTTCTGTACCCTTATGGGACAGCAGTGTGTTCGAGGTGACTGTTTTTTATTAATTGGGCTGCCAGCCTGTCTATTGCTCATTAGCAATAAAGAAGTTGAACAAAAATTGATGAGTGACAAACTCAAATATGTGCGCTTTGTCCTTTTGTTTTCTTTTCCGGAAAAAATCTGCACAAAATTGACGAAAGAAAAATAGATGTTCTTAATTTCTGTTTTTACTACAACTACTGGCTGAAATCACAAATTCAAACGAAAATCCAAATCTAAAGTTATAGGGTGATTATTTATTCCAATTTTTTATTATTCAAAAATATTTATATATAAAACATTTTTTAGTTTTAAATTAAAACAACAACTATTAAATTTCTGGGAGATTTGAAACCCCTTACAATCGAAATCCTTCACAAATCGCCAAGTGCTTGGCAGACAGATTACAGATTCCTTTGAATTATATTATAAGATTGAATTGGCAAGTGTTCTCATACAATGGAGGCAACCCCTTGCCTTCACCGCCCTCTTTTTGATGATCGTACTAACAAAAAGGTTTTTTGTTTGGACGCGACGATGCGTAAGGCGAAGATGTCTGCATTTTAAGTGCTGTTATAAAACAAATATGATATCGTGTCCTTTTTAAATAATAACAGTCAAACATACTTGAAAACTTCTGCATTCTAACTTAATCTCCTGGCGTAAAATATACAGAGATATTTTTAATTGGAGAACTCCTTAATACCTTTTTTTATTACTGTAGTGTCCTACAGCAACAGTGCAGACAGGTTGACGGCCCGCTTAGAATTTAGCAGTTACCGTCACCTATGGGTGTTTGCAACGTCAGTGGCATCGATCACGAATACGCTGCTCTCCCATAAGAGTACAGGAACTTGGGTCACTAATGCCGGAACACAACACAAGGTTATAATGGCGACATACTTAAGACCAAAGATGATAGCCATCCAGACGGGCTTGAAGCCATACCACGTAGCTAGGGTGGGTTGTTTTGTCGGCTTTTACGACAGGCTGACCCCGGCCACAGAGGATAGTTAGTTTTCTTTCTCCACCTCTGCACGGATAAAATACCTGCGGCAAATAAATCATAAACTTTCATCTGGTACGGTGGCGGATCGAAATGTGTCCTCAACGACCTTTCCGCCAGTGCGTTGCTTTTTTCGACCCACGAATACTAGGTTAGAGTACTATAACTATGCGAAAATATAGCGTATAAATTTATTGTACTGTTAGAATGACCTTCAAGCCATTTTCCTTACGTTTGCTTCTTATCTGGATCTGCTAAACAAAAAATGAGAAATAAACCAAGGGAAGCGGCGGGCCGATAACGACCTGAACCGTATTAGAAAGTCGTACTACCACCGAGAGATATATTGCTTTTACCGTGTGCACCAACCGTAGGCATCGCGACGGGCTAATATATGTCTGTTCCGCACTGAAGATATTAATGCACTGGCGATTTTTCACAGTATTTTATCTATTATGATTTTTTTTATGATTATAAGTGGAAAGAAGTGATCTCTGCCTACCCCTACGGGAAAGAGGCGTGATTATATGTATGTATATATTTTATCTATTAAATTGGTTGCTGTCCTCATTCTAGTATATTTACATCACAATATAAAAATATTGCAATAATAGTATTTAAATTTGAGTAAAAAGAACTCTCTAAACTCTCCGTAAAAAGTACGGAGCGTATTTTCCTTTGCTGTCAACTGTAGTAACTATTATAATATGTAATTTTCAAAGAAAATCTGCTAAGGGGTATGCCAGGGGGGGCGAGGAATAACCCAAGTTAATCTCCGAGAATAATACTAAATGTATACGAGCCTTAATTAAACTGTGATAGATTTGTTACATGTCGTAGTATTAACTTATTTCTAAGGCTTTATTAAGTTACATCTAAGTTATGTTTAAATATTTTGTTTATTTTAGGCATAATTTGTTGTAACAAAGTACATCGTGTAGCGGAAACATAACTATCTTGGTTGTAGCTATGCTTACGGACGTTGAGAGGGTTGTGTGCAGGATTTTTCAGATGAGTGCAAAGTCAGGCGCGGTCGTGACCTCGCATCCGGAAATGGCCAATCGGTTCGCTCGAGTGTTAAGCTTGTTTACTCTATTTTATGCGATATTTTCCAGTAATTTATATGAATAGAATTATTTAGTATATTATATTTTGAAGTTATCTTTCCGAAACTTTTACAGGCTGCTTGTTCTAGGAATTTTTAAAATTTTTGAAGTGAAAACTTCTTTAGTGGCGTTGTGCACATTTTTGTGATGGGTAAAAAATGTTAAACTCGCATCAGGTCACGTGTCCTGATCGTAGGAGTTCGTAAGACGTAAGACGGAGTTTTGCTCCAGTAATACCAACCTTATTCATAATGACGAATAATGACTAAAGGTTTATTTTATAATTTAACTTTTAAATGATTGCATTGCATTACTTATACATATCTATTCGAATTACGACTTTATTACAATGAAATACAGTTGAGTTTTTTTGAAGTGATAACTTCTTTAGGCGCGTTGAACACTTTTTGGGTGAACTATTTTTGGTTTGTAAAGAAATGATAATGACCAATTTAAACTTTAATGCTTGATCATAAACAATTTTTTATAAACCGAAAATAATAATCTAATAGCTCGAAGATACAATCAATAATATAAGTTACTTAGTTTTCACTTCTATCGTCAGTCCCCCAAAGACTGCCTCGCATGTTTTTTCTTATTTTGAAGACATACCATTTGGTAGGGTTTTGGAATGATCATTACAAATAAGCTGAATATTGTAATATAATACAGATATGTATAGTATATGATGACCTGACTGATATGACCTCTTAGTGCAAATAAAAGAGACTGATATTACCACTTTGTGCAAATAAAAAATTAAAACCCAAGTATAGAACATGCACTATCTCGGTATCAGGGAGCCGCGTGTCACCTGAAGTGCCCTACAACGTGCGAGCCCTGAATACCGCACAAGTGTCTCTGAGTACCGAGTGAATATGTCGAGCACACTCGTAAGATTCGAGGCACAGCCGAAACCCTATTCTATACCCAAAAGCTTTAAAGCTTTCGAATAATGTGAGTTATGTTTTGCACGACATTTTTCTGTGTGTTCGTATAGCTTGGAACAGAAACCTCTAGGCTATATAATTGTTGAGAGATGGAGTTTAAACATTAATCAAATAAATAATAATAATCTAATCCCAAAGTAAGTAGCACTTGTGCTATGGGTACTAAACAACTAATATACACACACACACACACACACATATATATATATATATATATATATATATATATATATATATATATATATATATATATAATATACAACTACATAAATATTTTGCTTTTGTATGTAAATAAATATTACACATAAACAACCAGACGTAGGACTTAGTTAGACTTAACCTTGGAAAATAGCTCGCCCATAAATAGCCCCACCATAGTCAGTGTGCAGAAATTTATGTGCTAGCCGTATTCCCTCTTTAGATAGCTAGTCGATCACGTCTGCTATGCTAGGCGAATAACAGGCAAAAGTATATCAAAAAAAATGAGAAAGGGTCGATGGAATCCAACAACTAAATAACCATATACGAATATACCTAGTCAGGTCATAAGTATTGTCACACAGTAAAAACTTTTCTTTTAGAATGCTGGCCACAAAAAAGTTTATTGAATTCGAATTTCGAATTGTTCATGAAAATAAAAATGTATAACTTTTAGAATTTTACTCATTTTTAAATATGGAGTGGACGCTTAAAGAAGACCGTGTTGCAGTTATTGCGTTGCATCGTTGCGGTTACGCGCCAATTCAAATTTTTAACATATTGAAAAATTTGAATATAACCAAAAGATTCGTTTATCGTACCATCAAACGATACAATGAAGACTCTAGTGTAGATGACAGGTCAAGAAGTGGTCGCCCTCGGTCTGTTAGGACTCCAGCAGTGATAAAAGCTGTGAAGGCACGAATTCAAAGAAATCCCAAACGTAAGCAGAAACTGTTGGCCCTTCAGATGGGGTTAAGCAGAACCACGGTGAAAAGGGTGTTAAATGAAGACTTAGGGCTTCGGGCATATCGAAGAAAAACAGGACATCGTTTGAATGCTCGTCTAATGGACCTAAGACTGAAGAGATGCCGCGCTTTGTTGAAGCGGTACGCGGGAAAAAAATATCGGGAAATTCTTTTTTCGGATGAAAAAATGTTTACCGTAGAAGAGAGCTACAACAAACAAAATGATAAGGTGTACGCACACAGTATTGAAGAAGCGAGCAACCGTATTCCGCGTGTCCAACGAGGTCATTTTCCATCCTCGCTCATGGTATGGTTGGGAGTTTCTTATTGGGGCTTAACAGAGGTACATTTTTGTGAGAAAGGTGTAAAAACGAATGCTGTTGTGTATCAAAATACAGTCCTGACGAACCTTGTGGAACCTGTTTCTCATACCATGTTCAATAACAGGCACTGGGTATTCCAACAAGATTCGGCGCCAGCTCATAGAGCGAAGAGCACACAAGACTGGCTGGCGGCGCGTGAAATCGACTTCATCCGGCACGAAGACTGGCCCTCCTCCAGTCCAGATTTGAATCCGTTAGATTACAAGATATGGCAACACTTGGAGGAAAAGGCGTGCTCAAAGCCTCATCCCAATTTGGAGTCACTCAAGACATCCTTGATTAAGGCAGCCGCCGATATTGACATGGACCTCGTTCGTGCTGCGATAGACAACTGGCCGCGCAGATTGAAGGCTTGTATTCAAAATCACGGAGGTCATTTTGAATAAACTTTAATGTCATAAGAATCTATGTTTTGTTAAGTTCATTTTGGTATATGAATGGTTACATAATTAATAAACTTGTTACAATTATTTTACATTAAACATGTGACAGAATTTATGACCTGACTAGGTATATATATATATATATATATATATATATATATATATATATATATATATATATATATATATATATATATATATATATATATATATATATATATATATATATATATATATATATATATATATATATATATATATACAAGTTTGTGAGCTACACGCCTTAAAGATGTAACCATTTCCAACGGTATTTGGAGTAATTTAGACACTCTTAATGTGTTGCTGCAGCACCAGCCACCATTGTACCTGGTATAAATGGAAGGTGGCCAAATGAATATAAAACTTCAACTTAATTAGCTTTATAACTTTTCGATAGAATAGATTTCTAAAATAAAATTCAACTCAACTATGTTTATAAGGAAATAAATCAACTATGTTTTGAAATATGAAGTGGCCGGTCACCTCTGTTGCCATCTGGTCTTAGAATAAAGATCTCGCCACGGTCAATATAGTGTATAACATCTCCTAGGCTTAAAAGGCACGAGACGGGGATAGCGTAAACTTGAGGGGCCCCTCGGGGGAGGATCCGCCGCCCGCACTATTGCCGCGAGGGAGAGGGCCGCGTGCTGTTCCGCGGCCCCCCTCAACTCATGCTGATTCAGAAGAGCGCCGGGGGACGAAATGCTGACCCCCTGGCGCCAACAATTTAGAAGAGGCCCGCCTTAAGACAAAGGGCGGGCCGGCGCCGGCCCAGGCCACGAGATCGGCAGGCCATATATCCGTGGGCCCGGGTGTTGGTGATAGGAGAACAGTGGGGTTTTTTAGTGGGTAGTCGGATGGCCGAACATCTTTCCCGGAGTCCCACATATCCCTCGGTCCCCCCTGGCCGGGGGAACCCGTTAAGAGAGGGTTTTTCTCTGAGACAAAAAAAAGGCCTATGTCCAGCTGTGGACGATTGGCTGACATGACGTAAGGAATGGGAAGAGCCATATCAGGAGAGTTATTTGCTTAAAAATAATAACTACAATCACAAGCGATATATTACAATTAAAATGGCTTCTATAAATAAAAACATGATTCCTGTTAAGTCATGCCCATTATTTAAGCCAAAATCGAACTTTATAACCCAAACAATAGAGTTATGATAATATCGACACCATTTCCGGTCACAAATCTTTCTATAAACGTACAAAACACGGAGATGAAATATCGCTTCGTGAATATGGCTTGTTGTCGTGATAGTGCAGTAAATGGAGTAGTTTTGAAATCAATATGGCGGTAGGGGCCATGTAAGCGGATATTTTATTGGACTTTCCCTGTAGCCTGCTGTTTTGTTGCTGTATAATATATAATTCTATTCGTTATGCCCGAATGACACGACATTTGTAAAGAGTCTGTAACATATTATAGTGTGGAAGAGTGTAGCCAGAAAGCTAGTATTGCAACGCACGGTAATGCTTATCCGATGGGCGATGTAAAAATCCCTATTATCACCTCTGACATCAATGCTATTTAGAAATTTATATAAAGATGCACTTATCTTAATATATATAATTGGAATCTCGGAATCGGCTCCAACAATTTTCATGAAATTTAGTATACGGGGGGTTTCAGGGGTGATAAATGGAGCTAGCTAGAAATCATTTTTAGAAAATGCCATTTTATTCGCTTTTTTTTATTGGAAGAAAAATAACAAAAATGTGACTTTTCCTGACATCTATCGGCGAATAATAATACTATTTTTTTAAATTGCTTTAACGACACAACACTAAAGCTATTCCAGCAGATGGCGTTGTTAAGTAACAAGAAGTCAATGAGTCTAACTTCAAATCAATTGTTAATTTCCAAAAAACACAATTTATAAAAAAAAAATACCGAGCAAAGCTCGGTCATCCGGATATTGTATATTAAAACATTACAATTAATTATTCATTCGAAGTAAGATGTGTTTGAATTCAAAACCGGTGTGCCCGACCTGCCATTCCTTTTAGATAAGTGGATTGAGCACAGTGTCCATTCCGTGTAGAGGCAGACCCGAGCCCAACAGTAGGGTTAGATGCTGTTTTTTTTTTAAATATTAACATCATCCCTTCAGCTATATCGTGTTCTAGCATCATCGGCTTTCATATCAGCGTTCAACATCAAGACTTATGTGGCTCAAGGCTCCTCTACTAGTACAATATCGTAAAAAGTATAAAATTTAAATCCTTTTGGCGTGGAACATCCTGCTTATTAGAAAATATATATGGAAATGAGACTTCCATTAATTAAAATGATTATTTTTTTAACTTCATTTTATAAATTCATTTATAAATTTATTGACGACCTACATCGCGCAATAGCTTTCATCTATCAAGCGCCTGTAAGGGTTCGATTCTCGTTCCGAGTCTGGGTGTTTATTTATATGTATTTATTTAGTAGTATATCAGTTGTCTAGTACCCATAAAACAAACACTCTGCTGCTTACTTTTGGATTGAGTGGCGCTGAGTGAATTGTAACGGTATATTTATATATTTATTACTACCTAGTCAGGTCATAAATTCTGTCACATGTTTAATGTAAAATAATTGTAACAAGTTTATTCATTATGTAACCATTCATATACCAAAATGAACTTAACAAAACATAGATTCTTATGACATTAAAGTTTATTCAAAATGACCTCCGTGATTTTGAATACAAGCCTTCAATCTGCGCAGCCAGTCCTCTATCGCAGCACGAACGAGGTCCATGTCAATATCGGCGGCTGCCTTAATCAAGGATGTCTTGAGTGACTCCAAATTGGGATGAGGCTTTGAACACGCCTTTTCCTCCAAGTGTTGCCATATCTTGTAATCTAACGGATTCAAATCTGGACTGGAGGAGGGCCAGTCTTCGTGCCGGATGAAGTCGATTTCACGCGCCGCCAGCCAGTCTTGTGTGCTCTTCGCTCTATGAGCTGGCGCCGAATCTTGTTGGAATACCCAGTGCCTGTTATTGAACATGATATGAGAAACAGGTTCCACAAGGTTCGTCAGGACTGTATTTTGATACACAACAGCATTCGTTTTTACACCTTTCTCACAAAAATGTACCTCTGTTAAGCCCCAATAAGAAACTCCCAACCATACCATGAGCGAGGATGGAAAATGACCTCGTTGGACACGCGGAATACGGTTGCTCGCTTCTTCACTACTGTGTGCGTACACCTTATCATTTTGTTTGTTGTAGCTCTCTTCTACGGTAAACATTTTTTCATCCGAAAAAAGAATTTCCCGATATTTTTTTCCCGCGTACCGGTTCAACAAAGCGCGGCATCTCTTCAGTCTCAGGTCCATTAGACGAGCATTCAAACGATGTCCTGTTTTTCTTCGATATGCCCGAAGCCCTAAGTCTTCATTTAACACCCTTTTCACCGTGGTTCTGCTTAACCCCATCTGAAGGGCCAACAATTTCTGCTACGTTTGGGATTTCTTTGAATTCGTGCCTTCACAGCTTTTATCACTGCTGGAGTCCTATCAGACCGAGGGCGACCACTTCTTGACCTGTCATCTACACTAGAGTCTTCATTGTATCGTTTGATGGTACGATAAATGAATCTTTTGCCTATATTCAAATTTTTTCAGTATGTTAAAAATTTGAATTGGCGCGTAACCGCAACGATGCAACGCAATAACTGCAACACGGTCTTCTTTAAGCGTCCACTCCATATTTAAAAAATGAGTAAAATTCTAAACGTATACATTTTTATTTTCATGAATAATTCGAGATTCGAATTCAATAAACTTTTTTGTGGCCAGCATTCTAAAAGAAAAGTTTTTACTGTGTGACAATACTTATGACCTGACTAGGTATAAACTGTGTAATATATAAACTTTAATAGCCATAAACAAATCCCAGAAGCGGCTAACTGCCTCAGTACAAGGGTCAAAACAGTAAAAACATTAATGCGCCAGCGCAATGCATTTAAATGTGGTAACTCGTATATTTTGCATAAAACAACAAAACCGTTTGTGTTATTTGTGTTAAACAATTGAACGTATAGGAAAACAAACGGAAAGCGATGTTTTGTTTATGCAAAGTAAACGAGCAGGGTATAAGTACCGCCGCATATTGTAAGAATTTTCTGATAAAGATTCTTCCTTTAGTGCTCCATTAAAGAATAGTAAAGACGAAAAATGAACTACTACCTTATTTACTAATTTATACTAAGAAGAGCGTTGCATACATTTGGAATCTGAGATATAGTACTGAATCAGTTGCCTGGTCTAATTGTTGTTGTATATGTTCCTAGGTAAATAATGTTTTATATATCAAGAATTTCAGGTTAAATACTTCTTCCTCTGTCCCGTTGCACCTGAAGCTTAGCTTTGGAGTGTGAGGTTTGCAAATAATGTCACAGTCAACACTGACCGCCCAAAAACAAAAACCCTTTGATAATATATTTATATTAGCCGATAACGCCCGCTTCGCTGTGCGAATAACAGGCAAAATTAAATCGAAAAGAATGAGAAAGAGTCTAATGGAATCCAAAAAATAAATAGCCTATCTACGAAATTCCGCGTCGAATGTTAGCAGTCCCTACCCGTATGTTCAGTAGTTTTGTTGTGATGGTGCGTCAAAGGAACACTTACCCCCATTTTCCTTATAACGGGTCTTTCATTAAGCGCTTCTTATCTTTAAATTTAAATAAAACAAAGTGTGTGTGTGATATCATCGAAATTTATTCGTTTGAAAGACCTATTGATGCCATTATATGTGGAATAACATCGTTCAAATGTCCGCCACGGCTTCTCTGGGTGGAGCGCATCCAAAATGTTCAATTTTCCATGACTCTGGCGCATAAATCAGGCTGAATTTGACCGATGGCATGGGTTATGTTGGCTTTGAGGACCGCTGTGATTTGTGGTTTATTCGTACACACCTGCGAATTAAGAAAACCCCACAAAAAAGTCTAATGGGGTCAAATCGCATGATTTCGGTGGTCAGTTCACATCACCTCCATGTGAGATGATCATGTCCTCAAATCGCGGTTGTTTGTGGTGGATAAATTTGAGACCACTGGTTCGGTATACGATCGACCAACACCTGTACGTCGACGAAACGTAAGATCTGCCGAAAACATCGCCGCTGTCCGTGAGAGTGTGCAGGAGAATCCGAGGCAGTCGATTTCGCGTCGCTCACAAGAACTCGCCTTTCGCAGACCACAACTAGGCGTATTTTGTTTCGTGACTTGGGCTTGCACCCGTACAAAATTCAACTTACCCAGAAACTGAAAGCAAACAATAAACGATAAAGATCATACGATAGGCAAAAACGTGTGTTCGCTGAATGGGCTCTGGAGCAATTGGCAACCGACCCTAATTTTCTCCATGATAAAATAAAATTCTGCGGTCGCCCTCAACTCTTTAGAGCTGACAAAGAAGAGCGCCAGGGGGACAAAACCCTGACCCCCTGGTGCTAAAAACATAGAAGAGGCCCGCTCTGACAGAAAGGGCGGGCTGGCGTTGACCCGGGCCACGAGATCAGCTGACCACATAATCCTGGGCCCGGGCGTAAGCGATAGGAGAACAGCAGGGTTTCTTAGTAGGTAGTCGGATGATCAAACATCATTCCCGGAGTTCCAAGTGTCCTTAGGTCCTCCTGGGCCGGGGGCCAAGAATAGGGATTTTCCCGAGACAAAAAAAACCACTAAACGGTAATGTGTCAATTTTCATAGTATATGTAGTATTTGTATATACTCACTCGTGTATGCCAAGCCTTTCAGTTAACGGTTGTAAACCTTAAAACGTTGCGAATTTATTGCCGCGTTTTGGTCGGGCATGTAAAATGATTTACGTGTAGTAGTCAATTAGCGTACTTCTCTTACGACTATTATTGCTACTTGAAAACAGTTACTTGTAATTTTTATTTTGTTACCGCTATGCCTTATCTATGGTTTTCAGCTATAAATACGTTTTAATATACAATTTTTTTTTATTACTAAGGTACAGGAGACGTTTCTATTTTCAATTTTAAGTTATATCCATCTAGTTATCGGATATGAGGTGAGCGAACAAGTTAGATATATAGATAGACAGACTAATCAACAACAACATTATAAAAAAAACGTATAATACTGATATAAAACGTTGAGTTAATCGGTGATCACAAGATATTCAGGTCTTCGGAAATGAATAAACAAGGCGTAAATAGTTGTGTTAAGGAATCGTATAGCAGCAGGTTAAAAATCCACTTAATAATTAGCAGTTACCGTCGCCTATAGATGTTTGCGACGCTACATGCTGCCGTCCCATAAGGGACGGGTACAAGAACCTGGATCACTACTGCCGAAACATAACATAAGGTTATTATGGCGGCATACTTAAGACCAAGGGTGGTCGCCATCCAAAAGGGCTTGGTGCGACAGTTCGACCCCGGCCGCAGAGGTCATTATTCTTTCTCCGACCCTGTATGGATAAAAATATGTATTCAGTTTACAATTAGTTATTACAGTGATTATCACAGTTTACAAATCTAGATTACATTTGAAAAATAAACGCGTAAACGCTAACTTTCAAATATCTACGAGCTTCTAAAACTCTATTTTTTAACTCATGTTATCGTTACCATTTAAGTGATATCTTTTTTTTAATTAATAAGGGACACATGTTTTGACAGCCATTTAATACGTCACACTCAATATCAAAATGACAGATGATCTTGTTAAATTAATATCATATAGCTAACCCCCTTGTTTATGTAATCATAATTATTTTAATTTAGGCATATGTTTTTAATTTAATAACTATTAAATTTGAGTGTTGTATCTAACAACTGAATGTCTAATAACAACCTTTGGTTATATAGGTAATACTGCGCGCTATTTTAAGTGGGTTCCTTAGCAGGAGGAGTAGTCCCAAAAAGTGCTGGCTTTACGTCGTTAAGGGTGCCAATGAACTGACTATTAGATATGCGAAGTGGGGAATAAAGAGTCGGAAAGCGAAACCCGTGCCCCGAAGTGTAAGTTTGCATTGCAACCGGGATTTAAAGCTAAGATGATGATTTAAAGTAGGTTCCTTGCCTCTTACTAAAGTCCCGACGCCGAGCAGAAAGAATTTCGTACGTTGACCTGTTATTATCTGTCTCTGTCACTCCCGCGTAAATATAATGAGGCCTCGCTCGCACAGAGCAATGACCGCCGTCCGTCATATATTTTGGATATATCTTGATATATCCGCATAAGAAAATCGCCTGATTTTTTTTCACGTTAAGCTTATGGATCGAACAGTTCTAAAAATATTTTTGAAGACATAAATTTAATAATGTAAACAGAAGTTAAAAACATATACATTGTTATTATCACCCTTACACTCAATTTTAAGCAGCCATATCTAAAAGCAAGCAGGACGGCTTGGTGATATAAAAGTAAAACAACCTCCGACATGCTTGAAGTGAAAAGATTTCATCATGCAAGCGTCGCGACGCTCGACGCCATGTTTAAAACCTGTCTGAAGTGGCTTTGTTTTTTGGGGTTTTGTTCTTAAAAGTACAACGTCCGCCTTTGCAATTTCATTTCCACTTATTAGAAGCTATATTTATTAGATACTAGCTGACTCGGCAAACGTTGTTCTGTCATATAAATTAAAAAAAAGAATCTTAATTTAATTACGTTCACCCCTATTTCACCTCCTTCAAGTTTCATTTTCGTGACAAAAAGTAGCCAATGGCCTTCTCAAAAGTTTAATTTATGTCTGTACCGAAATTCATCAAAATTAGTCCGGCGGTTTAGGCGTGAAAAGGTAACAGACAGACAGAGTTACTTTCACATTTATAATATTAGTTAGTATGGATTAGATAATATATGTGTATGTAATATATGTGTCAGCGTTTGCAACACAGGGCGAAAATTTAATTTTCCTGTAATCCAAAATAAATTTCTATGAAAGGAAAGTAAATCCTTGAAAGAAAATATTCATCCTTCCGAAGTTTATTATTGTTGTTATTGGTTCATATTCCCAGATATATTTGTAATATTCAATATTAGATCTTGTATGTTATATCATACAATCTCTTGTATTCATATATCATACAAGAAATCATTATTTGTGAAAAACTGGCACTGACGCTTCCTTTTCAAGGAGCGATTGCCGTGGGCAACCCCTGAATCTGAATTAAATTTGATCATGTGTAATAAGTTATTTATCAATGTGAAGGGGCGAAGAATACGAACCTCTGCAGCCGGGGTCGGTCATGGTAGGGCCTCAAGCCCGTCTGGATGGCGACCACCTTTGGTCTTAAGTATGTCGCCATAATAACCTTGTGTTGTGTTCCGACATTAGTGACCCAAGTTCCTGTATCCTTATGGGACAGCAGCGTGTTCGCGATGCCACGGGTATTCCACACCCATAGGCGACGGTAACTGCTAAATTCTAAGCGGACCGTTAGCCTGCCTGCTGTCCTACAGCAATAAAATAAAGAGAAATATATTAGTGACATCATTATTTAGAAGCGAGGTAATAGGGATAATAAATTGTTTGCTTTTGTTTAAAACTATCTGATCCAGAAAACGTTGTTCTTTCATATAAAAATGTAGCCTATGTTCTTCTACAAGGTCCCATCTATCTCCATAGTGAAATTCATCAAAATTAATTCAGTGGTTTGGGCATGAAAATCTAACAGACAGAGTTAATTTTACATTTATAATATTAGTATGAATTGGAATTCTCTATTTATGACATCATCTTGGGATTAAATATATCATCATTTCAGCCGGAAGACGCCCACTGCTGGACAAAGGCCTCCCCCAAAGATCTCCACGACGATCGGTCCTGAACTGCCCTCATCCAACCTATTCCGGCGATCTTGACCAGATCATCGGTCCATCTTGTGGGGGGCCTACCAACATTGCGTCTTCCAGTACGCGGTCGCCATTCGAGGACTTTTCTGCCCCAACGGACATTTCTGTCCTTCGCGCTATGTGTCCAGC
Source organism: Malacosoma neustria (assembly GCA_963693495.1). Classification (NCBI taxonomy): domain Eukaryota; kingdom Metazoa; phylum Arthropoda; class Insecta; order Lepidoptera; family Lasiocampidae; genus Malacosoma; species Malacosoma neustria. The sequence goes on from OY856381.1 coordinate 17,015,181, forward strand.
CTATTAAATATATAACCAATTTTTTTATATTTCAAATCCTTTTTATATTTTGCACACCGTAATGGCGGAGCATTTGTTTGTGAAACATTCTCCTTTCTTGGGATTTTACCATAATTGTTCTTCCACAACCCGGCGGATAGTCTAAATTCTTTATTAATTCAGAAATTACTATTTATTCATTATAGTTAAAAAAATTGCTAAGAAAATGATATAAATGAGAGTGGGTGGTTATAGAAGAAGAGGTAGACGAAAAAAACCCTTCAATAAAAAATATTTATTCCAAAACAAATTAATATGCACTAAAAATAAAAAAATAATTGCATATTCTTCTGTCACTTAATAATCAACTTACTTTTTCTACTCATCAATATGTAGGTATGATCTATATTACGATAATATAATGTAGTTACAATTATGGTTATTTTTGGAGTTTTGGTTTGATAAAGCTCATCAATAATACGCAAAAGCTTCTACCACCCACTCGGCTACCACCGCCTCACACATACACATAATACATCTTAAGTTATTCAATTAGAACACTGGCGTCATGTTGCAATGCAGCAACGAACGTAAGCGCATTGCAATTTGATTACAGACAGTTAGAAATTCTGCCACAGATCGCACCCTTACTGTAAGCTGTTAAGGAGTTCCATTGATCACCATATTCGACTACGACAATTACTTGACCATAACGATGTTACGGTAGGTGACTCAAATATCCGGATAGCCTATAAAATATTTGGCCGGGTATCGTTAATTTGCTCCTAAGAATTGAAGAGTTCCGTTACTTTGTCATAGATCTCATAATTAGAACTTAACCAAACTCTCATTAAACTAACGTTGAAGTATATCCTTTCCAATAAAAAATGAATCATCGAAATCGGTTGGCGTGATATTGTTATTCGTCCATTTGTCGCGCACACACTTAATGCAAACTTAAGACCTATATGGTTTTCTCATGGATGCCATTGTCAGAACTGGACCAAATTGAAATGGAACCACACGTCAAGTATCAGCTTTCATGTAAAAAAAGAATCGTCAAAATCGGTTCACCCAGTCGAAAGTTCTGAGGTATCAAACATAAAAAAAATACTGACGAATTGTAACCTCCTCCTTTTTTGAAGTCGGTTAAAAAGATGCATGGATTGCGAATAGATGATATGGCGAAAAGGGTGTGAATGTTGAGATGACGGCCAAAGGAGGAGAGTGGAAGGAGAGAACATGTTGTAAACACCCTATATAATCTGAGATAAGTTCAGGAAGAAGAAGAATGAATTCTAACTTTCTATAATATATATTACAGCTTCATTTAGTGTAACGAATACTTTAACGAGTCACCACTTTATATTACAACTTCCTCGCTTATCAATTTGTTGATATACAAATTTCTTATGTCGATTTAAATTGTAGAGAAAAGGTTATGTTATCTTTATCTAATAATAATTTACTGCAATGGCTTCCGTTACGCTTTAATGATAAATTCGAACAGCTGCATCCAACGAACATCATCGCTAGAAGTTGGTATACAAAAAAGGTATAAAATTCTGTGCTTCTCAGCAAAACTTTATCCAGAAATGGACTTAGTCTACCCTGATTTTGGGATACACCTTCTAGTTGCATGCCTCTCCCATCTAGCCGATATGCTATCCACCGGATCTGGTCAATAGATCTCTGATCTACATACAAACACCCAATGTAGTTCAAACTATAGCAAATTGAATGAGTTAAAGTTTATGAACCAGTTTCACTGACAGTGTCCATATTTCGAAACCGAAGGTCAATACAAATAGGATGCATTCTTCGAAGACTCGTCTTAAAGGGTTCTTTGAAAAGTTATTCTAAGGGGCCATCCATAAATTACGTAACACGAATTTTAGGACTTTTTAACCCCTCCCCCGTCCTTGTCACAATTTGTCACATTTTTAGAATCCCATCCCCCCTGATGTGACGTCACACATCTTTCAACTGTATGCATATATTTAAAAATAATAAAAAGAAAAAAGTTATTTTTTTTTATTTTTATTAAATACTCTTATCAACAGATATTTCACTAAACGACGCAATTCTTTCGTGTTTCGAAGCAAGCGCCATTCTGTATCAATAATTTGATGACTATTGATATCTAATAAATTTGGAAATTGTCTACACATTGATACCATTGACGCCAGTTTAGCTTTGTTGACATTTTCCGGAATAAAAAAGCTTCCAAATATGTTGCTAAAATATTAATAAATATAGATCGAGTTCATAAATTATTAATGAAATTTTTTTCACATATAAATTTCGCGTTTTAGTATTTTAAATCTTAACATGACGTCACAAACCTTTTGAATCTTGTCACACAATGTCACATTCCGGTGGTATCACTACTCCCCCGGGAGTAATTTATGGATGACCCCTAACTAAGAAAATATAAAAAAATGAAAACTTCAATTATTCATCTTATTGTCGAGGTTGTGTTTATTACTTTCGAAAGCAATGAAGGTTTTAAATGTATTTAAAATTCATTTTGCACTCCAACCGTTTACATTTTCTTCACTAAAATAGATACGTCCAATTATTTTAATAAACTCCTCACACGCCAGTGAAATAACGTTACATACGTTAATAAACATGCCAAACAGAACATGACGCCGCCACTTAGATTTTTTATCTTAAAAATAAAGCACGGCTTCCCAGCATACTACCATCAGACACGTATTAACAATTTTTTATCGATTTCATAATACCTCGTTTCGTGTTAATACTACGGAATTTTGAACGAGCCGTAATAGGTGAGGGCAATAATAACATAACTTGTAGATGTGATTATTTCTACGAATGCCTTCCAGTTGCTTTCGTAGAATCTTATAAGGTGGGTTGTATAAGCACGTAAATTGGTTGGGAATGTTCAGATAGGCGTAGATCGATGGTGGTTAAATATTTGTTTATAACGTTGTCCGAGCATCTTGCAGGTTTTACAGATATACAATTAACGCTTACGTATTTATTTGAAGAAACTATGTGCAGGAATCCATAACATGTATTATACCTATAAGTCTGAAAGAAACTCTATCTGTTACGTTTTCGCGCTTAAACCGAATTCTGTTGTTTTTTTAAATTTGTGTGACAGAAGAACGTTTGTTGTTTAGCTAGTAAATAAATAAAATATACTAGATAATATTTTATTTTAGCATATTTAAGAGCACCGTCAGTGACAGAAAAACTAATAATAAAAGACAAGCGTGATATGGCTATACAAAACAAAGGGAATAATGCCATGTTACAAAGAAAATGAGAGAGTATGGATACAGGAGGAGGGGTGAACCAAAGCAAAGATAGTATGTGGTATAATGTGGGATAAGGGCAGGAATAAGAAGAATATTTTATTGGAGTTTACTCCTTAAGAATCGATTTTCATATATAAGGCGCCCGGTATGAGAAAAATGTGAGAGTAAAATCTACTAATGAATGACCTCGTTACTTTATTTGTTACAAATTAAGGTTGATTTCACATTAAATGTTGTTTAACATATGTCTTTTCATTTGTAAGTGACGAGAGTAATTTATTGCCTTGCTCATTTTATATGACGAATGATCGTAAGTGTTAGATAATGTTTTGGAGATTTGTGACTTTATTACTAAGTGCCATAGTTGTAATTAGGCTGAACTTAAAACTGTTTTAAAACTTTTTTAAATATGTATATTATTTTTTGCGTATGTTTAGACAATCGTACTTAAGTAGTAAACTCCAGTCATGTGTCGGAGCTGACACACACAGTTTTTTTTTTCAGCATATCGTCGTTGTCAAACCAATATCTGCTAAGTGCAAAAAGTTGAACTTTGAGATAAAACCATTCTGAAGACATTTTTTATAAGAAACGATTTCTTTTAAAGTGATTTAGGTATATTTAAGTAATGTAATGATTAGAATCACATAGCGGTTTTATTTTTATATGTATATCATAGTTGGGGTGACAAACTAGTCATAATAGTCAAATTGTTGAAATCCCAAAATAGTGGACATATCAGATATTGGTTTGACAATGACGATATGTTACAGGAAGTGTTAAAGTACCGTCTGTGAATTAAGAAATAAAAAGTAATAAATTGGCGTGGTATGGCCATATAATGCGAAGGAAAGAATGTCGTGTTACAAGAAAAATGACAGAAATGAGAGAATATGGATACAGAAGGAGGGGAAAAAAAGAGATTGCGTAAAAGATGATATGACAAAAACGGGATGTCAATGTTGAGATGACAGCAAACAGAGGAGAGAAGAAGGAGAACATGCTGTGCCGACCCCACATAATGTTGGATAACAGCAGGAAGAGAAATAATATTTTTTTCCATCATAAGCGATTTTAAGCCTCGTTAACATTATGTTAGAACTCTGGGATAAAATTTAAAGCACGATCGTATAAGCACATTGAACCAGTCGTATTATCAACATTATGGTATGATTCCGAACTACCCTGCACGCAGCAGTGCTGCCGCGGCACTACCGGTCCCCATACAAACTCTATCGCGCAGCAGTGCTGTCGCTACATTGCTGCCGCAGCATTGCTGCCGTTGCATTGCTGCAGCTGCATTGCTGCCGCGTCATTGCTGCCTAGCTCGGAATGTACTCTCATATAATTTATATTTGTGTTTACTAACAATAGATTTTTAAGTTTACTTATAATTTACTAACCCACTATGGACATGATATTGTAACTGTCTGAAATAAATAAATAATAATAATAATAATAATATTATATTATATTCTTTGTAAATATCGTTTTATAAAATAAATTATTTTTTTAATATTAATAAGTATTTTATAAAATGAAATGTAAATTATTTTGAAAAATGTAAATAACTAGAAAAGAAAATAAATAAAGAGGAATAATAATAATATAAGCTTATAGAGATTGTATGGGGACCGGTAGCGGACGCTATCCCCCCCCAGTCCGGCATGGACCAGCCCGACGGAACAGGCTTAGGGATGCCTTCCGCCCCCCATAGCCTGTAGACGTACACAACCCACACAGTACATAAATACACGTAGAATAGATGTGTTGCGGGGGAGTTTCTTTCGCCGTTTCTTCTCTCCCAGCTATAAGCACTCCGAAACGGTAGTAGATTAGAATAGGATCGGCTTCACCGGTGAAGTCGATAGTCCCCAAATTAATAGTACTCTTGCCATTCGTGGCCGCTATCAACTGTCCCCATGCAGCGTTCGAGCCGGGAGCGCGCCTCACAGGAGACGCGCCCCGAGCACGCTGCCACGGCTGATCGACCCCGCTCCCACGGGGTCGGAATGCCTTTTCCGCCCGGTGTCGCTGTCCTTAGTCGTCTGAGACGATGACAGCCTTAGCTTTAAGAAAAAAAAAATGGGGACCGGTAGTGTCGCGACAGCAGTGTCGCGGCAGCACTGCTGCTTGCAGCGTAGTTTGGAATCATACCTTTACGCTTTTTATGTTTTTTGTGAAGGGTTTTTTAATTTACGATTTATTTTTATTAAGTTTTTTTAATTCAAATCTTTAAATATGTTCAATTATTGCATAAAGGGTATTTGAAATCCCGCCTCCTGATTTTTGTTACCTACCCTCACTCTCGGTGAAGTAAATGGTAAAAGCGAGGATGGGACGAAAATAATATAAGTAGTATCGCGCGAGCTAAACGTGCGGGACGGTCGACGTTCGAAGACCATTCTCTACGTCGTGCGCAATTGGCTTCAGTTACTCCTAACTCTCATTGGCCGTGCCATAAGATTGTGTGTTCAGTGTGCGTGATATTTAGCTGATGCCGTGCAACAGTTCTTCCGCGAGCGGAAAAATCAATTCATCTGTAGTGCCTATGGAGCTATGATATTGTATAACACGCTTAATGTTGAAGAGTTATCTTTAATTGCGGAGAAACAGCAGCCAGGCAGACGGCCTATTTAATATAAAGCAGCTACCCTCGCCTATTGATGTTTATGACGCTAAGGACACCGCGAACACGCTGCTGGCCGTATTAGTGTACTGGAACCTGGCCAGATCAGGCGTGTTTGCCATCTAGACGAGCTCGGGGCCTTGTCACCTAGGTAGTTTTGTCACCTTTTACGACAGGCCAACCTTTACCGCTGGAGTCTGCATTCTTATTCACAGTTTACCTGTAACATGAAACATGATTACGGTATTTCTACTAAATTTGAACTCAATCCAATCCTATGTTCCTTCATTGAATGGACAAGTACTACTATATCTTCAGATCTGCAACAAGCATAGGCAAAGAGCTGCTCAATGAACTCTATTTCACTTTAAATCTATCTATAGCTGAAGCAATGATAGCTACTGCCTCAAGCATATTTCTAGCTAATAAAAATCACTAACAACTTTAGTTTTACTGGTTTGATCTATACAATATAGAACCTCAAAAATAACCTGTCAAACAAAGAGAACATGGAAGAACTGCGTCGGTTATAATTAGAACAACGCTGAGCTTGAATCCATGTTTGGGACTATTTATGCAATATTGTGTCTTAAAACAAAGCACATATTAACTATAAATGTCACTATAAAAAAACTATCTTCTTTCATTCATTTAGGAACCACGTTGAAGTGTTCAGAAAGCGTCACAAAACGTCGTTGACACTACTGCTTGTATTTGCATTACTACTTTCCAATTAGCTGATGATTTAATATACACAGAAATAGCGGCTTCATTTAAAAGTTTATAAAGTTCAAAATTGAATAAAATAGTTTGAATAACGTTAGCAAGTTACAATAGTCTTTTTCCCACGACGATGTGTTGTTTCACTCATCGATGTATAATGTAAAGCAAATTAAGCGTTATGTCTTAAAACGAAAGTAAATAATGGACTGAAGGAATTTAAGTCTAAGTTTCCACAGTGGTCATTTTCCGAAAGCTGTTGAGAAGCACTAAAGCACAAAATACATATGTACAGACGCTCAACTTCATACTTCGACAAAAACAAGACTACACATACACGATATGACAATATTTGAACTTTTAAGAGTAGGTACTTTTATATGTAAAAGAAATTTTCTTGTTGCAAGCACTAGAACTTGATGACTTAAAAATAAACATTGTTATAAAATGAGATTCATTTTATGTTGGTAGATTATTAAAGGCTTTTTATATATGAAAACGGATTTATTAATAAGGGTTAAAAGAAATCAATAGTATTCAGCACACACTATACCAAAAGTACAAATACTTACGACCAAGAGAAGTGACAGATCTATCTGTCAAAAATAACATACAGTAAAAGCTATGTATTATTTTTAAACACTAGTGCTGCCTTCATTTCAACATATATATACAAAACAGGTTTACAGGATACTAGTAAAAATGAAATAATTTTTTTTATTGCACTCAATTCACTTCCATAAATACAATGGGCAGTCTATTGGTTGAGAAATAATTCTGTTAGACAATTGTATATATCAGATTCACTTCTGTATACTCTTATATTTTGTGGGTAGAAAAGCACTAGGGTCCGTGTATGGACTAATTAATGGTTTACAGTGTTCCGCAGTGGCATTTTATGCTCTGTTGGATGAGAAGGTCTTCTATGGAAACTGTCACATTACATTAGTAAAAAGCAGTTAAAGCCATTGTCGTTTACTATGGAGATTGAATAGTGTTGGGAAAGTCGTAACTAGACGACTATACAAACTTGTGGTTGTAGTCTCGAGTTTTAATATTATATTAAAAATATTATAGTAGATATTGTTTATTTTTTAATATAATAATTATTTATATATGAGACTGCTTCGGGCCTATCCGTAGATGGAGCGGACATTATATCTGCTGCTCTTTTTACAAACGCCGGTTTGCTTGTCTCTCACGATATTTTTATATGAAAAATCAAATAAGAAAAAAAATGTCTTTGTTCAGGAAGGTTATTTATTAATGGAAATCCTGCTTAGTAGTTACTTTCAATAATTTAACATTCATTTCACATATAATTTGTTGGCGTCTAAATCCTGGATCTACACGAATTGAAAATTCCAGACCCTTATCATACAGTTAACGTACTAGATTAATCATCACTATTATTCTCACTTTAAACTCCAGAAGAAAAGACTTTGAGTCCTTTTAAGCTTAAGTAATAATTGTTGATCGTGGTAAATAAATCAGAAGCGTAAAAACATATTGAGTACCACTGTATTACTATTGAAATACAATAAAGTAATCTTTAGGGGTTTCTGGTCTCTTTATTATATTTTTAACACGAGTTAAAAGCAAATAATAAATAATATTATAAACAGCTGTACTCGTGGGGCATTCAGCTTCTTGGGCGTCCAATACTTGAGGGTCTTGTTGGGGTTGCCGTGGAGATGTAGTGCGACGGGGATGTTCACAGAAGCGCGGATAGTCAGGAATAGGATAGTGCCGGCCCGCCCTTTATCTTAAGGCGAGCCCCTTCTAAAGTGTTGGCGCCAGGGGGTCAGGGTTTCGTCCCCCCGGCTCTCTCCTGTAACAACTATATGAGTTGAGGGGGGCCGCGGAACAGCACGCAGCCCTCACCCTCGCGGCTATAGTGCGGGCGGCGGGTCCTCCCCCGAGGAGCCGCCCGCGGCCGCTTTTTACGGCGACCGGAGGTCCTTACTTGCCCTCCGGCGCCGCTGGCGTGGCCTGCGTTGACGGGAGGGGATTGTGGTGGTCGACTCCCGCTCCCGCTCCGCCGCCTCCTTTGCGGACATGACTGCCTCGCAGAAGGAGGCGACGGCCGTCCATCCAGGATCGCCCTCGACCATGGACAGAACCAGGGCCGGGAGCGACAGGACCGCGCCGATTTGGGTCTACCGTGTCCTCCTCGTCGCCCGCGCTACAGTGGTGGCAGCCCGACGTCATCTCCCGCCCTATGTGACTTAGGTACCTCCCGAAGCAACCGTGCCCCGAGAGGACCTGCGTCAGGTGGAAGGGCAGGGCGCCGTGGTGCCTTTCCAGCCATTTGGCCAGGACGGGCCTCACCGCTTTGATGGTGGCGAGGCCCGCGCTGGGGTGCGCGAGGCGCTCCTTCCACTCCACTACGAGCACCTCGTCGCGCAGCTCCACCCGCTTTACTTCAACAGCGCCAGGACTCGGGCCTCGAGGTCCCATGGTGGGGATCCGGCCAGCAGGGAGGCCGCTTCGAAGGACACCGTGCGGTATCCCCTTATCGCCCTGACGGCCAAGACGCGTTGCGGCCTGCGAAGCAACGCCATCGTTTTGGCCGTCAGGCGATCCGCCCAGAGAAACTAATTTTTAACAGGATATATTCATTATTTTCCCCTAACAAGTGTCGGAAACGATTCGGCCTCTCCAGAAATAGGGGGAAAAGTCTCCTTTTGTACGGGGATAGAACCTAAGCACCTTTGATAGCCCACAAACGGCACCTCTAACCACTAGGCCAATTCGTACCTACACTTTTTAAACACATAGCTTAACACCCTCCATAACTATGACTTATGATAACAACTGTCATTGAGAAACTTTACTTTTATAAATATATTTTTGTTTTACTTAAAATACATTTACTTAATATATAAATTTTAAACCATTTATAGCTCGAGATATTTTACCTGGCTCATATTTTCCCCTTACTACCGTATACATATGGACCGTCTTATTAGTAAAACCAGCGGCAAACTTATGGTCTCTTGATTAAAGATTGCTTTTTATATGTTCAAGTTGTAAGCTAGCTGGCCCCCCATGTTTATTATTAGAGGTTGAATTAAATATGGTAATGTGGTGTTGGCTGTTTGTACACTTGTATGTATTTATAATAATAAATAATTTATTATAATACATCGTTTTTATGCAGCACCAAGAGCATTCGAAGAAGCTCGGCACTGCGAATTTCCTATTTAGAAGCCCTCGTGACGTAATTGTCGAATGTGAATTGTGCACGGACCCCGTAAAAGTCGGCGACCCGGCAAAAGTGCCGCCCTGCACACCCAAACCGACACTCGGATGTTGTTTACTTAAGAAGAAACCAATAAAAGTGTAGCTTAAGGATATATTAGATGACTGATAACGAAATGTTGTGTCATACTTTCAATGTAAAACGGGAATAATAATTTAAATAAAAAGGATGACAGATTTTTCCCCAAAAAGGGGTTAACGTCAGGCAGGCGGCCGGTTGTAAAAACTAAGCCACAACTATTACAACATATAACATGTTGTGCCGACCCCATATAATGTGGGATAAGGGCTGGAGGAAGAAGAAGATTATAATACATTGTTTTCTCTTTTTGTCAACATACTCCAATTTTTCACCCTACAACGCAGCTAGGGTGGGTTGTTTTGTAGCCTTTTACGACAGGCCGGCCCCGGCCGCAGAGATCAGTATTCTTTCTCCGCCCCTGCACGAATAATTATTTATTGTAATGCTGTGCTTGTTAGAAACATATATATATATAATATTTATAGGCATATTTTTATAGTTGGAGTTGAGTAGACTGGCAAATAAAAAAAAATTAAAACCATGGCTATTAAAAATTGACTATTCCGACACAGAAATTTTATTCATATTGGATGGGGGTTTCTTCTGCTTCCTCTCGGCTGCAGGTGTTGGGGCCTCGAGGTTTCCCTCTTTACCCCGGTTTCAACTCGGCGGGCTACAACCCGCCGGTGACTGGGTTGTTGAAGCCGTGAGTGGCTCGTTGGCCTCTCAGCGGCTTTGATGGTCGTTTGGGGTTGTTCGTACTTCTTCTGCCAAGCGCGAACATGCGTACGCTGCGATCGGCTGGGCTAGATTGGCCAGTCCTATCACCGCGGCTGACTTGATGTCGGCCCCGGATGCTAGGGCAGCCAGTGGGTCCGAGAAAATCCTTACAAAAATGTTCAGGGCTTCCTTGAATCCGTTACCGTTGCGTGTTGGTCGATCTATCGCCGTAGGGTGATCCTCGGTCGTTCTCCGGGGCCTGCGGTGACCACAGTGTCCGCACTCGGCACTGGCGTCCTGGCTCGTTACCTCGGTGACCGTCTGCTTCAGCGTGGACTTGGAGGCCGCAGTTATGCGAGTCATCGCCGACTCGCACTCCGTCTCCTTGTTGATGGCATTGCTGTGGTCCTGGTGGCGCTTCTTGCTCCGGCGTTTACGGCCCTTTCCCCTGGGTGCGAAGGCTCCCCTAGGGATCGGGTCGTTCGCTGGGGGGATCAAAGACGACCCTCCTTGGCAGCTTTCTTCGGGCGTAGGCACTTCCTCTGCGATTGCCGGGTTGTCCGGGCTTCATATTGGAGAAAATAATACCCATTTATCCTAGCTAGAAAAATCCACACCTACACACGCACATACGTACATACGAACGTGCACTCACGCATAATCACTCATATTATAAAATATATTTATTTTTTCATTACTTAATTAAAAACGGGGGAGGAACCTTCCCCAGAGATACAGTTAGATCTAGTCCTGGAGCAAGTGCACTCAATTATTTTATCTACTTTTAGTTATTTTATACAAGTTTGTGGTATTTAAGTTTTATCTCGATACGTCAAGAACTCTGCATCAAGCAGCGTCTATCTTTTATAGTACACTCCCATAATCAGCTTTTTCGGACATTTGGTGTGACAACCAGTCCATAGAGCGCTTAGCACTAGACCGCGCGGAAGGTCGCCCATGCGATGTACCGACCGAATCAAAGCCGCTGTGGGTGGTAACGTGCACGAGTGCACTCGAATGAACACCAACAGACGCAGGTGGCGAAATATCATAAATCGTATCAGTAAAGCTACGTAACGACCTCGACCGATCTGTCCGTAGCGACCAAGAAGATATCTCGTCTACACTAGTGATTAATAGGTGTCTTTGTGCTCCAGATCTAAGAAATACTCAAGAGATATGATCTGGTTGTTAATGTGACGTACCAATGAGTTTTTTGATCGTCTACGCAGCGCATTATCTTTCACATGTCGGAACTGTTGCGTCCGATCGATCTGATTATGAAAGAAAGAAAGAAAGAAAGAAAATACATTTATTTAGGACAAACACAAGCACTTACAAAAATAACATAAAATAGACTAATAGCGAAAATTGCCCTAAAAAGGCCCCAAACTCAGCATGTGCTGGTAGAAGCTACCAGCGCTGTTCTTCCGTTTGGGCCTGGTTACCTCAGGGAGTGCAGAACCCCACTTATTACCTAAGCATAGTTTTATGACACATACTAATTTCTTGTAGAACTGAATTCATGCGTATGCTGTACATTTCAATATTTATTCCTTACTCACAATTGCTATTCCCATAAGCAACATAAAGCACAAATTATGAGTATTATCGTTTATGTATAACATGCAATTATTTACAAAAAAAAGTATATAAGTAAGATATCAGTGGTCACTATGAGTGATATCACTACCCATAACATTTTTTTTTTACAGTTAAAAGGTTAGCCCATAACCATGGATCAAACTAGTGACATTGATTGGTTTAATGGGTTGAGACCCGTAAAAATTAATGAATGTGACAATTCAGAAAAGGAAATGCTACATAAGGACAGCGTTGCAAACGTCCATGCCAAAGTTTTACCCTGTACTTTTAGCCCTAAATTGTAAAGAAAATCTTTTAAAGAACTTGCAAATTACTTATTTAATCTTAATCTACCATTAAGTGATTTTAAGTGTCGTAACTCATCACTTTATAAATAAGAAATTGCTAATAAATTTTAAATCCCTACAATCGATCACTCAGCACAGCTGATAGCAAAAAATGCAATCCTACCATCGGCTAGTTTAAAACCAATAAGTAGTAAACACTCGACGGTGTGGGGTTCTTTGACGTGGTAATCCATGGTTATTGAGTGGAACCCCATTGTTACCGATTGATATGTTTTATAAATAGTGCTTGTATTTCTTCATGTTTGAATAATTTCTTAAACGAGTACTATTAAAATTGAGTATACTTTGTTAAGAACTGGGGTCAATCAAATGTTCGACCTATCCAAATTCGATATAAGAGAAAATGTAAATTTGACAAATGATTCCTAATTCAAAATGGCGATCACGCTACTGCAAAGCGTTTTTTGAATTATCAATATTTTTATAGTGTGAATGAGGTAACGTGTGTAGTTAGACTTGCTAATTTCTGGTACCATATGCAAACTTCATAAAGATTAGATATCGATAAATGCTAAAATATTCTGAATACATTTTTGACATGAACTACAAGTTTCTATAGTTTTATAAATGCTTGAATCCATTTATTTCTTCCGTGCTTGAAGACGAGCAAGGCGAGGTCTGTGTCCATTCACAATTTTTGCTCATAGAATCATGGACCGAGCTATATCGGGTATCTCGCTATCAATAAGATCCAAAATGAGGATTAAAACCATAGTTATATAATTTGTGTGTGTAATTACTTTTGTCCTAGTATAATATATTTATTTATTGGTAGGTGGTGTAGTCACCCAACATTTGTCACGCCACGACTACCGTGCTTGATAACGATATCAGATGACTAATATGAATGTGTATTTTATTATGTCTTTAAAAGCTTCGGGGTCACTGTGAGCGATTTACTTGCTAAAACATAAAATCTATGAAAATAAATGATCCTTCATAAATTTTATGTTATATATTATACAAATAAGTTTTTAAGTGATCCAGGTTCCTGTACCCCTATAGGACAGCAGAGTGTTTTGCGATGTCCCTAGTGTCGCAAACATTTATAGGCGACGACAACTGCTTATTGTTAAATGGGCCGTCAGCCTATCTTCTGTTCCTCAGCAGTAGAAAAAAATTACATAAAAAATATATAAAAGAGACGGCTCATTTCTGTACCAAGACGGCCCATTTTCCAAAAAGTGCAGGAGACTCGACCAAAATTGGATCATTGTATAGGATTTTTAATATTATAATTGAGGAAAGAAAGATTAGAAAAATAAAGGAAATATCATTACATTATTGAAATAGGTACTTACGACTTGTTAAAATGAGACTTGGCTTGATTTTTCCAGTTTCATAGAAACTCTGGTTCCCCTTTTGCAAACACTTAAATTCATCTTAAAATGAGCACAGTAAGTCGCCAAGTAATGAATTTACTACCTTCTTTTACTAGAAAGTAAATAATCACGTTCTTGATTACCTACTTGGGGCGTTATTTTTTCAACGTTTTAGTTGATATCTTTTAAACCCCGCAATGCAGAATAAAAACATTAACGGTTCCTCAATAGATATTAAAAATCCTATACAATGATCCAATTTTGGTCGAGTCTCCTGCACTTTTGCTGTTGGGCAAATGTCCATGGAAAATGGGCCGTCTCCTTTGATACAATAAAAGATATAGTTTTATTATAGTATCAAATATATACAATAACGTGTCATCACCGTCCAAGTGATTAATGTAGAATATATCTAAATTCAAAGAAAATGCAATTGTTAAGTAGGTTCTAAGTAATTTAAAAAAATCATATACATAATTTTTCCGATGTTTTTCAAGAGCGTTTTCTCTGTCTTAAAAAAGTTGCTAAGGCTTTTAGAATTTCTATATCAATTCTTTGATAAAACAAAACTAGATCAAAGAAATAATATAGATGGTAACTATAACAACGGTAGTAATTTTTTATAAGTATTTAACTTTGCTAGGTGGTAGGGCTCCAAGCTTGACTGGATGGCAGCCAGCCCAGGTATCTAAATACGTCGCCATAATTACTTTGTGTTGTGTTTCGGTGTGCGAGAGGTGCCAGTTCTCCTATGCTTACGGCAGGGTGGCCCTCAAACACCCATAAGTCACGATAACTGTTTACTATTATGCGGACCGTCAGCCTGTGAGCGGTTGCAATAAAAATCTACCACAGTTTGTACAATGTTTATTTTTTTTCGAAAATTTATTTAAACAATTTTAGTAATCTATTTTAATTTTTTTGCAATCTGCTACTAAACAGATGCACCGTAGCGTCAGCACTATATATAAAATAATAAATCGCTTGAAGTGGAACCGTAGCTTTTCGCCATCAATTGTGGTAATATGCACTCCAACCCACCATACATCATTACAACATTGTATTGAAGTGGTACTACTTGACCAGGTTGGCTTTTATGTGCAATTACTTTGCAGCACTTCCACTTAGTTTTAGTCAGAATAAATATCTTAAATGCCACCAGACAAACACATTACCCTCAAAATACACTAAGCAAATTAAGTTCCCGCCGACAAACTGATGTACAGTTTGATGGGACTATTGCAGCTATATTATTTTGTATTCTATGGAGATTAAATAAATAAATAAAATAAAAGTTTTAAGTAATATACCTTAAAAATATTTAATCTCAAATATTAGTAAGATCATGTGAGGGTACATTTAAAAATCTTGATAATAGCACTGTGATCGTTGAGTGTCTTGTATCAAAATAGTTTAAATAGACGTTAAAATGTAGACTGATTTTTTATTGCTGTAGGATAGCACACAGGCTGACGGCCCGCTTGGAATTTAGCAGTTACCGTCGCCTATGGGTGTTTGCAAGTTCTTAAATTTTTTTTATTTTTTGCTGAGGATCAGCAGAGAGGGTGACGGCCCATTTAATATTACCCAGTTACCATTACCTATGAATGTTTGCAACGCTAGGGGCACCGCGAACAGGTACAGGAAGCTGGGTCATTAATGCCGGAATACAATAAACGGTTATTATGGCAGCATACTTATAGACCAAGGATGGTTCCGATCCACGTTTTTGTAGCTGAAGTTCAGTAGATTAGCAAACGGTTCACTTGATAGCAGATGGTAATTTTCATATATAGATTTTTGCAACACCAAGGATATTGCCCACGTGCTGTCAACATCAAAGAAGGGAAACTAGAACCTGAGGTACTTATGCTGGAATACAAAGATAATGTGGTGTGGAGTAACTTGGAAGGACTGCGTTAGGAACCTTCGTATTCGCGGCAGTCTTCATGTCATGACATTGCGGATAAATTGCAGGAGTGTCGCCTTACTTACGTGGGGAACAAATTTCTGGCACATGCCGCCACCGCCGGGCCTTGGCAGGAGGGGTAGACCAAGAAAGTGCTGGCTTGACGTCGTAAGGGTTGATATGCGTGCCAATGGACTGACCACCAGCGATGCCGAAGATAGTGCGAAGTGGAGAAGAAAATGTCGGAAAGCGAACCCCAGGTGCCGAAGCGAGAGTTTGGGTTGCAACCGGGATTCAACGCTAAGATGATGATGAAGATCATGACAAAGTTAATATAATAACTAGTTATATTATGATCAGGGGTGGTAGCTATCCAGACAGGATATAACTCCTACCACGTAACTTTTATGCTTACGTAGCTGTTTTATCGTCTTAGTATAGTATCGCTGAAGTATATCATTTCAGAGTCTAGTACCCATATCACAAGTGCTATGCTGCTTACTTTGGGTCTAGATGGCGCTGTGTGCGTTGTTCCAGTAAATTTAATTATTTATTATGCATCTGCTTCGGTATCCAAGGTCCGCAAAATAAAGAAATAGTCGAACGCATCTTCTCTTTTGTTCTAACCTGTTTTATCAGTTAATGTGCGCCGCATTTCGCAGTGAAGATTTTGTAATGCACCCTTTTAATTACCATCACCGGATGTCATTAGTCAAATGCATTGAAGCCGGTGCGTGTAAGCATTTATTATTCTTGCTATATGCAATTTGTTGTTTTGTAGGCATGGGAGGTATTACGAAGCTTCGGTTTAAAGTCGAATTTTCGTCATATTACCTTGAATATGTTATTTTGGATATTCGATTATGGAAAAGTGAGAGATATCTGGGATTTTCTATAGTTTGGATGATTTGTGATTCAGCCTCGAAATTTTCCGCTGTACATTACCCATAATACGATGGAAATAGGGATATAGGTTGCGGTGTGATTGAGTGCCGAATTATTTATTACACTTACTTCCTAAAACTGATTTTATGATATCAATTGGCGTTACATGAATATTTTTTCAGCGATAAGGCCAATTGTACGTTTTATTTTTTATCATTAATGTAATCTGTATCTGTTTTGTACAATAAAGAATATTCTATTCTATTCTATTTTTTATAACAAGTTACAAGCTTTTAAAGACATAATTATTTTTTACTGTAGTTTTATTTAAACATAGAAATTATTCAGATGTTAAGCCTTAATAGATAGTCTATTTTAAAATAAGAAGAAACCTCAATATAGAGATATTGAGGTTTCATCAAACCAAGAGTGGTTGATCAGCAACTTTAACGACTTCAGACCCAATAACTCATTATCGTACTTTAATACCTCGTTCAGTAGGCTAGTTGTTAAGGAATACATCAACAAGTTTATCAAAATATACATTTTCGGCTTTATAATTTCGTATTTCACATCACTAATCCTGCGGTAAATTACACAAGTTATTAATAATATTGTAATGTAATTGACATGTTTATGTTTCCTGACCCGCTTGTATTCGACAGACAATTATCTGATTTTAGATGCTTCGCATGTGGTTATTCCTATATTGAATATGTTTGGTGCCGGCTAGAAGTAAGGTATATAACATTACGTTCATGGTATCTGTTAAGGGGGTGTACAAGTACGTAATGCAAATTGGTGGGAGGGGGTTCCGAACAACCCGTTACGTAACATTGTTTTTTTATTTAAATAAAAAACCAGAGAATAAAAATCTACCAAGCAATATAAATGTGAATTTTAGATAAAAATTGTTAATTGGGTATTATAGAACTTTTGAGAGAGGGACGGAGGGCCAAAAATGTTCAAAAATTGTGTTACGTAATTCGTATCAATATTATTATTATTTTTGGTCTCGGGGAAAACCTCTCTTGACGGGTTCCCCCGGCCCGGGGGGACCGAGGGATATGTGGGACTCCGGGAAAGATGTTCTACCATCCGACTACCCACTAAAAACCCCGCTGTTCTCCTATCGCCTACGCCCGGGCCCACGGATATATGGCCTGCCAATCTCGTGGCCCAGGCTGGCACCGGCCCGCCCTTTGTCTTAAGGCGGGCCCCTTATAAATTGTTGGCGCCGGGGGTCAGGATTTCGTCCCCCGGCGCTCTCCTGGAGCAACAGTTGAGGGAGGCCGCAGAACAGCACGCGGCCCTCTCCCTCGCGGCAATAGTGCAGACGGCGGGTCCTCCCCCGAGGGGCCGCCCGCGGCCGGTTTTTACGGCGGCCGGAGGTCGTTACTGGCCCTCCGGAGCCGCCGGCGTGGCCTGCGTTGGCGGGAGGGGAGTGTGGTGGTCGACTCCCGCTCCTACTCTGCCGCCTCCTTTGCAGACATGACTGTCTCGCAGAAGGAGGCGACAGCCGTCCATCCAGGATCACCCCCGACCATGGACAGAACCAGGGCCGGGAGAGACAGGTCCGCGCCGATTTGGGCGACGAGGGCGCGGCGCTCCTTGCGCCACGCAGGGCACACGGCGACAGTGTGGTCCACCGCGTCTTACTCGTCGCCTGCGCCACAATGGTGGCACCTCGACGTCATCTCCCGCCCTATGCGGCACAGGTACCTCCGGAAGCAACCGTGTTCCGAGAGGACCTGCATCAGGCGGAAGGTCAGGGCGCCGTGGCGCCTCTCCAACCATTCAGCCAGGACTTCCGCGCACGACAGCCGTTTCGATGATGGCGAAGTCCGCGCTGGGGTGCGCGAGGCGCTCCTTCCACTCCACGTATCAATATTATCCCCTAACAGACATTTTCACTCACATATTGTAAAACTCACACTGACATTGTAAAATATATAATATTCATTTTTGCAGAATTTTTCCTACCTCAATAACCACTGCATCAACTTCTAATACATGTTAATTAGTTACCTAATAACGAGAGAAGAAACTTGCCCCAGAGACACAGTTAGATCTAATTCTGGGGCAAGTGAAATCAATTATTTTATCTACATTTAGTAATTTTATATAAATTTGTAGTATTTAAGTTTCACGCTTATAATTTTTGGTGCAATAAAAGCTATTTAATTTAAGTCTTTTTATACATATCAAGGTATATTATAAAAAAAATAAAAACATGAGGGGCAGTCTTTGGGGACTACCGATAAAAGTGAAAACTAAGTAACTTGTGAATTGTATCGTCGAGCTATTAGATTATTATTTTCGGTTTTTATAGAAGTGTTTATGATCAAGGATTAAAGTTTAAATTAGTCATTAACACTTCTTTACAAACCAAAAATTGTTCACCCAAAAAGTGCTCAACGCGCCTAAAGAAGTTTTCACTTCAAAAAAACTCAACTCTATTTCTTTGTAATGAAGTCGCAATCCGAATAGATATGTATAAGTAATGCAATGCAATCATTTAAAAGTTACATTATAAAATAAACCGCACGTCATTATTAATAAGGTTGGTATTACTGGGGAAAAACTCCGTCTTACGTCTTACGAATTCTTACGATCACAAAAATGTGCACAACGCCGCTAAAGAAGTTTTCACTTCAAAAAACTATTGTGAGGAAGGCCACTATTGTGAAGAGGGGTATACTGTTCGTTCTTTCTCGGAGTAAGATTTGGGGATAATAGTAGTGGGTCAAAAAAAAAAAGCGAAAGCGCTTGAGGCAATAAAAAAGGATTTGGATAATCAAAGACAAGAAATCCGAGAAATGGGAAATCATGTTACTGAGAAAGTTACACAGAATATAAGCATGTTGTTTGAAGAAAAATTTTTAGCATTGGAAAAAAATCACGAAAATTTGAAAGACATAGTAGAAAACCAGGAGAAAAGAATACACGCTATAGAAAGACAGGCAAGGAAAAATAATTTGGTATTTTTCGGCATAGAAGAGAATGAAAAATCATATGATAATCTAGAAAGAAACTTCATTATATGGACGGAACAATATCTTTCTCTAAAAAAAAGTCACAACGACATCCAAGAAATAAAAAGAAAAGAAAAGAAAAGCGAATAAATACGCCCGATAGTAGTGACCTTCACAACTTTAGGTACAAAGATAAAAATTTTGAAACATAAAAGAGCACTAAAAGATATACATCATGACATTAAAGAAGACTATCCAAAATATGTACTAGAGAAGAGAAGGGAGCTACAAGAACAATTACAACATGAAAGAGAAAAAGGAAATTTAGCTAAAATTATATATGATAAATTGATAATTACAAAAAATAACACTAAGAGGATAAAAATAACACTTCTATAAAAACCTACGTCACCCGAGAATGCCACTGAAACCAATGTAGAGAAAAATACGCAAATAAATAAAAGGAACAAAACACAACAAATTGTCACATCGGTCAGGAGGTCTAGCAGCTTCTCTGAAGATAACATTGAAAAAGGAATATTAAACTACGTAGTGAAAAATACAGTGAATAAGAACAACAATCAAGCATAGTAATTCAGCGCCTCACCCTCCGGCACAGAACAAACAAACACACAATTAAAATCAAGAAACAAACAAAATAATCTTCCAATCCTGCCGGTCACCGTGGAAGAGTACGACCACAACCCTTCAAAAATAGATACCACAGACCTACAGCACCACCATTTGGAGAGGACCTCAAGAAAAAAGACAGAGAGGAAGGCCCTCAACACGCTGGGACGACGAAATAAAAAAAGTCGCTGGTCCAAAGTGGTGGCAAACAGCTCAGGATAGACAGAAGTGGCAATCGTTGGAGGAGGCCTTTACCCAACCTTATTTATTTATTATTTAGTAGTGGGTCATTATAACCTGTAATTTTTTTCAAGGGTGGGTATCATTTAATTTTCTTTATGGATCTAAATCCCAGATAGCAGTCATCATATTAGAAACTAAATCTTTCTGCATCTGTTTAACATTACAATTAAAAATTCCAAAAACTAACTTTATACTTAACAATTTAAAAAATATCTTACAGATAATTTTTTGAACAATTGAATAATTTTTTTAAATTAAAATCTTCTAGTTTTATTTTTTGACACATGTACGTCCGTTTTAAAAGTTCATATTTAAAAGATTACCGCACGGGTCATTGATTGAAACGGCTCATTAAACAATAAGTTGAGGTGCATTACCACTTTAATAACTTTTTATAGGAATTGACATAAACAAAAAACGTCAGGACATGCCCTAAGGCAGCACGCAGTCACATCTTGGTAACGGGAGAACCGCCTCCCTGTATCGTATTTCACTACACATTATTTGCCACGGCCCTGTGACAGTTTTTTATTTTATTCGTGTTTATCACTGAGTATTGTTGCTTGTCATTCTGGAGACGTTTGGAGATTGTTGTGCAATTGTGCCATAAATAAATAAACTATGACATTTCGTATTCCCTTGTGTTATGTGTACTAAACAACTGATGTGACGAGTATACTTTTCATTAGAAATTTTTTTAATGCTGTAGGACAGCAAGCAGGCTGACGGCCCGCTTAGAATTTAGCAATTACCGTCACCTATGGGTATCTGCAATGTCAGTGGCATCGCGAACGCGCTGCTGTCCCATAAGGGTACAGGAACTTGGGTCACTAATGCCGGAACACAACACAAGGTTATTATGGCGGCATACTTAAGACCAAAGGTGGTCGCCATTTAGACCAGCTTGAGGCCCTACCACGTAGCTAGGGTGGGTTGTTTTGTCACCTTTTACGACAGGCCGACCCCGGCCGCAGAGGTTAGTATTCTTTCTCCGCCCCTACACGGATAAAACTAAACACAAATTATGCATAAACATGATGGAAATTCAACATGTGACGTGCAGACGTTTGCAAGTGCGTTGCGTCACGGAGGCCGTAAGAAATAATTGTATTTTTACTAGATAATTCAAAATTAAAGATCCGTTTATTAGTAAAAATTGTATTATAAGCTTTGGGGTGTAACTGAGAATGATAAGTTACCCTTTTTACGGTAGTGTAGTCTGTTAAACAACGGTACGTAACTTGAACGCATGCTTATCCAATTCGGGTTAAGGGTTCAGTAGTCAGTCATGTAAAAACCAAGTATATATGAAGAGTTTTTATTGCCTAATGAGTTTATTTAAATATGATTGCCATGTACCGACCGTGAAGGGAAACTTCGTAAGGTAATCTGCACCAAGATCATCGGTGTGTGTATCCCGCCAATACACCTTGGACAAGCGCATCTGTTCCCGCTTGAAGCTCGAGCCCAGTTGTAGGACCTTATGGTCTATTATCATTATACCATCTATTTCCTTAAGACACAACACCCACGTAGGCTTGCTCTTATAAAAGTTTATCCAATGATCTTCTCATCAGGGATGACGCTACTATTTTTGGAATTATGATTTTGTGAGATTCCTGCTTTGGATAGAGCAGTACTAGGGTGTTTCAGAACACGTATAATTTTTGAAATGTAGGTGTTATAAATTTTTTTTATTGAAGGGAATTTCTAGAACATTAAAAGGTACTTTTTCTTCTACGACTAATAGCTTAGCCTCTACGTGTAAAAATATTTTTTTAGAAAGTTGTAAATTTTAACATGAACATAAAAGAGTGTTAGGACTACAAGCTTGACTCTAGAAGCTGTTTTGATGACAATTTAATGTTGAAGAAGGAAGAACGTTAAATCAATGGATAATTTTTAAATACGATGATGGACCTTTTAAATTAATATTAAGGACTCAAATTTTCACAGAATTTTTCTTTTAAAATAAATAACAAAAATTTCATATGAAATTGCATAAAAATTGGTTTATTTTGAAACACCCTAAGCATAATATCTTCTTTCATTTGTCAAATAGGTATAATAATACCTGCATTACTTGATAAATATATTCTAAATTACAAACAGAGTACAATCATAATAAATATATTATTAGATTAAGCACATTAAGTAAATTAGTCTCCATAGTTTTTTTAAGGAGAATCCATTCTAAACCTATGTATAGCTCTTTGCGTATGCCTTTGGTTTAAAGGGTATGATTCATGCCATGGAAATTTAAGTAAGCAAATAAGATGTTAATTCTCTTATAACCGTTGTTCAGGTCTTAAGTACTGGTTAGGTCATTGTCTTATTTGAATATGTATGAACAATCTGAATTAATATGTACGAGGGCTCGCCTAAGTGTCCGGTTTCAAGTTCATCATTATCATTTTAAGGTTAAATGCGCTTTCCGATTTTTTCTTCTTCACTTTGCACAGTCTTCAGCGTCCTTAGTAGCGAGTCTATTGGCACGTAAATCACTCTTTACGCTGTCAAGCCAGCACTTTTTCAGACTAGTCTTCCTGCTACCCTCTGATGGCCTGTGTTTCAAAATGATTCGGTGTAACGATAGTCGTCCTTTTATGAAAGATAGTCTTCGAGCTATGCGTCACACTAGTATTGATCTAAGGAGTCGAGACGTAAATATTGGACTGATTCACAAATTCGAAATCAATCAGTGAACTATAGGGTGAGCTATGTTGGGTGTTACTTATATGGATATAACTCGGCATGAAGAAATGAAAGGAAGGCAACCAAAGTGACCGACGTAGCTCGCAAAATATGCAAACTGAAGTGGCATTGGCCGTCAGCTAGCACGTCGGTCGCAGGACTGAAAGACGTTGGAGCAAATGTGCTGTGAAGTAGAGACCGCGTCTTGGCAAACATAGTGTAAGACTCACTTCAGCCTGGCATAAATCTTGAGAGGCCTACGTCCAGCAGTGGACAGTGATCAAATCACGAAGGTCATCAATGCTTTAAAGACCTGCAAGATTTACAACTAACTGTGAGTATAATCATACATCCGACTCCAAGCAATAATTAGACTGCAACTAGAAGATATAGCTTGCAGAATATAATTGTTAAAATAATGTGATATCAATGTATTAACTTTTTTTTAAAGAGTGCCATAATAAACTGTAAGTTCCTTTCAATTCGGAAGAAGGTTAATTTCAGCAATAAGAAAAAAATTGCTCTCTTTTAATTCGTTCTTTAAGGTCGGTGCATCTTAGATCTTTTCTGCATTATATCTTTATATTCCTGTGAGTATAAAATCATACGATCTGCCATGGCTTGTATATCATAAATAGTTTAACATGTCACGTATTGATAACAATAGAACGCCAAAAAAAAGAACTGCACACCCAAGCCCAGCCATTAATTATTAAGTTTTTATATTTGTTTGCTTTTTTTATGTATGTAAGCTCAGAATGGTCAGAATCAGCGTCATCCATCGATCATGTTAATTTTAAACAGGTGAAATAACTAAAATAACAAAATAATTATAAATTGCACTTAAATTATCTGTTCACAGTTAATTATACATAAACTAAGTCACTGCACTTAAATAATTGCGCTGGATTTTAACGATTCGTCGTAAACCTGGTGCGCCGGCCATTCTCACTTCCATAAAAGTCCATGCCTTGCTTCCAACGAATGACGCTCCGCCAGTGACAGTTTACGACTCTAATTTGACGCATGACGTTGACAGCTAACTTTATTTAGGATTGCGCCGTCATGTAAATTAAATTTAATCAATAGCATAAGCTCCTTGTAAGTATAAATATAATTATTGCAACTTGGTGGATAAGCATTCTATGCTATTGTTAGGTTGCCTAGCAAATAAATAGTATAATAGGGGAATAGCTATCTAGGGGAATAGTTATTAAAACTATGTTGTCAAAACCACGTCGTCATCCCACAGCAGAAGCATACAAAGAAAGCGGTGTTTTAACCGTTCGACAGCTCTTCATACTAAATGTTTGCCTCAATACTCATAAATTTATTATTAATAGCAAGTCTTATGATCAATTATTACATCGTCGAATATTCAAGCTACAGTATCCGTGTACAAATAACTACTTTGCCAAACGGTTTGTCCCTTTCCTATCGATTTATATTTATAATGACACTATACTCTGATAATTGAAATAAAGACAATTGCGTTTTTCTGTAAAGACAAAATTTTAATTTATTAATAAAAAGTTTTTTATACAAAGTTTTTCCAGTTTTATCGTACTTAATTTAATTAATCACCTGTAAAGACAAAAAAACAACATTTAAAGCCTTTATTCCAGGTTTAGATATTTCTATATCGTATTATTTTCAATTTCAATTTCGTAATATAACAATAAACACTAACGTATTATTTTCATAAATATCTCATTGTCACTGTCAAATGTCAAATTCTTATGGCATGGATTACGCGATTTTCTTTACATATTTAAACAAAGTTGTTAAAAAATGTGACATAAAACATCTCCCGAATACCAAAGTAAGAAATGTACTTACGAATTGGCTAAAAACGCTTTCGTATCAACAAACTGAAAATCTACTGGTATAATTTATGTAGCTTATTGTAAACTCACATATATATTTTTAAAACTTACTTTTATATATATACAGGAATAATTTATTTTATTTGTGTACTTATATTATAATTTTATCTTTTAAATAGAAATCAACTTTATTAACCAAAATTAAACTTATACAATATACAACATTACATCTTGAGGTTTCTCCAAACAAATTTTAACTACTAATACTAATATTTTAACTTAGAAAATAACCGAGCCTGCTATTTCTGTTGATCGTATTGTGTCCCCATAACACAGACTCTGATCTAACGTGGAGGCCACGGTTAATCTGTTTTGAATTGCTTAGTTCTTCATGTATGTTTGTACACATTTTGTCTGCACTTGCAATATCTATTATTTCGCACAATTGTACATGTTGTAAATAAATATTTTTTCATTTTCATTTTCATCTTGTTTATAAATTTTATGAGACTACGAAAAACGCATCCGTATTAACGTCGCCAGTGGGTATGATTGAAAAGCGAAAGGTGAGACGCACCGCTCAGGGGGATCAGGTTACATTAACATGTAGAATAGTCATAAAATCAGAGAATTCCATTTGTACGAGTCAAATATATTGTAGGTACAGTCACATGCTTACAGTATAAGAATTGACATCCATACATAAATATTATTATACAAAATCCTGTAAAGCATTGGATACAACAATTGACAGATGCATAAATCCACAAAAATTTATTTGTAGGTCGTACAAGAGTCATATCCAAAAAAGTTGTACATAATCAGTTTTCATGATGTCTCACGGAATAAAACCCGAGATTCCTTTGTTTATAAAAGGCAATTCGCTATTTCAATAAAATTCATATGTAATCTTACTATGATCTTGTAAATCAACTCATCAGTAACATTGTTTGCTATTAAAATTAGGAGAAATTATGACTATTTTATCTTATGATATAATACAAATATCTCCATTTTATACATTTTTAGGCGTCCGTTCTCTATACAAAATTTATGAAGAGCAATATTTAGTTTATATATTTTAACTTTAAATTAAATCACCCAAATTATTAGTACTCATATTATGTTTTCATGCTCTTCATTCTTCTTTTCAATTTGTTTTTAGTTAAAAATAAATAAAAAAACGGTTGTCCTCACAATTTAATCCATTTACTGACACTATTTAATGACACGAGTTTTTCATAGAAGCTAGCATACACTATTGGCATATTTTTTTTATCGTCAACTGGCAACATTAAAGTACGTCATAGACAACCTTCTACAGCGCTGCTATTTTGTTTTCTTGATATAATATTCTTGAGCCGAGATGCGAGCTGTGGTTGTTGTCAAAAGAGTACTATTTAGTGACACAGTTTTAAGGACTAAATGTGAGTATACAAATCTGTTTCACATTGCTTAGCATTTGAAATCTAGTACGTTTTATATAAGTTCATCGCAAAAGTGGGTAAATTGGTAATGGAAGGAATCATACAAATTTTTTTTACACCAAATTCTTGACAACCATTTCCTAACTTTTTTGACGTCAGTAAATGGTAAACTTATAAGGCTATGTTCAGATTATTGTTAAAAATAATAATCATATTTTATGCTTAGAAATCATAAGTAATGCTTAGAAAGAATAAGTAATAATTTATTAAAAGAAATAGGTTATTATATATTTTTATATTATATGTTTTTCAGGGCTCAATTATGATTACCCAACATAAATTCTTGCAATTTACCATAAAGGTAAAAAGAGAATCAAATAAAAAATGGCGCGAAGAAAACAAGAAAAAGAAGCTTAAAAAGGTTGAAAACATACAGAAATAGAAGGAAGATAAATTAAAACAAAGAAGAGATTATTTAGTAATAATGCCAAAATTTAGTATTATTATTATATTAATAGTTATTATTTTTGTTTATCATAAAGAAGTTATTATTTTGGGTTTGAAAGGCAAATACTGATGTCTCTAAATTATAGGAATTAATGAAATATGATTTTTTGTTAACGTGTTTTAATGACTTCCAAAGAGAATTAAACAATTTAAATAAATTTTGAAAATCTGTATTTATTTTACATTTCCAAATTAAATTACGTACACGTATTACGTTACTTACGTATTGTTTTTAGTGAAAAAAAGTGAAAAATAATTCTTAATATAGGAATAAAATAATGAACGAAAAATATTAGTATTTTTGTGAAAAAAGCGTGAGATGCTCGATAAATCAGTTCTCGAAAATACGATACTGAATATAAATCGCTACGATTAGTCCGAATATGATACGAAATATAGAGTACAAAGCGTCCCATACTTTTTTAACAGTAATAATATTTCGTTTATTATTTTATTACTATATTATGAATTGTTTTTCACTTTTAGTTTGATTTATCAGTAAAGCGTGTTTTTTAGTGTTTTTAAACCATATTTTTTATTGCTTCAGTTCAGCAAACGGCTCACCTTAGCAGGTCACCGTCGTCTATGCACGTTTGCAACACCGGGGGCATTATCAACGTGCTGCCTGCCTCGAGGAAATTTAATAACGCCTTTTTTAAAAACCCCATATCATAATGAGCTTGTCGAAGTTTTTTGATTCTCTGAATGTGTACATATTCTACATAATCCGAGATAATCCGGAGGGCAGCCGGGGTAAGCTTGCATGTCGCGCCGTGGTCTGCTAGGCCGGTGAGCCCGAACTAATCGATTTTACGCCTATTTCAATTAACTACTTTAGACTAAGTACGAGAGCCTATTAGTTTAAGTAGTTACATGCTATAAACGGGATAATGTGAGCTAATTTGATACGTTTCAAAATGTTAAGTTATTCATTGTAATTATATCGTATTTAAATTGGATATTTGGAATACAGTTAACGTTTTTTGGATAACAATGACACACTTATTTGTAGTGAAAGAGCCCAATCAAAAACAGGATTCAGAACAGTCATGTTATTAGTTATATCTTCGGGTTTTTTCTACACAATTTTTTTTATTGCTGTAGTACAGTAGACAATAGTAATGCCGGAACACAACACAAGGTTATTATGGCGGCACACTTAAGACCAAAGGTGGTCGCCATCCAGACGGGCTTGAGGCCCTACCACGTAGTTAGGGTGGGTTGTTTTGTCGCCTTTTACCACAGGCCGACCCCGACTGCCGAGGTTAGTATTCTTTCTCCGCCCCTGCGCGGATAAAAACAAGATGTGCGATGCAAATGTGATCGAAAAGTGAGACGTAATAGAAATAGACCTTATATTTGTCATGCTTAAAAGACTCGTATTCACAAATAATGACACCATAAAGGATATCTGTAGATTTTAAAATTAATTACTTCATATAAGTCCCAAAGCATAGTAGTGTTTGATATTTCTTGCACACGACGACGGCTAAGGGCCTACGCAGACCGGAACGGCATGACAAGGGATTTAATTTTTTACTAATGGTCATTCAAACGTATCGATATAGAAATACTACATAAATTGCTATGCTTTAAAATGATGCCGTGGCATTGAAAGGGATTTCATTACACGGCATTGAAAGACGCGCCACAGGCTCCCGCGGCGGGATGCTGTGGCGTACTGCGGGTAGGCAACGGCATGCCGAGGACTCCGGCGGTCGTTTTGACTTGATCAAACGCAACTGAAGACTAAAAGTGTATCGGGCAGCAGACTGACGGCAAAATCCCTTGCCATGCCATCCCGGTCTGCGTAGGCCCTTACTGTTGAGATAGAAACATTCAACAATGTTTCTCCATCATTCCAACGATTACACATAAAAACCCGTTCCTGTTAAAATTACTAACCAAACGCCTTCTTTGTAGGATGTCGGTGATTATATCAGCAAAAACCCGCCAGCAAGGTGTTTATGGTCACACGATCTTCCTGTGTGATGACCGTTTACATTCCGTTGACAAAGAACTTGAAGAATATACACGTAGAAAAATTTCCACGTGGTATTCGGGATGTCTCGCATAACGAGAATGCATGATATGTGCTTCAAGATAATAATAACAGCCCATAACATCCCACCGCTGGGCTTGAGCCTCCCCTTGGAAACGGGCAGTGTACCCACCACGCGTGTTCGAGGCGGATTGGCGAGTTACACACACCGATGATCTCGCTATGCAGGTTTTAGGATGTATTCCTTCACAGTCAGTACATGGTAACTATGCGATAATACATACATTAGACGAGAAAAACTGCCAAAGCTGTGCTATCGTGATTCGAACCCAGGACCTCTAGATTGGTCTTAGAGTGTAATACCACTGAGCTGCCAGTACCTTTTTTTATTGCTGTAGGACTGCAGACAGGCTGACGGCCCGCTTAAAATTTAGCAGTTGCCGTCGCCTATAGGTGTTTGCAAAGCCAGTGGCATCGCGAGCACGCTGCTGTTCCATAAGGGAACTTGAGTCACTAATACCGGAATACAACACAAAGTTATTATAGCAGCATAGTTAAGACCAAAGGTGGTCGCCATCCAGATGGGCTTGGGCCCTACCACGTAGCTAGGGTGGGTTGTTTTGTCGCCTTTTACCACAGGCCGACCCCGGCCACAAAGGTTTGTATTCTTTCTCCGCTCCTGCACGGATAAAACCTGTACCTTAGACATACGTAAATTTTCTCAAAATCAAAATGAAACTCTTCTAATTTTTTCTATGGAAAATAAAACCCTGGTAAGCCTTTTTGCCTCTTATTACTATTGTCACCGTTTAGACAGGCAACTTTTCCTTTCATATGCCACGGGCTCGATTCCCGCCCTAGGTGTGGGTGTTTTTGTATAATATGTCTAATATAATATTTGCAAAAAATAATATTAGTAATATTTCAGTTGTCTAGTAGCTATAACATAAGCTCAATGTTTATTACTTTGAATGTAGAAGGCGCTGTATGAATTATCACAGTATATTTATTCCTAATCGAAGTAAATCTTCAGATTTGGAAACATCTTTACAGAACCGACAGCCTTTAAACTCGAAAGAGAAAACGGAAGCTCGCCAGTAGTTTGCTGGATCAGAAAGGAGTTAAACACTCTCACCTTTGATTCATATACAAAAAAGTTGAAGTTAGACACACTCTTAAGCAAAATACAAAGGACTCCGTGCAGGGGCGGGGTAAGAATACTAACCTCTGCGGCCGGGGTCGGCCAAAAGGCAACATAACAACCCTACGGTGGTAGGACCCCAAGCCCGTCTGGATCTGCCCCTAGCATCACAAACATCTACAGCCGACAATAACTGCTTACTGCTGTTATACAAAATATATATCAGCAAATTAAAATTCATTTTACTGTTCTACTGAGAACGGAACACCTTTTTGCCAATTTTCTTTAAAAAAGAGGGACTAATTACATTTTAAATATTTTAAATTAAATTACGAGTAAAGGCTTTAACATAATAATCAGTTCGTTTTTGAATACGTAACTTGCAAATAACATACGTGAGGATGGATTCATCAAAAATCGATTACAGCTGATTGCAATTTAACAACCCATTTCGTATCTTTACGTATATCCATTGTAAATAAAACAAAATGAGACTTAAGTAGTCAATCATGAATAATGGTAATTTTGATAATATCTTTTATATGTTACATGCTGATGCTTGACTTTCAGCTGATCGGCTCAGTATGATATTATATTCCTCATAATAATAATTATGTCTATACATCTATACAAATAAATAAAATTAATCCCATACAATGCACCCGAACACCTGCCTCGGCAAGAAATTCCGTATGTGCTGGTATTTCTTCGAGTTGATGGACTGACCGCGACCGCGAGACGTGACGAGTCGTCGATGGACACCTACCCCCCGCTTTCTTCACTTAATAGTAAGCCACATAATAGGTACCATCGCCTATAGATGTTTGCAACGCCAGGGGCATCGCGAACACGCTGCTGTCCATATATGGGTACTGGAACATGGGTCACTAGTACCGGAACACCACACAAGGTTGTTATGGCGGCATACTGTCTGCTGTCCTCCAGCAATAAAAAAAATACTTATAGACCAGGGGTGGTGGCACCTAGCGGGTTTTAATAATGCATATTAAGCATAATATATCATTTGATCCTATTATTTATTTATATTATTCATCCCTCGGTTATATGCAACTTTATAATGGACATATGTATTTCTTTTATGAATGTTTTTCCATTCGAATAAATATTTATACCAATTAATTGATACCAAAATAATTAATAGAAACCGATATCATACAATCGAAATGTCACACGATGCATCAGTAACGAGTTGTAATTAGCGAGTTAATTGCTACAGTTCTTTTACATAATTTAATTAAACGGTCTAAATATAATTAAATATTTTTCTTTTTACCTTTTTACATGTATAACAACATATACATTTTTATTATACAGGTTTATTGGTAATTCAACGTATTTCCGTTATGAGATCATAGGGGTCAACTATTTGCGATAATTTTAACCCATATATGCATTATGCAAAAGTGAACCATTTTCGAGGTATGTTTGTTAGCTTTTTCAAACTAAGTTAAAATGCAACATCAAAAACTATAATTAATCACTAGTTATTTATCAATATTAAAATAATAATTATCGGTCCAAATTTTTTTTAATGCTGTAGGACTTTTTATCCGTGCAGGGGAGGAGAAAGAATACTAACCTCTGTGGCCGGGGTCGGCTTGTCGTAAAAGACGACAAAACAACCCACCATAGCTACGTGGTAGGGCCTCAAGCCCGTCTGGATGGCGACCACCTTTGGTCTTAAGTATGCCACCATAATAATGTGTTCTGTTCCGGCATTAGTGACCCAAGTTCCTGTACCCTTATGGGACAGCAGCGTGTTCGCGATTCTATTGGCATAGCAAACACCTATAGGCGATGGTAACTGCTAAATCCTAAGCGAGCCGTCAGCCTGTCTGCTGTCCTCCAGCAATAAAAAAGGACTATGTGGCATTATGTTATATCTCCATGCAGGGGCGGAGTAAGAATACAGTAAAATAATATATCTTTGCGGCCAGGGTTGGCCTGTCGTAAACGGCGACAAAACCCTAGCTAGTAGGGCAGCAATTCCGTCTGGATGGCAACCACCTCTGGTCTATAACTACGCCGCCATAACAATCTTGTGTTCCGGCATTAGTGATCCAGGTTCCAGTGGACAGCAGCGTATTAGCAGTGGTAGGCGTTGCAAACATCCAAATACGGCAGTAACTGCTTACTGTTGGGCCGTCAGCATGTCTGTTATTCCTCAGCTATAAAAAAATTGTCGGGTGATCATTAAGTCATGAAGAAGAGAGCCACGCCGCCGCATTACTCGAGAGTAGTAAAAGCGACAAATTGACTTCTCTTTCCACATATAGAGAAAGAAAGAAGTAAAATTAAGTCCTGCATAAGGATCGAAGTCGACTGTTCTAGCTGTATTGTCAATCATTAATTAATAATATAACCTTAATCCGATATTTGCGATCTAAACCATAAAACTAACACCATACTTTTATTTTATAAAACTCGAAAGAAATATTTTGCCCTAATAAACTCACCAGTTTATACAATATAATATATAGGAATCAGTTTATCCAATCCAATATAACGAACAGGAATCCATACTAATATTATAAATGCGAAAGTAACTCTGTCTGTCTGTCTGTCTGTTCCTCTTTCACGCCTAAACGGCTGAACGGATTTTGATGAAATTTGATATGGTGATAGATGATAACCTAGAAATGGTCATAGGCTATAAATAATCACGCCATCGTTCTTAGGGGGTAGGCAGTAGGCAGATAACTAAATTGAGTTAGTGATTTTTTGTGCTTATCCGGTATCTATGAGAATCGGCCAACATCTATTTTTCATCCCCCTAAATGTTAGGGGTGACCCACCCCCAAAAATTTTTTTTTAATTTTTTGACATTTTATTTTATTTTATTTTATGGCAGAACAACGTTTGCCGGGTCAGCTAGTATAATATATAGGAATCAGTTTATCCAATCCAATATAACGAACAGGAATTACCAATAAAAATCGTCCAAAAAGAACCTAGAAATGTTTGGCATCAAGTACCTGGCGCCATCTATTAGGACAATAAAACCAAAGATATTGGCATCTACCACTGCATTCCTCTCATGACATACTGGTTGGTGTCTTTAATGCGCAAGCGCAGCGAGGATGTGACATTATTCCAGATACTTTCTATAAATAGATCAATAAATGTGGAACTGTTTTATGTTCTACGTACAGGCTGAAAATAACACTTTGAAATGGTATCTTTACTACTGAATTAGTCTTTATTTTACAGTCTTATATATTACTGTCTATCAATTAAATCAAGTTAATATCTCTAGCTGGAATCAAAATACATATAGTAAAAGACATTCAGTGGTATTGGCACTGGAGATCATTTTTGAGGTTCCGGACTCAAATCCCTCCGAGGCATATCTTAGGTATTTTCTCTCCCAATGGGCATATCCTAACTAATATGTTTGTTACGCTTTCACGCCTAAACCGCAGAACCAATTTTGATGAATTTCGATATAGTCATAGATAGGACCTTAGAGAAGCACATAGGCTACTTTTTTAAAATTCATATGACAGAACAACGTTTGCCGGGTCAACTAGCAATACATAAAATAAAAAAACTTTAGAATACTGACCTCTGCGGCCGAGGTCGGCCTGTCGTAAAAGGCGACAAAACAACCCACCCTAGATACGTGGCAGGGCCTCAAAACCCGGCTGGATGGCGACCATGCTTGTCCATGGTTGACGGGTTGCACATACCTGTGACCTTGGTATACATATCTCTTCATGATGTTTTCCATCACCGTTGGTACATGGCAATTATATATGCCCATTTTTTTCATTGCTGTAAGACAGAAGACAGACCGCTTAAAATTTAGTAGTTACCATCGCTTATGGATGTTTGCAACGCCAGTGGTATCGCGAACACGCTGCTGTCCCATAAGGGTACAGGAACTTGGGTCACTAATGCCGGAACACAACACGAGATTATTATGGCTGCATGCTTAAGACTAAAGGTGGTCGTCATCCAGACGGGCTTGGTGGGTTGTTTTGTCACTTTTTACGACAGGCGGACCCCGGCCGCAAAGGATAAATAGCTGACCTGGAAGACGTTGTTCTGCTATATAAATAAAAAAGTATACTGTGTCCTTTTCCAGGGTCCAATCTATGTCTATAACGAAATTTATCAAAATTAATTTAACGGTTTAGGCGTAAGCGTAACAAACTCATTTTCACATTTATGGTATTAGGTACGGATGGATTGACAACACAGGTCGTCTGTAAGTACGACCTTCACGAAGGACTAACTATGATATAATTAGTATTTTATGGTCTGGATGTCGGTTATATGTTCGTGAAAAAGGTCGACATTTTCATCTAGGTCTTTAAAAAATATCAGAAAGATCAAGTCAAGGATTTATCACGCAGTTCCTTAAAAAACGCTAACAAGAAAAGAAACTACTGTTAATTTAGGAGTATATTCTTGATATCCAAGAAAAATCCGGCGATCTCCGTGGTGCATGCAATGCACTTTGGTAAGCTTGCAAGGGTTTGATTCCGTCTCGCGTCAGTGTATTGTGGATAAAATGTATTTGTTTACAAAAGTATAAATGTAGTACATCAGTTATCTAGTACTTATTTTGGGACTAAATGGCGTTGTGGGAATTTTCAGAATATATTTATCTATATAGGTGTCACGAGGATTTCTTTGTCACACTGTTCAAATTTCATCCATACTAATATTATAAATGCGAAAGTAACAGTGTCTGTCTGTCTGTCTGTCTGTTCCTCTTTCACGCCTAAACGGCTGAACGGATTTTGATGAAATTTGGTATGGTGATAGATGATAACCTAGAAATGGTCATAGGCTATAAATAATCACGCCATCGTTCTTAGGGGGTAGGCAGTAGGCAGATAACTAAATTGAGTTAGTGATTTTTTGTGCTTATCCGGTATCTATGAGAATCGGCCAACATCTATTTTTCATCCCCCTAAATGTTAGGGGTGACACACCCCCAAAAAATTTTTTTTAATTTTTTGACATTTTATTATTTATATGGCAGAACAACGTTTGCCGGGTCAGCTAGTCCTATATATAGATGAAATATGATTAGTGTCGTATAATGTAGGAAGGTCGTCGGTTCGCAATTGCGCCGGCGCGGCGCCGCGGACACTTAATTGTGCCACCGGGCAGATTAATTGTTGGGATCGTCGTACACTATACCAAAATCCACCTAAAACATCTGTCATCCTTGTTAAAAAGACTCTAGAATACATTTATTTAATACATTTTACTTTCTTGGCATTCAAGTATTACGGACCCAATATCGCCATCTTCCTGATGTTGTACATTGCTGAAGAATGGGTTAAACTGTGATGCAAGACTTTCCTGCAAGACTCCTTGACTTCAGATGTCAGTCCTCTATAAAAACCAATTCTAACCATATTAAAACCATATGGTGTTTATCGAGATTAGACGAGGCTCAAGACGTTAAGACATCCGCTAAGGCTCCTAATAGTGCCTAATTAGTTCAGAGATTGGCCATCTAAGCCGAGGATAGGCAATTAAGCGGCCACCGTGATGCCCAGCTGCTCAAAGAGGTGCGCATGCTCTGGTGGGTGTACTCCACGTCACCGGTTGTAAGCGCCCTCGAGTTTATACCGGGGTAAACAGGCCCCATTCTCCCCTGTACAAGGGATTACCCTAAATGAGTCTCAAGAAGTGTCCCAAATAGTCTCTCGCCGATGGAGCACACTGTCCTTCCCGTGGCAGATCTCAAAAATAGATCCCGGGCCTCAAAGTATAGGCTTCAGAAAGATTGATGACTTGAAGGACGATCTCGTTCTTAAGTTATCTCCACAAAATTGTTGGAAATGTTGGTTAGTGAAATAATAAAAACTTGAAAATCACTCTATTGGATCTTTTAAATTTTTTTCTATATTCGGTAATTGATCTAAAATTATAATTATTCAATTAAATTTATTTTTATAAAATCAGCTTGGAAACTCTTAATGTTAAAGTCCAAAAAGAAATCTGAAAGAGAATTACGGTTATGGATTCAGCCAGGTACGTCGTAAGACCGATCATATTTGGAATGGCCAGAGACCGTGTCTTGGCGAACGTAGTGTAGGTGCTGTCCTGGTGCTCCTAGGAACGCTGGTTGTGGATCGAGTGTACT
The DNA here is from genome assembly GCA_963693495.1 of Malacosoma neustria. Lineage (NCBI taxonomy): Eukaryota > Metazoa > Arthropoda > Insecta > Lepidoptera > Lasiocampidae > Malacosoma > Malacosoma neustria. Next base: position 17,051,448 of record OY856381.1, read on the forward strand.
GTGGGGAGGTCTCCATCCAGCAACTGGCGACGTGACCCGATATTGAATACAACACCATGCAGGGGCGGAGAAAGAATACTAACAACCCACCCTAGCTACGTGGTAGGGCCTCAAGTGCGTCTGGATGGCGACCACCTTTGGTCTTAAGTATGCCGCCATAATAACCTTGCGTTGTGTTCTGGCATTAGTGACCCAAGTTCCTGTACCCTTATGGGACAGAGCGAGTTCGCGATGCCACTGGCGTTGCAAACACCCATAGGCGACGGTAACTGCTAAATTCTAAGCGGGCTGTCAGCCTGTCTGCGGTCCTACAGCATTAAAAAAATACATTCATGAGTAAATTTATTATGAACATAGCGATATTCGCACTGCAGTACAGTACTTAGCATTTTTTTAAATAAAACAAATAATTTGTTTCGTTTCGGAATTAGCAACTAATTAAACAATAATAATAAAATTGTCACATTCACATCACAGTCAAATTGATTTATACGATAATGGTCAAATACAGTGATAAATTAATTAATGTCCGGAAATAATTGAAACATTACGGAATTTATTGAAAGCTTTTGATTACTGTGTAACAGTAGACAGACCCACGTAATAATAAACAGTTCCTTCGCCTAAGCATGTTTGTGACGCAAAGGGCACCGCTAACACGTTGCCGTCCATGTAGGGAAGCCGGAACATGGGTCATTTATGCCGGAACAAGGTTATTATGGCAATATAGGTATATTTAGAAATAAGCTAGGGTTGTTTTTTTTGTTTTAGTCTGTTATTAGAGTTATTGGTCTTTTATGATATGATGCTTACGGCCACAGGGTTCAGTATTCTTACGTGTTGCATCTGTTATTTTATAAACTAACACATATTGTTTCAATTTATATTATTTACTTCTGTAAGGAAAATGAGCGTAATCCAAAATTTGTGTTTATTTTACAATTTTCAAACCGTATTTTTATATATTACTAGTTGACCTAGCAAACCTTGTGAATAAAAAAAAAAGTAGCCTATGTCCTTCTCCAAGGTCCAATATATGACTATACCGAAATTCATCAACATTGGTTCAGCGGTTTTTATTGCTGTAGAACAGCAGGTAGGCTGACGGCCCGCTTAGAATTTAGCAGTTACCGTCGCCTATGGGTGTTTGCAACGCCAATGGCATCGCGAACACGCTGCTGTCCTATAAAAGTACAGGAACTGGGGTCACTAATGTTGGAACACAACACAAAGTTATTATGGCGGCATACTTAAGACCAAAGGTGGTCGTTATCCAGATGAGCTTGAGGCCCTACCACGTAAGTTTAGACATGAAATCATAACAAACAAACAAACTCACTTTCGCATTTATAATATTAGTTAGGATTATCATCACGAAATCATCACCCAAATAAAAAAACGCTTAAAATGTGTAAAATATAGCTTTACTTTGATAACAGCCCCATAAAGGTTTTATTGATGCATAACAAACATAAGCTCGCTAGATAATTCCGTATATCAATTAGATTTTTGAATATATTTTCCATTAGTTATCATACTTTATGATACACAAATAGAATTAAATAATAGTAAACGACAACATAAATAATAACATAAAACAGTTTAATGTGCGTCAAACCTAGGATTCTTCGAAATGAATTAATCCATTGCCGTGTTGACGACCCCTTTACAAGTGCATCCAGCAAACGAGAGTACGTGCCAACGTATTTTGCCATCTTCAAACAGAAATATTGTCGTATTCCTTTACCAATGCTATGAAAAAAATGTTTAGACAATCGCAAAATTATTTTGGTAGTTTGTTACAAATTAGCTTTTTAGGACATTTTTATTAATGCATATGTCAGTGTTATATACAAAGAGACATGTATTGACATAGCTGATGCTAAATAGATAGACGATCTTATGTAGTTACAGTACACTTCATCTTGATGAGAATGTAATAGATGACAAATTTCAAAGAGCAAAGGAAAAAATCTATATTATTTTTCAATGTTTCGCGGCCTGTCGGCATGGGGAGACGCAGGAAAGTGGACCGGAGACGAGAGGAGGGAGTGATCCGCGGGCCCCTCTCACTTATATGAGAGATCAGCGGTAACCGGGTAATCCACGTGCGCCCTGATTGACACGAAAGAAAGAAATCTACCCGGGCCGGAGGCGCATGCGATAGCATATTCCCAGGCGTCGGGTAGTGAAGGAATACTTTGGGGTTTAAGTGGGCATAGCAAAGTGCATATCGTTAGTTGTGGGGGTACAAGCGTATTGGAGGGACCTCATATGGAATAAAAGGCAGATGGTAAAATTGAAAAAACTATTTCATTTCCCTTATTTACTGTCCAACGTTCCTTCTTTCCGGCAGCTTTTAGCAACATCTCAGACGTTGAAAACATTCATAGAGGAGGTAACTAATTAGTATCAAAGTCATCAGCGTGTCTGTTGTTCTTCAAACCGAGAAGTATGGTAATATAATATTTGTTATTCAAAATCTGTCTATTATTTTGACACATACAATACCTAAATGTGAATAAAGCTGTATTATATTATGCAATACATCAAATAAGAAGATTTGAGTTATAGGGGCAAAGACCACGGTAGTTGGGATCAATTTGGACCCCTATAATAAAGTGACCCATCTGCAACGGCTAATCGGCGTAATGGCACTGTCACTTGACCTCTTCATGTCCATTTAGGCTAATCAAAGTAAACGGCATATTCCACTTTGTGCGTAAAATAAATATTCTGGATGGCCTTTGCGTTCACGGCAGTAAAGGCTCCAGATAGTGAGGTAAACGCCCAAACGATGGCGAGCAGTTCGGTAATAAAAAGAGGATGAAAGTACTATTCAAAATGAAAAACATATATATTATTCGAACGCATTATTAGCTTAATGAAACAAGATTATGATATTAATTGTTCTTTTAACTGCATCACAATAAATTAATTTTTGAAGTAAACGGAAATAAATTGAATAATAGACCGTTTTGCTTAAGTATAAGGTTTAGGGACGCCTTCCGCCCCCCATAACCTGTAGAGGCACACAACCCATACAGTACATGAATACACGTAGAATAGATGTGTTGCGGGGGAGTTTCGCCGTTTCTTCTCCCCCAGCTACAAGCACTCCGAAACGATAGTAGATTAGTATAGGATCGGCTTCACCGGTGGAGCCGATAGTCCCCAAAGTATTCTTGCCATTCGTGGCTGGTTTTCGCTTGGTCCCCATGCAGCGGTCGTATTATTGTAGCATATCCATAGTTATTGTAGATCATACATAGAAAATATTATTTTTAGGTGTCCCTACCCACAGATAATTTATTTAATAAAAATAAATTTAAAACTATTTAGTTACTACTCCGTGCATGGACAGCAGCGTGTTCATGGTGCCCTAGCGTGGCAAACATCCATAGGCGATGGTTACTGCTTATTATTAAGTGGGCCGTCAGCCTGTTTGCTGTTCCTCATCAATAAATAAAATTGGGCGTAGAAGTTAATTAAGATATCTTCATCTGTTACAATACATAGCAGCATATCTCGAGCACCAAAGCACTAAGAGCCCATAAGACCACTGTTGGACTCGGGCCTCTCTTTAGAATGTCCAATGTGTGTACCCACCAATGTGGGTACCCACAGAAGACAATCAAGCTTGTTAAGTATGATATTTTTGATCCGTCAGCATATCTGCTGTTACTCAATAATAAAAAAATGCTTTTATAAATGTCATCTCACAATATGATGATCAAGAAGTTTCGTTTTTATTTGGTGATCAACCTGTAGATTTCTAGCAACGCAACCCACCTGCGTTATTATTATATTTATTTCAAAATTTTTCTTCTATTCTAGAAACTCTATTGATAATGGAGGTGTATGAAGGAATTCTAAAAATAGCGCCCTATTAGTTGATTATCTGTAAATATAAGTAATAATTAAAGTCAAATTGAAATCGGGACTCCCACGCTATGGTAGCCCACATAAACACAACTTTTTAGCACATATAGCAAATACTCCTAGCAAATAACCTTTGTCTCGATAAACGATAAAAAGCGTTCATCGTGACTCACAGGTTAATTGCGGGCAAGAATAGTTAAATACGGGTAGGCTGTGTATATTGTCAATAAATAAATTTCTTCAAGGTGGGCAGCATATTGGTAATACCCCTGTTGCAAACGTCCATTGGTGACGGTGACCACTAGCTGACAGGTGGGCCGTTTGCCTATTTGCTGAACTATAGTTATGAATTACTGATCTACGTGACAGATTTTGATTTTAATGCGTAATGTATTCACGTGAGATCTTTCTCTCTGCGGTCGTTCCCTCATGGCTGAGGATGGCTACCTTCATCGATGCCTATCCATTGCATCTCTGACGACCGAGCACAATTTTGATGAGGTAGGGGCTTACTTGATCGCACCATCTGGTTGGAGACCCTCCTGGTTTCCAACTATTATCAGTTTTTCTAGGCTGTCATTTCCCTTCCTCATTATGTGGCTAAAATAAGAGAGTATTCTCTGCTGACAGATAGTCCAGAGGCGTGTTTGGACACAGAGCTGCGAAAGAATAGATGCATTGGTGCACTAGGCAGTCCAGGGTATCCGTAGCATACGCCTCCAGCACCACGTGAGATATCTGCTGTATAAATAATAATGAATTGTTTGGCTACGTACCATACGCATCGATCTTAATCGATCTTAGTCTTAACTAAGTGAAAGAAGAAAAACATTTGTTTCAAGCTTTTTAGAAGCTTGACCGTGTAAACAGCCTGCAATGTGACGTGTGAAACATTTTACGGACTATACAAACTGGAAAATAGAATAAAATTGTGTTTAATAATTCCTGTTTATATGGTTCGTTAAATTTTATTTTCACCCATTTCGTTTGATGTACACATACATCCATATTTGTACGCATGATGTTTGTTTACCAAGAAACCATTTTGATTTGGTCGAATAAATTTTTTAATGCTTAATTATAACATTTAAAATTTTTCATAACCTCGTGTGTCATAGGAGTGTGTTGAGACAGATGAGACACTCGAGTGTTTATTTATTTTAAAAACCAAGCCTGTACCACCAAAAAGTTTGTTCACTTAGGTTTGGTATTATAATTTATATTTTTTTTATAATTTTGATTTTTTTATTGCTGTAGAATAGAAAATCGGCTGGCAACCCACTTAATAGTAAGTAGTTATCGTCGCCTATGGAAGTATGCGATGTCATGGGCATCGCTAACACGCTGCCGTTCACGTAGGGGTCTTAGATTATTTATATAATCTAAGACCCCTAACCGCAACCCAACACAAGACTTTTAGAGAGACTAGGAATGGTTGCCAGTCCAATTGGGCTGAAGCTCTATGAAGCCCTGGCATAGAAGCCCTAGAAACCTAGCTAGGGTTGTTTATTCGTGTTTTACCACAGGCCGCCACCAGCTGCATGAACCAGTATTCTGATGCCGACTGATGCTATTTTCTATTTAACTTACTTTTTAGGGTACTTCTATATCTTCACAACAACGTACAAATATTTCTTCTAACCCTCTCCGTTGTGGAGTTATGACATATTCATTGGTCAAGCGGAGTGTATATCAAGGCCCTTTTTAACCCCCCCCCCCCCTTCCCCGCATTTTTAAAGAAGAAAGAAAGAAAGAAAAATAATTTATTTAGAGCTTAAAACTATAACAAAAAACATATACATTAACAAATCACTAACACATTTGTCTTAGCCCTAAAAAGGTGCCTAACTCAGCAATGTAAGGAGCTGTTTAAAGAGCATCCTGCGCTGATCTTCCGTTAGGACCCTTTAAGTGACGATATAACAATTATTTATATCACGTTTATTAACAATAAGCAATGACCAAACATTTATATGTACTAAATATTAAGGGATACAAAAAATATTAGTATCATAAATAATAAAGAAAAAAAAATTCTGACAGAAAACATCAACTGAAGTGTTAAAAGATTGTAAGAAGAAACAAACAAAAATATGAAAAAATGAGTAAACACGCTAAGAATATAAAGATATTGATAAAAACATTGACTAATTACAACAACTACTTAGTTACACAAAAGATAATTATTAAAATATTAAGACATAATTTAAAAATACTATATTACGGAGCACTTGTATCTATTGCCAGGTTTGCCTGCCTCTTTTGGTGTTCAAACATAAATGATTTTAGTTTAGTTCTAAAACCATACATGCTAGACACTTTTCTTAAAGGAGGAGGAATATTATTCCAACATTTAGTAGCTGAGTACTTAAAGCTACCCCTAAAAGCTGTGGTATGATTTAATGCGGCAGCGAGCTGTACAGCACACTGACGGACATTTGTAGACCTCTGGGCGCCTCTCCATTCAAGCTTGCTATAGAGATACATAGGATCTTTATTCTTAATAACCCCAAACAACAGACATGCCAAGTACAACTTACGTCGATGCTTCATTTTCAACATTGAGCAACTGTTCAAAAAAGGTGTGACATGACCTCTGTATGATATATCAAAACAAAACCGAGCACATGCATTGAGCATATTTTTAAGGTTCGTGAAACCTAAAAATATCAATATCATTCCAACCAAAGGTAAGCCAGGTAGCAAGGTAATGTAACTAGACCACCTTATTGTACGACTTTTATACTATCGATCTTTAATTCGTGTTGTGTATATTTTTGTATTTCGTGCAATTAAATATATTATATTCTTATTTCATGAATCATATAATAACAAATGAAAGTAGAACGCGTGCCACTGTATGTAGAATAATAAATGGTTTTCTTTACAAATATGCATCTCGATGCATGTTTTGACAAGACAAATGTGTTCACACACCTTCTATATTCATCTTTACTTTATAAAGAACACAAAATATATAAAGAACAGATATAGAATTTGTGTATCGCAGTGTCATGATACCTGTTGCTACTGAAATACTACCTAACCAAATATTTTGTCTTAACTGAAGTTGCTATATACCACAATAATTATGTATTCAACAATTAATTGAAACAAATTTAGATTTATTGGTAGCAGGAGTTGAAGTGTCTCAGGTGTTACACATTTGTAGTGTAACATTAATGTATGTTAATTATATCTAATATTTTACAAAAAGGTTTTACCAAATGCCTTTCGATATTACGACCAAAAAATAAATATTACTCGTCTGATTTGACGTACATTGTCATCTACAAGTCAAAATTATTTATTATAAATATAAAATGTACGAACTACTTAATCGTTTAATTGAGCTGCCAACCTTCATTCATTTACTGAGGTGGAAAAATACCTGACCGCTGAGCCGCGAGAGATTTGTTCCCCACAAGTTTCACACCCACATATCCTCGATTATTTAAACCACTAGCATGCATCTACCTCTAGATTCTTTTTCTTTATCTCAAGATGGCAGAAGATGACGTAAGCTGGCTTCCGCTACCCTGATGGCATGTGCTAGATATGCCACAGGTCCTGTTAGTTTATTTTTAATCATCATCATTTGTTCTTTCTAGAAGTTACCGCACTAACACTATTGTCGTATGTAGGTATAAAAACGATACATAATAAGCTTACCTAATTCTGTATTTTGTGACGTTATTGATTACCTTTTAAAATTAAATTTTACTCTATTATCAACTCTAATGCCTATAAAATAGAGAATACTACAATTTTGCTTGCTATTAATTTATGTCAGATGTAATTAATCTTAGCTCTATTCACCTTCTAAAATAGGAGTTGGAGTCTATAGTGATATTATAAATGAGAAAGTTTGGATAAATATGTTGGTTACTCGATCACGCTAAAACGGTTGAACGGAATTGGAAAAAATCTGGTACAGAGCTGAATTTAGGTTTGCCAGCTGGCAGAATCGCTTGGACCATTCTCACCAAAATGTGCATATAAAATAATTGCAACGTACAAAGAAAGTAAAGGAAAATATTGTGAGGAAATTCGACTTGAACAAGCGTAGTGGGCTTTCTGTCCGTCCTATCTATAGGGAAACCCAATAGCGTGTGTACTGTTTTTATTGTCATCTTACACTTTGGTGTTTGAAGTCTCCTTCCCTGATTTTTTTTCTTCACTTTGCACGAACTTCGACATTCCTGCTGGTTATTGATACCCATATAATCTTTGACGACATCAAACCAGCGCTTCCAGGGTCTTCTGCCAGGGTCTTGAGCTGGTAATATAAATAAATTTGTACCAATAGTAACAGACCAGTTTTTTTAAAGCGTGTTTATCATAGGTAAAAGGCGGTTGTGAGTAATGGAGTTTCACATACACGCACACACTGTTCTAAAAAGCGCGGAGCAACTCCCTCCCGCTTTTGTTCCGTCGCCTTCTTCGCGAAAATTACTATCTCGCAGAAGAAAGGCAGAGAATCATGTAAGTCATTACTGCTTCAAGACTCTTGTCGAATACGCCGTAGTTAGATTTGATTACAACTTTTTTGGTATTTTCTTTGGTCTTATTTATATATTTCCAAAGAGTGTGTTGAGTATTATTATAATTATTATTATTTCATATGGGTAGATTTTAAATTTAATAATTTATTTGACTAATTATTAGGTTTTATGATTTGTTATTATTTTTTTGCAAACGTATAGATATACAGACAATATATTATACTCGTATGCGTGCCAAGTTGTAGTCTCAGTAAAGAGTTCAGTATAAGTTGCAAAATGGCTAAAATTACGTATCACATTTACAGACGCGGACAGGCATCTCTCGCTCATTTTATATACTGTATATTATTACGTTTAAACCGACAAGGTAACATGACTACCATTATTTAATTATACCACGGTTCATCCTTATTATTATTGTGAAACAATGTTGCAAGCGAGCAATCATTCCCATCGGAAATACTTAAGGGCAGTTTTATGCTATTAAAAGTAATGCTAACTTGCAATAAACCCAACAATTACCATCAAAGTGAAAAGTTACATTTACAAAACACAAAAGAAGCAAGCACTTTCAATTGTTTTCGTTCTTGAATATTAACCCTTTTAGTGCAGACATCCGTTCTATCAAAAGGTACAATATTATTTTTACAATTTTTTAAAATTATGTTTTAAAAAATGTATATTTTAAAACACTCTTCGTTAATATATTAAATTTTTCTTTGTAGAAACCTTCCCAAAATTTAGCAATGTTTCTTCACAATCTTCTTTTGTTTTGTTTTGTCGGGAAAGAAATGCACTACACATACCGTAGTGTGTTGCAGGATAGTGTGAAATCACCTTAGATTTAAGCGACTGAGGAGTCTGGGGATTTTTTTAGTGGATATAGGCCCTACACGCACCCGCTGCGTCCAATAAATAAAATGCGTAAATGTCTATGACCATTTTCCTCCTCCGGAATAAAAATAAAAATAGGCATGTTTCTTCGATGTTGATTGTAGTTGATTTTGATGTTGGGATAAGATGGACCTCAAAAAGTTCTATTTAGTCACAAAAAAAACTGTACTATAAGTTGTGAATTAGGGGATGCACGGATTAAACGTTTCTAAGAAGTCTTGAAGGTCTCCTTGGTGTAACGGATTTCACTCGTAGGAATGCCTGCGGGGAACGTGGGTTCCGTTTGGCTCGAGTTACCCGTGAAACAAAGGTTCTACTGCTTATTACTAAATGGTCCTATGTGAATTTATGTTTATTAGCCACTTGTTATTCGATTGTAACCGAAGGTTACGTAAAAATATGTTACATTTGTTCCACCTACCTCATGCTACTCTTTGCAAACAAGGGCTATATCTTTTTATACTTTCTTTACCAACTCAGTAGCAAATATTTATTATAAAAAAATAGGCAGCTTAAAAACATTGAATGCATAACCCTATAAATATTTAAATCAATATTAAACTCAGAAGCATTCCAATTATATACCACACGCCTCCCGATCGTATCGCACATGCCTTATTCAATCCTCGCGGCAGCCAAAGTGTTAATATAGACATCCGGACAACAATTTGCAACAATGTTGCAAACACAAAACGGTAACAAATATGAATAATAAACCTTATTTTGTGTTACACTCGATTTAATTTACTATAAACTTTAATATTAATCCAATTATAAAATTTAATATCAAGACAATACTAAAGAAATTATTTGCTGTATCGACTTAAGTGAAAAATAAACACTACTTAATTTGTTAATTTATCGGGACTGTCAGCAATCCGTTATTCGACTTTATTTATGCTTTATCTTTATCTTTGCTACGTGGTAGGGCCTCAAGCCCGTCTGGATGGCGACCACTTTTGGTCTTAGTATGCCGCCATAATAACCTTGTGTTGTGTTCCGGCATTAGTGACCGAAGTTCCTGTACCTTTATGGGACAGCAGCGTGTTCGCGATGCCACTGGCGTTGCATACACCTATAGGCGAGCGAGGGTAACTGCTAAATCCTAAGCGGGCCGTCAGCCTGTCTGCTGTCCTACAGCAATAAAAAAAATATTTGAAAATTATTATACTGTAAATTGTAGGTTGCAATGATAAATAATCAACAATAAAAGAAAATGTTTTTGCCATAGATTCACAAACCTCTATGTCTCATTTTTATTGACACTTTTTCTTCTGATTTAAAGTTCTCATAATAAAATTTAAGAATAGTAACACAATCATATCAGGCAGTAAAACTGGACTCTTAAGCTTTAGAGGGTATACTCGTACCAGCGACGCGTCCTTTTGTCAACGGTGGGGGCGTACGGGCACGTTGCACGGGATTCCCACACTACCCGGTCGTCACCCCCAAGCGACGGAGAGCGCATTAAATATTTCCACAACATCAACAAAAAGGGGTGAAGAATCTTATATTCCTATATCAGCTTACCTCTGAGTTTCGACACGGCGCTGATAAGATGCAGTTTCCACAGGTAAAAAAAGGGAAAATTTCTGGGCCTTTCTAGAAACTTTTAAACGATTTTTAAGCTAGTATTTCTTTTGATTATTATTGGGATTTGGGCTAATTTTGATTGGTGAAAATACCAACGGGAACAAAATGTTTATCTTGTCTAGCGACGCTGAGGCCACTAAGGCCAACGCCCTCGCCGCACAACTCACAGCCGTATTCCCGGCCGAAGAGATAAAGGCAGCAAGACCCGAGAAGTGCGTTCAAGTGCGCTTGGATGATGGCACGTCGATCGATGAAGTGGTCGATGCCATCTTCAGGGAAACGAGTTGCTCCCCCAGCAAGATAAAGATCGGGGAGAAGTTCCGGGCCCAGGATGGGTCGTCTGCTTTTACGGCGACGCTATCTGTGGCTTCGGTCAAAAATTTAGCAAATACAAAGCTCTTAGACTGGAAAGAAAATAGGTCCTTAAAAGTAGATAAAACGTCATCAATATCAAATTTAAATCAGTTTCTTAAAAATACTATTAAATTTGAATAAAAGCCATATTATGTTCAGGAAGCATAAAGTAAATCTTCAAACCATATCTCATAAATAACAAAAAGCTGTACATACGACTTTCTCAATGAAATGAGGTTTGGCAAATCGAAACCTCCTTTTATAGTATCAATAGAAACAGATACTACTGCGGACCGTACACTGTAATTTAGTTGTCAAACAATGAGTGATGTATCGTTTGTTCAGCTTGAGATCTGACATGACCTGATTTGTGTGATTCATGATATGGCCACCTTAATTTAAAAAAAAAAACATGATATCTCCCAGTGTCCCACCAAAAACTTCCGGCACAAGCTTTGATTCCAAGGGGCTTAAGCCTCCATTCCCTGCGAAACCAACATAATAATGCGTTTAAGGTGCTGCAGTTGCCACGTTGTAGTATAGCCTCCGGCATGTTTATGCACGTGGATGATTTTTACAGCAACTGTTGTAAGAAGACAGCCTCTTTGATGCTGAATGCTAGAATTCGTGGGAGCAATAACGCCGTCTTCCTGCCTCTATCCCATATTAATAAATAATGTATTCTCTTCTACTCTCTCTTTCCTTTCTCTCTCCTTCTACCTCATCTTTTACGAAATCCATTCCTATTTTCATTATTCTACCTCTTCCTCTATTCATCCATACTTACGTAGGCTGTTCCATAAGTGTTGCAATAGAAATAATGTAACAAGTTTGAGAGGCATTGTCGCTAGAGTTGTATTAGACAAGCAGAAGACTGTCAATGCTACCTGGTACACTGATGTTTGTTTGCCGCAAGTTATCCGCGAGCTGAAGAAACTGCGACCAAACTCGCGTCTCTTGCACCATGATAACGCTCCTGCTCATCGAGCGACCATTACTCAGAAGTTTTTGAAGAAATCTGGGCTTACTGTGCTGGACCACCCTGCTTATAGCCCCGTCCTCGCACCATGTGATTTTAGCCTCTTCCCGCTGATCAAGAGCCAGTTGAAAGGACGACGATTTGCAACTGATGACGAATTAAAAGTGCATGGGATGAGGCCTGTGCCAGTGTTACAAAGGATCAGTGGAAGATTATGTTTAATACGTGGTTTGAACGCATGCATAAGTGTATTAACAGTGACGGTTTTTATTTTGAAAAAGTTTAATAAATAGTTAGATTTTTGCAAGACTTATGGAACAGCCTACGTATTTCTATAATTTTCTTAGTTTTGTAACTTTTTTCTTTCTTCAAATAACTTTATCAAAAATATCATATTTAAAAAGCTTGATTGTCTTCTGTAGATACCCACATTGGTGGGTACACACACTTATGGGCTCTTAGTGCTTTGGTGCCCGAGATATGCTACCCTGTATTGTGACAGGTGAAGGTATCTTAATAAACTTCTACGCCCAATTTTTTTTATTGTTGAGGAACAGCAAACAGGCTGACGGCCTATGGATGCTTGCGATGCTAGGGGCACCGCGAACACGCTGCTGTTCCATGGGAGTACAAGAACCTGGGTCACTAATACCGGAACACAATACAAAGTTATTATGGCGGCGTAGTTATACACCAGGGGTGGTTGCCATCCAGATGGGCTTGGGGCCCTACCACGTACACGCGTTGTTTTATCGCCATTTACGACAGGCCGACTCCGGCCGCAGAGTTTAATATTCTAACTCCGCCCATGCACGGAGAAAATTGAAACACACGTTGCAAAACGAGTTAGTGCTTTTGTTCGGCTTTCCGAAAATTGTCTAAGTTTGTGGGTATTGGTAAAAGGGCATGTTATATTAAATACTAGCTGACCCGGCAAACGTTGTTCTGCCATATAAATAATAAAATGTCAAAAAATTAAAAAAAAAATTTTGGGGGTGGGTCACCCCTAACATTTGGGGGGATGAAAAATAGATGTTGGCCGATTCTCATAGATACCGGATAAGCACAAAAAATCACTAACTCAATTTAGTTATCTGCCTACTGCCTACCCCCTAAGAACGATGGCGTGATTATTTATAGCCTATGACCATTTCTAGGTTATCATCTATCACCATACCAAATTTCATCAAAATCTGTTCAGCCGTTTAGGCGTGAAAGAGGAACAGACAGACAGACAGACAGAGTTACTTTCGCATTTATAATATTAGTATGGATTGATTAACAATCGGTCAGTATATTTGTATAGAAACATTAGCCATCATATTGTGATAAAAAATATCCAGAGCAAGAAGCTATAATGGAGCAGTCTTTCTGTATAGCAGTAACAGGCTTTTAAATCTCTCAAATCTTGATTCACGAGTAGCCACTCCAACATACATTCAGATTGATAGATAGGTCCAGACTTGTTACAAATTGCTTGGTTGATTGAGACATAAATTATTCACACTAATAGCTTCAATTTACTATTATCCTTAAGATAAAAATTGCTGTGCAGTTAAGAATTTTACTCGTCAAATTATTATGTACAATATTACTCATTATAATAAAAAAAAATGCGGTATTGGATGGTCAACTGGCAGACGCAAATTAAACTGGCAAAATTCATCTATTTTCTAACAGATCTTCTCAAAAAAACTAAGTGTCACAGTATTATGATGAATTTATATATTGTACATTACATGTAATTTTTGTCGGCTATTCTCCAGGGACATACCTTGACAGTAGTCTGCAAGACAATAATTTTAATTAAGACTAGAGTACTGGAAGATTCAAGAGGATATTACCTACATTTTAGTTCAGATATCAAAAATCTATCGAACTCGTAAGTCCTCTTTTTTTGTCTCGGAGAAAAACCTCTTTTGACGGGTTCCCCCGACCCGGGGGGACCGAGGGATATGTGGGCCTCCGGGATTTTTCCGACTACCCACTAAAAAACCCCGCTGTTCTCCTATCGCCTACGCCCGGGCCCACGGATATATGGCCTGCCGATCTCGTGGCCCGGGCCGGCGCCGGCCCGCCCTTTGTCTTAAGGCGGGCCCCTTCTAAAGTGTTGGCGCCAGGGGGTCAGGGTAAACTAGGACCATTTGAAACTCTAAACCGTTTGCAACATTTGCTTTTCTTTTATTTTATTTATTGTTTATTATTATAAACTTGTTTGTATATCTCCGAAATTTCTGTTTTTCGATATTCTATTTTGCTGTTTTTTATTTGTATTATAATTTTATGTCAGTGGGGTTCTGCAATCCCTAAGGTAACCAGGCCCAAACGGAAAAACAGCGCTGGTAGTTCTACCAGGACTTGCTGAGTTTATGGTCTATTTATGCCATTGTTGTATATGTATATTATATGTTCTTATTGCAAGTTCTTGTATTTATCCTAAATAAATGTATTATATTTCTTTAAATAACTCAGGAATTAAGACTCGTCCATTAAAAATAGTTAAGAATCACCCAGAGGGCAATAGTTAAGAATCACACGACTCATCGCTGCTCAGTCTAATGAACTTTCATACGTAATTGAGATAATATAAAGTCTCCTGTTAGGCGAGGCTTTAGCCATGTTGACCAGTGCAAGCGATTTAAAAGTACGCAAACTGATCAAATTTACTATTTTTTTTATTGCTGCAGGACAGCAGACAGGATGACGGCCCACTCAGAAAAGAGAAAGAATACTGACCTCTGCGGCCGGGGTCGGCCTATCGTAAACGCGACAAAACAACCCTAGTTACGTGGTAGGGCCCCAAGCCCGTCTGGATGGCGACCACCTCTGTTCTTAAGTATGTAGCCATAATAACCTTGTGTTGTGTTCCGGCGGCATTAGTGACCTAAGTTCCTGTACCCTTATGGAAGAGCAGCGTGTTCGCGATGCTACTGGCGTTGCAAATACCCATAGGCGACGGTAACTACTAAACTCTAAGCGGGCCGTCAGCCTGTCTGCTGTCCTACAGCAATAAAAAAAAACTTGCGCAAGTCACTGGTTCGATTCCCGTTCTGTGTCTGAATGCTTTTGTATAATCCATACTAATATTATAAATGCGAAAGTAACTCTGTCTGTCTGTCTGTCTGTCTGTCTGTTCCTCTTTCACGCCTAAACGGCTGAACGGATTTTGATGAAATTTGGTATGGTGATAGATGATAACCTAGAAATGGTCATAGGCTATAAATAATCACGCCATCGTTCTTAGGGGGTAGGCAGTAGGCAGATAACTAAATTGAGTTAGTGATTTTTTGTGCTTATCCGGTATCTATGAGAATCGGCCAACATCTATTTTTCATCCCCCTAAATGTTAGGGGTGACCCACCCCCAAAAAAATTTTTTAATTTTTTGACATTTTATTTTATTTTATTTTATGGCAGAACAACGTTTGCCAGGTCAGCTAGTATGCATATATTTACCAAAGAAAAATATTTAAGTAATATATCAATTGTCTAATACCCATAACACAAGTGCTATGCTACTTACTTTGGGACCAAATGGCGCACGTGAATTGTACCAGTATATTATTATATTATTACTAGCTGTGCCCGCGACTCCGTCCGCGTGGAATAGTGACATTATCATTAAGGGGTATGAAAAATAGATGTTGGCCGATTCTCAGACCTACTCAATATGCTCACAAAATTTCATGAGAATCGGTCAAGCCGTTTCGGAGGAGTACGTGAACGAACATTGTTACACGAGAATTTTATATATAAGATTGTATAGCTTCGTATACGCTACATACCTTACCAACTATTCCAACTGCAATTAATCATAATGCCCCGCCCATACGTGACGACAACGTTGCGTGTTCGTTACGAACCTGTAACCATCCGAGACCTCTGTTGCTAGCCACACCGCTTTGCTTCCACATTAATTAACCACCTAAACACAATCTTATCTCTTTGTATTAGAGTACAACTTACAATAAAAACTAACGATATAAAAAGCCTACTTGAATTTAAAGGAGATGATAATTAAAACATTTATACGAATACTTTTCAATTTTATATCTAAATCTAAGATGTTTGTCCATCTGCTCATTGAACATAATTAAAATAAAACTTTAATAACTGAACAATAAAGTTAAAAATTGCTCAAATTGGTATCTAGTATATTTACTGTTCAATTGTTACTAATAAAAATACTTACAATATGTAGTTGAATTTTTATTTCACTCGTGCAGTTTTGTTCATATGAAGAAACTAAGGCAATAAATTATTTAGTAATTGCTGGGGTGGAAGCATTATTTGCTAAAAGTATCCAATCTATTCATTATAAGGTTAATAGGAAAAATATTTGATGTGCATTATATTTGCCAGCAAAAGGGCAGTCTTAAATTATGTCTAGTATTCAATTACTATTTTGCAACGGGTAGGTACCTATAATAAATTAATTTATATTTATTAACATTTTCTTTTAAAGGTATTTGGATGAAATTTATAATTTTTTTATATCCTGAGGAAACCCTTACGTACTAGGTACTAGGTTAATTCCGAGGAGAAGCTGAAGTTATGTTCTACTGTGATCTTTCTTCAATTACAGCAACTAGCAATACGGCTCCCTTTTTTGGGAGTTGAAAATGCCTGATGCACACTCCGCCGCATCTGATCGTGGCGGAGTAGTGTAGAACTTCCCGTATAGTGAGCCCGTATGATCCCGTGCTGAGAGACGCGCATCGCTGGTATACCCATTAAAATAAATAAAATAACCTCAATATTCCTTCGCACGCCTTGAGTATCGAAGCCGCGGCCCTGACTGCTTTTGCAGGCCTCTTCAATGCAAAACGGCTCCCTTTTTTGGGAGATTGAAATGCCAGAAACATACCCAGTCGCATAGGAACGTGGCGGGGTAGTTTGGAAAACCCCATGCAATACGCCTGTACGTCCCCTTCTCTAGGCTGGGGACGCGCGTCGCTAGTATACCCACTAAAATCACCTCACACTCTGAGTGCCGAGGCGCTGACTGGCGTCAGTCCACTTTCGGGGCCTTTTCAAAGCAACATGGCTTCCTAGACTTACAAATACATTTGTTGCATCTCACGTCGTCCTTGGAATGAGGGTTTACATTAAAACTTAAATAAATTCAATAAAAGAAAAATACATTTGCAGTTAAAGCATAAATTTTGATTACATTTTGTAATAAAACAATGCAATGAACTTAGTTGAACCCATAACAAGGATATACTAATAGTAGCTTAAAATTCTCTTGAAAATCGTAACCAAAACGAAACAACACGTTTCCTCTAAATTAATTAATATGACACACGTTCTAATGTATTTTTAATAACAGCACACGGTGGGAGTTCGCTGCAATTATATTAATGCACACACTTAAAAGCGGTAGTCTCACTGTAAGCGGAGAAAACAGCTCTAAAATAATTAGAATCAAATAAAAATTAACAATTCGTGCACAATCAAACTACAAACCAAAAACTAAGCTAATTCTACGTTTGATAAAGAGACTTTTTGAGAGTTTTAGTTCAGAGCTAATCCTGTAAAAGTTGTTACGTTGAAAATATATAAGGTAGTACTTTATTAGATGGTGTTCCAACTCTAGTTAGTTTTATTTCATCCATCGCTTGAACATAGATCTTAAAACTCTTCTAGTTTATAATATGCTGAAATTCCACAAAAGAAATTTAAGCAAATTTTATTGCCTTATGTCCATATTATAATTGCCTAGGACAAGTGTGATGGATACTGATTGTTGTCTTTAGAGAAAGACCCGAGCCCCGAAGTGGGAATATACGGGATGTTATTCCATTTCTTTGATTAAAAAAAAACCTAAAAAGTCGGACTCCTTTCTAACGGTCTTAAAATACTGTTATAAACAATCCGGCGCTCCAAAATGAAGGTTCGGCCGCAACTGAAAAGGAACGCTAAGAGAATTTATCCATTAGAAGTAATATATAATATTCATAAACAGAAAACACGTTTCATTACAAATTAGAAAACTCAATTAGCTTAAAAAGTTTCATTAATTACATACAGTATGAACATCCTTATTAAGTTACAGTACGGATCACAATTGAAACGTACTGGTATGTTCATATTCACTGGATATAGGAATCTGTAACACTGCTAGCGGGAATATGTTTCTTAAAGTATTTATTTCCTGGTTTTTTAGCTCATGGAAAGGTTGGGGCGCTCCTGTGAGATAAGACCTCATATCAAATTTTCCTGATCTTAATAATACTTCGAGTTATCTTATTGCGAAGTTTGCAACAGGATAACTTATCAAAATAATTTTGCATTGTGACGTTGATTCAATAATCTATACAAATAAATAAAATTGGAGGGTCTGTTTGTAATATTAAAATAACCGCTTTTACTAAGTGCATTCGGATGTATACACGGTACATATACCAAAACAACATTTTTTACAATTTTTGTCTGTCTGTCTGTCTGTTTGTCTGTCTGTCTGTGTGTTCCGGCTAATCTCTGAAATGGCCGCACCAATTTTGACGGGACTATCACTGGCACATAGCTGATGTATCAAGGAGTAACTTAGGCTATTTTTATTTTAGAAAAAAAAAAATAGTTTTTGTTAATAATGATAAGTTTCGGAAATTTTATATTCCAATTTAAGTTGACCTCAGATTTATATCATCAATCATATGAAATAGGGTTCAGCTTAGGCTGGACAATGTAGGTTGAATTTCCAATTTAAGTTAACCTCAGATTTATGTCATCAATCATATGAAATAGGGTTTAGCTTAGGCTGGACTTTGTAGGTTCGAACGTACGAATTCCGGAGGCGCATGGCGTAACAGTTGCATTCGATAATACTGACTGTTTGCATATTTCATTTATATTTTAGGGTTTATAGGGTTTGTAATCAAAAACCATAAGATATATCCAAAAAATTCTGCCCAAAATCACTATTCCACGCGGACGAGTAGCGGGCACAGCTAGTAGTAAATATAGTCCAGCGCCACTTAATCCGAAATTAAGGAGCAGAGCGCTCGTACAGAGCATGGATATTAGACAACTAATCACCTACATATATAATTTTCATTTGTAAATAAATACTAATAAAAATATACATAAACACCTAATCTTGGGAGGGCCGTGAGGGGACGCTCGGAACGCTTACGGGGGAAGACTTTTGTTGCCTAAAAACAACCCTAGAAAGAATAGCTTATTATCTCTCGATTGTCTCTATGCACGCCCATCATAGCTATATATTTTTTATATCTTAGGGAAACTGAGTGATTGACACCAGTCTGACTGACACCAGTCACTAAGGAAAACCGAAGAGCATCACTGTTTTAATCCTACTGCCGCAACGACATTCTAACTAAAATCTCGTTCATCACTCAAAGCTTATCAAGCCAAGAGCCAACATAGAACTGTAGGGGAGGCACGCCAATGTATGCCTGAGTTTGTGTCGGGGTAAAGAGTACCAACTCGAGGCCCCAAACTTAAGAAAATTTTGTAAATATGAACTAAACAACCCAAAGCTTTACGTGAAGGTCTCCTAGGAATTTTCGTCTAGTTTTAAATAGCTAAAATATGTTTATATCTTGTTTCAGATAACCTCAACGTCAAAACAATCGCGTCGTCATCTCGAATGTTAGTGCTTAATGGGCTTTGAAGGGGCACTAAAAGAGACCTGTTACGATAGTAAACGCTAGAATCCCATCAGGACCGCGACCACAAAGGTGTAACCCACTCTTCCTATAATAAACGTTTTCATTATCATGGAACTTGCTTATTTAGAACCCTCACTGCGATGTTATGTGTAAATAAGAAAGGTCTTCTTTACTGGCTTGTGACATACGGATATTAAGTGTATCGAATAAATATTGTATAATATTTTTGGTTATTTTTTTCTTTCTATTCCCATAAGATACAGTACAATCGGCTCACATTTACAATGTATCAGTAAATTTCATATAAATGCATTGTCAAACAAGGAACTCAGAACGTCAGAAGTTCGATTCCCGTGCAGAATCTCATTGTTAATGTATAATATGTTTACAAATGAAAATATATTTACCCTGAAGACTGCGAGCAATTTGCAGTATGTCCGATGTTAGTGGCCCCTTGTCCAACAACGTGCTGTGAAGATCTACCTATGTACTATCCCTGCTTGCCACGATGTCCTTCGCCAAAGATTATGTATTGTTGTGAAAAGAAGCCGCGAGTTTCAAGACTCGCCAAGAGGAAGATTGCTGTGAGCCACCACCAAAATATATGAAGATGGACGCATTGTGCGCAAGTTCCCTGTGTTTGCATTCAAGCGCAACCGATGCAGGACCAAGAGCATTCGAAGATACTAGGCACTGCGAATTTCCTATTTAGAAGCCCTCGTGACGTAGTTGTCGAATGTGAATTGTGCACGGACCCAGCAAAAGTGTCACCCTGCACACCCAAACCGACACTCGGATGTTGTTTACTCAAGATGAAACCAATAAAAGTGTCGCTTGAGGATATAACAACGTAATTTCGTGTCCTACTTTCAATGTGAAACGAGAAAAATAATTTAAATAAAAAGGATGACAGACTTTTAATCAAAAAGGGGTTAACGTCAGGCAGGAGGTCGGTTGTAAAAACTAAGTCACAACTATTACAACATGTATCATGTTGTGCCGACCCCACATAATGTGGGATAAGGGCAGGAGAAAGAAGAAATGAAAATATATATGTATAAGTAATGTTATCAGTTGTCTAGTACCCATAACACAAATACTTAGTTTAGGACACAGTGGCGCTGAAGTAGAAGAGTGACGTGATTTAGCACAGGATTTTTTAATTTGAAATAAATTTTATTTAGAGCTGACTTATAAAAGCAGTATAAATTAAACTAATAATTAAAATAATAAAACTCTAAAAGGTCACCCAATTCAGCGACGCTCGTTAAAATAACCAGCGCTGGTCTACCATTAGGGTTTCTTAGTGACGAGCAGCTTATCAAAAATCATTATTACATCTATTGTAATGTAATGTTACATTTTTTTAAATAAATTTGCCGCACTCGTTTGCCGCGACATATCGATCGTTGCGTTGATTGGTGGAGCTGCGCGTGACGTAGGTCGGTCATATTTCGGCCTTCGCACTCGTAGCCACCACCATTTCAACACTCGGGAGAACTCGTTCAAGTATTTTTTTAGTAAATACATGTTTAAATCGTGTACATTATTTCCGAAACTCAGAATGAAATATAATTAAATAATTTGTAGTTTACCTTTTGGAACCTACATTTTGGGTTCTTGGCTTGAAATACGAGGTCCCTATTGGAACAATTACTTGAGACATCGAGTGGTGGCTACCTTCTTACGTTCAACTCTCCACGGGACATTATTCGCATCGAACAACCTGCGCACCGATGTCCAGCTCTTCGATTCGATTCCTACCATCTTCTGACTTCCTACTGCGACTGCGACGTCAGGGGAGTAACACGCCAGGAAGGTAATAACGCGATGCTATGACTTTTATTTTCATAATTATAAATATTATAGCTAAAGTTTTTAAGTAAAAATGTAACATGTTTGCAACAGTAAATCACATTCAAGAAAATTCCCTATATTTTACAGCAGGCTATAAAACTTTGCACTAACTTATTAATGGCTTGGTTAGGTGGTTTCGGCCTATTACCGATTTGTGGTTTAGAAACTTGAAGTCCGTAAAAACATATTCGTGTCTCACTTAATTGTAAAATATTTTATATATTGATGACAACTTTTATGATTGTTAAATGTTTATGGAATTCTCCCAAGACCTTCCGGGTTAAAGTGAATGCTCGCATACCATTTGCATCTTTTTAATATATTTTCGAAGTAATCAAATTATCAGTACTGCGAAGGAATCCAGGGCGAAGCCGACGTGGCTATGTTAGCCGCACTGTTATAACTCTACGGCGGAGGCCATTGTGCATCCGTCACCGTCTAAGACCCCGTTCGCCATCCGAATCCTTACGTGGAGACATCGCAAAATCGAGTTTTGAACATTGATCTGCGACAATGGTCTTCGCGCCTTGCGTAACTCACTTGAATGGTTGCAATATCAGATGACAGTCGCTTTAGAGTTTCTTAGCGTATCTTTAAGAATTAAGGTATCAGTAATAGCTCATGACGTCTCACTGCTGGTATCGAAACTCCCCCTGTAGGTTTCCCATGATTTTTACGTTCACCGTCGGCACGTGGTAATTTAAGTAAGTTTCAAAGTAAGCAGCGAAACGCTTGCGTTGTGAGTACTAGACAATTAATGTACTACGTATATGTAAAGATACATTTCATATAAAGCCGCTGAGCTACGTAGTTCGACATAATATTTAAACTGAAAGAGCAGCAGGTAATTCTGTGTGGCGGCACACATATCAATATAACCTGGGAGACCATCTGACCAACTTAGGCTTGGTATTGGCCGGGTCACGTCTTCTCTATCTCCGTAGCATAGCGAAGAGAAGGGGCTTGGTAGTTTTAGTAGGTAGCGCGTTTACACAAGAATATAATTCCAGAGCAAAAAAATAACATTAGAATCAAATATATTTTTTACACAATTCCTTGCACTAAGTGGGAGTGGGTTTTTTCATATATGTATATTGTTCTATTAATTATTATTATCTTCATACTACTACTAGTAGTCATTGAGCCAGCCGTGTCATCAATATTTATGTTATTAAGTTTATCGCCCAATAAAAAGCTCACATTAAAATGGTTAAAGCTATTTATAATGTATGAAGGAGTCAAACGAGTTGCAACAATGTTTGATACATCACGTGGCGGCAATTTGCGTATAACAATTTGCCCAATGCAATGATCGGTGTCTATAATGAAGACGCCGTATACCAGATAGAATTCTGTTGAGGTAGCTGACAGATTGACAGCAGTGCGTGCCTAGTACCGATAGTGATGTGCCATGAATCACGAGGATAGTATCTAACATTTAATTTTTAAAAGCATTCCATGTCATTTACTTTACGGGCCAATTCCAGGAGTATCGCCTTCGCTGGTATGACCACATTTTACAACAACCGGCTAAAACATTGGGAACAAATATGTAGCCATGCCTATATCGTTGGAAGCCGGCCTGAGGAATACATCCAAAAAGTGCTGGCTTGACGTTATAAGCGTGATATTCGTGCCAATACTCACTATGAGGGATGCCGAAGACCGTGTGTGAGAAGAAAAGTCTGAAAGCATACCCCGGGTAACAAAGCTGAAGTTTGGGTCGCAACCGGGATTTAACACTAAGATGATGATGAGTTTTACATTCCATTTACATTCGGAGCATATTTAATTAATAATTGTCCATGATAATTGCATATAATTTTGTTATTATGCTTGATTGATCTCTGTTCATGTCAAAAATTCAGAGCGACTTTTTGCATCAGATCTTTCAGTGGAGAAGGCTCAAGAAACAGCTAGAAGATAGATAAAATCTGATTTGCAGAAGAGCCAGTATCGTGCAACCAAAGTTAGAAAGAAGAACTCGAATGACACCTTTTTTACAGCCTGTATAATATACATAATATATTTATATTTTTATACTAACCATATGTACATATATAACATAAATTGTAGGAAGTACTCGTAAAAGTCTTATTTAATTATTTTATTAGCTCTTTTAGTCTTTTTTACTTATAAATATCAGTATAAGTTATTATAATACTCGTATTATCAAAAGAAAAAATAAATTGTATAGTTGTTTAATTTTTTCTTCATGTTTTAGTGTAAATTGTTTAAGTGTATTATAGATATCAGAAATATTAATTTTTTAGTTATATTAACAACCTATCATGCGTTTTTAAGTTATATTATATTTATTATTTACTAGCCATTCTAGCCTGCTTCGTTGGGCGAATAAAAGAAAAAAAATTTCGTAGGATCTTATTTTTTTTTCTAAATCTATTTTTCATCTAAACTAAAAGTTACTCTTTGTTACATTAGCTATTTGCCAGTAAAACTCTTGTCAAAATTGGTCCAGCCATTTCAGAGATTAGCCGAAACAGACAGACAAAAATTGTAAAAATTGTTGTTTTGTTATATGTACCGTATATACATCCAAATGAACTTAGTAAAAAGCGGTTATTTTAATATTACAAACAGACATTCTAATTTTATTTATATGTATAGATTATATTCTAAATTAAAATTTCTAAAAATATATCTATTACCATTTCTTAAAATACTCGTATTATGCCCACCACTAACTGTGGTAAGTAGGGACAGTTACTTGTCCCAGCACGACTAGCCTATTGTATGCAAATGTGTGTGTGATATGCATGCCCCACGCGTCCACCAAAGACGCATCTAGTATTTTTTTAAACTATTTCTCGGAAACTTTGGATGTTATTCGTAAGTTTGTGCGTCTTCTGAGGCTGTTTGTGATTGTACACATATACAGCTTGTGTTGTTAAGCTCATATATTATAGCGTGTGCCATTAAATTTTATTAAATTCAATCAGAATACAATGCAATAAATGTGTAGCCAGAGGGCTGGTCTTTACCTGAGCATGCGTATCAGCAGTCCCATTCGCAGGGAATGTGGTCAGACTTTTGACTTCAGAGTGTGAGTTCCTTAAAAGTATTAAAACAGGAATCCGAATTATTTCAGTAATATAAAGATATAGTATGATATATGTGATGTAAAAATAGATTCTATTATGATTATTCAGGCTTATTCCTAAGTTTTCCTGTTAAAATTGTTAATAATGTTATAAAAGCATTTATCATTTCATTTCACCAGCGATAAGATGGTAAAAAGATGCAAGATGAGAAAGGTTCTAACGTAGCTGGGATTAAACAAATGTATAAATCAATAAAATATAATAAAGTCCATATGTGTACAGTACTGAAAACATATTATGCTCCTTTTTTCCAAAAGTTTCCAAAGTTCTAGATCAAAATAGTAAGCAAGAGTGGGGAAAGATATTTGGTTTCTTTATTTATTTTAGATGGGAAGTTGAATTTGTGTTTCAGAGGTGGTTTATTCCGATGTAGCTTTTAACTGTAATATAAATTATATTTTGGTAGTGGACTTCCGTCTTAAAAATCTCGTAGGCCGTGAGATATTAAGATGTTGATGAGGTAACGGTTATTGTTATTATTTTTAAGAATAAGCTTAAGCTAATGCCCGGTTATTTATAAACCTCTCTGTAATAGAATAAATTATGGTTTTAAGAGCCTTGTATACACTAAAAAATATATTTAAATAATGAGTAGAGCACAGTCTATATTTATGGGTCATATGGAACACACAGATCAGAAAACCTACTAAAAAGATTAATTCTGGATTCGCCCTGCTTGAAATTGAACCTTGGAAGGGTGGAATCACCCTTGGTGATTTGCGAGATGTAGTGGAAATAGTGATCAGAAAGAATGTGCGCTGAAAAATTTTAACCGCGTTATTTTAATGAAAATTATTTATAAACGTTATATTGTTTGCGGCCGTTTTCTGTACTTCATCTTCTGAAATAATGCTAAAACATGTAAACGCTAAATCAAGTCTTATTTTTTTATATTGCATTGGGACAGCAGACAGGCTGACGGCCCGCTTAGAATTTAGCAGTTACCGTCGCCTATGGGTGTTTGCGACGCCAGTAGCATTGCGAACGCGCTGCTATCCAGCGATTAGCCGAAACAAACAGACAGACAGGCTAAAAATTGTAAAAAATGTTGTTTTGGTATATGTACTGTGTATACATCCAAATGCACTTAGTAAAAAACGGTTATTTTAATATTACAAACAGACACTCCAATTTAATTTATTTGTATAGATGTATAGATAAATAAGTGTGTACAAGGCTGTGCTATCGTCATCTCTTTAGTTAATCGTCCACAGGTCTTCCTAAGCCACATTTCAGTCTCATGCCTTTCTCATCCAACTATATACGTAACAGAAAGAACAGTATCACAGTAATATCTAGTATTCTAACCAGAAAATAATAACAGCGGTCATGTAGCATTCATACAAATAATATTTTTACCCGCCACGTCCTAGAACAGTTTGGAAAGAAATAGCGCTATTCTAATACTTTCCTTGTAAAAGGCTAAAAATAGATCGTTTTGAAGATTCTCTCGTTTGCAGACAAAGAAGGGGTCACCTTTTTGGTGTTGCGGGGACAAACGGTGTTCGTTACAGTTATGCTAGAATCAGAAGATTTAGGGAGGGACACGATACATTAAGACGCGTAAATTTTTTGGCCCTAAGACGGTCATTTAAAGTTTAGTGTAAAAAAGACCTAAAGCCTTTCAGTTCCTCGTTCATGTTTCTAAAGACAATTCACACTATCCACAATAGTGGCGGCGTTGCTAGCCGAGCTAGAAGCGTTTTAAATTCATGCATTATCATAATGTAACGATCAATATTCAAAGTTCGCTCAGCGGCAGTGAATGCCATATTTGCATGCTGATTGCATCCCATCCGGTCGATGTGTTACACTCTTTATTAGGGCTACCATAAATCTGTTCGAAATTAATATAAGCTACGAATTATTGATATAAGAAAACAAAGTGGTGTAACATCAAAAGCGTACAGAAGCTTTGAACTCTAACCTAAAAATATTTTGAAGCTATTTGCTATAACTGAAATATTATTGACAAATATATATATTTTCTTTTATTGCTGTAGGACAGCAGACAGTCTAATGGCCAACGTAATAGCAATTACCGTCGCCTATGGATCTGTAGTAGTTGTACCAGTGAACTGGTAAGGTATTAACAGTGATACAAATTACTAATTGTTTGTACAATTTTTATTAAAGCAATCAGAAGGATGTTAATATTTAAATATATAATGTCACATAGGTATAACAACAGATTTGTACGAATTACAAGGACTAGTAAACAAACCCAATAACTTGAATGCAACCACCACAACCAGGTGCTGAATATTGTCAAAACGACCACCAGATAATGATTACAACAATTACAATTATTACAACGACCTCAACGATCACCAACGACACTCTTGAATTAAATTCTAATACGTTATTATAATCTAATAAATACGTCGTTGGAAAAAGTTAGCGTGATATTGTCACAGGCGCCATCTAGTGGTGGCGGATTTGATTTCTACACCTACAGGTTTTTGCTACTCCAGACGTACCGCTAACATACTGTTGTTCGCGTATGGTAATTGCCAACCAGTCAAGCTTGAAACCCTCCCTAGTTAGTAAGTATATATAAGTTTGCATCATAACAGGGACATCTTCTTAAATATTTCATATGAAGTATTAAATTCCGACTACATTCGCTTGAATTACTGTCCAATATATGAAATGAAAAATATATAAATAATTAAATGAATTGCGAATATTATTAATGTACAACGTAGAATATATCTAAAATTTCTTAAGTAGAACCTACCTAAAGTTTCTTTGATCTACGAGTATTTTGATATCCTAGTGTAAAATAAAACTAACGTGAACGTTAATAACCGAAATTCCACCAAAATCTACCAAAATATTTATAACAGAAACGGAAAAAAATCCGATAGTTAATATCTATAGCAAAATTATGATATTGTAATATTAAATTAAAAATATGAACATAAAATTATTTAGTCATTAATTATTATAAATTTCTATAAGTATTTTGTGTTAATTTTGGTTATTGCGTTTTTAAACATTTACAAGCTTCCGTTTAGTTTATGGTAAAGAAACCTACTACATTTAGTTTATTTAAAAAATGACATCATAAATTTAAGAAATGTCAATACCAGAATATAAGTTAAAGTTAATTAAGTTAAAGTTGAATCTAAATCTAGTGTAGAAACTGTCAGTAATTTAATTATACAAAACGCATGGGTACCCTACATAATAAATAAAAAGGCTTTTAGAAAAGAACATATAAAGTTCGCGTATATACATTCCAATTTTATAAACATTTAGCTTCTGTTTTTATGTATTGATCATATGAGGTAAAATATAAATGGAAATTTTAGGAAACGTTCTTTTTAATCATCTATAAGAATTATGATGATGATCTATGTATGTGGCGCATCGGTTTTCGCAAGTCGAAACACTTGCCAGGGTCATAGTTTGATATCTGTCCCAAGTCTAGTTGCTTATGTAGAATATTTATGTACAAAAAAAGTATTTAAGTAGTTTATAAGTTGTCTAGGACTCATAAAATAAGCGTTCTGCTACTTATTTTGGAACTAAATGGCGCTGTCTCCATTCTCATAGCATATTTATTGGATATACACAGGTTAGTCCCATACACTTTTTGAACCCATCGTGGCAAAATAATTTTTATACGAAAAACTTTTTTTTATTGCTGTAGGACAGCAGACAGACTGACGGCCCGCTTAGGATTTAGCAGTTACCGTCGCCTATAGCTATTTGCAACGCCAGTGGCATCGCGAACACGCTGCTGTCCCATAAGGGTACAGGAACTTGGGTCACTAATGCCGGAACACAGCACAAGGTTATTATGGCGGCATACTTAAGACCAAAGGTGGTCGCCATTCAAACGGGCTTGAGGCCCTACCACGTAGCTAGGGTGGGTAGTTTTGTCGCCTTTTACGACAAGCCGACCCCGGCCACAGAGGTTAGTATTCTTTCTCCGCCCTTGCACGGATAAAAACTACTATGTACTATAGAATTTTTCGTTAGTTACGGCTCTAGTCATCAATAGCTTGAGCTGTTTTAAATTATACTCAATAGATTTATGGCACTTTGATAAGGCGAATTTCCTCACGCACAATATTACTAGCAACATAAGATTTAGTCAGCATCCACTTACAGTTACATCCAGTCGTTTAGATAGTGTTTATTTACAGTCCCGTTGGTCCCAGATTGCAGACAAGCAATCGTTGGCTGACCATGTAAATAAATATAACCCGAAAACCGTTACACGGTATTGTCATCTTTATTTCTCTAGACTTAGGGTATACATCTCATTTATCAGAAATTTAAATAATTGGAATTATTTATATTATTATTTTATTATATGGCTATGTGTTACCCAAGAGAACACTCGAATTCAATGATGGTAAGCATCAACGGTAGTTTTACTTGTCTATTGTGCATATATCCGTGCAGGGGCGGAGAAAGAATACTAACCTCTGCGGCTGGGGTCGGCCTGTCGTAAAAGGTGACAAAACAACCCACTTACGTGGTAAGCCCTCAAGCCCGTCTGGATGGCGACCACCTTTGGTTTTAAGTATGCCGCCATAATAACCTTGTGTTGTATTTTGGTATTAGTCACCCAAGTTCCTGTACTCTTATAATATTATATTATAAACATACTAGTGGTCGCACGATTCATTTAATTTTTAAGTTTCTACTTTATTAGGGTTTTTTTGTCAAAGTTTTCTACACAAGTTCAAAAGGTTTTGCATTGCAAAACCTGTATTTTAAATCGGTTGCTTAACCATATATTCGCATTTTGTAAACACTATTATCACTGTGGGCGCTTTATGAATCTACGCGATATTATAAAACATTAAAACTAAAAAAGATAAAAATTATACAAATAAATTGTCACGGATTGAAAATACCAAAAGAATACATACACGAGTATGTATTCTTTTGCTATTTTCAGTACGAACATGGATAGAATGTACGTCACAAAAATACAATACGATCTATGATCAAACTAATGGTGTTTGCGGATGTCGGTTATATGGCGGGTGCGCAGCCATGGTACTCGGTGAACGACTGCTGCGGCGAGCGATTCCGAGTGAATTCCGCCAGAAAGCAATAGGTGGCGCCCGCGCCTTACGGTATTATTTTCTCGACCAATCAAAACGGCGAGCGGTGTGTACCGATGCGCTCCACATCACAAATAGGCAATCTATTCTATACAATAGTAAATCAATTCAGATTACTTAATTACCATTTTCTTTAAGCTTGAGCAAGATGTATTTTACAAATTATAAATAACTAGTTTACTCAGCATATGTTGTTCTGCCGTATGAATAAAAAAAAGTAGTCTATCTCCTTGTCCAAGGTACAATCTATGATTATAACGGAATTCATCAAAATCGGTACAGCGGTTTAGGCGCGAAAGCGTAGCAAACAAACAAACTCACTTTTACATTAATAATATTAGTTAGGACTATACAAATAAAACATGGTGGTGTGGTTTGGCCACGTAATA
This sequence comes from Malacosoma neustria, assembly GCA_963693495.1. Lineage (NCBI taxonomy): Eukaryota > Metazoa > Arthropoda > Insecta > Lepidoptera > Lasiocampidae > Malacosoma > Malacosoma neustria. Next base: position 17,081,749 of record OY856381.1, read on the forward strand.
CGTAGGGAAGAATGTTGTATAACAAGGAAAATGATAGAAATGAGACCACTCTCATCCACATGGATACAGGAGTAGAGGTAGACCAAAAAAAAGATGGATGGATTGCGTAAAAGATGATATGGCAAATAAAGGTGTGAATGTTGGGATGACAGCTAAGAGAGGAGAGTGGAAGAAGAGGACACGTTGAGCCGACCCCATATAATATGGGATAAAGGCAAGAAGAAGAAGAAATAAAAACAATTCCTAAGTTTTATTCTTTGTTATTGTCAATTTTGACATAAGACCAAAGAGAATATAATCACTTAAGCCTATAGACAATTAAATTTAATTTACCATACTTCATACTTTAATATTATAAATGTGTAGGTGAGTTTGTTTGTTACGCTTTCACGCGAAAACTACTTAACCGATCATCATAAAACTTTGTACACATATTCTTGGTATTAGAAGTAACATAGGATACTTTTTATTGTAAAGAAAAAAAAATTTACGGAGATATTTACCCTTTCTCATTTTGTTTCGATTTTATTTTCCTTGTTAATCGCCCAGCGGAGCGGGCGTGATCGGCCAATTAAATATATATATATATATATATATATATATATATATATATATATATATATATATATATATATATATATATATATATATATATATATATATATATATATATATAATTAACATTTGTATAATATTATTATTGTTCATTAATTAATTATTTAAGTATTTCCTAATGTATATTATGAATTTATATATTATATACCTATAAAGTTAACCATAATGGCCTCTACCAGGCCATATACACGAATATAATTGATCTTAATTACTTTATAACAATATTTATTATGTAATGTACTATATAAATAATTAAATATATAACACTCAAAATAAACAACAATGTGTATGTTTGTATAATACGTGTATACCATTTGTAAATATTAATACGCCATGTTTGATCATGGCGGAAAAATACTTATCTATAAGACAGTAAAATATAATGTTTATACTAATAGGTGCCTCGTAGTTTGTTTTACATACGATTAACATGCAACATCTCGACGTTCAATTATACGAATAAAGGTAGGAATAAAAACAGCAGACATACTAAATAGGGAAAAATGAAGTTTGCGTCCATATAGATTGGAAATAGCGCCCATTTAGGGACTGAGATCATGGACGCAATTACGGTCTTGTTTTTACACAGGGTTCTATGCGACATAAAATTGTAGTTGATTACTAAAGGGTTATGAATACTCATTCGTTCCACTCAAGTTCATGTACTACTAATATGTCCTTATGTAAATAAAAACATATTATACCTAAACATGGGGATAATTGATAATTTATACATATTACACAGTAGCAATTTATATGCCGCTGGTTCAAATCCGTCTTGAAGGACCATGTTGGAATAATATAAACCGCGTTCCATTTTCACACTTTGTTATATTGTTTTATGGTTTTTATGATAACATATTAAGACGAGAAGCGAATCCGTGATCCGTGCATATGTTCCAACATGCGGAAGCCTGTTAGAATGAGTAAATAAAGTAATAATACTTTTAATATTGCTTTTATGTTATTTTAAATTTAGAATATTAAAACTGTATTATGTTATAATATGTATTTTGATAATTGTTTTTGAGTAGAGCGTGTGTTGCAAAGAGATAACTGCACAGTTAATACCAAGTTTATGTTGTCTACATCAGTATATATTAAGGTACCAATACAAAACGGAGAGACTGTGTGCACTTGCATTGCACAGTCACAATTGCTGCGTCCGAACAATGTAAGCTTGTTGTGCAAGCGTCGTAATGAATAACCGATCAACCATGATCATGCGGATAAATGCGATAAAATGTGTTGATACCTTATCTACATTTTCTATTAGTAAATCCAGAAGTGCATATTTTTTGTTGTTACAGTTAATTGCAAGCAATGGGTTGCATAATAAACAAATCCAGCAACGAGAATGTCGTGTTTGCTTTTGTAAAATTTACATTTCTATTAAATATTCATTTACTATTGGAAATAATATAAAACGACCTTTTTGGTCGAGTGGTTAGAGTGCTTACATGATCTGCTCCAAGCCACTTCGACTAATAGAGTTCAGGCTATTTGATAGATAATTTATATAATGTGTTTGCCTCAAATTCAGCCTCAAAAATTATTTATAGTGTGTATAACAAAACAAGCATCATTAATCCAGTTAATTATTTTACGTGCTTTACTTCTATGAAATATGTGAATATGACTTTCACCCATTTCAAATCACAGTATTAACTAGAAACGAGTGACCATCGAATGCTACTTGATATCACTAGCAGCAACAAGTGCTACAAACTATTAGATATGGAAAGCTCGTAAAAGATATAATAAGTCTGCAGAGCCAAAGCCACCTCTCCAGTTACAAAATAATTTGTGGACTAGAAAAATACAGGAAAGAGTTGATGCTTTTGGTACTTACCTGGCAGAAATATTCACTCCTAACCAAGCAAGCCACAAAACTGATGAAGCTGATATTGATTATGTCCTAAGTCACGTTTTTTAACTTGATTTGCCAATCAAATCAATAACTCCTAAATAAGTTACAAAATCTAACCTTAAACTTGAGGATGAAAGAGTCCCCCAGGATTTGACCTTATAAATAAAAAACTTTTGAAGGAACTTCCTAAAAAAGGTGTAATTTTCTTGACAACCCTATTCAATGGTACAATAACAATTGGACACTTCTCAGTACTTTGGAAAGTTTCACAGGTAATAATGATACCTAAAACTGGAAAGCCAGCCAATGAAATAAGCTCTTAGGGACCGATAAGCCTCTTTCCCTTAACTTCTAAAATATTCGAGTTAGTCTTAGTCCGTAGGCTACTATAGGAAATAAAAAGGAAAATGATTATTCCAGACCATCATTTGGTTTTAAGCAAAAACATAGAACAGCTTCACCGAGTTTGTCACACACTGAGAAAGGCAATAGAAAGAAAATAATATTGCTCTAGCGCTTTTCTAGATATAAAACAAGCATTTTATAGGGTTTGGCACAAAGGCCTATTGTACAAGATTAAAAACTTATCACCACATACATTTTATCCTATACTACAATACCGGCACGCTATTATGGCCGTTTTGACGTTTGTCCACTCATGAATTTTCGTATTAATTAGTAATTACATTTGAAGGAGCAAATTGACAATAAAGAACAGCAATTTGCTCCTTCAAATGCAATTACTAATTAATACGAAACTTTATACCAGCCCGACGAAACAGGTTTAGGGACGTCTTCCGCCCCCCATAGCCTGTAGACGCACACAACCCACAAAATACATGAATACACGTAGAATAGATGTGTTGCGGGGAGTTTCTTTCGCCGTTTCTTCTCTCCCAGCTACAAGCACTCGGAAACTGTAGTAGATTAGTATAGGATCGGCTTCACCGGTGGAGCCGATAGTCCCCAAATAAATAGTATTCTTGCCATTTGTGGCTGTTCTCAATTGTCCCCATGCAGCGGTCGAGCCGGAAACGCACCTCACAGGAGGCGCGTGACCGAGCACGCTGCCACGGCTGATCGACCCCGCTCCCACGGGGTTGGAATGCCTTAACGTCCGTAGTCGCTGTCGAGTCGTTTGAGACAACAACAACTTTAGCTTTAAGAAAAAAAAACGAAACTTTATGGAGTGGACAAACGTCAGAACGGCCATCATAGCGTGCCGGTAGCATAGAGAATCTTACCTTAGAAAAAGATTTTCAAATAAAAGAAGAAGAGTGTACTTACTTACTTCGCCCAATTCTAGCCTGAGTACTGCAGGGTTTAGTGCTTGGCCCAGTAATACGTAATACGAGTATAGACTCATGACCTGCCTCAGAGTGAAAATGTTACTGTAGCAACTTTCACAGATGATACTGCTGTATTGGCCTGTAACAAGTGCCCAATTAAAGCTTCTGAGTTTTTATAATCAGGATTGAAAAAGATAGAAGCCTGCATATTGTTTTAGTGCATGTTGCATATTACTATACTTTTATACTACGCAAAGCAAATTTTCAATGTTTTGGCACTGATTTGTCTGGAAACTACATTTGCACTACAGTTTATCCGCATGTAACGGACATGAAGGCTGCCGCGAATGCGAGAATTCCTAATGCGGTCCTTCCGCGTTACTCCACATATCTGGGACCCTACCATCTAGCTAGGGTTATATTGTAGCGTTTTAGGACAAGCTTCCCCAATTCCGCTTCAGAGTGGAGGGCACGCGCTCATCTCTCCACCCCATCAGAGCCGGAGTCCCCCAGGGCTCGGCTCTGTCCCCCCTACTTTTCACGCTGTACACCAGCGACATGCCCCGAACCCCACAGGTACATCTCGCCTTATACGCAGATGATACCGCCCTCTTCACTTCCGATATCAGTCAATATCGGATCTGCAGTCGTCTCAACACGGCGGTTGAGACGCTGGGCAACTGGTTCCGCACTTGGCGGATCGAGTTGAATCCGGACAAGAGCGCAGCGATCATGTTCGCTCGCGGCCCCCGCACTCAAAATGAGGGTCGGCCGACTCAAACGAGGCGGCAGTCTCTCGTCCCCATACATCTATTTGACCGCGTCATCCCTTGGGTTGACGAAGTCAAATACCTAGGAGTCACTTTAGATAGAGGCCTGTACTTCAGCAAACACATCAGGACGGTAAGGAACAGAGCACACTTTGTGCTCGGTCGCCTCTACCCGATGATATGCGGGAAGAGTAAGATGTCCCTTAGGAATAAGGTGACACTTTACAAAACCTGCATCCGACCGATCATGACGTACTCGAGCGTAGTCTTCGCCCATGCCGGAAAATGCTACATCAACTCGATGCAGCGGCTGCAGAATAAGTTCTTGCGCATGGCAGTCCAAGCGCCACTTTACATGCGCAACGCGGACCTTCACCGCGACCTGGAGCTCCTTCCCGTGAAGGAGTACATGGTATCCCTTTCGCGATCCTTCTTCGGTCTCGCCCCCCACCATCCCAATCCACTGGTGGTGGAGACAGTCAATTACACGCCCAACCGCCGAGCACCCCACGCACGTCGTCGCCCGTGTAACGTGCTCACGGATAGACGCGACCCCATTTCTAGGACGCTAAAGCGAATGCTCTCGCGGACGCAATCCCCTTCAGTCCGGCATGGACCAGCCCGACGAAACAGGTTTAGGGATGCCTTCCGCCCCCCATAGCCTGTAGACGCACACAAACCACACAGTACATAAATACACGTAGAATAGATGTGTTGCGGGGGAGTTTCTTTCGCCGTTTCTTCTCCCCCAGCTATAAGCACTCCGAAACGGTAGTAGATTAGAATAGGATCGGCTTCACCGGTGAAGTCGATAGTCCCCAATTAATAGTATTCTTGCCATTCGTGGCTGCTATCAATTATCCCCATGCAGCGTTCGAGCCGGGAGCGCGCCTCACAGGAGGCGCGTGACCGAGCACGCTGCCACGGCTGATCGACCCCGCTCCCACGGGGTCGGAATGCCTTTTCCGCCCGGTGTCGCTGTCGTTGGTCGTCTGAGACGATGACAGCCTTAGCTTAAAAAAACAAACAAAAGCTTCCCCAAGCCGTGGAAGTCAGTATTTTCACTCCACTATACACGGAGAGTCTATCAAAAAATCAATCATTTCAAGACAGTTACATAAAAAACTTATAATATAAAATAGCATATTATGAAATTCATTAATATAATCTATGGCGATTGTACGATTAATAACTTTGGATATTTATTATATTTCATATTCCATAATTTTATTTATAACGCCCATACATCACAACAAATGTAAATGGCATAAATTTAATCATAAAACTAATTTACAATAATTAATTCCAACTCTTGATATCTGTTTACCAAATGAATATCCAATAAAATAAATCTAATACGATTTGATTGTAACCTCCACCCACGGAATAACGTAACATTACTAAGTTATCAACGCGACTAGGTATGCTTGTAATTTTGTCTATTTATTTTTCTCATTTTATTATTATTATTTTTTTAATGCTCTAGGTCAGAAGACAGGTTGACGGCCCGCTTAGAATTTAGCAGTTTAGTAGAATTTAGTAGTAAGTAAGTTATGGGTGTTTGCAAATTGCAAACTTGGGTCACTAATGCCGGAACACAACACAAGGTTATTATGGCGGCATACTTAAGACCAAAGGTGGTCGCCATCCAGACGGGCTTGGGGCCCTACCACGTAGCTAGGTCGGGTTGTTTTGTCGCCTTTTACGACAGGCCGCAGAGGTTAGTATTCTTTCTCCGCCCCTGCACGGATAAAATTAAAAATAATTTGAGACAAAATCAAAATAATTTATTTCAATGTAAGTTCTTACAGATCACTTGTTGATGTCAAGTATCTACTACCATTTCCAATACAAAACGCTGCTTTCGTTAGCTGCGAAACAAACTCCCCAGTAAATGTTTTTTTTTATAATTTCATATAATTTTGTGACAATTAAAATAGCGCTAAGTATGCAGCAAAGCGCTTGTGTTATGTGTTCGCTCTATCAAAGGTAGACTACTAAATTTTTTTTTGTCTACGTCTACAACAAACCAAGTAATTTTATAGTAGTATTGAAAAAAACATCAACATTCCAGTAGGTTCATTTTTTATTTTTGTAGGACAGCAGACAGACTGACGGCCAACTTAAAATTTTGCAGTTACCGTCGCCTATCAGTGTTTGCAACGCCTAACAACAAACACTACACAAGGTTATTATGGAATCATATCTAAAAACCAGGATTGGTTGCCATCCAGACTGGCATGGAGCCCTACCAGCTTGAGTTGTTTAGTTTCCTTTTACGACAGGCCGACCCGGACCGCAGGGGTCAGTATGCTCACTCCGCCCTTGCACGGATAAGACCCTGCACGTTCTGTAAGTATGATACAGACAGACAGCTAATAATCCAGTATAATACTAGAAACGGAATGCATTAATATGTAGGCGTCATTAAGGTTTACAACAAACATTTTGTATTACAGAATTGGTCGGTGCTTAATGATGGTAATGAGAAGGCTTTCAAGGCACTTGAATGTACTAATAAATTATATGCGGTACAAATTAAGGAACAGAAGGTTGAGGCATATCACTGACTGGTGGCTTAACAATTAAATAGTAAAGAATAATTGAAAAACTATCTATATAAATAAAATGATAGAGGTCTGGCAGTAGTGCGCGCATCCGGCAAAACTTCAATTAAAGATTTCAATAAAAATTTACAATATTATTTATTATATGCTATTCACTTTTCCAAAAAATAAAATGTAAACAAACAAACCAATGTTTCTCAAACAAAGCTAGAATAAAACAACATGGCGGGTATAATCCGACCGTAATAATAAAACACTCCTTTCAATCGACAATAGTAGGTTGAACAGTACATTTATAATTACCAGCATATAAAACCAGTAAGAGATTTGGAAACATTGTCTTTTTAGGTTCTTTATAATGTAAGTTAGTTATTACAATTAATGTTGTAAATATGTAAATTTTATATGCATTAATATTTATCATTCACAATAATTGTAAAAATAAAATTATTTTGGTTTTTTCTGAAAGTAAGGAATAGTAATATAAAAAAATAAGAATATAGGAGATATTTCTAATAAATAATTAAAAGTTGTTATGATAATTTTTATATCATGTTGATTATTATAAAATCGACATCCAAAAAACCCTTTTACGATTTGTTTACATTTTATTTTTTGGTAAAGTGAATAGCATATAGACACTTATCTAAAAAAAAGTATTGCAATATCTTCATTTAATATAAGGTTATTAAAGTTTTAAGAAACAACGATTTTTATAAGCTTACGTGTTCAGTGATGTGTTTTCTTATCGCGAAGAAGTTGCGCGAATTCGTACGAAAACTCCTCGTATTTTTTCGATTTACTTTTCTCTATTATTAGAACGGCAAAGCGTGCGGGAACGCCTAGTTATTTAATAAGAAATCATCATCAGTCAATAAGAACTATTCGACATAAATGCAATTCGACAAAATTCATTCAAATATAAAATTACTTTAACACAAAAATTAATATTTATTGTATGACAATTTTGATTTACAATAAATTACCAGAACATTTGAGAGTAATTGGCATTGTCTCATTATTGCCAAACAAAATTACAGAGTATTTTTAAACATTTTTTTATTGCTGTGGGACAGCTGGCTGACGGCCCACTTAATACTAGGTAGTTGCCGTCGCTTATAGATGTATGTCTGCCAGAGGCACTGAGAGTGAAGTGGCACCTGAGTTAATTATGTTAGAACACAACACAAGGCTGTTATAGCGGTAACTATATTTAGAGAACGAAGATAAAAGAAAAGTGGTTGAGATTCTGGCGGATTCGGAACTTTTCCATCTAGCATATGCATTAATTGATAATACATCCAATACTATTATATAAGTGACATTTGTTTTATTATTTAACTAGCTGTGCCCGCGACTCCGTCCGCGTGGAATAGTAACTTTGGGCAGCATTTTTTGGATATATCTTATGGTTAATTTTGGATCACAAACCCTAAAATATAAATAAATAAAACATACAAACTGCGTTCGAACCTACAAAATCCAGCCTAAGCTGAACCCGAAACTGATCACTTTTAACTAAAACCATTTTTTTCTAAATTAAAAGTAGCCTAAGTTACTCCTTGTTACATCAGTTATCTACCAGTGAAAGTCCCGTCAAAATCGGTGTAGCCATTTCAGAGATTAGCCGGAACAAACAGACAAGACAGACAGACAAAAATTGTATAAAATGTTGTTTTGGTATATGTATCTTTTAGAATGCTGGCCACAAAAAAGTTTATTGAATTAGAATTTCGAATTATTCATGAAAATAAAAATGTATAACTTTTAGAATTTTACTCATTTTTAAATATGGAGTGGACGCTTAAAGAAGACCGTGTTGCAGTTATTGCGTTGCATCGTTGCGGTTACGCGCCAATTCAAATTTTTAACATACTGAAAAATTTGAATATTACCAAAAGATTCGTTTATCGTACCATCAAACGATACAATGAAGACTCTAGTGTAGATGACAGGTCAAGAAGTGGTCGCCCTCGGTCTGTTAGGACTCCAGCAGTGATAAAAGCTGTGAAGGCACGAATTCAAAGAAATCCCAAACGTAAGCAGAAACTGTTGGCCCTTCAGATGGGGTTAAGCAGAACCACGGTGAAAAGGGTGTTAAATGAAGACATAGGGCTTCGGGCATATCGAAGAAAAACAGGACATCGTTTGAATGCTCGTCTAATGGACCTGAGACTGAAGAGATGCCGCGCTTTGTTGAAGCAGTACGCGAGAAAAAAATATCGGGAAATTCTTTTTTCGGATGAAAAAATGTTTACCGTAGAAGAGAGCTACAACAAACAAAATGATAAGGTGTACGCACACAGTAGTGAAGAAGCAAGCAACCGTATTCCGCGTGTCCAACGAGGTCATTTTCCATCCTCGCTCATGGTATGGTTGGGAGTTTCTTATTGGGGCTTAACAGAGGTACATTTTTGTGAGAAAGGTGTAAAAACGAATGCTGTTGTGTATCAAAATACAGTCCTGACGAACCTTGTGGAACCTGTTTCTCATACCATGTTCTATAACAGGCACTGGGTATTCCAACAAGATTCGGCGCCAGCTCATAGAGCGAAGAGCACACAAGACTGGCTGGCGGCGCGTGAAATCGACTTCATCCGGCACGAAGACTGGCCCTCCTCCAGTCCAGATTTGAATCCGTTAGATTACAAGATATGGCAACACTTGGAGGAAAAGGCGTGATCAAAGCCTCATCCCAATTTGGAGTCACTCAAGACATCCTTGATTAAGGCAGCCGCCGATATTGACATGGACCTCGTTCGTGCTGCGATAGACGACTGGCCGCGCAGATTGAAGGCTTGTATTCAAAATCACGGAGGTCATTTTGAATAAACTTTAATGTCATAAGAATCTATGTTTTGTTAAGTTCATTTTGGTATATGAATTGTTACATAATTAATAAACTTGTTACAATTATTTTACATTAAACATGTGACAGAATTTATGACCTGACTAGGTATAATATTATTTGATATATTATAAATAAATTAATATCAATATTCAATATTGTTTAAATTAATCCTTCAGTGAAATTCGTATTAATTATAATATAAATTAAACAGTTTGTTTTATCTTTACTGTGTTATATTCATTGTCAATAGTTATATTCTAATGTAATGTTAATAGTAAACTAGATATGGTAGAATATAACAAAGATACCAAATACTGTATAATTTTATATAATATTATTAGCCAGTCCAGCAGTGAACAATGATTGGCCGATGACAGCAATGATCGTGTTTATATTTCTACCGTGTAGCAAGTGATATCCATATATCATTATTATAGATATTTAAGACAGCATTCTTTCTCCGCCCCTGTACGGATAAACCTGCACTTATCCCAAACTATGTGGGGTCGGCACAACGTGTCCTCCTTCTTCCACTCTCCTCTATTAGCCGTCATCTGAACACTCACACCTTTTTTAACATATCGTCTTTTACATAATACATCCAACTTTTCTCTGGTCTACCTCTCCTCTTGTATCTATCCATTCTCATTTCTAGCATCCTCCTTGATACATACCTTGTTACGCTCCTCTCTTCGCATTATATGGCCATACCAGGCTACTTTTACTTTTTAGCTTCTCAACCACGCGCTACTTTCAAACTTCTAACTCCAATCATCCGTCTCAACATTTTTATCTCTGCTGCATCAACATCCTTTCATCTCTCCCTTTGTGACCCAACATTCTGATCCTGATAGGTCTTATTGCAGTATTATTAATTTTACCGTTAAGTCTAAACTAGTTGTGGCTAGTAATATTTTCTTTTAAAAATGGCACTTTAATTTAAAAACATTGTTTTTGTGTCGTGTGCATTATGTTCGACTGATCACAATGTAACCATTTTACTATGATCCTTTTTAAAATAAATGTGATTAATTTTACAATCTTTTAAAAGAACATTAAAATTATATTGTCATTAAAAGTGATGTAGCATACCATGTAATTTAATATAAGTGGTAATGTCTTTTGTAATTTACATGCTTCATACGTTGTAAACATTTTAAACCTTCGTCCAGTATTAAGGCGAAGTCTGAGCGATTTTTCAATACAAAAGGGCTCACGAAATCCAAGCTCAAGTTAATCGACGACACGACTGGAGGACACGATGTTTGTGTAGTGTTTATGTACATGTTAATGTGAAAAAACACCTATGCAGGTTTTAACCTAGCATTGGTTACTGTGTAATAATAACTAGGCCTTAAATGAGACGCAACATTGTAAGTTATGTCTACAGAACTTAATATACATAGTCATGCAATGATAAAGTGGTTTTCTACGATTCCGTTTAGGATTATACTAATTAGTTTAGACTATTGAGATAATTTTAAGTTTATATAATATTAATTGTAGAATCATTATACGTATTATACATATATTCTTTTTTAATTATTTAAATTTACAGTTATTTTTTAAAGTTCTCGCAAAAAAATGACAATCGCTATTAAGAAATAACTTTATTGACTACCTCCGTGGTGTAGCGGGTAACGCACGTCGGGTAACACACGACGCGGGTCCAGCGCCTGGGTTGCCTAGTACATGGGTACTAGGCAACAACACAAGAGCTTTTTTTTATTTCTGTCAAACAGCAGAGAGGCTGACGGCCTACTTAGAATTTAGCAGTTATCATCGTCTATTGATGTTTGCAACGCCAGTGGCATCGCGGACACGCTGCTGTCCCATAAGGGTATAGGAACTTAGGTCACTAATGCCGGAACATAATACAAGGTTATTATGGCGGCATACTTAAGATCAAAGGTGGCCGCCAGCCAGACGGGCTTAAGGCCCTATCACGTAGCTAATGACAAGCCGACCTGCGGCCCGAGGCCGCAGAGGTTAGTATTCTTTCTCCGCCCCTGCACGGATAAAAAGCTATGCTACTTATTTTGGGACTAGATGACGTTAAATGAAATGACGCAATATATTTATTACTAGCAGTACCCGCGACTCCGTCCGCGTGGAATAGTGACTTTGGGCAGCATTTTTTGGATATATCTTTTGGTTTATTTTGGATTACAAACCCTAGAAACCTTAAAATATATGAAATATGCAGTCAGTGTTATCGAATGCAACTGTTACGCCATACGCCTCCAGAATACGTGCGTTCGAACCTAAAAACCAGCCTAAGCTGAACCCTATTTCATATGGTTGATGATATAAATCGGAGGTCAAGTTAAATTGGACCAAAAATTTCCGAAACATTATTTTTAGCTAAAACGATTTTTTTTAATTAAAGTAGCCTAAGTTACTCCTTATTACATCAGGTATCTACCAGTGAAAGTCTCGTCAAAATCGGTCCAGCCGTTTCAGAGATTAGCCGGAACAAACAGACAGACAGACAGATAAAAATTGTAAAAAATTTTGTTTTGGTATATGTACCGTGTATACACCCAAATGCACTTAGTAAAAAGCGGTTATTTTAATATTACAAACAGACCCTCCAATTTTATTTATTTGTATAGATTTATTTATTAACTTTACTGTTTTGTCTGTTTTCATCATACATTTTCTTTACTTTAGTAATATATTTGGTAAATTTACTTAGTGCTTGTTTACTCATTGCTTAAGAAAACGCACAATGATCTCCCGATAATGAGCCTTTGTCCATCTTTTGGTAATAGGAGGGAAATCACTGGTATAACTATTAAAACCACTCCAATGTTTCTTCGTATGGCTCGACAGTCTAAGCTGTGACGACAATCCGGTACTTTACGAGAGCCGTGCTAAAATTGACTGTCTTACAATGTGTTACAGTTGAAGAGAAAAAAAGTAAATTCTCAGCAATATACCGTTGCTGTACCTCTACAATGATAAAAAAAACCCGTAAAAAGTAGTTTTAATTATACCTCTATCGGTAAAAACTTATTTATATCGACCTTTTAGTTGAAGCTTGTTAATTTTTTCATCCTGTACAAGTCAGTCGAGAATTAACGCCTATTGCGAAATAGTTAACTTGATAAATTATTTTAGCATAGTCACATTTTACATCTTCGAACTTCGTAAATTGAATACGAATGTATATATATTTTTTATTGCTGTAGGACAGCAGACAGGCTGACGGCCCACTTAGAATTTAGCAGTTACCGTCGCCTATGGGTGTTTGTAACGCAAGTGGCATCGCAATTACGCTTTGAGGGTTCCGCATTTATTTTAAAACAATAATTTCACTTCAAACATTTGGACCAACAAATACTCAAGAGCCAGATCTTTTCTAAAGGTTTAGTATAAACAGTACTACTTTTTTGTGCAATTATTAAAATCAGATTGAGTTTTCGAGTGGAGACCGCGCCTCGGCACACACAGTAAGACGCTTCTCGAAGAACTGGGTGACGACCTACGAAAGGTGGCTAGCACGAAGTAGATGCGATCAGATTCAGTCAGATACTTTTGAACAGGTCCGAATCCTCCCTTGATATACTTCTATAAAATGAAGGTAAAGGTGATGATACGAAAGCTTATAGTTTCATGATGCTTTACTAAAATGATGCAAGAGCACGTCTCTATCTAGTAAACTGTATCTAAAATACTGAGCATATTTATAATTATTTATTAACGGACGGATTCGAAATTCGCAGGTTAATAGAAACGAATACGTGAAGAAAAAAACGAATGGTTATTAAAAAATGTATTGGTCGGTGAATTGCATCATCAAAGATAATCCGTATGACGTAATTATCACATTATTAGAATATATATTTCTGTTCCAAGTCAGACTATGAAAATTAATTGAACACCTATTAGTAGGTATTACAATTTGTTTAGAGCATATTTTAGATCAAGTTGTAGAAATCAAGAATGGACGCGTAATCGAAATGAAATCAAACGAAACGGGATACAAAATACAACAGATTTTGCTTCATCTCCAAAAATAAATAGAAAGACCATTCAGACGGAACCCTAAAAGCACACATAATTGGACGGATAAACGTAGAAGTAGAAACATCTGTCCGTCTACCTCGTATCTCTCGCTTGATTAAACTTTAACATTTAACAGGGAAACGGGATGACGGATTGATGTGGACATGATATTTGTAATGGATATTACGTCGGGTTAATTATGAACGGACATTAATGACTGAAAGTAAAGGAACGTTTTCCGTCATTTTTGAGAGGTTAGAACGTAACATTAATTTTAAGATACTGGAAATGTCTAATAAATCTAATTTTTACCCAGTAATAAACAGTGATTTCATAGTCTACAACCTCTGTTACGCTTGAAAGATTTTACGCAGTAACCTAAAATTCGTGTTACACTGAACTGAAGTATACACCACACACAAATTTACCTTATCTATAATAATTAATAAACATAGTTTCCGCAGATATATCCTAAAACATATTTTTTTACCCGTGCACAAATTGTACCCAAGACACAGACGATAGGATATCGTCCTCACCTCAGAACCTCAGATAGTTTAGATCATGAGAAAACCTAAACATCTAAAACACCCTTATAACCTGACAAACCTGCCTTGGACAATCTCTCTATACTAATCGCTCCCTAAAAAGGAAGCGTAATGCCAGTGTTAGGACGTTATACATTCTGAGCCAACAGAGGTTTGGCGCCAAAATTATAAAGCTGAATTACGACTATAACCTGTATAAACTTGACACTCCAACAAAGTATGGAACAAGAATGGTTAATCTAAGATCTGAGAAGACCGGAACCGCGTCGTGTGAACGGTCACTGTTGTCCATCCAAGTGTACATATCTTATTGATTCTGTCCACACATCTAAAACGGCATGCTTTAATGTATAAACGATAGCGGGATATGAAAAATAAAAACAGTAATTTAAACCGTATCTATAATTTTATCCATGCCGAAGCGGAGAAAGAATACTAACCTCTGCGGCTGGGGGTGGCCTGTCGTAAAAGGTGATAAAAAAACCCACCCTAGCTACGTGGTAGGGCCCTAAGCCCGTCTGGATGGCGACTACCTTTGGTCTTAAGTATGCCGCCATAATAACCTTGTGTTGTGTTCCGACATTAGTGACCCAAGTTCCTGTACTCTTATGAGACAGCAGCGTGTTCGCGATGCCACTGGCGTTACAAACACCCATGAAATTTACTACCACAATAAGTTTTATGGGGCACTCCATTTCTTTCTAAGGGGCCGTTTGTGTGGCCTTATATCATCATCATCATCTAAGCGTTGTATCCCGGTTGCAACTTAAACTTCCGTTTTGGTGCCCGGGTTCCGCTTTCCGACTTTTTCTACTCTACTTCGCACGATCTTCAGCATCCTGGTAATGAGCCCATTGGCAAGCATATCACCCTTTACGACGTCAAGCCAGCATTTTTTGGGTCTACCCCTCCTGCCGGGGCCCGGCAGAGGCAGCGTGGCCAGACATTTGTTTCCCACGTAAGCATCCGGTGGACATACCAACGGAGCCAACATTCCTGCAATTTATCCGCAATGTCACGGACATTAAGATTGCAGCGAATGCGGGAGTTCCTAACGCGGTCCTTCTGCGTCATTCCACACATCCATCTCCGTGACACGCAGTTTTTGCTTATGTCGCTCTAACACCGGCCACACTTCACAGCCGTATAAAATATAAAAGGACAGGCCTAATGATGTTTGGTTGTCGTCTCATATGTATGACTCTTAAAAGAAACCGAAAGACAAAGACTAGTAAAATAAATAAGACACGATCGCTTTGTGAAGCGGACAAATCGATACATAACCAGTGACGTAGCGTAGTGGGGGCGGCAGGGGCAGCCCGCCCCAGGTGGCACTTTTTAGGGGGCGGCAAAATTTCACAATAAATTATATAAATATTTGAACCATTTCAATGGGCTCACTACCAGAGATGCTGAAGATCGCGCGAAGTGGAGTAGAAAAAGTCGGAAAGCGGACCCCGGGCACCGAAACGAAAGTTTGGGCAGCAACCGGGACTAACGCTAGGATGATGATGATGATTTGAACCATTTCATATTTTTATCGCAACTACAAATTCGGACCGATTGAAAAGAGCACGGAATTTTTTATTACTTATTCTATGACGAATTCGGGGAATCCCCTATCCTTAAATGATATTTTGTAGCGACTGCTGGCAACACCGTTTATTCTGACTTGCGAGGATTTCCCATAGTTTATTTTGTGTTTGACCTGTATAATGAATCTAACCTGTATAATGCAAAATAATGGTGACTGTTGTTGCCGAAAATATTGGTCCTAGCGTGAAATTAAAAATCTAAATTCAAAAAGTTTCAAAAAAACATACAAACTTTACCTCTTTATAATATTAGTATAGATATAGGATGCATAAAAATTGAAATACCTAAGTAAAAGGGCGGCGAAATTGTCTTCCGCCCCGGGTGCCCGTCACTCACGCTACGCCGCTTAACCTAATCTGGGTGTAAATCAAGTCGTTTGTGTCGCATAGCTTTTAACAAATTAATATTAATTTAAATTCAAACCAGGACAATTTTGTTTAGAATTTACTAATTTTGTACTTTGTAAAGATCGGACCCATAAACAAGACCGTAGAGGGTCACTTAAATAACCAATGTGTTTGTCCGGTCGTTTCTTTTCACCGTAGGACGATAAAATTCCATTAGGCACATAAGTTCTATATTTTTTTCTAGGGCATCTTTGACCTCAGCTTTAACCTGTGCATACACAATTGCATATCAGAATGAGACAAAACCATACGTCATTAGTAGTATGACGACCTCCGTGACGCAACGGTTTGCGGAACGCCTGGAGACAACGAGTTCGATTTCTGTCCCTAGTTTTGGTATTTTGTGTGACGTATATTTATTTATTATAGAACTTTTTATTATTGAGGTTCAGCAGACAAGCTGATGGATCAATTAATAGCAAGCAATTACCATCGCCAATGGATCTTTGCGATGCCAGGAGCACCGCAAACACGCTGCTGTCACTAATGCCGTAACACAACACTAGGTTATTATAGCGGCATACTTATAGACAAAGGGACTAAGGGTGGTTGTCATCCAGACGGGCTTGGGGACCATGTATCTAGGATTGTTTTACTCGCCTTTTACGATAGGCCGACCCCAACTGCACGGAGAAAAAAGAAATAAGTATATAAGTTATCTAGTAGTATTACACAAGCGTTCTTGTGCTTAATTGGAGGATAGATGGCGCTACGTCAACTATCACAGTATATTTTATTTATTGAAGTGAAACTTCTTTGAACGCATGAGGGTAAATTTGTTACAGATGAAACGGAAATTAGCGTCACGTTGCGGATGAAACGCAAATTAGCGTCACGAAGATGTGAAACGTTTTTTCTAATACTTACATTTTTAAACTCTTGATATATTTCGAATGGAATCTCTGAACTGAATAATTCAAAAAGTTATACAAAGGTATTGAAGCAGTCTTGAATATGAAGTAATTTATTTTGATAAGGATTGATACTAAGATACAAATAAAGAGCCTTTTCTAGCGGCGGCATTTCAATTAAATTTTTAAAATAAAAGAAATCTTATTGTGGCATAACTATAATAGTTAGACATATGTTGTTGCGACATTTTTGTAAATAATTATGTTCTGCAAAGTCGTAGTACATTATTTTATTCTATCATTAATTTTTGTGCAGCACACGGGATGTAAAGAATATTTTAGGTGATTTTTTTACACCTTGGGTTATATTATTAGAGTTTTACTAATCTAAAAATTTTTAATATAAATTATAGCCTATGTCACTTGGGGATAATGTAGCTTCCCAACAGTGAATGAATTTATGAAATCGGTTCAGTAGTTTCGGAGCCTATTCAATGCAAACAAACAAACAATCAAATCTTTCCTCTTCAAAATATTATATTATTATTATACCAAACATTTCCGTTTGAAGCGCAGTCCATTTATTAAACTTGGATAATAGAAGTCTTTAAGGCGCCTATTCATGGCTGTCTAGAGTTCACTAAATTAGTTCGCCAAAGAAGTTTCACTTCTGACAAGTGTGTACGTACGCACTTTTTTTATATTTTTATATATATATTACTATCATATTCTTCGAAATAACAGTCAATAAATCGCAAATGCAATTTAATGCAAGAAATTACTGTTACCCGTTACTGTTAATGGCTCATTTCGGCCGATAATGTGTTCTTTAGAATTAAAATAACATATGAGTAATATTTTAAAGATTGCCGCTACGTTTTCTGTAAAATACGATCGGAATAATGACAACATAAACATGTTCTTATGTTCAATATTAACAGTTATTACGTTTTACTGGAAACTGGTTTGGTAACAGGACATTTGGGGTCGCTGTCTTGCTCAGATCGCAGTTATTCAAGATTTTTGTCATATAAAAATTATAAGGGATCCCGTCAAACTCGTTGAGGTGTATTCTCTTCAACGTAAGTTGAAACATCTTTAAAATAATTAAAATTGAAACATTGTAATATCAAGATAAATTATTTTGTAAATATATAACGGACACAAAACATATTTTATTGCCTTTGTTCCAGTTTTCTCCGTGCAAGAGCGCAGTAAAAATACTGACACTACCGAGAACGGATTGCAGTAAGAGGCGACAAAACGCTAGGTTGTAGGGCTGCAAGTCTCTCTGGATGGCAATCATCCCTGGTCTGTAATATGCCATGGTGATAAGCTTGTGTTGTTTTCGACCAGCAGCGCGTTAGTGGTACCTTTATAGGCAACGGTTAGTGCTTTCAGCAATAAATAAAGTTCTTCTAAATGTCTAACTCATCATTTTGGATGAGACTTCAATAGGCAGTTAGCTGATGTTCTAAGGACTACCATTTACTAATTTTGTTTTTGGAATAAGAATTAGAGTTACAGGTAGCGATGCCTGTTAGCTTTGCGCCTGTTGCTATTACCTACCTTCGTGTATCAAAACTTAGAGCTGCATTCTATTATGAAACATGTAAAATACAATATCACTTTATAACAAATCACATACCTGATAAGATAACAACATAAGCATGTAATTTATAATAATGAGACATTAATATGATAATAATGGCCATGATGTCCCATGACTCAACATTGGCTCCAGAAATGATTCGGTACGGGTTTTTATTTATAATATGTATTTATTTACAAAAAAAAGTATATAAGTAGTCTAGTACCCATAACATAAGTGCTAAGAAGTTACTTAGTTTGGGACTAGATGACGCTGTGTGAATTGTCACAAAATATTTATTTATTTATAATACAATTGCCATAGCCACGTTTGTAGTTTGTAAGTATGCCGCCATAATAACCTTTTGTTGTGGTCCGGCATTAGTGACCCAAGTTCCTGTACCCTTATGAGACAGCAGCGTGTCCGCGATGCCACTGGCGTTGCAAACACCCATAGGCGATGGTAACTGTAAAATTCTAAGCGGGCCGTCAGCCTGTCTGCTGTCGTACAGCCTTAAAAAAACCAAAGTGGGATGCACAGATAATATTAATACACTAATTTCATTGCGATGCCATCCTCATCCTTAGTGCGTGATAATTATATTATAACTTGCATATTAGAGGACCAAAACTACCTAAGAGCTAATTAAATTACTCGAGACACCTCCGGATATAAAGTTAAAAGTACAAACCTAGTTTAAGAAGAGAGTAAGATGATTTCTTAAACATAGATTCCTAATTATCCAATTTTATCCATGCTGGGGCGGGGAAAGAATACAGACCTCTGCGGCCGGGGTCAGCCTGTCGTAAAAGGCGACAAAACCACTCTAGCTACGTGGTAGTCCCCCAAGTCCGTCTGGATGGTGACCACCTTTGGTTTTAAGTATGTCGCCATAAAAACCTTGTGTTGTGTTCCATGACCCAAGTCCATGTACCCTTATGGGAAAGCAGCGTGTTCGCAATGCCACTGGTGTTGCAAACACCCATAGGCGACGGTAACTGCTGAACTTTAAGCGGGCCGTCAACCTGTCTGCTGTCCTACAGCAATAAAAAAATATATTTATATTTTGTAAATTTTCAAGGCATATTATATATTTACTGGCGATTATATATAACTATGTATTAAAAACATATCGAGATAAAAGAAATTAAATCACTCAAACCGCCTTCTTCTATACCTTGTCCACCGGCCCATGACTGTTTGTCTGATGCGTTGACGACTCGCCTGTTGACACACAAGGCCATCGAACTCTCTTCCGGCTCCGTTCGCAAATATCTACTACAAACATGAAAATGGAGAATTATGTGTGTGTTTAAAGGCATTGGCCTCAGTCATATAGCCATTCTAAATCTTGCTTGCATGACTCTTAAAACAGGGCAGCTGCCCTTGCTCGCAGAAACTGTTTTGAACTCTGGATGGAATGAAATAGATACTTTCTTCAGTTGCTCATTGTGTATGACTGGTGTGACTTGTATGGCGCACTTCTATCTTTATAATACCGTTCTTATGTTGCTAGAAATAAAATGGTTTATAGAAACATTATTCTTTAATATTAACATTTGCAACACCAGGATTATTTCTGGTGGTACAATTTATATTAGGGGAGGTATGTTATGATTTTGGTATAAAAACTGATTTATTTTATTTCTTTATTAGAAAGGGTTTTTTGATATTGGGTGTAAAATAGTTTTGTAACCAAGCACGCCAAGTCGTGCAAAAAGCGACACGGCCATACTATCTTTTTCTCGAAGCAGTTCAGGCCATTTTCGACCCCCTATAACTTCGTTGTGGATAAAACTAGAAACCTAAATTTTCAGCAACCAAGCAGAGATTGTATAAACACGGAATATTTCAAATATCATTCAATTTGAACCAGTAGTATAAGAATTATAACTACTAAAATTTCTTAATTTTGTCACTCAATCACTGACCGATCATCAAAACTCTAAGGCACTTTTAGCAGACAGAAGCTTCAAATTTAGAATACAATTAGTGTTTAGTATATAAATCAAGATATTACGTAATTAGCTAACCTAACAGCATCTTATAGTGACCATATCAATATTAAAAAATATTTTATATTTTAAATTAAAATATATTCACTTGGCAATCGCACTAAACAATCTTATTTAATATAATATGTATTACTAGTGAGATACATTGTGTTTTCAGCGATTGCCAAATCAATCTATTTTAATTAAAACATAAAAGATTTCTAATATTGATATGGTCACTATAAGATGTTGTTAGGTTAGCTAATTACGTAATATCATAAGACAGAAGGTCCCTTAAGTAGGGACTTATAAAGTAACCGACTTGGTATTACATGAATCTCACAACTTTTTACGGTAGAAGAACTGAGTTGCGAGACTTGGCTTTTTTACTTTTATTTACACTCTTTACAGGTGTACACTTACATACACTTACGTAGGTACACTTACATTTCCTGTCCCGCGTTTGGGTGTTTATATATAATTACTAGCTGACCCGGCAAACGTTGTTCTGCCATATAAATAATAAAATGTCAAAAAATTAAATAAAAATTTGGGGGTGGGTCACCCTTATCATTTAGGGGTATGAAAAATAGATGTTGGCCGATTCTCAGACCTACTCAATATGCTCACAAAATTTCATGAGAATCGGTCAAGCCGTTTCGGAGGAGTATGGCAACGAAAACTGTGACACGAGAATTTTATATATTAGATTTAGAAAAAAAAAGTATAAACTATGGGTACTGGATAGTTATCTAGTACCCATAACACAAGTGCTATGCTTTTTAATATAAGACTAGACTAGATTGCGTTGTTTGATTTGTCCTGTGTAGAGCAATAGAGCGAAAGTAGTGTCCGTTATTATAGCCGGTACTAATCTGACACTTTATTTAGGGTTGAAATAACGGGACGAAAACAACTTACACCTTATATTTTGCTATTTTCTATTACTGTGGAACTCCAGACAGGCTGACGGCACATAAACGGTTACCGTTATCTATCGATGTTTGCGACGCCATGAGAACTGCTAACGCACTGCCGTCCGGGTGGGAGAAGTCCTCGTCACTTATGCCAGATCGCAATATACGATTATTATGACGGCATATTCAGGCAAGCAGTTTCCCCAGACTTTCCCCAGCCACAGGGTTTAGTATTCAGACTCCGACCATGCACAGATAAGAACTACGCAGAGTCTCATCCATACTTGCTGGAACTGGACTTTTGTTCTCAACTAAATGTTTTACATAAGGAATACTTATCATAATTACAATTTAAAAAACATGCAAGTTTGATTAAAATTATCCAATAATGATAATTATATCACTTTAATGAACCATTATCTGACTCTAAGTAGCAGAAATATGTTAAAGGTGTATTTAATACTTATCTAGGCATATAACGTATATATTTTATTGACATTTAAGGCCAATAATTAATTAATATCCGATAGTCCACCTCCCACGCAAATGTAAAACGTTTAATAAATGTGTTTTAAAATTAATTAACATAATTTCAATCTTCTTGATTGTATCGGACTTAAAGAAATCTTGTTTATAAACAAATGTTAAGAAAAAAAATTTACCGGGCGAAGTAATTAGGCCTTAAGTCTTTCGGGTCCTTGGTAACCTCCAAGAAAATTAGCTAGACCAACTAATTCCTAGCTAGATCAACTAACTCCCTCGGCAAAGAAGTTAATATTAAATTTTTCATTTAGGAAACTGCTAAACTTAAGTATAGATTTAATTACAATCATAAATTGTTTTTTTTATTGTGGCAAACTTATTATTTTATTTATGCAAAGTTGTTAGTTCTAGCTTTAGTTTAGAACATTAGGGAAATATAAAATATTAGTATATAATTTAAAGTTAGTTGTGTACCGATTATATTTGCTAAGCATACGTGCATGGTTAAAGATAAAGGAAATTCGGACTAGAGAAAAAAACAAACTTTTTCACCTATCCGTGCAGGGGCGAAGAAAGAATACTAACCTCTGTGGCCAGGGTCAGCCTTTCGTAAAAGGCGACAAAACAACCCACCCTAGCTACGTGGTAGGGCTTAAAGCCCGTCTGGATGGTGACCACCTTTGGTCTTAAGTATGCCGCCATAATAACCTTGTGTTGTGTTCTGGCATTAGTGACCCAAGTTCCTATACCCTTATGGGACAGCAGTGTGTTCACGATGCCACTGGCGTTGCAAACACCTGTAGGCGACGGTAAATGCTAAATCCTAAGCAGGCCATTTTGTTATAACCTGTCTGCTGTTCTACAGCAATAAAAAAAACTAATGTACATCTTGTAGATAACTTCCAGGTATTGACGGTGTAGCAATCGCGATGTACAACGAAACGACCAGTGTGTCATCAACCAATCCGTCTTGGACTAGCATATCGGTCCGAGTATCTGGATTGAGTCGAGCAGTGGGACGTTATGGAGTGTTATTTTTAAAAGTTTACACTATAGCTATGGCTACATGTGAACTATATATATATATATATATATATATATATATATATATATATATATATATATATATATATATATATATATATATATATATATATATATATATATATATATATATATATATAGCCTTAGAACTATTTTTTCTGTCGTGTCTGTAAATTCGATTCTATTGGAGGACAAAATAGTTTTATCATAAAAATTCTGGTATTTACGTATGTGTAAGTGAATTGTGTTTGTAAATACAGGTTCTCACTTGTGAAGTTGAAAAAGTGACCACCTGTACTGTGAATTATAGTTCAAAAATACGCCAAAATGGCGCTAGTGCAGCTTGCGGACTAAAGTATGTTGAGTTATCTTTAGCGACTAAAGTTAGTGACAATGCAGTATTGAAAACCTCAACTATTTAGTGTAGTTCAAAATTATTTAATAAATATTGTTCGGTTTTTTTTGTTATTATTATTTCAAAGAGTGGCTATGCTAGTTTATTCAACCTAGTATCACTGCGTCCAATTTAATGAACTATTGTGATCAACACATTTACTATAACTATTGGCAAAGCCTGCCTCGTTGATGTAACGAAGCAGTTTTTTGACAGGAGCTGCTTGTATCGCATCTGGTTCCAGCATATGCTTTCCTAGTATGAGATTGCGTTTATACATCAGGAAAAAGCAGTGGCTCAGCAGGTGCAGAGGCGTTTTATCTGCCTCGTTACAGAATCTGCAGGCTTTGCTATCCCTGTACTTTATGATGCTGAGGTGCTTGTTTAGGCAACTGTTTCCGGTTAGCGCCTGCGTTAAGGTGGATAGCTGATTCCTGTTTAGTGCTAGTACTTCGTCCACAAGTTTGCGGTTGTAGGCTTTTACTAGCGCTTTGAAATTATTTAAGCCTGGAATTGTGTTCCAGCGCTTGTTTCGCGCCAATTTTCGGCGAGTAACTTCATATCTGTTTGAAGCGAGGGTAGTTTAATAAATTTCTCGCCTCTTATGTCAACGCTTGTTTGCACCGTGTGCGAAGAATAAACCTATTATTGTTGGTCGTGCCAATGGCCGACTCCATATATTATTGGCCGTGCCAATCTTCAATCCTTAACAACACAGAGTGCAGTGCTGGAACAACAATTTGCAAGAGAGACGCCGTGCGTGATTCACTGCAAGCTGTACCTGAGCTGATCCGGACCGAGGAGGTCGCAAGGTTGGTGGAGTTTTAGTACCTTATCTAGTGTTTACTTTATTAAGCCAGCGCTCAGTGACACTATTAGTCATTGAGAGAGCTTGACAAATATAATCTAAAAAATGTACACTGATGCTATTGTGGCGCCTCCTAAATTTAACGCATTTCGACGGACACTCAAACACAAACGGTTCTCTCTTCCTCTACCCTAAAAAATAAAATAAAACTGTTATACTTTATATTAGAATATTTTTCTGTTATGCTCGTATCTAATAAATGTTAAAAAAGTAAGTCACTTAATTATGGGAGTGTCCAAAATAATGAGTCTCGTTTATGCTCGCAGTTTATCAAAACTGTGTTCCAGTGTTTATTATAGTGGCTTGGACATATTCACATAAATACTGAAATTCTACTTACGTGGAAATTCAGAAAATTTACTACTTTAATAAATTAGTAAAAGTTTTACATTTAATTTAAAGTTCAACCTATAGAAACATTTGTACTGTGTAATGTTATAAATTAAATAAAAAAAATATGGCGTAACATTTAGAAATTTACAGAATTTTATCCGTGCAGAGGCGGACAAAGAATACTAACCTCTGTGGCCGGGGTCGGCCTGTCGTCAAGGCGACAAAACAACCCACCCTAGCTACGTGGTAGGGGCTCTAGCCCGTCTGGATGGAGACAACCTTTGGTTTTAAATATGCCGCCATAATAAACAACCTTATGTTGTGTTCTGGCATTAGTTACCCAAGTTATGTACTCTTATGGGTCAGAAGCGTGTTCGCGATGCCACTGGCGTTGCAAACACCCATAGGCGACGGCAACTGTTAAATTCTAAGCGGGCCGTCAGCCTATCTGTTGTCCTACAGCAATAAAAAAAATAAAGAATTAACAAGAAACTGGGATGCATCAATCTATATGGAATTTGTCACTAACATACTTTTACGAAATAGATATTTATGGTAAATGCACTTTAGTAATAACTCTTCTTCTTCTTCCTGCTCTTATCCTACATTGGGGTTGCATAACATGTTCTCTCCTACCACTCTTCTCTGTTAGCCGTCATCTCAACATCCATCTTCTCTTTGGCCTACTGTAATAAAAACTATACATTGACAAACACTCTTGGCTTCTTAATATACCGCTATAATAATCTTGTGTTGTGTTCTACCATGAGATCAGGTTCAAGTTTCCCTATGCGGATGGTGCCTATGGTGCCTTACCATGTTATAAAAAATGATAGAAATGAGAGTATACGGGACGGAGAGCAGATATAGACGGGTAGATCAATAAAATTTAAAGCTTTGCATAAAATATTAAAATGTAGAGATGGCTAAGAAGACGTTATATCCCAAACTTAAACAAACGGCGGAATCAACCAATCATAAGGTAAGAGATACATTTCAAATGTAAGTCTAATTGATTTACGATCTTTTTATTATCGATTATGATTGATAGACGCGACGTACCGTGTAACATCGTACCCACACATTTTATAATTGGTAATTTGTTACTCGCATTCATCAATCGATTGATTCATTGATTCGCTTATACTGAATCGATTTTTTGTTCTCAGTTTCCGGGTGGTGCTTGAATTGCATTAGGAAAATGTAAAAAGGTTTATCGTATATATTTTGCTGGGTAGAAATATGATATCACTTCCTGAGATATGCTCAGTTTTTATTGTGTTAGCTTTTTATAGCTGGGGAACAGTAGACATGCTGACGGCCCATTTTGACCAATAGTAAGCAGTTATAGTCACCTATGAGTATTTGCGACGCCAAGGACTCCGTTAACATGCTGTCCTCCACGTAGGGGAATTGAAGCATGGGTCATTTCATCACAAGGGACCCTTATGGGACAGCAGCGTGTTCGCGATGCCACTGGCGTTGCAAACACCTATAGGCGACGGTATCTGCTAAATTCTAAGCGGGCTGTCAGCCTGTCTGCTGGCCTACGCAATAAAAAAAAAAAACAAGGTTATTATCCAGACAGCTTGGGGCTCTACCACTACCCTTTAGTAGAATAACCCTTTATTTTGTCACCTTTTACGACAGGCTGCCCATGCCGTAGGGGTCAAGAATTCAGACAAACTCAGAAATTATCAAAAAACTCCCAATCGTTTTGGTTGCACGTAAGCATTGCCAGAGATACCCGTCAATTACGTTCATTTCTACTACACTTCTCTGAAAGGAAGCTGCGAAAGATATGGTCTCCACTGCAGGAATTGTTTACCCCATCGGTTCTATGTATTTGAAAAGCGGATTTCGGTTTTCTGTTGGAACTTCTCTCATGTAAAGAACTCAGGGATAAGTTAAGTAGTAACCTTTTTTTAATCTTAGCTATTATAAGGTAAATTTATTATATTTTTAACCGACGAAAAAAACGGAGGAGGTTCTCAAGTCGACGCGTATATTTTTTTTTCTTTTTTTTATGTATGACCACGCATAACTTTTTACAGATTATACCGATTTAAAAAAATCTTTTTTTTATTGGAAAGGGTATATATAAATATATACCCCGAAGTTGGTCTCATATAAATTAAGGAAAAAAATTCCAACCCCCAAGGGTATGAAAACAGAGAATTTTAACTTTCTAAACTTTTTTATTAACATTAATAACTAAGTTCTTAAACTAATGTAAGTATACCTAAGTAATTTTGAGTCGGTGCCAAACAAGCAAATTAATTAATTAAGCAAAGCGTGATACGCGGCGGCTGCGCAGCGTGACACGCCCCTTCGTTGGAAAATGCCGAGCATTTACGAAGTTAATGTCAGCGAGACAGCAACCCGAATGAATAGGCACACACGTGAGCGCACTGGCGCCGACTTAAAATTGCTTAGGTATACTTACATTGGTTTAAGAACTTAGTTATTAATGTTAATAAAAAAGGGTTTATTATTTTTTGATTTTCAGTTTTTTCGGCAGTTTAATTTTTTTGTCAAAAAGTTTTATTGCGGTCCTGCTACGTTTGTACAAAATCACTCCGGAGGTGACCTAATCTTTTTATTGACCATGATGTCCGCTAGGGCAGCTTTCTTTTTATTTGTATCTCAAGTTCGCTTTAAGGCTGTTTTGCACTGAGTATACTATCGGGTGATACTGTATCGAATTCATACCTCTCCAAAACGCTCTTTAACCGTGCAGCAATGGAAGTGAGCTGAAAAAGCAAAACTTAACTTAAACCTAGTTTTAATTCATCGAGCACTTTACTTATGTAATACTTTTATACTTTGTAGGCATTCGTGCAGACTTAGCGTCGCCATCAGCTAATGAACAGTAAAATATTTGATTATGTATAAAAAATACAGCACATACTTTATTCACGGCTTCGTTTGCGTAAGTTATAAAGTACCTATATTTTAATAATTATATATTAAGTTATATATTAATTTAAAATATTTTATATAAACTGCATTCTGGCAAATAGGGTATTCTTGGAAAGAAATCAAAAAGGTTCTTTTGCAATGAACTAAAAAATAAAGTTCCATTTGTCATATATTAATGCTTCTAAGGCAAGTAAAGTAAAAGCTTAGAACACAAGTAATTGTGTGAAATTGTAATTATGTGGTGTAATAGTGTTCCTATTAGTGACTCGCTTGCTCGACAATATTCACATATAAGACCCGATGTACATAGGTGTACCGGGAAGTCATTACCGGTTTTTCTAACAGATGTCGCTAGGTTTAAGTATGCAATGTTATGATTTTGTCTAATGTCTAAAATGATAATGTCATTTTATTCTACTGACATCAAGCTTCAAAGCTGTTATATTTTATGAAAGTAAAACCAATTTCTACTCCCTTATATGATATCCTTCCCAAAGACACCCCACGTCCCATCAATGCAAATTTTTTATTAACTATGGTTGATAGTCAGTTTATTAATGTTTTAAGTAAACTTTTAAGTTTAAATAATACTAGCGTTTAGTGTAATTAGTAAATAATATAAATATTTCAAATAATATGTAAAATAAATATGTATCTTTGTGTAAATATTCGTATAAAATTGTATCATTCTATTTTTAAATTCATATATTTTTCATTTTCATTTCATTTCTCTCTCTCTCTCCAGACCTTGCCCCGTCCGACTATCAACTTTTCGCATCAATAGGACACGGCGCTTGCAGAGAAGCACTTCGCTAATTTTGAAGAAGTTAAGAAATGGCTCAATGTATCTCAAAGGACAAACAGTTTTTTTATGTCATTCATAATTTGCCTGAAAGATGGACAAGATGTATAGAATCAAATTGCCAATACTTTGTATAAATAAATATTTTCCTTTTTTTGAAAATTACGTAGTTTTTTCCGAAAAAAATCAGTAATGACTTTTCGGTACATCTTATATTATGTATGTCGCCGACACTAGCCCGTGACTTTCGTGTCTTGACAGTGACAATCTTCACATCTGTACATAGAACATCATACATGCAACACACGAAATAACTTAGATATGCTTGAATACATAACATAGACTAAATCGCATACACTACATTATCATCACTTCATCGTGTATACCAAAGCTAAGCCAAGCTAATTATGCAACAAAACAACCGAAAATATTTGCGGCTGAACTCCAGAACACTCAAAACACCTTCCCGGGAATAGTTGAGTGGCTTGAAGAGGATGTTCTAATCGTATGATCAGGAAAGTTGTCATTCTGATAAACATGTTATCAAAAAATAAAAAACGTGTGTGTCTCGGGACGCCTGACAGAAGTGATAATTAAAATTAATCTAAGTTGAACTATTTAATATTGAAATTGTTTAACTTGAGAAAAGCTTAGGTTATTAGTTATATGTATATTAATATGATAATGTAAGGAAAGGTTATTTATTAATAAAACCAAAAATAATTCAAAAATAACTAAAGTTTACAAATTTCCAATTTTTTCCAAAAACTGTTTTAAAATTATATTAAATTAAATTATTCCCTAATATTATATAATAATTCCTATATTATAATATCTATATAATTATAATATATCTATATAATTATAATTATAATATCTTTATAAAGAATGGGAATAATTATATTATATAATATAATTATTCCCATTCTTTATAAAGAAAATTAAACTCAACTGTATTTCATTGTAATATAGTAGTTGTAATTCGAATAGATTTAGCGCTGTGGGTTAGAGTGAGAGAGGAGAAGCCTGCCTACCGCTGCCGTATGCGTGAGAGAAAGGTAAGCTAGATAGACTGGCGCCGTAACGCGTTACGTAACGAAACGGTTTACCCTCCCATAAAAAGTTATCACTTTAAAAAATTACAGGTGTACCTGTACAACTTTAATGCATGACTAGGTAGTTAGGTAAACGATGTCGAGGAATGTGTTGCAAACTTCTCCCTTGTTCGGGCAGAGGCGGAGTAAGAAAGATCCCTAAGGTCGGGATCGACTTTTTATTAAAGGCGACAAAACAACATCAACAACGTGGCAAGGATCCAAGCTCGTCTTGATGGCAACGACCTGGTTTATAAGTATGCTGTCATAATAACCTTATGTCGTGTTCCGGCATTAATGACCCAGGTTCTAGTACCCCTATGCGGACGACAGTGCGTCGATTTTATTTATATAAGTACTAGTTCTCATAGGCTTTCGTTTCTAAAAATTTTAAATCACTGTCATTTAAAATGTTATAATAAATTAATATAATAAAATTGTTAATTATAGTGGTATGTATTCTAATTAACTTCAAAACTTGCTAATTTTATCATTAAAAACACGTAATTCGGTAACAAACCTCACTCACGAAATTGCCGGTCGTAAATGCACTAAATTACTAAGCAATCGCTACCGTAAAATGGTCATGGTTCTTTTTATATAGTGATGTGCTTGATCAAATTTTAGCATTCTAATCCAAAACTAGTCGAATTCAATACATCATATCATTGACCTTTAACGGCAGTTATAATTTTTAAATATGTTTTACAGATTCAGAGCACTTGGTGGCGTTTCAGCTATGAGTGATAAAAGATAGCATTGACAAGTATACGAAATTTGTTAATCTAC
This sequence comes from Malacosoma neustria, assembly GCA_963693495.1. NCBI lineage: Eukaryota > Metazoa > Arthropoda > Insecta > Lepidoptera > Lasiocampidae > Malacosoma > Malacosoma neustria. Next base: position 17,112,355 of record OY856381.1, read on the forward strand.
CCTCAGTGGAAAGTTAACAAATTTCCAATTAATTCCATCTCTTATCATTACATCTATTTTTTATGCTCATAATCAATAGCTCTCAACAGAGAAGTAAAGGTCCTAACGCATACGATATACGCGTTTCGAGATGAGGTAGTTTTAATATTGGGTAAGTAGTCAATCTTCTTCTTCTAAGCATTTTCTGCCAGGTGCATTTCAAGTTTAGCAGCTTGAATTACGCTTTAAGCAAAATATGAGCGTAACTTTTGAGCGTTGTTGCTTTACGATGTGAGTTATCTAGTTAAATATCCTTTATTAAAGAGACTTAACATAAGGGATTCGATTCAAATTTGGTTTTCACAGGGTAAAATGTCAACAGACCTGGAAATCCAAAACAACACAAAACTCTCTTAGTAGTTGAAACTCCTTTGGTGGATGATTGCAATGTTATTAGTTATACAAGTATATTCCTATTTCTACTCGGCACCATATGCCATGATGATCAGTAACGGCTCCAAATTGTGAGCTTTGTAAACAGAAATACTCGTACAAATGAGGAAATCTGTAAAAGAAGTAACCGATATAGCTCGCAAATTTCCCACCTGAAGTGGAAGGTCCGATGGGCGTTGGAGCAAACGAGTCCTGGATTGGACACACGTCTTGGCAAATGTAATTTAGGACACTCCCTAGCCTGATGGAGCGCCGACCTTCGCAGGATTGCCAGCCAGGGCCTGATGGGAAAGGTATGGGACCGGGATTTGTGGCGCAAAGTTGGGGAGGCTTGCGTCTAACAGTTGACATCAAACGGCTTAAGACGAAAAGCACTTTGTAATAAATGATAATATCATTATAATAATAAACGAATTTTGGGGAATATTACGACTCGTACACAAATTTATAATATTCGAATATTCGAATTAATTTCGGCAACAACTGAATCCGATACTCGCCTTCCCTAACGAACAATTTACGAAAAATGTTACGCGCCGCTGCCCACGGTCCATCTTCTTCAAGATTCACAGATAAATAAGATGAAACTGTCATATGTAATGTATTCTTTAAATTTCAAGATTATTATTTCTAAAGATTAAATATATTACATAATTTTATAAACAACGGAGAATATATTATTTTGCGTTCTGTTATTATTAAATTAACTATGATTAAAAGAATGTGCAGGGGCAAAATAAAAATACTGACCCTTGTAACTGGGGCAGCCTGTCTTAAAAGGCGACAAAACCAACCTAGCTAGGTGGTAGGACTCCAAGCCTGTCTAGATGGCAACTATGTCACGTCTCTAAATAATGACCTTGTGTTGACTTCCGGCATAGTGACCTAGGTTTTAATTCCCCTACGCGTATGGTAGCGAGTTAGAGCGTGTCTCTGACGTTGCAAATATCCATAGCAAATATCGCCTATGTGATGGTAATTGCTTATTATTGCGTGTTTGGCCTTTTGCAAGGAACAGAGGATAGTACATACATACATATAATCACGCCTCTTTTCCGTAGAGGTAGGCAGAGACCACTTCTTTCCACTTGCTACGATCCTTACATACTTGTTTCGCTTCGTCCACTTTCATTATTCCCTTTATACATACCCTTCGGTTTAAGGTACTCTTGACCTGGCCTCTTTTCAAGACGTCCCTGATCTGATCTCGAAACGTCCGCCTAGGTCTACCCCTTCCAACACTTCCATTCACACTCGCCTTATACACTTTTTTCGTCAATCGTTCTTCATTCATTCTCTCAACATGGCCAAACCATCTCAGCATACCTTTCTCAATTTTTGTCACTACATCTTCTTTCAGATCACAAAGTTTCCTTATCTCACTATTTCTTATCCTGTCACTTAGTTTAACTCCTATCATACTTCTTAACGCTCTCATCTCAACTACATTTATTCTGTTTTCATGTTTAGAGGGTAGTCCTAATAAATATTACATTATAACAGCTCATAACATACAGTTGGGCTCGAGCCTCCCTCTCAACGAAACGAATAGAATACCCGCCATGCTTGTCCAAGATTTAGCGGATTCCCATTGACATGCAGTTTCCTCATGAAATTTTCTTACGTTACCTGCTAATTGTGTACTAAGGTTGTATAAATACTTCCACTGTGAAGAAAGGTAAGTTTTAAATACTATATTTGCGCAAATGGATATTGATTTAGCCAATATCATTATATAGCAGGCTTTTGAAGCAGGAAATTGAAGGTACAGGTTTATAAGATCATCATTAGGCATGTCCTTTTATGATTATTGAAGCGTGGCCGGTGCTGGAGCGAAATAAGCAGGCACTGCGAGTTACGGAAATTAATATGTTTTGGTGGATGTGTAGAGTAACGCGGTAGCACCGCGTTAGGAACTTTCACATTCGTGGCAGCTTTCATGTCCGTGACATAGCGGATAAATTACAGGAATGTCGCCTTCGCTAGTATGGCTACGTTTTACGGCAACCGGCTACTTATGCACGGAACAAATGTCTGGCCCTGCCGCCACCTCCGGGCCCCGGCATAAGGGGTAGACTCAGAAAGTGCTGGCTTGTCGTTGGGGTTAATATGCATGCCGATGGACTGACCACTAGAGATGCCGAAGATCGTGCGAAGTGGAGAAGAAAAAGTCGGAAAGTGGACCCCAGGCTCCGAAGCGAGAGTTTAGGCTGCCAGCGGGATTCAACGCTAAGATGATGATGATGGCGTGATTAAATATTATATTTTTCTAATTATATATTTCTTTATATAATTTTTTTTTATAAAATGTAAATGTAAATGTGGTGCACTTGGTGGGGACCAACTGTAATCCACCACACATCCACCACAGCATATCCATCTCCATAATATAACTATTATAAACATGACCATTTGAATATGATATATAGTACGATACAATAAAAAAATCGCCTATGCAAGTTTGCGACTCTAGGGGCGCCACGAATACTGCTGTCCGCAAAGTGGAACTGGAACCTGGGTCATTATTGCCGGAATACAATACAAGGTTATTATGAGGGCATACTTGTAGATCATGGTGGTTTCCAAGCAGACGGACTTGGAGTCTACCTAGCAAAGATTTAACCTAGCCAAATCTCAAAACAAGCCATTGAGAGCCGTACGTAGTCATGAAACCAGGCGGGTCGTTCATAGAAAATGATGAATACGTATTATCACACAACGAATAAGGCTCTGAACATAAATAAATTAAATTTAATACCGGCAATATAGCTGCTATACAAGGTATCACAAAAGCTGATTTTATATTTTTATTGAGTGTTGCCCATAAAGATCTTTTGGACATTTTTAAATGCAATAAAAGTCTACGATACAGCACACAGCCACATCGATTTATTGCCTCCGTTTCATAGAAATGTCGAAACTATGGAATTCCATCTATTTTCCATAAGGCACGGCTTGATTGTTTGACTTGGGTGTAACACAATCTCTTTCCTTGAGATGCTAAAGGCTTAGTTTTGTTAGCAGCTAGCAAGGACGCCGTTTGGTTCAGAGTTAGGTGGTATGTTGTTGCTAATAAAAATCAAATTTGTGTACTTCTAATCCTGCTTTCTTTTTACGCAGTCTCGGTCAAGAAAAGGAAAAGTGGTATGCGGTATTTAGTGGTGTGTTGTGTAGTGGTAGACATTAGGAGGTCACGGGTTGAATAATCGTCTCGAATCTGGATATTTATTTATAATATGTATTTATTTACACAAGAATGTATATAAATAGTATAACTATTAGCTAAGTAGTACCCAGAATTTCATTCATGTTATCTGTGCAGGGGCGGAGAAAGAATACTAACCTCTGCGGCCTAGCTGCGTGGTAGGGCCTCAAGCTCGTCTGTATGGCGACCACCTTTGATCTTAAGTATGCCGCCACAATAACCCTGTGTTGTATTCTGGCATTAGTGACCCAAGTTCCTGTACCCTTATGGGACAACAGCGTGTTCGCAATGCCACTGGCATTGCAAACACCCATAGGCGACAGTAACTGCTAAATTCTAAGCGAGCCATCAGCGCTGTGTGTATTCTTCTTCTTCTTCCTGCACTTATCCCTAACCATGTGGGGTCGGCACAACATGTTCTCTCCTTCCACTCTCTTCTATTAGTCGTCATCTGAACATTCACACCTTTTATGCCATATCATATTTTACACAATTCTTTCATCTTATCATTGGTCTACCTCTCCTTTTGTATTCATCCACTCTAATTTTTAGCATTTTCTTTTCAGCGTCTCAATGACTGATGCTATGTGTATTGCCAAAGTACATTTATTTGGGAATTTATACTTTTGTATAGTTCATTAGTGAAAACGTATCAGAGAAATACGTCATAAAACTCGTACATATATTTACCCTAACAGAAATCAAATACGTTTCCTACATTTAATGTGAAACGAGGAAAATAATTTAAATAAAAAGGGTGACAGATTTTTCCTCAAAAAGGTTAACGTCAGGCAGGTGACCGGTTGTAAAAACTAAGCCACAACTGTAACATGTAACATGTTGTGCCGACCCCATATAATGGATAAGGGTAGGAGGAAGAAGAAGAAATCAAATTCGGAGCTTCAAAGTCATAATGTAGAACAAACAGTACCATTCGATCAGAGTTTCTCACAATCAGTCGTTTAGTTTAAAATTAATTTTATTAAGTTACAATGTTCGATTCAAGTCAGTTTGCAACCCTACAATTTAAATCATCATTAGCGCTGCGTTCACAGATTGCTGTTTCAATTCAAGCCTGTAGGCGTACCAATGACAATTCGAAACTAGAAACTTATTGGAAATGCCTTCTCAGAATACGAAGTATGGAAACTAATAAGATTTTACTATGTACCCACAATTTTTAATTTTTCTGCATAACGAATGTACATAGAATTTTGAAGTTCAACATATATGGTTTAAGTTAAAAACAATATGAATGTAACGCCTACTGCAGGCCAGGGCCGTTTGAGGTGTCGATAATTGGCTGGCGCCACTTCCTGTCATCCTGGCCTTAGGTAGACTGAAACTATACCTGTAAGTATTACTAGTAGCCCTCAAAAGCGTGGAGGTGCCAGTTGCGAGACCCATACGAACCTTTTTGCCAAACCCGCGGCAGGTAGTATGTAATAGTAAGCAGTTATAGTCACCTATGGTTGTTTGCGACACTAAGGGCTCCGCAAACACATTGCTATTCCTAGAGGAACTGAAATCTGCGTAACTTTTGCCGGAAAACAACACAAGGTTATTATGGTGGCATTTATACACCAGTAACAGTTGCCATGCAGATAGGCTTAAAGTCTTACTTAGTTTTTGGTCTACTTGGTTCTTCTGTCGCCGGCCGTTGGGATCAGTGCTTTTACTTCACCCCTGCATGGAGAATAATTCATTTTATTTATTAATTTATTAATGGAACAAAGTAAATGGTTCCTGATATGAAACATATCTTTGAAAAAATTATAAAGCAAAAATATCTCAATATAAGCCGAACATTGATTTAAACCTTGCGATAAATCGAATCCTGAACAGTTAAATTACCCTGCAGTTAGAAAGAGAAAACATATCTTATATCAATATTGTTCACCATTGTCAGCACTTAGATATGCAAGAAAATCCAGAAAGCTAGAAAATGGCAGTTCTAGAATCAGGATTATGAAAATGCATAACAATCAGGGCTCCGGCTTACTAGTGGTCTCTCTGTACCATGTTGAACAACTGTGACAGTTCGGATGGTACCAGTCAGTTGCAAAATAATAAAAAATAAAAAAATTTGCTTCCAAGCAACCAGGATCAAATCCGGGAGTACCTCTAAAATGCTGGTGACATTCTTGACTAAATAAATCAATTAAATTGTGTTTGTAGGGAACAAGTAGAAAATTAAATAAGGCAGGCAATATTCCAATAAATAATTTCAAGAAATCATTATAAACATATTTGAAAAAAAGTAAATTCGAAAATTCGTTCTTAAATTAATCATTCATTTAATTATCGATGTAAAATCGGATCAAATCGCAAAGATGTAAATCGTCGCAATTGATTAATTAACGGTTTTCCCAACATGACACGATATAAGCAGAGACGCTCATTAGCTGGGTCGTATCAAAGCTTTTTAAATTCACGCGATGTCACAGATGAAAAATCAACTAACTAAAGATCATCACGGGAATCTGACACTTTACTAATTAATTAGAACAATATTAATTTCTACTGCGGTTATGAGTGGGACGCCATTTTGAAATCGGGTCATTAACCTCAATGTTACATCATCTATAATTGGGATCATTTAAAAAAACTAAATTTGGATTAGTGATGACTAATGATGTTACGAGCTAGTTTTGATTTTTATATGAGCCAATGGCTTTGCAGAATTATAGTACATTATGTAAATCTTTATTTAAAATTCAAAAATACGTATCTTATTCTAGTTGATAATGACGAATACGGTGAATTTTAAGCGCTTATTGTTTACTAATAACTCTGTTGACAAGTGCCCCTGATCCGGGGGATGTGGGACTCCAGGAAAGATGTTCAACATATGACTACCCATTAAAATACTCCACTGTCCTATGTCGTAGTGCAAACTAGCCAGCCGATATCGTCGCCTGTTCCTTATGTCAGAGTGGGCCTCTACCACGGTTGGCGCAAAGGTGTTAGGATCTTAACATCTTAACGCTTTTCTGCTTCAATTCAGGATATAGGAGTATGCGATGGCGGTGGAGCCTCCTACGAAAGGATACCCACCACTGCTGTTTAATTGGAGTATTATGAAAAAGCATTAGAATTATATATATTGTTAGAACCATAGATATCTTTATAAACCTGTATTTTTTTTACTAATTTCAAGCCATAGCCATCATATTTTATGTTGCTAAGTAACTAGCAGCCTTGGACGTAAAGCATTCTAAATTTGGTCACAACAAACACATGGGTGTGTGGTCCCACCATTATTCGATTTTATGGCTCTTTATATTTGACATGTGGCAGTAAAATATACTCTTTACACGATTACAACAATACTGTGAATAGGCTTCATTTTTCTTTATTAATTTTTCTTAGTTTATATGAATATCAATTGTATTTTTCCTGATATGTTCCAGATACTTCTAATCTCCAAACCAACTTACGAGTACCAAATGATTTGATCTCTGTCAACCTAACCTGCCAGGTGGCGTACTACAAATGATGGACTGCCCTGGCATAGGCTTGCCGAAATGAAGCGTATAAAATTAATTTACGGCACGGAAATTGTAGCGTTGAACGTCCTCCAACCCGATGTGCTGACCACCTACACAAGATTGCCGGTCGGGGCTTGATGGGAAAGGCCGGGCTTAGCATGAACTTGGGGAGGCCTACATCCAGTAATGGCCGACTTAACGGCTGACAATAGGAATCGTTTGCCAGAAACAAAACTCATCTTAACATTGGGAACAGCTATTTAATGATTATAAAATAAATAACAAATAAATGAATACAAGGGTAATACTTTCCTAAACTCTAATTAGATTATTGAGTATGTTTTTATACAATGCATCTTGCATTGTATAAAAACATACTGACTTCTAAGCTTGAAATAGTATAATTTATTATTTGTAATAATAATTTGAATACACCTAATGTTAACATGGCATGATGTTCCTATATGTAACACCCACAATACCATGTGTTAAGCTTATGAATTAATACATAAATTCATTTCGATGTTGACGGGTAAAAGGGGTTTCGTCCTCTTAAAAACCGAAAATATATAAATTATTGCCCTCCTGCTAAACAGTACATCTCGGAGTGGACTATACTTTTGACGCAAACTAGATCTATTTACTGGTTAAATCAGAGGTTCTCAGACTTTTTTCTCATAGACCACTTTTAAAATTTAGCTGGTTCCAGTAGACCCCCTGCAGCTACATTTCTACTACATTCCCAAAACTCGACAAAAAATGTGAAGATTGCTTACTATAGAAATTTGAGTAGCGGCAGAGTTCCAACCACGAATAGTTTTCTAAATACTACTATACCGGCACGCTATGATGGCCGTTTTGACGTTTGTCCATTTATGAAGTTTCGTATTAATTAGTAATTACATTTGAAGCAGCAAATTGCTGTTCTTTATTGTCAATAGCGACGTGCAGTTATTGACAATAAAGAACAGCCATTTGCTCCTTCAAATGTAATTACTAATTAATACAAAACTTCATGGAGTGGACAAACGTCAAAACGGCCATCATAGCGTGCCGGTAGCATAGTAATAATTGAATGGTTAATTAATTGTAACAAATGAGTAACATTTATGGTTGGCATTCGTATTTATATTGGTGAAGAATCAAACAAGTTCATGCAAGATTGCAAACGCACACACCACAAGTCGTATTTTTTTTTGCAAGTCTAGACACGTAGTACTGAATATGGAATATGCAAGATTTTACAAGTAACAGTCTTTGAACTTCTTAAAATATTACCTGCCTACATTGATAAGTGAAGTTAAACCAACATTTTAGTTTTGCACTATGGAAAGCAAATAAATTTTCGTGGACCCCCGCTTATGAATTGTGAATCCCCATTTTTTGTCACGTCAACGTAAACCCCGTCGTTGAAGGGACAGGTCTTTAAGACCATCATTAGGCCTGTCCTTTTATACGGCTGTGAAGCGTGGCCGGTATTAGAGCGACACAAGCAAGAGCTGCGTGTCACGGAGATGAATATGCTGCGGTGGATGTGTGGAGTGACGCGGAAGGACCGCGTTAGGAACTCCCGCATTCGCGGCGGTCTTCATGTCCGTGACATTGCGGATAAATTACAAGAGTGTCGGCTCCGTTGGTACGGCCACGTTTTACGGCAACCGGATGCTTACGTGGGTAACAAATGTCTGGCCATGCCGCCTCCGCCGGGCCCCGGCAGGAGGGGTAGACCCAAAAAGTGCTGGCTTGACGTTGTAAAGGGTGATATGCGTGCCAATGGGCTCACTACCAGGGATGCTGAAGATCGTGCGAAGTGGAGAAGAAAAAGTCGGAAAGCGGACCCCGGGCGCCGAAGCGAGAGTTTGGGCTGCAACCGGGATACAACGCAAGGATGATGATGAACGTAAACCCCGTCGACTCTGCCGTGGACCCCTGGGGTCCACCTGGACCACTTTGGGAACTAAGGGTTTAGACTATGATGAAAGTATAGTATATACCTAATGTAGTTCCAATTCACATAGCGCTATCTGGTCCCAAAGTAAGTAGAAGAGATTTTGTGTTATAGGTACTACACAACGGATACAAATCTTGTATACTTTTGTTTTTGGAAATACATATTGTACCTAAACACCCAGATTTGAGGCGGGATACGACTTCCTGACTCTAGACTTGTGACGTCGAAAGCCCACGAAGGTTGCCATATAATATTCCTACCAGATAGTAATAATAATCTTTATTGAATTTTACAATAACAATACACTTCAACTGCAATGGTCGTCGTCTCTAAATAGGCCAGCTTATAGCCTGTGTTAAGGAACGACGGCCATTTAAATCCTACAAATAATGCAACGAAACATACAAATATGAATAATAAGCTCCACATCATTTTACACATCTATGTTCGATTGAGTGTGTGAGTGTGTGTGTGTGTGTGTGATTGTGTATGGAAACAATTATATATTATTATGATGTTATATTAATGATAGTAAGTATATAGTACTGTTAAAAGCGTAAATCATTAATTTTAAAGGGCCAATAACAACAATATTCCTATTAGAAATGACACTTAACCTATTTAAATTCGAATAGCATCTTATAAGGAAATTAATATATCTTTAAGGACCTTTCAAGTGTCACAAAGTTAAGAAACAGGTATTTCAATAATCGTAAACTTAATATTAAACTTATTTAAGGTAATAGTAATAAATTACTGTAATAAAATCTGTAGGCTGTTATGCAAGAGATATTGAAAATCTCTACTTTATTAAATTGCCTTTCGTTATTGTAGTGCATGTATTTACACGTCTTGTGTGCCTATGGGAAGCAGTGAAACTGTCACTGTCAAGATACGAGGATAACGTGTGAGTGAGAGACATACAGGTACATTCGACGGTGTAATGCGTATATATTAAAGAGCCAGTGAGATACCCATAAGAACGCTATAGCTTTTTTTTAATTGCTGTAGGACAGCAGACAGGCTGACGGCCCTCTTAGAATTTAGCAGTTACCGACGCCAATGCGTGTTTGCAACGCCAGTGGCGTCGCGAACACGCTGCTGTCGCGTAAGGGTACAGGAACTTGGGTGACTAATGCCGGAACACAACACAAGGTTATTATGGCTGCATACTTAAGACTCAAGGTGGTCGCCATCCAGACGGGCTTGGAGCCCGTGGGTTGTTTTGTCGCCTTTTACGACAGGCTGACCCCGGCCGTAGACGTTAGTATTCTTTCTCCGCCTCTGCACGGATATTTTTTTTTTATTGCTGTAGAACAGCAGACAGGCTGGCGGCCCGCTTAGGATTTAGCAGTTACCGTCGCCTATAGGTGTATGCAACGCCAGTGGCATCGCGAACACGCTGCTGTCCCATAAGGGTACAGGAACTTGGGTCACTAATGCCGGAACACAACACAAGGTTATTATGGCGGCATACTCAAGACCAAAGGTGGTCGCCATTCAAACGGGCTTGAGGCCCTACCACGTAGCTAGGGTGAGTTGTTTTGTCGCCTTTTACGACAGGCCGACTCCGGCCACAGAGGTTAGTATTCTTTCTCCGCTAAGCTTACTAATACAGTTTATATTAATATATTAACAACTGTTAGTTATTATTCATACATTGTTTAAGATTCTTAAAGCCTTAATCAAGAGGACATAATTTTATTGTAACAACTATTTATTAAATCTCACGATAGCATGTTGCATAAGTATTGGTTTTGTACTAATATGCATATAATATCTATAAAGAAATTTTATTGTAAAAACCGTAGATTAACTGATTGTAAGCACAGAAATATTTATCGCTCCAATAAAATGTTATAAGTATTTTTTGTTGAATTGTACGATGAATGAATGAATTCATTTCGTTCGCAAATTGTTATATAATATTATTTACATACAATGATACTTTAGTGAGACTGAAGTACCTCCACCAGTTCTGTCCTTAGTGATAAAATACATTAAATTATAAATAAAATTTGAAAGAAAGAAATATTTTATTTGGGATACAATAACACTTATAACATTGATCTGATAACACATTTAGTATCTATGTGTCAAACGTGGATTCAAGCTCATATTATTCCGGCTGATTGTGTATAATGACGATTAACATGCGTGAATATTGTTTATCATCGTTTGGTATATATAAAAAAAGTTGTAAAGTACACTTCAATGTCAATTCAAACAATAATCATACATATTCCTATGTTTCTAGTTTGAATATGCCTAAAATTTACCTATTACATTAAAACACTCATAAATCGTCTAAAGACATTATTTATTTGAGTTAGATAAGCAAACACAAAATGCAAATACGTTTTCGCAAAAAGTTTGTTCTCATTTACAAAATCAACATACATTAGTGAATTATTACATCATTGAATAAAAAAAAAATCTTGTTCAATAATTGTTTCATAAATTTTAAGTTCGTAAACTACTTGAAGACTAATCTAGACGTGATGGGATCGATGGCTCTCTACTTCACTTTAGTTTTTCTCGTCTAATGTACAAAATCTATCATGATTCCTTGTACGACGAGGGAAAACATCGTGAGAAAACTTACATACTGAAATCACATATATGTGTATTCCAGAAATCCGTCTTAGATAACTATGGTGGATATAATAAATAAATAAATATATTGGGATATTTCATATCATCATATTATTCAATGAATTTTGGGCAGCACTTCGTAATTGGAGTTCAGCGGCAAAAAGCGGTCGGGGCTAGGCGGTCGCTCGACCCGGTCGTGAACATACGACAAAAAAGTCGCCGCGACATGTGTCCTGTTGAGCGAACCGGTATACCACCATTGGAGTTCGTTTAATACAACCCAGATACACCAAGTGCAACAAATGCACTGTTTATTCGCTAAAAGATAGGACTTATTCTCCAAAAAGAATTTTGAATGAAAAATTTGAAATTTATAAATATTATTGTTACTTGGCAAGAACAAATTTTGGAAAAAGCGGTCATTTCATATGTTTTTCTTTGCAAACTTTTCCTGTGCTAAAATTGCGGGCACGAGGGGTAAGATGGCCAGCGCTGGGGACGTATTAGTTTAGCAGTCGCTTGCCGCACCCGCGTACCGTCCGCACGGCTGCGCTGTAATAACATGATTCGTAACAATTATGAGCGCGAGTGTACACATGCCCAAGTCTCTCCACTACTTTCCGTATAATCGAAAATCCGAATAGTCGATTTCAAATCAGACAATAATTAAATTTTGATTACTTTTTATTGTATTAAGGGTTTTACATATGTCATTTAGACAATACGATATAAAAAAATTACGAGTTATAAAAATAATGAATAACATAAATCTTTGACGTGATGAATCACATCTTTTCATTGCGGCCAAATCTCTGATGCGCTTTGTAATAACTGTATGGGATCCGATTCGTCTTGTCAAACCATTTAAAAGCAACACCTAGAGCTTCAAAAGCTTCTTAACAATCTTAAACAATGCTTATTTCTAAATCGCCGATTTTCCGCTCGAGGCGATTATTTTCTCTATGACTTTCAGATTACGCTACACTTGTTGATATATCTCTAGTATGTTACGTGACCTAAGTACTTTTCTGTTTTACACAGAAACTCTTTTTAGAAAGCCTTTTCTTTGGAATGAGTAAACGAGCTAACATTTCTAACGGTAAATTTACCTGCATATCATGAGTGCAGCTAATTAGTTACTTAGTTGATTAATGCCTTATGCGGCTGTGTAGATTTGTTAATTGCAGAAATTTTATATATTATAAATATTACGTTATTTATTTTTAAGTCCTCTCTTCCTTTTTCTGTGAAATATTTGTAATGTGGGTTTGGTTTGTAAATAGTATTCTATTTAATTTCCATTTTTCACCTTTGGTGCCTGAGATATATTCGTAAATTTTACTTGCAAGGCTAGATCAGATGTCTTTTGTTTTCATTGCATTAAATCTAATCAAGAAGTATACTGACTTTTATAAAAGCAAAATAACACGTAGCAGTTACCGTCGTCAATGGGTGTTCGCAAAGTGAGTGCAATCGCAAAAATGCTGCTTTCCCATAAGGATATATGAACTTTGGTCAAATGCCGGAAAACAGCACAAAGTTGATGACATATCATTTGTTAAACAGCAAAACTAAAATATGATAATTTTAATCTTTAAAATCAATCAATCAATGATAGTATTATTGCTTATTACAATTGCTATCTTCACAGTTCTAGTTCAAATTTAATTTAAATTAAAACAAATACAATTAATATAATTTTAGAAATTAGTACAATTTTTAATCAAATAATTTTGTTTTTTCAAATTTTATAGTAATTAATTGAAGTATTTATTATATTATTTTAAAAGTAACGTGCCATTAAAAAACGAAGTGCCAGCGTTTATATGTAAGTTGGTACTATCATAAAATTGTACGCTATATTACAGAACGAAAACAATTTATTAACCTGTGACCGATAGCCGACGGTGGCCATAAATACGATGACCCCGCGGACCTAACGTTATAAACTGAGGAAGGGTGACATCTCCCGCGTTTCGCAACCATGCCGTGTTGTTTAGGCGTACACACGTGAGTAATGTTGTACCTGTGCGGGTACCGTTCGGTACTGTCAAACACGAAATAGTTATGCTATTTAATAATAAAACCTAATGCCAAAACCTTAGCAGTCCATAATGTCCCACAGCTGGGCTCAAGCCTCCGCTAGAGGGAACGGTATACCTGCCAGATTCCGGTAGGTTTCGCCAAGATATATTCTATAATACAGGAATGACATAAACTATACAATAACATAAAATTTATCGCGTAACGTTGTTCCAGCGAACATTCTATCACGCCGTGACTCGATCGAAAAAATACTGCACGAAGAAACGTCCTACCGCTCCTACTGCTTGGAGGGAACAGGGAACTGAGACCAGGCGTGTTTGAAAGGACTAATCCCCCACCACATTTTTCGACCAACTTGAGTGCGCTGCGATGGGTAGTCGCGTCACAATAAAATCCTGTACATTACTTTCAGAACACACCATGTACACATTAAGGGAGAACTTCGATCACAAATTATTATTGATCGAAGAGGGAGAAAAACTGCCTACGCGTTGCATTCCATCATGGGATTCGACTCCCTGATCTAATATCCCTGAGCTACCAGGTACCATGCTATTTATAATATTATTTAAATGAATAGATACTTATTTGATTCGGATTCAGGATTCGATTCTCATAATGGCATCTTTTAGGAAGTTTTCTTGGATAGCGAGGATTCCTGCACACCGAGATGGTAATGTTTGTGATCTGCTATTCTCCATTCCCTTTAAGAGTAGGTCCAATCGTGGGGAAGCGAAGCATATCCGGGAGGTTCCGGGAATCGGGCAGCAGAAGAACACTTGGGTAGTTTTAGTGGAGTCATATGCGACTTCTATTCCCATATAAACTCTGCGGAATCCCATTGTACCCGCCGTGACCACCAAGCGATAGGGTGTATATCAAGCTTTTAAGTTATTACTAAGTAAGGGCTATAATTCGGTCGTACAAAACCCATAATTAAGTATACCCTTTTTGGTAGTATATAAAAACAATGGATGGCGCTATCTAGTTTCCATTTCAAGGTAAGGGGATCAAATGGAAGAAGCTTCCTTTATAACCAAACTTAACATCTAATTTATCAATGCAAGCAATGTATCTTTAAGAAAAGTCTTGCTCCTTTTTATGCGATGGTGGCGATTGCGAAGCAATAAAAAAAGGTGGGATTAATGAATCTCACTACGTAACAATGAACAAAGCGACACCTGTTTAAAATAAATATAATACAAAACACTTTTCCACTAACATGTATTTCTGTATGTAATCAAATACTATTGTGAAATGGGAATTAGTAAAATCTCTGGCATCTATGCTAAGGTAGGCAGTGCTGAGTACAGGCGAGCCCGTCACGTAAGGCATGATTAATTGGAGCCGGTAGTATCTGGTAAAACACATGACCGAATGGGACCTATTGTTAATCTCATATTTATTACGTATAAAAGTATATTACAACTATATTTGACGACCTCTGTAGCGTAACGGATGACGGTCAACTCTTTGGTACTTTTACGGAGGTCACGGGTTCAATTCAAATCTCGCGTCTGGGTGTTTATGTATAATATACCTATATATTTATTTACAAAAAAAAATGTTTATAAGTAGTATATCAGTTGTCTAGTACCCATAACACAAGTGTTATGCTACTTAGTTTGGGACTAGATGGCGCTGTGTGAATTGTCACAGAACATTTATTATTATTATTTATGTTATATTGCTAAAACATGCAATTTGACAAATAATTATTTTAAACATATCCAG
Organism: Malacosoma neustria; assembly: GCA_963693495.1. Lineage (NCBI taxonomy): Eukaryota > Metazoa > Arthropoda > Insecta > Lepidoptera > Lasiocampidae > Malacosoma > Malacosoma neustria. Next base: position 17,127,809 of record OY856381.1, read on the forward strand.
ATAAGCTCCACAGAAATATTGCCACTATACATGTATGAAGATGATGAACAGTAATTTTTTTTCATATTATTTCCAAAAAATGCGTGTTTATATTAAAAAAAATAACAATTATGCTAATTCAATATGATAGCAGATAAAGGGCACCGCAAACATTTTGTTATTTTGATGAAGTTTTCTCGAAGTAACAATCAGCAAAAGACATAACAGAAACTTGGGCGCAAACTACATGAAGAATAGAGCAATTGAAATTTATATCCGGGTTAAGAAGATAACAATGGATCGTTTTAAAAGTTCACAGACCCCAAAATACTATTCGGTTTTCCCTTATAGGCTTGGAGGCTCAGCCTTAATCTCCCTTAAAATTAAATTAAGACCCATCTATGGCTCTCTCCTATGCAAGGATGAAATAAAAGCTCTATGCAATGCAAACGAAAAATGAAAAATGTCGACATCCGATAGATAACGTCAACAAATTTTCTTTCTCTCTCTTAGTATTTTGCGTAACTTGAGTCATGAAAACCAAATAAGACATTAAAATATTTGACAGGGTCTACTCCATAAATCAGTAGGTTTGCATTACTCTAAACTCATAAGAAGGAATGCCTACCTTATTTATTGTAATTAAACTTTTGACTTTGTCGTATTGTTAATAGTGTAGAAATTATTGAAAACCTTAGGTAAATTAATTGGAAGTTATATAACTTTTTAGTTTAGTCTTAGGGTTTATTATCTGTTTCGTTTTCTCTGTGCATAGAAGGAGTAAGAGTATTGTCCCTTGCGGCGACCTATCTTAAATGGCGATAAAACAACCTCAGGTAATGGATTGGCCGCACGGAGGCCCCCCTGAATGGTAACTACCCTAGGTGTCAAAATATGCCACCATAATAACCTTGTGTTATATTCCCGATTAGTGATCCCGATTCCAGTTCCTCTACGCGGACGACAGCGTATTAGAGGTGCCCCTGGTATTGTAAATATCAGGCTGTCGTCTGTTGTACAACACTAAACAAAACAGTACAAAGCCTGTGTATTTCTAGCATTTTCTTTTTTTTGTGTAGATAAACTAACCTATTACTATATCTTGTGGGTAGTTTTAGTTTTTATCTTATTATTGGTTGGCTGGCTGCGCCAGTCGAATAAAGAAGTTAATTCTAACCGGTTCATTTAATGTTCGCGATATCGTTTAAAAATTTAGCAGTTGGCGACGAGGTCAAAATGTAAAGCGTGTGTATTTATTACGATAATGGCTAAAGTTGCAGTTGGTACATTGAACGTTTTCAATCATTTTATGCAAGAATAATTTGTATGGTTATACACCATATAAAGACAGACTAGAACAATGGTTTTAGCGAATGAAATTACTAAAGAAGAATTTGTATGGTTATACACCATATAAAGACAGACTAGAACAATGGTTTTAGCGAATGAAATTACTAAAGACGAACATACCGATTCTTAGCGACGATCCATTTTGTTGAGCAATTTAGCAGAGCCAACATACAAATTGGTTTGAGATTTAGCATTGCCTCTTCAAGTTGGTATCTTGACTTATGAGGAAGTGGTCGATTTGGTCGATGGGCATTTTAAGCCTAGAAAATGTACCTTCGCAGAGAGGTCAAAATTCTAAAAACAAAAATGTTTGCGACATCATTTAAACCTTTAACACTATACTACAATCAAGTTAAATTTACTAATTCAAGTTTCTCGTACAAACATATAAAATATCTCTATAAAATTAACCTTTTAAATATATTATAACATGTTAGAATAATCAAGAATTGCTATAACAATCATTCTAGTACATCTTTAAAACATATTGCGAAAGTGATTCTTTAGTACATATGAAATGAACTTAAACTTTATACCAACTGATTTATATGTTTTTTGTATTTGAGTAGGTCCAATCAACTCATATTTACAAAACTGGTGCCACAGGATATGAAATCCTCTATTAAGGCTTTAGTTTACAAATAATGAAATAGAATTATATAACATACAACCTCATTATTTTATGTCCACTATGGGTTCCAAAAAGTCGCAGTTTTTAAACACCATAAACAAATTTAACACTGTACAATAGAGTAAAGCAGGTGTAAGTCGAATAAGCTTTTTGTGCGCACCTTGTGTTTTTTCAAGCAAAAAAAGTCCGTTAAAACGACGTTTTTTCGGTTCGACTTTCGAATTTGAATTAGGAATAGATGGCGGTTGATGTGTTTATTAATGCGATTTGACGACATGATTGCGTAATTGATAATTTTATTTTGATACGTTTTATAATGCTATTTTCTTTTAATTTTTACGAATGTAATAAATAAATTAAACTAATAGTCATTATCACTTCCTATTTATTATATTTAAGTGCAAACATCATAAATATAACCCAAGCTTCATTTAAACAACTTGTTCTGATTGTTGGTTTTAATTGGGTATACTCAATTTTAATAAAGTCCGTTAAACGTCCATGTAGATATTTTTGTAATAAATGACCTCAATTTTCTTATCTTTCTTGTAATCATTCATTTTAGTAACTAAAGTAAAAATTTTAAGATTGGTGCTATTTTAATATAAATCATTTAATATAGTATTTTTATTAATTGATTTAAGTAGCGGTATCATATACAATGATTTGTTTAATTTTTACCTTTAATTAGTCTATCTTTGACTTGATACATGTTTAAAGTATGTTTTCACTAAATGATAACCTAACTCTTTTTTATAAGGGGCGATTACAATATAAATGATTAGCCGGATAAATGGGCATAAACCAGGTTCAAACTTTGCCTCCTCAGGGGTGCTCCTCTGTTCGAGAAGTACGGGTGTGCGTACCAGAGGTGCCCGAGCATCCGACGTCTCGGATGAAGGAGAGGCTCCTCCGAGATCCTTCAATTTATCCAATCCTGCATCTTTTCCATATCCTGCATACAACCCCCAGTACCCTGACAACAGCATTGACGGATTTCACTAAAAATAATTTGAAATACCTGCGGCGAATACGCTAAAATCATAATATAAATTAAAAAGGTAATTTCTCAATGACCACCTTATATTGTCTACCTACCCCCGAGGGCATGAGCAGCATGTGTTGAAGGAAACAACTTGCACTATGTCAAAACGCCTTGAGCAAGTTTTGGAGCACCTGTTCGGACGTCCCGGGGCCCCGTGCTTAGAAGTAAAGTGGACATTTCAATTCAATAATATTTTACGAATCATGTACCGTTTGATGGTGAATAAAACAACAAAATTTGTTGATTACAGATTTAAACACTACTTTTACAATAATAAATAATACCGAACACCTTGTTTGTGAGTTCCCAATCTGTCATTGGGATAAAAATTATTTTGCTGGTACCGTTAAATTCTAATACTTTCATTGAGGGCCGGTCATAGCTGCCATGAATTTTGGTTCTCGATTGGCTCAAGTCATTTATTGCTTGGCACAATATTTATTCAACCTTCTCTGCATTATTTCCCACACACTCATATATGTATGGTTTGCTATCATTTAATAGTGCTGTATTTTGGTGATTACAAAATAGATCATCATTATTATATTTTTTGCCTATTACAAAAACTTGAAAAAAGGGTGTTATCAAAAGTGATATTAATTAATTGGCATTTATTTGATGTCATTGTTATGATGATAGTTTACCTTGTATCTGCTGCTAAACTGATGATTCTTCTTCCTTGTAGTGCATTTTTGGTTTTATTTTAAATAAAGTTTATTCATAGATTTACTATATGTTTTAAAATTTAAACTTATTCTTCATACATACAACATTAAATAACATACTACATACTTATTTACTATATTATAAATATTTGATTTTCTGTAACTTTGTTGTTTCTGTATACCAATGATGAATATTCTAATAAATTTACAAATCAAAATATATGTATATGCCTCCCACCAGGACGCTCGGTCATCAATTTAATTATATTCGTAGAAAAAACCTTATTATATTAAAATAAGAATGTTATATTTCAAAACTTGCAGTGTCATAGACTATTTATCTTCAGATTTAAATAAAATAAAATATATTCACTTAAAATGTTCTAAAAAATATTTAATTTATAATTCATTCAACGAAATGTCCACCTTACTTCCCTGTACGTGCTCAATAAATAAATGTAACAGGCCAAGGTGTTATCAATCAAGCGTCATCGGTCGATGGATGGGTGTGTCGACAAACGACACTCTAAATAGGCATGTGCGATTTTTAATTGCATTTTGTATGCGTAATTGTTAACATGTCAGTGAGTTTTAACGTCAAACTTTCTAAAGCAAATTCATTGTGATTCTCAACTCAGCATAAAGAAACGCCGAGAATATCCCAGAGTAAGACACCCACTGTTGGAAAACGCCATTTACGGTTATGTACATAAATTCGTCCAGCTGGATATCGACGGCCACTGGGGATTACATTAATAAAGACTTGCACCCATTGCCAACGGCGCCAACGCTATTCAGTGTGACAGTAGTTTTTGTTCAAGTCACTTCCCGATATTGCGAACTTCAGCGAAAGAGAGTTTGAAGTGGACTCATTGAAAACTTGTTGACGTTGTGCGTCCTACAAAAGCATGTCGCACTTTCCACTTTATAACTGTCGTATTTTATTTTATCGTATCGTATTTGACATCCGTACAGCAGATTGGGTAGTAAACAGGTATTGATTACAACTCAAATAAAACTTCTTCTACGATATTTTTATTCTTATTTCCATCTCTTGTTCATTATTTGATTTCATAAATGAAACCTGTTTGCCAAGGTAGGTGTAATTATTTACCTAGTCTATTATTTTCTCCTTTACTTTGATAGGTAGTTTGATACTGTTTGTCATAATTTTTGTATTAGTGGCATTCATTTCTTGCAAATCTTTTGATGTTTCAGATAATAAGACTAAGTCATCAGCAAATCTGAGATGACTTAAGTAACAATTGTTTATTTTTAAGCCTTTAGTTTTCCATTCTATGGTTTGGAATATATCTATACTACTATTATAAAGAGGAAAGATTTGATTGTTTGTTTGTTTGTTTGTTTGTTTGCTTTGAATAGGCTCCGAAACTACTGACCCGATTTAAAAAATTCTTTCATTGTTGGGAAGCTACACTATCCGCGGGTGACATAGGCTATATTATATTTTCAAAAAAATTAGGGATCCTTACTAAAACTCTAATAATGTAACCCAAAGTGTAAAAAAATTACCTAAAATATTATTTAAATCGCGTGCGTTGCGAAAACTATTGATGATAGAATAAAATAATGTACTACAACTTTGCAGAACACATCATTATTTACAAAAAGTGTCGCGACAGCATATGTCTAACTATTATAGTTATGCCACAATAAGTGTTCTTTTATTTTAAAAAATTAATTGAAATGCCGCCCCTAGAAAAGGCTCTTTATTTGGATCTTGGTATTAATCCTTATCAAAATAAATTACTTCATATTCAAAACTGTTTCAATACCTTTATGTAACTTTTTGAATTATTGAATTCGGATATTCCATTCGAAAGATATCACGAGTTTAAAAATGTAAGTATTAGAAAAATGTTGCGTGGTAGCCGCTCACCCTGTTCGGCTAGCTAGGCAGCACCTTATGCAATGTAGGCGTGCGTCACTGGGGTTTTTACAAAAATTAGAATACTTATTAAAAAATAACGAAAAATAAATAAAAAGTAATAGCAAAAAAATCATTAAAATAAAAGCTCATAGAAATAATAATATTCAAACTTTCTTTATAATTTTATTTTTTTAGTAACCTGACGCAAATAGAAGGGTTTGCCCCCAGGGGCGCTCGCTCCTCTGACCGAGGAGTGCACGGGTGTGCGTACCCGAGGTGCCCGAGCATCCGCCGCTTCACTCCCCTGTCCGTTCGAGGCGACATCCTACCTTTCTTTCCGTCTACCTCTTACATCCTTTCCAACTTAGCTCTCTGTTCGTGGCGTGGTCCCCGATGGGATGGTTGCGAATACTGATTGGGGTCCCGGGTTCTATCCTGGGACCTGATTTGGTAGTCAAAACCATGCCTATTTCGACTGCGCCTGCACAGAGAGTGTTCCCGGGGCGGGAATTGCATCCTCGCTGTCGGTTGGTCTTGCTGGGCCGGCTACGACGTCAAGCGACTCTGCTTTTTCTGGAGTGTCGTCTGGTAGTCGTACACACGCCTGACTAGCACGCAACGGGGATGCGAGTCCCGTCCGGAATTGGCTGCGGACCTGTCGCTCCCGGACCTGGTTCTGTCCATGGTCGGGGGCGATCCTGGATGGACGGCCGTCGCCTCCTTTTGCGAGGCAGTAGTGTTTGCAAGGGAGGCGGCGGAACGGGAGCGGGAGTCCGCCACCGCACTACCCTCCCGCCAACGTAGGCCGCGTCGTCGGCGCCGGAGGGCGGGCAACGATCTCCGGCCGCCGTAGAAAGCGGCCGCGGGCGGCCCCTCGGGGGAGGATCCGCCGCCCGCACTATTGCCGTGAGGGAAAAGGCCGCGTGCTGTTCTGCAGCCCCCCTCAACTCATAGAGTTGTTACAAGAGAGCGCCGGGGGGACGAAAGCCTGACCCCCTGGCGCCAGCACTTTAGAAGGGGCCCGCTTTAAGACAAAGCGTGGGCCGGCGCCGGCCCGGGCCACGAGATCGGCAGGCCATATATCCGTGGGCCCGGGCGTAGGCGATAGGAGAACAGCGGGGTTTTTTAGTGGGTAGTCGGATGGTCGAACATCTTTTCCGGAGTCCCTTATATCCCTCGGTCCCCCCGGGCCGGGGGAACCCGTCAAGAGAGGTTTTTCCCCGAGACCGAAAAAAAATAGAAGGGTTTAATTTTTTGTTAAATACCCATGCGAAGCTGGGACGGGCTGCTAGTTTCCTAATATAGCAATAAACAATTTACGCGACAGGGTGTCGCCCTGTCTTACTCCTCATTCTATTCGTATTGCTTCACTTCTTTATTCCAGTTTCACGTTGTTTGTGCTATTGTCATTTAAGTATTTTATAATATTTATGTACTTTGAATTAATGTTAAGGTTATAGGGAGGTTATAGGAATACATAAAGTAAGAAATGAAGTGATTAAACAGAAAACATAAATATCAGATGCACTCACGCAAGCTTTAAACTGAAATGGCAATGGGCTGGTCATCTAACACGCTATATTGATAGGAGATGGACATCCATAACTACCCAATGGAAGGGACCAAAAGGGAAAAGAAGAGTGGGTAGGCTGAAAAGAAGGTGGGCTGATGAATTAACTGAAACAGGGAGGAACAGCTGGCACCTTATTGCTAAAAACAGAAATGTTTAGAAGAAGCTGGAGGAGGCCTTCACCTGATAAGGGGTTCATATCTATAAAAGAAAATACTAATCTTACTAACATATATTTAAGAAGAAATACTACTAACAATTAACTACTAACATTTTGGAAAGAGAAAGGATATGGAAATAAAAAGGCTTTATTATTATTTAAAATTGGTGGTTGGCACATTTTTTTATTATTCAAGTCCACCTCAAATATAACTTCGTTATAAAAGACATGATCTATCTGAAGTAACGTTCGTACCATTGAGTTTTTTTTAATGCTGTAGGACAGCATACAGGCTGACGGCCCGCTTAGAATTTAGCAGTTACCGTCACCTACGGGTGTTTGCAACGCCAGTGACATCGCGAACACGCTGCTGTCCCATAAGGGGTATAGGAACTTGGGTCACTAATGCCGGAACACAACATAAGGTTATTATGGCGGCATACTTAAGACCAAAGGTGGTCGCCATCCAGACGGGCTTAAGGCCCTACCACGTAGCTAGGGTGGGTTGTTTTGTTGCCTTTTACGACAGGCCGACCCCGGCTACAGAGGTTAGTATTCTTTCTCCGCCTCTGCACGGATGAGTTTTGGTATCTTTAGGCATTGAAAGGAAGCAAAAGAAATCAATAAAAAGAAACGGACAAAGGAATTTGGGATACTAAAACAATCATCTCAAGACTAACACAGAAATATAAGATCCCGGTGGGATTTCCACCATCCCAGACCTCACGGATCCTTGAGTCCATGGGGTTAATTTTAGTATATGAAAGAAAGGTACCACGTTGGGTTTACGATGCAATTGACATACATATGTAGCAAAACTTTGTACACAAACGGCGTTTACCACTTGGATGTTGTTTTATCATTATTCTAACTAAACTAACTTAACCGCAAAAACAAATAAGCCATCAACTAGTATTTATTCTATTAAAAACATATGCATACATAATTCATAAACCACGTCTTTAAAGTAAAAGCAATAAATACAACATTGCTGTGGCAAAGATACGATTGTCGACTATTAAGTTTGTTTTTAAAACCTCAAAAACATCGTATTATTAAGCCAACGTCACGCTACCCAATAGTTTTGTTTCAGTCAACAATTTTCAATTATTGTAAGGCAGTCAGCGCAGTTTGAATTCAATTTATTTGGTGTATTAATTTGGGTTTACATGATAAGCATCTCGTTCTAGCTAATTTATGGTTATAGACAAAATTTCTTAAAAAATAAATAAGTGTATAATGATTTTGTTTACGTATACTTCAATACAAAGTGGAGATTCTACGGGGAAGCAACGAATTCAATTCTCTAAAGCTTCACATTAGTTACCGATCCTGCGCCAGCGCAAGATAAGGCGTCAACAATTAAGATCAAAACTACACGCACTAGTACGGCTGGGTGAGGATATTGGAGGACACGCGCATACGTAGAGAACGTCAAGTATAAAAAACTTTAAGGTCTTTTGGGAGAAATCATTGTACACTGGCAGCAATCCTTTTTCCAATATAATTTGTCTAAAGTAATCCTTTAAACATGATTTAATTAGCTTAGAAACTTTCGTCAAAATATAATAAGAGGCAGAAGTGTCTCTCTATAGTAATATACCTTGGATATATTTAAATTGAAAAAAAAAATGGTTATTGATATTCTTCTTCTTGGTCGAATTCTTCATTGCTGAAGGTCGCGTTCTTGAAAATCAACCACGGCCTGTTTCGCACGCTGTTTCCACTTCGTCCGGTCCTCAGCTTCTCGAATAGCGGTTGCTATTGGGAGTCCAGTGAGGGCGGTTACTTGGTCACACCACCGGCTACGGGGTTGCTTCCACCTTGCCCGTCAAGATCAGCTTATCCAAGTTATTCGGCTGTCGTCGGGCAATGTAACCAAAGTACCCATCTTCCGATAACAAATTGTTGAGAGCCTGATTTTAATGCAAAGCTAGTTCAGAATAAATTTATTTGCTCTTTTGGTCGTCCAGGGTATGCGGAGCATTCGTCTCCAACCACATTTCAAGTACATCTATTTTCTTGAAATCGATTAAAAATTAGTCTGTTTTGAATCACAATTTATTAATTTAATCTTGTTCAGTACGTGGGACCCTGTATCATGGATATTTTGGATTTTATCGTACAGTTGAAATAATTTTTTTATACCTCTATTTACTCTATAGTAGTTTAAACAAAGAAGTTAGTCGTATGTATGCCTACAGTTAACGTTTGTGTACGAAATTTTACATGTACGCCTTAAAAATGAGTGGGCGTCTGTTTGACCAATAAAAAGATGGGTGTTGCAAGATATGGCGTGAAAGGGTTGCCATTTATGTTTGAATAAACCTCTAAGATTAAAATTATGCAGTGAAAGTTTTCATCATAATAAATTTAGTGTTAGATTCCGTTTCAATGCTGGAGGTCTGCTTTACCCACTTTTTCTTCTCCACTATGCAGCGTCAGCGTTGTAGTCTTGGACATATTTTTTGGGGTCACGATGTGAATACCTTCTTGGTGGCTGGTCCGAAACGGGCCAAGGCTTCCGTCTTAGTCGGCGAGGAGCGTTAGCGCTAGATGCGCGTTCCGCTTCCCCGCGCGTCACTTTGGCGCCTTGATTTGACGTTGACATTTTGTGTAGCGATAATTAGCGTTTGTTTTTTTAATGCTGTAGGACAGGAGACAGGCTGACGGCCCGCTTAGAATTTAGCAGATACCGCTACCTATGGGTGTTTGCAACGCCAGTGGCTTCGCGAACACGCTGCTGTCTCATAAGGGTACAGGAACTTGGGTCACTAATGCCGGAACACAACACAAAGTTATTATGGCAGCAGCATACTTAAGACCGAAGGTGGTCCCCATCCAAACGGGCTTGAGGCCCTACCACGTAGCTAGGGTGGGTTGTTTTGTCGCCTTTCCGGCACGGATAACAATTATTTGACAGAATTAAAGAGAAAATTACAAAGTAAGCTACAAATAGCTGCCAGACTCAATGAATAAAGAACGTTAGCGATAAACTAATTGACTACAATACTTGCACTGGGATTAATTGGATGCGCCATTACATCGTACGACATTCGGTGATTAGCAATGCGCTGACGCTGAGTCATCCGTGACTAACATGGCCACGTGAAGTGCTGAAACGAGACAGTCTACCTTGTTTTGATTTCATATAGCGCTATCTAGTACCCAAGTCATCAGCAAAGCGCTTATAGATACTAGGCAACTGATGTACTTAATTTGTAAATGAATAGAATACATAAACATTCAGATTTTCAATAATTTTTTTTTGTCGTTGATACCTTTAATAAGCATAAAAACTGTATTATGATTGCTAGATAATTGTTTTGTCATCAAATTAAGAACTAATTAATTCGGTCCACAAGCCTTCAACATTGCTTTTAAAATGCATGCGTCTCGTGCCATGTGGCTGAGTGATCGAAGTACATACATATAATACTTAATTCGTTATTAGTATCAAAATATACATCTTATTTGTCGTTTTTACAGCTAAAGTTCAGTAGACAAGCGAACAGACCACCCTGGTAGGTGGTCACCGTCGACTATGGACGTCTACAACTCCAGAGGCTCTAAAAATTTTATAACGCTCTCTTTGATAAATCCCATATCGTACGGCAAGGGGAAATTTTAGTTAGCCAGATGTTCATTCCATATCCGGAACAAGATATTCGTGCAAGAGAGAAGAGCCCAACCGGTGGTGGGTAGTCTTAATGTTCCTTACATATGAAATTGGCGTTTTGTACGGGAGGAATATAAAGTAATTTTTTTTTAATACATTTAATTATTCAAAGTATGCACCGTTGTTATCTATGCACTTTTGCCATCTCATAGGTACTTCGTTGATCCCTTTACTAAAAAAACCATGGGGGCGAGAATCAATAAACTCTTTGAAGGCGGTTTGGACTGTCGCATCGGAGTTGAATTTTTTTCCTTGTAATAAATTGTCCAAATTCCAAAAAAATGGTAATATGTTGGAGCAAGGTTCGGGGAGTACGGTGGATGTCGCAAACATTCCAATTGTAGCTCATTTAACTTAGTGGGTGTTTGTTGTGAAGTGTGTGGTCTTGCGTTGTCGTGAAGCAGCAGTGGCCTAGAGCGATTGACCAATCTCGGTTCTTTAGCAGCTAGTTATTCCTTCATGGTTTGCAGTTGCTGACAATAGATATCTGCCGTAATCGTTTGGCCAGATTTTAGAAAGCTGTAGTGTACGACACCGGCACTAGTCCACCAAACACTCACAAGTAACTTTTTCTGGGTCCATTTTCGTTTAAGGCAGAATTTGACTGGGTCTCCAGGGTTCAGCCATTGCGACGAGCACTTCCAATTATCGTACAGTATCCACTTTTCATCACAAGTAATGATTCGATTTAAAATCCCTTCATTATTGTATCGGTTGAGCAAAGTAACACAGCAGTCGATGCGTGTTTGCAAGTTCGATCCACTCAATTCATGAGGTACCCATCGTTCAAATTTTTTTACTTTCCCGATTTGCTTCAAGTGGATTAAGACAGTTTTATCACTTATTCCGAAGCCTACAGCTATCTCTGAAGTGCTTTGTGATGCATTCGCTTTCACAATAGCGTTTAATTATTCATTTTCCACTTTGGTCTCCGGCCGTCCACGGGGTTGGTTCTGAAGGTCGAAATTTCCAGAACGAAAACGTTGAACCCAAAAACGTAACGTACTTTCTTTTGCGACACCAGCGCCGTACACATCATTAATCCTTCGAGTTGTTTCTGCAGCACTAGTGCCATGGTAGAACTCGTACTCGTAAATATACCGATATTTCATGTTTTCCATTGTGCGGAAATAAGGGACGCCAAAGAAAAATATAATGAGGAAAAAAGAAATGAATGACTGTTTTCAAAACTCAAATGTACCAGCTAAATGAATTTATAAATTTAAATTTGGAATTCTTAACCAAAGAGGAGATATTTCAGATCAAAGTGGTCAGTACGACAAAACGCTAATTTCATATGTAAGGACCTAATATTAAACATATGTAACTTGAGGGTCCAGAAGAGGTTTCAACGAGTTCCACTACCACACAGACATATAAAATTTGGCGCCGAAAAATACTTTTAACATTCACGAGCCGCCCGGCCGAGGTACGAGCATACGAATTGCTCGTTAACTCAAGTTATAAATTTACAAAGCAGTTAGAGACGAGTTATACAACACTATTTACACACAGTCATGGAAAACGACGGACAAGATAGTCCATCTGAACAATTGAATAATAAACAATCTACAATTCTGAATTGACGAGAAGTCTACACGATAGTTTTGATCTCCCCGCAGAATAAAATTATTGTCATCATCAAACATAGTCTTGAATCCCGGATTCTGGTTTCCAACATATTCATCTCCACTTTGCACGGTTTTTAAAATTCCTAGCAGTATTATTGCATTGTCCTTCTCTCCTTCTGGGGTTTAGTGAAGTGGTATGCTTAGACACGGGTGAAGGCGACCGTCTTGTAGTTTGTCTGAAAACTTTCTAATACATTGTTTTATGTAAATTAATGTGTCCGTGAATGGTTCGTATAAAAGTCCAACAAGGTTTCATCTAGTGCAACGTGTCTATTTATTTCTTCTTTCCTTTCTTCCAGTACTTTCATCGAATGAAATACCATAAAATAATTAGGTTTGCGTCAATCCTATATCTTTGTTCCATTTAATTTTATTTTGACGCAAATACCATAATATATTTAAATATTTTACAATCACGAAAATAATACATTTTTCAGAGTAAATGTTTAAATAATTTCTAAGCTGTGTTGATTACAACCTAAATATTATTATTTTTGACTATTTTATAAACAAATAGCAATATGGTGTAGCAGAAAGAATATTGATTGTGTTTACTTATTTATTACAATTACTGCAGGAAAGTCAATATTACAAGAGAAACATGCGAAATAATAAAATGCCCTCGCAATGTTCAGAAGACGCTTAAGATTGCGCTTGATATTTTAATGGACGAGCAAAAAATTTGCCAAACTCAGCAACAGTGTGTCAAATCATAAAACCTTAAACACGTGTGTTGGTGTAAATAGCCCGGTTACAAAACAGTGGATACCTACGCTTAGCTAGCTTTTACAAATTGTGAACTCAGATTTTGTATGTGAGTCCCGTAATGTTGTCGTAACACTACGCACAAACACACATATTGTAGTGATGTGCTGATATTGCACAATCGATACATATTACTATATGTATCTATTGATTACTATGTATTACATTACTACTATGTATAGTTTACCTGTATTAGTTTAATAGAGCAGCTATTCGCTTTCAAGGCATAACAATGATGAAGATCTTCTACCATATATTAAGACTCATTTATTTAAAACGTCATAAAACATATTAATTAATAACATATCAATTAATATGTCAGTAATTATTTTAAAATATCACACAAAATTTAATACATGTTTTAAAGTTACTCCAATTATCCCCAAATATGTCATAATCATGATTATTCGGGAAAGCGTTAAGAGCAGACAAGTCTTTAAAAATTTCTTTATATAAAATTAATGATAGCTATGATAAGACGAAGATATGGTAATTATTGCAATTCAACAATAAAGACGCTCTAATTACTTGGGGCTAGTATTTTTACTCGGTTCCGACATTCATATCTCTAAGTTGTAACCGGTGGCGTATGGACCATTTTTATCGATTACTAATTCAATATGCCCCACACAAAAATGAAATAAGGATTCTAATAAAAGTTTATATTCTAGCCATTATGTGAGAAAAAACGTTTTCGTAAAAATTATTAACTCGCATAGGTATATGGAAAGAACTCGTGCCATCATTTTGTTTGGCCTTTAATTCATATGACGATTTATTTCCGTAAGTAGATTTTACAAGTTTGATCTAATTGTCTGTAATTAATCTACTACCTTCTCAGATAGATCTAATAAATAAGTTATTTCATTAATACTTATCATAAAAAAGCACGTTCGGTGTAGTTATTTCGCAACTCAATAAACAGAAACATTCAAAGCGCTATCTATCGATAAATGCATCAATCAACACTATTCAGCGAAACGATGTACCTCAATATAAACATGTTTTCCTGAATTACAAAGTCTTAATAATTTAGAATTCTTAAGGGTTTCATACCAATGTTAATTCTAAGTCTCGAATGTTCCAATAGGCAATAAAGCTATTTTAAAGGCAACTGATAACTTATTACTTCGCTAATAAACATTTGCAGGCAGTAAATGGTTGCCTTTTGTTACAGGACGTCGATAGAATTTTCAATTATATCGGCTAAGGGTTAAGACATACTGTCCGACAGTACGTTTATATATATATATATATATATATATATATATATATATATATATATATATATATATATATATATATATATATATATATATATATATATATATATATATATATATATATATATATAGATTTGCCATTCCGTTGTCCCCTAAGTTACACATCATTTGTGATGATATGTTAAATAATGACAAATGGATTATTCCGCTACGAATGCTTTTGAAATGTAACTTGGTTACAAATATAATGATTGTAATATAGTATGCTATATGTATGTATGTAAAAACAAATGCGTATATTCGGATGACATTTTTACTCTTCTTCGAAGCAAGCCAATAAAAATATTGATTACCTCACTTAAATAATATCCTTATACAATAAATGTATTTAATTTTGATGTTTTCGACATTATTAACCTTGTCTATGGTTAGAAAGAGATAATCTTATTAGCGAAACCGTATGGTCTGACAGCTGTCAACGAAAATTTATATTTTTTAATATATTGTCAGTTGTACGAGTATATATCATAGGTTTATTTTGAAATAAAAAACTGTGTTAACGCGATAAAAGAAATTTTTTGTCATTTATGATTGATATCTTATGAATAAACCCAGTTCTCTATGTGAGTGCGATTTAGGTGAACATATATTTTTGGACCGTTGGAAAATGTTTATTTCCTTTCCTTCCTTTACTTCCTGATTTATTTCTTTCCCGACAACATCCCGCGCTCTATCAATATAATTTGTCTATTAACCATGGTAAATAGTTGCTTCATAATTTTTTAAGTTCAAATATTATTATAGTTTAAAGTTTTAAATATAAATAATTATTCATAAATATAATATATATGTGTTCGTATAATTCTTTTCCCAAATTTTTGTATTATTTTGCACAGATTCGCATTTAGCTAGTAAAAATTAAATCGTTTCCTAATTACTTTGCTTTATTAAGTAATTTCGCTACCTACCTTTTCTAAACTTTTTACAAGCTCTTTCTCTTTTTGATATTGGAAAATTAGAGAATATTTTAAGCATTTGGGCCACTATTAAAAAAAATTAACCCAGGTGAAAATGACGTTTCATAAACCCGCCCACAATAACACTCGGCTGTCGACAATAGCAGTTCTAAGTAGCTAAAGCATAAAATCTTATTTTTAAATTTTTTTAATATTTTCAAATATTATCTATTATTAATGAAATTTTAATATTTGACTCTATTTCTAATCAAGTTCTTATCGGTAATTTTAAATTAATTAATATTTTTCTAATTTGTCAAGTTGGGTTTAATTCCGGACATTTTAAATTCGGGTAAATTGATACTTTTATTTATTCATCTCTTAAAAATAAAAATATGAGACATTTTAGACATTTGGGCGATGAAAAAATAAATTTATATAAAATATAATATTAAGTGTGCTTGCGGCCTTATAAACATTTGTATGGGTTCTATAAACTTTTGATTGAAATGCTAATTATCTGAAAAGGAATCCTTTTAAGTTTGCAAGTATTGATGTGTTTTCACAGAGTGTACGTTGATAACAAGATTTTCATAGCGCTAAATTCCAGTTGTAACTTTAACTTGGGCTTCCATGTTGTGGGTCTACTTTTTGCACTTTGTATGGTCATCGTTTCTGGTAGTGAGTCCGTTCAAACTTCAAACAAAATATTTTAATATAGAAAAGCATCATAATTACTTAAGTAAAAAATAAATATTCTTCTGATTCTTTGGAATTATTTCCACACGTTTCTTAACCAGAGCTAAACTGATTTGGATGATATAGAATATACTATGTACACAAATGGGACATAGATAACTATTTGTCTAAGAAAAAGCTTCGAAAAGAACGAAATCTTGTCATATAATTTTCCTTAGATCATTGTGATAGTTATATATATATATATATTATATATATAATGTGTTAATTTCTTATTATCCTTGGATATTATGGTGAACAGTAAAACTAAAACCAAAATTGAGTTGCTCTGAAATGAGTATTGTATTTTATTACATGAACTAGTTTTAAAAAACATTCTTTAACATTAATTATTCACAAACTCACCTGAAAAGAGAAACAACATTTAAAGCTATTGTCTCACCAGTTCTTATTAATCACTATTATTCTACTTTCAAATTACAATGTAATTCTTACTTGTTTAGCCTCTATTTATCAAACCGTCAAAACCGCCTTAATTCGTCAATATGGCGTACAGCTCCATAGATTTAAACAAGTTCATAGATAAATTATACATCGAAGTTATTACGCGGCAAATTCAAACTGTACAAACTAAATTAAGTGATATGCACTTTGTTTACATATATACATACATACGTAGACACTATTTTCTATTAAACAAAATATATTTTTTGTGCCCTAGTTTTAAGGCAAAAATTAAGATGAGTTGCGGTTTTTTCCTCTCCAGCGCTTATCGTGTCAATCGATTTTCTCATGGCTAGAGGGATTATCAAAAAAAAATATTTATTCGAAAAAATTTAAAGTTGTGGTGCTCTCGAGTTACAGTCGTAAGCACCTTGAGTCCGACATCAGATTTTTTATCACTGTACGGCCCACTTAGAAATTAGCAGTTACCGTCGCCTATAGGTCTTTGCAACGTCAGTGACATCGCGAACACGCTATCGACCCTTAGGTCTGGAACTGAGGTTACTAATGCCGGAACACAACACAAAGTTGTTATGGCGGCATATTTAAGACTAAAGATGATCGTCATCGAGACTAGGCTGGGTTGTTTTGTCGCCTTTTACGACAGGCTGACTCCGGCCGCAGAGGTCAGTATTCTTTCTCCGCCCCTGCAACGATAGATCAGGTGCTTTTTTAAGTATTACGTCGATAGGAAATCTATAAACCAAGTGACTCAGTAATTCTCCTCGGATAAGAGTGGTATGCAATTACCTCTAGAGATGGTTTCCCGCTCCGCGCCGAGATGTTATGGACTGTTATTATATTCCACAGATAGCACACAATCAGAACTTAATCCTCTCTAAAAATTGTCTTTGGACAGAAGACGTCAAAGAGCCAAATAATGATTAACTAATAAAGAAGTTAGCAACATGGTAACAATGTTAATGAAAACGATTGATATTTTACATGCATATTATTGCGTCATCAATCCATACGTGTGAGAATGTTGCCATTTCAAAATATTTTCCTTAAATTTGAGTAATATTTGATCCCATTGAACTCACTCATCGCATCTTTAAGGCTCGTAAAGCGAATAGCTCGAAGATTATCTTTGGTTCTTGAGACCAAATGAAAGTCGCAGGGTGCCAGGTCAGGACTATATGGCGGACGATTTATTATATCGATACCTGCCATAGTTAAATATTCAATTATTAATTTTGTGAAGTGCGCTGAAGTGTTCGCGGATTGTTAGAGAGTGTTACGATTTTTTTTATTAATTAATTATAATAAAACATGGCCATGGGATTTCCCTAATTCTCTAATTTTAGTAATCTTTTGTAAGGTGATAATTTATAACCCTCGCCTTGAGTTCGTCGTCTACGTTCATATTGGTCGGTCTCAGACCCGACCATCATTGTGAGTAGATAGACTAACTGCACTTCATTGGACCAGACTTCACAAAATCATTTATGTTAATTTATGATTTTACATATCACTTATTGAATGTCAAGAATTTACTAGCGTTTCCATTACAAAACACCGACTAGAGAAGAAACGGCGAAACAAACTCCTCATCGAGTGTTTTTTCAGTCATAAATTGCAAACTATTATAAACTCCATTGCGTACCAATGCAGAGCAACCCTAAATCTTCTGGGGACGATCATTGCCCCTTGAGCTATACCAATAAGGAGAAGAAGTTCTAAAGATGTAATAATACGAGGGCTGTTTGATAACTCTGTGACTATTTCAATAAAAAAAATTTCGGCAAATAAGTATTTTATTTTTCAACATAATCTTTAAGAGTAATATATTTAGTCCAGCGTTTTTCCAATTTTTTTAATTCTTCCAAATAATATGTATTCTCAAGGCCCTCAAAATAAGCGTTTGTTTCGGTTATGACATCTTTATTCGACTGAAATCTCTTACCATACAGCCATTTCTTCAGGGTTGGAAAAAAATAGTCGCAGGAGGCTAAATCTGGAGAATATGCTGGATGGGGTAGCAGTTCGTAGCCCACTTTGTGGATTTTTGTCATAGTGACACATACGTGTGAATTCGTGCATTGTCTTGATGGAACAAATTTCTTTTTCGCCAAATGTGTTCGTTCTTGCTTTAAATCAATATCGAATCTGTTTAAAAGCACTGAATAATATTTGCTGGTTCTACCCTTCTCTATGTAATCTATGTGAATGACACCGCGCGCATCTCAAAAAATTTTGGCCATTACCTTGTTGGCTGGTAAACCTTTTTTTTTGTTTGGTCTCGGGGGAAAACCTCTCTTGACGGGTTGTGGGATGTGGGACTCCAGGATTTTTCCGACTACCCACTCAAAAACCCCGCTGTTCTCCTATCGCCTACGTCCGGGCCCACGGATATATGGCCTGCCGATCTCGTGGCCCGGGCCGGCGCCGGCCCGCCCTTTGTCTTAAGGCGGGCCCCTTCTAAAGTGTTGGCGCCACGGGGTCAGGGTTTCGTCCCCCCGGCGCACTCCTGTAACAACTCCAGGAGTTGAAGGGGGCCGCTGAACAGCACGCAGCCCTCACCCTCGCAACAAAGTGCGAGCGGCGGGTCCTCCCCCGAGGGGCAGCCCGCGGCCGCTTTTTATGGCGGCCGGAGGTCGTTACTTGCCCTCCGGCGCCGCCGACGTGGCCTGCGTTGGTGGGAGGGGAGTGTGGGGATCGACTCCCGTTCTCGCTCTGCCGCCTCCTTTGCGGACATGACTGCCTCGCAGAAGGAGGCGACGGCCGTCCATCCAGGTGGCTGGCAAACCTTAGCCTGACCCACCTTGAACTTCTTTGGTGCATGTTCACTCGGTGAAACCCACTTTTTCGATTGTTTTTTGATCTCTGGGGTATTGTGATGGATCCATATTTCGTCTACGGTTATATAACGGTGTAAAAACTCGTCCGGATTGCGGTTGAACATCGCCAAACACTCATTTGAAGTGATCATATGGTTGCGTTTATGGTCAAGTGTGAACAATTGCGGCACCCAACTCGCGGATAGCTTTTTCATGTTCAAATATTCATGTAAAATGTGATATACTCACCCAGTTGAGATGCATACAGCCTCAGCCACCTCACGTACTTTCATTCTCCGATCTTCCAATATTATTCCATGAATTTTATCGACGATTTCTGGCGTGATGACCTCTTTTGGTCGACCTGCACGTACGGCGTTGCTTGTGCTGGTACGACCACAACGGAACTCAGTAAGCCACTTCTTAACCATTGAAATTGATGGCGCAGAGTTCCCATAGTATTTATCAAGTATTTCCTTGGTTTCAGTGATGGTTTTTTACCCAAAAAATAATGCTTAATCAACACACTAAATTCTCTTTTTACATTTTTGTTAAAATTCAGGAGGTTGTCTACTTTTAATGGCTCTCAAATACAAATAAAATGATGCAGCTTGCGTAAGCAAACATGGCAGTAGTCTAATAAAATATAGTGGTTGACGGTAGCAGTATTGCATTTAAAGTTACTACGCGGGAAATTGAAAAAATCACGGAGTTATCAAACAGCCCTTGTAACAAAAAAAAATTAACAAATTTTTGGGAAGTACACTGGTATGTCAACACAGCGCCAAGAAAGCATACAAAGTAGTTTAGGCGTTAGAATATCAAGCGAATCCGATAGATTATATTTTTTTCAATATTTATAGGCCATTGTAGTCTCAAGGGCCTATCATTTCGGACACTACCCACGCGAAGTGAATTTTAAAGCATCCAAAAGTTTGTTGAACTCTCTTACGATCTACAATTTTATATCAGCAACTATATATATATAACTTACAACCTTATTTGTACTAACAGTAAAGTTGTAATCTCCGTAATAATATTGTTTTAGCATTTCTTCTAAGCCACGACTATGTCGAAATCTATGATCAGTATCATGGTCATAACATCTTTTATAGTGACATAATAATATATCAATATGTTAAATCAATAGCTTTAAGTTCGTTTATAAATAAAATATTATCAACATCTGAAAATCCCACGCTTATAAGTAGAAAACTAGTTAAATATCTAATATAGTGGGAAACCGTGAGCTTTAAAACTGTTATTTTTAATTATCATTGGTATGGATCAAAGAGCAACCAACCAACAATAGAGGAAAAGCAACATAAAGTTCAGTATTTATGTATTTCTTGATTGCAAAACTGAAGTGGCAGTGGGCTGGGCACATAGCTCGAAGGACTGATGGCCGTTGGGGCAGAAAAGTAGTCGAATGGCGACCGCGTACCGGAAGACGCAATGTTGGTAGGCCCCCCACAAGATGGACCGATGATCTGGTCAAGATAGCCGGAATAGGTTGGATGAGGGCAGCGCAGGACCGATCATCGTGGAGATCTTTGGGGGAGGCCTTTGTCCAGCAGTGGGCGTCTTCCGGCTGAAATGATGATGATGATGACTGAAAGCACACATTATACCACTTTGTATATTTAAAAAAATCCCACTGCTGAGCTTCGGCCTGTTCCTAGGGGCAATGGATAGTATATCAGCCATGCTATTGGCTGATTTGGTGGTTTCAGTATGGACGAAGTTTTCCTGCACCAGCAGTACGTGGCAATTAATAATAATAATAAATCTTTATTTCCTGACAAAAACATTGACAAAAACTGGTTTGAAGTCCCTGACTGCTGAACTAGATACAAAAGAAGACCTGTGTAACAGCAGTCAGTGTCTTCCCTCGATTGGTGATACAATTTATATTAAGGCAAATATGTTAGTCAAGCCCATAACTTAGTTATAGACACGCACGCAATTATGTTGTAATACGCTCGAGAAACTGCGTAAACGGTCCATCTTGGAATTTGAAGCTATAACCACTAGTATGGTCTCCACGTGCTTTTTTTGTAAATTCATACTTATAAGTAATTTGAATTATATTAATTTTTTTTTATTGCTGTAGGATAACAGACAGACTGATGGCCCGCTTAGAATTTAGCAGTTATCGTCGCCTATGGGTATTTGCAACGCCAGTGGCATCGCAAACACGCTGCTGTCCCATAAGAGTACAGGAACTTGGGTCACTAATGCCGGAACACAACACAAGGTTATTATGGCGGCATACTTAAGACCAAAGGTGGTCGCCATCCATACGGGCTTGAGACCCTACCATGTAGCTAGGGTGGGTTGTTTTGTCGCCTTTGACAGGCCGACCCCGGCCGCAGATGTTAGTATTCTTTCTCCGCCCCTGCACGGATAAAACGTATACTCTAAAGTGAAATGTTGATAAAACGAGTGCCTCTGTGTTCTAGTACTGTCGTTATGGGTTCGCAAGACTAAATATTTGTTTAATGTGAATAGCTTGTTCAGGTCTGAGAGCGCCTTTCCTGGAATAGTATGATTGTCAAAAAATCCCTACGATACAAATTGTTACCTCATGCGAGGATTTTTTATTGCTAACACAGAAGACGGGCTGACGGTTCATTATACAAAGTTTGGCTGTTACCGTCGTCTATACCTAGATTTTACGCTGCCGTCCGTATAGTGGTACTGGAATCTAATCACTTTTGGTGGAATACAATACAAGGTTATTATGATTTTTGGCTTGGTGCTCTACCATCTAGTTAGGGTTTTTTAGTCGTCTTTTAAGACAGACCAATTCGAGCCGCATTCTTGTTTCGCCTCTGCATGGATGGGTGCCTTGTGTAAGACAATTTATATTTTTATTTAAAAGAAAGTAATTTTTCTACAAAATTACGACGTCAACGCGCGTTTACCCATGTGTGCCAACTCATAATTTATGTGAAACTCGGTTACTTCACGTTTGCTCGCGTTGGATATTTGACTGAGAAGATATGGGTGTCCCGGATATACTATGCTAGCATAGAAATTAATAAACTCTTGCTATAATCCATCTAACATCGATAATAAATACAATCAATAAAACACCCATAAAACCAAACTGCGTAACTCAAAAACCAAACATTTACTCCCAAAATTTCACACTAAACATGGTCACCATATTGTGATGGTATGAGCTTTATGACAATGCGTGTACAGCCACCCACGTTACATCCGGAGTTGTTTTTAACTCCCAGACACGTAGGAGAGTGAACTGTGGGACCCGTTCCTCAAAGATCATATTTTATCGTAATAAGACAGTATTCAGTATGAAGAAAGAAAAAAGGGACATTTTGAGAATTATTGAGAACAGAAGGGGACAGATGCTGGGACGCTTCGACACGGCACGACACGACGTTCTAACCCTAGCTACGTGGTAGGGCCCTAAGCCCGTCTGGATAGCTACCACCCTTGGTTTATAAGTATGCCGCCATAATAACCTAGTGCTATGACAGGCTGACGGTCCGCTTAGAATTTAGCAGTGACCATCGCCTGTGGGTGTTTGCAACGCCAGTGGTATCGCGAACACGCCGCTGTCCCAGGGTACAGGAACTTGGGTCACTAATGCCGGAACACAACACAAGGTTATTATGGCGGCATACTTAAGACTAAAGGTGGTCGCCATCCAGACGGTCTTGAGGCCCGATAGGGCCTGCCAACCCTACGTAATAACGTAGATAGGGTTGTTTTGTCGCCTATTACGACAGGGCGACCCAGCCACAGAGGTTAGTACTCTTTCTCGGTCCCTGCACGGATAGAATCTATATCATCTACAATCAATATAAGCTGTAGAGCGCTGTTTTATGTATTAAAAAGCTGATACAATACTAATGTACTTTTCCTTTGTGAATAAATATCATCATCATCATCCTCTTAACGTTAAATCTCTGTTGCAAACCAAACTCTTTTCCTCTCCACTTAGCACGATCTTAGGCATCTCTGGTGGTCAGTCCATTGTGAATAAATACATTCCCAACAAACCGCAGGCGTTCCGGGGTGCTATAGCCGTTAGTTACATCAAGAAAACATCAAATGCAAGATTCATGTTTACAAAGGCAGGTTAAAACATTTTATAATACTTAATATATCTCTTAATACAATACTGCGTACTGCATGCACATAAATTAAACCTAAACTTCTGTAGTGTAACGATAAAGCCGATTATGTATTTATAACTACCTATTCGTAACTACACATCTGATAAGACAAAGTTAATTACGTCGTACTCTAGTGTAATTATTGTACAGTCCAACCAAAAAGATAGTTACGCGGTTTGAAGGACAATTGCAAATAGATACCTAAAATTAAATGAAATATTTTTACACACATCACTTATATTCTGGCCTGTGATTTCTTTTTTGTATTTTGTGATATGAAGGGGTGTGATATGAGAAATTTACATAAGAATAAAATAAAGCTACAATTCATAATTTGATATTAAGAGCGACTCTAGGATTGAGTGATCCTATTCTTGGAGAGAAATACCCAGTCTAGAGCGTATCATTAATCTATTGTCTTTATTCTGCCAAATTTAGGTCTCCTACTCGATCTTTTTTTAGAATTTTTTTGTTTAAAAGAAATATTATGTTTTCAAAATTCAGTTTTGTTGTCAGCTTGTACATTCCGAATTTTAAAACAACCTCAAAGTACTTGAACCAAATTGCACCAAAATAAATCGTTAACTAATGACATCAGTCGAAATGCAATTATAAACGTTACAAGAACAGTTTTTTGTGGCAAGCAGCACAATCGATCAAATTTTGAAGGTGACCGGACGCGACGGCATTATTAAATTAGTCGCACCGTATCTGATTATTAAATAATTTTCCTAGTCAACGATTTGTAGGCGAAACCTTACTTTTTTACAAAAATAAGTCATTACTTTGAGAAACCATACATTACTCTCATTAATATTCGGTTGTTTTAGAAATAAATTTTTATATGTACCCAGCTATTATTCAAAACGTATAATTTCCATTAATAATTTGATTTCTTAAATATTTCAGTCTATGTTTTTGATAAAGTCATTTTACTAGGAAGTGGATTTATTTGATGTGATAACTAGATTACATAAAATAACAGTTTGCTGCAGTGGCATAGAAGCCAAACTTGAAACAGTTTTTGATGAGTTTGAGAGCTCTTATGGACTTAGAGGTGATTGATATTATATATGAATATTTTGAAAAAAAATGCCATCTTTAACATTGGAGACTCCATATTGATACAAGATGTAATGTTCTTCAAATACTTTTTTCACCACGAAGAAATCTAAACCTATCAGTGCTACGTTGGAACTTCAAGGAAAAGCCAATTCGGGCATGTGGGGTTCTCTGCACTCTGTTACTGAGACCGCTCAGTTAGCTAACAAATGATAATCAGTACTGTTTGTAACATACCCACTAAAAGCCCCGGTCGCCACCTAAAACCTTTGTGGGCGCAGGATCGACTTTTGGTCATTGCTCTGAGACACCCATGGCTTATGCGTCTAACACAAGAGGAACTATTTCAACTCAAGTGTACCTTATTAAAGTAAATATTACAGCGATAGAGTGGCCAGCGAGATCTTCGGAAATTAATCTTTTGGAGCATGTCTGAGATCTGTTGAAACGTAGAGTCAAATCAAAAATCCTAGCTCTAGACAGAAGAGTGGCGTCGTATTGTAAAACAGGCTACAAAAACCTCAACGTGACGGCCACGACCACTCTGGCAAGAGTGTAACGCCAGAGAAGAAGAGAAGAGACAGAATTGGAAACCACTTTAAAGAATGGCAGAGTGTAAGAGTGTACTCAAGAGAGGTTCGATATCATTTTTTCGATATAATTTATCGGTTTTCTGTTAATTTTCAATGCATATAATGTACATTTGCTAACCTTTTACGTGTGATATGTTTATTATAAGTAATCACATTTTAAAGTTGTCATGAATAAGGTCTGATGAACAAAATTCGAAGGAGGGTTTATACTCGTAATTAGATATTTTGAATTCTTTTGGCACTGCTTTTGATGGCTGCGAAACAGCAGAGATACTGATAACCCTACTATTCAGCAGTTACGCTGACGCTCTGCTGTCTGTGTGGTGTAACTGCAACCTGGGCAACTTGTGCGAGAACAAATCACAAGGTTATTATGGCGCCATATTTAGTGACCAGAGGTGGTTGCCATCCAGACGTTGTTGTTGACGTTGCACATTGCTATATTGAGAGAAAATAAAATCATATAAAATAAATAATAATTATATTAAAATTAGTAAATTAGTAAGTTCAGTTCATATTTTTCGTTCATTTTTATCCTTGCAGGGGCGGAGAAAGAATACTAACCTCTGCGGCCGGCGTCGGCCTGTCGTAAAAGGCGACAAAACAACCCACCCTAGATACGTGGTAAGGCCTCAAGCTCGTTTGGATGGTGACCACCTTTGGTCCTAAGTATGCCGCTAAAATAACCTTGTGTTGTGTTCCGGCATTAGTGACCCAAGTTCCCGTACCCTTATGGGACAGCAGTATGTTCGCGTTGCCACTGGCGTTGCAAACACCCATAGGCGACGGTAACTGCTGAATTCTAAGCGGGTCGTCAGCCTGTCTGCTGTCATACAGGATTAAAAAAATTGCAAATATGATTATTTAACTTTAAAAAATGTTCCACATAGGAACTTATTTTGAATAAAAAAATGAATTTGAGTTTGACGAGCTTGGAGCCTTACCACTTGAAAAGGTGAACAAACAAAAAATGCATTATTAATCGGTACATATAGGTGCAGTCTAAACTATCTAAACATACAAAATCTACTGCCAGTCAATAGAAAAAAGTTTGTACTAGGCAATGTGACTTTGATTTTTGACATTTAACTGAAAGGTCTCGGTTGCACTTTTTTATCTGCACTTTTGCATTCGTGCTGTATATATCCTTCACCAATTGTTAAAATTTAATGTACACTTTTTGTGAGTAGTTACATACTTTTTGTGTCTGAAAATATAATTGTTAGTATCATAATATATACTCGTACATATATCTTCTAGTATATAAATTACTGAAGATTATTATACATTATTAAATAAGAAATATTTTATTTCTATAGGTTTATTTTTGCACTTAACTTTATTAAGTGCAATAACGTGAAAGAGGTGCAAGATGATGCATTAAGATCTCGTATCAAACTTGAAAACCAGGTCTTACCAGGTGCACCAACTAATCGGCTACTTTCGTGAGTGTCCTTATATGTTTAGGAAGTTAGTAATGTTTAGCAAATTAAACAGCTTGGACTCTAAACAAAGTAAATGTAATCTGGTTTTCATAATGCGGCAGTTAAGTTGATAGCCAACAGATGGCCTGACACCCATAATAGTTGCGAGTTATTATATTACATAAGCAAGTGTTCTCATGACTCAATACCCTATTACCAGGGGACTGTGGCTCTTTGTGAGCCACAAGACTGTGATAGAAGCTTTAATCCAAGGTTTTTAGTTATTTTAATGTGGCGCAAACTAGCAGAAAATTGAAATTTTTGAGAAAAGCGGCAGAAGTTATTAGGGTAGAATTGATATATTTTACTCAGGTCGCCAATCAGACGGACTTGGGGCCCTACCACGTAGCTAGGGTTGTTTTTTGCCTATTACGACAGGCCGACCCCAGCCGTAGAGGTCAGTTTTCTCTCTCCGCCCCTGCACGGACAATTCGCAACCTCCCTAAACCAAACCCGATATATATATATATATATATATATATATATATATATATATATATATATATATATATATATCAGAGATTCGACTGGATTAATTAACACGTAGGTATTCGAGATCGAAGTCAGCCATGTTGTTTTTTTACCAATCAGTGCGCATACCCGGCACAGGCGCAGTCTTAAAAGGAACCGATTGACAACATGCCACACCTCATTCAAACGCACTACTGATTGTCATTGTCACGACAACTAAACTAATGTCGACAACTTCATATTAATAGTCATATTTACGGTTATTATATATATATATATATATATATATATATATATATATATATATATATATATATATATATATATATCAGAGATTCGACTGGATTAATTAACACGTAGGTATTCGAGATCGAAGTCAGCCATGTTGTTTTTTTACCAATCAGTGCGCATACCCGGCACAGGCGCAGTCTTAAAAGGAACCGATTGACAACATGCCACACCTCATTCAAACGCACTACTGATTGTCATTGTCACGACAACTAAACTAATGTCGACAACTTCATATAGTCATATTTACGGTTATTACTATTGAATAAATGACGTTCGTTCGGAAACTATTATTATCTTGGACACGGCCATTCTGACAACTCAACGCGCTCTCGCGTTGTTTTGCGACATTGCACCCAACGTGACCACCTGTAAACTATATGTACCCGCAAAGCGTTTCAACCAGCTTTCAACGTAATTCTGCGCTTGATTCCATTAAGGTAATCATAACATCAAAGCGAGTAAACTTCGTTATTAAATAATTCACTAAGCATCAATTATAAGAAGAATACGAGTAGTTATAAAGTAAAGCCTTTGCATCTTTCAACATAATTCAATCCACAGTTTACAACTCATTATTGCAATGTGTTGAAGATTTCAGCGTTGATTAAATAAGGTTCAATACAAATTTCAGGTTGTCTTTTCTGCTAAGCGTTATGGCTTTCAGCATCATTAACGATATAGTATTAATTTCAGTTTAACTTTTGCATGATCCAATGTAAATTTTACCTTAAAATTTCCGCAAAGCGTTGTAGTTTTCAGCACATTTTTCGATTTAATATGAATATCACCTTAAGATTTCCTATAATAATAATAATAAATTGTTTATTGACATATATAAAAATCCATAACAATTAAATCATTGGTCCCCAAACTAGGTTGACCTGTATCTTGGGGACCCGATTCCGATTGATACAATATAATCTATGAATTTACGTAAAACTAAGCTTATTTCTTATTTCTATGTTCTTATTCTAAAGGTGTATGCATGTGTGAGAGAGTGTGTGTGTGTTCGTTATATAGATATATAACGAAAGTATACTTTCCTTAGTTTTGAATTTGCCGCGTTTCTCATGCGAGGCGCGCGGCCTTAATTTTTTTTAATATAAGTAGGTAGGATTTAAGAAATGAGCAATAACTAACGTGTGAAATATAAGACCACTGTTTGTACACATAATAGAAATATAAAAGTTTATATCTTATTGCAGTTTATAAAAAAGTGTTAATAGTAAACAATAATTGTCGTTTTCTGTTTTTACAGAGCAATGTTTCGTTTATATTATTGTCACACATAATAATTGTCTTATAAGGCGAGGGTTTAGTAAGACAAGGTAGGTTTAGGAGGTTCAACAAAATACATATATAGCTTTATATATATATTTTTATATAACCAATACCATTTTATCTTACGTGTTTTACGGTTGTTATGTTCTGCAGTAACTTCAATGACGAACGTATTTTGAGAAATAATAAAAAGAAATACAAATATAACTTTTTTATTAAAGACAAATTAAGAAACGTATCTTTTTAAATTGGGGTTTCTTAAAAAGGAATCACAATTATAACAGAGTCTGAATCATTCTGATAGCTATTAATTTTGCATCTTTTTAGGTCTTTTGAATTTGTTATAAAAAATGACCTACAGTCCTGATGACCGGATATTTATAATCAAGCACATAAAGGAGTTTAACAAAAACATTTTCAAAGGTGAATGATTGATCAAATTTGTTATTGATTGAAATTGATGTCATAGTAAAATACCAGTATTAATAGGAAATAAAAGAATATTTGGATTTCGAAGTCACAACCTTCTTCACGCTACCATTGGAAGCTTTCAGATGCCTCGAATACTAGTATTGTCACAGGATAGATGCACACACGCACAATACTATATATACTTCTTCTTACAACTATTGGGACTAACCTACGGATTACAGGTTCGATTCCTGGAATTATTTATACGGATTAGTCAATTTTTCTTGCCTAATGTAGATATTTATCCGTACAGGGGCGGAGAAAGAATACTAACCTCTGTGGCCGGGGTCGGCTTGTCGTAAAAGGCGACAAAACAACCCAACCTAGCTACGTGGTAGGGCCTCAAGCCCGTCTGGATGGCGACCACCTTTGGTCTTAAGTATGCCGCCATAATAACCTTGTGTTGTGTTCCGGCATTCACTTGGGTCACTACCCAAGTTCCTGTATCCTTATGGGCAGCAGCGTGTTTGCGATACCACTGGCGTTGCAAACACCTATAGGCGACGGTAACTGCTAAATTTTAAGCGGGCTGTCAGCCTGTCTGCTGTTCTACGCAATAAAAAAAAGGAAGAATACTAACCTCTGTGGCCGGGGTCGGCTTGTCGTAAAAGGCGACAAAACAACCCATCCTAGCTACGTGGTAGGGCCTCAACCCTGACCTCGAGGCTCGAGTCCTGGCGCTATTGTACCAGTGGCGCCGGGATGCGGCCGAGGGTGGCTCTCGCCCCGCGCCTCGCGAAGTGGAGGTAAAGCGGGTGGAGCTGCGCGATGAGGTACTCATGGTGGAGTGGAAGGAGTGCCTCGCGCACCCTAGCGCGGGCCTCGCCACCATCGAAGCGGTGAGGCCCGTCCTGGCCGAATGGGTGGAAAGGCGACACGGCGCCCTGACCTTCCGCCTGACGCAGGTCCTCTTGGGGCACAGTTGCTTCGGGAGGTACCTGTGTCGCATAGGGCGGGAGATGACGTCGGGGTGCTACCATTGTGGTGCGAGCGACGAGGAGGACACGGTGGACCACACTGTCGCCGCGCCCTCGTCGCCCAAATTGGCGCGGACCTGTCGCTCCCGGCCCTGGTTCTGTCCATGGTCGGGGGCGATCCTGGATGGACGGCCGTCGCCTCCTTTTGCGAGGCAGTCATGTCCGCAAAGGAGGCGGTGGAGCGGGAGCGGGAGTCCACCACCACACTCCCCTCCCGTCAACGCAGGCCACGTCGTCGGCGCCGGAGGGCGAGCAATGACCTCCGGCCGCCGTAGAAAGCGGCGGCGGGCGGCCCCACGGGGGAGGATCCGCCGCCCGCACTATTACCGCGAGGGAGAGGGCCGCGTGCTGTTCCGGGGCCCCCCTCAACTCTTACAATACAGGAGAGCCCGGGGGGACGAAACCCTGACCCCCTGGCGCCAACACTTCAGAAGAGGCCCGCCTTGAGACAAAGGGCGGGCCGGCGCCGGCCCGGGTCACGAGATCGGCAGGCCACATATCCGTAGGCCCGGGCGTAGGCGATAGGAGAACAGCGGGGCTTTTTAGTGGGTAGTCGGATGGCTGAACATCTTCCCCGGAGTCCCATCCCTCGGTCACCCCGGGCCGTGGGAACCCGTCAAGAGAGGTTTTTCCCCGAGACAAAAAAAAAAGGGCCTCAACCCTGTCTGGATGGTGACCACGTTCAGTCTTAAATATGCCGCCATAATAACCTTGTATTGTGTTCCGGCATTAGTGATCCAAGTACTGTACTTATGCGATAGCAGCGTATTCGCAATGCCACTGGCATTCTAAGCGGGCCGTCAGCCTCTCTGCTGTACTACAGCAATAAAAAAAAATAAAAAAAATTATAACACAATTGCTATGTACCGAAAAATACATTGTAGGGAAATCTGTATACCACGATCTTCGGTACGCGCAACCTGCCAATCTGTCTTGGGAAACTAAGACGAGTTTAGTGTCCGTTCCCTTTAGAAGAAGCCGAATCCCAGTAAATTGAGCTAAATTTCAGTCAAATCTCTGTTAATAGACAATATATTGTCTATAAATATATTTCTAACAAAGAAAAAAGAGATGATATAATCAACCCATGAATCTCTCTAACCACATAGTAAACTCAGTGATAAGATCTGTGTAATAAATTTCATTAAGCACCCAATAAAATAGAGTAACAATGGATAATTTGGTGGTATTGCGTGTCTGTACGGGAATTGTAGGAATTGTTTGAAACACAAAAACTACGGGGCTCCGAGCTTTCACCGTAAAATAATTGACTAGACATACAGTTTAGTTTTGCTGTTTCAATAAATTGAATTGTATATTTTGTTAGTTTGGTCATCAAAATGGCGCGTATATACAACTTTTTTAATTTGATAATTATAAATGTAATTTTTTTAGTAGCTTATACACTTTCGTATAAACAAGCTATATACTTAAGGTTTTCTTTGTTGTCTGTTATAATGGTTTATCTAAATCTTAGATGTAATTTAAACATAGGGCAGTTTTATAAATATTATTCATAAATATATTAATTTTTGTTCTAAATATATTATTATGATTCTGCGACGCTCCACAAAGACTAGGTGACGAACGGGATTTTTACGAATTCACTATTTACCCGGATATTTTCTCAAGTGGCCATGAACACCTAATGACGTGGCTCGAGCCGCAAGAAACAAACCCGTGCGTTTGGCGTGGCTTCACCGACGCTCAACGTTTGCCCTATTTTGGCTTGGTTGCCCAATTTTAGCTTGGCCTATTTGTGAAATGAGATGGAGTTGTGATCGATCGTTTTATTAAATACTATATATTTTATTATATATGTTTTATTATATATTAATCTTAACTTTTTTTTATTTTTAAACTCTATACAAAAATGTCTTTAACAGGTCGTTTAATTTTATTAGTCCATCATATCCAATCAAAATTGTACTCATCGTATCTTCATAATTAATATGAAATAAATAACTTTAACAAGGAAACGCCGTATATCAAACAGACCCAGCGACAAATTAGACCATTTAAGCTATCACATTTTTAATTCACCAAAAGTGGCGCCATTAATTTAAATTAACTCCAACAGTAAAGGGCTCCCCAAATAATGGCCGCAACGCACTGTCTGTATCGGATGAAATTAGGAATCACTCTTACGATCTACATCCTCGTTGTGTGTACTATTGTGTAGTATATCTGAAATTTTCCGATAAATATATGTTTATATAATAGCTAAAAAAGTTTTCTTGAACTCGGCAGGGCTTCGTTTAATAAGAAACCTGGACACCGAGTTGACCGTATATAACTTTTTTTATGTCTTTGGGACAGCATACAGGCTGCGCCCCGCTTAGAATTTAGCAGTTACCGTCGCCTATGGGTGTTTGCAACACCAGCGGCATCGCAAACACGCTGCTATTCCATAAGGGTACCGGAACTGGAGTCACAAATGCCGGAACACAATACAATGTTATTATGGCGGCATACTTAAGACCAACGGTGGTTGCCATCCAGACGAGCTTGAGGCCCTATCACCTAGCTAGGGTTGTTTTGTCGCCTTTTACGACACGCTGGCCCTGGCCGCAGATGTCAGTACTTTTTCTCCGCCCCTGCACGGAAAATAATTCCCAAATTCGTCTCAGACTAGTGTTGCATACTGCCTATTCCCTCTAGGTGGAGGTCTGAACCCAAGTGACGTAATAGGCTGTTATTACATTAAAACCTTGGGTAAGCTCTTGTTATTTTAGAAAGTATAATCTTTATTTAAAATGTAAAGAAAAAATTCGTTCGAAGTAGTCCATTACTAAATACAAGCTTCACCCATTTATTTGACAGTTACTGTACTGCGCGTCGGAAAAACGACCCTTCATGTTCGTCATGCTTGTCTAAGAGCGATTAACGGGTTGCATAATCTCAGTATGCAAGTATCCTCACGAAGCTTTCCTTCACAGTCAGTATCTATATATGTGTCAGTATCTATGATTATGTTATATTATGCATGTCAGGTAAAAAAAATCTCTAAGCGGTTAACCTCATGCGGACCCCAGGCACCGAAACTGACATTTCCGTTGGAACCGGGATTTAACGCTAAGATTAAGGTAGCTGAGTTATTACGTACCGCAACTATGCCATATTCAGTGCAACTTTGATATAACAAACTGAAAGGAATTAGAGATTATTCGTTATACCAAGTAATTCGTTACAATGAGGTTTGTTATATCAAGGTTAGGTTAGGTTTAGTCCAGTGCTAAGAGATTTCGAGAAACCGTTACATCTAGGAATATGTTATATTGAGGCTCGTTATATTAAGTTATTTTTTACTTTTATCCATAATCAAGAAAAGTAAACTGACGTACTTAGGCCACGTATTGAGACATGAGCCATACCAGCTGCTCCAGCTCATTATAATGGGTAAAGTTTGCGGTAAACGGCGAGTTGGACGGAGGAAAAAGTATTGGCTTCGCAACATCCGAGAGTGGACAAATATCTTAAGCGTAGAAGAACTGTTTCGCTTGGCCCAAAACAGGAAAAGATTCTCATAGCTGACAGCTAACCTCCTGTAGGAGAGGCACTTACAACAACAAAATATTAAGTTACACTGTATTGTTGTCGACATCACGAATGATGTGCAGTTTAGGGGACAATTGGAGGGCAAAGCTAAGCTTGCCTAAAGCTGGGTGTGCTAAACCGGTCCAAGCAGTACTTCAGTTCAAGGCAACGGCTTGTGCTATACAAAGCACAGGTCAGACAACATATGGAGTACTGCTCACATTTATGGGCTGGAACACCCTCCTGTTAGCTCAATCTCCTAGATTCGACCCAACGGCGCGCAGTTCGTGTTTTCGACGATTCCATACTCACAGACGGTTGAGACACGCTTAGACTTCGGAGAGACTTCACGTCTCTTTGCGTATTCTACCGTCTGTACAACGGGGGATGTTCTGAAGAACTATTCAGAATGGTGCTCTCATCGTCTTTCTACCACCGCACTACCCGCCATCGGCTGGGTGTTCATCCCCATTTCTTGAAGCCTCTTCTTTCTTGTACGAAACGGTTTCCAAGAACGTTCAGGTTGTGTACTCTCAGGATCTGGAATGAGCTTCCGGCTGAGGTTTTCTAAGCGCGATACGATATGGGGTTCTTCAAAAAGGCGTTATAAAATATCTTCGAGGCTGGCAGCGCGTTGGTAATGCCTCTGGTGTTGCACACGTCCATAGGTGACGGTGACCACCTTCTAGGATGGGCTATTTGTCTGTCTGCTGAACTCTAAAATAAAAAATAGTTACAAAACTTTAAAAACTTGTCGAAATTTTGAATAATAACATTGTATCGTGTCGTGCATAGCATTGTATGTAAACAGATACACAAAGAGTCAATTAAGACCACCTTGGAACAATCGTGAGTAACACTTCGATATTGGCCGGTCTGCCTACTGGGTACCGCGTACTCTACATTCACCGTCACATTGTATTGCGACATGAATCAGGAAACGACTCTATCGTGGGTTGCTGCCTCTACTATGCCCCATTTTACGAAGACATACTAGACTAGATGTGTCTATTAAATATTTTAAAATACAGTAGAATCTCTTTTAGTTGAACCTCATTTATTCTAAAACCTCCCTGAGTCCCTAACTCAAAAGAAAGTTGTATTCTTTCTTAGCCGAAGTCCTGGATATGTCTGTAAAAATACCAACAAAAACTATTTTTTTCACAAAATTTACATATTAATACAATTAGATGCGGATCAATTCGGAGTGGTAGTTTTTTCTCTTTGGCCACGCGGGCGATCTCTGTTGCAATGGACTTACCAAATAAGATCCCTTACCGGCATGCTAGTTGTAGAGGCTATGATATCGGCAGAAAATAGGAGTACCGTGCAGGGGTGGAGAAAGAATACTAACCTCTGTGGCTGGGGTCGGCCTGTCGTAAAAGGCGATAAAACAACCCACCCTAGCTACGTGGTAGGGCCTTAAGCCCGTCTGGATGGCGACCACCTTTGGTCTTAAGTATGCCGCCATAATAACCTTGTGTTGTGTTCCGGCATTAGTGACTTAAGTTCCTGTACCTTTATGGGACAGCAGCGTGTTTGCGATGCCACTGGCGTTGCATACACCTATAGGCGACGGTAACTGCTAAATCCTAAGCGGGCCGTCAGCCTGTCTGCTGTTCTAAAGCAATAAAAAGAAACCTGGCAAATTCGACCTTTATTAAGTGAAATAGATGACTAGAAAGAAAAAGTTTTTTCTACTGGCTGTACCGACACCATCATTGAGCACGCAAACAAGATATTAATTCTGAACATTCTTTTAAAAACAAATTGAAACAAACGTTAATTGAGAAGTCGTATTATAACTTAGATGAATATTTGAAGGACAAGTTTCTTAATTAAGGAAAAAATTATTATGGAATTGACATAAAAAATTGATACATATTATTTTATTAATTTGATAAACTGCTTTTAAAATATTTTTTTCTTATTTGTTAAAATTAATTTAATTCTATATTTTTTGTGTTTCAAATTAATAAAACAATTAGATATAATAAAATTATAATTGGAAATAAATTAATATGTTACTATTGTTTTCTAATAATTTGAAGCAAAAAAATATCTTTATAAATATTGTACGCCTTAAAAAGGCAAACTGTTGATACAAAATGTACTTACTTACATTATAATGCACACAGTTCTAACAATAAATAAATATATATTAATATAAAATGTTTTTTTTACTAAAGTATGTTTTCATTATATAACTTAGCATCGTAATTTGTCGGGTGCTGGTACCAGAAGCGCCAAATTGTACCGGTGCAATCTACGCATAAACTGCCACATCCAGTCGCCCGACATTTTGGACAATACATTGATATTACACGGCATGATTGCTCTGTATTTACACATTAGCGTGGCCATTGTACTCGTGCGTTACACAGTAAATCAAATTACAGTTTTGGAACTCTTTTCACTGCTATTGTAAACTTAAATTAAAAACTAACGTTAATTTCATTACTATTGTGTTTACGACCCATTGTGGTTAACTAAGGATGATAACAGGTATCATTTGGCATGGACCTGGTTAGAATAGCGTACTATTACCGGAAGCTGGGTATCGGGAGATCTATTTCCTGTGCGTACAGAAAAAATACTGTCCATGTTTTTAAGTATTTTTTACCCCTTTTATAATCAGTTACCGATGTGTATGAATGTTTACACCGCGAACACGCTACCTTGCAGGTAGGCCAACTGGAACCTGGGTCACTATTAGCGGAATACAATATAATCCAGACGAGCTTGGAGCTCTAGCAATAAGCTAGGGTTGTTTTATCGCCTTTTATGACAGGACGTTCTCGGGCGCAGGAGTTTTACTTCTTACTCAGCCCCTACACAGAGCAAGATGTTTAAAGACAGCAAGAAAGAGAGTTTTAAGAAACAAACGAGAAAGATGTAAACTTGTAGTCGTGGCCATCTAGTTCTGTGATGGTATTTTAGTGGTCCTATTAAATCTAAGTACTGTAACATATTTTATCCGTGCAGGGGCGGAGAACAATACTAACCTCTGCGGCCGGGGTCGGCCTGTCGTAAAAAGTGACAAAACAACCCACCCTAGCTACGTGGTAAGGCCTCAAAGCCCGTCTGGATGGCGACCACCTTTGGTCTTAAGTATGCCGCCATAAAAACCTTGAGTTGTATTCTGGCATTAGTGATCCAAGTTCCTGTACTCTTATGGAACAGCAGCGTGTTCGCGATGATGATGATGATGTCTGCCTGTCTGCTGTCCTACAGCAATAAAAAAAACATCAAAAAGTGCTGTAAACAAAATATCACGTAAAATGGATCTCGAATGGTTTGTCCCACTGGCTTATTATATAAATAAACTAACTGTGCCCGCGACTCCGTCTGCGTGGAATAGTGACCTTATCACTAAGGGGTATGAAAAATAAAATTTCATGAGAATCGGTTAAGCCGTTTCGGAGGAGTACGGGAACGAACATTGTGACACGAGAATTTTATATTTAAGGTTTACCGTGACGATTCACAGCGCCACCTAGTTCCAAAGTAAGCAGAAGCGACACGAGACGGGAATCGAATAAGCGTTCTGTCGTGAAAAGGCCAAGGGCTAGACGAATAATTATCATAGGTACCTATGTTATAAGACAGAATGCATTCTTTTTAATTAAATTATTTTACTGGTATGTAGACAAATCCACCAAAATAGAATTCATTCAAACAAAAAAATGTAATAAGCAAAACAAATGAAATAAGGATTAATAAAATAAACTTCCTAGTTCACGCCCATTTGACTTTTAAGGCCAACATTAATTGGGATTAAGAAATTTAAACAGAGTGACTAGTTTTCCAAGGTATCAATAATGTCAGGTGCGGCCTTGCGTCTTACGGGATACTCATCACGCTTATCCAGATTTGGTGGATTACATGTTAATATCTAGTAGGCATTATGTTTTTCTTCATAGTGTAGTCTATTTCTGTAGGATAGCAGACAGGCTGACGGCCTGCTTAGAATTTAGCAGTTACCGTCACCTGGGTGTTTGCAACGCCAGTGGCATCGCGAACACGCTGCTGTCCCATAAGAGTACAGGAACTTGGGTCACTAATGCCGGAATACAACACAAGATTATGGCGGCATACTTAAGACCAAAGGTGGTCGCAATCCAGACGGGCTTGAAGCCCTACCACGTAGCTAGTGTGGGTTTTGTCGCCTTTTACGACAGGCCTACCCCGGCCGCAGAGGTTAGTATTCTTTCTCCGCACCTGCACGGATGATAATGTGTATAGAATATGTCGCATGCTTAATCATAAACTGACCTAACTCAAAAAACCTGTTTTTTGGGAAATCGCAAAAAACGTTTTGTCATTTACTACTTATCCCATATATTGACTTATAACTAAATAGCGGTAACTCAGTGTGGGAAAGAGATATCGAAATAAATCTTAGTTTGGTCGATAGAGGGCGTCGATACAGTGCTGCCCGTTATATTATCTCACTTAGACCTAAATCGTAATCGGTCAGTTTATGATTAAGCATGCGATGTGTATAATAATTTTAAGTTTACCAAGAAATAAAAAATATGGTTTAATTAAAATATAATAATATAATGGACTTGCTCAAATTTTGTTTTCTTATAATAAGCTTCGTAAGTGATCTGACAAGATTGTGTTTACACTATTACTACCATTAGTTTGTTCTTTACAGTATTCTACTGTCAAGTTTTAAATCTACACGGAGTACAAAATATTTGAGGTGATTAGCTTATTTTGGTTATGATATTATCACCTAGTGCAGTGGTCGGCAACCTTGGTATCTAAGGATCAAATATAAATAATACACAATTGAAATATATTCAAAGAGCCATTTTTGTAATATGCTTTAGTTAGAGACATTGTTACGGAAATAATTATAGATAATAAGTAATATAATAATAATAATAATTTATTTCAGAATCAAGTCCCATACATTATACAATTATATTCAAAATTCAGTCAAAATCAATATAAGTTACCAAATTAGGAACGTGACTAAAAATAACAATAAAACAAAACTAATATTAATAAACTACAAAATAAACCAAATAAATTAATAAACTCTAAAATCATTGAATATAAATCCAATTTGAATTTAAATATTCTGTGCCCGGACTCATAAACATTTCACAGAATAGTCGTAGTCGAGGAGTCGAAAAACCGCATGCGGCTCGCGAGCCGCGGAAAACCGGCCACTGTCCTAGTGCGTGGAAATCTTTAAAATTGAGGTATCATATAACATATATTTCACTTTGTGATTTATAAGTTTATTTTAAATTCAATATGGCAGTGAACCAAAGGTCAAAACATGCTTAAAAATCTAAATTCTAAAACTAATATTTAAATACCAATCGTTAAAATATGGAAATTATAACTTTTTTATTTCTTTCGTTGAATAGTCTTAACGAGTTATGTTTCCTTAAGAGACACGAAATGGTAACCCTTAACATAAATAAGATTTAAACTTACAATCGTAAAATGTTTGTATAAAAAGTTGCGATAAAGATATAATATTTTAATCCCAAACACCTCGCCTGTAGAGGAACGTTATTAATATTGTGAAGGAAGCACTACACTCATCCGTGTTAAATATGATCGATAATATATTCAATTATATGAATCGTTTATTGAAGATTTAAAGGTGACAATGTGGTATTTAAGTTTGATCCACAAAGGTTACAACGGCCAACAAATTGTGAATCTGCAAATTAATGATAAATTGAGCGTAATGCGAGCTGAGTGTTATCATTATTATCAAGGCGTTACTTACTTACATACAATATATGTAAGCTGCGTATATTGTAGCCTCGGAGGACAGGCACACCAGGATTCCACACACTTGCTCATTCTGTGTGGTAAGAATAAGAAAGGTTTTTAAGGCTCGCTCCCATTGCAAGACAGGGCCATCGCTGACTAGCTCCATTTTTTGGCATCCTTGTTAAAGGCGATCGATGTAGGTCCTTAATTAGCACTAGATATTTTTATATAGAGATCACGTTTCAATAAATGTAGGCACTCTGAACCTGTAGACTGATGATCCACGCAAGGTGCCGTATAGGGGCGTGTGTATGCCATAAACTATCAAGAATATTTAGGGATTAATGGAATTAGGCTAAACATTGACTGTATAATAAAAATCTCGGTAACAGTACCCATTTTTGAGGAAGAAACATATACTAACAGTCATAAATAAAGTAAATTGATACCAAAACAACGGTATGGGGAAACTCAAAGATATCCTTGAATTAAATTGAATCTTACAATAAAAGTAAACACCTGTACAATATTAAAATTAACCTCCGTTCAGCTTAAAATTGGCATAGGAGCATGCTTAGAATTATCTAGACGTCATTAGACGATAAATAAATTTTCCTCAAAATAATACAGCACCAAGTCGAAAAATATACTACGGTTTTTGATAGTGTGTCAAATAATTATCTTTTTTAATAATATTATTAGGTACTTAACCAGACCTGTGCTCTCGATCAACACGTCGTTTGGATGTAGAATCTACCTAATTTTAACAAGCCAATTACTCGATGTTTGTCCTTTCAGTATTATTCAATCGTTATCTAGTAAGTCTTTCTACGTATCTAAACATCACACCAGCCATAAAATGAATACAACGGTAACTCTCAATAATAATGACGTAAAAGTGTGAAAATCTTTAACAAAAGCTCGTATATCTAATTTTACAGTTTACGACTCATCCTACAAGCCCACAAGGCATAACATTCATAAAGAGTGTCATAAAAATGTATAAATATGTAACGTTGTTTCACTTGTCTCCGATATGAATTCAGTAGTTGTCAATAATGAGAGCAATTTGAGAAAACCGTTTTAATCCGTGCAGGGGCGGAGAAAGAACATTAACCTCTGTGGCCGGGATCGGCCTATCGTAAAAGGCGACAAAACAACCCACCCTAGCTACGTGGTAGGGCCTCAAGCCCGTCTGGATGGCGACCACCTTTGGTCTTAAGTATGCCGCCATAATAACCTTGTGTTGTGTTCCGGCATTAGTGACCCAAGTTCCTGTACCCTTATGGGACAGCAGCGTGTTCGCGATGCCACTGGCGTTGCAAACACGTAGGCGACGGTAACTGTTAAATTCTAAGCAGCAGCGTAGGACAGCAGACAGGCTGTCAGCCTGTCTGCTGTCCTACGCAATAAAAAAAATATTTTTGGGTGAGGTATTTTAGACAGTCTTCTTCATTCGGACCTACGCTCACTCATAGACTTTATCAAAATAATACAAGAAACTATTTTTATTGAAACTAACAGGCAGTATTATTACTTGATTATACGCTAGTATTCCTAAAATGGTAATGGGCCGGTCTCATTTCAAGATTAATAAACGACAGGTGAACTATAAAAATCATCAAATGGGGAGGAGCAGTCTGAAAAAGACATATTGGTAGACCATTAAAACGGTGAGCTGATGATATTACACCAAGCGTAGGCCATGACTGGTTAACACTAAGAAAGGATAAAGAAAGATGGCAGGAGAAGTAAGAGGGTCTTTACCCTATCAGAGATCAACTATATTCTATACCAAACTGACAAGTAATTACTAAGTTAATACTGACAACATTAGAAGATACAACAAACAAATCATGTATGAGTTGGAATAAATAGGCTTTTTATTTTATTATTATATTATGTTTATTATTTGTATCCACATTATTTATAATAATTAACTGAAAATCTCTAATGCAAAACTATAGTTTTCAGTTTTAAAACTGTATATATTTTCATAAAATATTAATAAGTTGTTATTTATAGGACATTATAAACATATACTTCCATTTTATTTATTTAAATTAACAAATTTGAATATGGACGAGTGAACATTAATTTTCTGGCTTGCTACACATATTATTTTAGATCTGACATTTACGATTTTACTGTATTCGATTTGAGTAACGAGTGATAGAAAAGTGTTGGCTCATCTGAACAGCTCACTCACTCGTTAAATGCCTTCTTTTCAGGCACTCAGTAGTTCACTGCACTACGAGTATGTAGCTGCTACTGGTCATCACCAGTCAGCACATCAGCTAATCGTAATTAATACAAACTTTGTAAAAGTTATTCAAAAATGATGGAGCCAAGTAGTCAGTTAATGTCTGAACAATTGACATACTGAGTTGTACTCGCTAGTGAGATAAATGTAACCATTACATTTTTTTTATTGCTGTAGGACAGCAGAAAGCCTGACAGCCCACTTAGAGATTAGCAGTTACCGTCGCCTATGGGTGGCATTGTGAATACGCTGCTGTCCTATAAGGGTATATACATAAATGTATACATAAGCTTTATTATCTACGTGGTAGGGCCCCAAGCCCGTCTGGATGGTGATGGTGGTTAAATATTCCGCCATAGTAACCTTGTGTTGTGTTACGGAATTAGTGATCCAAGTTCCTGTACCCTTATAGGACAGCAGCGTGTTCATGATGCCACTGGCGTTGAAAACACCTATAGGCGACGGTAACTGCTAAATTCTAAGTGGGCCATCAGCCACTCTGCTGTCCTACAGCAATAAAAAAAAGCATTTCAAAGTATGAGATAATTATTCAAATTCTTTTCGGTGAACCATTTCATATATGTCACATGCTACTATAGGTAGACTACTCGTATACTGTTACGTAGTATTTAAATACTATTTGTATTGCATTCGGGTTGCAATGTCGTGAGAATGCGCACACATTAACTTTTACGGCGTCCAGATCGTAGTTCTTGATTCTCAGCTTACGTAAGACTTTTGTTGTTTTCATATACATGTAACTTACTTGTAAGATGTACTTTATCGTCAAATTTTCTACTTCATGTAAGCGTCCAATTTCAGTAGCATCTGAAGTATTCACTTTGCAATCCAGGAGTATCGTTAGACGATAATAGGTATTTCTGCGCACCATCTCTCTAAGTCAGGCGTGCCAATGCTTAACACCTTTCTAACCCTATTTGTTACTGTTCATTTATTTGTACATTCTCTGCTTATGAGATCAGCCCTGAACCCCCCTCCGACGCCAACCATCACACTTAATACAACCTTTGCTATAGTTTCAGGAAAATGAGCTGTAAAGAAGAAGCTGTATCTTGGGCAAGTTCATAACGTCTCACATGGGATGGGCTACTAAAAGAGAATGGACAGTACACCGCCACGCTGGTCCAAAATGGATTGTTGGGTTTGTATACAGATGATTTCGGTATATGTAATCTCTTGGTGTTTTCCTTCTCCACCGATACGTGACTAATAAATATTTAATTCCTACATTTTGTTAGTAAAACACTTAACGAAGCAGGTTATCTTGAAAATCAAAATTTCTGTATTATTCTTCAACTAGGATACTGGCTAGCCTATTAATACTCATAAGTTGCATAGTAATGAAAATACACACATCAAAAAAGTCTAAGCAACATGTACTAATTTAAATTTTAGGATGGAGGATGAGCCGGTGTATGGATGAGCTTCCTGAATGCACCTGAGCCTTTCAGTATTTCCGGGCCGACGGTACACTCGTACCCTTCTTGTATCAGGCCTAAATCCGAATCGCAACTCATCGGAAAACATAATTTTATCCCATTGTTCCTGGGTCCATGTTCTGCGTTCTCTACACCATTCATCTCGACGAGCGCGATTCCCGTGACGTATCGGTGGGCACCTAATTGGGCGTCGAGCTCGTAGGCCGTACTCATGCAGTCGATTTAGCACAGTTTGGGGACTTACATCAACACCACTTGAATTTCGTAGCCTCAAAGTTATCTCTCGAGTGGTTAACATCGGCTGGCGTCTTGCAGTCAGTTGTATGTACCGATCTTGTCGAGTGGTTGTACTCCTTTTACGGCCTGGATGCTGTTCAGCGGGTTCCCTTGTATTATTGTAGCGCTGCCAAAGACGACAAATAACACTTCTATGAATGCCAAAATGCCTAGATACTTGAGATTGATTACTTCCCGCTTGCAACATCTCTACAGCTCTTTGCATTTCATTTGCCGTCAAATGACGTCGCTCCATGACGTAAAGAATATCTAACAATTCAATTTTGTCGCTAACTTTATTTAAATGGTTGGTAAAATTATAAAATCAAGACTAAACGTAGCAATAAAAACGCACTTAAATTCAAACAAATTCCCTTTCATTTAATTTTATGAACAAAACAAAACATAATCGATATTTGTTTTTAC
Source organism: Malacosoma neustria (assembly GCA_963693495.1). Classification (NCBI taxonomy): domain Eukaryota; kingdom Metazoa; phylum Arthropoda; class Insecta; order Lepidoptera; family Lasiocampidae; genus Malacosoma; species Malacosoma neustria. Next base: position 17,171,825 of record OY856381.1, read on the forward strand.
AACCAGCCAGTATGTCATCAATAACAAAGAAGTTTACATACCTACGCACTTTGAGTGAGTAAAGACTTAGAAATGAATTAGTATAAATGGTAAATTTGTAATATCATGCATGTTGCTTAGACTTTTTTGATGTGTATATTTTAAAGACATAACCTGCATTTGAATGACAAATCTATGCTCATCTTCATAAAAAGTTAATTTAAAATTACTATAATTTAAATAATTTTTAATAATAACGCTTAAAACTTTGTTCAAAATTACTGTCAGAACGTCTGCTTCAATATTTTATCTCACAGAACTTGATTTTATATTATTTAAATTAGATGTGTCATCAAAACTTTCTTAGAATCGTAAAAGCGGAGTTGTACTAGTTTCATAATAAATGTTACTACTATTATTAATTTTATAGCCTCTTTTACATGAATTCTGTTATAAAGACTACATAGAAATTCGGTTGGCAAGTTTTATAATCTTATAATTATTTTTTTAATTTATTAAGAAGGTAATTTATGGAAATATGGAACTAGTGATTAGTATAAATTTATAAGCCATTTAGTTAAGATTGTATTTATTCGATTCATAAAATTTTACTGCTTTTAAATACCTTTGACTTTCTTATCATTTATTTCAAAGAGGCAATTTATCAACGAGCGCCATTTTAATGTTGAACCCATTCATAACTTAATCTTCTATCGGTCGCTTTCTTATCATTTATTTTTTATGGTTTTTCTTTTGTCATTTATGCTTTCAAATTTTCGTGTGTGTACAGTACACAAACAATGCTTAGTGAATTAAAAAGTTTGTAAAAATTTGCGATGATATGAACGTAAGATAATTTTTTTATTAATAAAATTATTATATCAATACGCATAATAAATTATTATCTACTAATTTTAATAAACTTTAAAACAATGTATTCAAAGATTTCGTTACATAGATTGATAGACATACACAGGTAAAGCTGACAAAAGTGTGTTCAAATTAAGTTTGCCTAATTAGGCAAAGTCCTATTCTTATTTCTGATCAGAATCAATTGATCCTGATAATAAATAAGAATAGGACAATCTTAGGTAATCGTAAGAGGCTACAAATTTCATCCATTTTTTTCTAGATTTACCAAAAATCTTTATACCTTTTAGAACAGGATAATATCTTAAGAGAGATACATAAAATTTGTCTGGAACATTACTCCGAATATGAACATCATCATTCATCATCTACCAGTATTTAAAGCTTGTGAGAATACTATAAGTATTAACCATAGAGCAATATAGTACAGTAATTCGTGTAGGCCCCATCCAACAATGATAACAACAAAAGGTTTAGCAATTTGAAATTTAAGAAAATATCACGTATTCCTTATCACGTTCTTGGCCAGAAGGTTTATGATTTCTATTCAAGTCATATCTTACATAAACTATGCCCTACAACATTACTAGTTCAAATTATCGCAGATTAAAATCATTGGATGTACCATTTAGGACATATCTTACTATCAATCACTATTTTAGACTCTGACCAAAGCGTATAAGGATGTAAATAGAATGTTTAAATAAAACTATATGACTCAGAGATGTTTTGTCTGTCCGATGTATCCGAAACAGCGGCTCACGAGTGGAGTAATGATAATGACACACGTCGTGTCACGACCGCCCCCGAACGCTGACGAACGCGGCCGAACCGTGAACTGCGCACACGTAGCGCATCGGCTATTCTAGCAATATTTCGTTATTTTATTACAGTCTTTCATCGAAATTTATAAAACAAAATGTATCTACTGAAAGACTAATCTTTAAACTGCCCGTTTAAGCACTTCAGCACAGTTTGTTGCCTTCTTTTTTATTCTATTCTAGCTTTATCTCTCAGAATCAAGGTGGTCGCCATCCAGACGGGCTTGGAGCCCTACCACGTAGCTAGGGTGGGCTGTTTTGTCGCCTGTTACGACAGGCCGGCCCCGGCCGCAGAGGTTAGTATTCTTTCTCCGCCCCTGCACTGATAAAAATTGGCATTTAAATGCAACAGAGTAGTAGTTGAGTATATTATTGTACCCCGTTATTTTTTATTTATTTATTAGGAGCTAAAACAATTTTACCATAAAGATTACAATAGAGGTAAAATATAAATTTAAATTACTAATGGTAAAACCAGTACCGTTGCCCACAGTGACAAACTGTAAAAAAATTAAGCTAAGGTAAACTACATTAGATTAAACATAATATTATAACATAATTTATAAACCTATAATAAAAAAAAAGAGATGTACATACAAATGGTCATTCAGTTTGCATAACCAATTGTTTAGTTACACTAAATGCAATGTGATATGAAATGTATATATATATATATATATATATATTTTTTTTTTTTTTTTTTCTTAAAGCTAAAGCTGTCATCGTCTCAGACGACCAACGACAGCGACACCGGGCGGAAAAGGCATTCCGACCCCGTGGGAGCGGGGTCGATCAGCCGTGGCAGCGTGCTCGGTCACGCGCCTCCTGTGAGGCGCGCTCCCGGCTCGAACGCTGCATGGGGATAATTGATAGCAGCCACGAATGGCAAGAATACTATTAATTGGGGACTATCGACTTCACCGGTGAAGCCGATCCTATTCTAATCTACTACCGTTTCGGAGTGCTTATAGCTGGGGGAGAAGAAACGGCGAAAGAAACTCCCCCGCAACACATCTATTCTACGTGTATTTCTGTAATGTGTGATTGTGTACGGCTACAGGCTATGGGGGGCGGAAGGCATCCCTAAACCTGTTTCGTCGGGCTGGTCCATGCCGGACTGGAGGGGATTGCGTCCGCGAGAGCATTCGCTTTAGCGTCCTAGAAATGGGGTCGCGTCTATCCGTGAGCACGTTACGCGGGCGGCGACGTGCGTGGGGTGCTCGGCGGTTGGGCGTGTAATTGACTGTCTCCACCACCAGTGGATTGGGATGGTGGGGAGCGAGACCGAAGAAGGATCGCGAAAGGGATACCATGTACTCCTTCACGGGAAGGAGCTCCAGGTCGCGGTGAAGGTCCGCGTTGCGCATGTAAAGTGGCGCTTGGGCTGCCATGCGCAAGAACTTATTCTGCAGCCGCTGCATCGAGTTGATGTAGCATTTGCCGGCATGGGCGAAGACTACGCTCGAGTACGTCATGATCGGTCGGATGCAGGTTTTGTAAAGTGTCACCTTATTCCTAAGGGACATCTTACTCTTCCCGCATATCATTGGGTAGAGGCGACCGAGCACAAAGTGTGCTCTGTTCCTTACCGTCCTGATGTGTTTGCTGAAGTACAGGCCTCTATCTAAAGTGACTCCTAGGTATTTGACCTCGTCAACCCAAGGGATGACGCGGTCAAATAGATGTATGGGGACGAGAGACTGCCGCCTCGTGTGAGTCGGCCGACTCTCATTTTGAGTGCGGGGGCCGCGAGCGAACATGATCGCTGCGCTCTTGTCCGGATTCAACTCGATCCGCCAAGTGCGGAACCAGTTGCCCAGCGTCTCAACCGCCGTGTTGAGACGACTGCAGATCCGATATTGACTGATATCGGAAGTGAAGAGGGCGGTATCATCTGCGTATAAGGCGAGATGTACCTGTGGGGTACGGGGCATGTCGCTGGTGTACAGCGTGAAAAGTAGGGGGGACAGAGCCGAGCCCTGGGGGACTCCGGCTCTGATGGGGTGGAGAGATGAGCGCGTGCCCTCCACTCTGAAGCGGAAGCTCCGATCAAGGAGAAAGTCTCGTAAGATGAGCACGAGTCTATCCGGCACTCCCAGTTTGTACAGCTTGTAAATCAAGCCGTTGTGCCAGACCTTGTCGAAGGCTTTCGCCACATCGAAGAAGACAGCACCCGTCTTCCAGGGTTTGGAGGCGCGATTGAAGTTCGCGAGCACGTGTTCCGTGATGCGGAGCACTTGCTGGGGGCACGAGTGTAGGGCTCGAAAGCCGAACTGCTCGTCGGGGATCAGCTTATTTTCATAAGCGAAGTCTCTGAGTCTGCTCAAGAGGAGGCGTTCGTACAGCTTGCCCAGCGCGCTGAGCAAGCTGATCGGACGGTAGCTGCAGGGTTTCGCAGCGGGCTTTCCTGGTTTTCGGATGCCGATGACGTCGGCTTCCTTCCAGGCGGAGGGAAAGGAGCAGTTATCCATGGCGGCATTGAAGATGCTCACCAGAATCATCAACAGATGTATAGGGAGTAGCTTGAGCAGCTTGTTGGAGATGCCGTCGGCTCCGGGAGCTTTCCGGGGCCTGAGGCCTTTTATTAGGTCCTGTACCTCTTTTACCGTGACAGGCTCGAGTGAGTCTTCCGCGGGAAGAGAGGATCTCCGTTCGACCTCGGCGTCCACCTCGCGCAGGTGGGCCGGGTCGGCGTGTGCGGTGTTGGGGGAGCATTGCTCCCTGAGACTCTCGGCGAGACACTCCGCCTTTTCGTCATCGTCAAACGCGACAGTGTTGTCGGGTTTTTCGAGAGGCGGCATGGACGAGAGGGATTCCGCTTTCAGCGATCTCGCCAACCTCCAGTATGCCTGGTGCGTTGGGGAGATCTCCGAGAGCAGGCTTTCCCAGCGTTGATTCCTGAGCTCCTGAATGCGGGCTTTCACTTCCCGATGAAGTGAACGAAAGGCGACTCGGTTTTCCTCTGATGGGAAGCTGTCATAGGCTCGGGCGGCGGCTCTCTTCCTCCTCAGCAGCTCCCTCGCGTCCCTCGGGAGCGCAAATCGGCCGTCCCCGCATGGGACTTGCCGAGTCGACTCCCGAACGACGTTTTGGAGGTGGCCAGTGAGGGCTTCGATCGCCCCTTCCGTGTCCTGAAGGGTCCTAATGGGGACTGGGGCCTGCTCAGGGTCAGCGAGTCCTCCGCGTTGGAGTGAGTCCCTGACCCTGGACCAGTCGGTGATTGACTTGGTCTGAGGCGTCTGGTCTGGCGAAGGGCCTAGTTTAAGGACGACTGGGCGGTGATCCGAGTCGATGTCGTCTAGGGATTCGATAGAGCGGAACTGGAGGGACACGCCCTTCAGTAGCGCCAAATCGAGAACGTTGGGCGTGCCTCCGATTGCCCGATTAAACGGGTACCGGGTGGGCGTAATGGGGGCTAGGATGCCGAAAAGCAACTCGTCAGAGTGACGAAGGAGGGTCCTGCCGTTAGGGTTGGAGCTGGAGCAGTTCCAGCTAGTATGTTTACAGTTTAGGTCGCCGGCGATGATAACCGATGGGCCTAGACTGAAGAGGGATGCAAGCTCCGCTTGAAGTAGCGGTCGCTTGCAAGAGAGATACGCGCAGACGATGACTATGGGCTGATGGCCTGTCATCGCTAATCTGCAGGCAGAAACTTCGAGATTGTCTAACGGAGGCGTATTTACTGGGGAACAGTGCAGCGACCTCTTGTAGTAGATGAGCGTGCCTCCCCAAGGGGCGGTACGCCTGTCGTTTCTAATGATCTTATAGTTGGCGATCTTAGGATCGCCAATGCTGGGTTTGAGAAGGGTCTCCTGCACGAGAAGAATGTCTATATTTTCTTCCTTCAGGAACTCATGAACCAACTCCCGTTGGTCACGCAGGCCGTTGGCGTTGTATGTAGCCAGAGTCAATGAGCGGGGTTTTTCCCTACTTGTGCAATCCATTAGGAATTAATGGGTTGCGGGACTGGCGAGGATCTGAAGCAGCTCCCCATGCTCTATGGCGATGAGGAGCTGGTCCTGTACAGACCTGGCCTGTCTTAGCTTATTCGCTAAGATCCTGACCTCCTGGAGGTCGAAAGGGAGCGACTTTGCGAACTTGGTCGCAAGTGCAAGGTCCTCTGCGGGAGAGGGGGACGCGGTGACCGGTGCCGCGGAGGTCACGACTGGGGCCGGTTTGGGAGCAGGCTTAGCTGTTGTGAAGCCAGCTATAGCCTGTCGAGGGGGTGGAAGGGTGGGGAGTCCTGTCCAGGCGTTGAACGCCGGGGCAGGTGCCGGCACATAGACCGGTTTGGGGGCGGCCGCTGGGCGTTTGCCCTTTGGGGGCTTGCCTTTGGGCTTAGGCTTGGGCTTAGGGGCGGCCGAGCACCCGCGGTAGTTCGCGGGAAGCCCAGTCTTCCCACAAAGAACGCAGGCTGGTGGGTCGGGAGAGTCCCTGGTGCGGGTGCACTCCGCGGTGCCATGGTCCCCGAGGCACTTCACGCACCTGGGGCGGGACTGGCAATTGCGCGCCGAGTGCCCGTAGAGTTGGCACCGGTGGCATTGCCGGAGCGTGGATTTGTTGTGTGGGCTCTCGAAGATGAGCTTTGAGAGCCCGCACACCGATCTGATGTTGAAAATTTCCTTGCCCTCTTTTGTGAGGTCAAGGATCGCGAGTACCATATTATATGGTTCTCGCGTGTTGCCGCGGTGCATCCGGTGCACCTCGTGAACGGGGAGGCCTTGGGAGCGAAGGTCCTCCAGGATTTCGGAAGTTTCGACTTCCTTGGGGAGTCCGCGGATGACCACGCGGAGACGTTTCTCCTCCTCGAGCGCATAGGTATAATACCCTATGCGGTGCTCCAGGAGGTATCGCGTGAGGGCGCGGTGGTCCTCAGGTGACTTCACGGTCACCCTGATACCGTGGTGAACGTCTCGTGCTTCCACGAGATGGATAGAATTACGCGGGAGGGCCGCATGAATATCCCTCCAGAGATGTTTATCTCTGATAATGAGGGGAGGAGGGGGGCGTACGCGACGCGGTATTGGGGCCGTCGGCTCCGCTTGACGCGGCTCCTTGCTGGCCGGCGCAGCATCGGAGCCTGAGGTTGAAGAGGGGGCCTTGCGCCTCCTTTTGTTGGTGTGGACTCGGAAGCCCTCCGAGTCCACATTGGGGTCGACCTCCATGTCGGAGGACGACTCGGACGAGTCCGTGTCGCTCTCCGACACGGATGCCGTTTTTGGGGCGCGCTTTTTTTGGGCCTCGGGGCCCTTTCCTTCCGGTGAAGCCGGAGACCCTGTAGCGAACGGGCTCATGAGAGCCTTCAAAGACTGCGCCGTTCCGTTGAGGACGGAGCCGGCGGGGGGGTGCGACGCGGGGGATCTCGCCGATCCACACGGAGCGGGTGCGGCGGGGGGTCACGGCGCGTTTGCTGCTGTCGGTACAGCAGCATTCGAAGATGGAGTCGGCGGCGCGGCGGCATGCGCGTGATCGCGGGGCGCGGGCGCGGCGGGTGAAGGAAGCGCGGCGGCTCTGCGGAGCGCGGACGCGACGGAAGGGGGGGGCGCGATTTCGGCCGGGGTACGCGGCTCTCGCGGGGTCGCGGGGCGGGGTTGCGTTGCGTTGCAACGCTCGCTGATGTGCTTCTGAAGCAACATCAGCGTCTTGGTGTCGCTTTGCTGGACGAATTTCAAGATTCCGTCCAGCGAGTACGGCGATAGCGGGTCCCTATTCCCGTCCATCCTCGGGTGGGACAGCCCGGGGATGTGCGTGAGTGAGTAAGAAAGTCCCTCTGCCGGGGTAGGCAGAGGGGTGAGTACTAGGGTGAGCCCTAAGCTATGAATAGTTCCTTCGCCGATCTTATTGTGCGAAGGCCCCTAACTGCTTTGGGGGAAAATCAGCCCCAAAGAATGGAAAGAGGGATGGGAGGGTGGGAACACTGGCGATATCTGGGCCCGACTAGGAGTCCCCCCAAGGCCGGGTGGTCCAGACCCGTCCGAGTTTGCCTTTCCCTGAAGGGGAACGGCAGGCGCTCGGGGCACGCCTCAGCCAAGTGCGTTATCACCGCTGGGTATCCCTTGGCTGACCACTCGCGTGGATTTACAATGGGTAAAATCGCCCGTAAGGTGGATCGCAATCAATTGCGAATTAACTTCGCAACAAATTGTGTCCACCCGTTCGGTAATATAAAGAAACAATTTCGCGGCCGCGATGAGGTAGCTGCTATTGTATTACGAATACAATAGGCGAGGCCCGGGCGCGGCGGCTGTCCGATGCGGCGGGTGCGGCGAGGTGCGGCGGGTATCCGACCGATGCGGCGAGGTGCGGAGTGGGGGAGCTCGATAGCGATTCGGGAGCGCAGGCGTGAATACGTCCGTGCGGCGCGGGTGCTGGAGCCGGAGTGCCTGTGAGTGATATATATATATATATATATATATATATATATATATATATATATATATATATATATATATATATATATATATATATATATATATATATATATATATATATATATATATATTAAACACTTCCGCACAGTATGTTGCCTTCTTTTCTATTCTATCCGAGCTTTATCTCTCAGAATCACATATATCGTGTATCTAGGTTGTACGGCTCCAGGCCCGTTTGGACAGCATCAACACCTGGTTTTTAAATATATCGCCAAAATAACCTTATATTGTGTACCGGAACGAAGTGATAATAAGGTAAAGGTTCCCACCCTTATACGGACGTCAGCGTATTAGGGGTGCCCCTGGCATCGCAATCCATGGGCGACGGTAACTGCTTACTATTAAGTGAGTCGTAAGCCTGTCAACAATAAAAAAAAACTAATATACATTAACTTTGGCTAGAAAGAGACACACAAGGTAGTCAATATCAAAGTGTTTAGATAGCATCCTTTTTTGTCCTAACAAAACTGTATTATTAGTAGTATCAGGCTCTAGGAAAAGCCGAAGTAGTTACGTAAGTCTCACAGTGTTAACCTTACGATGGTATCCGTGCAGGGGCGGAGAAAGAATACTAACCTCTGTGGCCGGAGTCGGCTTGTCGTAAGAACCGACAAAACAACCCACCCTAGCTACGTGGTACGGCCTCAAGCCCGTCTGGATGGCGACCACCTTTGGTCTTAAGTATGCCGCCACAATAACCTTGTGTTGTGTTCCGGCATTAGTGACCTAAGTTCCAAGTTATGGGAAAGCAGCGTGTTCGCGATGCCACTGGCGTTGCAAACACCCATAGGCGACGGTAACTGCTAAATTCTAAGCGGGCCGTCAGCCTGTCTGCTGTTCTACAGCAATAAAAAAAAACGACGGTCTTTTCGCTGCTGGCCGAGATGTGGTTACCAGCGACGGCTGAAACCCCAATCGTCACCCTCAGCTATATATGTGAGGTGTCTGTCATAGGATCGAATGTAGAATCGCCATAAGTTGATTCTATGCGTCTGTTGCGTGACACTTCCGACTTCAGCAGACGTAAATATGTGGACGGATGCATGGAACATAGGTTCATAGGTGTGGATGTAATTTTTTAATTTAAGTTAGTTTTAATTAATAAATGTAAAAAAATCATAAGCACGGTTCGGTTGTGTAGTTCAAACATCGTGACAGGATTTTAAGATTACAACATAAATGTTATTGGAAACACAAAATCAGTTGCAGAATAGGCCCACGCAATAAAATCATGCAACGCCGGAGGCGGGTGTCAAACGAATTGCTTTGACCTGGAATCGAAGAGATGGCCCGCGGCCAACGCCTTTTCAAGCGTCATTTTATAACACCGTTTGTTAATTTTGTTTATGCATTTCCCTATGGTCCATCTATATAGTTTATTAATTTAAAAATTGTAATAGATTTATTTATTCTATAGATATATGTGTGTATATATTAGAAGAATCACGAATTTCAATTTGGTCTCCAGAGGGTTGACCATTAAAAACCATTCAGCATCTGACTGGATTGGTTGGTGCCCGAAGGTCAATAGGACCATTGAACCTCAAATCAATCTTAAGGGATTCGATTAGTCGATTGTAAAAATTTTAAACATATAACGTAGCGTACGGCAGTAATCTTTTTGTATCTGCTCGTCATTAAAACACTTCGAGCGACCAATATACAATAACCAACTTAAAACTGATCCGTTTATTTTTGACAACTACTTTCACTTCTAAACATTTTATCCTAAAAATAAATATAGCGTAAGTCTAGAAACACCGGCGTGAAAGTAACGAAGATTTACAGTCTTCTCAAATGTGTCACAGTTTTATACGTGTATAAATTAAGAGTAATCCTTTGAATTTTACAACTTGTTGATTGGTATGTTTTATTTCTGTTTTTATTTTCCTTTAATATATCTTCTATATAAAAATCTTTAGTTTTATAATAAACATTTAAAAACTTTTAGTGCTTGTTTTGAGAGTCGTAAATAATTATTGCGACTAACCTACCTAACTAGGTTTAGTAATATTATAATACTAATAGTCGTAAATTACGATATCATAATTATATGATTTTTATCCGTGCCGGGTCGGAGAAAGAATACTAACCTCTGTGGCCGGAGTCGGCCTGTCGTAAAAGCCGACTTAACAACCTACACTAGCTACGTGGTAGGGCCTCAAGCCCGTTTGGATGGCGACCACCTTTGGTCTTAAGTATGCCGCCATAATAACCATGTGTTGTGTTCCGGCATTAGTGACGCAAGTTCCTGTACCCTTACGGAACAGCAGCGTGTTCGCGATGCCACTGGCGTTGCAAACACCCATAGGCGACGGTAACTGCTAAATTCTAAGTGGGATGTTAGCCTGTCTGCTGTTCTAAAGCAACAAAAATACAGTTTTTTTTATTATTAATTTCGATACTTTACGTGCACGTATTTATATATACTTTTTAATTATACTTAATATTTTCAGTATTTTTTGATTTTCTTTAATTTGGCAGTCTTCCATTCGTAATTTTGATTCATTAAGTTTTATTTTCGACGTCACCGTTCTTTTAATAACGTTACTAACTTAATTATCTTTTATTTGGCTACCAAGACTTTTTATTTTACTAATATTACCAACCAGAAAAACAAACAAATAATTCTTGATTTTATTGCATTAAAAAAATATGATCAATATACAATTTGACAATGAATTAGAATGAAAAGAAAACAATAACTAAGAAAAAATTATAAAGGCATTTGTAAGGTCCTAAATGTTAAGAAGAGTACACACTGGTCTACAATAAATCCTTTACAAACTACACATATAAAATGTCAAAATAATTCTATATGGGAAGTGCACACGTGTGTACACCCGCATGACCTATTCAACTCGAAAAGAGCTTTAAAAAATTGATTTGCATAAAAGAATGAAAGTCTACTTCACGGGGCGCCGAAAACAATTATACCATTGTTCTTAAAGAGTGCTTTATGGAATCGTAAAACAAAAGCGTGAACAGTGTGCACCGAGCTTTACGTTTTGTTTTATGCGGGCTCTTTATAGTTGGGTCGAATCGTTAATTAATATTCACAAACTAAGCCGATATCATGGTTTCGCTTCATCAGTGATTTTAAACAATTCTTTTATAAGCTACAAAGGTGTCAGCAATAAATAAATAAATATTTTTGTGGCAATTCACACAGTGCCATCTAGTCACGAAGTAAGTATAGCATTTGTGTCTTGGTTACTACACAACTGATATACTTACTACTTATATTAGTTTATTTTATAAATAAATACATATTATACTTATGTATAATATGTATTGGTGTTTATTCACCCCGATGATAGACGTTTCGCTACGGAAGTCGTCGAAGTCTTATTTATTTAGTAATGACCGCGGGCCAAAGGATTTCGCGTGTCAGAACGCCTGTGAGGTCACGGGTTAGATTCCTGTCCAAACCCGTTTATGGAGTATGTATTTATTTATTTTATAAGATGAACACCAGTTGTTTCATCCGAAATAAGCCACACATAAAGCAACTGTTACACAGAAGTCGGCCAAGTCGCCATGGCCGGTCTAGCCCACACGGGTTTCAGATCTGAAAACATCCTTACACCTGGGTATCAGGCAGTGAAACAACACTGAGGTGGTTTTAGTGGGTATATAGTGGGCCAGTGACATGTGTCCTGTTGACAACTGTGGTGACGCATGGCCATTGCATGGCGGTATCTACCTTGTTGGAAACCCCCAAATAGTTAGAGTGCATCAAGAATTTCTACATCCAGAACTAAAAAACAACATTGATTATCTAGTATCACAGGCCATCTGAAGGTTTACTTGGGCTTTTAGTAGATGACGCTGTATAAATTTTTACAGTATGTTTTGGTAAGTATAAGTTTGATAATCTAAACAGTTTTTATCCGTGCAGGGGCGGAGAAAGAATACTAACCTCTACAGCCGGGGTCGGCTTGTCGTAAAAGCCGACAAAATAACCCACCCTAGCGATGTGGTAGGGCCCCGAGCCCGTCTAGATGGCGATCATCTTTGGTATTTAAGAAGTATGCCCAAGTTCCTGTACCCTTATGGGACAGCAGCGTGTTCGCAATGCCACTGGCGTTGCAAAAACCCATAGGCGACTTTAACTGCTAAATTCTAAGCGGACCGTCAGTCTGTCTGCGGTCCTACAGCAATAAAAGAAAACATTCTTTAATAAAATAGAGTTGGACCAGCTGGCAGTTGAGGTTGAAGTCTAGGTGTTGCTGAGATTCTTTACACCTATACAGATGAAAATACCTGGTATATTTATTTATTTATAAACTATAATAGCCCATAGCATCCCACAGTTGGGCGTGGGCCACCCTGAGAGAGATATATATAGAAGGAACAAACAGTATACATTTTTTTTGTCTCGGGGAAAAACCTCTCTTGACGGATTCCCCCGGCCCGGGAGGACCGAGGGATATGTGGCACTCCGGGAAAGATGTTCAGCCATCCGACTACCCACTAAAAACCCCGCTGTTCTCCTGTGTACACCCGCCACGCCAACCCAGGGGAAATATTATATATAACTATATATGATTATTATATAATTATATATGGAACTGTATTTTTTTTCCCGGGGAAGGCGGACACGTACTAGTAATTTTGATATGAAGGTTTCCTCATGATGTTTTTCTTCACCGTCCGTACGTGGCAATATGCACATTAGGGGAGAAAAACTGCCTTGCAGTGCGGGCATGCATGGAGTTCGAACTCGGAATTACGAGATCGGTCTTTGAGTGTAATGTTACGGTGGTACCAGGTACATGTTTATTTTACTGTCCAAAATTAAGTGAGTGACTGTGTGGGCTCCGGGAAAGATGCTCGACCTTCGACTACCCACTAAAAACCCCGCTGTTCTCCTATCGCATACACCCGGGCCTACGGGTGGCCAGCCGATCTCATGGCCCGAGCCGTAAGGGCGGGCCTCTCCCGCCGGCACTCTCCTGTGTCTTCTCTCTGTAATCTAAGTTCCAAGGAGATGAGGAAGGCCGTGGATGAGATTGGCGCTACTATCTGCAACCTAGGAACAAACAGTTACAACACATTAGTCTTCTTAATGACAACGAAGGTTAGCGTCAGTCCTATTATCTGGTCAGAGCAATACGGAAACCTCGTTTCAGTACCTATATTACCATGAAGATATTTGAGAAATATTTCGAGGTGCAGGCCTCCATAGAATGTAAGACAAATTAAAATCTTGAATTTTTAAAACATTTCATCACAAAACTAATTATAATTTTTACAGTTTGTGCGCATAATTTGATCTATATCGCACATATAAACAAAAGCTGAGAACCGTGTTAATTAATTAAACGATAAATTAAAACAAAAATTAGATTATATTCAAATGTACTGTATAATTCACTTATTATATTACTTATTCTTGGTTGGTTCCGCCCAAAAATAGGGCCTGCCATCTCGTTAAAACGTATAAAGCCAAATCACACTCAAATTAGCTTACGGATTTGATTCCTGCTGATGTTCCACTTAATAAATTTTTCTTACTTTATGCATATTATTGCCTTGTACCGATGGTTAAGGAAAACATTGGCGTTGCAAACACCCATTGGCGACGGTAACTGCAAAATTCTAAGCGGGCCGTCAGCCTGTCTGCTGTCCTACAGCAATAAAAAAACATCGTGAAGAAACCTGCATACCACCAATATTATAAGTATGTAACTCACCAATCTATCCTCATCAGATGTTATAGCCTGTTCCAATATAAAACTAATATAATATATACAAATATTTTTTTTTACCGATATTCGCATGCATCAACTGGCTCACGTCAAATTCATCCTAAACGCTACCAAATAATCGTAGCAACACCGGACCTGAGATATTGACCTGAGGTCGCGAACATCGCTAAACCGCTGAAAGGCTAAAAAAAGCCGCTGTTGGCCGACTATAACTAAAACTGCGACAAGTCAGTGTGTACGGTCAGATGGTTCGACCAACGACAGCGGGAGTATTCTTCACTGAGCATTTACGCCGATGTAATAAATGTCAACCATAATACAAATCTCCCTGACAATACATTTTTTTATTGCTGAGGTACAACAGACAGGCAACCGGTCCACATAGTAAACAGATAATGGATGGTTACAACACTAGGGGCACCGCGAACACGCTAGTCCCATAGGGTACACGAACCTGGATCACTACTGCTGGAATATAACACAACATTAAGGCGCTATACTTTTAGATGCAGAGTGTTTACCAAGGTGGGTTTTGTCGCCTTTAATGACAGGCCAACCCCATCCGCAGAGGTTAATATTTTTACTCCACTCCTGCACGGAGAATAAAACAACATGTTTAATCAAAATAAATAAATAAATACTTTGTGACAATTCACACAGCGTCATCTAGTCCCAAACTAAGTAGCACTTGTATTATGGGCCCTAGACAACTTATATACTACTTATATACTTTTTTTGTAAATAAATACATATTTTATACATAAACCCCCAAACGCGAGACGGGAATCGAACCCGTGACCTCAGCAAGCATACCAAAGTGCGTTATCCGTTACGCCACCGCGGTCGTCAAAATATATTTATTTTATAAGAAAAATAGCAAAGACATCACTAACATGAACTAACTCGAATAAAACTAATAAAAGAACAACAACTAATATCGAATAAAAACTCATTTATTTTTACATAACAATACGAAATGAATACGCATTAATAGGTAACAGTCTGTATTGTTCTACAGTAACAATAAAATAAAAGTTTATTGCTTTTTAAAAACATTTTAAAGAATACATAAATATCGATTTTTATTGTTCAGTAATTAGTGGTACAACACTATAACCAATAGGAATTTTCCACTCCAATTGGAAGCTGATCTTTTATGACTGACATCCTATTGGAGCTAAGATCTTGGTCGCTTGTAAGCTGGAGTAATGAGAAAACGAAGTCGTACCCATATTTTGATGTGAAAACTTCAATAGGCACGCAAGGCGAATTTTAAGATGGATACAACCTTATAGCTTATCTATTTCAAGACGAAGTGATTTCTAAAGAATGGTGCAATAGTACCTACTCGTATAGTGTCCATTTTTATCAACAAAGGTTTGTAACAATTATATAGGAATAAAGTCCATCTCACACAGCATGAAGATTTGGGAGAAGGTATATCCAACGCCTTTGTTTGTCAGTTAAGTTGTTAAACTATCATAGAAGACCTGAAAATATCCCGCGCTGTATTCAAGACTTGCTTAGGAACCATGATATGCATGATATCATTTATGAATATATTTCCAATACGGTTCAAGACATTTAAAAATATTGTACTCCCCGGATTGACTAATTGGATTGAACGGACATACTTTTGGAGTTACCTTAACATCGGATTTGGAACAGGCACCTGGAAATATAAATAATTTTTATTTGGATTCTACTATTATTATTGCTTATGGATTTGACTTCGACCAATTCAAAAAACCGAAGAAGTGGCTTAGGCCTTATGACCGAGAATAATAAGACACGACAACAATAAGACAAGACATGGCTTCGGCCTTACGATCAAGAACAATGAAGACGTGGCTTCGGCCTTTAAAACTACCAAAATTCTCCAATTATTACCAAGAACAAGATCTGGCTGTATGGACTGAAGTCCTTTGCCTTTCTCATTAGGGATAAATCAATATCATCATCATTGGGAGAAGGTAACAGTGAGACTACGAGAGGAGAGCGAAATAAGTAAGAACCAAATTGGTTTTATGCTCGGGAGGGGGCGCAGAAGGCATAAAAGCTTAACTCAGCCAACAGGCTGCGCGTGCGCAACTATTATACGAGTATATATATACGAGTATAATAGTTGTGCGTCAATAATATAATATTATAATTAATTATAATATTATATTATTGAAATTTTAGCTTTCACTTCTGTGTACAGTTTGTATTTTGGCCCATATCTTATAATATTTAAAAGTACAGCGATTTCATTAGCTAACGCTTTTGTGTTTTGTAATTGCGTATTTAACTTCGGCTGTTTAATGCTAAGTTGCTATATAAACTGTTGGATACAGACCCATGTCACGAAGAATTAAATTGGAGAAGATTTTAAGGAAAATAACACTAGTTGCATACTGCTTGTTATATTTTAGAAGAATATTTAGTATTATAATTACATACTATTTTTCTATTTAGTATTTTCAAAACTGGCCTAACGCTTGATATTCCAGTGTGAGGAGCGACAAGACAATGAATGAGGCTAAAGTTGGCTGAGCAAGCGGATCCTGGGGTGGAAACCACGTCTCGACATACGTAGAACATTTGAAGCTTGATAATATGATGACCTGCGCAAGATCCAAGAGCCCAAAAACAAAGAGACTGGTAATTTGGCTTAAAATTGAAGGATTGCGTCCAGAAATCGTCGACGATTGACTGACGACGATAAAATTTTCTTTTTCGTTTGCCACTGAGGTAAAGAATTGTTTTTTTTTAATACTGTAGGACAGAAGACAGGCTGACGGCCCGCTTAGAATTTAGTAGTTACCGTCGCCTATGGGTGTTTGCAACGCCAGTGGCATCGTGAACACGCTGCTGTCCCATAAGGGTACAGGAACTTGGGTCACTAATGCCGGAACACAACACAAGGTTATTATGGCGGCATACTTAAGACCAAAGGTGGTCGCCATCCAGACGGGCTTGAGGCCCTACCACGTAGCTAGGGTGGGTTGTTTTGTCGCCTTTCACGAACGGCCGATCCCAGCCGCAGAGGTTAGTATTCTTTCTCCGCCCCTGCACGGATAAAAAGAATTGGTTGAATATGCGTAATTACTTAACAAAAAAGCTTCTAACCATTCGATTAAATTTAAATATAACCCTCTTACGCTATCGTGCAGTTTCATACAATACTACCCATATTTCGTGCACGACTTATTTGCATATACGTTTGTTAACACGATCCTGGCACGATTTTTTCTCATCGCACAGCACTTATAAGAAAAAAACTTAACAGAAGGGTTAAACTTTTTTGTTTCAGCGAAAAAAATTATTGTCATTATATAAAAAATTAAAAACGGCCCGGTTTTTGTATACATCTGTCGTTTTTTTCCATTGTTTGCATATTTTTTTAATAATTTTTCAAATTTGCATATTATAAGCTGGTTTTATTAAATTAATTGTTTAACTATTTTATAGTCATGTACATCTGCTTGAATATTTAAACTTGAATGCATTCATAACGAACTATTTTAATTACATTTTGAATTACTTTTATAAGTAATTTGGTTTTTTTAAATTTTTAATTAGGTTTATACCTAATTAAAAATTTAAAAAAACCAAGTACAACAAAGTGTTATCACACTCGGGACATATACCAAAGACATATTGTATGGTCTCAGGTTCAATCCACCATTATATGCACCTATTAGACAGTTTTTTAATAGTGGACGAGTTTTTATCCGTGCAGGGGTGTAGAAAGAATACTAAACTCAGCGGCCGGGATCAAACGTGGTAGGACCTCAAGCCCGTCTGCATGGTGACCACCTTTGGTCTTAAGTATGCCGCCATAATAACCTTGTGTTGTGTTCCGGCATTAGTGACCCAAGTTCCTGTACTCATATGGGACAGCACCGTTGGACCGATGTCACTGACGTTGCAAACACCCATAGGCGACGGTAACTGCTAAATTCTAAGCGGCCCGTCAGCCCGTCTGCTGTCCTACAGCAATAAAAAAATAAAAATAGTTATTTTATTACAAAATGCACATTAGTGGGATAAATTGTTTAAGTGATTCAACATAGAAATTGACACAGAAGGTTTTTAAAACATTTAAAGATGAAACAATTCATATTCAACATAATTTTCTTGCAATGAGAAGTAATGACTTGATGTTGTTTAAACAACTAAGTAAGAACAAGCTTATCACTTTTAAAAAATATAATTATTTCATGTATTTTCGGGGGCGTTTCTATTTAACATACTCCTGTCAATACACATTGATTTACAACACAAAATACTATTTATTACAGCTATTAATACATCGGAATAGTTTTAATTTGAACATAAATATTATACTAATGTAATAAAACAACCGGAAAATAGCGATATAGATAAAGATATATTGAAACAAGTATATAGTTATTAAAATAACGCAAATAAGCCGACTCCACAATCTATTGGTACTAATGTACCAATTGGCCGGATGATGCCGGTGCCATCTCTTACCTAAGGAGTTGTTAAATGCGTCAAACTATTTCTAGTATTAGCCAATTGGAGTCTCTCCGTGCAGGGGCGGGGTAAGAATACTACCCTGCGGCCGAGGTCGGCCTGCCGTAAGGCAACCCACTAGCTACGTGTTAGGCTCCAAGCCCGTCTGGATGGCAACCAACTTGGTCTAAGTATGCCGCCATAATTACCTGTTCCCCCCTATGGTACAGCAGCGTGTTGGCGGTATCCCTAGCATCACAAACATCCAATAGACGATGGTAACTGTTTATTATTAAGTGGATTCTCCGCCTGTCTGCTGTTTTTCAGCAGATTTATTCTTTTCGTGTTTCTGCCAATCAAAATACACTATATCTATCTCATCTCAACAGTCCAAGGAAGGTAAGAGTCATTGAAGAATACCGGATGCAATAAGACTTGCCCTGTGTGAGAACAGCGAATCTAAAACTGAACAGCGTGTATTTAGAATTTTGTGTAGAACTCTCACTGTAATATCACGACAAAAGGATGTGTGAATGTTGAGATCACAGCTAACATAGGAGATTGGAAAATTGTTACTTTGTTTGAATAACATTCAAGCCCTAGAAAATTGTTAGATTCTATAATAATCTATCTGTTGTCTAGAACTATACCAACACTTCTACTAAATTCTGATTTAATTAACATCACAAGGCTTATAATGCTAAATAAAATGTAATAATATCTGAATTATTTCTTTGTAATAGTACATATTTTACATTTGGAATAATATACTTCGTGGGTGTCTACTTTTATTAGATATGATCAAGTTTCTTATATACCATAAATTATAAAAATACATGAACCATGCCAGATGGCAAGGTGTGCCTGCATTCCTAATCTTGACCACTTCTCTTTATCCCTCAGGCGACGGAGCGTGAAGATAAAATAGTATATTCATTACATTTAATTGCCTAAGAGTCAACTTGACAAATTATGCTTGATGCTCGGAAGCGTGTTCACGCGGTGTGGCCTGCGTTTACCCATTATTGAAGAATTTTACTTCAATTATATTCATAATAATTAGATTGAGGTTGGATGTTCCGCGTCCAAGACCTATTATGGGTCCTTTACGACGTGGGACTGAATATCAATTATAAAATAGTCCGTTTATATTTGTTTTTTTGGAATCATTTCACTCCTGCGCATGTGTTGCGGATTAGTTTCGCGCTGTGACATTATTCAGCAGTCTTTCGTTTTAGATGAACTTCTGACCTCTTGATGAGTATTGGTGTAAATTGACTGTATAAAATGCCTGGTCGGTGCAAGTTTTTTATTCTTTAGAAGTACAGAAAGAATGTAAAAATAAGTTGAAACAGTTTTTGTTTTACCTGGGTATTGTTTATCAATCATGCAGTGTATTTGACGGCTTTTAAAGCAGTTTGAAATCTAAAACTATATTTATTTTGAACGTGATGCTTAATTTTTAGATACAAAATGCATTTAATTTAATAGCATTATATGAAAAAGGTTTTTTTATGGCATTTAATGTAGAGTTATATGTATATTCGTGATTAATGTCAGTTGCAACTAAAGCTTTCTCGCTCTGAGACCGGGTATCACCATTGAGTGATGTTCACAGACAGGAAATAGTGATATTGTTTTCCCAAAAAACTAAGCATAAGAATTTTTGGATTCAATTGATATGACTATTAAGACATTACCTATATTATTATGGGTTTATTTTCAACCAGTTTATTATTATAAACGAGAACTTTAATATTTACTTTATTTACTTATATACTTATTTACTTTATTATATATACTTTATTATACTTTATTTACTTTATTACTATTTAAAAAACTGATTATTGCAATTTTTTTTATATACATATATGAAGCATGAGAAAAATATCAACAATCAAATATTCAAGAATCCCAACGGCAAAAATTTAAATCACAATTTCTAAAATGGAACATTGTATTCGAAATTTGAATAAATCTTAGGCCGAGTACACATTGACAGCGGTGAAATTTGCATACGCTATGCGAATTGTCGTGGGAATAGCATTGAGAGCTTGGAGTATCCGACCGATTGGAGTACCTATTTAGAGTTTATGATTCATAAAAATCGTTAATAAGTAACGAAACTTAAGTGGTTTAATTTAAAAAAACCCTAAATTAAGCTTAATAAATACTCCAAATAATTATTTCAATAATTTTTAAGATGGTCGTTAAAATCTGACTTTATCTGTATTCTGAATAATAAATAAAATCTCTGACAGTAACAGACACAAGTTCAACATCAAAAAAGCCATGCACAAGAAAATACAGAACACCAGAATTATAAGACAAAATATATATTCTTCTTCCTGCCTTTATCTCAAACTATGTGGGATCGGCACAACATGTTCTGTCTTTCAACTCTCCTCTATTAGCCGTCATCTGAACATTCACACCTTTTTTACCATATCATCTTTTATACAATCCATCCATCTTTACTTTGATGATCCTCTTGAATACATCCACTCCCATTTCTAATTAAATGGCCATACCAGGCTAACCATTACGATTCAGTTTCTCAGTCATTGACGCTACTTTCAAATATAGTCATTTCTACTTTTATCCATTTTTGGAACTCCACTCATCATCCATCGCAACAGTCGCATCTCTGTATGGAATACCCTTTCATCCTTTCTCTTTGTAAAAATAAAATAAATATAATAATAAATCGATTATTACCTGCAATTAATTATTTATTTATTTAATCACCAGTAATCACT
Organism: Malacosoma neustria; assembly: GCA_963693495.1. Taxonomy (NCBI): domain Eukaryota; kingdom Metazoa; phylum Arthropoda; class Insecta; order Lepidoptera; family Lasiocampidae; genus Malacosoma; species Malacosoma neustria. The sequence goes on from OY856381.1 coordinate 17,192,863, forward strand.
CAGCACACAGCTCAAACTTACATACAGACACATAATAAACCGAAAATTTGCCAAGATAAGTATCACACTTGGTGCACTGTACAAAATAATATAAATTATTCATTTAAGAATGGAAATAATTATAAATACGAAAATGTAAAGAAAAAAATCATTATTTACGAAGAGAAAGAAATTACGTATTTATATTATCATACGTAATGATTAATAAAGAGGGTATTTAAATATAATGTGAATGCTTGTGTTTTGTATACTGTGAAAAACTAAAAAGCTTATTGTAAGATAACGATATACTGGGTAAGTCCAATATTTTCCAAATGTGTCATGTCGCCTCTAGGATCAAATGCTCTATACAAACAAGCATCTCGACAAAGTAAAGGCGTTTTATTGATTACTTGTATGTATGTTCATGTTAATTCAATACATACTCTAACAATATTCAAATGTTTTAGATATTTATTACACTAAGTTTTTGCTGCGTGTCCGTGTGAATGGTTACTGTGGCGCTGATTTTACAGTCCCATTCTCGGATTCAATGAAGCCATTGATTCATATGTGATTCTCTTTTTTGCTAATAATTTACAGTTAATTTAATAAAATTGCAAGTTCTATCAGTGTTTTTAAGGATGTAATTCTGTTTTTGAAGTAATACTTCTTGGCGCGTTAAAAAAATTATGAGAGTAAAATTTTTACGATGCGCGCGCGCACTATTAGCTAAAAAACGACGTGATAAATTTAGCTGACAACTGTCTCTTAATTTTTCGTGAAAACTTGTAACTATATTCAAAGTAGACTCTCAAATATTCATGAGTACGTACACGTGTTTTATATCTGTGGAGATAAAATATATAAAAAAGTTATCTGTGCAGATGCAGAGAAAGATTACCAGGGTCGGCCTATCGTAAAAGGTGACAAAACAACCCAGACTAGCTACGTGGTAAAGCCCCAAGCCCCTCTGGATTGCGACCACCTTTGGTCTTAAGTATGCCGCTATAATAACTTTGTGTCGTGTTCCGGCATTAGTGACCCAAGTTTCTGTACCTACCCTTATGGGACAGCAACGTGTTCATGATCCTATTGGCGTTGCAAACACCTATAGGTGATGGTAACTGCAAAATTATAAGTGGGCCGTCAGCCTGTCTTACAGTCATAGAGCAATAAAAAAATGTATATATATACTGCTGGGGTCTGGTTCCCTTTGATAACATATACCAGCTAGGCAGGTTATACGTAAATAATGTCAATTTGTAAGTTTTCCTAGTGTTTCTTGTAGTGTGAAACTCGTTATAATATGCTCATTTGGTGGTAAACGAAGTCATGATTTACGTCATTGAACATTGGAGACGTAACCCATGTCTGAACTACGAGTTGGGTAGGGCACATTATACTTTGTTAACTTATACGTACAAAGCGTCTCCATGATTGACAAGGGCATTAGACATATTCTTATACTGCCTGACGCTAGGGCACAGGGAGCTTTCGAGTGCGCGTCCAACCTGGGCGGGATACCCTGTCCTGCAAGAAAAATATAGATTGATGTATAGTATAATATATGCCGTCTTTCTACCACCGCACTGCCCGTCATCGGCTGGATGTTCATCCCCACTTCTTGGAGCCTCTTCTTTCTTGTACGAAACGGTTCTCATGAACGTTCATGTAACATACTCTCAGGATCTGGAATGAGCTTCCGGCTGAGGTTTTCTCAGTGCGGTACGATATGGGGTTCTTTAAAAAAGGCGCTATAAAATTTGTTCGAGGCCGGCAGAGCGATAATGCTTCTGGTGTTGCAAACGTCCATAGACGACGGTGACCACCTGCCAGGGTGGGCCGTTTGCCTGTCTGCTGAACTCTAGCTATAAAAAAATGCCGATGTTTTAACGTTCACCAGTGTACAGGTATTATTATTAACAACTGAAACACTAACGGTTGATATATTTTACTGCGATTTCTTTAGACAGATTTCCATGCCAGCCTCATCATCATCATCTTAGCGTTGAATCCCGGTTGCAGCCCAAACTCTCGCTTCGGCGTCCGGGGTCCGCTTTCCGACTTTTTCTTCTCCACTACGAACGATCTTTGGCATCTCTGGTTGTCAGTCCATTGGCATGCATATCAACCACTATGATGTCTAGCCATCACTTTTTGGGTCTACTCCTCCTGCCGGGACCCGGCGGTGGCGGCATGGCCAGACATTTTTTCCCCACATAAGTATCCAGTTGCCGTAAAACATGGCCATACCAGCGAAGGCGACACTCTTGCAATTTATCTGCAATGTCACGGACATGAAGGCTGCCGCGATTGCGAGAGTTCCTAATGTGATCCTCCCGCGTTACTCCATAATCCACCACAGCATATTCATCTCCGTGACTCGCCGGCCACGCTTCACATCCGTATAAAAGGACAGGCCTAATGATGGTGTTGCGACATGCCATTATATTCCAGTAAGGCATCCCTTTCCTGGTATCATTTTCCTCACCCCTCGTTAATCTCGGCTCTTTTGCGCAGCCAACTAGCCAAGTCTATTTCTGAATAAATGTCTGCCTGAGCATCGACGCGGAACCACGCGCGCCTGCTATAGAAAAAACGTTGAAAACTAAACACAACTCAGTTACCGACCGTGGAAGCGCAAAGGCCGAGTCCTAACCAATTCCTTCCACAGCTCCAATAGCGGTAAGTGCTTCATTCTATCCTTACTGGCTTCGTAGGGATTTACGGGACGGCGTCGAGTGAGCCGGAGTTAGGGTTGCTTCAGCGTTGTGGCTATTCCTAACCAGATGGTCTTATAGACCTGTCCCTTCAATTTAACCGGTATTTTAGGGTCACAGATGACACCAGTCACCTAACGCTATTTGGCCCACGCGGCAGCAACGTCGGAGTCAATGTCATATATATCATATGATAATCCGTAAATTCGTCGATAAATGTATGTTTCTCCCACATAACATAATAATCCATAATAAAACCAGTTTATATTAACATGTATTTATATGAGCTCATTTTACACATTGGTTTTCATATCATTTATAACGGTTTGTGATTCATTTGAATTCTCAATCACTGATATAAGCATTGTGGCGTTCTAATGAGCTGACTTCAAGTTAATTGAATATATTTAAATATCAATATAATAAACACATGATAGCCAAGCAATATCACACTCGAAGATCGACCTAGATGTTTCGAATCTCACGGTGGCATGTGCTGCTAAGGGAATTTTTTCCAGTTCCTTCTACGGGAGGTCTGAGTCCAGCTGTGGATGCTGTGATCTGTTTTTATATTTCTATATCAAACTAAAATATTTATTTTTCTAATAAACAAACATTTTAATTTTATAGCGGTCTTTTTCTTGTCTCGCCCTGCGCTCTTTGAATCACCAAAAACTAAGTACTTTTACAAAATTAAAAACAAGAAAACATAAATGTTAGTTATTATTAAATAAAATATAATATTTATCGTATTATTTATAAGGCTTTAACTCGAGGTGTAGGAAAATAATTTTTTATATCATATAATATTCATGTTTTCATTATTTAAATACAAATTATAAAAACTAGAAATTATAGACTTCCCAAACAAGTATATCACATGTAAAACGTGGGAACCAAGTGGGATTTTTAGTACAATCGATTCGGAGAAACTAGTTGGTCCACATCAGAAATTAATTTCCTAACGGTTGTTCGTGTGAACGCATCTTTAACTAGATATTGCAACACATTCGTTTTACTGTTTAAAGCATTTATGTGCAGTCATTTAGTTTTAATGAAATTAATTGTGATCAGATAATTTAAGTGCAATTTATAATTAATTTGTTTATCGTTTTCGTTTTTTATGCGTGCAGGGGCGGAGAAAGAATACTGACCTCTGCGGCCGGGGTCTGCCTGTCGTAAAAGGTGACAAAACAAGCCACCCTAGCTACGTGGTAGGCCCTAGCCTGTCTGGATTGCGACCACCTTTGGTCTTAAGTATGCCGCCATAATAATTTTGTGTTGTGTTCCGACATTTGTGACCCAAGTTCCTGTGCTCCTATGGGACAGCAGTGTGTTCGCGATGCCACTGGCGTTGCAAACAGCCTGTCTGATGTCCTACAGCAATAAAAAAATACAGTTTTAATACAGTGATTTGTAAATTTTTTACGGTTTGATTCCATCAGTTTTATGTTGGCATATTAATGTTTTTTATTTTTATCTTTAGTTACTTTTCTAAATGGTACCTTTCCTCTTTAAATATGCAGCAATCGCGAAATGATTTCATTCTACATAGCTAGTTTAATGGTTTTATTAGAACACTAATACCAATGAGACTTCCGAACAAGAAATCTGTCTGACGACTCAACAACTGACCCATTGGAGGCCAGGAACCCCCCGTACCCCAAAACAGACATGGAATGGATCCAGTGATCACCGAAAGGGTTCTGATATTCAAAAGTTGCGTCAAGGTTATCAAATTTAAGCTCTAAATAAACTATTTTTCTATTAATCTAGCTGTAGTGTGTCAACGGCCTTACATGCGTAGGCGCATTGGAAGGTTTCCGGGGACATTCAATTTTTAGTGCTTCGAAATCATTAACGATATATTTTACGACTCCATACCGTTGGAAATAATTGCCACTGTGATTGTGAGCTGATTGATGTGACGCTACTGTTAACCGGCCGTTAATGCCGGCAGTTAATACCGTTGCAGACATCGGTTTTGTTTTATTTTTAATAGAACTCAAGCGATGCTGAACCTATAGAACATTATACATTTATTTTAAAATAATTTTTATTGTCTAATATCTGTTACATACAACTTATGCGTTCTACTTACTCTGCCTTCTTCATTCCACCGTCAAATTCCGGTTGCAACCGAAACTTCCGTTTCGGTGCCCGGGGTCCGCTTTCCGACTTTTTCTACTCCACTTCGCACGGTCTTCAGCATTCCTGGCATTGGCAGGCATATCACTCCTTACGACGTCAAACCAGCACTTTTTGGGTCTACCCCTCCTGCCGGGGCCCGACGAAGGCGGCATGGCCAGACATTTGTTCCCAACGTAGTTAGCCGGTTGCCGTGAAACGTGGCTATACCAGCGAAGGCGACACTCCTGCAGTTTGTCCACAATGTCACAGACATGAAGGCTGCCACGAATGCGGGAGTTCCTAACGCGATCCTTCCGCGTCACTCCACACATCCACCGCAGCATATTAATCTCCGTGACATGCAGTCCCTGTTTGTGCCGCTCTAGCGCCGACCACACTACACAGCCATATAAAAGACAGGTCTAATGATGGTCTTATAAACCTGTCCCTTCAACTTAACCGGCATCTTAGGGTCTCAAATGACACTAGTCACCTAATGCCATTTGGTCCACGCAGCAGCGATGCGTGCCTTGACGTCGCAATCAATGCCACCAGATGCGTGAAATACAGATTCCAGGTATTTCACCTGGTCCATGCGCTTGATCGTGTTGCCACCTATGCGTATGGGTGTGGGATCTGTGAAGTTACAGACCAAGTACACGGTATTATTTACTCTGTGACAATTGTAATTGACCAGTAGAATCACTATAAAGAATTTTTTTTTTCTTTCTAAAACTTAGGCTGTTGTGGTCTCAAACGACGCAGCAGCGACACCGATCGAAAAAGAGATTCCGATCAGTCGTGGCAGCGAGCTCAGAGCGCGTCTCCTGCGAGGTGTGCTCCCGGCTCGACCGCTGCATGGGGACCAAGCGAAAACCAGCCACGAATGGCAAGAATATTTTTATTGGGGACTATCGGCTCCACCGGTAAAGCCGATCCTATTCTAATCTACTACCATTTCGGAGTGCTTATAGCTGGGGACGAAAGAACGTCGAAAGAAACTCCCCCGCAAAACGTCTAACTACGTATGGACTTGTGTAGTATGTGGATTGTGTGTCTATAGGCTATGCTAATCATATTATGCTTGTATTATAACGGAAAATTTAAATAATGAAAAAATAGAGAATAGTAGTTTTCTATCTCAATAAAAACAGAAAGAACTCGAAACCTCGAGTTTGACTGACTTGGAGCAGACAATGCTGTCAATAATCAACCAGAGAGGTCCTGGGAATGATTGATGAATGACAGAGTATGATGTCCAAACATCCCTATATACCTCGTTCTATAAATTGCTGGAGGGTCACCTTCACTGGCATGGCCCTATTTTACGGAAACTGGCTACTTATGTGGGAAACTAGCCATGCTGCCTCTGCCGGACACCTGAAGAAGGTGTAGACCCAAGAAGTGACTTGACGTCGTAAAACGTGATATGCGAGCTAATAGACAAATTGCCATAGATGCCGAAGACTGTGTTAAGTAGAGTTTAAAAATTCAGAAAGCGGACCTCGAGCGTTGTAGCAAAAAATTGGGTTATAATCGAACTAAAAAAGCTAAAATGATGAGAATAACACAGACTTTATTCTCTCCATTCCAAAATTTTGATTTGACAGATTTGAAATATCGCTTATTACAGTTATTTTATTTTTAAAATATATTTAAATCAATATATTCAAATTAAGTAAGCTATGCCTACAGAGTCGAAACGATATTGCATCATTCGCAATATCACAAAAGGTCCCACCCACATGTCATGTGAGATAAAAACACCATTAGAATGCGGGGGAGACCTCGCGAAATCGCCCTTTGCCAATCAATCGCATACTATTGGTTACCCCACATCACACATAACCAAACAACAAGGACCTCATATTACTGTATAAATAAACTACAAATTCAGCTACAAATATGGGGGACGAGAGTTCTTTTGAATTGGCCAAGCATACGCTTGATGCAATAAAAAATTTATTTTCCACGTTTTCCCCTATTTCGGGAATCAGGCCTGTGCCGTTGGGAATCGACCAATCAAATCAAATTTACGTGTGGATTCGGAATTTCAATTTTAACGTTTTATTTTTGCACCGCAAATGTTTATTTTGATTTGTGACATGCAGACCGTAACTTGACAGGTTGATTTTAAGATATGTTTTCTAAATTTATTTTCATCACTTAAATAGATCGATAAATGATTTGTCTGATAATAGAGGAATGGATTGCTTATTGTACTGGAAGATGCTATATAATATATGAATTGCTTTTCAGCCAGACTTTCTCATTTGTGATAAATCTATGTAGCCCACTAGAGAATAAACAATAGTAAAATATCAAAAGAAAGATTATTGTATCTATATGCGTATGTGCTCTTCCTTTCTGAATAAATACTATTTGGTACAGACGTGGCTGAATCTTGGTTTTCACGTAGACATTTAGATGTCACTAAAGCTGAAAAATGCTGCTGGACCGAGAGATAGTTCAGTTCAGTTTTTGAAGGTGTGGCTCCAACGCCCTTGGCATTGATTTTGCCAATGTCTGAGTAGAATATAAAAGTGACTGGTTTAATGGCGAAAAAGAGGGGGGGTCAAACGCGGTAATCGGTTCGAAAGCTATCTGTAATCCTGAGGACAATACAAATAAATAGACTGAGAGATAGAAGGAATGCACTACATGACAGAAGGAATCTTGACATTGGCAAATCAGTGCCTAAAGCATTAGAGCCACATAAAAAAAGAAGGAATCTATTTATCAACATTGACGACCATGATAGTGATAACGTTGCTAATTGCATCATAATTCTGTATATTCATTCCTTAATTAATATTGTTATCTGTGTTGTATATAAAGTTTTCTGTTTCTATGTTTATTTTTTATATTGTGGACGATTCTCCTAGTCTTTGTTGCTTGCGACTCACCTGCTAATAACGTAATCGTTGGGCCCTTATAACATCAAGAGTGTGCTGCCAGACTCAGAGACTTTTATCTTAATGGTCTTAATTGTAGATAAATTCTATTTATAATTCTGAATGTATTCAAATAATTTGTTGCTGTATTTTAACATGAACCATATTCTAATATTTTATTTCTATCTTAGAACTAATTAGAATTTGAAACAGTTTTCAATGTAATTTATTATGAAAAAATCAACTCATGAATAAGCTCTAAGAATAGTTTTAAAACAAAAATCATAAAATACCGAGAGTAAAGAAACTAACGTTGATAATTTACGCTCTTCCGTAATACACAAGGGTTAACAAGCCTATTTAAAACTGGATAATGTAATTTGAATTTCCAAACATTAACACTAACGCTTACTGTGACAACTTAACTAAAGATATAGTCTACTTCATTTGTTTCCAGTTCTGCTACGTCATCTTAACAAATCAAGAAGCAAAGTATGTTAAGATATTCCCTCTTTTTTTCTAAGTATTACATTCCGAATACATATGAAACTTCAATGGTAACCTGATATGGTGGTGCGTGTTAGCAATCAACGGCTTTAGCGCAAGGTTTTCTTTTCGAGATCGGCAGTCAGACTTTCTACGTGGTAGGGCCTCAAGCCCGTCTGGATAGCGACCACCTTTGGTCTTAAGTACCTATGCCGCCATAATAACCTTGTGTTGTGTTCCGGCATTAGTGACCCAAGTTCCTGTACCCTTATGGGACAGCAGCGTGTTCGCTGTACCACTGGCGTTGCAAACCCCTATAGGCTACGGCAACTGCCAAATTCTAAGCGGGCCGTCAGCCTTTCAGCTGTTCTACAGCATTAAAAAATATATTCGTAATATTTTGAATATGACTTATTGAGTATATAAGCTAATAGTTGTAGAGCCCTCAACGCGCCTAGGTATATAATACAAATGACATACACTTTAACTTCTATCATTTCCGATTTTTATGACAGAACGGGTTATATTAATTCAAACAACTTGTTAAATGAATGGTAATGATATTATGTAAATATTATTAGTTTCTTATCATGAAAAGTTATAATAAGGTTTATCTTAATTATTATCAGCTAGGAATATATTAGATATATTCCTAGCCCGTTCCCACCAGGCCAGGAGGCCATACTGCCTCCGCCGAGCCCCGGCAGGAGGGGTAGATCCAAAAGCTGCTCGCTTGACGTCGTAAAGGGTGATATGCGTGCCAATGGGCTCACTACCAGGGATGTTGAAGACCGTGCGAAGTGGAGAAGAAATAGTCGGAAAGCGGACCCCGGGCACCGAAGTGAAAGTTTGGGCTGCAACCGGGATTCAACGCTAAGATGATGATGATGATGACTAGCCGTTCCCACCCGCTTCGCTGGTCGAATAACAGAAAAAAAATTACCGTAAGTTCTTTTTTCATGAGAAGAGATTTTTTTCTAAAATACAACTTGCCTAAGTTACTCCTTGTTACATCAGCTATCTGCCAGTGCAAGTCCCGTCAAAATCGGTCCAGCCATTTCAGAGATTAGCCGAAACAAACAGACAGATAGACAACAATTGTAAAAAATGTTGTTTTGGTGTACCGTGTATTCATCCAAATGCACACTTAGTAAAAAGCGGTAATTTTAATATTACAAACAGACACTCTAATTTTATTTATTTGTATGGATACGCCCCCAAGGGGTCAGTTGATTGTAAATTTTAATGATAGTAATGTGAAGTTTAAAATATTTATTTTTATTCAAATCTTCTAGTTAGCTTAGCTTTGTGACAGTCTTGTGGGTTCGAATCCCATGACAGCATGCACTTAGGCAGTTTATCTGCATATTAAAACATAATTGCCATGTATGGAAGGTTTTTTTTTATTGCTGTAGGACAGCAGACAGGCTGATGGCCCGCTTAGAATTTAGCAGTTACCATCGCCTATGGATGTTTGCAACACCAGTGGCATCGCGAACACGCTGCTGTCCCATGAAGGTACAGGAACTTAGGTCACTAATGCCGGAACACAACACAAGGTTATTATGGCGGCATACTTAAGACCAAAGGTGGTCGCCATCCAGACGGGCTTGAGGTCCTACCACGTAGCTAGGGTGGGTTGTTTAGTCGCCTTTTACGACAGGCCCGGCCGTAGAGGTTAGTATTTTTTCTCCGCCCCTGCACGGATAATTAAATAAAGGTGCAGAAAACATCATAAGGAAACCATACAGGTTCAAGATTACCTTAATGTGACCCACGAATTCACCTTGGCAAAGCGTAGCGCGAACGCTGCCCGTCTAAGCCTAACAATTTAATTTAAAGAAGTGAACGGAACCGATTAAAAATGGCACAGCGCAGCATACACAACACCTATCCTCGGGCTTCGAAATTTCCATATTTTGGTGACATTTTCTATATTCGTACATACTCGTACACACATTTCATATACACACTTCGGATCCCGTGATCCCGGCTTCGAATTTCGCCCCACGTTTGATTGTATATATAATACGAAAATATATTTAATTTACAACATATACAATTGTGCGATTTAACAAATATTGCAAGTGCTCTATTAACCAGGAAAAATGTGTGTGTAAATACATGAAAAACGAAACAATTGAAAGAAACTTAACCATAGTCAATAGCAGTACCATTATGGGGACAGCAGCGTGTTCGCGATGCCACTGGCGTTGCAAACAACGGTAACTGCTAAATTCTAAGCGAGCCGTCAGCCTGTCTGCTGTCCTACAGCAATAAAAAAAATTAGTAGCATATCTATTTATCTACAAAGAAAAAGTATTCAAGTTGTAAATCTCTTGTCTAGTATACATAACACAAGCGGGCTGCTCAGTTAGGGTCTAGATGGCGCTGTGAATTGTCACAATATGTTTATTTATTAATATTATGGATTAATTTATATTACATATTCACGAATTAAATAAATTACAATGTAAAAAGAAAGTAAATAAGTGGCTACTCAACTTAGACTATGAGGAAACAGAAAGATTTTTGAGTGTATGAATTATTGGCACACACACGCGCGCGTACACACACACACACACACACACACACACACACACACACGCACACACACACACTCCCTCACACATGCATGCACCTTTAGAATAAGAACATAGAAATAAGAAATAAGCTTAGTTTTACGTAAATTCATAGATTATATTGTATCAATCGGAATCGGGTCCCCAAGATACAGGTCAACCTAGTTTGGGGACCAATGATTTAATTGTTATGGATTTTTATATATGTCAATAAACAATTTATTATTATTATTATTATTATTATTATTATTTATCTATTTAATGTGTTTTGAATAATTTATATCAAAACCGGGAAAATGTATGTACGAAGCCTACTGGTACAAATAGGTGACGTTCTGCGACAGTTACTATACAGTTATTATAACTAACTGAAATTTCGGCGTAATAAATAGTAACTAATCTAGCAACACTCTAAAACACATCATCATGAACAAAATCATCCAATATATTCAAAGCAACACTTACTAGCAGATGTAATCAGGTTTGTTTTTTTTAAAACTATACACGACTTTTATCGGTTTTTTCCAACAAATTATCATCCCAACCAATCTCCACAGATTATCCAAATTTTAACACAAAAAAGTAATTGTTTTGATCTATGAAGCTTGATTCTTAATAGCCGTACAATTTTTAATTTAATTACAAAATAGAAAAAAGAACTTTGAGATCACCTATGATCAGAAAGGGTTGGACCCTCTATTAATAGACCTTTCTGGCCGATTCATTATATGCTACGGCATTCACATCAACTAGTTTTTTTAATCTATTCCTATTATTTTATAGTGTGACGTCGGTTACTGGGATTGTAGAAGGATGGGAGCGTCATGATTCTGCACAATATACTAAGTTAAAAAGTATTTATTGTACAGTAAGTGGCATATATACGCATATACTATCTTATAAATGATTATACATTTGTTATTTCCAGATATTTAAAAAAAGTGCGTGCGTATAAAGTACACATGTCAGAATCAGAAGTGAAAGTTCTTTTGCAAGCAAATTTTTTAAATCTCGTTTATATTAATACTAATATAAGCTTTAGATTTCCGAGACTTAGAGGGAGGGAAAAAGGAAGATATGTTAGGAATTTAATGAATTTAATTGTCATTAAAATAATAAAAGTGTCGAAAATTAATACAAATTATAAATTTAATTTTAATTTATTTCATCGATATCTACATTATTTGATGCGATTTCTATTGGTACTGTTGGGACTAAAGCATTATGATAAGCAAAATATGCAATATAAGTGTACGTGTTCCCACCTCTCGCTCCGTGGCACTGTGCGTGATGCGACGTTCGCTCTATCTCTCTCGATCTTTCTCACTCTCTTGCTCCTTCGACTAAAACGTTTCACATCTTCGTGACGATTCATCCATAAAAATTTTCCCTCATGCACGTAAAGAAGTTTCATTTAAAAAAAATGTTTTTCTTAAAGAGTTTTGTTTTATTTTATATTTTTAATGCTTGCTTAGCAGCAAACAGGCTGGGGGCCCACTTAATAGTAAGCAGTTTTTTCTCTCTGGGTTTTCTCCCCCTTGATCAGGGCTAGGTTGGGGTTTCGAGGTGAATCTTTACCCCAGCGTAAGCTTGCGGGCCGACTAACACCGGTGATAGAGTTGGCCACCGGAGCACGCACAGTGTGCGGCGGGGCATCAGGGCAGCCCGACGATGGCTTCGTCTTCGGCCTAGATAGCCATCCTGGAATCAGAAATCACATTGATGTTGCCTGTATATTTTGCGACTATAAAGTGCCTTTAGGGGCACCGCGAACGCGCTGCTGTCCTATAAAGGTATTAGCGAGTAAAATCGACTGTCTTGTAATCGAGAGAATATAAAGCGTGTTGTTAGGTGATTAAACATTTGTACAACATGTGATTGTAGATTTATCTCTTATATCTTAAAACTTATAATAAGTGTTTATACACTTATTATAAGTTTTGAGAAGCATTACAATTTTTCATTACATATATAATACTGAGTTTAAGTCAATTTCTAGTACTTGAATGTACTTAAAACATTATACCTGTGAATTGCTAAACCGAAAATCACAGTAAGTTGCGCTACGCATATTTTTTTCATTTTTACACATAGATATCAACATTAAATGATACACGCGTCAACCACAAATTAAAAGTCATTGACATGTATACAACTAATAGAAACAATATTATAAAACAATATTGTTGTATAATTTTGTCATTTCTATTCCAGTGACCTTATAAATATTTCGCCGTCTGTTTTATTAGATCTCAAATGTTCTCATTAATTCTCTGCATCAAGCTAAAAAAATTGAGAGATACATATATTTAGCACTAAGTATTTTTTTATTTATGTGTATATTAACATATAACAGTTCCAAATTTGTAGTACTTTTTGGATATTTTAAACTAAATTTTAATGTATTCTATTTTTTTCTGTCGTAATGAAAATGTGCTGCCTCCGTATAATGTATAAGCTCCTGCGTCTGAGTTTTTATTTAAGTTATTTAATATTATTAAATATTAAAGCATAAGTATCAAATAGATCTCGGCCAACTAAATACCCCTTTCATGCATTGCATAGTTAAATGCAACGCTTCCAGCATGACGTATCACCTCCGCATATTAATTCACCGTTTAATAATAATAGCAGTCCGTCTGTACGTACCCTCTTTGTTTTAGTAAGTAACCCCTCAAAAGGGTTCACTTAACTTTTAAAGCTCACTGGAATTGTTCTACAGCTAAAAAACTTAACGGCCACCGCAGCTATATGTGATAAAATATTATTCTATTCTATTATATATATATATATATATATATATATATATATATATATATATATATATATATATATATATATATATATATATATATATATATATATATATATCTGTGTGTATATATATATATATTTTTCTTGGATTTCGGGTATCAAAACACAGTCTTAGACCACTAGATGAGCAAATAAAGGTCATATCCGAGTTCAAGAGGCCGAATACAGTAGATGAGTTACGTCGTTTTCTTGGAATGGTAAACTTCTACAGGCGACATTTACCAAAGGCAGCCAGTATTCACGACAAATTAAATATATTTTTGTATAACGCTAAGAAAAAGGACAAATGTTTGATCCCATGGAATGCTGAAGCACTTGAAGCATTCGAACAATGTAAACAAAGCCTAAAAACGCAGTTACATTGTCATTTCCGTCATAAGATGCACCGTTAGCCCTTATGTCGGATTGTTCTAATACTTGCGCCGGTGCGGTACTCCAACAAAAAGAAGGAGATTCTTGGAAACCATTAGGATTTTTTTCTACAAAATTAAGCGATACACAGCAACGATATTCAACATATGACAGAGAATTATTGGCAATCTATCTGGCAATCAAACATTTTACACTGCTTGTTGAAGGACGATTATTTACAGTATACACGGACCAGAAGCCTCTCGTATACTCTTTACAGAGAATTAATATATATATATATATATATATATATATATATATATATATATATATATATATATATATATATATATATATATATATATATATATATATATATATATATATATATATATATATATTATGCCACCAGTTTTGAGTTCGATTCCCTATGGCATATGAGGCGTATAGTTTCAAAACCTGCTACTCGTAAATTGAACTAAACCCATTCTGATTTAGTGGCATTTAATTCGAAATGAAAAATACAAGGTTGAATATTATACTAGAATATTTATAGAATATAGAGCATTTGTGCAAATTTCTATCCGTGCAGGGGCGGAGAAAGAATACTAACCTCTGCGGCCGGGGTCAGCCTGTCGTAAAGGCGACAAAACAACCCACCCTAGCTACGTGGTAGGGCTTCAAGCCCGTCTGGATGGCGACTACCTTTGGTCTTAAGTAAGTATGCCGCCATAATAACCTTAACCATCATAATAATATTTTGTCTTCCGAGGGGATGGAGACATGACTGACCACTTTGGCACAGGAGAGTAATGAAACAAAAATAAGAAAGAATGCAGGCAAGAGTGAAACCTTTTAAATAAAATATCACATTAATAACAGTCCATAACATCCTACCGCCGGGCTAGCACGCTTGTCCAAGGCGCAATGGTGGGTTACACATGAGGATGGTTTTGATATGAAAGTTCATGATGCATCTTCATCTTCGGTACATGACGATTATTCGCTCCTTTAGAAGAAACTCTAATTGAACGAATAATACATAGCCGAGCGTGAAAGAGTTTTCACAAATGTTCGTAGAGGTCATCATGGATGGACGCGTTGGCAGGTCTGGCACATCTGTGTGTAGGTATAAAATAAGATAATTTTTATCCTGTACATACTCCTCAGTATTTTGTGTCCTTTGTCTCAACACATTTTTCCGTCACGGAACAGATGTTGGCACATTTATTTATTTTCTCAAAAACAATGCACATATTTTGAATTTCTTTTACATTAATTGTTTTGGTTATTTATTGTTTTTATCTGATCTTCAGTTTACGAACACTTGAAGGTTGGTGGGGCGTTGACCGGACTGGCAGCACAAACAAGGAAACTTTGAACTCTAAAACTCACAACGGCTATCATTATTAATAATAAATAATAATAATTACCAATCATTAGCGAAGGACCGCGCTTTGTGGCTCGTGAAAGACGAGCATCCAGCGGCCGTATGATTGACAAGGATGCAATTTCATACGATTAGATAAATTTTTCACAAAATAAGGACATAAAACTTTTATATCAATAGATTTCTACATTGTTTGACTGCAGTCCTTCCCCGAGAGCGCTACTATTAAAATTAGTGTTACTCCAATATTTACCAGGGACTCTTAAAGGCTTCGAGGTGGCTGCATTTCAGCTTGTGGATATCAGAAGACAAGGTTAGAGATAAACGAAGAAAACCACAACTACCAAGCTAGGTAGATTTTAAGTATATATCTGATATTATGTACGAACGCGGACGTGGAGCAGGAAGAATTTCGTACAATGACCTGTTATTACCTGTCTCTGTCACTCCCGCGTAAATATAATGAGTCCTCGCTCGCACAGAGCAATGACCGCCGTCATCCGGGATTGTAAACAATTGTAAAGCAATTTTGAACACTGACTTTAGAGTGGAATAAATATTATAATAACTGGTTTGAGCGAATGGAAAAGTGTATTAAACTACGTGGTGAATACTTTGAAAAACAATAAAAAGTACTATAAGGTTTTAGTTGTGTTTTTTTCTTCAAACGATAAAACTTAAAAGGCATGCCTCGTAGTAATTGTAACTCGGTAT
The DNA here is from genome assembly GCA_963693495.1 of Malacosoma neustria. NCBI lineage: Eukaryota > Metazoa > Arthropoda > Insecta > Lepidoptera > Lasiocampidae > Malacosoma > Malacosoma neustria. Next base: position 17,208,926 of record OY856381.1, read on the forward strand.
TTATAACAGTTATAATATAAAATCTAAACAAATAATTTATTATAATAACAATAATTTATTTAATAATATAGTAAATTTTTTTCTCCTTCAAACATTTTACGCAAACCGCACTTAATACAAAAATGTTTGTGACCACTGTCAGTAGGTAAAGAGGTCATTGTACGAAATTCTTCCTGCTCCGCGTCCGTAGTATATAGTTCCATGCGAGTTATTTAAGGCATTTCCACCTTCATCTTAAAAAAACTAATCTAGAATCTAGGTGTTTATGTACAATAGGTATTTATTTACAAAAGAAGTACATAAGTAGTAAATCAAATGTTTAGCACACAAGCTGTCCGCTACTTACTTCGAGCTTAGATAACGCTGTGTGATTTTTTATAGTATATTATCTATTATATATAAAAAAAAAAAAAAAAAAAAAATATTTTTTATTTATTATTAAAGGCAATAAATGGAAAGCTCCTTTCGTTATTTTATCGGCATCATAGAAACTGCTGGCTGTGTATTATTTCTCACGTTTGGGGGGCGTCGGAGAGCCATCATCTCGGAGATAGTTCATCACGTCCTTCTCTACAACCAGATTAAAAATTAAGTATTATTTGCACACATTCAAAAATGAAACATTTTTTATTTAAAGTTAATAAAGTATATATACTTTTTAAAATAATGTTTCTTTTCTATGAATACGTTGATAGACATCAGGCACAAATGATAAATTATAGGAAATTAAAATATACGTAAAAATGTGAGGCAAAATATAAGAATATATTAAAAGAAAAAAAACTATTTTAATTGAGAAAAATGTGTTAGAAACATGTATAAATTAACTAATAACTGTTTAAAAACTTACAATCCAAGACTCGTTGAAGCGCATACGGATAGCTTCGATTTTGAAGATGATATTGTAAACAAACCGACAAACAAACCGACAAAGAGTCCGTCATAATTATATGGCAAAAGATGTAGTGTCCAAAGTACAACTAAATCACCTAGAATGTCGTGAAAATAATATTTGCCCACTAAAAACTGACAAAAGTAATGTTTGTTATGAATCTGAGATGACTCAAATAGATGAAATACCAAAACCAGAACGTGACACAGATTATGGGACTAAATTTGATAACAATAAAAAAAGAGGCTGCATCAAAAAAGATTTCTCAAAAAGTTCTTTAATTCAGAATAAGATCATTCCATGTCTGTCGTGTGTCGACGGTCAAATAAAAATTCAAATCTAGTAAATTCTGTGAAAGATAAAACATCTGTATTTATCTATAAAGATAAAAGCAGCAAAGCTCAGTGTTTTCATGATGAGTATAAGATATATTGACGTTTGTTTGTTTGTTATTCAAAAATAAGAGAAATTAAACCGAGATCCAATCCACGACAAGTCTACGCTCTTAATAAAGATCAATGAAATGCAGATACTGTATTACACACTTGTAATAAACTAGTTATATATATGTAAAGAGAATATCATCTCTTTAATGTTATTGTATTATGGTTAGGTTGTGTAACCAGGACATAATCCCTTTTGATTTAACGCGCTTAATGTCATGTGTCATAGAAGTGTGACACATGACATTTGCCTACAAAAAAGTAAACAATATTTACGTTATTACGTTACAGATTTGATTTAAATAATTTAATTAATAGATAGAAAAGCAAGAGTTATGAGAGACGAGTAATCAACTTTAATTGTCGTTTCTGTTATTTTTACAGAAACAAATTTGTTTGATTTATTCGGACCATCCAGACTGAAACAAATAAATAATATTATAAAACGACAATTTTCGTCACAAAATGAAATTGCAATTCGAGTTCAGAGCTGTGGCTTCTCCAAAGGACTGTAAAACTACAGTAGTAGCTGTAACCTCAATTGTCACAGAACAAGGGGAAAAATATGTTATACCAGATGACCTCATGTATGCAGATTATCATGAAGAGTTGACAAAGACGGAGACTTTCAAAAAGGTAAAAAATTCATTAGGAAAAAGGCATGATGAGTTAAAAATATGGATAAAAATTTCAAAAGAATTAGAAAAGATATATTTAGATGATGAAGGAAATATCCAGTTTGGAGGGAAATATTTAAAACAAACACTTCAAGAGAATATTAAAGAAAACTCGAGCTTGGAAAAAATATTAGAAAAATTAATTGAAAAATCAGAAAAACACGAAGAAGAAAAAAACTTAAAACATATTGTAGATAAATTTGTATTAGAAAAATTTAATTATAAAACATCTAATGTTAGACAATGGTTACATATATTCGAAAAAGAGTGTGGAAGATTTAAAATAGAAAAAGATAAAACTAAAATAGAATTATTAAGAATATTTTTAGATGCAACTTGCCAAGATTGGTATACTTCTACTGTAATAAAAGGAGAACATGAAAACAATTGGAATACGTGGAAACAGATATTAATAGAAACCTTTTCAGGTAAGGGATGGAGTAGCAGGACATATGCTCATTATTTTAAATACAAAGAAGGTTCAATAGTACAATATGCAATAAAGAAAGAACGATTATTATTAGAAATAAATAAGGACATGGACGCTGATACAATGATAGATAGAATTGCATTTGGGTTGCCAGAATTTATTAGAGAGAAGATCGCCAGAGATGAAATAGAAAATACAAAAGATTTAATAAATGAATTACAGAAGCTTGAAGGGATAATAAATAAAAAGAAAACATTTAAAAAAGAAGGTAAACCAGAACATAAATTCAGAAATGAAGAAAAGAAACCATGTATGACATGTGAAAACATGGGTAAAGGTATAAGATATCATCCAGAAGAAAAATGCTGGTTTAAACTAGAGAAAAAAGAGAAACCTAAAGCTATAGGAAGCAATTCAGTAATAGAAGTAAATTTAAATACAGAGAAAAAAAACTAATAGTCACACCATTGATCAGACTTAAGCTACTAGTTGAGAATCAGATAGAGATAATGGGAACATATGATCCAGGTTCTCAAGTATCCTTGATAAACTCGAAATGGATAAAAATAAAAGAGAATAGAGAAGATTTAAACAAGATATTCTTGAGGTCTGTCAATGGTGTGAATCAGACAAATGGATTGGTAAGAATAAGAATAAAAATATTTGATATAGAAAAAATAGTAGATATATATGTAGTTGAAAGAGAGGATTTTGAAGATTTTATAATAGGATTAGACTTAATTCCTATGTTTAAGTTGAGGTTGAATGAAAATTTAGAAATCTCACAGAAAATAGAGAAAAAGTTAGAAAAACCAGAGATAACATTAAGTGAAGTTACAAATTGTTCAATTAATTTTAATGAACACGTGGAAACAGAAGAATTTCAAACAAATATAGAACATTTAGATAAAGATAAAAAAATGAAGATAGAAAAATTGATAGATAAAAACAAATCAGTGTTTGCGAAAGACAAGTATGATATTGGGACTGTTAACGAATATGAAGCTAGAATTGACTTAATAGTGGAGAAATACTGCAGTAAAAGACCCTATAGATGTAATATAAAAGACAAAAAAGAAATAGAGAAACAAATAGCCAACTTACTAGAGAAGAATTTAATCGAAGAATCTTATAGTCCTTTTGCTGCACCCGTCACACTAGCATATAAGAAAAATGAAGGAAAGACACGTCTGTGCATAGACTTTAGAGATTTAAATAAAAACATTGTCCCTCAGGCACAACCATTCCCTTTAATAGATGATATAATAATAAGAGCCAGAAATTGTAAATACTTTACGACACTGGACATTAACTCAGCTTTTTGGTCAATACCACTAAGAATTGAGGATAGGAGGAAGACGGGATTTGTAACACAAGATGGTCACTATCAATGGACATGTCTACCGTTTGGCTTAAAAACGTCTCCAGCTATATTTCAACGAATTCTGAGTAGCATATTAAGAAAATATGGACTAACTGAATTTTCAGTGAACTATATAGACGATATCTTAATACACTCACCGACGTTTGAAGAACATCTAAATCATATTGAAAAATTATTAAATGCAATAAAAAAAGAAGGACTCAGGTTAAAATTTAAAAAGTGTACATTCGCTGCTAGTTCGGTTAGATATTTAGGACATGTAATAGGAGAAAATACGGTTAAACCGTTGAAAGACAACATAACGTCAATAAAAAATTTCCCAATTCCTACTACACAAAAGCAAATTAGACAATTTCTGGGGAAAATAAATTTTTACCATGAATATATAGAAAAGAGCTCAATATTACTAGATCCATTACATCAACTATTAAAAAAAAATGTAAAATTTATATGGACAGAGGATTGTGAAAAATCTTTCAGAAAGATAAAAGAAATGCTATGTTCCCAACCAGTGTTGGAGATATTCGACAAAGACCTTCCAATCAAGATATATACAGATGCATCACTTGAAGGTATAGGCGCAATACTAAAACAAACACAAGAGGATGGAAAAGAAAAACCTGTGGCCTACTTCTCAAAGAAACTTAATGAAACGCAAAAAAGAAAAAAAGCTATTTATCTTGAATGCTTAGCTATAAAAGAGGCAATAAAGTACTGGCAACACTGGCTGATAGGGAGATACTTCGAAATATACTCTGACCACAAACCACTGGAAAATATGAATATAAAAGCACGAACAGACGAAGAATTGGGCGATCTAAGTCACTATCTATCTCAATACGATTTTAAAATTATATACGTCCCAGGTAAAGATAATAAAGAAGCGGACTGCTTGAGTAGAAACCCTGTTCTAGAATCAAATACAGAAGAAGAGGATTTATTAAAAACGGTAAATTTTATTGAAATAGATGAAATAAAATTAGATCAGATGAATAATATACTATTACAGAATAAAAAAGAAAAATTAATAGAGAAAAACGGAATATATTATAAAAAAGTGAAGAAAAGAGAGAAAATCATATTATCAGAAAAATTCAGTATTGATTTAATTAATAAAATACACAAGGAATGGTGTCACACAGGAATAACACAAACACAAATGAAAATATGTCCATATTATACTGCTAAAAATTTAGTGAAGAATATAAAAAAAATTTGTAAAGAATGTTATATATGTATTAAGAATAAGTCAAGAGGGCAACATAAATTCGGCTCAATGTCACAATTAGGACCAGCGACCAAAGCTTTCGAAATTATGTCCATAGATACAATTGGAGGATTTGGAAGCACTAGATCAACAAAAAAATATATTCATTTACTTGTTGATCATTTCACGAGATATGCGTTCATTTCAACATCAAGAACTCAAAACGCCGCTGATTTTATAAAACTAATTCAAACTGTGTTAGACATAGAAAACATCGGAACAATCTTAACGGACCAATATCCTGGAATAAATTCGAAAGAATTTAAAGATTATTTAAAAAATAAAGGAGTGCAATTAATTTTTACTGCAATAAATGCACCATTTTCTAATGGTCTGAATGAAAGACTGAATCAGACATTAGTAAATAAAATAAGATGTAAAATAAACGAAGAGAAAAAGAATAGAGCATGGACATCGATAGCGAGAGAATGTGTGAATAAGTATAATATACTAGAACATACAATAACGGGATTTACACCAGAGTATCTATTATATGGCACAGACACCAGTAACATACCAGAAGAGTTAAAAAGAAAGAAAAACGGAGAAGACTGGATAAGAGATAAGAAATTAGCATTAGAAAGAACACAGAGATCACATAAGTATAACGAAAGTTTATTTAATAGAAACAGAAGACACCATGAATTCAACGAAGGAGATATGGTATTCATAGAGAATGGAAACAAACTCAATAGGAAAAAGCTAGAAGAACTAAGAATCGGCCCATATATAATAGAAGAAAAAATTTCAAACTCAATTTATAAAATAAAAACTGGAAAAAGAAATCAAGACACGAGTCTATTCCACGTGACAAAACTAATTCCAATGTTTGAAGTTGAAGCTGATTGAAAAATTATGCAATTGTCATATCGTGGAGGGGAGATGTAAAGAGAATATCATCTCTTTAATGTTATTGTATTATGGTTAGGTTGTGTAACCAGGACATAATCCCTTTTGATTTAACGCGCTTAATGTCATGTGTCATAGAAGTGTGACACATGACATTTGCCTACAAAAAAGTAAACAATATTTACGTTATTACGTTACAGATTTGATTTAAATAATTTAATTAATAGATAGAAAAGCAAGAGTTATGAGAGACGAGTAATCAACTTTAATTGTCGTTTCTGTTATTTTTACAGAAACAAATTTGTTTGATTTATTCGGACCATCCAGACTGAAACAAATAAATAATATTATATATATATATTTTTTTTTCAGCATAATAAATCATGTCGATATTGAAGTTTTAGTAATGACAAATTTTTCACATCGATTTTAATGTCTGCCTGACATGTCTGCAACAAGAGAACGGGATATCTCTTGTTTTATGCTTACAGCGCAATCTCCTAAGCTATACTTCGTGGGTAACTACTAAAGTAAGTGTACGCCAACAACAGCCAAACTATAAGGTCCGAAAACTACTATTTTGTAATTGTTGTGCAAATTTATTTCGTTTAAGCTCCAGAAGTTTCTCTATCAAATAAAATAATGCTAACATGCTAATAGTTTGCCAACAGTTTCAGTCAATAATTAATAATTATACTTCTTTTATTGAATTGTTCCGTTAATTTAAATGTAATAAACATCATATTCACATTGTTTTGTAGTTTTAATTTTATTTTATTTAATTTGATCTGAATATATATGTAGCGTATATAAAACGATTACTGAAATGCTACCTGAACCTCCATGAACTGAAGCGTTAATTGCTCGTGAAAACACATACCATGTGCCAAGTGCTAGTGAAACAATAAAGTTATACAGTCGAGTTGGTTTTGCGTCATAATAAGGAAAATAATAGCATAGCAACAGCGAGGTGTTGGTTTGCCAGTTTAACTCTTGTTAGTTGGTCTACTAATATAATTTGCTGGCACCCGTCAGATTTAGCTGTTTATATTCATTGAAGCTTTGTGGTTCGTTTTTGTGAATTTAATCCATCTCCAAATCGTCATCGCCAAAAATCTGATATAAGCTAATAAGTTAAAAAACGTTGCTCTGCCAAAAAAAAAAAAAACATTTACGCTACAAAAAGTAGGTTATATTCTTCTCCAAAGTCCAATCTGTATACCAAAATTCATCAAAATTGGTTCAGCGATTTAAGCGTAAAACGTAACAGGCAGAGCAGTAACTCTGCCTAACACATTTATAATATTATTATGGAGATAGAGATTCATAAACAACAACCTACGCCCCGTTCCTGTAACCACGCATCAGGCTAGTTAAACAAGCAGGGATCTTACCCACTAAAGCCCAATCATCACCTCGAGCCTTCTAGGGAGTTGTGGGAACGAATTTTGATCATGGATCTGCTGTGAAAGCACAACAATACAAATAAAAAAACATGCGGGGCAGTCTTTGGGGACTGCCGATAGAAGTGAAAATTAAGTAACTTGTGAATTGTATCGTCGAGCTATTAGATTATTATTAAGTTTTATGATCAAGGATTAAAGTTTAAATTGGTCATTAACACTTCATTACAAACCAAAAATTTTTCATCCAAAAAGTGCTCAACGCGCCTAAAGAAGTTTTCACTTTAAAAAAACTCAACTGTATTTCATTGTAATAAAGTTGTAATTAGAATAGATATGTATAAGTAATGCAATGCAATCATTTAAAAGGTACATTATAAAATAAATCTTAAGTCATTATGACCTGACGCGAGTTTAACATTTTACACCCATCACAAAAAAGTGCAAAATGCCGCTAAAGAAGTTTTCACTTCAAAAAGCTTAACACAGTCTTCTGTGTGGAGCGTTTTCTGATTCGTAATCGTAAACACAGATATAATTTCAAATAATGTAAGCACAAAAAGAAACAAACATGCTCGACTGTTATACATAAACGGAATTCAATATTTTATTGTTATTTGTTAAGAAATAAAATGTTAAACCCCATAATCACATGCAATCTTCTGTAAGTACAGGCTGTTTGTATAATTTTATAAGATCATCATTCTGAAAATACCTTCAAATTTAAACAGTAGGTAATTCAAAATGTTAAACTATACCGGTCATTTTATACATTCAAAATACCTGGTTTTAAAATATAGAATTTCAACATCATTTAAAGGTGGCACCAATATATTTTTATCACATCATACATTTACATAAACTATTGTAGTTTTATGGATACCTGAACGAAATCTCTCGGATATGTAGGGTTGGCTACGATATATTATATTATAAAGCCTCACTTAAAAAATACTTTTTGGAGAAATTGTAATCTAAATTTACTCAGTCATTTGAACGTGCGTAGACTTAAGTTTCGATGGCATTGTACAAACCTTAGTGGTTTTTTTGTGCTGTTATTTTATTAAGCCAATGTGATAACTGTAAATTTGATAGATAAAAAAAAAATATCTTTTGAAATACTTATTAGTCAGAAAAGTATTAAATACTAAAGTAACGTGTAACTATAAACTATCTGTGAAACGGAAGATTGTGAGAAGTGGATTAGGAGTCGGGAATCGAACTCCGGGCGCCGAATCGAAAGTTTTAGTTGTAACCGGGATTTGAGGTTATAGATTCTAATTGGCAAAAATTTTTATCCGTGCAGGGTCGGAGAAAGAATACTAACCTCTGTGGCCGGGGTCGGCCTGTCGTAAAAGGTGACAAACAACCCACCATAGGCTACGTGGTAGGGCCTCGAGTCCGTCTGGATGGCGACCACCTTTGGTCTTAAGTATGCCGCCATAATAACCTAGTGTTGTGTTCCGGCATTAGTGACTCAAGTTCCGGTACCCTTATGGGACAGCCGTGTGTTCGCGATGCCACTGGCGTTGTAAACACCCATAGGCGACGGTAACTGCTAAATTCTAAGCGGGCCGTCAGCCTGTCTGCTGTCCTACAGCATATCTATAGCACGTCTTATGGGTTCGCGTCCGAACTGAACCCATAAGATTTCCCCTACCAAAAAGTGCTCAACGCTGATAAAGAAGTTTTCACTTCAAAAAATAAATAAATATTAAAACGTTTTAACAACCCTATGGATATATGAAGAACCAAAAACTGGTCGAGTTCAACGGTCTCCACTCATTAGTTTTTGATCACAGCATCTCAACAACCATAATGTCATACGCAAACATCAAAAGTTATTGTAAATTCGACTTTAAGTTCATTACTTTTGAATTGATTTTCCGATAAAGTGGTGCTAGAAGAATTTTTTTAACAACGCAGGTACGCAACTGGTTTCTAAAAGTGGACGGTTGAAATGATAAAATTCCTCAGGTGGGTACCTATACATTAGGAAATTATTCCAAACTATAAGTTGAGAAATGTTTATAGGGACCGAGTCTAGCCGGTTTTCACTGATGATGGTAGAAATCATCAGCTGTCTGGTCACTAGTATTTAATAATTAATTTTTATTATGTTTTCTCTTACAGGAGCTATTACCGTCTAAATGCCTCTAGCAAATCTTTTTCTTCTTCATGATTCAAATTCAATATCTACGAGTATAATCTGCACGAGCTGCGTGCTAAAGATACGTTTCTGTGGCACGCCTGGAGAGAGCACTACGTCCAACTGTGGACTTGTATAGGCTCATCCTGACGAATATATTCTCTCATTCATTTCTCAAATTGAAATAGCGTTCTCAATCAAAAATCCTAATCTGTTTCAATTCTAAAAGCTTAGTATAGGTAGGTATAGGTCTCCCCTAGTAGTGAGATATAAAAAATGTTTGGTTTAATATTTAGTGAATGTTCATTAAGTATGGTTAGCGTAACGTGCGTACGCGCATGAGAGAATGCCACTCCACGTCCAACGGAGATCTGATTTGCATTGAATCGAAACTAAATTAAGTATTCCATACTCAAAACAATCGAGTTTGGTAATTCTTAGATTTCCTTTTTTAAATTGTCAAAAACAAATGATGCCTTCTCATTTTACAATTTTAATGGCTGACACTAAAGCGATATTTCGAGTTAATTGTAGAGGCATTCATTTATAAATGTGGAGTCTTAACTAAAGATCACAACGTATGTAGTTTTTTAGCTGTCTGTATAAAAAAAAATGATTGAGGTCTACAGTTGTGTGCGCATCACGGCAAAGCTACTGGATATATTTCAATTGGCGCTGAAACATGGACTTTAAAGAAAGCCGATCGAAAACGAATCGATGCCTTCAAAATGTGGTGCTGGAGAAGGATGTTGGGCATACGTTGGACAGCACACCGAACTAATGTGTCGATCCTGAAACGGCTGGACATTGTGACTAGGCTCTCTACCAGCTGCTTGCGTAGGGTCCTAGAATACTTCGGCCACATCGCCAGAAGGAATGAAGACAACCTGGAGAGACTGCTGGTAACAGGGAAGGTGGAGCGAAGAAGACCAAGAGGAAGGAGCCCCATGCGATGGACCGATCAGATTCGCACTGCCATTGAAACCGCTGTCCACGACGCTTTACACTCTGCTTCCGATAGGGGCAGATGGCGGCAAATAATACGCAACAAAGTGCTCTGTCGAGATGGTCACGACGCTCAGCACTGAGGAAACCGACGCGAGGAGGAGGACATTTCAATTAAATTTTCCAAGTTTTATTTCATAGACACTTGGCCCTTATCTAAAAAAATATTGCGATATCTTTTTTTAATATTAAGTTATTAAAGTTTTAAGAAACGTGTGTTTTCTTGCCGCGGAGAAGTGCGGCAAGCGGTGTAGCACGCATGCGTACGAAAACTGTTATTCGATCAGTGAAGCGGGCGGGAACTACTAGTGTATAATATGTCATGTTTCGACGGTGTAATCGCGGGGACTCTTTTAAACGAGAACATTAATGACTCGCCGATCGCGATCCGCTTTGGACAAGCGTGGCTAGTATATTGTTCATTCTTTCTAGCAGCAATCCGAAGCCTAGTTGGAAGTCGTGGGCTGTAACATGAAAAGGTTATCTGATCGTAAGAGATACCATAGATATCTCTTACGATTTTCTAAAGGATTTTTTCACAATGTAATTGATATTATTCGATCCTTGCATAAGGGTATTTGAAATCCCGCCACCTGATTTTTGTTATCTACCCTCACTCTCGGTAAGGTAATAATGGTAAGCGAGGGTGGGACGGAAAAATTGTGACTTCTTGTGTCAGCGTTTGACAAAAGATAACCGCCTTTGCACCGTGTGTGATATTTAAAAATACTAACAAAATTACTGACGGGACGGTTGACGTTCGACCTCCCTGGTTACTCTAATTGGCCGTGCCAATACTATCTGTGTGTTCAGTGTTGTGCCATGCAACAGTTCCTCAGTGACCTGAACCGAACCGGGAAGGGGTGGAATCAAGGTCAGTGCGAATTTCTTTGCGCGTTGCAAGACATCGCGTCTCTCTAGCCACCGCTCCTATCCCATCCTCTATCATACAGTCCCCTGCTGTCGAGCTGTCCTTCTTATTCCTGTACGGTGCAATCTGGGTCCGTGACCGGCATCGTACAGATATATTTGGTCATGAGGTAGGGCCGGATATACTTGACTTCTTATGTGTAATAAAAAAAATTCATCGTTTCATCACGACAATGCTAGAAATTTGCAGTTTCAGGTATGCTTGATATATTTTTGTCATAGGAGAAACTACTGCGCATTTTTGTTCGATTCACTACAATTTATGAATTTATTTTCCGTAAATATACCGCGAATACGGAAACCGTGAATATGGAATGGTAATTTATATGGGGTTATAGAGGATACGTTTCTAAGTGACAAAATAAAAAACAAATATATAATAAAATCAGTTTAGATTATAAGTGATAAAAGTGGTTTTTACATATTACTTTGAGTACGATTGTAGAATTTGAGGTTAATTGACGGTATGTATTTATTTATTCACATCATAAACTAAAATATTTTTTCTACAAACGTAGGATAACGCGAAGAATAAAATCTTTAGAAAGACTTTTGGAATGATTTGTATCTCGTTACGCCAAAGAAATATAAACTTCTTACGTGCGTACAAAAGTACACACACACACACACTTTTATAGCTTTGTACAAAAAGACTGACGGCCCACTTAATAGAAAGGAGTTTCCGTTGCCTATGGATGTTTGCATCACCAGATGCAATTCCAACGCACCGGCTTCAAAGGCATCTGGAATCTGGGTTATGCCAAAACACAAGATTATTAAAGCGGCATATTTAGATGGTTGTCATCCAGGAAGATTAATTCTTTTTCTATTTCTGTTTTATTTATTTTAAAACTTAAGAAACTTCGTTCCTGACAGTGGTCCCCCAACTGCAATTTGTTTAATTAATATGTATGTATCGATTCACCGATAAAAATTAAACCGAAAAAATAAATCTTTAGCCGCGAGTATAGGAATTGGGTCGCATTTTTTTTATCCGCGAATAGTGAAAATGCGAATGAAGGAAGGAGCTTTTACTGTATATAAGTCTGCGTATAGTCAATTATCAGTCCACTTCTCTCTTTTTGTTCTCCATGATGTTTATTTTGATTTATTCAAAGGCAAAGAGTCAGAGGATATAGTAATAATTCTTATTTTACCACCGTTTTGTGAATTAGATGAGCTAATGTTTTCTAGAGGCAGCCATTTGATAAATTGACTATAAGTAATCTATGACAAATTTCTGATGGGCGAGGAATGGAGCGAGATAGGACGGCATTGTTCCCCTTTTCTAGTTAAACCAAGACACCATCTGTGTATTCGAACAGCGTAACTGTAGAACGATTTACTAAATTCATGTTTTAAGTTTTTTTTATTGCTGTAGGATAACAGACAGACTGATGGCCCGCTTAGAATTCAGTTGTTACCGTCGCCTATGGGTGTTTGCAACGCCAGTGGCATCGCGAACACGTTGCTGTCCCATAAGAGTACAGGAACTTGGGTCACTAATGCCGAAACACAAGGTTATTATGGCGACATACTTAAGGTCAAAGGTGGTCGCCATCCAGACCGGTTTGAGGCCCTACCACGTAGCTAGGGTGGGTTGTTTTGTCGCCTTTTACTACGGCTAACCCCGGCCGCAAGATTACTGTTGTCTAGTCTCATGTATGTAACTTATATATCATATACTCGTAGGTATGCATAGCCTTTTTAAATTTTATAAGATGTTATCAGGTTATATCGTGGATATGACCCGATTAACTACAAAAAAATCAAGCGACAAAAAGATCTATGCGTCGATTATAATCAGTCGATGAACGTTAGTGGTCACACTGGCCTATTAAGATTTCATGTCAAAACTAATTAACAAGTAATTGCAATCAGTATGTTCATAAATCACTAATTATCGTGTAATTTAAAATTAATGTGTGTACACGCAATAATCGTAAATTTATTGGAAATTATACAACTGCTGATACTGTCGCGATACAAATAACATTACGCAGTGTCCGTGTTGGACTTTTGGATTGTTTGGATTGAAAAATACTTTCACGCTAGCACACGCGCATCTACACACACGCATACACACAAATAGTTTGTTTTTTACTAGCTCTCCTTGTGTCAACGGAAAGAAAGAACGTTATTCTGCTCGGTTTGGACTTCTCTCTCCATCTACTTCATTGAGCTACGGAGAGTACTAACTATATAATGTACTTTTTATCCGTGCAGGGGCGGTGAAAGGAAACTAACCTCTACGGCGAGGGTCAGCCTGTTATATAATGCGACAAAACAACCTACCCTAGCTACGTGGCAGGACCCCAAGCCCGTCTGGGGACTACCTTTGGTCTTAAGTATGCCGACATAATAACTTTGTGTTGTGGTCTGGCATTAGTGACCCAAGTTTCTGTACCCTTATGGGACACTAGCGTGTTCGCGATGCCATTGGCGTTGCAAACATCCATAGGCGACAGCCTGTCTATTGTCCTACAGCAATAAAAAAGTACTTTTTGTAATATATTTGCTCCTGTAACATTTTTATATACATGTATTCTCTTTTAGGTTATGAGAGTTATTTCATTGTACTATGATTATACAATCATTGAATTTGAGATATATTGCGCCAATTCATGCAGCGTCATCTAGTGTCCAAATTAGCAGCAGAAGTGTTATGGGTACCGGTAATAATATAATTGTACCTCACTGATACTTATACTGTAAATAAATATATAACGCGCGTGCGCAAGCAGTAGGACCACGAGGTCGTCAAATTGTAGTTAAACTAAGATACGTATACTTTATATATACCTACAGTTCGTGTTATCGGCGATCCCATACTCACAGACGGTCTAGACACGCTTGGACTTCGGAGAGACTGCGTCTCTTTGCGTATTCTATCGTTTGTACAACGGGGAGTGTTCTGAAGAACTATTCAAAATGGTGCCCTGGTCGTCTTTCTACCACCGCACTGCCCGGCATCGGCTGGGTGTTCATTTGCATTTCTTGGAGACTCTTCTTTCTTGTACGAAACGGTTCTCTAGAACGTTCATTTTGTGTACTCTCAGAATCTGGAATGAGCTTCCGGCTGAGGTTTTCTCAGCGCGGTACGATATGGGGTTCTTCAAAAAAGGCGTTATAAAATCTCTTCGAGGCCGGCAACGCGTTGGTAATGCCTCTGATGCTGCAAACGTCCATAGGCGATGGTGGCTATCTGCCAGGGTGGGCCGTCTGCCTGTCTGCTGAACTCCAGTTCTAATTTTTTTAAAATAATGATGCAATTTTATAGGGCATTCAGTGACATATACGTACCCAATGAACCAATCATTTAGCTGAGAATTGTTAATTTATTTTTAATTAATTTCAAAAAATCATGTAATCGCTGACTTATATGAAATACGAAGACTCTACAACTCAAATTTTCCGGTGATTATATTTTCTACTGTACATAACTATTACATATTTTTATTTAAATTTTAACATCCATCGAAATTCGTACTACATAAAAAAAATACAAAAACCATCCTGAGTTTAACTACTAGGTCGTATCATTGGATACGTGGTCCAAATTAATCCCCTCATGGCCATCTGGATTAATTGAAATTGAAATTTTAAAATCTTATGTATATATTATTATCCTTAATATTTATACGTGACGTGTTGATTTCATTCAAGTTGGATCCAAATTGTTACTTTGATTATCGGTTCCAATGTTCTGTATTGTGTCATCGAATAATATGGTTTCTTCGGTATCTTTTTAACAACACAAATGCATGACCACTTACCTCGGTCTTCGTGCTGCTGGGGCTCTTCGATTATGGCTGTAGGAGGCACTGGCTCGAACTGCTTTCGATTGCGCTAGTTAATTTCTTGAAATATTGGATTAGAACAACGGAAATCGACGCGACGCGTCCGCATCGTATGTTTTGAATGAACGAATCGAGAGATGGCAGCGTCGTCGTGGAATAGGGGTGGCAATGCATCTGCTTAGATACGATTAACTCGATACTAGGAAATATTCGCGGTAAATTGATTGTGCTAAATACGCAACATGGTTAATTGAATTGTTATAGATGAAGTTCAGTAGGCAGGCAAACAAGCTACTGGAAAGGCAGTGGTGACTGTAGCTTATGGATATTTGCATCAGAGGCACTGCCTTTGAAAGAATTATATAACATATAACACCTTCATTGAAGCATTGCATGGTGCTTTTTTTATCATTGCCTGTTAGCTAACAGAAATGGGGTGACCCAGTGTTCAATAAAATAATATTCTCCTTCCTGCCTATCCCAAGTATGTGGGGTCGGCACAACATTCTCTCCTTCTATTGCCTTCTTTTAGCCGCCATTCGAAAATTCACACTCTTTATCGCTGTCATTTTTTACACGAACCATCCATTGTTTTTTGGTCTATCATTCCTTTTGTATCCATCCACTCTAGTTTCCAACATTTTGATTGTTATAAGTCATTCTTCCCATTATATGGCTAGTTTCAAATTTACCCTGATATATTCATTTTTAATTTTATCAATTTTCGTCCTTTTATCTGCTGTAGCTTAGCATTCCAATCAATACAAAAAGACAGAACTTATAATATCTTATAATCAAAATCATACCCTATGAACAATTAAATGTTTAAAAATAAAAACGCCTTTGTTCAACATTAGAAAAATAAACTCAAGTTTATAGTTTCAAATTATACCTCTATTTTTATTTATGCCTCTGACATAAGCTAAGTAAAGGATAACCTCTGTTAATTAATAATAATAGAAGCTATTAATTAGCCCTAAATAAGCAAATTTCATATGAGGCAGGAAAATCGTGCCCTATTTATAAGACTTGACACATTCGAATAACAATTTTCCTGTCAACAATTTATAAATTCCTCCCAAAACAGCCATAAATATTGTATTAAATTGAAACTTCATCATGCAAGCTGTTAATCAAAGCTACCTTTCGGAGCACAGGGTCCCTTAAGTATTGTCGTAGGGCGAAACTAGTAGTTGTGACATTTGAGTACCACAAAAAGGATGGACATTTTGTAGAGTTAAGCGTAAATTCTTTAGATTTGCAGAATCATTGTCCCATCCTTACACAAAGTTCCTATACTGCCTATCCACCTTCCCGCTATTGCACTGTCTTACATATATTACAATATCATCACTCATAATCACACTATATTACAATAAAAAATTAAAAAAGAAAGAAACCAAAAACACGAAAATTATAAACAATAAATTGATTCCAAATCGCTTTCAGCCGGAAACGTTCCCAAAACACTGGCTGCATTACCGCGTTGGATGGCAACACTTATCCTTTGCCCTAAATACAAACCAGCTTTTTGATCCCGTGAGACCTCTATCAAGCGTTTTGACAGGTGTCGATAAAGTCTATGTGCTTGTGGACCCCGCGGCCCCAGAGTCTCAACACCGAAAGCCACAAATATGAATCCGCTGCCAATGGATGAATATTTGCGGCGTTTCAGGTCCTCTCGTTGTGCAGCAGCAGCACCAGCTATCAAATATGTATGTCATATTAGCGGCCATTTTGAATCGGGCCTTTATTGGTAAATCATACATTTCATGTTTTAGCGATAAGAAGAAAACATTATTAGTATGTACTAACAAAACACTAGTAGTTTGTACTAATAGAGTTTTTAGTATTAAAAACATGAAACAGAAGTTCTGGATTTTTTTAACTTCATACTTTAGTTTATAGTTTACTATAAACTTGATTTTTCTACTCCACTTCGCACAGTTCTTAATATTGACTTTACATCCTATCTCCCGCCAGAACTCATTAAATCTTCTGCTATCAAAGCTAAAATACATTTCAAAACTGATTTTAGTAACTTGTTTTTCTCAAATATGATTTCACATACAAGTTAAATAAAGTTGAGAGAAACTCATAGCCTGACCGACCCCCGTTCACACAGAATTATGCGCATTCCAGCAATTTGGTGCTATTGACGAACGAGGCTACATACAATTGAGGAGTGGCTTTTAAAAGGCAATCTGTCTAATCGTATGTTCAATATTGACTTACAACCAGACGAAGAACAACTATTCATATGATTTATTGCACTTTAGAATGAAGTAAACATTATATAACAGAAAACGAACTTTCTAAAATGTGTTAATGATAAATTTTTACGCAATACATATTATATTTTATTGTAATACTACAACATGCACTTTTATATTCTTATATTTCAATAAAATTTTAAAACATTTGGGCACATAAAACGAAACAAACTTAAAACCAATGTTTATTTTTAAAAAAACTGCCTTGAAAATAAATTTTCACTTGCTATGCTATATAAATATATAACGTGAAAACTATTATTAAGATTACTTTTTCTTGTTCCAAAGTGTTGTAGTAGTTTGCCAAACTAAAGATATTTTTGATATGGTTAATTAAATACATTTATTTTTAACAATAAAAACTATTATATCCTTTATATTGTTTATTATTGTCTTGTATCAATATAGTTTGGCGACTCCCAACGGAAATTCGTGCGTGTTGCTCTATGCATTCGTGTTATAAACCAATAATTTATAGAACAATATGTACGCACAAAAAACTTTATTCCTGAGCCTTTCGAAGTAGCCGTATCGTAATGAAATCGCTATACACTTGAATTGTTTATGATTTTGTGTCATATTTACACGACGTTTAGAAATACGCTGTTTAAAGTGGGCCACACTTTGTTAATCGATGTTGATTGTTACCGGCATTAGATATGCTTGTGTTGCCAGAATTTTATTTTTAATATAGATATATTTTTCCTTTGATATTTATTTAATATATGAAAACGCATTGTTTGAAAATTTACTTTGAACACGTACAAAACTTTAATTCAACATCCAAGTGATATAAAAATACACCTATCCCCCGATTTACACGAATTATAGGTACCCCACAAAACCGTCTAAAACGAAATATGTGTTAAATTCAGTCACATATTTATGTAAAACCTCTAAAAAGGAGTCTATTGCATTCACTATAGATTAGGAATGACACAAAGAAATATTCAAGAATCTTCATAAAAAAAATTGCAATATCCGTTACAAGAGAGAAAGATCTCTATTACGTAAAAATTCCAATGATTTCATTTTTGAAGTGAAAACTTCTTTAGCGGCGTTGTGCACTTTTTTGTGATGGGTAAAAAAATTTAAACTCGCGTCAGGTCGTGTGTCCTGATCCTAAGAATTCGTAAGACGTAAGAGTTTTGCTCCAGTAATACCAACCTTATTATTAATAATAAATTTAAATGATTGCATTGCATTACTTATACATATCCATTCGAATTGCGACTTTATTACAATGAAATACAGTTGAGTTTTTTCAAGTAAAAACTTATTTAGGCGCGTTGAGCACTTTTTGGGTTAACAATTTTTGGTTTGTAAAGAAGTGTTAATGACCAATTTAAATTTTAATCCTTGATCATAAACACTTCTTTATAAACCGAAAATAATAATCTAATAGCTCGACCATACAATTCACACAGTTTACTTAGTTTTCACTTCAATCGGCAGTCCCCAAAGACTGCCCCGTATGTTTTTTTTCCAAAGAAAAGTTTTGTTTTAAAAAGGAATGATATCTTTAAGTTTTATATCGATGTTTATCGCACCATAAAAGCTTGAAAAAATGATTATACATAAAGGCTTCAAAAAGCTGAAAAAATTATAGCTCACCAGTTCTAATACGCAAACTCGTTTTCGTAGTCAAAAAATACGTATTAAGTATTAATATATTTCCCAACACGGAACGTCCTCCGTTATTGCCGTCAGTGCTACGAAATGAATGTGGCTCAAAAATCTTATTAACGATGTGTATAGTATATGGAAATATGCCATTTTTCAAAATTTTTTAATTAATAAACCGTGTAAAACAGATAGCATATAAATCGGGTCGTATTTCTCATATTTCAGATGTTACATATTGCAACTGGGCGGGAGAAGTCGTCAAGATGCTATGGTGGCGCGGGCGCCGAGTACACAGTGACACACAGCGTGTACGCAGCGTGTTCGAGGAGCGCGGTGCCTTAGTAACCCTCATCGGAATTAACCTCTCACTCCCCGCCATGTTTCTGGTCATTACCGGGAGCTAGTTTTGATAGGCCGTCGTATTCTTCTGCAAGAGAAGTTTGCGAATTGGCTTCCAGGGGAGATTATACCGCCCGCAACTACGCCGCGAGGGTGAAGGCACGTGTGCCATTCTGCGTGCCCTCCTCAATCACAGATTGATACAGGAGAGCACTGCGCTCAAAATAATTACTCCATGACGTAGATTATGGAAGAGGACTTAGTACAAAAGCGTTGCACATCGGTCCAGGCACTAGAGTGAGATCGGAGTTTTTAGTAAATATACGTATATATAGTAATTTTCACAGTTTACGCGGTGATTCTTAGAATCGTCGTGCCTCCATCTATATAAAGAGTTCATAAATATTTTCCTCAATATTAATATAGATATTGATAGATATATAGATAGATAGATACTGTGAGACCAGCGATAATAATAGGCCTACGTTGTCTTGTTTGTAGGGCGTAATAAGAGGCACCAAAATGTTAACTCATGCTAGGTTCTATCCGTGCAGGGGCGGAGAAAGAATACTAACCTCTCTGGCTGGGGTCGGCTTGTTGTAAAAGACGACAAAACAACCCACCCTAGCTACGTGGTAGGGCCTCAAGTTCGTCTGGATGGCGACCACCTTTGGTCTTAAGTATGCCGCCGTAATAACATTGTGTTGTGTTCCGGCATTAGTGATCCAAGTTCCTGTATCCTTATGGGACAACGGTGTGTTCGCGATGCCACTGGCGTTGCAAACACATATAGGCGACGGTAACTGCTAAATCCTAAGCGGGCTGTCTGCCTGTCTGCTGTCCTACAGCAATAAAAAAAAGGTTACAGACAGCAGTAGGTCAACATCGGATCCTCCATTCTGTGATGGAAATTCAGACAACACAAAAATGTTACCTTAAAAATAAAACTACATTTTATCCCATTTATTTTCTTTTGGTTTTTTTTTTGCACAATAAAAAGAGGCATTACGAAATAATCATACTCCACACCAAACTCAGGTAATATGGCTTGTACACTTTGAATAAAAGAAAAAAAAATTAATAAACTTTATAGTGAATATGAGTGAAATCTTTAATATCTTTAAAAAATCTACTTGCAAGTAAGCAGCTGGCTAGTTCTATTGATTCGCTTCTGTAAGAGTAGGGGTTGAAATATGAAATAGCCGTTGTTGTTTATTAATAGGTACTTTGAATTGGTATAAAACCTTCATGGTGTGAGATTTTCAAGTGAAACTTTTTTCACACGATACCTATGAGGTTCTTTTTTTAAAAAATGTGCATCATTTAATTTTTCACTTTCAATTGTTTTTTTATTGAGCTTAGACCTGAAAGATGGATCGAAAATCCGAGTAATTTTTGAATACGAGTTCCGACGCGGAACTAACGCGGTAGAAACGGCTCGCGATATCAACGCTCCGTTGGTAGAGAAGACTGCTAATGAACGCACTATCCGTTTTTTTGTTTAAACGCTTTCGTAATGGAAACTTCGACTTGAATAACGCTGAATTGAAGGAGATGGTTAGGTTAGAAACAGTTGTAACTCTACAGAAGCTGCAGTTAGAAACCATTCGTCATCCTATTCGCCAGATCTTGCTCCAAGGGACTACTATTTTTTTTGTGATTTGGAAAATTTTGTACGCGATAAAAAAATTACTTCCCAGAAGGCAGTAGAAAATGCTTTCACACAGTGTGTCGAATCTGGAATCCTAGAGTTCTATCGTATACATAAATGAACTTCCGTTTAGATGGCAGCAATGTATAGATAATGAGAGTAAATATTTCGATTAAATAAATATGTTACATCTTCGAAAATAACAGGTTTCTATTATTCAGTACAAATCGGCAATCTCATACTTTAACCCCTAATATTTAAGTACATATATGGGGATCAAAAATATTGTATTATTAATTTAATTAAAACACATATTTTACAAGATATAAATACTTTTTACTTTTGTAATCCTAACTACGTAACCTTCCTAGGCAATTTGCCTCAATATATACAAATAAATAAAATTGGAGTGTCTGTTTGTAATATTAAAATAACCGCTTTTTACTAAGTGCATTCGGATGTATACATGGTACATATACCAAAACAACATTTTTTACCATTTTTGTCTGTCTGCCTGTTTGTTCCGGCTAATCTCTGAAATGGCTGGATCGATTTTGACGGGACTTTCACTGGCTGATTTAACAAGGAGTAACTTAGGCTACTTAGATTTTAGAAAAAAAAAAAATAGTTTTAGTTAAAAACTATCATTTTCGGAAATTTAATTTCCAATTTAAATTGACCTCAGATTTATATCATCAATCATATGAAATAGGGTTTAGCTTAGGCTGGACTTTGTAGGTTGTATTTCCAATTTAAATTTTTGCATTTGTTTGCATATTTCATTTATTTATATTTTAGGATTTATAGGCTTTGTAATCCAAAATAAACCATGAGATATATCCAAATAATGCTGCCCAACGTCACTATTCCACGCGGACGGAGTCGTGGGCACATCTAGTATAAAATAAATAATGACTTACAATTGTAAAAGTTCAACATGTCATAAAAGAAAGCAGGATTTTATTATATATAAATATTGCACTTGTAGATCGTGAGCTTAAAACAGTTTTTAAAAATACGGCTTTTTGTTCTCGTTGAAACAAGACGAATTTCTTTGTACATACTCATTTACAATTTATTAAACACATTTGATTTATTTACAACCCCCGTGGCGTAGCTGCTAACGCACTTCAGTACAATTGCGGTAGTCACGGAATCGATTCTCGTCACGCGTCTGGGTATTTATTTGCAAAAGAAAAGTACATATTTAGTGCATTAGTTATATATTACTCATAAGTGTGAATGGTCCTATTTATTATATTTGTTATTTCAAAATGGAAATTTCTTATACCATAAATATACCTGAATATTTAAATTACGTTTTTAAATTATGTTACAAATATTAAAATGTTATGTATTGTTGTGATAAGAAGCCGCAAGTTTCAAGGTCTGTAACTTGCCAAGAGGAAGATTGCTGTGAGCCAAAACCAAAATATATGAAGATGGACGCATTGTGCGCAAGCTGCCTGTGTCTGCATTCAAGCGCAATCGAATGCCGGACCAAGAGCATTCGAAGACGCTCGGCACTGCGAATTAACTATTTAGAAGCTCTCGAGACGCAATTGTCGAATGTGATTTGTGCACGGATCCCGTAAAAGTCGGTGATCCGGCAAAAGTGCCACCCTGCACACCCAAACCGACACTCGGATGTTGTTTAGTCAAGAAGAAATCAATAAAAGTGTCGCTTGAGGATATATTAGATGATTGACAACGAATTTCGTATTCTACTTTCAATGTGAAACAAGAAAAATAATTTTTAAATAAAAAGGATGACAGATTTTTCCCCAACAAGGGGTTAATATCCGGCAGGCGGCCGGTTGTAAAAACTAAGCCATAACTATTTACAACATGTAACATGTTGTGCCGACTCTATATAATGTGGGATAAGGTCAGGAGGAAGAAGTTACAAATATAATGCACGCACAATCCCGTCAATCCCTCTAAATAGGCTGAAACTTGTATGTCGAGTGGTTTATTGGTCGCCCACCGACCAAGATTGGAACCTACAACATCATGATCGCAATATCTGAATTTAGAAGTTAAGATATTTGAAAACTTAAGGAACAGTATCGTTTTATTGCTCGATTTACTATCATTATTAATACTTAGTTTTTAACTTTATTTATATATTTATTTAACATCTAACTAACATTACATTTTAGAGATTTTAAGCGGGAGTTACAAAATATTATTCATACATTCTGAGTACATTTCCACAGTGTTCATATTTTATACATGCACATAAATATTGCTTTAAAAACAGAAAAATCGAATTATTATTTAATACAATGAGTTGGTTACATGTTAAATCTTGATGATTTATACAATACAATATAATAATTTTGTATATAAATAAAAAGTTTATTTCACAATACCTTAAGTGCAGTGGTACGCGCAGTGGTGCACAATTATATGTACCTAGTCAGGTCATAAGTATTGTCACACAGTAAAAACTTTTCTTTTAGAATGCTGGCCACAAAAAAGTTTATTGAATTAGAATTTCGAATTGTTCATGAAAATAAAAATGTATAACTTTTAGAATTTTACTCATTTTTAAATATGGAGTGGACGCTTAAAGAAGACCGTGTTGCAGTTATTGCGTTACATCGTTGCGGTTACGCGCCAATTCAAATTTTTAACATACTGAAAAATTTGAATATTACCAAAAGATTCGTTTATCGTACCATCAAACGATACAATGAAGACTCTAGTGTAGATGACAGGTCAAGAAGTGGTCGCCCTCGGTCTGTTAGGACTCCAGCAGTGATAAAAGCTGTGATGGCACGAATTCAAAGAAATCCCAAACGTAAGCAGAAACTGTTGGCCCTTCAGATGGGGTTAAGCAGAACCACGGTGAAAAGGGTGTTAAATGAAGACTTAGGGCTTCGGGCATATCGAAGAAAAACAGGACATCGTTTGAATGCTCGTCTAATGGACCTGAGACTGAAGAGATGCCGCGCTTTGTTGAAGCGGTACGCGGGAAAAAAATATCGGGAAATTCTTTTTTCGGATGAAAAAATGTTTACCGTAGAAGAGAGCTACAACAAACAAAATGATAAGGTGTACGCACACAGTAGTGAAGAAGCGAGCAACCGTATTCCGCGTGTCCAACGAGGTCAATTTCCATCCTCGCTCATGGTATGGTTGAGAGTTTCTTATTGGGGCTTAACAGAGGTACATTTTTGTGAGAAAGGTGTAAAAACGAATGCTGTTGTGTATCAAAATACAGTCCTGACGAACCTTGTGGAACCTGTTTCTCATACCATGTTCAATAACAGGCACTGGGTATTCCAACAAGATTCGGCGCCAGCTCATAGAGCGAAGAGCACACAAGACTGGCTGGCGGCGCGTGAAATCGACTTCATCCGGCACGAAGACTGGCCCTCCTCCAGTCCAGATTTGAATCCGTTAGATTACAAGATATGGCAACACTTGGAGGAAAAGGCGTGCTCAAAGCCTCATCCCAATTTGGAGTCACTCAAGACATCCTTGATTAAGGCAGCCGCCGATATTGACATGGACCTCGTTCGTGCTGCGATAGACAACTGGCCGCGCAGATTGAAGGCTTGTATTCAAAATCACGGAGGTCATTTTGAATAAACTTTAATGTCATAAGAATCTATGTTTTGTTAAGTTCATTTTGGTATATGAATGGTTACATAATTAATAAACTTGTTACAATTATTTTACATTAAACATGTGACAGAATTTATGACCTGACTAGGTATATAGTATATACTCCATTCATATATTAGAGGATAAAGGATATATGAGGCGTTTAGTTGCAAAACGCGCTATAACAATATTTGTTGTACACCCGTTAATTGAACTAAAACAAATATTAATTTAGTGGGATTTTATTCGAAACACAAAACATAAGGTTGAACATATATAGAACATACATTGGAACATAATATATAGAATGAAGAAGTATGCGTGAAATAAAAGTTGATAGCTATGTAGATTAGTTGATAGCTATTAGTTTAGAGTGTTTTTAACGACATACCCTCATTTTATTAAAATAAGTTTAAGCGGGTTTTGCAACTACACGCCTCATATATGAAAACAGTTTAACAACGACGTCATTTCATTGCTTACTAAAGTATTAGTAAGCATAATTAGTAGTAACTAATTAACATATTTCATATCATCTAGAAAAATATTATATTATCACAATAATTATTCATAAATTTAAGTTTCGTACAAGTAAAAACTCTTGAATATGTGATGTTTACAATATATATTAGAAGAATTTTACTTTCTATTAAAAAAATCACATAATTTCATTCAAAAAAAAGTTACACAGCTTTCTGAAATTATTACAAATTTATTACACATACAAAATGCGTAGCAATGCTAAATCTTCAGGATTGGAGTATACGAAGTGGTTTGGCGTAACCAAGAGCACGGTATGAAGTTCCTACAATGTTATGTTTACGTAGGAACTCTATACCTCGCTAGTGGAAATCACCAGTCGATGATGATGTTGTAACATCTTCATTGTATCTTCTCTCTTCAAATTCTTTCATTTCTTCCTCCTTTAATCACTTTCTTGATATCTTCTTTTTTCATATTTCACTTCATTATACAAATATTTTTTTTGGTCTCGGGGAAAACCCTCTCTTGACGGGTTCCCCCGGCCCGGGGGGACCGAGGGATATGTGGGACTCCGGGATTTTTTCGACTACCCGCTAAAAAACCCCGCTGTTCTCCTATCGCCTACGCCCGGGCCTACGGATATATGGCCTGCCGATCTCGTGGCCCGGGCCGGCGCCGGCCCGCCCTTTGTCTTAAGGCGGACCCCTTCTTAAGTGTTGACGCCAGGGGGTCAGGGTTTCGTCCCCCCGGCGCTCTCCTGTAACAACTCTAGGAGTTGAGGGGGGCCGCGGAACAGCACGCAGCCCTCACCCTCGCGGCAATAGTGCGGGCGGCGGGTCCTCCCCCGAGGGGCCGCCCGCGGCCGCTTTCTACGGCGGCCGGAGGTTGTTACTTGCTCTCCGGCGCCGCCGACGTGGCCTGCGTTGGCGGGAGGGGAGTGTGGTGGTCGACTCCCGCTCCCGCTCCGCCGCCTCCTTTGCTCATTATACAAACATATTCTAACTGTAGGTAATATAAATTATTAAATAATTTGCTTGACATCTAGGTTTTATTTAATTACATAATATTATAAATAAAGCATTTGCAATGCAGAATATGCCAAAAATTATGAAACGTTCCTATAAAACGAGTATTGAGCAGTGCCCGCATAATGCCGACACGGAAGTTCTTCTTATCTCACCTGAACCTTGTATATTTAGATTCGACAATGAAATATTATTGGGCCCAACAGCTG
This sequence comes from Malacosoma neustria, assembly GCA_963693495.1. Lineage (NCBI taxonomy): Eukaryota > Metazoa > Arthropoda > Insecta > Lepidoptera > Lasiocampidae > Malacosoma > Malacosoma neustria. The sequence goes on from OY856381.1 coordinate 17,235,376, forward strand.
GTCGTATAATCGATGTCCTGAGGCGCAAATTACCATAATCTAGTTCAGGATACTCACCCCTTTAGGAATGCAAATTTTCGTGGGAAAACGAGCGATTTGCATATATTTGATGAATACAGTAGCCAAATTCTTTACATTCGCAAGTATGAGATGTGAAGGGATTGTTACAACATTCCGTGAGACGTCAGGAACATGTCTTCATTGTTACTGGAAACTAGTTTAAAATTATTATATTTTTAAAGATCTGTTGTAAGATTAGGAAATTACTATAATAAAAGGTTATTCAGAGGATATAAAGTAGTGGTAAACATTAAATCATTTACTAACAATAATAGCCCAAAGTTTTATTATACCGTTCGCTTATAAATTACGACCGAGTAATGTTAGAGGTAACCGAGAGATGTTAGAGGCCTCACGCTAACAATGAAACTCTTTTAACCATATATAAATAAATAATTACAATCAAAGTAATTTATGCTTAGGACATATGTTTGTAAGAAAACAAAACATCGTGTGTGCTGCAAACACACACACAAAACACAGTTTTCGCTGATCGCACGCGCTAGCCGTCATGGAGGCGATGCTAAAACTTTATATAATAATGAAAATTATGCATTTTTGTTTGCTGTAGGACAGCAAACAGGCTGACGGCCCCATTAGAATTTAGCAGTTACCCTTGCCTATGGGTGGTTGCAACGCCAGTGGCATCGCGAACACGCTGCTGTCCCATAAGGGTACAGGAACTTGGGTGAGTAATGCCGAAACACAACAGAAAGTTATTATGGCGGCATACTTAAGACATAAGGGCCTTACCACGTAGCTAGGGTGGGTTGTATTGTCGCCTTTTACGACAGGCCGACCCCGGCCGCAGAGGTCAGTATTTTTTCTCCCTCCCTGCACGCTTATAATATTTACTTAACTCGGTGGCGTAACGGATAACGCACTTCGGTACGCTTGCGGAGGTCACGGGTTCGATTCCCGTCTCGCGTCTGGGTGTTTATGTATAATATGTATTTATTTACAAAAAAAAAAGTATATAAGTAGTATATCAGTTGTCTAGTACCCATAACACAAGTGCTATGCTACTTAGTTTGGGACTAGATGGCGCTGTGTGAATTGTCACAAAAATATTAAAATATTATTATTAACTTCTGTGTGAAAATTAGATATAAAATCTAGTCCCAATAATTACTATAATTATTTATATATACAGATAAAAATTTATACACTTAATAATTATTTCACCTGGGTGATTTCACATGATTTATTGAAAACATTCTAAAATCAGTGTCAATTCAATTAAAGTTTTTAAGGGTTATATTGTGTAATGAGTTAATCAAATCCGTGCAGGGGCGAAGAAAGAATACTAACCTCTGCGGCCGGGATCGGCCTGTCGTAAAAGGCGACAAAACAACACACCCTAGCTACGTGGTAGGGCCTCCAGCCCGGGCGGCCATCTTTGTTCTTAAGTATGCCGCCATAATAACTTTGTGTTGTGTTCCGGCATTAGTGACCCTAGTTCCTGTACCCTTATGGGACAGCAGCGTGTTCGCGATGTCAATGGCGTTGCAAACACCCATAGGCGACGGTAAATACTAAATTCTAAGCGGGCCGTCAGTCTGTCTGCTGTCCTACAACAATAAAAAAACCTCAAGCAGCTGAAGACAGAAATACTTGGAGCCATTAAGAAAATACAATCCGTCAGTGCATGAACTTTTTGTTGGCGTAAGCGAATAAAGGTGAGTACAGACGGGCGTGTCTAAATCCCTCTCATTTTGGGGATTTGCAGTTGAAATTAGTTCGCAAATCTCGGGCTTACTTAGCCCCGGTAACAGATGCAAGAGACGAAAAAGGGATGGAAAAGGGATGTAAATAACCCTAGCCAAGGATTTTGCATTCTTATCTTTTTATTACGGTTTTTATTCTTATTGTAAATTTTATGCGATTTTTTTTATATAGAGTCTAAAGTTCTGAGGTCTGGATTGTTTTTAAAAATAATATATATTTTAGCATTTTTGTTTTATTAAAAATTTAATTTAGAATACTAATTTATTAATCTGAAAGGGATATTAAACATTTTTGTTTAACAAATTTATTGGTTAAGAAATAACTGAACTAAGAACAAAAATAAACTCGCGCTTAAAATCCGTGAGAAGTAGTTTTAATGATGAATGCCTTTGTTGTTTAGTTGGGGTAATTTAATAAATCTTCGAATATTAACACTGAATAAAACGAATCGCTAATTACAATAGTTGAAAAGTACTATTTTTAGTTGTAAATAGTAATTATTATAGTAATAATTATACACCTAAGTTGAGCAAAACACTATTTAAAAAAGGCGTTTACCGGAAAGAGTTGTTTTATCGATGATGGCCAAAATATGTATGAAACAGCTCAATTGTGACGTCACGCGAGTTAAGTGCCAACACGCACGATATTATAAAAAGCACACTGGATTAACTCGAGTAGGAAATAGAGTAGGAAACAATTTTCAATACCAACGTAAGAATATATAACTAATTTTACAATGTTGTCCGTTACAATATGTACATAGATCATAAATATGATATAACTTTATTCCATTGTCAACTGTGTTACCGTCGCCTATGGGTGTTTGCAACGCCAGTGGCATCACGAACACGCTGCTGTCCCATAAGGGTACAGGAACTTGGGCATACTTAAGACCAAAGATGATCGCCATCCAGACGGGCTCGGGGCCCTACCACGGAGCTAGGGTGGGTTGCTTTGTCGCCTTTTACGACAGGCCGACCCCAGCCGCAGAGGTAGTTAGTATTCTTTCTCCGCCTCTGCACGGATAGAATGTTTATATTATAATTGGTATATTTGAGATTCTAAAATACCTCCAATATGCCCCAGTGAGAGAGTTATTTGGCTGGCTTACTATCAGAAATGTTGAAGACCAAGCGAAGACGGAAATACGCGAAAAGAAATCGGAAAAAGGATATATGAAGAAACAAGAATTGGGTTTCCATATTTTACGACTAAGATAACAATACTTTAATGTTAATACGGTATTAGTCGTTTAAAATCATTTACAATGATGATATGAAATATTGCCATGAATAATAAAAGTGAAAATGCCGTTTAGAAAATGGCAATGTGCCTGTTTCTAGAGCATTCACGCGTGCTTTATTGCCCGAGACGTATTCTCGTATATTCAAATTTTATTGGTGCAATTAAAAAGTGAGGGGTATGCAACAATGTCGAGTGGAATGGCGTCACATCTATTATTTTTGTTTTCGCTATTTAGATCGTGTGGAACAGGCATTAGCATGAAGGAATATGTTGGCCATAATTCACTCTGCGTTTCCAACGCCCCCTGGAGTGGTTACTTCGTCCGTAACACGTATGCAGTTTATACCCAATTAGACCTGGTATATACCAACTCTACGGTTATGATATTATTTTCGTAATGTTGGAGTTTAATTAAGTTTAGTTCGTAACATCGTAAGATCAAAATTATTTTTGATTTAACAAATTACTGGCATCACATAAAATAATATATAATAAGTTACCTTCCTTCTCTCTTCTAAGAGAGGATATCGGACAAGAGTTTGCGTCTTGCGTCAATGTATGTTAAAACGTATGTTAAATTGAGGCCAGAAAAACTGTTAAGAGTGCATACTTTCGCATTAATTATTTAATTAAATATTCCAAAGATATCCGATTGTTTTCTCATTTTATATGCAAATTTTTAAGCAAGCAACCCTAAATAAAACCCCGGAGAACCACACACGGGGCAGTTTAAACACCTCCGTAATTATGTGCCAACTTGCAATTTAGGAGACGCTTTGTTTTCGCTTCGCCTTGTGTTATTATGAATTACGACCGAGGCGAACCACGATGCGAACAAATATGAAGTGCACAGAGACGTATTTGGTTATTAAATTCATATTCATAACTGTATAATTTATTTCAGTGATTAAAAATATCGAGAGATTTATCACTATCATTTTGCATCACGGTATGTTTTTTGTTATATGAGTTGTGTAGTTGCGTATTCTATGTTTTTTCGTTATATTGATCGTATTCAAGCCTTGATTGAAGTAGTTGTATTAATTTGGGAGTCCTAGGAATTTGTACAAAAACCAATATCTATTATTAACACGTTAATAAAGAAAACAAACATTTTTAGCAATTATTATTGTTCGGTTATTTTGTTTTTTATTATTTATTTAAGTTATAAGTGTGTATTTATGTAGTCTAGAAATTATGGTACATCACACAATCTCTGCAAGTTTAATAATTATTTTGACGATAAACGCATTGACTTATCTGATTCCAAAATTTCGTATTGATCTGTAATTGTACTTTCATTATAGGAATCCAACAAAAAAATATATAAAATATAATATATTTAATATTCTACATTCTTAAACAAGTCAGCTTTAAATGATTTAGGAATTTTAAATTCCTTGTAGCAAAAAATCTGCATTGTAAAATTAATAAATAGGCGTGTGAGTATTCGTATTACTGATAGTTTGACAATACTTCTAAGTACAACTCTGTGTGCAACAACCCCACTTCGCCGAGCCGAAAGAACGAATTGCGTAAACACTCGTTTTCAAGTTATTTTGGTTGAATTTAATAGCTATCGCTTGATAGCCGTTGTGTATGAACATTGTAGAACATTTATGGACGATAATAAACATGTTCAATTCAAAATAATATTTCCCCGTCACGTCTGTTTGCTCGTATTTCTGACTTTTATACCTTAATGTAATGAAGTTTTCGCTATTTTTGTGTTTATTAAGCGATTAAGATAAATTACATATTTTATTAACACCACGAACAATCATCGTTGCATTTGAATTATAATATTGTATTCTGTAATAATAACTTTAATATTATAATAATTATTAGATACATTTATTTTCAACTCTAATCTTTTTTGTACTTTTAACCTCTAAATTTATTTTACAAATGTCTGTATATTATATACCAATAGTTACCCCAATGGCTTTCCTATAAGATAATAATAAGCCTAATTCCTATAATTAACACATAAAATGCCGATAAAAATAGCGGACCCCGGGCACCGAAACAAAAGTTTGGGTTACAAACGAGATATAACACTGGGGTGATGATGATCTTACATATTATAATAGTAAAATAAATAAATAAATAATGGTGGCTGTCATATATATTTTGGCAGCCATATGGCTGACACAGCCCAATTGGTTTGAAAAATCTCAGCCATATGTAGCTTATGTGTTAAATATACGAAAAAGAATTTACATTAAAAACAATTGCATAAAATATTGTTATCATTTTCATTGGAATTCATTGCGAATACACAGAAGTATAACATTCTTTTATCTGTCATAATAATAATATTCGTATCTCGTCAAACGCATGCAATCGCAAAATTTCACATTAGTAGGTACCTACAAAGTGGGGAATACACTCGACAACGGAAATACGCCATTATCATACCCTCCTACATACAAGCACTCACACAAATAAAATACTGATAGGGTGTGGGCCCCATGGATTACCCTATGGGGTAATTTTTACCCCATCAACGCCCGTCACCACCCACTCGACTCATCATTCCATATTTGAATTAGTTATAAGCAATTTCGTAATTCAAACTTCCAAATACGGACCTCGGCCAGTTAGTGCGGCCATTTTGGTAAGCCCGAATTAGTCGATTATTACAATTGAATTTTTCTTGCTTCGTATGAGTTTTTATAATATACGGTATACATAGCTCGGATTTAAAAGAATATATGCTATTTACGATTGCTAGTCTAAGCAATTTATAATAAAAAATAAACAATATGGTTGTATTATAACATTGATTGAATTTTATTACATTACGATTGGCGCTTAAATATATTACAATCATTTTTATTCAAATTGATTTTAAATGTCAATCTCATCATTCACAACAAAAAAATGTGTTCTTGCATCGATAATGAAGCTTAAATTAAAACATAATATTTAATATAATATATTTTTATAACAAACAAAAACATTGGTATTGCGTTGTACAATATACATCCGGTAGAATAATTTTCAATTCGGAGAAGAGATTTGGATGAATTTGGTGTAAGAAGCTACTGCTGTTTGGATATCGAATTTCGATACTTAAACCATGCATCCGTGTTCTGTTATTGATATGCTGTACCAAGACCGTGATAGGGCCTCAGTGTGAACTTCAACTCAGATGCTAAGCTCGATAATGTATAATAGCCTGAACATTGGACTAAAATCTTGAGAAGAGTACGATCAGATTAGTTTTTTGCATTAACAGTATTATACTGCAGTTTACCCATGGGGTGCGTGCCCCGTTGATTTGTGGCATAACTTCCATTATGTTTCGAGGATTTGAGGCAATTTATGTAACTGTTCATGTGGGAATAGTAACAAATGTTCGGCTTAATTTGATGTTGTGTACATATAATAGTACATATAATTTGCCAATAAATTACTATAAAATATCTTTATCCGTGCAGGGGCGGAGAAAGAATACTAACCTCTGCGGCCGGGGTCGGTCTGTCGTAAAAGGCGAGAAACAACGCACCCTAGCTACGTGGTAGGGCCTCGAGCCCGTCTGGATGGCGACCACCTTCGGTCTTAAGTATGCCGCCATAATAACCTTGTGTTGTGTTCCGGCATTAGTGACCCAAGTTCCTGTACCCTTATGGGATACCAGTGTTCGCGATGCCACTGGCGTTGCAAACACCCATAGGCGTCGATAACTGCTAAATTTTAAGCGGGCCGTCAGCCTGTCTGCTGTCCTACAGAAATAAATAAATGTAAATATATTAGTGAGTGTGGAATAAAGTAGTTTCTATAAAAAATCATAATAATATATATAAACCTATGATGCCGCAATACTGGGTTAGGCCATAACCGTAGAAGACACCGACAGTTTACCCAAGCTTGTCTAAGGCAATGACGATTATTGATAGATAGAAATTGACTTTCTAGAGCATTAGTATGTGGTAATTAACATACGTTAGGTGAGAAACATTTCCTAAGCAACAGACAGACTGACGGCCCCTTTATTAGTAAGCAGTGACCGTCGCCTATTGATGCTTGCGACGTGATCGCGAACGCGCTGCTGTCCCATAGGAGTACAGGAACCTGGGTCATTAATGCCAGAACACAAAACAATATTATTATGGCGGTATACTTATACACCAGGTGTGGTTGCCATCCAGACGGGCTTCGGGCCCTACCACGTAGCTAGGGTTGTTTTGTCGCCTTTTACGACAGGCCGACTCCAGCCACAGGGGTCTTTATTCTTACTCCGCCCCTGCACGGAAAAAAATGCCTGTACACGGCCTACCATCGTGGGATTCGAACCCGTAATCTCTTAGTTGGTCTCCGAATGTATACCACTTGGCAATCACGAAATAAGTTCGTTTTTGTATAGGCATGTAATATTTCAACAATCTAATCTACAGTAATATATGTTTGACTAATAGATATTCGAAGTACATTACTACTTCATAATTCATTAAAAATTGGTTTTATTTTAATTTCTCGAGATATTTTATTATATATTGTACTTAAATTAAGGTGCGGTACTTCTTTTAATTCTAAATACATACCTGTACTTGTTGTGTATGTATAACCGAAACGGGTAATAAATCTAATATTCATACATGGCACCTTTTCGCGCCAACGAGATCGATAAACGATAAAATAGTGCTACCAGTTCACGCACACAAGCGACGCGCTCGCTAATTTGTTTTGACATTTCTAAACGAACGATCGTTTTTCCCGCCTCCATTCGCAACCGAAGGGATTCGGTAATCGAATTCGCGGTATTCATTACCTCGCAAAGACGAAATTCGTTTGACCGATTCGAGTTTTGAGTTCGCATATCTATTATCGACCCTTTCGTTGGGGCTACTTTTGCCCTTTGTACTGTAAATGCTGAATGTTTTAGGGTGATGCCCTGTACGCGCGTGGCTGATATTGAGTTTCATATATGAAAAAGTGTATGAATCAATACTCGAGTGCCCGAAAGTGTCATTTATATTGCTGTTATTTTATATAATTTCGGTAATCCTGTTTTGTTGGGTCCTTTTCTGTTAGATAGGTATTGTATGATGTTCGTTTTGTCACAAAATCCATAGATAGAAAATAATTTATTGTCCATCACATAATAAAAACAATTTAAAATCTAAATTTATAAGCATGAGATGGGCAATCGGCGATCTAATCCAGACAATCTAATCTGGATAACGTTGGCAGGTATTATTAGCGGTACACGTTAATTATATAAATATATATAACGCAAAAAATGTGATATACAATTAAATTACATTAATACACATACATCCATGACAAGACAATTCATGTGTTCTTGGATCATATTTTTAAGATAGGAAAGGATTTAACTGGCTAGAAATTACTAAACGGATAAGAGATATCTAATGTGTAGAATAACTCTTTTTTTCCAGTCTTCATTACAAATCCTCATTTACTTATTTATAAATGATGATAAATAAACTGTATAGGTATTTACATTTAAAAGAAATATTTTATTCGTTGATTGTTGAAAGGTATCACAACAACAATTATTCAGTATTAAATAATTGATAATAATATAATAAATGTATTGAGACAATATACTTATACACTTTATTTTGTAAATAAAAACAAACACCCAACAGTGGGACCTATCGAACCCGTGACCCTCGCAAGCGTTCCGGTGTGCGGAAGCCGTTGCACCACGGAGGTCGTCAAATTTTAAAATTAAGTTACTTTCCCCTATGAATGTTTGCGACGCGAGGAGCACCACGAACACGCTGCTGTCCCATAAGGGTACAGGAACCTGGGTCACTAATGCCGAAATACAACACAAGATTATTATGGCAGCATAGTTTATAGATAGGTGGTTATCATCCAGACGGCCTTGACCCTACCACGTAGCTAGGGTTGTTTGCCGCCTTTTACGACAGGCCATTACTGTACGGAGAAAATAGGAATATTTTATAATTTAAACACCGTAGCGTAGCTAGTTGATTTATTAGGACCAAGGCGGCGGTCTTTAAATCGCGGATCAGCAGCCAAGAAACAAAGTTATAACAATTAACGCGTGGATGTTGCCCGTTAATTATTACTAAATACGTAACACGGAGCCTCCAGGGCACAATGCACAAAGGGGACCATTGTGAGCGCAGGCGCACAATGGCGTGACTCATGCGACTAGTAAGACAATGCTACACATTAATTGTTACAAATCCATAGGAAAAATTGTTAATAAATATATTGAAAAACTTATTTTCCTGTTTTAAATTTGCATGATGAGGAAAGTGTTTAAATATAATTTTAAATTGTTTTTGTAACATTTTGCAGCATATTTTTGTAATAAATAAAATCCTTGGATCGTATTTATAAATGTTATATTTTCCTGGTGTAATTGACATGGCGCCTCGTTTTAAATTGTTTTGGTAATTAATCGTTCGTTCATTAGTAGACGAAGGCCTCCTAAAGTTTTTACTAACATTATATCCTTAAATTCCTGGCTTACTTCTTACTGGACGGCTGGTAGCGTAAAAAACGCTGGTTATAGACAAATTAAAATGTAAGCGACTAGCGTGGTATGGCCATGTAATTCCATGGTATTTATGACAAGGAAAATTCTAGGAATGAGAGTGAATGGATACAATGGAGTCGACCACAGAAAATATGGATGGATCGCGTAAGAGATGTCAAAGTTGAAATGACTAATAGAAACTGGAATAATCATTTTTCCCCACATAATATGGAAAAATGAGAAGAACACTTGAAAACTCACAACAATAACTTGAAACAAACACATTTCACATTAACATATGGCATGTACTTAAAACATAATTAACAATCGTTAAACAATTAATTAATTCCGTCAAAATTATCAAAATTCTAGTGGAAATTTATTTATTATTATATAAAATTTACAGAAGAATAAGAAGTAAATCTAAATAAAAATGACGTGCTTTTATCCTAAAGACTGCGAACAATTTGCAGTATGTATGATGTTAGTGGCCCCTTGTACAAAAACGTGCTATGAAGATCCACCTATGTGCTATCCCTGCTTGCCACGATGTCCTTTGCCGAAGGTTATGTATTATTGTGAAAAAGCTGCGTGTTTCAAGGCCTCTAACTTTCTAAGAGGAAGATTGCTGTGATCCACCACTAAATTATAAGAAGATTGTGCGCAAGCACCTGCGCAAGCTGCCTGTTTCTGCATTCAAGCGCAATGAAATGCAGGACTAAGAGCAATCGAAGACGCTTGACACTGCGAATTTCCTATTTAGAAGCTCTCGTGACATAGTTGTCGAATGTGATTGTGCACGGACCCCGTAAAAGTCGGCGACCCAGCAAAAGTGTCACCCTGCACATCCAAACCGACACTCGGATGTTGTTTGTTCAAGAAGAAACCAATAAAAGTGTAGCTTGAGGATATGTTAGATGACTAACAACGAAATTTCGTTTCCTACTTTCAATGTGAAACCAGAAAATAATTTAAATAAAAAGGATGACTGATTTTTTTTTTTTTCCCCAAAAAGGGCTTAACGTCAGGCAAGCGGGCGGTTGTAAAAACTAAGCCATAACTATTGCAACATGCAACATGTTGTGCTGACCCTATATAATGTAGGATAAGGGCAGGAGGAAGAAGATTTTCATAAATGGAGATCAGCAGATCTTATCTTTATGCTATATATAAAAAAATAGCGCATCGTTTACTACTTATTTTAATAATTATGTGTGTGATTGAACGTTTGAAATCTGAAAATATAACCCATTTCAAGAATATACTACAATTTAGATAAGTTATTATAAAACATACTCCATTAATAATAGTGTTTATAAAGATAATACAAATCAACTGTCATTATCATGTATTATAATGGATCATTATCGTTTATTTTAGTTTATTGGAATTTTTTATTGGTGTCGCTCATATATATGTGTAGAGTTTAAAAATAGTTGTGTGAAATTGGAATACTTTGTAAACTATGTTGTAGTTGCCCATTAATTACTACCTTTTATTGTCACTGTTGTAGTGTGTGGTGTCGCACCAGAATAGCACCACCCCATCTCCTCCCTTGGGTGTCGTAAGAGACGACTAAGGGATAGAAAGAACGGAGGATGGGCAGCAGCATCTTTCCGTGAGAGCATCACCAACTGCGAATACTGCGATCGCCAACCCGCCTGCCAAGCGTGGCGATTATGGCAAAACCCCCCCCTAAAATGACAGATACACACAGGCCCCGGCCCCTAGTCCCCGGCGGCCCCGTTCGTGGTGGTCACGGTAGCAGCCACATAAGCGACGGGGCAGGGGGTGCGAAGAATCCCCGGGTTCGGATTCGCTACCAAGAACGACGACCTTTGGCCCTGGCAACATACAATGTCAAGACACTGCGGACCAACGAGAAGTTGGAGGAACTGGAGGAAGTTTTGAGCAGACTGCGATGGGATGTTGTGGGGTTATCTGAAGTCCGAAGACAGGGAGAGGACTCAATAATCCTAAATTCCGGAAATCTGCTCTACTTCCGGGAGGGCGACCAACTGTCCCAAGGTGGTGTCGGGTTTCTCGTTCACAAGTCTCTTGTGAACAACGTTACTGAGGTGGGGAGTGTTTCGACTAGGGTAGCGTACCTAATACTCAAAATTACCAAACGGTATTCGTTGAAGGTCATTCAGGTTTACGCTCCGACTTCGACACATCCTGACGAAGAGGTGGAAGCCATGTATGAGGACATCTCAACAGCCATCCACACTTCTAAAACCCACTTTAACGTTGTCATGGGAGACTTCAACGCAAAGTTGGGGAAACGTAGCGGCGATGAGTTGAGAGTGGGGCAATTTGGGTTCGGAAATCGGAACACCCGAGGCCAGATGCTGGCCGACTTCATGGAGAAGGAGGACCTGTATATGATGAACTCCTTCTTCATGAAGCCAGAACAACGCAAATGGACTTGGATTAGTCCCGATGGTGCCACCAAAAATGAGATTGACTTCATTATGTCGACCAAAAGACAGATATTCAATGATGTCTCTGTGATCAATTCGGTGAAAACTGGGAGTGATCACCGCTTAGTAAGAGGCACATTGAATATCAATCCAAAATTGGAGAGGTCTCGACTGGTGAAGTCTACGCTCCGACCTGCACCCATACAGATCCAAAACCCGGTAAACTTTCAACTCGAATTGCAAAACCGCTTCGAATGCCTCGGTGACTGCGTTGACGTGGACGAGTATAATAACAGGTTCGTGGAAGCTGTTCAAACGGCCGGGTCTAAATTCTTCAAGGCCAGCCGTTCAAAAAGAACCGGAAAAATCTCAGATTCTACTCTCAAATTGATGGATGTGAGACGTCAAATGACCCTTCAGTCCCCGGACGATGCTTCCCAGTATAGGCAGCTAAATAGACAGATCTCCAAGTCCTTGACTCGCGATATCCGCCGCCATAACACAGACTGTGTAAAGGCGGCTATAGAGCGTAACAAGGGCTCTAAAGTATTCGCACGAGACTTGTCTATTGGGCAGAGCCAACTGACGAAGCTGAAGACCGACGACGGCAGGGTCGTTTCGTCTAAACCCGAACTTTTGAGGGAAGTCGAGAAGTTCTACGGACAGCTATACACGACCACACGGGCACCTGTTAACAACAAGGCTAAAGACCCAAGAGCCAAATTAACCCGACACTACACCGTAGATATCCCAGACGTCAGTCTGTACGAGATTAGTGTGGCCCTTAAACAGCTTAAAAACAACAAGGCGCCGGGTGATGATGGAATTACAGCCGAGCTTCTGAGAGCTGGTGGTACTCCTGTGCTTAAAATCCTCCAGAAGCTATTTAATTCCGTCATCCTCGATGGCAAAACGCCGCAGGCCTGGCACGGAAGTATAGTGGTGCTGTTCTTCAAAAAGGGCGACAAAACCCTTTTGAAGAACTTTAGACCGATATCACTTCTGAGCCATGTTTACAAGCTGTTTTCAAGGGTCATCACGAATCGTCTCGCGCGCAGATTTGACGACTTCCAGCCTCCCGAACAAGCCGGATTCCGAAAAGGTTTTAGCACCATAGACCACATACATACGCTGCGGCAGGTTATACAGAAGACGGAGGAGTATAACCAGCCACTATGCTTGGCGTTCGTGGACTATGAGAAAGCCTTTGATTCGATCGAGACCTGGGCGGTGCTTCAGTCTCTCCAGAGGTGCCACATTGATTATCGATACATCAAAGCGTTGAAGTGTTTGTATGAAAACGCCACCATGTCAGTCCGTCTCCAGGATCAGAACTCGAAGCCTATCCGACTGCAGCGGGGAGTCAGACAAGGCGATGTCATATCGCCGATGCTGTTCACTGCTGCGTTGGAAGATGTCTTCAAGCTTCTGGACTGGAACGGACTGGGCATCAACATTAACGGTGAGTACATCACTCACCTTAGATTCGCAGATGATATCGTAATCATGGCTGAAACCATGGAAGACTTAAGCCATATGCTTGATGGCCTCAATACAGCTTCCCAAGGAGTAGGTCTCAAAATGAACATGGACAAGACGAAGATCATGTCTAATGTCCATGTCGCACCTACCCCCGTAACAGTTGGGAACTGTACTTTCGAAATTGTTGACGAATACGTCTACTTGGGTCAAACGATCCAGTTAGGCAGGTCCAATTTCGCGAAAGAGGTCACTCGTCGAATCCAACTCGGATGGGCAGCGTTCGGGAAGCTCCGTAAAATCTTTTCGTCCCAAATACCGCAGTGTCTCAAGACGAAGGTTTTTAACCAATGTGTGTTGCCAGTGATGACATACGGAACGCAGACGTGGTCGCTAACTATGGGCCTTATGAGAAAGCTCATGGTCGCTCAGAGAGCAATGGAGAGGGCTATGCTCGGAGTTTCCCTGCGAGATCGAATCAGAAATGAGGAGATTCGCAGGAGAACCAAAGTAACCGACATAGCCCGGATGATTGCAAAACTGAAGTGGCAGTGGGCTGGGCACATAGCTCGAAGGACTGATGGCCGTTGGGGCAGAAAAGTCCTCGAATGGCGACCGCGTACCGGAAGACGCAGTGTTGGTAGGCCCCCCACAAGATGGACCGATGATCTGGTCAAGATCGCCGGGATAGGTTGGATGAGGGCAGCGCAGGACCGATCATCGTGGAGATCTTTGGGGGAGGCCTTTGTCCAGCAGTGGGCGTCTTCCGGCTGAAATGATGAAACAATTAATAATAAAAACCTTTAACATTTTCTTTGTTACGGAAACAATGGATGGATTTTAAATTAAAATACCTTCTTATTTATTATTATGATTTATTTATTATCTTTGTTGTTTTAGGATACTAATATACAAAGGACAATTTGTTAGGTAAACATTATTTATATTCTTGTGTTGTTGAATCATTTATATGTATAATAATTTAAAATCATTCTAAATTAGAACTAACGTTGTCAAAGCAAATTAGTGTAGGTATATTTTTTATATATTTATTATTGAGATTAAGTATTTGTTTACTTGCGATAAATAAAAAAAAATACTGACTGGGTAGTATATAATCGTCAACACAAAGCTATTTTTGTGCCCTTCGCGGGGGTGCGGGGCGTATGTGGGACTCCGTAAGACTACCCCCAAAAAACCGCTGTTCTCCTATCGCCTGGGCAGAAAGAAAACTGACCGGTCGATTCTCGTGGCCCCGGCTGACCAACACAAAGCTTTGTTAGCGGGTAACATACATAATATGTATCCTAAATCGAAAATAGTTGCTAGTGTTACGATATTTTGTTATCATTAATATTCAGGAAAATACTCTTTCTAAATAATTAATATAACTAGTAATTCGACAAATATGAAGATAGTCAAATAGCTATATTCGAGTAGAACATTGGCTATAGTAGAAAATAGCTTCTATTAGAAGCTATTGCCTAAGGCTCTTATGCAACTCGAAGCTTTATATGCCAGTTCTGGCTTAGCGGATTCAAACGTTTATTCAAGCCATAGACAAGTAGAGTCTTGAAGACTCCTGAAGAGCGTATAAATGTCAAATTGTTGTAAACTTTCAACCAACTATACGCTGTCAACGTGAATAAATGTCACACAAAAAAACAAACAAAAACTATAACAAAGAATCAATCGCGTGCCGTGAAAACAAATGGCATCCATCGCCAAAGCGAATGCATTGTTGGATATTTTTTGTTGCAAGTTCAAAATACCGGCGACCTTGCCACGGTCAACCGCTCGCGGATTATACAAGTCACAAATATACACTAACATTAGTACAGAACTACGTCAGTATGAATTGGCAATCTTTGGAGCACGTCAAATTAACAAGTCAGATGTAATTTTCCTACATTTAGCATTACATTTTGTATTAACTGGTATATAAGTAGTAAATAAATACATTTTAGTACCCATAACACGCTCTGCTACTTTGAGACTAGGTGGCGTTTGAATTGACTGATAGGAAAGATCCGTTTCCCAACAGGCTAACTTTTCTCTCTTCATTTCGGTTTACCTATTTTACTATGACGGTTAATCTGGATCTCTTACATATACTCAACTGATAGAGATCCAACATAGCTCGTTCAATATACTAATAAGCGACTAGAAATTTGTCGACATGTCGTAATTTTTATCAAATTTATTTGTAACTAATGACGTTTGAATGGTTGCCTTAAAGTAAAAATCAATGGAAAGTGATGCGCTATCCTAAAAACATGTACGTACGTTATATGATCATATAAGATCGTATGTTATGACTTATGATTCATTTAATACTAACTCAGCATTAACAATTGACACAGTTTTGCGAAATTTTGTATTCAAAATTTAATGTGACATCCATCAATTCATTAGCACAAATGTATAATATTATAATACAATATTATCATAGAAATATAAGAGTACAGAATACCTATACGCGCGAGTAATATTTTTACCTATTTTAGCAAAATACCCGTGGCATTGTACGTCTACAGGCGACGGTGACCACCTGTTATCAGGTGAGCCCATTGTCTGTTAAACTGCAACTATAAAAAAGAGCAATGCATATACACGAGTAGATAATTCCGAATGCAAGTGTAGTGGATTTTTTTGATTATTGCAGTAGGACAGCAGACAGGCTGACGGCCCGCTTAGAATTTAGCAGTTACCGTCGCCTATGGGTGTTTGCAACGCCAGTGGCATCGCGAACACGCTGCTGTCCCATAAGGGTACATTGCTGGAACACAACGCAAGGTTATTATGGTGGCATACTTAAGACTAAAGGTGGTCGTCATCCAGGCCGGCTTGGGGCCCTACCATGTAGCTAGGGTGGGTTGTTTTGTCGCCTTTTACGACAGGCCGACCCCGGCTGCAAAGGTCAGTATTCTTTCTCCGTCCCTGCACGGATGATAAATATGTTGCGATGGTTTTGGATGAAAAAATAACACTACAATACTTGCCAGCATAATTATTATAAGTACGATATAAATTATTTTAATGTATGAGCATTATAATTTTTACATATGCCGGAATTCATAAAACTAGCACGATCACATAGCGTATACGTGCCTTACAGATGGTCCATCTTGAGATTCATGCGGACAAGATATAAAATGGGAGCGTCCCACTACTTCCTTGTTTCTTTCACATAAACTAACAGTCAGACAGTCTAATTTTACTTGTATCTCATTGTAAAAGGAATATTTATACTCATACTATATGTATATGTGCTATATGTTAATGTAAGATGTTATTGTATAAACACTTAGATGTGCAAATAAATATTTGAATTACTCCAGTCTTTAAAATAACTTTTGGTTGCAACCAACAATTCGCTAACAAAGTTGGATCACTTTAAAATCAAACCTTTTGATATCTCTGAAGCAGTTATACTTCTGTACTCTAGTGTTTTGTGGTTCAACGTACATTTATAGAATTCACGGGCAAATTTCCTTAATTGGTACAGGTATAAATGAGTCATGAACTTTTTGCACGATGATATTGCGTTTTCAATACGAGCAACGTCCGACATGACCTATACGACCTGAGTCTTTGTTGGGCCTCCTTTATTTTTTGCGTACCATTCATTTTGTTTACGTCACATTCGTTTTTTAAATATTGAAATTAAAAATTGATTGCTTTATGAACAAAAAGTTTGACTGATGTAAGGTGTTTGCAGACTGACGCGTAGTAACATCAGTCTGTACAAATAGCCAGCGGAAGCCGTCCCGTGAAAATTTGTATTGTATGTACGTGGTACATGCACGTTAACTATACTACCGACACGCTATGATGGCCGTTTTGACGTTTGTCCCCACTCATGGAGTTTCGTATTAATTAGTAATTACATTTGAAGGAGCAAATTGCTCTTCTTTATTGTGACTAACTACACGTCACTACTGACAATAAAGAACAGCAATTTGCTCCTTCAAATGTAATTACTAATTAATACGAAACTTCATGGGTGGACAAACGTTAAAACGGTCATCATAGCGTGCCGGTAGAAAGGTCATGATTGGCCGTCTAGTTCTCATAAAAAGTTTCCGGAATAAGAGCTACGACAAACCCATCACTTACTATGTCGTAAAAAGTTTACAAGTTCTCAAGCAGAAAATGTAGAGCGTTGCTCGATTTACCTTTATGTCTCGAGATATCTTGTAGCTTCTTGTTTACAAACGTAACTGCTCATAAAAAATAAAAGAGAACTTGGAATTTAACCCTACAGACATAGTCAGCTAGAATTCAGGAGTTTCAAATGAAACTGAATAATAGCTAATAGCTCTTGTTAGATTAAGAAGATAAAATAGATATATAAGAGTGACTAGATAGAAAGAGATAACAAAATGTTGACTAAAATCTTATTAAAAATAAACCAGTTTGGAAATTTCCAAATACTTGTTTTATCTATTTTAATGCATTTAGACGATAGACTAATAGACGAAACAATTAAGTTATAATTAGTGTAGATAAATGTATCTTTATAATAGTGTAATGTTAAGATTAAAACAAGAAAACAAATTCTAAAATATATTACTATACTAATTTTGAATGCCTGAGACTTAAGACTTAGTATGAAATGTGAGTTGTAGTTCAAACGGCCATTTTGACATTCGGATCCTCTTTCCAAACCTAAACAAAAACATGACTTAGACTGCAATTTATTATATCAAAGTCGAATATTATGTTCATAATATACACTGAACAAGAAAAAATTCTCATTCAAACTCGAGGTAAAACAATATATTATGATTTCCCAACGACGTCATTTTGTATTCTATTTTAAATATTGTATATCATGCTTTGACATGACATTTAAATATGTATGTGTTTACGTTTTGACATAGTCGGGAAACGAACTCGTGGCTTCCGCAAGCGTACCGAAGTGCGTTAGCCGCCACGCTACGGATGGTCATATTGCAGAATGTTTGTAGTGTAGAACCCCCGTATCCTCCCCCTTTTCTAGGTGATTCTTCGTTATATTTTAGGAGGGTGATTATAAGCCGCGCCAGCAGGCAACACCAGATTATAAACAAAGTTGCGACTGACGTAAACAAAGCCAGAGATCCCACGGTATCCACATACTTTTAAAAAAATTGTTGTTTTTAAAATGGTTGAGATTAAATGCTTTTTTTACCCAACCGGTCCTGAGCAGGTGCCGGGGGATGGCTTTACGCTGAAAAGATCCAAGAATTGACTATGATTTATTTAACATCATAACGAGAAAAAATAATTCAAAAAAGTGAAATTGGCAGATATATACAATATTTGATGGTATTGAAACGGATTGGAAAAATCTTGATGCTTACATCTTATAATGAAATCCCCAGACATCGATTAAATAATGAATTTATGGAATTTAATCTCAATTAAATAAAAACATCGTCAACATCGTTTAAAAATTATACTTCCATGATTTATGATAACTTTATTTAAAAACATATAAAAGTAAATATTTTCTAAGACATCATGCATGAAACCATCCACATTACAAGTCGTGGCAGGTAGAGAATTCACATGAGCATTTCTTTGAAACATCGATATCCTTATTACTCACAGAAATATGAACTCAAAAACTATAGAAATATGGTTCAGACTCGTTAAGTTGTTTACAAAGAACTACTAGCAAAATAGTGCCCTACAAAAGATAATTTAAAACATAGAAACCTGTGATTGTAACTTAGCGGGATTATGACAAAAAATAATCGAATTAAAGAGGTTTCGAAGAAACTTGTCATGTTCGTTCAAAATTGGAATGTTGAAGTGTGAGGAGAATTAATCAATTTCTCGGATAGATAACGCGAACTGCACTGCGAAAATCTTTTTTTTTTTTTATTGCGTAGGACAGCAGACAGGCTGACAGCCCGCTTAGAATTTAGCAGTTACGGTCGCCTATAGGTGTTTGCAACGCCAGTGGCATCGCGAACACGCTGCTGTCCCATAAGGGTACAGGAACTTGGGTCACTAATGCCGGAACACAACACAAGGTTATTATGGCGGCATACTTAAGACCAAAGGTGGTCGCCATCCAGACGGGCTTAATGCCCTACCACGTAGCTAGGGTGGGTTGTTTTGTCGCCTTTTACGACAGGCCGACCCCGGCCACAGAGGTTAGTATTCTTTCTCCGCCCCTGCACGGATATAATCTACGACACTTCTGTTCGCTGTTGAATATTTTAATAGGCTCCCTACGTAACTTGCTGTGTTATTCATAGAAAGAGAAGAAGGCTGAATTGGGGTTCTACCGGGAAGGCCACCACCAGAATATTAACTCCGAAAGAGGAAGTGATCTGTGCCCCTAGTGGCTGTTTTGAAAAAGAGATTTTACTGCCTAGAAAAATGATGCCTGAGTGATCTTATTTCAGGCCAAGACTACGATTCTTGGTACTCAGTCATGGTAAAGTTTCACCCTGTTAGCTTTGTGAGTCCTTTAACATCGCTATGGCTTTGTGTGCCGAAATAGAAGCGAATAAGGCAGTCGTTTCTCCCCATAGACTAATTGTAAACAAAAAACTTACTGACCGCTTTATCCTTTCCATTCGTTTGTCATAATAACATCCCAGATTTTAAAAAAAACTCGTTTAATTTTGGTAATAACTTAGAATTACATATTTATGACCTAAAAAACACTAACCCTTTCTGAGCCGGCGTAATATCAATTTAATGCAACCCTTAATTTCGTAAGTAAAATATGTTGTAACCTATTTCCGAGCGCGGTGAAACTAAAAAAAGTTCAAGGCGATATACCTGCACTTAACCTCCACCGGAGTGGTCCCGTCAGTCCAGTGCGTAAGGACAGCGGTATACTGAGCACGTTATAGATATATAAATTATATTATAGCATAAGACATACGATATCTATACAAATAAATAAAATTGGAGGGTCTGTTTGTAATATTAAAATAATCGCTTTTTACTAAGTTCATTCGGACGTATATCAAAACAACATTTTTTTAAATTTTTGTCTGTCTGTCTGTCTGTTTGTTCCGGCTAATCTCTGAAATGGCTGCACCGATTTAGACAGGACTTTCACTGGCAGATAGCTGATGTATCAAGGAGTAACTTAAGATATTTTTATTTTAGAAAAAATAAATAGTTTTTTGTTAAAAATGATAA
The DNA here is from genome assembly GCA_963693495.1 of Malacosoma neustria. Lineage (NCBI taxonomy): Eukaryota > Metazoa > Arthropoda > Insecta > Lepidoptera > Lasiocampidae > Malacosoma > Malacosoma neustria. The sequence continues at coordinate 17,255,956 of OY856381.1, forward strand.
GTTTCAGAAATTTTATAATCCAATTTAAGTTGATCTCAGATTTATATCAACAATCATATGAAATAGGGTTCAGCTTAGGCTGGACTTAGTAGGTTGAATTTCCAATTTAAATTGACTTCATATATCCAAAAAAATGCTGCTTAAAGTCACTATTCCACGCGGACGGAGTCGCAGGCATAGCTAGTATAAATTATATATCTATATAATATGTTATATCGTAAATTATCGCTAACTTCCTCTACAGAACCTTTTCTACTGTGATCAACCTTAAAGAGATAGCAAAGAGGAAGTGACAAAATGAAAATCATACTGGATTTTCATTTTGAAATTTTTTTGGAGAACAGAAAACACAAACGAAAACACGATTCAAGTGCGAATCTTTTGAGCCAGACCGACACACTGAATTTCATATTTCTTATTATCATCATCATCTCAGCCGGAAGACGCCCACTGTTGGACGAAGGCCTCCCCCAAAGATCTCCACGACGATCGGTCCTGAGCTACCCTCATCCAACCTATTCCGGCGATCTTGACCAGATCATCGGTCCATCTTGTGGGGGATTTACCAACATTGCGTCTTCCAGTACGCGGTCACCATTCGAGGACTTTTCTGCCCCAACGGCTATCTATCCTTCGCGCTATGTGCCCATCCCACTGCCACTTCAGTTTTTCAATCATCCGGGCTATGTCGGTGACTTTGGTTCTCCTGCGAATCTCCTCATTTCTGATTCGATCTCGCAGGGAAACTCCAAGGATAGCCCGCTCCATTGCCCTCTGAGCGACCATGAGCTTTCTCATAAGGCCCATAATTAGCGACCACGTCTGCGTTCCGTAAGTCATCACTGGCAACACACATTGATATTATTATAAGTATTATTATATTTTATATAAAATTACTCTTTCATTATAGTTTATATAAAATTACTCTTTCAAGTTACTCAACAAGTCAATTGATTGAACTTCAATGAGTTGAAGATGATGTTAGATTCTTTGAATTAAATCGATGAAGATTGAGTAATAAACTGAACCACTGGATATATATGAAATAGAAATTATATAATGAATGTAGTTAAATATTTCAACTAAAGTTAACTTTACCTCTTCACCTCCATTTAACATAGATGTGTCATCTATGAAGACAACGCATCGACAATTGGCAGTTATGTAAAGTCGATTCATCGACCTTTTTTAAACACATAATTATTTAAAATACGACCTTTATAAAATACTCAATGTTAATTATTCCAATGGCATCATTATCGAAAGTGTTTGCCAGACAATCATGTTTAATCATTTAATTATTTGATAAGATTTAATACGTTATCTCAACGTGATACGTCGATAATTTACAACGTGATATGTTCATTAATAAATATTTTATTTTTACTTTTTACTAATACTACAAAATAATATTACGGCATTTATTATATATATACCATTGATATTCTTACGGTTTATATACATTTATTTCATAAATGACATAATTTAAGAATTATATATATAATATTTTATTACATTAGTATTATTCATTAGATTTATCCGTGCAGGGGCGGAGAAAGAATACTAACCTCTGCGGCCGGGGTCGGCCTGTCCTAAAAGCCGACAAAACAACCCACCCTAGCTACGTGGTAGGGCCTCAAGCCCGTCTGGATGGCGACCACCTTAGGTCTTAAGTATGCCGTGTGTGTAACCTTGTGTTGTGTTCCGGCATTAGTGACCCAAGTTCCTGTACCCTTATGGGACAGCAGCGTGTTCGCGATGCCACTGGCGTTGCAAACACCCATAGGCGACGGTAACTGCTAAATTCTAAGCGGGCCGTCAGCCTGTCTGCTGTCCTACAGCAATAAAAAAAAAGATTACATGCCGAGTATTTTAATACTCGACTTATAATCTAATGAATATATTTTTAAAGTAATGATACATACAATAATTATTAGCCAGTGGTCTTTTTTTATCGCTGAGGGACAGCAGAGACCCACCTAATAGTAAGCAGTTATCGTCGCCTATGGATGTTAGCGACGCTAGGGGCACCGCGAACACGCTATAGTGGTAGGTAGGCGCAATAAAGAAGTGTAATTTCTTGAAAGACTTGAAACTCAGCCACAAAGGCTGTATCTGGAACCCTAATTACTGTTAGGTTATACCTTACTCCTCGCTGGTTGCGAGCAACAGCCATTAATATATTAACTATAGTTTAAAGATATGTTTAGGTCTCTGGTACCATGTCCGGAGTCTGCAAAAGACAACTGGGATACAAGTTGTCGCTGTGAGAATTATCGTAGCATATTTATTTTAATTAATTAGGCTGTTTTTTTATTTTTAATACTAAAACAAATTTTTAAAAAGTTATAAAACGGTTTATAACAATAACAAAATAATATGCCCATTCATTTATTCGTTTCTCAAACAAAGCGTGTTAAAAGTAACAAAGTAAAATCACCAAAGCTCACCGACATACATTATTAATATACTCAATGTTACATACATTTTTAATTAGAAGGATAAGAGAACAAGTTCATTAATTATGTTGTAAGATAAGACGAGACTCAGCTTGATTTCTCCCATAATCCTCTGTTAATTAATTTTAGAGAAATGTTATTAAAACTGGATGGTTCGTACATAATTAACTAAATATAAAAAAGACATCAACGTTGTATTGCGATTAAAATGTATGAAAAAATCGTACATGTTCATTTTAAATGATCTTCAAAATAATATAGTTTTATGTTTAATGTTTACAATTACATTTATAATTGCGTTATTTATAAAGGAAATATAAACGTGTGCAGTAATAACAGTAAAATCTATAGAGTTGTGATTTTGACCAATACGCCAATATTTACCAAGTGAGTCCACGCATGGATACTTCATTTGCTCGGCCACAAAGGAGCGTACTGATCAGTTTCGGGGTCATGTAACAGCACCGATGTAAACGCGTGTTTACTTTACTTTACTTTACTTCCGTGTTTACGTACTTCAGGCTCCAAAAAGCTTGAAATGCAACTACAATAAGTCGATTAATTTGATTTTTTTTCAAAAGGGGTATTGGTTTAAATAGCTGACTTAAGTCAAGTGTGGCCACAACTTTACACCATTCGTATCTCGAACGTTCAAAGGATCGTATTATTTACATTTTTTTCCGTTATTTTTTCATTCTGCCTTTAAAAAAGGCATACCAACAAAAAAGGGTAAAGAATGATTTCAACGCTCACCAAATGTCTCCGGGGCAACAGGTTGGCTTCGTTGTGCTCATCCACTTTTTTTTTAAATCGGCTCGTATTTCCGACATCGAGATCTGTAAAGAAAGATTTTTGGGGTTAATCAACTGCAATTTTAACGTCGGCAGATATAGAGATGGCTATTTTGTTGCATTTTAATATATTTTATTGGCCGATTCATTTGACAGTTTCATTAAAGTGGGATTAAAAGAAATCCGACAGCGTTGTTTTCCTTTTTTATTACGAAAGTTTATTTCTTATATGTTTTACGATTCGCCGTTTACGTAAATTAAAAATAATAAATATGATGATAATTCGCACAGCTTCGAGTCCCAAAGTAAATAACAGATCATTTGTGTTGTGGGTACTAGACCACTGACCTACTAATTATATAGTTTTCTTTCGTAAATTATCTACGTAGTAGGGCCTCAAGCTCGTCTGGACGACCACCACCTTTGGTCTTAAATATGCCGCCACAATAACCTTGTGTTTTGTTACGGCATTAGTGACCCAAGTTCCTGTACCCTTATGAGACAGCAGCGTGTTCGCGATGCCACTGGCATAGCAAACACCCATAGGCGACGGTAACTCTGTTAAATTCTAAGTGGGCCAGCCTGTCTGCTGTCCTACAGCAATAAAAAAATCAATATACTACACATAATTATTCAGACTCGGGATGGGAATCGAACTTGTGACATAAAATAACAGGGTCATAACTCTTCACTATTGGGCTCGGATCTCCTCCTAAGGGAAACAGACCGCATACCCACCACGCTTGTCTACGGTGGATTATACCCATTGGTATGCAGGTCTCCTGGCGTTTTTCTTCGCCGTTCGTGTGAGGAAATTTGTAATAATATGCATATAAGACGAAAAACTTCCTAAGCTGTGCACGACATCAATATTCGAGTCCGGACTGCTAGTTTCGTTTCCGGATATGATACCACTTGCTTTGCATACGTATTATGTACTTTTGGCAGAGTACGTCCGGTAAAAATGAGCATTATTCAAGTAATAATAAAACATAATAAATGATGGATTTATTCACTATCTATGAGCATGAATAGTCTATGGTGTTTTTTATTGCTGAGGAAAAACCAGTGAACTGTACCATCGCCAATGAACCGTAAACACGCTGCTGTCCCATAGGGGTACAGAAACCTGGTTCACTAATGCCGGAACACAACACAAGGTTATTATGGCGGCATACTTTTAAACCAAATGTGGTTGCCATCCAGACTGGCTTGGGACCCTACCACGTAGATTGTTTTGTCGCCTTTTATGACAGGCCGACTCCGGCCGCAGAGGCCAGTGTTCTTTCTCCGCCCCTGCACGGAAAAACTTCACCTAACTTCATTTGGACTCAATAATAAACATTTCTTAGAATCGTTTGGAAGGTTGAGTAGGAAGGCTAAACGATGAGGCATAAACACCTTATCGTGCTTTGGCATGCATTATACGTACTAGTACAATGTTACACGCCTTATATTGCCTAGTTTGCCCACGCATTATGTGTAATTGATAAACAAACCGACATTTTGTTAGGGTGGGATTGTTTACTTCATAGCATTCCCATTGATATATTCTTAGAATCTAGATATGCATATCAATATGCAGGGTGTTTTATTTATTTATTTACTTTTTTTATTTAATATGTTTATCGTTGCTGTGCTAATTACGACGGCACTAGAAGTGTCAAAAATTGGTGATATAAACAAGCGCATTATCACACGATGGTATGTTTTTATATTGGTCTACGGACGCCTGTAATAATAGATGTTCTCGTAACTTGTTCTCCGTGCAGGGGCGGGGTAAGAATACTAACCCTTGTGGCCGCAACAACGCTAGCTACGTGGTAGGGTCAAAAGCCTTTCTGAATGGCAACCACTCTTGATCTATAAGTATGCCGCTATAATAACTTTGTATTGTGTTCCGTCATTAGTGACCCAGGTTCCTGTACCCCTTTGGGATTTCAGCGTGTTCGCGGTGCTCCTGGCGTATATATCTAGACTAAAAAAAGGACGTTTTACACCCCCGCTTCAATCATGGCTAGCGCATAATTATTGTAAGAAAGGTTAGGTAATTATTTTGGAACGATGTCGCTAATTCTGAAATAATTTGAAGATATAACTAGAATTTTTACTTTTAAACTCCTAGCTATATATGCCCTTTCCTTCAAATTCTTTAATTTTTTTTCTTTCGTAGACTACATTCTGCCACGCGCTATATATCCAATATACAAAATATACTTGTCATTGTAAACTCCATACCGTATGAAATATCATAATACATATATTTAATATTCAACGCTCTAGGATTTTGTAAACAATTCTAAATAAACAACGTATACAAATAAACAACAGAATTAAATAACGTCACTCCAACACGTGAAAAACATTACTCTGATACTAAAGCAATTAATTATGGAAACCGTATTGTCATTCCCATTTCATATTGTTTGTTACAATGTTTTAATTGCAACAATATGTTTTTAATTGTTAATATTTTAACGCCAGTATTATTAATGTACTGATGTCACATGACGTGAATAAAAATTTAAGATGAGTATTGTTAATTAGCCAACCGTAGATAAAAATAAAATTATATTTGCCGCCTTTTTAAATGAATTGTATTTTGCTTTATCGTGTAGAAAATTGTCAACATCTGAAAAGTTTCCAGTAATTTTCTGTTTAATTTTCGTGATTATATTTTAATATAGACGAATCGTGTATTTTTTATATACGAGTATGTAAATATTTGTGAAATTTTGAGTGTTAACTCGACGCACATCTTCGTTATAAATTTAGATCTAGAAGAATCTGGTCATATATCGTGTGAGAGAACGGATAACCGTTAGAGTAAACGCGTTATACAGTGGAGACCATGTCTTGGCAAACGTAGAGTAGGATGCCACTGACCAGATGGGGCGATGACCTGCGAAAAGCGGCTGCCAGGAAGTGGATGCAACAAACCAAAATTGGGCTAAGTAACGTACCTTGGGACTTTAGTAGGCTGATTTGAGTCGTAGACGTTAATACGTACGTGAATGGTTAGTATTATAATATATATGACCAGTTAAATTGTCATACGGTAGGTAGAGGAGATAAGGATACATATTTGAAGTGTCCGTCATAATGAATTAAATTCAAATGACGTCACAATCGCGGCAGCGTAAATTTTAGAGGAACACGCCAAATGTTATTAGAGTGGGATAAATAATTTTTAACTCGGCATGCTTCAATTCGTCTACAATATCTATGTTCATAACATCATACACTGTGGCTGCACTAACGCCGCACTCTGGCGAGTTTCTGAACTATAATTAACAGCGTGCACACAGCTGCACACTTTTTCATCTTCTCCCTCTAACATAATTCTCCTTACTACTCCATAATTTGTTAAGATAACACGGTCGTCCAGATATTTTAATTGTCCGTTATTAATTTAGAAAAATACTAGAATCGCAAAATCCGAGTTTAGTATCAATCTTAACGAGTGTTCACTCAATAAAATTGAAACTAGTTTTCCTTTTTTGACAAAGATGATGCGATGTCAGAGATATTACGATAAGCAAAACATAGTCTTAAATACCTCTGACCTTTCAAAATATCATTTGATCAAATAAAAATGTTTTTCAACAAACTGTCAACTTCTCTTTGTTTTAATTAGCATTTTATATTCAATTTTAAAATTTTGTGAATTATTGATTAGGTTTTTATTGAAAATTATGCCCGAAGTGTTGGAATTAAAATTATCTAAAATATTTTTAGATAATTGTAATTTATGATATGAATGAGTATTAACATTTTTATCAAAACATAGTTGAGAGAGAGTTGAGATAGATTGTGGTTGATAATAATTTAATTTTTAATGTCTGAGGATTGTCGTCATATTAATGACGAGGCTTTATGTTTTCCAAGTTTTTTTTATAGACTGACTACCAGAGGTGCCAAAGATCATTCGAAATGGAAAAGAAAGAGTCGATAAGCGAACCCCGGATACCCATGCGCAAGTTTGGGTTGCAACCAGGATTTAATTTTAGGATGATGATGATAATACTATTAAATGTTTATATTTACAGTTTTATTGATTTATAAATCGAATTAGGCCTGAGTGATTAAATGGCTACGCATTGTTAGTCAAAGAATGGTCAGGTATATTTTAGGAAGGTTCGAGCATTGACAAATTATACCCTTTTAAAGTCAACACAGATCATATGACTCTTACTAAATTGTAATGATGAGAAAAATATATATTTTTGTCCTCGTGCTAACTTAAATACCAATTAGATCATGTGTGCAATTATTTGTATAATGAACTCAGTGATAATTTTTATTATTTATGCAGAAAGAACGTAATTCGGAACCCATGATTCATGTTTATTTTTATTTAAGTCCGCCATATTGTGTATTTTAATTTATTATTATACTATTTTTTTTTCATTTATTGGACAAACAAACAGTATTTATATGAGGATTAGTAAATTGTCTTATTTAATATGTTAGTACTAATATAAACCCAACAACATTTGTCACAGGTTACACATAAAAAAAAAAAGTTTAACATGACTAAGAACTAGCAACAAAAAATATTTATTTAGATAGAAATAGAATACTATATATTACACATTACATTTACACATTAATTCAGAGTGAGACACTCAGTGCGCCGTAGTTATGAAGGGTTCAGTTATTCGTCTTGGAGGCATTTCAACACACTTTTTTTATAAATACTGGGACTCGTTGCTGCTATATCAATGGAGTGAAAAAGGAAATTATAAGAATTTACTATTCGATAAAGTGGCGATCGTTTACCAGCATTAGTTCGAGTGTGCGTGGTCATAAAAAGACGACAAGGTCCACGACAATGCGTCCTGCTAGGGATCCTATAACATAATTTGTTAACAATGGGAATACAATCATATCTATTATAACAAAGGTTGTACAATAACATAGCCGAAATACTATCACTAAACACACGGACACATAATTACTTAAAAGACACTGAACTTTAAGTGTAAATTAATTTGTTTTAACTCTCAAGGAATTAAAAACTCGATCGCAATGCCCAAAATTATATACAGAGTTTATTATTAACAACCTATTTGAAATCAAACTGGCTCTGCATCGTAAGTGTGGTGATTCAAGGGGAAATGAAACAATTTTAAGAGATGTTGACCATACCTAAACGATATTGACGTACTCAAAGGAGCAGAATTAAAACTAATTAAAGAATATACTCGTATTGCTTTCACCAGTTGGATGACCGAGCTTTGCTCGGTATTTTTTTTATAAATTGTGTTTTTTGGAAATTAACAATTGATTTTCTTAGTCTAACCTCAAAGCAAACACTCATTGACTTCGTGTTACTTAACAACGCTATCTGCTGGAATAGCTTTAGTGTTGTTGTGTCGTTTAAGCAATTAAAAAAATAGTATTATTATTCGCCGATAGATGTCAAGAAGAGTCACCTTTTTGTTATTTTTCTTCCAATAAAAAAAAGCGGATAAAATGACATTTTATAGAAATGATTCCTAGCTAGATCGATTTATCGCCTTCGAAACCCCCCGTACCTATACTAAATTTCATGAAAATTGTTGGAGCCGATTCCGAGATTATATATATACATATATACAAGAATTGCTCGTTTAAAGATATAGGATATGAAAAATTAGATTAACCTAATACAACATCTCTATTGATTACGTGTTATATGGGTACGGATACATCGGTTGAGTGTTGTTTCTGCTATCAATAGAGCATAATGCACTCGTCAGTGGTGGTACTCGCCCCATGACTGTCTGGGGACTGACCGACTGTCTGGGACTTATCACAGAGACGTAATTTAAGCAATACGTATTTAGTAAATTACAGCAGTACTAGAACGTAATTGTATCCAAGAAAAAGTGTTGCAACACGCACAAAGGCGATGCCGCACCGAGATATGCTTTACACATCTTTAAAAAATCCAGTAAAACTACCTTCATAAAGCCGACCGCTGGGCCGTTAATCAGGTGGAAAGATCAGAATCTAGTTTCCAGAATGCGATAACTAATTTAGGGGGTTACTTAAAGCGGGACCACACGTAGGCGTGCAGATGGGCAGATTACGACTTTTACGGTCCGGTTTCGTCGATGCATGATGCACTACCGACGAATTTAAAAATATTACTCACCTTATTCATTTAGGAAAATGTGGTTGTTAGGTTTTTAAAATTTTGTATAGTCATAGATAAATAACAAAGAGTAACTTCCATTCAGAAAAAAATGTGTTGTTCAAGATGACAGAACAATTAGTTTTTATATACTGTAGGTACAGATACTGCTCTTATATTTGATTTTTTTTAAATATGTGCTCGAAAATATATATGTATACCCTATATACGAGTATGGACCCTTCTTACTTGTGTCTTTTATATTCTATCCTACCTAATGTTTTATCGATCATTTAATAAAAACTAGAACGAGATTACCAAACTTCTCATTCTCGCCTCACTTTAACTGGCTTACTATTTTAGTACTTCTGTAGTTAGTAATGTCTAAACTAAATATTAAGCATGCAAGCAAAATAGTATTATATGGTGACCGAAATAAAAAAAAACTGTGTGTGTCAGCTCCGACGCACGACTGGAGTTTACTTCTTAAATACGATTGTCTAAATATACGCAAAAAGAGTTTATTTAACTAAAAAAAGATTAATAGCATATGAAAGGGTAAATTAACAAATTAATGACAATAATGTACATATATAAAAATATACATATATAAAAACTATTATTGTGTTGATTATATAAAAATAAGAAAATCGTTTCATATGGAGTAAACTCCAAATATTATACCAATAAGACGACACAAGGTCGTTCGAGCGTGCGTCGCGCGTCATATTGATACAAAAAGTTTAAAAACAGTTTTAAGTTCAACCTAATTACAACTATGGCACCTAGTAATAAAGTCACAAATCTTCAAAAAATTATTCAATACTTACGATCATTCGTCATATAAAATGAGCAAAGCAATAAACTACTCTTGTCACTTACAAATGAAAAGACATTATGTTAAACAACATTTAATGTGAAATCAACCTTAAGTTGTAACAAATAAAGTAATTTTTTCCTTGCGCACCAAAAACGTAACGAGGTCATTCATTAGTAGATTTTACTCTCACATTTTTTCTCATACCGGGCGCCTTATATATGAAAATCGATTCTTAAGGAGTAAACTCCAAAAATCAAACAATCAGTGGCATAAAGAATTTTCCACGTATTTATTTAGCATTAACCGATAATCATCCCAAAAAAGATCAAAAACATACACCCATCCAAATAGATTTTTTATGACACAGAATAAAAACTGTGTAAACATGGAATATAAATTGAAATTTTATATCCAAAATGCAAAAGAAACTAAAAGGAAATTGCTATAACAATATGTCAATCCGCATCATTGTGCACCGTCCTTATAAATAGCGAGAACAAGCGACTTGTAAACACATAAAAATGGTAAAATATTATAACAGTATTCACAGGCGGCCATTCAAAGTGTGCCTGTACATAACTTGTGTATTTAATTTTCCAACTTTGTCTCTATACTATTCTGATTGATTTCAGAGCTATATTTGACTCGGTGTTCCACTCAGTGTATATTTTTTTATTGCATCAGCTTATTAATAAATCAGGTATTATAATTACTCAAAAAAACTATTCGTATTTAACTGAGGTAAGAATTCTCCGTTTTTTAATGCTGTAGGACATTTGCTGTAAGACAGCAGACATGCTGACGGCCCGCTTAGAATTTAGCAATTACCGTCGCTTATGGGTATTTGCAACGCCATGCGCCAGTGGCATCGCGAACACGTATTATGACGGCATACTTAAGACCAAAGGTAGTCGCCATCCAGATGGGGTTGAGGCCCTACCACTTAGCTAGGGTGGGTTGTTTTGTCGCCTTTTACGACAGACCGACCCCGGTCGCAGAGGTTAGTATTCTTTCTCCGCCTCTGCATGGATAGTGTAGACCCCTAGACGGACAGCTCCATGCTGGAGCGGAGTAAGAATACCTGTCGTAAGAGACAAAACAACCCTAGTTGATACGTGGTAGGACCCCAAGCCCGGATGGCAATCACTCTTGGTTTTAAGTATGCCGTCATAATAACCTTGTGTTCTGTTCCGGTATAAGTGATCCAGGTTTTTGTACCTAGGCTATGTGAGGAACTTAAAATTCCAACTGAAAGGTGGTCTCGACTATCTATGACAGTTGTTGGACTGTGTAAAATTCAGTATACTTAAAATTAGACCGTGAGCAAGTAGCTTTAGTGTTGTTACATGCCTAGAGTAATTTACGTGCTGCCAATCTCGAAGATAAAACAAGGGTCAGAAATAGAAAGGAGGCGTATTCATTCTAGAAAGAATAAAGAAGCATAAGCATCGATAGAACTAAAAAATACTTAAGTACATTTCATAGATACAGTCAACGTGTAAACGATTGATATGCTATTATATCCGTGCAGGGACGGAGAAAGAATACTAACCTCAGCGGCCGGGGTCGGCCTGTCGTAAAAGGCGACAAAACAACCCACCCTAGCTACGTGGTAGTGCCTCCAGCCCGTCTGGATGGAAACCACCTTTGGTCTTAAGTATGCCGCCATAATAACCTTGTGTTGTGTTCCAGCATTAGTGACCCAAGTTCCTGTACGCTCATAGGACAGCAGCGTGTTCGCGATGCCACTGGCGTTACAAACCCCCATAGGCGACAGTAACTACTAAATTCTTAGCGGGCCGTCAGCCTGTCTGCTGTTCTACAGCCATAAAAAAATGCAATATTATGCTTGTGGAGATTTAGAATAATAGTTGGATGCTTAAAATGAAGATTTTTAATATTAGTATTGCTTACTAAGCTTTAAATTTAGCCTCCGAGCTAGATTCTTTTTAGAGTGAATCCACTATTTAAACAGACAGGGCAATAAAGGGATAATCCAAATTCAAAATGGCGGCGGTATCAATGGGGTTGAATTGACCACGCCCGCGCGGGGGTTGTTAGCGTGACCGGGGGTGTAGAGACCCTTAGTACGAGTACGGGTTAATGTGGAATAAAGTATTTAGCTAACTGTTGACAGGTGATAAAATTAACTAAAATTGGGTCATGCGAAGGCTTTTTATTAAAAAATTATTAACGGTGAACAAAGTGAGTTATTTTTCGCGGCGTTGTTCTGATTTATTTCTAAAAGGATCTGTAGTTTCTTTTTTAAATTATACTTTCTTTTTTATTTACTTGGAAGACTTCTCCTTTCTACCCTTATGCCAAATTATATGGGGTCGCAGAAGTTCTATTTTTCAACTCTGCTCTGTTAGCCGTCATGTTGACATTCACACCCTTTTTCGGCGTAACATCTTTTACGCAATCCATCTTTTCCTTGATCGGGGTAGAAGATCAAGGAATTATTTCGTATGCATACACTGTTTCCCTCATTATAGCATCCATAACTTGGTAGATATTTTTTAATTAAGAAAAAATTATTAAAAGCATTAAAGTAACATTGATCATCGATCTTGTCAGGTGGTTAGACCTTTTTCTGTTATTTAATTGATACTTCTTTAAGGAAAAATGAACGGAATGCAACGAGGGGAAAAACCAAAGCAAATCGTTTGTGGTTGAATTCAAATTACTTCTCGAAAGCCTTGCTGTGGTCATACAAACTATCTTACTAAAACACTACACGTAAATACAATGAACATTTGTAAAATATCACTAATGACCTGAAATTAGAAATACCAAATAAAAAACACTGCTCTCAAAAACAAAAAAATATTTGCACAAAATCAAAAACCCGCCTTTTTTATTGCTATAGGACCGCAAACAGGCTGACGGCCCGTTTAGAATTTAGCAGTTACCGTCGTCTATGGGTGTTTGCAACGCCAGTGGCATCGCGAACACGCTGCTGTCCCATAAGGGTACAGGAACTTGGGTCACTAATACCGGAACACAACACAAGGTTATAATGGCGGCATACTTAAGACCAAAGGTGGTCGCCAGCCAGACAGGATTGAGGCCCTACCACGTAGCTAGGGTGGGTTGTTTTGTCGGCTTTTACGACAGGCCGACCCCGGCCGCAGAGGTTAGTATTCTTTCTCCGCCCCTACACGGATAAAACCTGCCTTACCGTCGTAATGTTTTAAAACTTAATACATTAGTACGGTTATCGACGATACTAATCGCTAATTAATTTAATAATGGACACGAAACCGTTAATTAAAAAGTTTGACATAATTATTGCGAGTTATTTTTTAATTTGTTCACTTTACAATGGTAGGGTGAACATGCTGTTTTAGTTGTTCGGAATAATTTTACAAGCTATTTACAAAATGTTGTTGTAAACAAGTGTAAATGTAGTGTAAAATATTGCTATATCTAGGAATGTCAAGAATTGTCAATTAATCAGTAAAATGTAAGAACATATTTGAAAAATCTTTTTTCGGAGAATCGCATTGAACTTATTACTATATGAAATAACACTTTTTGTTCAACAGAAAATGTATTTAGACAAATTAACGCAAAGAAAACCTTCAATACAACTTTTATCATATTAACAAACTATTCTGTAAACATAGTTATGACCCCACTCCGCCGGACCCTGGCAGCAAGGGTAAACCAAAAAGTGCTGGCTACGCGTAGTGATATGACTACCAAGGATGCCGAAGACCGTGCGCAGTGGAGAAGAAAAAGTCGGAAAGCGAACCCCGGGCACCAAAGTAGATGTTTGGGTTGCAACTGGGACTAACGCTGCGATGATGATCCCAGTATTATTAACAACTTATTCTTAATTAAAAAAAAACGAAGCAGTTTTTGTTTAAAACTTTGCTAACCTTGTTATTTAGCTATAATTGTATTCTAAAACAATAACAATATTTTCATTAGAAACGATTTATTAAAGCATTCCATGATGGAAGATAATAAATACAAAATGCAAATTACAAAATGTCATTACGACCACGATCCCTCGTAATGACAACCTTCAAAGCTTAAAGCAAGTCCAGTAGAGGGTCATTTATTAAGCCTGATGATTGATAATAACACAGTCGTAGTATAGGAATGTCTTATTAAAGTAATTTGACAGAAATTCTGTATCAAATTGAGAAGTAATTAATACGTATGTATATGATTGATGTGGGTTTTAATATTTGATTAGCAATCCAACGGCGCGCGCTGTTCGTGTTGTTGACGATCTCATACTCACAGACGTCTTTGCGTATTCTACAGTCTGTACAGCGGGGAGTGTTCTAAGGAACTGTTTAGAATTCTTCGCCGTCTTTCTATCCCCGCACTGCCCGCCATCAGCTGAGTTTTCAACCCCATTTCCTAGAGCCTCTTCTCTCTTATACGAGACGGTTCTCAAGAATTTTCACGTTGCGTACTTCTGAATTTGGAATGAATTTCCGGTCAAGGTTTTCCCATCGGAGTATGATATGGGGTATTTCAAAGAAGATGTTATAGGATTTCTTAGAGGCCGGCAGCGTGTGTGCAATGCCTCTGGTGTTGCAAACGTCCATAGGCGACGTGATCACCTACTATCGGATGGACCGTTTGCCTGTCTGATGAATTCCAGATATTTAAAAAGTCAGTTTAATAAATTATCATGTATCTACAAATTTCAAATAATATGAAGTTTAATAATGCAATTTGCAGTGTTTTATTTGATTTTAACGTCAGCTCACAAATGCGGCATTGAATGTCTTGCAGCGTGGGTGTAATGTGCAATAAACGTAAATAAGTATGACTACAATCAATGTGCACTTCCTCATACTTCACGCAGTGACTAATAAGACACGATAGAAACATAAAGCCACCCACGTCCCTGGAATAGGCCCTAACAAAGGTTCTTAATAAATGACTACAGTAAATTAAGTCATAGAACTGCCTAGATGAAAACAATAGACGTATATACTTATTTCAAATGATCTATTCGAAGCAACTGTAGAATAGACATGGCATATTTTTTGGAATTAGAAAGTCCTATAATAGGTATTAAATATACAGGCATCTTCATAAATATAAAAATGATACTAATCCGTTATATATTTGATAAACGTAATTCATGAAGTAGTAGTGTATCATTAATATGATCTCAAATAAAAAGTGGCATTTATATCTAGAACGTAGATAAAATGCCGCGAAAAATGTCACTTATATTGTGACAAGCATCGCGATTATGTCAACAGGTTGTTGACCTGTACATACGAACAGCCAATGTTCGAAAAGTGTCGTAGTCGTCAACCCGATTGTATTAGCATGTATTTAGATGTTATCGGTGTATTAGCTAGCTTAAACTGGATTTTTGACACATTTATGACACTTATATTTGAGTAGAAACTTGTTAAAATTAAATTTCTATTAAAATCTGTTATGTTATATATAATAGAATTCGCGAAAACATACATTTTTATTATAGTACATAATTTATTTCCATGTAATTCTCAGCTTTAAGTTTAAGACTAAATACTTAAAATACTTTAACAACGGAATTTAATTTTATGAGTATCTATTTTATACTAAATCAACAACCGTTTGCAAAAGCATGCACATTAAAAACGTTAATATAAAAGGATAAACTTTATCCAAGTGAGATACAATTTCAAACAAGAATAATAATTACACGAGATAACTTTTCAAGGAAACGAATATATGTGCTTTTTGGAGCATTTAAATGAAATACTTTATGAATTTCATCTGAACTTTTCATAATTAGTTTTAATGAGGATTTCATGTCTATTAATTATAAACCGAATTAATTAGATTACTGTCAATGTATTTTTATATCTACGACTACCTTTCTCATTATCAAATGCATTATTTTTTTAAGTTTGTATGTTTCGATATGTAGGAATATCCTGGTTTATTCAAAAATGAGGTCATCTGAGCCCCTTTAATTATCGCCCATAAACTTTTATTGAGGAAGTGACTAAATTAAATGACAGATCAAATAAAACGGGCAGCATTATGACGGTGAACATATGTAGTAGCGCCTCAATGCATGTAATGAGAGACAATCGTGTTCTCTTTCGTGTATTTACCGTCCTTTTTGGTAATATGTAATTGCTGAATACTTGAAGAGACGGCAGTCAAATATACAAAGACTAAATTTAGCTACTTATATTTATTTAGTTCAGTTATAGTCACTCGAAATGTTTTTTATTTAAATAAAAAATTCCAATATTAAGTAACAATTAAATTACATAAAACAGTATAAGAAGAAATTCAAATCCTTATTTTAAATGATATAAGAACAAAAATAATTCAACATTTTTAGCTGATATTTATCAAAAGGCAAGCTAAGTAGAACCAAATCTGTTTTATTGTGGCTTAGTAATTTATGGCTGGACCACACACGAATTTTTATCAACATTGATATAAATTTCAGAGTATACTGTAGTTTCTTTTTTAATTAAATGATAATGGCATAGATTAGAAAAGGTGCAGACAGTTTTAAATACAACTCGAAAATAAATTTATCTAAATTATACAATTTTATGATGTGTAAAGGGCCCGAGCTCGAGTTACGGAACACCCGGTCGGTACACCCTTATTGAACGACATGAATTGGGAATATTTTCCTTTTAAGTTTTGGGAGTTCGAACATCAAATGTAAATACTGAGTGACATTTTCAGCAGCCGCAGACCCTGGAATCCATTCTGATTTCAAGGTTCATTAGAATTATACAATATATACAGGCTCCCCGGTAAGACGAAGTAATGATCTGCAAAAAGCTGCTGCCAAGAAGTAGATGTAGTAAACCAAAGATCGAGCTACGCATAGCTTGGGAGAGGTCTATGTTCAAAAGTGGATTTTAGTGGGCTGACGACTTACATATTCAGTCGAGAAGAACTAGCATATGCAGTCACTACTGTCTTTTACTGGCAACACCATTTATATTATTTTCAAAAAGTAATGAACAAATAGGTTAAATTTTAAATACCTAAATATGTTTTCTTTATAAGCCAGTTATGAGCTTAATTGCGGGGGAAATCCGCTTGCCATTTTATCATATAAAAATGAATTTAATGATATTTACTATAATACATTACGAATAATAAATAAGTGACTCGTGCTTCCTATATAACATCATTATGTTACAAATTCAAGATTAAGAATAAAATATATTCTTAAACCTTTTTAAAAAGTTATTCATAACAAGTACAAAGTGTGAAAATAATGTTTTTATTATACTACAGCCTTGATTTTAATCAATTTATATATGAAAAATACGTAGAGACCAAGCAATAATTAAAATTAAAAGCTATAATTATAAAAATTGCTGCGAAACTCAGGTGGAACGAAATATTATATTCAAGTATCATTGACCTCGCTTTGTCAACTGTTTTAATTATCTGCGCATGAGTTTTGAACATTAAAGGATATTTCAAATACATATACTTGAAATAAAATACATATATAGGTATTTCAAATATTCCTTTTCAATTAATATAGACAACACCTATTTCCGTTTCATTTGGGATGTTCCTAGAGATTAAATTTCGAAGCTGATGTAAGCTGTTGTGATTTAAGTTATATGAGTATATCAGTTGTCTACTATCCATAAGACAGTTACTCTACTGCTTATTTTGAGACAAATGGCGTTATATAAATTGTCACAATGTATTTATTTATTATTATCTATATATAAATGTAATAAATACCTGGCGGTTTCATACATGCATTGTAAAAAACTTTAATTTTATGAAATTAATTTAGATATTTCGGTAAAATTTATAACTTTAATATCTATGAACATATAATAATCCTACTTCGTGAAATCATAACCTCAAGTGTAAATAAAACACACTTGATCTGGTACAAGGCACTAATGGCGACGTTTCGTTTACCATACGTAGTTGCGAACGGCGAAAAATTTATGATCACCATAAAACTGAATCCACAACATAAGTGTTTGTTAAACTTTAAACGGTTAAATGGCTTCACACATTACATTCGATTATTTAATGACTTGAGAATTTTTAGCGAGCGTTGTAAAATTACGTACTAAAAACTTAAAGCCTTATTTATGACTTTATTGACCTAAAGTAACACTCCTTAATACTTGGGATCAACTTTTTTTTATTGTTGTGGAACGGCAAACAGGCTAACTGCCCACTTAACACAAAGCAGTTTCCGTCGCCTGTGTATATTTGTAACGCTAGGGCATTGCGAACACGCTGCATTTCCATAAGGGTACAGGAACCTGGGGCTCTAATGCCGGAACACAGCACAAGTTTATTATGGCGCTATACCTATATACCAAGGGTGGTTGCCATCAAGACAGGCTTGGAGCCCTACCACGTAGATAGGGTTGCTTTGTCGCCTTTTACGACAGACTAATCCCGGCCGTGTAAAAAGAGGACAAACCCGACTGGATGGTAACCACATCGGGTTTTTAAAGTATACCGCCATAATGATTTGCATTGAGTTACACCTCTGGTGTCGCAAACGTCTACAGGCAATGGTGACTTACCATCTGGTGGGATCTTTGCCTTTTTACCAATCTCAGCTATAAAAGGCCAGTTATATGTAATGAGCTAAAATGTACAGCAAGTATAAGAAAGTAGGTTATGCTAACCTTACTAACATAACGGTACAAAACTTCACCACATCATAAATTGAAAACCCACGTGTCCCAATACAAAATACACTGTACGAACTACAGTGTTTTATAACTATGCTAGCACATGAACTGCTTTACATAAGAATAGCGAGAACAGCTGGAACACCATCTGTGCTATGATATTTACATACGTGGTCTCGTTTAAACTGAACTATTGAATTATCAAGGATCAATCTCTACACATATCAAATTATATATATTTATATATATGTATATATATAATTTTTGTTTCATTGCTGAGGAACAGCATTCAGGCTGACAGCTCATTTAACAGTGAGCAGTTACCGTATCTTATGAACGTTTGTAACGCCATGAAGCATCGCGAACGTGCAGTTCACATATGAGTACAGGAACCTGGGTTAAAACACAAAACAAGGTTATTATGGCGGCATACATATAAATCAGACAACCAGACGGGCTTGGAGCCCATCGGCTGTAGAACAGCAGACAGGCTGACGGCCCACTTAGAATTTAGCACTTACCGTCGCCTATGGGTGATTGCAACGCCAGTGGCATCGCAAACACGCTGCTGTCCCATAAGGGTACCATGCCGGAACACAACGCAAGGTTATTATGGCGGCATAATTAAGAACAAAGGTGGTCGCCATCCAGACGGGCTTGAGGCCCTACCACGTAGCCTAGCCACCTACGGTGGGTTGTTTTGTCGTCTTTTACGACAAGCCGACCCCGGTCCTTCTTCATACTCTCCGTTCCCTTTACGGGGAGGCCTGAGCACAGCAGTGGGACAATATAAACTGTTATTATAGAAATGTAAGAAGTAGACTTAAAACAACGTTATAAATAATTACATTGGATGTCCATAAGTATAACTAATACAATATTAATTCGTTTCAGAATACCTTCAAATAACTTTCAGTTACATCACAATTGGTAAGGTTATTCTAATAAAAAAAATCATACAATAACTGTTTATAAATTAAATATATAGTAAAACTGTTAGTGATGAAACTGTAAAACGCAAGTGAAATACTTTTGAAATTATCTACAAATAATAACACATTCATGTTACACCCATCTGTGTCTTGCAAGGAGCTTCTTTTACTATGGGGTTACAACATGTGGCAACGACCATTTAAAATAATTACAACTTCTATTATGATGAGCGACAATAAAACTGTGTTGGAGTAAACCAGGGATCCACTCGATTCAAATTTATTATTGTAGTTTTCGCGCCACTGGTGACGCTATCCATATTATTCTTACTCTTGTATTATATTGAAAAAATATTTAAACTGTTATCATCTTTGAATAATATCCGTGCAGGGGCGGAGAAAGAATACTAACCTCTGTGGCCGGGGTCGGCCTGTCGTAAAAGGCGACAAAACAACCCACCTTAGCTACGTGGTAGGGCCACAAGCCCGTCTGGATGGCGACCACCTTTGTTCTTAAGTATGCCGTCATAATAACCTTGTGTTGTGTTCCGGCATTAGTGACCAAAGTTCCTGCACCCTTATAGGACAGCAGCATGTTCGCGATGCCACTGGCATTATAAACACCTATAGGCAACGGTAACTGCTAAATTCTAAGCGGGCTGTCAGCCTGTCTGCTGTCCTACGCAATAAAAAAAATATTTTCTCCTTGCAGAGGCGGAGAGGAGAGTCTACGGCTGGAGGCGGCTTGTCGTAAAAGGAGGTAAATTTTCCCTAGTTGGTGGGGCTCCAAGCCTGGTTGGTTGCCAACCACCCTGGTATTTAAATAGGCCGCTGTAATAACCGTGTGTTCTGTTCTGTCATAAATGACCCAGGCCCTAGTTCTCTCTACGTAAAGGGCAGTGTGTTAGCGGTACCCTTGGCGTTGCAAACATACAGAATATTGCTTATTTAAGACACGTACCTCAGAGTCACAGGGACTGCTACAAATAACTGCTTGACTCATCGATGTATAATTAAGTTATTTTCTCTAACGTTAAGTTCTAAATGTTTATCATTATCAAATTTAATGAAAATTACTTTTAAGAACTTAGAATTATACCATTTATGTTATTAGTAATTAGGATTGGAATTATAAAAATATATTTATATATATAATTCTTATGTGCGTGTGTATGTCACTGAACTCCTCCTAAACGGCTAGACTGATTTTGTTGAAATTTTTTGTATGTGTTCAAGTGGATTCGAGAATGGTTTAGATTCGCAATTGTACCCGGTAGGTGGCGCTGCGATCGAGTTCTAGGATTTTTATTTTATCAGAACATAACCCCAAAATTTTAAACAGTTCATTTTTTCTTATTTGACCAGCAAAGCGGGAGGTAACGGCTAGTATTGTATTAAATATTTAAAACCTTGAAAAATAATAATATTTATTGCTTAATATTTATGTTATGAGATATTGAGTTTATCTGTTGGCCCCGGCGGTAGGTGGCAGAGATTTTTTAGTGAGTAGTCGCATGTCGACCATCCTTCTCGAGTCCTACATACACCCCGACGCCTCTGGTCGAAGAGTTTATCCTCGAAAAAAAACTTTGTATCACAGACTCATAAGTTATATTATAATTATATGTCAAGTTATGTACAATAAATCCCATTTTATAAAATGAATATTCAAAACAACGTCAATTAGCTGTCAAAATGATGACAACCAAAATTATTTTAACATAATTGACCGATCGCTGCTTCTACTATCAAATAAAATATCATTTGTAACTTATTTTCAATAAACGTATATATTTCAAATAATAATTTACGTGGATGAAAAATTTACATTCTTATCATAAAATTGAATATACATACATACATACATATAATCACGCCGCCTCTTTCCCGTAGGGGTAGGCAAAGACCACTTCTTTCCCCTTGCTACGATCCTTACATACTTGTTTCGCTTCGTCCACTTTCATTATTACCTTCATACATGCAATTGAACCACGCAACCTTCAATTGAATATCATGTTAGAAAAATTGGCAAAGAGTCCCGTAAAAGCAGGCCGGGATCAGTCTATCCCGCGGTCAGATATATATCATATCCCGCGGCCCCATCGCTCCGTACAGAGAAACATCAAAGTGGTTTTAATCCTCATAAAGGCGTATTGCATGGGAGAACTCTACACCTCTGCGTGTTCCTCAAGAGGCGGAGTCTGAAAAAGCGTATACACCACGAAAAGAAACTGAAAACTGACGTAACAGTTTCACACAAAATTAAATAAGATAAATCTTAAAAGCAATTAAATCTAAAGTATAATGCCGAATTGTTTATAGCCGGTCAATACGTTTCATTATTCCCGTATTGTCCGCTCTTTCTCTGGAAAATAAAAGTCAAAACTTTTGCCTATGCCTATTTTTGGTGGAAGAAATAACTTTGGAACATATATTATATATTTCCTATACTGCTTTTCTTAGGCGGTGTTATTAATCGAGAAATACATGAAACAAGCGTCTCGTATTAAGCAAATATACGAATATTTCTATTGATGTTATAAACATAAAATTATTCACAGAAATATCTAAAATCCGTGAGACAAATACAAAACTAATGATAATCCATAAATTTACGATCAACGAACCCGAAGTTATTTGAATGAACCCGTGAACACATTAGCATATTCAAAAATACTTCTCACATAAATAAACGAAGCGGACTATGGGAATGGAGCGAGACAAAGGCAAATCTTAATAAATGATCGTATGCGTGTACACTATGCTCAAGGGCAAGACATATTCATCACAAAAGGCAAGAGAGTAAGAAGTATAACTCATATATGACATTCAGTTTCATACCTACGCTCATCAATGATGTTTTATTTTTTTATTTAGTTTTTATTCCGATGTACACATATATAATGGCCTTGAAATTCCAGATAACTTGACAAACAAGGATACCCTAAATTACCTGAGAATTAGTCATCATCATCATCATCTCAGCGTAGTATCCCGGTTACAACCCAAATTTCCGTTTCGGTGCCCGGGGTCCGCTTTCCGACATTTTCTACTCCACTTCGCACGGTCTTCAGCGTCCCTGGTAGTAAGCCCATTGGCACGCATATCATCCTTTAAAACGTCAAGCCAGCACTTTTTGGGTCTACCCCTCCTGCCGGGGCCCGGCGGAGGCCGCATGGCCAGACATTTGTTTCCCACGTAAGCATTGGATTGCCGTAAAACATGGCCGTACCAACGGAGCCTACCTGAGAATTAGTGAATCTTTTTAATATAGTAAACAAAGAGAACCGTTTGATTTGTATTTCCAGATTAAGATTTAAAACTTTCCCATCTTGTGCCTCTTTGATCAAGAAAAAGGAAAGCTCACGAAAAGGCATGAACGATAAGAGATGTACAATTTACTTGTGAATATATTATGAGATATAAGATGGAAAAGAGCACACGATTGACAATTGCGAGGCAATTTACTAATTCTTGTGTAACGTGCCTGTTCAAAAATTCTTACATGTACAATGTTTAGTTTGTGAGCTTAGATACATATCTGTTCAATGCATATTTTGTGCTGTAACCCTTCTAATACAGACACCTGGCGAAGTCAAAAACTTTTTATCGCATTAGCATAATATTTATAATAATCACAATGGGATGCTTTATTCAAAGTAGCTTAGGTATCTTTTTTTAATACGGTAGCGTTTTTAGATAAGGGTTAAGCACAATAGAGCACTGTGACAGCGGTTTGTAAGATGTTGCTTGCATGAACAATTACTTTTGAGTTACCGTTTACACTCTTTCATTCTTCATTTGACATCTTTGGTCGAGTTTAGAGCTTTGTCTGTTCCGAATCCCGATTTTTTTCTGTAGTCTGGGTCTCGTTATTTTAGGCATACAATATTCTTTTCTATTTTATTCCAAATTATCTACAGTTCCAGATAATGATTACTAATTTTATTTACCAATTACTAACTGACCCGGAAAACGTTGTTCTGCCGTATAAATAAAAAAAAAACATAACTCAATTGCGTTTACCCATATTTCACCCCCTTCAAGTTTCATTTTCGCGACAAAAAGTAAGCTATGCCCATGTCCAAGGTCCAATCTAACTCAATACCGAAATTCATCAAAATTGGTTCAGCGGTTTAGGCGTGAAAACGTAACAGACAGAGTTACTTTCACATTTATAATATAAGTTTGGATCTATTTGAGTATCTATATATAATTTGCATTTATAAAAAGTTTTAACATATATTTCAAACCACTTGGTCGGATCGGTTGTGTACCAAAGCAAATTTATGTATTAGAAAAATAAAACAATTGTAAAAATACATTAATTTCTATGATATACTTGCACCTGAGTAAACAAAAGACATAATATCAATTACACATACGTAAAACTAAAAGTAATAAAGGATTCAAAACAACCCCCATACTATCGGTATCTTCCGATCCAATTTCGGTTTACAAAAAATCCTTTTTGAGTCCACAATAGATAAAGGCCATTGTCTAGAGCCCGTCAAATGATACGCATTAGGTTTTTATATCATATGAATACATTTATAACAGGAAGGATGTGAAAGTTGGGGGCAAAGACGCCGTCTGTCGGGAAGGGTTAGCCCGGGGATAATGGGCAACTGTGCTAAGAAATGAATTATTACCGCTGTGAGGCTATAATTTTTATGATTGTCTTTTATTTAAATCGTCTATTATAAATTGCGTTTCTTTCGATATAATGATCGTAACATGTGGTCTGAATACGGGACTATTTGAAATTAATCGCAGTACATATTCTCATAGTAAAAAATAATAATATCAATTGTTTGTGAATTAATAATTGTTTTATAGAAGATAGATCGATATTATTTTACTCGTTTCAATTCGATTCCTTCCTAATGTTATATAATTCTAGTATATAGTACTTAATTTGGGATACAAATTTACAATCTATTTATTTTATAATAAAATAATAATAAATAACTTATAGCCAACCAGGACCACGCATTCTTCGCCTACAGATTCGTATAAGGCAACAAAATGATTACACCTTCTAATCAACAGACCGAAACAGTCCCGTTTTCTTTTCAGGGTGGCTTGGTCAGACGGCAGACACTACTTTTAAACTGAAATTTAAACTATTTCGTCTACTTCCTTGTGGCTTTTTGCTCAAGCACGGCCCGGGCATTGACGCAAATTTGCCTCAGAAGTTAAATGATGTGACGATATACACGCATGTTGGACAGCCAAGTACAAACTTCGAATGCATTCTACCTAATTTACTTTTCTCCGTAAATAATATTTGTTTTTCTTTTACTTGTATTTTCCTTTTTCTATGTAAAATGTTAAACTAATATTTTTTTATTATTATTTTTATATTATGTCCCTTTTTCCAATTTTCTCTACATTAGTGGTTCATTGTTTAAATAAAATAAATATGCATTTATTTAAAAATTTAAGAAATATATAAATTTTCTAGTACTCATATAGATGGCGCTGTGTGAATGTTCGTTAGAGATTTTTCAACATTCCAAATGAAAGGAGAAATGAAGAAGATAGCACAATCTTATCGAGTTGGCAATGACGGCATTTTTTTAACCTTGCCTTTGTCATCGATCAAAACGCTATCAGACTTTCTCCGATGGATTTGATTGGATTACATAAATTGGCATTGAAGTATTACACCCGATGTGTTTTTGTTTAAGGAATTTCAAGTGGTTGATAGTCGCTATACTTGAAAATTGATCTTATCTTCCAAACAATAGATTATCTAAGGAAATTTTATAGTTTAAGAAACAATCAAGCTATTTATATGATAGAAAATAAATTCTACATCCGGTTAGTATTGAAGCTCAGTAAAGTAAGGTTATATTTGCAACGTCAGTGGCATCGTGAACACGCTGCTGTCGCACAAGGTTATTATGGCGGCATACTTAAGAGCAAAGGTGGTCGCCGTCCAGACGTGCTTGGGGCCCTGCCACGTAGCTAGGGTGGGTTGCTTTGTTTTTTACAACAGGCCGACCCCGGCCGCAAATGTTAGTAGTATTCTTTCTCCGCCTCTGCACGGATAAAAACATACATTTAAAAATAATGTAAAAAAAAAATAGGCAAACAGATATTTGTACCAACGTCATGTTGGTACAAACATTTGGACATAATTTGGAAGTTTCAACTGTTTATAACAATTATTTATAACAAATAATAGTCCGGTCAATTTAGACATTCGAAGTTACATAAAGTCCCAACAAGCTGAAAATCAGTGAAATTGTTCAAAACATAATTATAAACCGTGTTTAAAAGTTCCCCATCATTCCCGTGTATGGAATTTTTTTATTCAAGGTCAAATGTCATAAAAATGAGTTTTTCGCGATTTTCAGCAAAACGGTAAGTTTTATCATAAAAGTACCTCAGACAAAAATTGTAGATCATAAAATTATCTATAAAAAATGTATCGATACTTTTTTCTTACGAGCCACCGTTTCTGAGATATAACGATTCAAAAAGTTATAAAAGTTGTAGAGTATCTAGAGATGTACACTGACGGACTCATAAACTGCATCAAAGTAATAGACGGCTTTGAAATAAATATTTTAACCAAGTATGCAAACTTTCTATACAGATTTAAATTGAAACCTCTAGACTGGTTCGTGAACTTTAAAACAAAGTAGGGTCATATCCTTAAGTTTGTTTGTGTACTGGAAAAGACCTTAAGACTTTTTTGAGGAAAAAACAGATATTTAAGGAAAATTGGTTTACCTTTTTTGACTTTTTTTTTTGACCTTTGACCTTGAATAAAAAAAATTCCATACACGGGAATGATGGGGATCTTTTAAACATTGTTTATAATTATGTTTTGAACAATTTCACTGATTTTCAGCTTGTTGGGACTTTATGTAACTTCACTATCATTTTTTGGTCTAAATTGACCGGACTATAAAGAAATTGATTTTATATAATAAATATTTGTATACTGAATAAATAGTTTAAATATGTTGTGTAGAAAATGTAGAATTCCTTGGTAATACGGACAAGTTATAACACAAGCTCTCCGTGACCGATGGATTACAATTAATATTGGCCTTATTTGACTATAATATTCATGAGACTAAATACATAGCTTCGATAAAGGCCCTTGGATTTGAACACACGGTCTTGCCACCGCAGTAGCAGTGTATAGCCATTCGGCCAAGCTGGGCAATGGTACACATTTCGAAATTAGTATACAGATTCGTTTATAAACTGTTGATGTTTGTTGTTTTTTAACAATTAACGTTTTTTTATTATTAATTAAATTTATCACAGTTAAAACTGCATTTGAAAGATTTTGAACGCCTGTTTATTTTTATATTTTTTACGTTTCAGTCACTTTTCATCAACTACTATCACCAATTATTTACTATGAATAAATAATTATACACGAGGGCTTAAGAAAATGTTATATTAAGATTCAACAACAATTAAAAACTATATATTATATTAAATGTATGAATTAAATTTAAAAAAGCCTTTTTTCCCGTTTTATTAAATTTGGATGTAACAATTACTAGACAGTTGAATGATTATTTTCGCGTATTCATTATAATATATTGTATTATAATATCCGGATTTTTTTTTTATAAATTGTGTTTTTTGGAAATTAACAATTGATTTTCTTAGTCTAACCTCAAAGCAAACACTCATTGACTTCGTGTTACTTAACAACGCCATCTGCTAGAATAGCTTTAGAGTTGTTGTGTCGTTAAAGCAATTTAAAAAAATAGTATTATTATTCGCCGATAGATGTCAGGAAGAGTCATTTTTCAGTTTAAATTGGGACTACTCAAACGCCAACTTTTGACATTTTCTAGAAATGATTCCTAGCTAGATCGATTTATCGCCCCCGAAATCCCCGTATACTAAATTTCATGAAAATTGTTGGAGCCGATTCCGAGATTCCAATTATATATATACAAGAATTGCTCGTTTAAAGATATAAGATTCAAACTAAATTATATTCAAATTCAGTTATATATTTAGATAAAAATTACCTTAAAGCAGTCTTACGATCAGCGAACTCCGGGCACCGAAGCAGAAGTTTGAGGTGCAACCGGGATTAACGCCGAGATGATGATGAGTTTTACGAACATAGCCAATTCGGTTTTCTGAAAAGAAACAAACAATCACTAAGCATTTTTAACACGTGAATTTAGATAGAGAGAAACTAAATTTTACTTCGTTGATTAAAATATTTTACATTATATAAGTCTTGTATAAACATCTGATGCACCTTCAAGGTACCCTACAATGCGCACGCTATGAGTAAAAATATACAATAAGATATTGTGAATATTTTTCAACTGGTACGAAGTTTCATTTAACCATACTCGGTTAGATAAACTCAATATTAAATAAATTATTGTGGAAAATAGAGGAAATCTAATCGTTAATTAATAAAATAATAAAATAAAATTCTTTATTATTATTTTTTAAAGGTTCTAAGATTCTTTAAAATTATGTTGATCACTAATGATAACTACCTGATTTTATTAAACAAATTGAAACTAGTTATGAATACAATATAGTTACACGCAAATAAACACTCGTTTGCAACGGATGATTTATTAAAATTATCGCGTGAAGGTGTCAATGAATCTTACATCCATCCATCTTTGTCTAAAGAGTTATCGGTTATCTACGTTGGGTCGTAAGCTCATAAATTATTTATTTTATACGAGAAATTTGCATCTCCATTCGAAGGGTTAACCGACATGTTCGCTGGGTAATATTGTTGTGCATAAGTAATTCTATTTTTAAATTTCAATATTTCAGTCGTTAACGGTTCGTACGTTTTTATTTAACTTTAACAAATTGTATAGTGCTTCAATATAGTATAATCTTTTTTACATTGGAATATTAGCTTTTAGACTTTAATCAATGTTCGTATGAACTAAATACTTACGCCGACTTGCACAACCAATCACTAAACCGATTTAGTGCTAAACTTATTTAAATCGTCATTCTGTCCCTGTCAAATGTTGTCAATGTGACAGGGACAGAATGACGATTTAAATAAGTTTAGCGCTAAATCGGTTTAGTGATTGGTTGTGCAAGTCGGCCTCACTACTTTAATATGTAATTGTGTTTAGTAAAAATTCATTAGGATTCGCAAGTATTGTTTGTCAAAGGCGGGTGGCATGTAAAACGTCAAACTAAAATCGTTGTTTGGATACTGTTTCTAATATATTCAAGAAAGTTAACCTCAAGCTCTAATACTCTACAGTAAACAATTTTCAATTATATATTAATAACGTCCATAAATATCAAGTGGTTTTTAACAAAAACAATATAAAGAAACATTTATAAAAATCAGAATAAAAATTGTCAAACCCCTTTTCTTAAAATTAAATGCTCTTACAAATACAATCATTGCCAACATAAAAAAAAAACAATACAAGCAATTTATAAAATGTCTAAACGTAACCACTGAACGTTCCATTTTTGAATTAAGACATTGAAAAAAAAAATATTTGAAGTTCTTATTTTACAAATGCACGAAGGTTTTCGATTATAATGCATTGTACTACAATAAAAATACACTCAAACTGATATTGAGCTATTGTAAGTCAGTGGCCTATGGATTCCCGTGTCGTATTATGCCCGGACAGTAATGAATTGCTTGTTACTTTACGATGTCAAACATGTTTTGATAGTGATGTTTAATGTATTGAATAGGGTCGCAAGATCTTAGAAAGTCAAATTATTGTTTTTGCTACATGCATATTTGGTACAATTTGATGATTTCGATTAAAAAAATTAAAAAACCGAAAGATTTACAAACAAATTATATAAAAAAGATTATTTAAGGAATAAATATAATGTTAGACAATTATATTGGCAGTCTCTTTTTCGTATAACTTAAGACTTTCTGCAATAAAATAAAAATAATTCGAGTTTAATAGAACTGAAGTAACAGCTGTTAGACAACCCTAAAACAAATTGATTAAATTGAAACTCTTTCACATATCAAACAAAAGATGTATAATGGCATAAGACTACAAAAGACATTCTTTTCCTTTCAAAATCAATTAATTAAAAAGAATAAAACGTTTTAGCTTATTTTAATTTATTGTTAATTGTTATAGTAGTTTAATAATCTCAAAAGATCCGACCGTGAAATCCTCCTGGATGCGATAAGCTTTGACTTAAAGGCCAGGGCCCGTTGTTAAGTATTATAACAAACTTTTGATTCGATGCTAGGGCAAAAACAGTATAGGTTATTTGCCTATACTGTCCTTTCTTGGACGTAAATTTATTTTTTACAGGGCGATTGACCCTTTATCCCTAAGTTTAAAAAGGGGAAACCTAATATTCCCTTTTTGGAGGACTAAACAGAAGCAAACATAAATAAAAAATAGTTAGCCCCTAATACGACGCCCTTCAAATGAAAATAAATAATAATCAGTCCTGTGTCTGTTCTATAGACTATATAGGAATTTAAAAGTTAAATTACATAACTTACTCATTAAACGTCAACCCATATATTATATTCTGTCATTAAAACAAACAAGAAATGATGAGATCTAAGATTCAATTCAATTAGATCCGAGAATACACTCGTAATAATATATTGTATCTTAAGTCACATCACTAATGGATAAAATACAGATAATTAACACTATTGTGTTATAATATCTATTACTTCAACTGTCAAGCGTATCTGACATTTACAAAGCTGCTTTTCAAAGTTGTTTTGTAGGATATATGTATAATACTTAGAATTGGACTCATAATTGTAAAAGAAAGGATTTATAATGAAAATTCATAGTAATTTTATTATCCATTAAGTAAATTACAGCTGATAGCTTTAATTTTTTTTATAAATATGCCATATTCCACCTGACCATTTGTCAGAGCTCTTTTTAAAATGATCTTTAGATTGCAAAATACTGTATTTTTGATTAATGAAAAAAATTTAATATTATATTGAACTGTTTTTGTTTTAAAATTTTTGTGGTTATAATATATTTGTACTATATGTTGATGTATGTATAATAACAATTTATTATTTGTTTTGCAAGGGCTTGAAGCTAGAGGTGATTACTGCCAAGCTGTTGCTGATGACGCAATCCTTATATTTCAAGGTAATGCCGGGCTAGAGATAGAGTGCCAATGATGCTCTCTCGTATGTACACGACTGGGGAGTACAAAACAAACTGCATTTTGCGCCGCACATGGTTTAATTGTTTTGACGGCGTATCATAATGATGATATTCGATAAAGTAAAAAACTGTGTGGTCACAGACCAAGTCAGAAATGGAGATACTAAGCGAAACTAGGTCTGTAATTTAATTTTAATTAATGTATACGATATATATCTGAAATTAAACGTGAACATTAATGAATAAGATAAAATTCCCTACAGTTAATAATTATAATGGAACAATAATCTAATAAAATAATTCATCATTACAATAAATAGAAATAAATAGAATTATTTTGATCATTCACATAGCTCCATCGTCCAAGTAGATAGAGCACATGTGTTATTCCTGTTAGGATTTCAAGGTTAAAATGGATACAGAGCAAATAAATATACACAGAAAATGACGATTTGGCTTAAAAGTATCAATGCCAAGCCATAAGTCATAGAAAACCACTGTAAATTCTAACGTAAGTTTAAAAGAAAATGGAACTGGATTAATAATATAATAATTCACACACTACTTAGTACGTACAAAAGGTTCATAGCAACAACAATTTAAGTAACACAATATCATAAAAGTCATTGTTGCGTGTAACTATTTTTCCTCATTAATAATAATCTAGACTATTTAGAGCGTGAGTCATTTGTCGTGACGATATCAAACGAATGTGTTGACCTGTATTTCCTTTGTTTGATTAATTATAATAATAGAATAACAATTGACACGAGTGACGGAATTAGAGCTTGATAAATACCATGTATAAATTATTTTTATTTCTGAAGTAAAGTTGTTTTTGTCAGTGAGGGTAGTCAATAAACTGCTAACTTATTAGTGCCTTTAACAACAGAACCAGATGAAATTTAACGTCCTTAGTGGGTTGTGTATTAGTGGTATTGCACACAAGACATTTGCTTGCAGCTTACTATCACCGTGGTCCTGGTAAATAGATCCAACAATAGATTCGTGTTCCGTAGATGAATTAAGCGCATAATCGTGTTTATGGGTATTGTGTTAATTTTATCTAATTTCGAACTTTTTATACGGACTAGAAAATATTTACATAGCCCACATGTAAAAAGAGTACACGTCTGGTAAGAGAATATGGTGTGTCTTTGATTTTAAATAATTAGATTTAGATGACCAGACAGGCAAAGAATCCATCTGATAGTAAGTGGTGAACACCAGGGGCATTTACAACACGCTATCACAGTCGGACCATATGGGACAGTAGCGTGTTCACGGTGCCCCTAGCGTCGCAATAATCCATAGGCGATGATAAGAGCTTACTGTAAAGTGTGCCGCCTGGCTGTTTGCTGTTCCTTTCGAAAAAAAATTATAACGCCTTTGTTAAAACCCCGTACCGTACTGCAATAGTAAATTCCGAATTCGAAGGGTACGCAATATGAACATTCTCGAGAATAGTTTCTTAAAGCAAAGAAGAGACTCCAGGAAATGGACATGAACGTATAGCCAATGGCTGGATGCGATGATAGAAACGACAAAGCGTTAAGGAAATACGAAGGAATTAAGACAACGTCTTGTAATATAGAGTTAAAACATAAGAGTTGATAACTATAATAATATAAACAATTTTAACTTTACAGAGTCACTGTTTAATTCTATTCTTGGCAGTGACCGCGAGTGAGTCATGTAGATACAAAATATCGAAACATGTTTTCATACTCGTTGGTGTCATGTCATACGTTTGACAAACATTGGCCAACGTTTGGTGGATGTTTGCCAAGTATTTTTAGGTAATTTTGGTTAAATGTTAGTCGGTTAGTTGAAGTTAACATAAATATGATAGAAAATGAGAAATATAACCAAGTCAAAAATGTATGTAAGATATTTGGTTGATTATTTAAAATTAAACTTAATACTGTCTCAGAAACAAAATCTTGCAAATGCTGCTGCTCTTGATTACATAAATATACAGACACATTATATCCAGTTATAGGCGTTTTTAATTTAAATTTACGTAAAATGTTGAATATATAACGAGAACGAAGATATATATGCTAGCTTGGTATATCTTGCTTGTCCAATGATTAGCGGTGAGCAGGTTTCGACACGTTGTTTTTCTTCACCATATATTCGTGGCAATTATATTATAATACATGAGTCACGTATATAAACCACTTAACATTTTGAGCGCCACGTCAGCCAGCGGTGGTATGCAGCGTACAACGTTACATTGTTTTACTGAAAATTTATTTACTCTTTATTATAGGATTAAGGGATTTCATTAAAACGTGTTTGACGAATTCTTATAGGTATCTAATTTTATTGCGATAACAACCCTACTTCGCGGGGGACTTTCTTAACACGTTAGACGCCATGGTACCTGGCAACCGACACTTTGTGACAGCTTATTTTGACACTTATTTTATCTTATGGGGATATTCTGGTATGTAAATTCGAAGAAACTATTATTTTTGCATATTTTCATAGTATAACCCTTTAAGAATATGTCCCTAAAGGGATTTTTCGGAATTTAAACGATTTTCATAGTTACAGCTCATTTTGTGACGCGCTGACAAAACTCAGAATAATAATGAATCTTTAAATTTATCTGGACTTTCGCACTCAAGCATATCCATGCTGGTACCCATACAATTGAAATCGCTAATATCATTGCGGTATGTATATTTAACGAAGGATTTTTATCAGTTTTAAAGATATCTGAAATGGGATGGGACAATTGGACCAGAATCCCACGCGTTCTCCAACAGACGTGCATCAACTCTAAATTAGCAAGTCCTAGGTACGAGCTCCTGAGGCTTCCAAGGAAGCTAGAACTGCTAGATCATCTGAAAGGGCTTCACTGGAAGGACCGATATCTTGCACACCGGTAGGTACATGCCATTTTTTCAAGTCCCCAATTTGGCGGCCTACAGTTTTTTGAAATCAGATTTTTTTAAATGTTTAATGTTTGTACTCTTTCAATATCAATAAAAAATATAAAAAATGGATATTAAATATATTTGCTGTTTTTTTCCGCGTCCGAAAAAACACCTAGAATACGGGCTTTTAAATCAGAACACCCCTTTAAGTCATTGGGAATTTATAAAGGATAATATTACTAGATAATTAATGTGCTAAGGAATCGTCATCAATAATATTGAATTTATACGATTTTCAAACAATAATACAGTCTAACAAATCTAATAATTACCAAATTAGTGACCTGAAAAACACTGAAAACTTCTAAAGACAGTTATTTTAATACTGTAACATTTTTTTAAATCGGACTAAGGAACGTTAATGAGCGCAAATGAATACGCGTACACTAAATTATATGTAACGCGCGAAAAATATTTTAATTAAAACCACGACTTACTTATATACTTTATTTCCCCGATTTGGTTCAACCTGAATAATACCTAATTTACATGTTCATGGTTTTTTTTTATATATAAAACTTCACTCTTCCTTGCCGCGTTGCGGCATACGCAGAAAAACGGTGTACAAGAGCTGGATTCAACGAAGCCAAGGTAGGGATATGTGGCGAGCCTTGGGAGAAGCTTACGTTCGGCAGTGAATTTCAATAATCTGATGATGATAATATTTCAAATTTATGGCATAGTTTCAAGTGAAATCGAATCAACTTGAAATCGAAAAGCGACAAATAGTTTTATTGTATGGATGCCATTACGCCTTAACTTCTACGACATAGGTCAACTACTACAGAAGGCCTTGCAATAATACCTAACAGACTTTATATAATGTATTTACTCTTCAAGAGTAGGTCATCATCCGCGTGTTTAATAACTAAATTGTGAACATCGTACCGTTTTTGCAGAAGAAAGGAACTCTTTTGTGAAAATAAGATCTACCCACATCTGCTCCATGCCGCGTTGTTCTTTTGTTTTACCTCTTCGGTTAGGATAAGTGTAACGGAGTCGCAATCACGCGAAATGGCGTGTTGAAGTTTTGCCTTGTAAAGCATTATAACAGGGAAAATTTCGGGTTACGAAATTAATTCATATGCAACAAGGTAGGTAGGTCCTTTAGAAGAGACTTATAGCGTAATAAAACAGACAGTACATTATATAAAATTAGGTAAATACCGTCACAAAATGGTGATAATAAATGAAAAATACCCAGCGAGGACTAATCGAAGCAATGCAGTGGAAATAATCGGCGCGTGGGAGGGCCTGACAGTTTATACGGGTTGAGTCAACCTACTTTAGAACGTAGGGCTGTCGGAACTATCTAGGCTGATATTCTAAACAATAGATTTTTGTTCGCGATACAATCGAACTCGTAAAAAAATCGTATCTGTGCAGGGGCGGAGAAAGAATACTGACCTCTGCGGCCGGATCGGCCTGTCGTAAAAGGCGACAAAACAGCCCTAGATACGTGGTAGGGCCCTAAGCCCGTCTGGATGGCGACCACCTTTGTCTTAAGAATGCCGCCATAATAACCTTGTGTCGTGTTCCGGCATTAGTGACCCAAGTTCCTATACCCTTATGGGACAGCTGCAAACACCCATAGGTGACGGCAACTGCTAAATTCTAAGCGGACCGTCAGCCTGTCTGCTGCCCTATGGCAATAAAAAAAATCACAACTTTATTCGCATATCATCTTTTACACAATCCAACCATATTTTCTTCTTTCTCCTTTTCTATTAATTTCCTCTCATTTCTGGCACGTGGCACTCTTCTCGTCGCATTATATAACCAAATCATATTCTTAGTTCTCAGCTTCTCAATTACTGGCTACTTTCAAACTCTATCAATTCATTTTTGTAATTCCACACATCCATCCCAACATTTGCATCTCGTCATAATCTTTCATCTTTCCCCTTTGTGGTCCAGCATTCGGATTCATACATATATAACAGGTCTAATCTATACAATCAAAAGCTATATTCTGAAATGTGATGAACTATTATAGAAGTCGATGGTCACATCAAATTTCTTCTTCTGCTGAGTGTTTCTCCTCAACACGATCTATAACATCTAAATTATGTTACACGCCTTCTATTCTCGTCGCGAGTCTATGTATGTATTTATTTATAAAATAAGTTTATACGAGCAGTATATCAGTTGCTACCCATAAAACAAGCGTTTGCAGTTTATGACTAGATGGCGTTGTGTGAATTGTCCCAATGTACACATTTATTTATATAAGAATAATTGATATTAGAATGGTATTATATTAATTATTATCATAGTGACCAACCTTACTGTCAGTCAGTAGTGCATTTTACAATTTATTATTATTAAGATATGCCGAGGCCGATTGTTTGCAATAATTGCATTTACACTTTTTCAATTTGCAGTGCGTCATCCGGGAATCACATCTATATAATATGATTATTAACAAATTCTAATTTAATATAAATGTTATTACTATATTTTGACGTGAAAACTTCTTTAGGCACGTTGGTTTACAGCAACATATAGCTCGCGCAGCTAGCTGCACAAATAATAGTCAACTGTAAGACTCAATTTTTTCTTTTTTTTCTTTTAAATTAGTGTTTATTTATATTTATAATTTCATATGTGATACGAGTAGTTGTTTATTTAGGTTAATTTTTATAAATTTTCTATTGTTTTAGATTATGCCTTTACTTCCACTGGCAGGTATTTTATTTGGTATTCGACTAGTACACAATATTGTTAATAAACTCATAACTTACAGGTGAATAAATATGTTTAATTTCTTCAAGTCATGTGTGCGAATATGGGTACAAGAGGTTCTACCAAGACCTTAGGGTATAAGTCAATCTCGTTGGTAAACCTGATAAACAAAGTATGATGTCATGGCAGTCCTCATGTAAATACAATTTAAGCTAAAAATATATTTTTTATTTCCTTGTACACACAACGCAAGGTTAATAAGGTACCTGACAGCTTAGTGAACTTGGTAGCTATATCTCTAATAAGGTGGGGGATTTCGTCGAATGCCTTGTCTGATTATATTTATCGTGGAAAATTTTCTGCGGGTCCCATCAATCGTGGCGTAATCGAGGGTATTCGAGACATTTCGGGTTTACTATAAACCACGCTGTTTTTATCACCTAGTGCCTGGATCAACGGAAGGATGGTACGCGCCATTATGGCCAGCGGTAGCCAACAGTATTTATTTACAAGCATTTTCTTAAAAAGTTATGTTTAAGTTACATTTGAATGTTAGCTTCTATAGTGATATTTTGAAATTTTAAAAGCGTTTAAAAAAATAGAAAGGCTTCAATCAATCAACCTTACGTCGCCCACTGTTGGACATATGCCTCCCCAAGATCACACCATAACCCGATCCTCTGCTTTCCTCATCCAGCCACTATTGGCGCCTTTTTAATGTCTTTTAAACTTCGGATACCACCGATATTAAAAATTTAAATATATCCACCATTTAGTATCAAGTAGATATAATAGGGATCATTTGTAATTTTAACCTAGCCTCCAGCGACACCTAGAAACGTTAGTTAAAGCTGATTCTCGACCGGTATTTATAATTTATAGTCTGTTTCATGCTGGCGGCGAAACAGAATTACAAAATAATATGTTCTAAATGTTTCATTATTCTATGATAACGACATATTTTGATCATTTATTGTTACATGTTCTTGAAAGAAACATTTTATTTGAGAGGGCATTATTTATCGAGACATTGTTTTTTTTATTAAAGTGTATTAATTAATATAATAGTTTATTACAATGGAGATATATATTATTTTAAAATATGATATTATTTTTGATTTTCTCAATACTTCATTTCACAAGAAGGTCACTAAAGCGTAGCGATCTAAAATACACATAGGTATTACCTCCGAGGCATTATGGCAAACGCATGTCAGAATATCCACCAATGTTTATGTATAATATGTATTTATTTAATAATAATATGTATTTTTATTGCTGTAGGACAGCAGACAGGCTGAAGGCCCACTTAGAATTTAGCAGTTACCGTTGCCTATGAGTGTTTGCAACGCCAGTGACATCGCAAACACTCTGCTGTCCCAAAAGAGTACAGAAACTTGGGGCACATGCCGGAACACAATACAAAAGTTATTATGGGGGCATACTTAAGACCAAAGGTGGTCGCCATCCAGATGGGCTTAGGGGCCTATTACGACAGGCCGACCCCAGCCACAGAGGTTAGTATTCTTTCTCCGCCCCTATACGGATACAATTACTTAATAATAATATGTATTTTACTTAATAATAATATGTATTTACTTAATAATAATATGTATTGACTTAATAATAATATGTATTTACTTAATAATAATATGTATTGACTTAATAATAATATGTATTTACTTAATAATAATATGTATTGACTTAATAATAATCTGTATTTATAGTGCTCTGTTACTTCGGGGCTAGATGGTTTTGTGTGAATTGTCCCAATATATTGATTTATTGGCAATACGCTTGTAGCTCAAATGTAATGTTTTAATTTTTTATATGTTCAAGTTTTATTCGTTTATTACATTGTTCATAATTACATTGAAAACAATCATCCATGGCAACGGCGATAAGATATATTGTAGGTCGATATAACATATGTTTTGTCTGCATTTGATGTGTTACAATAAGCTTTTGATATCATTAATTCAAATTAAATATAATAGGCCTTTTTCAAAACTTTGTAAGTCTTTTTTTTTTTTATTGCGTAGGACAACAGACAGGCTGACGGCCCGCTTAGGATTTAGCAGTTACCGTCGCCTATAGGTGTTTGCAACGCCAGTGGCATCGCGAACACGCTGCTGTCCCATAAGGGTACAGGAACTTGGGTCACTAATGCCGGAACACAACACAAGGTTATTATGGCGGCATACTTAAGACCAAAGGTGGTCGCCATCCAGACGGGCTTGAGGCCCTACCACGTAGCTCTCTCTCTCGGAAGTTGATATGTTTTCTCTGTTTAAAGGGTGTGTTAAAAGCTTACTTTTTATATTCTGGTGTGGATTTTTTTGCGCATTTTCGTAGTATTTCCTATTATATATAATAATCAATTGTACAATTCACACAGAAGCTAAAAGTAAATCTTCAGTAGTAGTAGTAGAAAATGACAAGACGAGAGTAGGACGACTATGATTATACGAAACACTGTATACTTGTATTCTTTTATGAATTTTATTTTTATGTATTTTTCGGTGTCAGGTTTCATCGAATTTTCAGATCACAGCAGTGAATATAGGTAAGTAAATTTATTTTTAACATAAGTGATACCGTTTGCCTTTACCCTTCCTCTGACAATGAATAATTATTTAAAGTTTTTTACGAGTCCCTATGAACTAAATGCGGTAATTTTAATCTCCTTCTGAGTACAGCTTATATTTAGATATACTTATTTAATGCTGAAATTTAATTATATGATACTAAGACGTTTTATGATTGATAAATGATTTAAAATAGACGAATATTGATCCTAGAAATCTGGAAAATCTAGAAGTAATTGCAGCATTTTAAGCAACTTTTTGTCTATTGTGAAACACTTAAAATTATGACAGCATTTTAATACTAATATGATAGTAAGGAATTTTTATCTCTTATGGCAATGATTAAAACAATAATTAAAATTCACCTTGAAACAAAAACAAGTTTAAAGGTTGACTGATACCAGCGATTATTTATATACATTTCAACTGACGTTAGTGAAAACGCGTGATTAATAACAGTCGTTAAAATTTAAGAAAATTTTATAAAGGAAATAGGGATGCGAATTCTTATCATAAACAATCTAATTTTGAATTGATTCAAATTTAAACTTGATGAACACCAGCAAATCCAATGATACTTTTAATATCTATCAAACATAAGATTTTTTTTTAATTCAATAAAACAAATAATTGTATGATGCCATATTGGCAAAACATGTGGTCACTATTTTATACTCTCACCTGTTTAATGCTGTGTTTTATACCAATAAAGTGATTTAATATATTGTCTCTTTTTTCTAATACTCATAGACATTTTAGCGTTAAGGAGTGTCATTGAATTTTGTATTTTATGTGATGTAAAAGAAGCAGCAAGCAAGTAACTTACTAATGATTTTCACTAAGTACCACTGTACTGATTTAGATTTTCGTTGAACTTCACATTTCAATAATTCATTTTTATACGAAATACACATAAAAAAAAAACTTTTTTATTTCTTCTCTATACATAAATACCGATTGCAATGAATATTATGTGTATTTTTTTTCTTTTCAGAAAATATTACGTTTATAATCAGACTAAGAAATTTAAAGCATTTCGGAAATATAATTACGACGAATTTTTAATATAGTCTGAAGTCCTTAAACTTGTTTTCAACAAAATTACTTAACAAGTTGAGTAATTACTTGTATTTTAAAACTACACTCAACATGTTTACTAGTAATGTTGTAAAATTTATGCAGAATATAATAATAATAATAATTGATTATTTAGCGGTTTGTAAATAATTTTATTGTATTTAACTATCAAAATATCTTAGTAAATATTTTTTCATTTTCAAATATTCATTCATTTATAGGTAAGATAATTTTTTTTTTAAATAAATAAAATTATTGCTGTAGGACAGCACACAGGCTGACGGCCCGCTTAGAATTTAGCAGTTACCGTCGCCTATGGGTGTTTGCAACGCCAGTAGCATCACGAACACGCTGCTGTCCCGTCCCATAAGGATACAGGAACTTGGATCACTAATGCCGGAATACCACTTATTATGGCGGGATACTTAAGACCAAAGGTGGTCGCCATCGAGACGGCCTTGGGGCCCTACCACGTAGCTAGGGTGGGTGGTTTTGTCGCCTTTTACGACAAGCCGCCCCTGCACGGATGAAAATTTTATTTGAGAGTTATACAATTTTTAATTTTAATTCGGAATTCATGAAATTAATGTAAATATTGAAAATTTAACATAATTATATTTTATAAAATCACTATGTTAAAATATGTTTTGTAAAATTTAAAAAGTTTGACTTTATTCTTTTGTAAAATTTTGATTTTTGTTAAATAGTTTTACTGTAACTCAATTTTTTAATTATATTTTATTTCAATTTTATGTACAAGTATAATTAAAAAGAAGTTGGTATATATGTAGATAAGCAAATTTATTCTACAATACACACATGTACATGATACTACAAGTTATCGTTTAATTAAGTGTTTTGTTATATACTATATCAAAATATGTAAAACTCAATATCTACCATTTTACCTACCATTTTTTTGATTGAAACGAGAGTTTAATTTACGTATCCGAAAATGTATAACACTGCGATAAAATGGCCACCGAAAAATGTAAAATATCGCACCAACACCGTAAACAACTTTAAAATGTCTGGATATTTTTTTTATTTGCACACACGATAAGGGCTCAAGTGTTCAATCGTTGCATGATAAAAACATGTGACTGTTTTATCAGCGTTGTGTTGCTAAGTGGGTTCTTGATAACTAGTTAAATAAGTATTTAAATTTACGTTTTTTAAACTAAATTTGACGTAATTTTACTCTAGGGCGGCGTAAGAATACTATGCCCTGGGGTTGGCCTGTCGTCCAGCCAAGGGCTCCAAGACCGTCTTGATGGCAACCACACCCTTGGTCTATAAGTATGCCGCCATAATAACCTTATGTTGTTTTTTTTTATTGCTGTGGGACAGCAGACAGGCTGACGGCCCGCTTAGAATTTAGCAGTTGCCATCGCCTATGGGTGTTTGCAACGCCAGTGGCATCACGAACACGCTGCTGTCCCATAAGGGTACAGGAACTTGGGTCACTAATGCCGGAACACAACACAAGGTTACTTGGCGGCATACTTAAGACCAAAGGTGGTCGCCATCCAGACGGGCTTGGGGCCCTACCACGTAGCTAGGTTGGGTTGTTTTGTCGCCTTTTACAACAGGCCGACCCCGGCCGCAGAGGTTAGTATTCTTTCTCCGCCCCTGCACGGATAGAATATGGTTCCATCATACAGGAACCTGAGCCACTCTCAGGTTCCTGTAGCCCTATGGGACAGCAGCGTGTTCGCGATGTCCCTAGCGTTGCAAACAGCGACGGTAACTGCTTAATATACTATTATGTGGGTCGTCAGCCTGGCTGCTGTTCCTCATTAAAATTTATTTTTTTATAATTAAATTCTTATTTCATACGCTTGGATGATGATGAATTGAATTCTTATTTCGCTATATCTTTAATCCGTTACACCACTATAGTTGTACAACACTAATTGTAAATTTAAAAAGAAAAATGAGTAACTATGACCATTCCGCTTGTACGTTAAGAATAAAAAAATCTATAAAGTTATTCACTAATCGCTAAGTATTCGATAACTGTTTTTTTCTACGGTCGATTAATAGCTCCGTAAAAACATAATAGTTTTTGTCCGTACCCAAAAACTTTAACAAAAAAAGTATTCGCGGTCAATATAAAAGTCAACATTTTTTGTTCCCATACATTTTCTAATAGTAAATTAACACGTAAGAATATAAATATAAGTTTTAAACAAAATACGTAAATCACCTAACTTGTATGACGCCTAAAGTCGGTTACTTTTCAAACTTAATACAGCACCGTCGGATACACAAATCACTACATACTTTTAAACGTTAAATACCTGGATGATAATAATAAAATAATAAGAGAAACTCACCAATCATCAGAAGCAGTATATTGCATTCAATTTTATTTTTAAATTATACACATCGCGCGTGTTCCATATCATTCCGGCACTAGCACTGCTGTCACTTAGCGGTAATTTGTCACATATTAAGTAAAATAGTTTTTAGTCTTCATATTTATTAAGTCCCTTTTACTTTAAATTTTAATGTGGAGTTTCAAAAATATCTGAAATTACTCATTTGCAAATGTTCACTTATGTTATTGCACCAACTATCTTATGAGGATGTATGCTAGTTAATATCGGATTAAAAGTAATTCTTATAAGAAGTACTAAACCGCTAGGGGTACCAAACTATGTGTTTCAAGAAAAAAAAAACAATTGACAGTACGTGTTCGCGCGCCGATCGTTGTTGAAAGAAGACGCGACGCCACCGAGGCGCGCGCGAACCACGCTCCGAACCAACGGATTGTGTAAACGCGCCACTCGCTCGGTTGGCGTCGCGGCGGGCAACGGCGCGCGGGGGAGGGTCGCTCGCACACACACATGCCCCCTACCGTATGGCACTCCATCCATTACTAACGTTTCTATTTTGAAGACAAGACGCGCCAATCTAGCTCCTATGCGATCGCTTTACGATTCGAGGGATGTGACGAACGGACCGCAACTGACGTCTTGCGTGTCGAACGAGAGGGAGCCAAAAGCACTGGGGAAATGAAAAGGATGGACAATCGGTAGAGTCGAAACGCATGTGTGACCCTCTTGAAATGCCTGCGGTGCAACAGTGGCCGCAGTGTTATGAGTAAAGAAGTTGTCAGTACGCAGCAGAAGATCATCAAAATTTGATAGAGAAGGCTCATTTAATATTTTTTCATTGCAAATTTAACACGTGGAGTAGTTATAACTGGTTTCCTCCCCAAAGATTAACTAATTGACGACATATTGACGGTGCATTGAACGGCATTCAATTTAATTTACTCAACATTTAAGCTCACTATACCTGCAAGAGTGCCTCTATACGATTGTAATATAAATTATTTTAAAAACAAAAATAACTTGCATGAAAAATTTGGAAGCAGGCTTTGTAGCCACACCCATCAGAATCGACTTCGACAGTTTTAAATTCGACTAAAGAACACAATGAATCAGTCAAATAAATTTGACCAAAATGGTCTTACTCGTCTCTTAAAATTTTATTGGTGACATATTTATTTACACAATCAACGAAATACTATATGTAGCCTGTTTACACGCCAAAAAGGACAGAGCTGAGTTGTGGACGGGCTATTATAAATCTGTTTTGAATATTTTTTCTTTGCCTTCCAACTGTTGTCAGAAACAAAACGTGATGCTTGAATCAAGAGAAAATCATTTACACAGTTGGTTATTTTAATGTACACCCACTCGCAGGCCCACGTTTGCGAGTCCAAATTAAAATTTACGAATTTCTATTGGTCGTAAGCAATATTCTTCGGCGCCAACTTTACTCAATTTCAAACTGGTTTTGAAACGAGATTTTTTTATTTATAATCTTAGCTCGAAAATGATTTATATTTAATGCCGTATTGCGTGGTGCGTGGACACAGGTGTTGTTTCGTCTAATTTATTATACATTCTATCTATGGATTTCTATAATTACCTAGAGACCATCGCCGTTTCTCAACCGATCTTTAATTATTATATATGGATGAAAGTTAGCCGGACTTTATCGATAAAATCTGTTGGTATCTGAGGTAAGATTTGTTTCCGAAACGCTGCATTAAGTTGGAAAATTTATTTTAAATCTATTCCTGAGTCTAGTAAAAAAGTCGTGCTATCAAATTGTTGGTGATGGTGAAATTGTTCCATTAATTTAAAAATAATGCAGAAAGCATTAAAAACGATGCTTATATTACGCAAATTTACCAGTATTAAAACCAATTTTACCAGGATAAATTTTACAAAAATTACGTAAACACATGAATTTAGTTTTTTTTTAGTTTGAATTTCAGTCTGTTTTGTGATTAAAAATTCTATATATGTTTTATTTGAGAATAAATGCACAATCTATTTTTTATTCTTAAGAGACATTAAATTTAGAAGAACTTAGTAGGA
This sequence comes from Malacosoma neustria, assembly GCA_963693495.1. Taxonomy (NCBI): domain Eukaryota; kingdom Metazoa; phylum Arthropoda; class Insecta; order Lepidoptera; family Lasiocampidae; genus Malacosoma; species Malacosoma neustria. The sequence goes on from OY856381.1 coordinate 17,300,539, forward strand.
AGTTTTTAAACTTCTAACATGCACATTACTACGTAGTCATTCATGATTTTTTTACAACCGATACATTTTTTAAAGAACCAATATTAGCTATTAGTGAGCGTATCGTTTGGCTTTACTTTTCAAATAAAGCGAGGACTTGCCTCTCATTTATCTTTTGTTGCATTTAAACACGTGTAATTTGTTATTAATTTTTATAATTACAAAGAAACCTTGGTTACGTCATTTTAATGTTTTACGATAAAAAGTGTGTGCCTTGTACTTATCAGTGCCAAGATATGCAAAGGTGCTGCCATTCTTTCGATAACAATATCATTAACACTGACACCTTATTGACAGTGAAATTATACTTTTTAATCTTATTTTTACATCACACAACCTTTTCTGTTAAACTGTGAATTGCAAAATCAGTTCAGAAAACACTTACTAACTTTACTTTGAATGTTGGTGTTGATGAATAACGTTTCGTTCCATGTCCTTTCAAATGAATATAATTTGTAAGCTTAGCGTCCCTTCTATTTATTCCTATTCTAATTTTAAAATTAATGATTCGATTTTTAAACATTTTTTTTTTCTGAAATGTGTGTGAGGTTGCCATTATAAGGATTTTTGTTGTATATTTTTTGATAAATAATTCAAGACTTACAAAATCATATACATATTAATCTTATATTTACAATATTAAATAGGGTGAATGAGATTTTTATATACAGAAAAATAACGTGATTTAATTTCCTTAAAAGCATGTTTGGCTACGGATAATAAAAAGGAATAATGTTGTTATTTTCATATTATCCTCATGTATCACGGCTATATTTAAATTGAAATTTCCTTTTTTGTCGATTATGTTGTTTTACAATGTTTAAACTCGAGCCGTGAATAACACTTATACGTCCTTGGTGCGCTTCAAACTATCGAACAAACACCAATCGACAAGACAGTCGAGCTTTCTGCTCGTGTCCAAGAATTTACCTTTCTAAGCCAAACGGGTTCACTAAACACTCACTACGCGCCCTGAAGCGAACACCCGCGTTTATTAGTCGCAATAATTAGCGATCCATTGTTTTTGTTGCGCGACAGTAGCGACTGTTCGCGGCGCGCTGACACACTGCAACTCCCAACTCCACGCACATTTTCCCATTACATCTCTTTCCCCCTTTACTTCCGCACCGGCGTTTTTACGGAGGGCGCAGGCGCCCCTGACATTTTTAAACCGCGCCCATGTTTCTGTAATTTCAACCGCACACCTTTGGCGAAAATAACTTTTTCAGATTTTTTTTAAATCGACGTCTCTTTCTAACTCCATAGTGGTTTAAATAGCCCTCCCGCTCCTTCTAACGGCCATCGGAGTTGCTACTCTAACGTAACACTAGAAGCGTAATATTCTCTCTTTCTACTGACGCCGCGACGCCAGTGTCGCTAATAATTTTGCCATACTTCAATGTTTAAACGTGAGCTGCAAAATATCAGTTTCGAATTTAAACCTTCACGCGTTAGTTTAAGCATCAAAATGGTGAGATTCAAATGTAGTTGCGCCTTTACGTTCTAGCGCTAAAAGTGTAAAGTTCCGGCCATTTTTGTGTTAAAAAATTGTTCGCATGTATCGTAACCACGCCTTTGTATACACGCATATTGCCATCTATTTTACTCCTTTTTTATTTCTCTCCTGCGATCCCGCTCTAGCACGCACACACACAACGCAGACTTCGAATGCTTCGGGACGGTGAAGTACAACGCCACCTAGTAGCGAATAGAGGAACTAAGAGAAAGTATGACTCATACTTTCTTCAAAGGGGTGGCAGCACTGGTAAAAGTTACCCCTGTAGCTTACAAATTTGCCACGCGAATGCAGCGCTGTCTTGAATAAGAACCTAAGGGAAAAAAGGTTCAAGCCTTATACAGATCGATCGTTAATTAAAATAATGAAATTACTTATTAATGCAGCCTAAGGTGAACGATCGGGCCGGTTGCGCCTATCCGGGAAAAATGGTTTGTGTCTTAAAGTTTAATCAAAACAGATTCCACTGTGAATTAGCATTTTATTTGCGCATTTTGCCGTGTTTGCCGGCAGGGGGCGCCTTTAACCGGCTCTATGGGGCCGACAACTGGATTAACGGCGGGTTTCCGAAGAAAAATTGCCGTCGACTAAATGTAATGAGGCAAGTTAATTTGAAATCATTTGTTTTTGTGCGGTTTAGCGTGCCGTGTTCATTGGGCATTAATGTCAATACAGGTTGAAAATAACATTGTATTGATTTATTCAAGCCTTAATAAACATGTTTATTGACAATTTAAATGTAAATTACCTCATATATATTTGAAATTGTGTCTAATATAGATAACATTCAAACTATTTATTATACACTTCTCATCAAAAAAATCGAAACACCACTAAAGTTTGGTTTTGAATGAGTTCAATTTTTTTTTGCATTTAACCAAAAGTATAAAAAATGCCAGTTAATTGTGGATATTATAATGTATCATTTAACGAATATTAGTGTTTCAAATTAAAATTAAATTTCTTTAGCTATTGTGTTTTGTTCAACAGGTATGTTTTAGCCTTTAAAAAGAAATGGTTAAAAGAAGTTTATTCAGTATCTCGTATTTCCTCCCTCGGCTCTTGTCACTGCTTCCATGCGATTTCTTATGGAACAGCTAAGCGTCACAGCCTTGTGTTGTGGGATGTTCTCCCATTCTTCTTGTGTAGCTGTTTTAAGCTGGCCAAGCGTCTCCGCAGCAGGATCTCTCGCTCTGACTCGTCTCTTCAAATCATCCCATAGGTGTTCTATGGGATTCACACAGCCGCAATACCGACTTCGCCCAAGTATTCATTTACAATGCCTGTGGTATGAGCCATGGCATTGTCCTGCATAAAAATGAAGTCTTCGTCAATAAAATATGTGTACGGTACTAAATGAGGCTCCAGACACTCTTCAATGTAACGTGACTTATTTATTGACGGTAACCGAGGTCCAGATACAAGCGCAAGTTCGGTTTTTCTATTGGCGCTTATGCCTCCCCAAACCGTCCATGAACCGCCACCGTAAATAACTCTTTCTTAAATGCAGCACTGTGCAAAACGCTCTCCCTCTCTTCGATATACCTTCTTTCTTCCGTCATTACCATACAGCGTGATCTTATTCTCATCAGAAAGTTCTCTATCTTGCTCCATTGAAAGTATGACCAATTTAAGTGCTCAAGTGCAAAGTTGTGGCGCGCTCTGCGGCGGTCTACTGTCAATTTTGGGACATAGCTGGTTTATGAGGTTTCAGAACATCCTCCGCCAATCTTATTCTTATGGTAGAATTGCTTACAGTCAATCCTCGAACCTCACGGAGCCGCTGCTTTCTTTATTGCTATAGGATAGCAGACAGGCTGACGGGCCCGCTTAGAATTTAACAATTACTATAGCCTGTGGGTGTTTGCAACGCCAGTGACATCGCGAACAGACTGCTGTCCCATAAGGGTACAGGAACTTGGGTCACCGATGCCGGAACATAATACAAGGTTATAATGGCGGCATACTTAAGACCAAAGGTGGTCGTCAGCTAGGGTTGTTTTGTCGCCTTTTACGACAGGCCAATCCCAGCCGCAGAGGTTAGTATTCTTTTTCCGCCCCTGCCCGGATAGATCCGAACTGCTGCTGCAGTTGAATAAAGTGGTGATTTCTTAGATAAACTGACACAATATACCGGTTATCTTGCTCAGACGTGACTCGATGTCTACTAGATCCAGGCAAGTAAACATATCAGTCTCCCGATAACGATGATACACTCTATTGACAGCAGAGAGGCTTAGATGCAATCGTGCAGCCCACGCTGACTATGCTCTACATCCAGCAACGTCACGACTTGGGCGGCTTCTGTGAACGAGGTAGGATGTCACAGAGCTTAGTTAACAATCACGCTTAGCTCAGCTCAGAACTCAGTAAAAAAACAATAATTCATGCTATAAAAATGTGATTAAGTGCAGAAATTCCGACGGAATACACATTGAAAACAATCTCTACATTCATTTATTGAATGAAAATTAGAATATTTAAATTTAGAATTCTGGTACACCATTGTGTAGAATAAACTGGCAGCTATTTATTGGCGTATTTTTTTTATGATATCAAACCTTTTTCATTTAAACGCCGCCTGAATAATATTTGAAGTAGTGTTTCAATTTTTTCGATGAGAAGTATATTTCCAATAAGTTTGTTATGCCGAATGTAGTGAATAAGAAAAAACTGTCCAATTTAAACTATTATTCAGTATTAACAGACATGGCAAAGGTTGTTCTTCCATTTAAATTAAAGAAAAAAACAGAACTTGATTACTTTCACCCCAATTTAACTCCCTTCAATTTTTATTCACGCGACATAAAAGTAGCCTTTTCCACCTCCATCATCATAGATCCAATCTATATACCGAAATTCATCAAATTTGGTTCAGCCGGTTAGGCATGAAATCGTAACAGACAAACAGAGTTACTTACACATTTATAATATCTGTGAATGTTCTAAAATACGACTCCTAGCAAAATGTATTGCAACTATATTCTTCGCCATTCGAGTGATTTGTCCTGGTTGCTTACAGAACCTATTCATGACTATTTCCGATAAAATCAGCATAAGAATTTTCTTCATGGGATAGGTTTAATTGAATTGGATTGAATTTGACGATGACTATATTGGTTTTAAAGGAGCGACTACCTTCACAGTTGTAACCTCAAAAACAAAATGTTTGGTAGCTTTGATAAGCAGCGAAAGGACCACGTATTATCCATACATTTGGATTACATCCTTCATCTTCCTGTCCTTATCCGACTATGGGGGGTTGGCACAATATACTTACTCTCTCCTTTATTGATCGTCACGTCAACATTTACACTTTTTTTGCTATATCATCTTTTACACAATCCACCATCTTTTCTTTGGTCTCTTCTTCCACTCTCTTCACTCTCATGTCTAGCAGTTTTCTTCCTATATTACTGTCTTCTGTTTGCATTATACGTTCATAACAAGATAGGCTATTACATATAGGTTACACATTTTATTTAAAATACAACCAATTTCAAATTGATTCATATAGATTTTATGTACTTATTTTAGATTGTTTACGGATCCAAATTCCATGTAATCACGTTTCTGAGATTGGTAATATTCGATAGAATCTGAAATGGAACGTAACAGGCTCTTAGCTAAGCAGTAGGTAGAGATAGCAAAAATATTATAAGGTTTAAATAAAATAAAGATATTCTTGGATAACTTTGTGAAATAATAAAAATATAATTGTAAATAATTAATATGAGTTTATAATCGATATGCTATAATATTTTTATTTTCAGTTTTATTGTTGAATTTAGAGAGCTCGTGTTCTTACAGTATTAACATTTTAATTATTAAACAATTTAAACAATTAGTCGAAAATCAGTATGATTTTGAGTTCAAGCGCGTCAGGAGTGATAATGTTACAGAATATATTAACAAGAGTTTCCAGTTAATACTGTTATTATGTTAATTATTAATAAGTTACAGTCTTATATAATTGTTTTATAAATAATAATATAAATTATTAGCTGAACGCCTTAATGCTGATGTCGGATGAAAAAATGCATGGATAATTATTTAGGATAGGTTAGAAGGTAAGCGGGTTGTTTATAAGTTTTCTCTCTTTTGCTTGGTGGTAGATCGCCAAGCCTAGATCTAGATCTTCTAGATGAGAATTACCCCTGGTGTATGCCGCATTAGTGACCCAGGCTCCTATATGCGGACAGCACCATATTCGCGTTGCCCCTGGCGTTGTAAACATCCATAGGCCTATCCAGACTATCTGCTGTCGCTGAGTAAGGAAAAAAAACATTACAGAACCCAATCTTTATATTAATTAGAAGCACAGTGTAAATAGTTTTCATTAAATGGAGAGTGGAAAAACAATATAATTTTACGAATAAGTAAGTTTTAATTTTGACTAAATTAAGTGAAAAAATTTACATAACAATTTATAATCAGTTATTTTTATTTGTTGTTTATTTCTATACCAGTATTTTATTCATGTTTTTATTCATATCTATGGGATATAGTAAAAACATCTTCGTTGATCAATTACAACAAATAAATGAACACACAACAATTCATCGTTAAATAACGATGTAATGTTTCACTATTGAGTGTTGTTACTACGCCAAAAAAATGTTTAAATACAAGGGTAGAAATATAAACAAAACAATAGCGATTTGATGATTAATTTAGCATAGGATAGTGTCAAAAGTTGTAAAAATTGTTTTGTCCTCGATACTTAGCCCGTGACTGTTCGACCGACAGTGTGCAATGTCCAATCAAGATTTGCGCTCACTGGATTGAGTTATGACGAATCGAGGGTGCAAAGCTCTTGTACCCTGATATATATCTTCGCAGTAAGCATCCAGTATTACATCTTGACACAAACGGCTTCCAAAAATATATGAACATCTCTAGAGTACAATTTTTTTACATATTAACGTTTTTTCATACTAAATATATTCTAGTTTTGTGTAAGTTTTTAATTAAAAGTAATAATTTGTTATAAGTATAAGTAATAATATTTTGTGTTGTTCTCAGGATTCCAGATAACGTTGGCTTTCAAAATGCCCGCGTTTTCAAATACTGTTTTTTTATAACCTGTCACTTTTATAATTTCGATACTGACAAAGTCGCACTTTTTCTAATTATTGTATTAGGTTCCATTCACACGTCAAATTTTTATTTAAAACCCATTAGATAGCACTGATAAATTTATGTTTAGTAAGTATGGTTTATATCAATAGTCTAACTTAAAATATACTATCGTTTTGTAATACTTAAAATACTTTTTAGTTTTATCCGTGCAGGGGCGGAGATAGAATACTAACCTCTGCGGCCGGGGTCGGCCTGTCGTAAAAGGCGACAAAATAACCCACCCTAGCTACGTGGTAGGACCTCAAGCCCGTCTAGATGGCGACCACCTTTGGTCTTAAGTATGCCGCCATAATAACCTTGTGTTGTGTTCCGGCATTAGTGACCCAAGTTCCTGTACTCTTATGGGACAGCAGTGTGTTCGTGATGCCACTGGCGTTGCAAACACCCATAGGCGACGGTAACTGCTAAATTCAAAGCGGGCCTTCAGCAATAAAACAACTACAGCAATAAAAAAAAGTTTTTATAAGATTTTTCTCATTTTTAGGAACTGATTAGAAATTCTTCAAGGCTGACATACTATGAGGCTCATTTGATATCAGCACCATCTATTTTTAAAGAGGAATGATAGCTAAATCAAGACCTGCCCATTTATCTCTCATATACTGTAGTTATGGATACCAGTTTTGCAGTTTTACCGACAGCGATGCCATCTAGATTTGCGGTCAAGAGATTGAGTTATGATGGATCGGAACTGCAGCGATCCTTAAAGTGATACCAATCTTGGCGATTCGAACGTGCGCAATTAATAAGGATCACGAATGCACTTATCTTCTGGACAACGTTGATTTAAGTATTTTTAATTAATTTATTGGAAAAGTTTGTTACGGAATAAACTTTTATATTTATATCAAGATTTTTTTTATAATTTGTCTGTATCAGATAAATTGTATAAAACCAAGGGTTTTTTAAAAATAATTTAATTACGAATAAATTATTCATCGTTGTGCTTTAAGCATTTCTGTTGAGTATATCTATATTGTTGTAGAGTAAAACTTTTTTAATTTTCTTTTTATTTTGAAAGTTCATTTTCTTGTGCATGCAGACAAATAATTTAATTGTAATACATATAGCAATTTTTTTACCTGGGACGATTTCATACTGAGCTTTCAACTTCGAAGGGACTTTTTTTTATTTGTTGTTTGTAACTGACTTACTATAACAATCTGCGAGTAATAGTTATAAATTGGTCATATTTTGCAACATCTCCAAAAAGATATTGGGTGCTGAAACTCTTCTTGTAAGTTATGACAATCCGGTAGTAACATAAGATATATTTGAAGTAAAAATATTGATCGGTGGTAGTGCTCCAAGCTCGTTAACATGGTGACCACCCCAGTGGCGGATTTGCCCTAAGGTCCAGGAGGCCCAGGCCTAGGGCGGCCAGATATTAGGGGGTGGCCAATTGTGACAAAAAATTCACATTATGGTGGGCCGCACTGCACCGCATCGTATAACAATAATCTTTTTAAATCTCTTATTAAATCTTATCTTCTATAAGAATAAACTTGTAATTAAATAAATAAAACCATTTTAAATGTTTTATTTAAATGTGTAATTATCCCTGAAACCTCGGAAAATATTAGAAACTAGCAGATAGTATAGTTAACTAAATTTCTGAATCGATTTCGATAAAAGTTGGCGAAAAAGTAAATTCATTATGTACTCAATATGATGGGTGCTGAGAAAGGGGTGGCCGGTACTTACTACATGGCCTGGGGCCTAGAGCGGCCAAGACTGCAAATCCGCCACTGGAGCACCCCTAAGTTGCCTGAGTGACCCAAGTTCCACTACGCGGACAGCAGCGTGTTAGAAACATCCATACTCTACGGCAACTGCGTACCATTAAGTAGGCCATCACGTGATGTTTTTTTTTGGAATATTTAACCCTCCCTCCCCCTTGGCGATACATGGTGAGGTTTAAGACTACCTCCCCCTAAATTCACCTGTATTTTTTAGTACCTGCAAAGGATCTTAATTTTAAGTATCATCTAATTTTATTATAGAAAATTAAAGACTACAATAATAACGTTTAGAGGTAGACAGAAAGGTTGCAGGTTGTTTTTGACTGACATAAAAATAGTGAAAGAAATGCGAAAATCTTTTTTATACTAATACATGAACAATGAACATAATTTAATGTACAGTATCCTCGGACTACGGATTAGCAAGACTTTCTTCAACACTGTTGCGTACTTAGCGCAATCAATTTACCGCAAATATTTCTTAGTATCGAGTTGATCGTCTCTAAGCAAATGTATTGCCACCCCTCTTCTACGACGACGCTGCCATCTCTCGATTCGATACATTCAAAAACATACGCTGCGGACGCGTCGCATCGATCTCCGTTGTTCTTTTCAATATTTCCATACATTAACTAGCGCAATCGAAAGTAGTTCGGGCCAGTGCTTCCTACAGTCTTAATAGAAGAGCTCCAGCAGCACGAAGACAAGAGGTAAGTGGTAGTGCATTTGTGGTGCTAAGATTCTACTTCCGATACCGAACAAACACCAATAACTGGATAAGTATCTTGCAAGTCAGTTGTTGGCACAGTGCTAAATTCGATTCTGTACGCGTTTACCGAAAAACTAAATACACGTGATATATTATTACACCCCCCCCCCCTTGTGATATTTCGTGATTTTTTATGGACCCCTTTCGAGCCTCACCTGATTAATGGACAGCCCCATACCTAGAATTACCAATCTAAGATTGATCAATATAATAATTGTAACAATTTGTAGTATTTATCTCGAACAACGATTGGGTACGTTTGTAATATGCGGTGCGCAGGAGTCGGCTACCGAGCTTGTTGTTGTTAATTAGAATTGTTTAGTTATATATATACCATAGATAAATTACTTTTGTACCTTTAATTGCACTACGGGCAACGTTTTTCAAATACAGTAAACATTTTAACTTTAATTCCAGATATATTTAGTCTGACCGGATATTAGGGTCTGCTTTCGTCAACTTAAGATGAAAAAACAAGGCATAATGTCACTTTACATGTTGGTAAAATACGAAAAAAAGGATTTAAAATCAAGAAAGTTCTTGATTTTGATATTGTTCTTCCAGCTTCCATGCCAGAAATTGGACCTGAAATTTTGAAACTTAGGTCCATGACAGTGTCATTTTCAGTCTTCTTGTCACTTATTTCTGGTTTGCCCCGAAAAGATCCTGTCTCTGGATTCAAATCAGGTTCAATTAAGGCAATACTTCTAAAACAGCGTTTCTCAAATGAATTGCTCAGATTCTTGACATCGACTGTAGATTCTAGACTACATAAATAATTATCATTAATAATGTATATGATATTATTAACACATCGATTGTGACGTCAGTGAAGCGTGGCCGGTGTTAGAGCGACACAAGCAGGAGCTGCGTGTCACGGAGATGAATATGCTGCGGTGGATGTTTGGAGTAACGCGGATGTCCGTGACATTGCGGATAAATTGCAAGAGTGTCGGCTCCGTTGGTACGGCCACGTTTTACGTCAACCGCATGCTTACGTGGGTAACAAATGTCTGGCCATGCCACCTCCGCCAGGCCCCGGCAGGAGGGGTAGACCCAAAAAGTGCTAGCTTGACGTCGTAAAGGGTGATATGAGTACCAATGGGCTCACTACCAGGGATGCTGAAGACCGTGCGAAGTAGAGAAGAAAAAGTCGGAAAGCGGACCCCGGGCGCCGAAGCGAGAGTTTGGGCTGCAACCGGGAATTAACGCAGAGATGATGATGATATTATTAATAAGTATAAAAGTATTGATTTTTACAGCCAAAGTTGAGCAGACAGATAAGCGGCACACCCAAGAGGAGGTGATCGCCGTCGCCTGCAACGTTGCAACACCAGAGGCATTTCCAGCGTGCTGCCGGCCTGGAAGAAATTTTACAACGCCTTTTTTGAAAAAAACCCCATATCGTACTGCGATAGCAACAGAATCAGACGCAAATTCCAAATCCGGAGTACGTAACATGGACGTTCTAAGATAAGGGATAAATGTCGTTCATATTATTTGTTCTGACGAGGGTGTGTGTGTTATTTTTAATGCAAGTATCGGAGAAATTTGCTCAAATATCAAGACAAAAATTTCAGCACTTTGCGTGAACACATATTCTTTATTCCATGTGCCGTCAATATCCACCATTTTCCCTAGTATCCTTCGGATTAAGTGTATGTAGTATGATAAGCCCACTTTGAGAAACCTTGTCGCAAAAGTAACGTAAACAAAACCTTTTGTTTCAAGCATGATAAGGGAACATGTTTAAATGTGTAGGCTAATTACCGAGTAGCAGATAAACACCATTAAGGTGTATGAGGTCATTTAAAGCGTCCACGTTCATATCTTTAAGCTGGGCCATTGCACCGTAGAACAAATGCAGATGTTTGACAAATTATATAGAAAACAGAGGAATAAAATCAGTAGGTGTGTACGGTATTTGTAGAATACGAGAAAGTCTTCGACTGTATGGAGGCATTGGTTACTTCGGAGTCTCTTCAACAATATATTTTTTGATTGGCAGTTGAGATGTTGAGATGCTTATATAAGATCGTAATTGTATTGTGAGATAAGGTGATATATCCCAAAAAATGTTCTCCCCCGCAATAGAACTATATTTAAGCTTTGGACTGGAATAGATTGGACTGAGTATAATTAAACTTATTAGCTGCGTATTGTTATTTAACGTATGAAACGGAATCTCTTATTAAATACTTTAAAGTTGAATAACTAAGTAGTAAACTTCCTAATATTGTATGTTGTTACAATCTGTAATAAGTTAACTTTATCATGTGTTACTTTATTTATTTATAGCACAAATCCTTACACACGAACATAAACGCACGTGCGTGCTCCCACCCCTACAAACACACACACACACACACACACACATCCATGTACGCGCGCACCCCCACATTTTCATAATTTCTCCTTATGTCAACGGTAAGAGAGAAGAGGCCAGGAGATCCATAGGACGGGCTTCTGCTCAGTTTGGACTCCTGTCTCCCTCTATTTCACTGAGCTATGATAGTACTTTTATTACACACTTTCGACCTATTGCACTTTTATATGTATGTACTGTCTTGTAATATTTTGGGAGAAAATAAAGAATTTTTTCATTTCATTTCATTTTCATTTCATTTTTCATTTCATTTCATTTCATTTTGCATATTAAGCACTGCTTTAACTGTCAGCGCTAGCTTATTGAACATTTTATCTATACTACTATTATAAAGAGGAAAGATTTGATTGTTTGTTTGTTTGTTTGTTTGTTTGTTTGCTTTGAATAGGCTCCGAAACTACTGACCCGATTTAAAAAATTCTTTCATTGTTGGGAAGCTACACTATCCCCGGGTGACATAGGCTATATTATATTTTCAAAAAAATTAGGGATCCTTACTAAAACTCCAATAATGTAACCCAAAGTGTAAAAAAATTACCTAAAATATTATTTAAATCGCGTGCGTTGCGAAAACTATTGATGATAGAATAAAATAATGTACTACAACTTTGCAGAACACATCATTATTTACAAAAAGTGTCGCGACAGCATATGTCTAACTATTATAGTTATGCCACAATAAGTGTTCTTTTATTTTAAAAATTTAATTGAAATGCCGCCCCTAGAAAAGACTCTTTATTTGGATCTTGGTATTAATCCTTATCAAAATAAATTACTTCATATTCAAAACTGTTTCAATACCTTTATATAACTTTTTGAATTATTCAATTCGGATATTCCATTCGAAAGATATCACGAGTTTAAAAATGTAAGTATTAGAAAAATGTTGCGTGGTAGCCGCTCACCCTGTTCGGCTAGCTAGGCAGCACCTTATGCAATTTAGGCGTGCGTCACTGGGGTTTTTACAAAAATTAGAATACTTATTAAAAAATAACGAAAAATAAATAAAAAGTAATAACAAAAAAAATCATTAAAATAAAAGCTCATAGAAATAATAATATTCAAACTTTCTTTATAATTTTATTTTTTTGGTAACCTGACGCAAATAGAAGGGTTTGCCCTCAGGGGCGCTCCTCTGTCCGAGGAGTGCACGGGTGTGCGTACCCGAGGTGCCCGAGCATCCGTCGCTTCACTCCCCTCTTCGTTCGAGGCGACAGAGTCCTACCTTTCTTTCCGTCTACCTCTTACATCCTTTCCAACTTAGCTCTCTGTTCGTGGCGTGGTCCCCGGTGGGATGATTGCGAATACTGATTGGGGTCCCGGGTTCTACCCTGGGACCTGATTTGGAAGTCGAAACCATGCCTATTTCGACTGCGCCTGCACAGAGTGTTCATGGGGCGGGAATTGCATCCTCGCTGTCGGTTGGTCTTGCTGGGCCGGATACGACGTCAGGCGACTCTGCTTTTTCTGGAGTGTCGTCTGGTAGTCGTACCCACGCCTGACTAGCACGCGACGGGGATGCGAGTCCCGTCCGGAATTGGCCGCGGACCTGTCACTCCCGGCCCTGGTTCTGTCCATGGTCGGGGGCGATCCTGGATGGACGGCCGTCGCCTCCTTTTGCGAGGCAGTAGTGTCTGCAAGGGAGGCGGCGGAACGGGAGCGGGAGTCCGCCACCGCACTCCCCTCCCGCCAACGTAGGCCGCGTCGTCGGCGCCGGAGGGCAGGCAACGATCTCCGGCCGACGTAGAAAACGGCCGCGGGCGGCCCCTCGGGGGAGGATCCGCCGCCCGCACTATTGCCGCGAGGGAGAAGGCCGCGTGCTGTTCCACAGCCCCCCTCAACTCCTAGAGTTGTTACAAGAGAGCGCCGGGGGGACGAAACCCTGACCCCCTGGCGCCAGCACTTTAGAAGGGGCCCGCTTTAAGACAAAGCGTGGGCCGGCGCCGGCCCGGGCCACGAGATCGGCAAGCCATATATCCGTGGGCCCGGGCGTAGACGATAGGAGAACAGCGGGGTTTTTTAGTGGGTTGAACATCTTTTCCGGAGTCCCTTATATCCCTTGGTCCCCCCGGGCCGGGATAACCCGTCAAGAGAGGTTTTTCCCCTAGACCGAAAAAAAATAGAAGGGTTTAATTTTTAATTTTTTGTTAAATACCCATGCGAAGCTGGGACGGGCTGCTAGTCATAAATAAAAGTAAATGGGTGTACATATTATCAATACTGATTTGCACCTCACAGTTTCTGAGGGTTATATAAAACTATCATGCGGTTCTGGGCTACTAAAAGTCTATCTTACTCCTACAGTATCATAAGATTTGATATATTGCATATTCTTAGTGATAACGCGTAGTCAGTATGTTGATTATTTAGGTTTATTCATATGATCTCCTGATATATTAATTTCTAATTTAACGCATGCTATGGTAATCCTATTCTGCTATCATCTATATTTAATTAAATTAATAAAATGTATGTAACAAAAGCGATGTTAGCTTAATAAATGTCAATCTTGCCCTACTAAAGTTTGAAGTTTAAATTCATATCATTTCAAAACATCTGCAAAACATACAAGAGTCGTAATTAACAGAGTAACCAGCTAATTGGGGTCAAATTCATTTAACACTTGGCTTAAAAATAAACACTTTATTGGACATTGGGGTCAGATGGTGTTTATGAATTTTATTGCACGCTTTTGTCGTGCAAAACAATGTCAATCGACCGAAAGAGTTTATTCGACCAATAAGCTCGTTCTATGTATATGTATATAATATAAAATAATATTCGCATCTAGTTTTAACTTCTAATCTAAAGTCACAGGCGTATTTTTGTAATTTTTTATTTTCTAATTGCATCGATTCACAGTGACAATGCGCCATTACTGGTTTTGCCTAGTGTTGTGTATTCAATTTTTTTTGGGCTGCTTTGTTTTAACTAGCGTGGCTATAATTTAAATTATCTTTATTTATTTTCCGCCGGTTATTTTTTCCGCTGTTACTATTTTTTGCTCTAGCGGTCATCTTTACGGGGTTTTATTTTCTTTTCTTCTATCTGTTCCTTTTCATCTCTTATTTTAAAATATTTACTTATTCTATTACATTTTTCCATCTTCCTAGTTTGATTTATTTACTTTACAAAATTATTTGTTATTCTTATTTTAATACAACCGTTTTACTTAACATTATTTATTTTATTAACTCTTAATTCTTTTACTTATTTTATTAATAAATATTCAAATATTTGTATGCAAGTGAGTTCTATTCCCACTAGTCGACGATAATCTAGTAGTGGACTGAAAATACGAAAATGTCGGATGTTATGAGTTTAGAATGCAAATGCGGACAAATACGAAAAAAATGGACTGTCTCATAGTTCTTCTCTTTCTCTGGTTCATATTAGGGAAACGAACGCTAAAGTCAGTACATTATATTGTACCTAAATAGGTAGATTAATCAAGAATAATCGATCTTCGCCATTTTATACATTTAATACAAATCCACAATTTTGGATTTCAATAGCTAATCAATAAATAAATCTACCAAAGAAGTATATAGCACTTTTTATATATTATGTCATTATGGCAGTAATAATAACAGACCCCACAAATGGACTCGGGCCTCCTGAAAACGGGGCTAGACGATATGTCCACCACACTTATCCAAGACGGAGAGCTAACACGTATAATGTGATTCAAATTCAAATAATAATCCGTGCAGGGGCGGAGAAAGAATACTAACCTCTGCGGCCAGGGTCGGCCGTTCGCGAAAGCCGACAAAACAACCCACCCTAGCTACGTGGTAGGGCCTCAAGCCCGTCTGGAGGACGACCACCTTTGTAGTAAGTATGCCGCCATAATAACCTTGTGTTGTGTTCCGGCATTAGTGACCCAAGTTCCTGTACCCTTATGGGACAGTAGCGTGTTCGCGATGTCATTGACGTTGCAAACACCCATATGCTACGGTAACTGCTAAATTATAAGCGGGCCACCAGTCTGTCTGCTTTCCTACAACAATAAAAAAAAAAAATAACAAGAATAAGATCTACTTTGCGTCATGTTGTGACGTCATAGTATAGGTTTTAAATATTTATTCCACTAACTGTTGTTTAAAATAAAATTAGGTATGTTACCTGTATTTATGACTTTAATGCCACGCACCATTGATACGCAAATAAGGTTTCGTTCCAAACCGTACTTTTCTAGTGACATTTGACAGATAGAGGTCATTGACGTTCCTATCTTATATCTTAAACGAGCGATTCTTACATATATATATATATATATATATATATATATATATATATATATATATATATATATATATATATATATATATATATATATATATATATATATATATATATATATATATATATATATATATATATATATAATTGGAATCTCGGAATCGGCTCCAACAATTTTCATGAAATTTAGTATAACCCCCCGTGGTTTAGGGGGCGATAAATCGATCTAGCTAGGACTCATTCCTAGAAAATGTCAAAAGGTGGCGTTTGAGTAGTCCCAATTTAAACTGAAAAATGACTCTTCCTGACATCTCTCGGCGAATAATAATACTATTTTTTTTTATAGCTTTAACGACACAACAACACTCAAGCTATTCCAGCAGATGGCGTTGTTAAGTAACACGAAGTTAATGAGTGTTTGCTTTGAAGTTAGACTAAGAAAATCAATTGTTAATTTCAAAAAAACACAATTTATAAAAAAAAAATACCGAGCAAAGCTCGGTCATCCGGATATTTCTTATTTGAATCGCATTGTACTACTGATCTGACTACTGATCTACACTGATCTCGGTATCAGGTTACTTCACGATATTTCGCTTCAGTGTCGATACATGGCAATTATGTTATATGCACATTAGGCGAGAAAAACTGCGCCATCGTGAACCCACATTGATTTACATTCTGATCTCCGAATGTTATACGTGACTACCATGTACTTATAGGAAACTTATATAGTAAGAGGTAAAATTATTGACTTATGTAGAATACAAGTTATTTATTAAAATACATAAACATTTTGCTTAAAAAATAGTAATTTAGCGCTAAATCTGTTTTTAGCATAAATTTTTGCTTCGGTGCCGACTCTTTTTTCTTCCCTACTTCGAAAAGACTTCAATGATCTATTTTATTTCATAAATTTAATACCGTTTTGTCTTAGATTTAGTTTATCATTACAACATATATGATAGTAATATTATGTGCTTCATAAATCCTAACTAATATTATAAATGCCAAAGTGAGTTTTTTGGTTGGTTTGTTAGATATTAATTTTCTTTTAAACTTATAAACTCTCTTATTTTATGTATAAAATATAATGATGTTTACCTACTTTATTATTTAGATTTATTTTATGCGTGTGCATTAGTAACATAATCAATTTTTTATGATGAAGTTTATATTTTAGTTTTTTGTCTCTGTCCGTGATGTTTCTCGACAGGCCAGACGGAAGAAGAGGTCAGGTCCAATTCAAAGCACACATAACTATCTGTATATTCTATAAGTAGATATTAAATTAAAATTTCTTAGTAACTAGTTGACCCGGCAAACGGTGTTTTGCCATATATATAGAAAAAAAAACATTTTGGATTGGATTTCCCTAAAAAATTTTCTAAGTACCCTCACAACGTCACAAAATGAGAACTATGCACAATTTCAAATCAATTGGGTGTACAGTAAGATACGAGTATCTCGTGATAATGTGTGTTTCGTTATAGATAGATAGTTATAGATTACCACGTGAAAAATAATTTAAAATGTTATTCTATACACATAAATTGTATAAGTAAAAGATATAAATTTGATGAAATAAAACGCTTAGTATTTATTTATTGGCTTTGTTTGTTCGAATTGGAAAATTGTGCCTTAATTTACAGCATTTAACACATTACATAGTTAACAAGATGCATTATGCATGCCAGTCGCGCAGCTGGCCGGTAATAAAGATATTGTTTGAATAAGGCTCGTGGTTTGAATCACAACGTATTCAACTGTTAACGGGAGTATAAGTTCATTTTAGTCATTTTAATATGGTATGTGAAAGGTTCCATTGTTTCATTATATTTAGTATAATAATAAATATCAATTTCCCATAATATTAATTTTATTTGATCTATCTAAACTGCCGAGCATCTCGTGGCGACCTGTATTTTTATATTTATCAAACTGCAAAGGATATCAAGTTATGTCTAGTTTCTTCTTCACCAGCACAACGCCGAGCCTCTGGGGGAAGAAGGGGTTATGTCGGTCTCACCGTTTTAAACCTACGGCGGTACTCTATCATGATTGATGCATTATGATACGCCAAAGATTTCAAGATATCAATAATATAATTAGAAAATTATGGTCAATGCATTTATTAAACGAGAGTTGTATGAATGAATGAAACTCTTTATTGTTCACCAACTAAAGTAATACAGGATCAGCGAGAAAAATAAAATATCTAAATGCATAACATGAATAATAGGCGGCCTTATCGCTTAAAGCGATCTCTTCCAGGCAACCGTTTAACCCAGGAGATATAAACGTATATATTAGAAATGTAAGAAACTTTAGATGTGGTGTAATATAGTAATTAAATTATATATAAATATACACGGAACATATAAAGTATATAAATACACATCCAAATATAAAGTTATTTTCTTAATACATGTATATAATACACCTAGTCAGGTCATAAGTATTGTCACACAGTAAAAACTTTTCTTTTAGAATGCTGGCCACAAAAAAGTTTATTGAATTCGAATTTCGAATTGTTCATGAAAATAAAAATGTATACTTTTAGAATTTTACTCATTTTTAAATATGGAGTGGACGCTTAAAGAAGACCGTGTTGCAGTTATTGCGTTGCATCGTTGCAGTTACGCGCCAATTCAAATTTTTAACATACTGAAAAATTTGAATATAACCAAAAGATTCGTTTATCGTACCATCAAACGATACAATGAAGACTCTAGTGTAGATGACAGGTCAAGAAGTGGTCGCCCTCGGTCTGTTAGGACTCCAGCAGTGATAAAAGCTGTGAAGGCACGAATTCAAAGAAATCCCAAACGTAAGCAGAAACTTTTGGCCCTTCAGATGGGGTTAAGCAGAACCACGGTGAAAAGGGTGTTAAATGAAGACTTAGGGCTTCGGGCATATCGAAGAAAAACAGGACATCGTTTGAATGCTCGTCTAATGGACCTGAGACTGAAGAGATGCCGCGCTTTGTTGAAGCGGTACGCGGGAAAAAAATATCGGGAAATTCTTTTTTCGGATGAAAAAATGTTTACCGTAGAAGAGAGCTACAACAAACAAAATGATAAGGTGTACGCACACAGTAGTGAAGAAGCGAGCAACCGTATTCCGCGTGTCCAACGAGGTCATTTTCCATCCTCGCTCATGGTATGGTTGGGAGTTTCTTATTGGGGCTTAACAGAGGTACATTTTTGTGAGAAAGGTGTAAAAACGAATGCTGTTGTGTATCAAAATACAGTCCTGGCGAACCTTGTGGAACCTGTTTCTCATACCATGTTCAATAACAGGCACTGGGTATTCCAACAAGATTCGGCGCCAGCTCATAGAGCGAAGAGCACACAAGACTGGCTGGCGGCGCGTGAAATCGACTTCATCCGGCACGAAGACTGGCCCTCCTCCAGTCCGGATTTGAATCCGTTAGATTACAAGATATGGCAACACTTGGAGGAAAAGGCGTGCTCAAAGCCTCATCCCAATTTGGAGTCACTCAAGACATCCTTGATTAAGGCAGCCGCCGATATTGACATGGACCTCGTTCGTGCTGCGATAGACGACTGGCCGCGCAGATTGAAGGCCTGTATTCAAAATCACGGAGGTCATTTTGAATAAACTTTAATGTCATAAGAATCTATGTTTTGTTAAGTTCATTTTGGTATATGAATGGTTATATAATGAATAAACTTGTTACAATTATTTTACATTAAACATGTGACAGAATTTATGACCTGACTATGTATATCAGGAGCAATATACATACAAAATATTAGATAGTTAATCATAATTATATATACAATAGTTTGCTAATAAGATGTATACAGCTTTGCTACTTCATATACTGAAAATGATGTCGTAATTACTGAATTATGACTAACTTTACAAAAGGTCACAAATATGTGTTTTTCCGCATTTGACGGAAATGTAGAGTCATTCTGGGTAATGTTTATAGATAGAAGATTCATTTGATACATAATATAGAATGTATGTCTCGTTTACTTATTAATATATTTTATTAAATGATTTAGAGCATACTGTATTGATAGGTCTTAAGTCAATGCAAACAGACGCGTAATTCAAAAGACCAATTAATATGCAGTTTTGTGCAGCATTGCGCAGAATGGCATGCGCCTTCCGCATTCTGTTTGCATGCATAATATATTATAATCATAAACTGTACTGTTATTAGTAACTGCCCGCAATTTTATTCGCTTAACCTGCCACTAAGTATCGAGGAGATTGAAATAAATAATTTGAAATAACCTCTTTGATAATTAAAAAAGATTGGTTTTTTATTTTTTTTTATTGCTGTTGGACAGCAGACAGGGTGACGGCCCGCTTAGAATTTAGCAGTTACCGTCGCCTATGGGTGTTTGCAATGTCAGTGGCATCGCGAACACGCTGCTGGTTATAAGGTTACAGGAACTTGGGTCGTCATCCAGACGGGTTTGTAGCCCTACCACATAGCTGGGGTGGGTTGTTTTGTAGCCTTTTACGACAGGCCGACCCCGGCCGCAGAGATAGGCCGATAGAATTTCTAGTACTTTTTTAATATGTATAAAAAGAATGTAAAAATCCTATGGAACCAATATTTTTATACTAAAGTATTTATTATACAATAGCAGGCTTTACATCCCACTACTGGGTAGCTAGCAAAAATGTAGGACTCATTGAAAAAGTACTTGAAAATTACAAGGAGTTTTTAGTAAATACAATTATTATTTCTATTCATGTCTTTCTTAGTATTGAGTACGTAAAGGAGATCAAAATATTAGAAGAGAAAATACCTATAAAATGCGCTCCGTGTAGAGACGGAGTACGAGTGTTAATCGCTGCGGCCAGAGACGATCTGTCTTGAAAGCCGATAAAACAAAGCTAGTAGTAGAGTTCCAAGCTTGGAGGACAGCCACCCGTGGTCTCTATGTACGGCGCCAAGACAACCTTTTGTGACCATATAACGAAACAAAGGTTCCAGTTCCCCTGAGAGAACAGCAGCGTGTTAGCAGTGCCCCTGGCGTGAGTTCTAATAAAATTCTAACTTCATTTATAAAAGACATAAGCAGTAAGGTTTTTAGATCACTGCTAGTTAAAAAGTTGAAATGTACAATGTTTGAACGTAATTTCTTCCACTTTTTTCTATTTTTGGCTACTTCTATCCAATTTGGGTCTGCGGTTTGCATTATTTCATCGACCCATTCCTCTGCTGTCGTTTAGCCGTACTTATATGCCCTGCCCACTTCCAATGTGCGTGAATTGAGCGTGTTAGACAGGGTCTATGAATTGGTTTTTTTGTTTTCGTTTTTATTTGGCTTACTTCAAACAAATAACTTTAACACAAGGTATGAGAGAAAATGCATGGATAATATATCTGAGTAATGTATCAGAGAGAGAGAATATGGTCAAAGAGACAGACAAAAATGTCATGTCATATGACAAGAATAATGCTGGAACGTGGATGAATTAAAGAAGGGGCTAGCATTTAATAATGATAAATTTTAGTATCACTATGGCAATATTAAAACTACGAGCATTTAAACATATATTTTGTTAAATATAAGATACTTTAACTTCTTGTATATACAAAAATAATTAGTTTCTATTGCAAATGTTATTCGCAATGCAATATGCATATATTTAAATATCTAACGCTATACTAATTGATATTTTATCTCAATGGAGTTAAGTTTAATTTACTTCGAAACGAGCTTATAGAATGTTTACTTTATCCTATACGAGTGTGCTTTTAATGACATTCCACTGCATTTGACGAGAACTCAGTCACTTTTCAAGGTTCCATCGACAAACAATTTATAAGTACTTGAAGAAAAATCTATTAATATACGAATAATAGATACTTGTCACCGTTATAAGTGATTGTTTCGAATGTTAATTATTGTTAGGTTATGTTTATACAAAGTCATAGTCATTAAAAACAAGTATATTTAAAAATCAACCTAAGAAATTATTAATAAGTAAATGGTACTACGCAATACAGCAATATTTAAATGATAAATTTGTATAATTGAAAGAAATAATAATAATTAAATCCAATGGCCTCAAGAAATTGACTATCTTCTTCACTAATGATGATTATTTCTTCAATAATATGACAACATAATTTTTCTGACATTTAATATTATAATTTTTTTTGACATTGCATAATTTTGATACATACATACATATAATCACGCCTCTTTCCCGTAGGGGTAGGCAGAGACCACTTCTTTCCACTTGCTACGATCCTTACATACTTGTTTCGCTTCGTCCACTTTCATTATTCCCTTCATACATGCCCTTCGATTTAGGGTACTCTTGACCTGGCCTTTTTTCAAGACATTGATATGGTCTCGAAACGTATAATTTTGATAAGTGTACTATACATTTCCTGCTACCATATTATAATTTAAACATTGATTTTACCTTAAAAACTATTTTACATTGAAATACTAGTCTTTTTTGTATATTAAAGTGTAGACTGTAGGTGTTGTATAACTTTTAATTTTATGATTAAATATTAGCATGTCAATTTTATTGGCAAAACATGCAGTTCGAAATAATTATGTAAAATCATTTAACCGTGTTTTATGCTAATAAAGATTATGATATATAAAAATGTAACAAATGGTGGTCTTTTCAATAAGAGCGATCTCTTCCAATATAATTTTTTTAATATTTTAATTAATAAAATAATATCAGACCACAATGTGCCATTAGACTTAAACCTTCCTCTTCCTTTCCTTCTAGAAGAAGGAACGCATAGTATACTTGTGATTTCAGTATGCGGATTTTTTCGAGATCTTTCACATAATTTTCGTTGATACATATAGTTATGTATATATATATATATATATATATATATATATATATATATATATATATATATATATATATATATATATATTATATATATATATATACATATATATATATTATATACAAAATATATATATAATATATATATATATTATATACAAAAATTTTAATAAAAGGAAAACATAATAAATCTCCATCTGATATTTATGATATACCTATATATGATCTTTTTGGTCATAATGGTCAAACATCAGTCATGGACATTCTTTGTCTGATCAGAACAATCCCATAGTTCTGGGAACAGTTAATCTCTTTAACACTTATGAGACAAAAGATGCGCGTGAGTTCGCTATAACTGATTCATCATTATTCATACGAATAACACGCGTTATTGCGTGAATCATTTTAAACAAAAGGAATTTATTCGCATATAACAAAGAACTATTTCATTAAATAAGAAAAAGGAAATTTACTTGTCAGTTTAATAGATTCTGCTAATTACAAACATTTTTCTAGTTAAACTTGGGATCCAGTATTAGTAGTTTCACGACAGCTGACAACTTCTTACTTGGGGAGTAAATGTTAAGCCACGACTCTACCGAATCCCGGTATGAGGCGTAGACTGAAAAAGTGCTGGTTTTACTTCGTAAGATAATGCGTGCCATTAAACTGTCAGTGGTGTCGAAGATCATGCAAAATGGAGAAAAAAAAGTCGGAAAGCGGATCCTGGGTACCCGAAGTAAGATGATGACGATATCTAAGTTAGTGGTAGGCTATTGAATATAAACCTTGAATTTCTACGTATCTTTTTGCTTTGTTCCACTTTTTTTTTCTTATGAGTCATATCAGAAAACATATAAAAGGACTAGCTGACCCGGCGAACTTCGTACCGCCATATTTTATTTCTCTAATCGCAACTGAGGAAATAAAACCCTTCCGGTAAAATCGAATTAGCTAAATTGAAAATAAAACTGGAGTACTCAATTGTTATTAATGGTAATAATATTGTAAAATAATACGCAGTATAATTATAAAAATATCAGTCACAAACCATTAAAATAATACGGTTATATCATGAACATAAATAAATATTACGTGAAATAAAGTAATAGAATTTATATTCTAAGAAACAGAACACAGCGCCATCTATTGGGTGTAATTGCAACCTAGATGTCAAACAATAGTGAAGAATTTTATCGATGAATCAACGTACACCGCCATCTATGAGAACTTCATGAAACTAAACAGTAAATAAACACTTGCATAAGACAATTAATTGATACATTTTATTCGTTTACATTCACGACATAAGCGAATAATTGAGATGATAACTATACTATCTAGTAAGTTAGACCAAAATACGGGGTACATGAGAAATTTGATTGAAATCGGTTCAGTAGTTTTGGAGTTTATTGGCAACATACATCGTGACACAAGATTTTTATATATATAAGATTTCATAAGGGCTACAGCCGTCTAATTCCTCGTCCCCGAAAAAAAAAACAGAACGGCGCCTTCCCTTTGGGATATCAAACCGCAGGTGTTGGAGTGTAGTAAGTAGAGTATGTAAGCAGAGCTTGTAGTTTTCTTCTCCATGATGATGCTTATGTTTTATCCACCTTTTGCTGTAGTTATCCTTTTTATTCCTTTTTTATCCGTGCAGGGGCGGAGAAAGAATACTAACCTCTACGACCGGGGTCGGCCTGTCGTAAAAGGCGACAAAACAACCCACCCTAGCTACGTGATAGGGCCTCAAGCCCGTCTGGATGGCGACCACCTTTGGTCTTAAGTATGCCGCCATAATAACCTTGTGTTGTGTACCGGCATTAGTGACCCAAGTTCCTGTACTCTTATGGGACAGCAGCGTGTTCGCGATGCCACTGGCATTGCAAATACCCATAGGCGACGGTAACTGCTAAATACTAAGCGGACTGTCAGCCTGTCTGCTATCCTACAGCAATAAAAAAAAGTTAAATGTAAATGATTATTATTATTGCTCCGTCTGAATGGCAACCACCCTTTGTCTATAAGTTTGCCACCATAACCTTATGTTGCGTTTCGATATTAGTGATCCAGGTTCCAGTACCCCTATGTAGATACTAGTGTGTTCGTAGTGCTTATAGACAAAGACCGTCAGCCTGTCAGCTGCTCCACAGTTGTTTTTAAACATTAAGTACACAAGCTCCTAGCTATGCTTACATATTACTCGGGCAAGTCATTTCGTTCACTCCAGTCTCAATTTTAATGCAAACAAAACTTTGTTTAAGAAGAGAAACAAATAATTCACTTCAGATACTGGGGTTCCAATATCAATCGCTTTCCAAGTTCTTACAGCGTAAGTTTAATACCGGTCTCAATACCATAGTTTATTAAGCATCCAGTGGGTAGAAACAGTTCGCTAACCTTATCCACTATCATGGTAATCGTGGTCAGCGACAGTATCGGCAAAGGACAGACCCTTATCTCATCAATCACATTGTCAATCGAAATGAGCCCGCCCGCATTCGCAACTTCACAAAATATGTGACAGAAGGAAAATCTTATACGATCGCGTTGTAAATTGACTCCCGCCAGAGATAAGTCAAAACTTCATCTTATAGATATTAAATTTATACATAGTATTCTTTTTAGAAGATGTTATCATCTACCAGCTGACTCTTCTCTTCTACAAAAAATTAATTAATTAAGTATACACAAGCTCTATATATATATATATATATATATATATATATATATATATATATATATATATATATATATATATATATATATATATATATATATATATATATATATATATATATATATATATATATATATATATATATATTAACTCTAAGTCATCATTTGCAGAACATTTCATTACGTCACTATCGTGACACGTGTTATCGGGTATTAGGATTCCAAAATTTCATATTTAAGTGAAGTATGTCATATACGAGTATTAGGGGTTAAAGGTTGAAACTTGTTTTTCTCTAACATTTATTTATTTATTCAAAATATTTACCCTCATGATCTATGATAGTATCTATGATGGTCTGATCCATTTAAACAGAAGTTCATTTATGTATTTATGATTCGACAAACTGTAAAAACATTTTGCTGCCTCCTGGGAAGATAATTTTTATAATAATTAAATCTCGGTTACAATTTGAACTCCCACTTCGGTGCCCGGGATCCGCTTGCCACTTTTTTGGCATCCCTGGTAGTAAGTCCATTAACGTCCTTTATGACCTCAAGCGAGCACTTTTTGGATCTACCCTTTTTGCTGGGGCCCGCGATATAGACCTTTGTTCACCACTTAACTAGCTGGTTGCCGTAACACGTGGCCTAACGGAAGTGGCTTGCTGTTCATTATCTTTCGATTTTACATCTAAACTTTTTAGAGTGTTCTTTATTTGCTCTTATATTTTTATTGGTTGAAAGAGGAAATTATGAAATATACTCTGCGATTAATTTTTTATGGTAACCAACGGCTTAATATTAAGACCTGTGCCAAAGTAAGTAAAGAGTATTTTTGGGCCCATAGGAAATAGAGATCTTGATGTCGTTTCTGGTGTTTTATGCAGCATACATAAATTCATAGTGCTTGGACATTTGCTTAATTCTGGATTAATAGTAAATTTGATTTTAGTATAAAATTTATTTCCTAATATAAAGTAACTATGTAAAACTAAACTGTGTTTTAATTATTGTGTTGTTTTTTATTTCAATTTAATTAATTCGTCATAAATGCATTTTAAACTATATTTACAAAGAGGTTACGAACTTAAGGTTCGATCAAAACAATATAGATTTAAATAATACAATAATAATTATTACTTTTGTTAACTCGTGCGCAAACTAGATATTAAAAAAGTTCAATTTATAAATGACAAGATTTTATAAAATTAATTATACTATGACATCATCTCTGCTTTTAACTTTTTTCGGTATAAAAGGTATTTAAATAAACGTGTTTTAATTGTAAAAATAATTTTGATAGATAGAGGGCAAAAGTTATCCGTGCAGGGGCGGAGAAAGAATACTAACCTCTGCGACCGGGGTCGGCTTGTAAAAGGCGACAAAACAACTCACTCTAGCTACATGGTAGGGCCTCAAGCCCGTCTGGATGGTGACCACCTTTGGTCTTAAGTATGCCGCCATAATAACCTTGCGTTGTGTTCCGGCATTAGTGACCCAAGTTCCTGTACCCTTATGGGACAGCAGGGTGTTCGCGATGCCACTGGTATTACAAACACCTATAGGCGACGGTAACTGCTAAATTCTAAGCGGGCCGTCAGCCTGTCTGCTGTCCTATAGCAACAAAAAAAAGCGATGATAGTAACTGGAATAAAATAAATCGGCTTTACTATTACTAGTAGTAATAGTAAAAGTAAAAGCATGTAAAAGCATTGCACTTCAGTGAAGGCATGCTCTTACCATTAGGCAGTGAGATGGAAATTGCAACTATGACTTGCATCTCTAGACTAAAATGTATTTTAGATTTATGGCTGGTACTTAAAGATAATATTATCTGATTTCTTTTTAAAAACTTGATTTTCATTTTGAAGTGGGTAAAAGGTTTGTTTATGGCTGTAGAACAGCAGACAGGCTGACGGTCCGCTTAGAATTTAGCAGTTACCGTCGCCTATGGGTGTTTGCAACGCCAGTGGCATCGCGAACACGCTGCTGTCCCATAAGGGTACAGGAACTTGGGTCACTAATGCCGGAACACAACGCAAGGTTATTATGGCGGCATACTTAAGACCAAAGGTGGTAGCCATCCAGATCGACTTGAGGCCCTACTACGTAGCTAGGGTGGGTTGTTTTGCCGCCTTTTACGACAGGCCGACTCCGGCCGCAGAGGTTAGTATTATTTCTCAGTCGATATTAAAACTATCATATAACCTAACTTTTCTACCAGCAGGGGCGGAGTTAGAATACTGACCCCTGCGGCTGGGGGCACCCTATCGTAAAAGGTGACAAAACCCTAGCTAGGTTTAAACATAATGACCAGTTTCAAGATCCTCTACGTGGAATACTGCGGCCGTCACCCCGGCCGCAGGATTCCACTATGAGGCACGCGCGGAACACGACGCCGTCGCTTCGAGGCCTGTCGCTGATCGGACGACAAGACGCACCGAGTCTGCCGTCCGCAGGCCACGTCCTACGGTGGCCGGAAGTCGGCCACCCTACGACGCCCAGTGCGTCTGCTGCGGGAGGGGAGAGAGGAGGCAGCCTCTCTCTCCCTTTCCGCCGCCTCCTTTGCGAGCATCACGGCCTCGCAAAAGGTGGCGACGGCACTCCACCCTGACTCGCTCCCGAACATGGTAGACACAATAGCCGGAAGGGAGAGGTGGGGAACCTCTACGGCAGCACCTACGGCCGCGACCAAGTCACGGCACTGCTCGGCCCAAGCTGGACATTGCGCACAACGTATGCAGTGCCGTATCGTCGCGGCAATCACCACAATGGTGGTACTGGGACGTCGGCTCCCGGCCTGTGCGACACAGGTACTTCCCGAAACACCCGTGTCCGGCAAGCACCTGTGTTAGCCGGAAGCCGAGGGCGCCGTGGCTCCTATTGAGCCACTCCTCTAGAACGGGCCTTACCGCCTCTACACGAGGGAGTACATGGCAATGAAATGGCAGATGAACTGGCAAGAGAGGGCTCAACTAATGATTTTATGGGTCCGGAACCATGTGTAGGCATTCCGACTAGCCTCGTGAAAGCCACATTCAGGGATTTTGCAGACCGCAGTCAACAACAACACTGGCTGACTAGAATCGGTCTGGAACACTCCAAAAAATTTTTGGGATCCACGTACAAAGCACGAGGATCCATCTGGAACATGAGCAGGGGGCAAATACGCTACTTGCTTGGAGCCTTTACTGGGCACTTTGGAACCAACAACATGCTCATGAAGATGGGTCTAACCGCGACACCCATGTGCAGGTTGTGTGGGGAACATACAGAACGCATGGAACACCTACTGTGTACATGTGATGCATTGGCCAGGAGGCGAATGAATCTTTTGGGGGTAGGATATCCAACACCGGAAGACTACAGGCTCCTATCTCCATACCTCATTGTTAGGCTCATGAAGCAGATCTTCAAGGAGATTGGAGAGGAGTGATTGCTATCTAGGGGAACACAAAAGATCCCATTGGGTCGAAGTGTCAGAGATATTTCTCGGCCCCAAAATAAGATAAGATAAGATACCGCCTCTACAGCGGCCGACATCATGCCATTACTTTTTGTATCTACGTGATGTAAAATCTAAATAAAAATGGCGTGATTTTACCCTGAAGACTGCGAGCAATTTGCAGTATGTCAAATGTTAGTAGCCTCTTGTCCAACAACGTGCTGTGATCCACCTATGTGCTATCCCTGCTTGCCACGATGTCATTCGCCGAAGGTAATGTATTATTGTGAATAGAAGCCACGAGTTTCAAGGCCTCTAATTTGCCAAGACAGATTGCTGTGAACCATGACCCATAATATGGACCTTTTCCAAACGAAAACAAAAAGTATATCCACGCTTGTTCAAGAATTGGCGTATTTACTCTATATCATATAAAATATGAAAATCATATTTCATCATAGCTTCTATAGTATTCCATCTACAGCTGAGGTGATTAGCGCACAATTCTCCGATGTTCCTAAGAACTTTAACGTCGTCCACATTAATGCCCAAAGCATTCCGGCTCATTACTCAGATATGCTGGCCACTTTTAACTGTAATAACCTCCATGCCATTTTAATCTCTGAGTCATGGTTAAAACCCTGTCTCCCTTCCATATCTTACAATCTACCTAATTTCAAACTTGTTCGAAATGATCGCGAGAAAGGCCGCGGCGGTGGAGTTGCCATTTATCTTAGAGACACTATTCCTTATAAAATAATCAGTAAGTCCGCACAACCACCACCAAGCGATGCTGGGGAACACATTTTCCTAGAGGTTGTTTTGAAAAACACCAAAATCTTACTTGGAGTTTATTACAGTCCCTCCTTAAATATTAATTTCTTCTCATCTTTTGAATCTTCACTTGAAAGTCTCTTACCTTGTTATAATCACTCCATAATTATGGGGGATTTTAATACATGCCTGTTAAAACATGACTCCCGTTCGTCCTCCCTCAAATCAGTGATTGAATCCTGTAATCTTACTCTTCTCCCATTAAATGCTACACACCACTTCCCGAACAGTTGTCCTTCACTTCTTGACCTCGTAATAGTGTCTTCTCCCAGTCTTGTTGCTAAGCATGGGCAAAGCCCTGCTGACGCTTTCTCTTATCATGACGTCATTTTCGTTTCGTATAAAATCCGTACTCCAAAAACTAAACCTAAGACTCTTTTGCAACGCAGTTTTGGTGGCATGAATTTGGACGCTCTGAGAGGTGACACCAGGAATATCGACTGGTCTCCTTTGCGGGAGTGCAATTCGGTGGATGAGAAAGTCAAAATACTCACCTCTACGTTGACATCTCTTTATAACCTTCATGCCCCTGTCCGACCCATCAAACTCAAACACTTGCCTGCTCCGTGGTTAACAGCTGAGATCAAAATACTATTAGCTAAGAAGGCCACAGCGAAATCTAAATTTACTAGACGTCCCGACTCTCACAATCGGGATAAATATATTTCATTACGTAATCAGTGTAATAAGGTGTGTAGGGACGCCCAACGTCGCCACATTCATGACTCTATTAAAAATAATGACCCGCCAAAGGTGTGGAAATTCCTAAAGTCGCTTGGGGTCGGTAAAACACTAAATGAATCTTCAGATTTCCGTAATACAAATATCAACGCTTTAAATCAACATTTTACTTCGTGTGCTGGTATTAATCCAACCACTAAAGCGTCTACTTTAGCTAATCTTTCTAATCTTCCAGACCCTGACTATTCTCAATTCTCCTTTACTGAATTTGCGGATTGTGATGTTAAGATGAGCATACTGTCTATTACATCTAAAGCTATAGGCTGTGACAATATCAGCTCTAAAATGATCCTTCCTATTCTCGATCTCATCCTTCCCATAATCACCCACACTTTGAACTTTTCAGTATCTTCTGGTACCTTTCCGAACAGCTGGAAAGAAGCTCATGTCATCCCTGTACCAAAAACACCTAACCCTGTCTCCTTTTCCGATTATCGCCCTATATCCATTGTCCCATTTCTTTCCAAAGTCCTTGAACGTCTTGTCTATAATCAGATTAGTACATTCTTAAGCTCTCATAGTCTCCTAAATTCCCTACAATCTGGCTTCCAACCAGGACATAGTACCACTACTGCTCTTGTAAAAGTCACTGACGATATACGCGATGCCATGGAGCTAGGTAAAGTCACAACCCTTTTTTTTTTTTTTTTTTTTTTTTTTTATACCGAGGAAAACTGTTACAGTTTCCACCAGCCTCCGGGGGAAGGCCGGTGGGGTATGTGGGATTACCTCCCGAGGGGGCTGCCTACTCCCCTCGGGCGGACCGGGGGCCAAGGCCGCCGGTCCTACCCACTAAAAACCCCGGTCGCCACTCTTGGCCTTAGAGGGGGCTTCGCAGGATCGCCTTTTGGCATTACTCTGCTAGGCCCCCAGCCAGACGTCTCCAATGAGGGTACCCCGAGTGACAGTTCCCGCTGCCGGCGGTCACACTAGACCTGCCGGTGACCAGACACAGAGTGTCCAGTCGGGGTAGGGCACCCTCCGTCTCATTGCCTTCGCCGGGAGCTTCCCCCGGAACTCCCGGCTGGCCGCTCTTACAAGAGAGCGACCGGCAACCCCTTCTCAGGGTGGGATGAGGTGCGCATAGCGTCTCCTTCCCCGATTCGTCCTACGCCGACGAATCGGTGGAGCCGCCGCGTCCTCCTCCCTCGCACGCTCGATGGCCTCCTTCTGCCGCATGACACTTTCAGCGAAGGAGACCACCGCGTTCCAGTTCCTCTCGCTGCGGAGCATTTGACCTACGATTGCCCGCAGCGAGAGGTCACCTCCCACCACACCCTGCAAATTAAACCGCTGGGGCCCCCAAGCGGCGCACTCGGACACCGTATGTTCTACGGTGTCTACTGGCGCGCCGCATTCCCAACAGGCCGGGTTCGGCTCCCACCCCGCAATCTGGTGCAGGTACTTGCCGAAACAGCCATGGCCGGTCAGCACCTGCACCAGTCTGTATGTCAGGGTCCCGCTTGATCGCGAGACCCATTCCGACAAGTAGGGGCGGATTGCCTCAACAGTAACCCGGCCCGGCTCGGGAGGCCCCAGGATCCTTAACCAAGACTGGGTCAAGGCCTCCTGGGCGAGATCCCTGACCCGTCGCGACTCTTCCGGGCACAGCCGGAGTCCCCTCTCCCTGGCGTCGTGGCGCAGGCGGTACGTCTCTGAGAGGACAACCGCCTGCAGCTCCCAGGGCGGGTCGGCTGCCAGGAGTGCAGCCGCCCGCCAGGACACTGTACGGTACGCCCGAATGGCCCTCACGTCTATGACCCTCTGAGACCTTCTCAAGAGGGCCCTGCTACGAGACGTGAGGTGGTCTGCCCAGACAGGCGCACCATACATTGCCATGCTCCGCACGACGCCAGTGTACAATCTTCTCACGGCTGTGCCCGCCCCCCCCACATTGGGCAGGAGTCTGCCCAGGGCGGCAGCGGCCGAGACCAGCCTCGGGCACAATTGGGCAAGATGTGGCCCGAAGCTCCACCTAGGGTCTAGTGTGAGCCCCAGGTATTTCATCTGGGGCTTCACTTCGACCGCTGCGCCCCGGAGCACGATGCGTGCTTCTCGGGGTGGTCTTCTCCTGCGTCGTCCATGCAAAAAGAGGGCCTCCGTCTTTTCTACGGAGACCCTCAGACCGCACGACTCAATTCGGTCCACCACCAGCGAGGTGCTGATAGTGGATCTCCGGACTGCATCTTCGTAAGACTCACCCCGAGTTGTGACGAGGGTGTCATCCGCATAACACAACACCCCCGTATCGGGCGGGACTGGGCATCGTAGGACCAAGTCATACCCGATATTCCACAGAAGTGGTCCCAGTACCGACCCCTGCGGAACGCCGCACGCAACGCGCCTCCTTCGGACCCGACCGTAGCCATCCTCCCAGACTATGAAACGGTCCCGGAGATATGCCTCCAACAGCCTCCGCAGATACAGAGGCACTCCATGGAACCGGAGCGCCTCCAGTATCGTCTCGAACGGGAGGCTGTTAAAGGCGTTCGCTATATCAAGCGATACCGCCAGGACCACTTCTCCCTGACTCTCCGCCTCTTGTGATATGCCCTTCAGAGCGGTTAGCGCATCCAACGTGGAGCGCCCCGCCCTGAATCCGTACTGGGCGGCGGAGAGTCCCGGCTCTGCCGTGTCCAGGTGCTGGACGAGACGGCTCGCAACTACCCTCTCAAAGGTCTTCGCCGTCTCGTCCAATAGGACGATCGGACGGTAGCCGGAGGGATCATCTGGGGAACGGCCCTCTTTGGGAATCAGGCAAAGCCTGCCCTCCCTCCACTGGGCCGGGAACTGTCCGGTGCTGAAGCACTTATCGAACAGCTCCCGAAGCCAGCCGCCAAGGTGAGTGGCGGCTTGGAGGAGCACTCTGCCCGGAATCCCGTCGGGTCCAGGTGCCTTTTTGGTGCCCTGAAGGTGTCGCAGGGCATCTTCTATTTCTTCCTCTGTTGTGGGGGGAGGATCAACGTTCTCCACTCTAAGCAGAGGGACGGCCATAGACGGGGGAGTGAATGCTCCCGGGCTCGGGAAGAGCCCCTCAATTATGCGATTGAGGGCCTCCTCCGATAGGGTCGCCGTTACCGGGGCGCCCGCAGCACGCATCTTCTTGCGCGCTGACTTGTACGGACGCCCCCAAGGATCCCTGTCAAGGCCCTCGAGGAGCTCCTCGTAAGCCCGGGCCTTCGCTTGGCTAATTGCCCGCTGAAGGGCTTTCTTGGCAGCATTTTGCTCCCCCTTAATCCTCCGGAGTTCTTCCTCGTCCGGCTGCGGATTCCGGTGTCGGTACCGGTGGACGGCTCTGCGGGCGCGCTGCGCAGCGTTGCGCAGCTCCGCTATTTCGGCTGACCACCAGTACACCTGCCTCCGAGCCGGACGCCGCCGGACCCGTGGCATAGCCGCCTCGCAGACCCTTGTGAGGGCCGTGCGAAGGCGACCGGCCGCCTCCTCTGCTGTTTCCCCCGCGGGCGCTGGGTATGCGTTATAAACCCAGCGCTCGGCAATCGCCTGGACCTCAGCCATCTCTTTGTCGAGACGGCCGAGTGCCCAGCGAGGGAAATTTTCACCTCTTTGCGGCTGCGGAATGCTGCGGAGGGGGGAGACGCTGAATCTGATGTACAGATGGTCAGATAGCGTCTCTACCTCCTCCTCGACATGCCAGTCCACCACCCTGCATGCGACCACAGGAGTGGCGAACGAGAGATCCACAATTGAACTGCCCTGTGGTCGCACGCAGGTGGGAACCGCCCCCCTGTTCAGGAGGACGAGGCCACTCCGCAGCGCCCACTCTTCTACGGCCCTACCTCTTGCATTGGTGGTAGGACCGCCCCAGGCTCGGGATTTGGCATTGAAGTCACCGAGGACCAAGGTCTTCCTCGGCGGCATCCGGCCGACGGCGGCCCCGACGGAGTCGAGAAATGACTCGAACTCCACCAAGGGGCGGTTGGGGGAGAAGTACACGCCAATAATGGCGAAATCACCCCAACCTGCCGCCGCATATCCCGACCCATTCTCCAGGAGTTGGAGAGGAAGGCTTTCACCTGCCCGGGCGGTCACTGCCACCGTGCCGTCCCAGTCACCGATCCAATTGTCACGGACCGGGACGAGGTAGGGCTCTGCAATAACTCCAACATCACCACCCCACTCCGCGAGGGACTGCAGGAAGAGGTCCTGCGCCCCCGCGGAGTGGTTAACGTTCCCCTGGAGGATGCGCATGCCCCCTACGCTATCCATTGACAGGGGCATCCACAACCTCCATAACCGTCGGTTCTGACGCTCCCTGTCGTGGCAGGGAGCGCCAGATACCCTTAACGTTGGGGGGGCGGCATTCTTTGCCCCCCATCACGTGGGTCGCCGTTTTGCCCGCATCGGCGCAGACGGCGCACCGCGGGGGCTCGTTGCATTTGTTGGACCCATGTCCCGGCTTCCCACACCGGAAACATAGGTCCGACCTATCCACTTGCGAGGGGCACATCGCTTTGGTGTGCCCCATCGAGAAACACTTATAGCACCGCCTGGGGAGCGGCTCGAGGAGCCTCACTTGGGCCGCCCCCCAGCCGATGCTGAACTCCCCGGTACGAGTGAGCCGAAGAGCTCCCTCGATGGGGCACTGGGCAATTGATGAGCCCAAGCCCCCTGGTCCCGGTAAAGTCACAACCCTAACGTTGCTTGATTTTAGCAATGCCTTCAATACAGTAGACTTCGACATCTTACTTGGCCTACTGCGCTCACTTAACATATCTCCAACTGCAATTCAGTGGTTTCGTGGTTACCTGTTTGGTCGCCGGCAACGTATCTGTGTCGAGAACACTTATTCTGCTTGGTGCAATACTACAGCCGGCGTGCCACAGGGTGGTGTCTTATCTCCTTTGCTTTTCGCCGTATTTATTAACTCCATTACAAAAGATTTTCAATGCTCCTACCACCTCTATGCTGACGACCTACAAATTTATAGGCACACTAAAATAGACCAACTTGCCAATACAATCAACTCTGTTAATGAAGATTTAAACTGCATCTCAAGTTGGAGTAAAGCTTATGGTCTCATTGTTAACCCCGTAAAAACGCAATTTATCATAATCGGGAGCCCTAAAATGATTGCTAAAATACCTAATACTCTCCCTCAGGTTGTATTCGAAGGGATTTCTATACCACCTAGTACAAAAGTTAAAAACTTAGGCGTTTATTTTGATGGTTTGCTATCCTGGGCCCCTCAAATTCAAGAGGTGAGCCGAAAAATTTTTGCCTCCGCATCTTCTTTACGTAGACTACGCAATTTTCTTCCACATTCCACCAAAA
Source organism: Malacosoma neustria (assembly GCA_963693495.1). Lineage (NCBI taxonomy): Eukaryota > Metazoa > Arthropoda > Insecta > Lepidoptera > Lasiocampidae > Malacosoma > Malacosoma neustria. Next base: position 17,336,191 of record OY856381.1, read on the forward strand.
TTGTACTTGTACAATCCCTGCTTCTTCCTATCCTAGATTACGCAGATGTCAGCTATCTCAATATCACTGAGTGCCAACTAAATAAACTTGAGCGACTCCAAAACTTCTGCATTCGTTTCATATTTGGTTTACGCAAGTATGATCATGTCTCTGAATTTCGCGCTAAGCTCAAGTGGCTTCCTATACGTCTTCGTCGGAATGCTCATGTCCTCTCGCTTTTGTATAACATACTATTCAATCCACAAGCCCCATCTTATCTTAAGGAAAGGTTCCAATTCCTTCACACCGGCAATTTAAGGTATCTTAGGTCTTCGGAGAACCGGCTGTTAAAAATACCTTATCACTTGTCTGATTTCTCTGGAAAGTCTTTCACTGTTCAGGCCACCCGCCTTTGGAATTCTCTGCCGGAAGATATCCGGCTTTCTAAATCACTCCCGATCTTTAAAAGACTTGTAAGGGAATACTATCTGGAAAACTATTTGTAAGCGTTCATGTATGTTGTTTTCCTTTGCTTGCTTTTTGTCGTTGTTTCTATGTAATAGAACTGACATGCTGTTTAAATTACTCCCCGGATTATATATTATTTATGCACTGTATTTATGTATGTATATATTTGCTTTTATATATTATTTATGCACTGTATTTATGTATGTATTTATGTATTCGTTTTGAATGAATATGCAACACTACCCCACTTTCAGCCCTCTCAAACTCTAATCCATCCTAAGGTTGCCTGGAAGAAATCGCTTCCAGCGATAAGGCCGCCGTTTGTACAATCTTTTGTTTGTTTTGTCCTTTATTGTATATTTTTTTTGTGTGTTGTGCAATAAAGTATATTCATTCATTCATTCATTCAAAATCAAGAGCTAACTAAGAAAAATAGTAACAAGGTGAATGCAGGATGGATGAAATGGCGATAAGTCTCAGGAACAGTTTGTGACCCACGAGTACGACTTAGACTCAAAGGTAAAATTTACAAGTCCGTAATAAAGCCTATAATATTGCATGGATGGGAATGCTAGGCCACGAAACGGACGTGTGGAGTTACAAAAATGGATAAAATTAGAAATGACTATATTACAAGAAATGTGAAAGTAGGACTTCAACTACTGAGTTGAAGAACTTAAAAGTCACAGACTAGCGTGGTTTGGAAACTAAGAAAATGATAGAAATGAAAGTGGACGGATACAGAAACAAAGAAAAGATGGATGGATTGCGTAAAAGATGATATTGCGAAAAAGGGCGTGAATGTTGAGATGGTGGCTAACAGAGGAGAGTGGAAGGAAAGAACATGTTGTGCCGACCCCATATAGTTTGGGATAGAAGCAGAAAGAAGAAGATGAAATATGAAAATGTATCAAGAAATGTTACAGTTGGAAACCCTGTTGTTATGGCTTGACTTTGATATCATAAAATTTATTTTTCATACACATATAATACTAATAATACTCTTTGCTGAATCATTATAAAACCTCAAAGCATTAAAATTTAATGAGATCGATACAAATCGATACCAAATGCGGATATTTCGCGTATCATGCTGCGTGAAGACCCATTCGCAAGTCCAATCACTTGTATTGCAAAGTAATTTTATAGGGTTGGTACTCATGAACGGTAACAGGTTTTTGGACTATAGGTAACTTAAACATAAAATTATATGACCTCCGTGGCGTAAGGGCTGCCGTAACTCAAAACACTAGTCAGGTGTCTGTTTCCTGTTCTGAGTCTCGATTTTTATGTGTGTTTATTCACAAAAGAAAAATATTTAAGTATTGTATCAGTTGCTTAGTATCCATAACACAAAATCTCTGCTGCGTCATTTTGTTCTTATGAAAAACTAAATTTGCGTCCGAAAACTAAGAAATTACCTAAACATTCATATAAAAATATTGTTTGCGCTAAAAAATAATGACACTAGATTTTTTTAAGTTCTGGTGTATCTCTACAGATAAATTATCAAGAAAAGGGTTAAAATGTTATTAAATTAAACATGGAATTAATCAACGCTCAGATCTTAATACCCATTATTATGACAGTACACGCATCGACTATACGTTTTAATCAAACAGAATTATTTATCTTAAAAGGGAATATTTCAATTAAAGTTGAATACATCATATTTAGCCAGTCATTCGCTTAATGGTACGACTCTCAACAAGTAATTAAAAAAACGTGTATAGTTATATCATTATCATATATATCTTTATCAAAGCGTTTAATTCCAGTTGCTTTAAGATTTCACTTTGGACTATAGGGTCCGCTTTTTGGGTCATGTTCAGCGGATACAGGTGTCCCTGCGAGGCAGATTTACTGCCCGGGCCTAATTCAATTCAGGTTTTAACCTGAAACTAGTAGGGGTTCCATTACCCCCAATATAAAAACATACCACGCCAAAAATATGGGTGCACCAGCGCCTGCCTGAATCATATTATCGGCAAAGATCTCATCTTTTTTGTGACCTAGGCGTAGGAAATGTGACGAAAGCGTGTTTTTTTTAAATAACTCCTCGTAGTTAAGTTATATTTGTGGCGGATTTTTCTATGTAAAAGGAATCGTGGGAATCGGCAATCTTTCTTTGCATTTCATTCATAAAAGAGATAAGACAAAACTCCTATAGAAAACTTTGGATCAGAGCCGCGTCTGTTTTTATCAGGTTATAATAACATCAAGTTCGATAAGTCTAAGCGTATCCCTTGCACGTCACTATGAATAGGTTTAATAAACGAAGGTCCCATTAAGGCTCCTTGTTCGATTATTTCGTCAATCGGGTTTTAAATGCAAAATAATCACGTATCGATGCCTCTATTTTATATTACAGGCTACACACGTGCCAGCTAACTTTCTGAAGTGGAATATAAATGACAGGCCCCAACAAACCAGCGCTGTTTGTATCGTCAGTCGTGTCAAACGTATCTCATAGATTTATTGTTATATGGCTAGGAACAATAGATTGCAAAATTATTGTTTTTATTGTAATTATAGCTTGAGCGTGTTTAATTCAATTTCTTTATTGTTTCTGAATACATAATTTTAATGTACATTATATTAGAAGGTAAAACCAAGAACTCTAGATCTCAAATAGACCTTGCTACGAGTAAACAGCATACGAGTCTCTGGCCCTAGTCAAATGATATACTTATGCCTCTGTTAAAACCAAATTTATTGTTATTTTTATATGTATCACTTAATCTACCATACAGATTGTTTTAAACAGAAAATATCTTAAAATAATACTATGGGCTCCAAACCAAAAGATGGATAATGACTTTGACTATTATGTACAGTTTTAATTGTCTTTTGATTACGTTATCGTATTATATTATTGATTAAATTAATGAGAGTGCGCTTGAATTTTTCAATGCCATGTAAATAATGGTTTTACTATCTGTACACCGACCTCTTTAATAAATAAATAAATAAATTGTTTATTGACATATATAAAAATCCATAACAATTAAATCATTGGTCCCCAAACTAGGTTGACCTAGTTTGGGGACCAATGTTTGTTTCGGGTCTTGGGGACCCGATTCCGATTGATACAATATAATCTATGAATTTACGTAAAACTAAGCTTATTTCTTATTTCTATGTTCTTATTCTAAAGGTGCATGCATGTGTGAGAGTGTGTGTGTGTGTGTGTGTGTGTGTGTGTGTGTGTGTGTGCGCGCGTGCGTGCGTGCGTGTGATTATTCTTCTTTCTTTTATTTTATTGTCTTCTTTATTTTATTTTATTGTCTAGTGATCTAGTTGTATAGTGATCTTTATTTTATTGTCTCTTAAATGTTTTTGTAAAATGTTTATATGGATATTTTCAATTAAAATGAGGCATTTATTAACTGGAGAGGTTACGCCTACCAATAATTCAAATGCACATACATAGCATCAGATAAGCTTTTATGAACAAATTACTGGTCCTATTTAAATTCTTCTGATGGATGACTACTCGTATAAAGCTTGTACGCAACGACTATTTGCTGTGGTTGGATTCGTTTATACAGTATTTTTATCCGTGCAGGGGCGGAGAAAGAATATTTACCTCTACGGCCGGGGTCGGCCTTTCGTAAAAGGCGACAAAACAACCCAACCTGGCTACGTAGTAGGGCCTCAAGCCCGTCTGGATGGCGACCACCTTTGGTCTTAAGTATGCTGCCATAATAACTATGTGTTGTGTTCCGGAATTAGTGACCCAAGTTACTGTACTCTTATGGGACTGAAGCGAGTTCGCGATGCCACTGGCGTTGCAAACACCCATAGGCGACGGTAATTGCTAAATTCTAAGCAGATTGTCAGCCTATCTGCTGTCCTACAGGAGTAAAAAATTACTTTTTAAATTCATGTGAAAGTATAAAGGCAATTAAGATTTTAGCAATCTCAATTCGATTGCTTAGAACATTGTTTGTTTCAATACAATGATGTTTCACTCGATTCCCAAGGACGTAAATAATTTTTTATGTATTATAATGATTTACTTAGATTATAAACATCAACTATCTTTAGTTTCGAATAGGTTCGGGCCTCCTTCTAGACTTTAAAGGGCATACCCACCACGCTTGTCCAAGACGGATTGGCACAGCTTGATCTGGGTGTGCAAGTTACATCATGATGTTTTTCTTCACCGATAGTACGTAACAACATTACCAAAATTGTATATAAGGTATACAAAATTATTATATTATTTTAACATGACAAAAATATTTATATTATTTTCGATTCATATTTACCATAGATACAATAATAAAGTAATAACATATCCAAGGAATTCCAATGGGGCTATTTAATTTAATGTTATTGATTCAGACAATAAATTCTGTTGTGCATTTATAAACGCCTGTTCAATGAGCTAATAGTTTTTGTTGGGAATTAAATGTAATTATATACAGTTGTTATTTTAAGACGACACTAAGTGCTAGCGACCTTGAGCGAGTGGGAGGAGTTTGAGCTAGTGAGAGTAGCACGCGCGGGGCCCCCCCGCAACCCGCATTGAAAATTCGCAGGCGACGTAATTGTATATTTTAGAGAAGTTCGTTGGGTAACCATACGTTACAGATTATGAAGACTATCTAATAATCATGAAATTTTTAACCGCTTATTTAATATTAGTTAGGATTATTGTTTCATGTTCTGTATCTTATATCATTCCCTGTGGTAGGATATAATATAATATAGGTATTTCAATAAACGGAAAATATAATTATATCAAACGAACACAGGTTTTCTGTCTACAGGTTTTGTAACTATAAATAAAAAAGTGAATTAGGTATTTATAGGATTTTATTTAAAACTCCTCGAAATTTAATACTTTCACAGCAACTATACTGTCTTCTTTTTCAGCCGTCACTGCTCGTTTTTTTATTAGTTTGTTTTTATTTTCTTTTTCCTCTTCCTTTTTCCTTTTGCGTCCGTGTATGGCACTAACTATATAAGAGGGGTCCCTAATTACCATATTCCTCGTATATCTAGGATCAACCAGTTCGGGAAGCATACAATCTGTATAAAACTTAATTAAATTATTTTTCATTTTAGTGTCCCAAAAAGCGTCATCCTTGTAAATTAGTTCAATTTTTACAGGAAAGTTTTCACCAGACCAAATACCAAGCATACATTTATCTTTTCCTGTTATATGCAGCTGTCCCTGTATTTGATACCACCAATTATGTTCTTTGTTTATTATGTAATTACCGTTTACCAGTTTTTTATAAAACAATACTTTTTTTTCATGGATGGCTTTATCTAGTCCTAGTTTGTAAGCTGTGAGTGGACATTTTATTTCTAAAATGGTGTTTTTATTAATAATACCGTCTGGTGATGCGCCGAGGAAGGGTATTTCTTCATCAAGAAAAAGTCCACACGGTTCTATTTTAATATTTTCTTGTTTCGACAATTGTTCTTTCGCAAAATTTTCGTTGTCTTGTCCATGTTTTATAGACTTAATGTGTCCTATAGACTCTTTATATAAAAGATCTTTAACTAAATTGCAGCAACTTATGTCATTGCGTCTTTTTATAACACGTCCAAAGTTGGAAGCGGTCAAAATCCGTCTTCGTAGTTCTAGCCACTCACTAGAACCACTTTGTAATATAGTCTTCCTTTCTATTTGTTTTCTTTGTTTGGCAGTTTCCGCCAAATTTGCTAAAAATTTTTTTTTTGATTCCTCTAATATATCATCATCCATATCCGGTCTTGAACATTGCTCACCATAGTTTTTATTACTTTCTGTGTAGTGTTCATGTAATCTCTTCTTTATTCTATGATAATTTTTTGTTAAATGTAGGCGTTTTTGTTTACGTATTTCCATCTTTTTTAATTCACCATTTGGACTCCTGCCCGTGATTGAGTTTTGCAACAACGATAAAGGTTTATGGGTATTAAATGATAAAGCAGCTGCATTACAACGCATATGGTATTGGTTCTTCTGGGAAAAATTTACCCGCTTACCCCCTACAAATTTTGCAACAATACTATGGAAGCGCTCCACAGTGTTGCTGTCAACGTCTTCAATCAAGCTTCTTGCATGAGCAGCTATATGTGTCAATACAAATTTTATTCTATGCCACAAACTGTTTGTGAAAATATCTCTGTCTATGTTGTCATCTTCTCCCATTTTCGAGCAAAAATATGTCTTACAATTAGTATGAACTCCAAATGCATGTTCTGCGGCTAACATGATATCATTATGTAAACTAGTGACATTGCCAGAATTTTTATAATTTCTTATAGCGGTTACTATTACCTTTCTTATTGACAGTATTCTTTGTTTTGTTATATATTTTCTGTATTTAATTAAATATTTCGTGTCAGTGATAAGAGCTTGTAACTTATTGCAAAGGTTTCTTAACAGGTGGTTGCGGCATTCGATTTTTTCAATTGTTATATTTTCATACGGTCTTGACTGTAACAATTTTGCATAAGTATTTGCATCACCATCTGATATTAACCTTGAATATATTAAATTATGCATTTCTATGCCGTTCTTGAATCCTTCTACCAAGATCGTGGATTTCATTCCAGTTGAAGGACCTTAAAATAAAGTAATAATTATTCCAACCATAAAATTTTAGTTTCTTTATTATTATTACAACATATTTAATATTATGAATTTACCAGAATAATTTTTATAGCAAGCATGCTCCTTAGGTGTGACATTTTTCTTGGCAGCTTGGGCGCATATGCAGCAGTATTTATTTTTCACTGCCATATAAATAATTTTTCCAGTTCTTTTCCCAATTATCGCAGCTGCGCCTGATAGGGATGAGTAATTTTTTTTATAAGATCTTTTTCCCCAACATCCATCTGCAATAACGTCAATATATGGAATGCCATTTTCAGTAACTCTACCGTCTTCCAAAGCCATTTGACGTTCTTCATTAGCGGCTTCATTCATAGAATTCAAAGCTTCTTTTTCCCAAACTTTGTTAATTGTTCCCATTCTTTTATTAAATAACTCATAGGATATATGAGGAAAGTCCATTGCTGCCAATAATTCATTAAGCTGTGTATAGCCACAACCTATTGCCACTGCACCCGCAACTGTATTAATATTTAAGTCAATTTCAGGATCATTGCAACAAATGACAAAAGTTTCGTTACACATGTTGCATTTTAGTTTTAGTTTAGAAACAAGGCCCAGTTTTCGTTCAGATATAATTTCTACAGATTTCAAACCACAGTCTATATTACCATGTGAAGATATTTCTTGAAGCTCTTTAAAAAAATGTTTAATATTTAATATTCGCATTCCATTCACTATTTCTTGATTATTTCTGAAAAGGAAATATACATAATAAGAATTTTGCAATATTAAACAGAATAAGGCCTTTAACATTTGTTTTGTAATATCTTTTATTGTTCACATTCTTTGCTATCTATCACTCACGGGTTCTGCAATATTATATTGAAAATTTTCCCCTTTTTTATTAATTTTATTTATCGAGAGTTTTACTATATAAAACTTTATATTGACAGACTATCCTGACATCATAGAAATAATAATACGTTTACCTGACCGAATTTGACTTCTCGTTTTCAATATCCATTTGAAAGCTTTCTTCCTGCTCAGCAAATATCGTTTCGGTTACTTGAGAACTGTAACAGTTATAGTAATTAATATAAGTTAATAGAATTAGGTTTCAAATATGCTAAAATCATAATATTGAATTAGATATGCATTTACTTGTCAACAATCTTGTTCTCATTTTCATTATCAATATGGGAAGATCCTTTAATCACTCCAAGCGTTTCCGTAAATTCAGACCTACAATATAAATGTATTTATATTTAGTTATACAGTGACAATAGTAATAGCATTCAAATATTTTTAAAACTCGAATCCGGACTGTCCCGACTACGATGTAGTATTGTCATACTACACTACAATACACACCTCGTCTCTGTCTCCTCATTTACGTCGCGATTATCTTTGTTATTATGTAATCTCCTAAAAAGAAAATAATGTCACTTAGTAAAATAAAAAATAATAATATATGTAACAATTAAATGTTATGATTAATTTATCTGGTCCAATTTACATCAATGTGCTAAAATACACAAATGATAATTATGATTGAAAACACGTTACTTACCTTAGTAATCTATTTTTTGCGAGCGTTTGGCGTTTCTTTTTTAGTAATCTAGATTTACCAGCCATTTTAGCGCGAAACTTATAATAGAGTTAAATCGTTTAGTGATTGCTCCGAGCGTCAACGTCTACCCGTGACAGTGGTCAGCGATGCACTGCCGCCCGTCGCCCGCAAGGGCCCCTGCTAACCCGAGCATAAAGATTATTCGAAAAAGCATAATTGTATATTATCCTTTTACTTTGAAATAAAAAGTCGTATATTAAAAGATGGGTAATTAAATTGTGTTTAAGATGGTGAAGGTTTCATAAAAATACGCTTGATAGTTTTTACGTGATTCTCAGATTTTTATCTGCGTTAGACCTAACTTTACAAATTAATTACACTATGTAATATAAACATAATCTAAAATATTCACATATTAAGTTATTGAGAAAATGCTCAAATTTAACATATATTTTTTCCAGTTCATTAACACCACTCGTTTAGATGTGATCTTCAGAATAAAATCATTAAAAGTCTCTTGTCGTCGCCTGCGATGTAAAACGGCTCTTTTCTTATAAATAAGCCATAAATATCAGATACCTTTGCAAAATAATTGTGTCTTTATAAAAAAAGGTTAGTTGTATCGGTCTCCGTTGATTATTCTGTGTAATGATGACTTCAACACGATTTGTGATTTTAGCCAGTGTCAACAGTTTCAAAGGATTTAGATCAAGGTCAAATATTTATAACTCCAAAAAAAATAGTTTGGTGTAGGTAGAGAACTAATATGTTCGCCCAAATATTTGGTTTATTATAAACTAGCTGTGCCCGCGATTCCGTCCACGTGGAATAGTGACTTTGGGCAGCATTTTTTGGATACATCTTATGGTTAATTTTGGATTACAAACCCTAAAATATAAATAAATGAAATATGTAAACAGTCAGTGTTATCGAATGCAACTGTTACGCCATGCACCTCCGGAATACGTGCGTTCGAACCTACAAAGTCCAGCCTAAGCTAAGCCCTATTTCATATGATTGATAATATAGATCTGAAGTCAAAGAAATAAAACCTACAAAGTCCAGCCTAAGCTGAACGCTATTTCATATGATTGACGATATAAATCTGAGGTCAACTTAAATTAGATTTAATATTTTTGAAACTGATCATTTTTAACAAAAACTGTTTTTTTTTTCTAAAATAAAAATAGCCTAAGTTACTCCTTGTTACATCAGCTATCTGCCAGTGAAAGTCCCGTCAAATTCATTGCAACCATTTCAGAGATTAGCCGGAACAAACAGACAGACAGACAGACAAAAATTGTAAGAAATGTTGTTTTCGTGTATGTACCGTGTATACGTCCGAATGCACTTAGTAAAAAGCGGTTATTTTAATATTACAAACATACTCTCCAATTTTATTTATTTGTATAGATTATAACATATATGTTAAACATATATGTAAATTACTCCATGTAAGGGCGAGGAAAGAACTGACCATATATATTGGGGATAGCCTGTCAGTAAAGGCGAGACAACAACTCCAGATACGTGGCTTCAAGCTCGTCTGGATCGCAACCATCCCTTCTTTAATATGTCGCCATAATAGTCAAGTATTGTACTCCGACATAGAGAAAATTTCAGTTCCCTGTACGAGGACGGCAGCGTTTTAGCGGTGGCCGAGACGTTGCAAACATTCATAGGCGACGGTAACTGCTTACTGTTAAGGGGACCGTACACCTGTTTGCTGTTCCACACCAATAAAAGAAAGATAATTGAGAGATCTGATGGTATACCTATAAGTTACACACATCGATAATCTCAATAGCGAGATTAGAATGCAGACGTAGTTAACTGTGTGATGGTAATGCACCGTGGTGGTGATGGTAATGCACATAGTAAGGCATATAAGGAGAGGAAAATTGGCTCAGAGATGCACTCCAAAACCGAATCTTAGACATCTGGGTTGTTTGGTATATATCTACGTGCTAGGGCCCCAAGCCCGTCTGGATGGCGACCACCTTTGGTCTTAAGTATGCCACCATAATAACCTTGTGTTGTGTTCCGCCATTAGTGATCCAAGTTCCTCTACTCTTATGCGACAGCAGCGTGTTCGCGATGCCAATGGCGTTACAAACACCTATAGGCGACGGTAACTGCTGTCCTACAGCAATAAAAAATGATAAATATTGAATAAGCACTGAAATTAATCCAAATTCTTTTATAAAGTAAATTTTAATTAATTATTAATTTAAATGGCAAAAACAATCCTGAATACTGCACTAATAATTATAATTTGAAGTTTGATTATCATAGAATTTTTGGGAAGGTCTTCTATTCTATTCATCATTTTCCTGTTTTAGAAAAAGCAAATGAATCGTATGGTATTGATATTAATGGAAATAACAGTACCTACCTATAAGTAAATAAATTGAATAGTGAATCGCTTACCCAATAACTATTTATAAAAATGAAAAATAATTATACGCTAAGATGGAATCGTGTAAATCAAAAAGGAAATTCAACTGTCTTGTATTCTTGTAAGTATTATAAAGTAAACAGCGCCACTTCCAAGTTTAAACAATAAATATTTCGAAACGAATGAAACTAGATGGCGTTGTTCAAACGGATTTTCGGAGAAACTCTAATAAGAATGTATTCCAGAAAGTGGTTTGCGATGTTTGTATAACTTACCTCTGGCACATAGATGGCGCTGTAAGTCGTGTTGCAAAATCCTGTAAGAAGAAAATTTAAAATGTTAATTTATTTTCTTTTAAGGTTGTTTTGATTTTTATTATATAATATTAATACTATGTTGCCTGCAAGATTAGGCAATTAGAGCCATATTTAAAAACTCATCAATTGACGAACTTTCACCCAGACGAGACTAAACAATTGCATAATAACAGTCCGGACTGACAGACCGGACTAACTAAAGTTACACCCTAAAGGGTGGTTTCAACTTTGCGACTCTAACAATTTTTTTTATTTCTGAAGAACAGCAAATAGGCTAACGGCTTAATAGTTACTTAGCAATAACCGTCACCTATGTTTGCGACGCCAGTTACAGGAGTGCTGGAACCTAGGTCACTAATATCGCACAAGGTAACTAAGGTGTCATATTCAAAGGTACTTGCTAAAATATTATAACATTAGTTACGGCTTTTATTATTATCTATTTATATTTTTTGCAGTTTAAATTTATTTTCCAATAGAATACATAATATATTCACTTTAGAAAAATAAGATGAGAAAATTTTGTATTAACCCGATTATGACGGCCATTTTTAAAATATCACATGTCGTAATTCCATGGAAAAATTTTAGTTGGTTATTATAGTAGAAATAATTAGTAGAATTTCCTCATTTATATATCTATATAGAGAGATAGATAGATTAAAGAAATATACACATAAAGAAATTTAAAAAATCTATGTCGCATCTAGTAATTTATAAACAATTCTTATAAGAAACTATCAGCTGCCAACCCCACGTGTGCCGTGGGGTGGTTACATCCCCGCTTAATAAAAAATCGACGGGCGTTACCCCATCGAGGTGGGGTAGCGATATGGGGTCACATTCCCAAATTATGGACTAGTATAAGTGAAGTTTTTTCGTGTGACAATTATTTTAATAGGTTTTAAGTGTATGTTTATTTCGTTTTTAGATACGATTGGAAGTCATTATTATTTTTACTTTTTTGTACATGTTCTGGTGTTTTAGTTATTAATAGAGATATATAGAGAGATAGAGAGTTCGAGCTAGAATTGGACTGGCTGGAGAGACTTCGCTCTCAAAAAGACGCTAATTATGGAAAATTAAGAAGCGACGATTAAGGGGCTTAGCTTTTTACGCCTGCCTGCGAAGCTGTCATACGGTACGCTGAATCAATACATAGCTGGTAATTAATAGCTCCTCCTCCGAGTGTTCCCCTGTTAACATAATCATGTCTAAAATGAAAATGTGCAGGGGCGGAGAAAGAATACTAATCTCTGCGGCCGGGGTCGGCCTGTCGTAAAAGGCGACAAAACAGCCCACCCTAGCTACGTGGTAGGGCCTCAAGCCCGTCTGGATGGCGACCACCTTTGGTCTTAAGTATGCCGCCATAATAAACTTGTGTTGTGTTCCGGCATTAGTGAGCCAAGTTCCTGTATCCTTATGGGACAGGCGACGGTAACTGCTAAATTCTAAGCGGGCCGTCAGCCTGTCTGCTGTCCTACAGCAATAAAAAAGCAAGCCTGTAAATACACGTGTTATTGCATTTGCAATTGAATTATTCTCCACCCAGATGTAACATACATATTTATTATTATAATTAACATACGTACTCGAGTATAATAGTGTGGTGCGCGAATCGATGGTACCGATACTTTTGATAAGTGCTCGTTGGACTTAAGTTATATTCATATTACTTAATTGTAATTGATGCTAGTCTGCTGTTGGATATTATATGACATTCAAAAAGTATTTATTAAAAACAAATATTTAATGAAACAAGTAATAATCACTACGTCTTGCTCGCGTTTAATTAAATTCTTGTACGAAACGGTTCTCAAGAAGGTTCATGTTGCGTACTCTCAGAATCTGGAATGAGCTTTCGGCTGAGGTTTTCTCAGCGCGGTACGATATGGGGTTCTTCAAAAAAGGCGTTATAAAATTTCTTCGAGGCCGGCAGCGCGTTGGTAATGCCTCTGGTGTTGCAGACGTCCATAGGCGACGGTGACCACCTGCCAGGGTGGGCCGTTTGCCTGTCTGCTGAACTCTCGCAATAAAAAAAAGTTAAAAGTGATGTTAAATTAAATAAATCATTATATCGATTAATATTTTTAAAATATTTTTTAAGGATACCTATATATTTATAATTTAAATATCTATATCTCAGAAATAAGAAAAGGTATCACTTAGAAAGTCGTCGAAGAGTTTAGAATGTAAGTCTTTAATTGAATCTGTAAAAAATCAAAGATTCGCCTATTTTCAGGAAATGGGGGAGACCAATAGGCACACAGTTTGCCTTTGGCACAACTCAACAACGTATATCAGATTCGGAAGTGTGATGTACTCAGCGTGAGCGTTTGTAAGACATAACAAAGAATATTTTTTATTGCCATGGAAAATATAAAATATTAAGCAATAATTATGAATGTTTGGAGCAAGGGAAAATGCAAACTTTATGACGCCCTTTTTGGAATCTCCATATCGTAGAGCGGTGGGAAAACCTCAGATGCAAGCTGCATCATCGTCAGTGTGCGCAAAATTAAATATTTTGCTGAACCTTTGCGTGCACAATCGTAAGGCCTTTTTTTTGGTCTCGGGGAAAAACCTCTCTTGACGGGTTCCCCCGGCCCAGGGGGACCGAGGGATATGTGGGACTCCGGGAAAGATGTTCGACCATCCGACTACCCACTAAAAAACCCCGCTGTTTTCCTATCGCCTACGCCCGGGCCCACGGATATATGGCCTGCCGATCTCGTGGCCCGGGCCGGCGCCGGCCCGCCCTTTGTCTTAAGGCGGGCCCCTTTTAAATTGTTGGCGCCGGGGGTCAGGATTTCGTTCCCCGGCGCTCTCCTGGATCAACAGTTGAGGGGGGCCGCAGAATAGCACGCGGACTTCTCCCTCGCGACAATAGTGCGGGCGGCGGGTCCTCCCCCGAGGGGCCGCCCGCGGCCGCTTTTTACGGCGGCCGGAGGTCGTTACTGGGCCTCCGGCGCCGCCGGCGTGGCCTGCGTTGGCGGGAGGGGAGTGTGGTGGTCGACTCCCGCTCCCGCTCTGCCGCCTCCTTTGCGGACATGACTACCTCGCAGAAGGAGGCGACAGCCGTCCATCCAGGATCGCCCCCAGCCATGGACAGAACCAGGGCCGGGAGCGACAGGTCCGCTCCGATTTGGGCGACGAGGGCGCGGCGCTGTTCGCGCCACGCAGGGCACACGGCGACAGTGTGGTCCACCGTGTACAATCGTAAGGCCTCCATATGTATAGTAAGGATGATCTCCCAGTCGTTTGTGTGACTAAAAAAACTAATAAATAATATTTGAATCCCCTTTCAATATATTTTTTAAAGTATTATTACTTGTCTTTCGACCGTCAATTTCCCGCTTGACCGGCCCCAACCCCTTTTGAGTAGCCCCAATGCAGTGCGATCCCCTCGATAATGGGCGGGCTAGCTTTGGCCATTTTAAACATGACTCATAGCGATATTGTAGGAGGTGCCAACGTTATCCAATTTCGTGTTATCCATGTTTTTCTTTTTTAATTCTCCAATTATTTTGGGGTAATTAGTCATACTCTATTATTATTAATTTTTCAATTGTACGCGATTTTTTGTACTTAGACCAATGTATCAAAAATTTTTTTGTTTTATTTATTTATTTATTTTTAGTAAGACTTACAGGCTAATAAAAATTACAATATGTATATATAATCTAACATTCTTAAAAACTATTGCTGATTACGAGTCTTAACATTTAGTTATTTACCACTACTCTACACAGTAGAAAGAAAAGACAAAATGAATAACAACTTATATTCAATGTTCAACAGGGTCGAAAAAGTATTTACCCATCATTACTTTGAATCTGTTAACTTTAGTTGTGAATAAATCGATATCGAGCTGGGCATCTAATTGATTAAATTCATTTGCACCTCGAATAAAAAAGCTATTTTGTCTATAATTAGTAGGTGCAAATGGCACACTTAACAATTGTCGCTTTCTAAAATTTTTATGCTGTGTACGGAATCCTATATTAGCTAAAAGTTCGGGACAGTCGTATGATCCATTTGCAATGTTAATAAGTAAACAGACATCACTTACGGATCTTCTGTATTCAAGTGGCAAAAAGTGATAACGTAAGCATCGATCGTGATAGTTTTCAGAATTCTGTTTAGTCTTAAAATCTAAATATCTAAATATAATTTTTCACAAATTATTCTCCGTGCTGGAGCGGAGTAAAAATTACTGACCTCTGCGGCCGGGATTGTCCTGTCATAAAAGGCGACAAAACAACCCTAGCTGGTGATAGGTGGTGGCTAAGTGATAGGGCCCCAAGCCTATCGAGATGTTAACCTTGTGTTGTATTCCGGCATTAGTGATTCAGGTACCCTACTCCTATACGGACATTAGCGTGTTCGCGGTGATTAAGTGGGCTGTCAGCCTGTCTGCATGATAAAATTTCTTCGTGGCCGGCAGCAGGTTGGTGACGCCTCTGGTGTTACAAAGGTCCATAGGCGACGGTGACTACCTGCTATCGGTTGGGCCGTTTACCTGTCTGCTGAACTCCAGATATAAAAATAAACATGGCGACTGTGGGATCGATCGACACGGAGGACAAAAATAGCAAATTGTTTTTAATTTAATTATATACGTATGATATTTGCAAAAAGCCTCGCGATATAGAGCTAGATAATATATTAAAAAATAGCAAACAATGTTCAAAGAAATAAAATCACAACGTCATAAAAATCATCCTGTATAAAGCAGATGTGTCCCAAATCCCAGGTACGATTCTTAGTACAATAGCTCATTTTGTTATGCAAAATCATGACGTAACCTAATATGCAAATTGCTTAACCCATTCCGATGCAAATTTATTTTTTCTTAATAATGCATCCGATCAAACAGTGGGGTCGATGAGATCAATACGGTTTTTGATTTTTCGAGTGATTTATTGGCTTATTTCGTTCTATAGATAAAAAAAACATGTTGCAACTACATCGTTGTGCACCTTTATAAGTTTTTTTTATTGCTGAGCTACAATAGATAGGCATATGGTTATTTGCAACGCTAGGGGCACCGCGAACGCACTGCTGATTAATAGGGGTATAGGAATCTGGGTCACTAATGCCGAAACACAACACAAGGCTCTAATGGCATACTTATGGACCAAGGGTGGTTGCTATCCAGACGGGCTTCGGGCCCTACCACGTAGGTTGTTTTGTCTTTAACCCATGCTAACCCCGGCCGCTGAGGTTAGTATTCTTACTCCACCTCTGCACGGGAAACAATACCTACAACTTGGGAGCACTGATGGTGTTTCAATTCAAACCAAAAAAACCAGAAAAACAGGTGTCCCACTCACTCGAAGAATAATTTTGGCTTACAATATCTCAAAATTGCGTAATCTACTATTCGTAATGCATAATATTAAGTATTTTGCTTAAGTTATCACGGCTGTTATTGTTAACTCAAACTACGTTTTACAGATTGCCAACACATGACAACATTTAAACCAAGAAATTTGTAAGGCGGTATGGCCCCAAACGATGTATGCACCGCATATTTCAATTATGGCAATAATAATATCGTGTTATATTCTGGCATAAGCAACCCAGATCCCAGTTCCCCTACGCGAATGGCAGCATGTTAGCGTTGCCCATGACATCGCAAATATCCATAGGCGACTGTCTGCAATTCCGCAGCAGTAAAAAAATGTACAATGCAAATTATACATATATAGTTTGTAACAATGATTTATGATAAGTTAATTATTTGTACGTTTTAATGTTTAACTATAGCTCAACAAGATGTCACTTTACTTATGACATCATTAATTTTATTTTACTTTATTCTAGTTTATAATGTTAAAAGTATTGTAGACAATATGATAAATCTAAAATATTATTTTATTTAAACAAATATTTATTAGGAGTTAGTAAAATGTACAATTATTATTTTTTTCCTTTGTAGAATATTAAAGAAAGTCCTGTAATCATAACAATACATACGTAAAATCAAATTCAACCCTTACATTCGAACCGTCACCTAACGAACTCATACAAAGTATAATATGCAAATATAAATCATGTATCAACAATGGCACATTCAAATCTCAGGTGCTTCGTGTCACAATGTGCGAATAAAAAACCATTTCTTATTGTCGCTACCTGAACCTGGGAGTAATCTATTAAATATTCGTGGGAACATTTCTCAGAGTATAACAATGTTATTCATTTTAGGTCAGCAGCAATTTTTCATACTGCTAAATATACTAAAATACCTACATATCTAGAGATGGGACATATTCTTGATTATTTTTATTATATTCATGAACTCCACACTTATGTAATTGAAATATTAATAACTCTCTTGTAATACCACGTACTTATAGAAGCCAAGTAATATCACTAGTATATTTCTTTTATTGCTGTGTTTGCAACGCTAGTGGCATCGCGAACACGCTGCTGCCTCATAAGAGTACATGAACTTGGGTCACTAATGCCGGAACACAACACAAGGTTATTTTGGCAGCATACTTAAGAACAAAGGTAGTCGCCATCCAGATGGGCTTGAGGCCCTACCACGTAGCTTGGGTGGGTTGTTTTGTCGCCTTTTACGACAGGCTGATCCCGGCTACAGAGGTTAGTATTCTTTCTCCGCCCCTGCACGGAAAAATTATTTTTAATTTGGAAATTAGATTCAGGTAATGGGTTTAATTCCCATGATATGTATTGGAGAGCTGTGGTCTAAATTAGGGGTCGGCAACACGTGGCTCTTAAGCCACATGCGACTCTTTGACTCCTCGACTATGGCTCTTTTGCACAGTGTCCAGTCCAAGCACAAAATATTACTTATTATTTATAATTATTTCCGTAATAATGCTTCCTACTAAAGCAAAACATATTTGTTAAAGAAATAGCTCCTTAAACAAATTTCAATCGTGTATTACCTACATTTGGCTCTTTTGGATAACAAGGTCGCCGATCACTGCTATAGGTATTGTAAAAGTCACAGCTCAATCAGTTTTACTCGCCTATAACAGCTGGTGAAATTTATGGGTAAACTTGGATTTTGAGACTACGTATGTGAGCAATCTGAATTGATTAAATGGTTCGTTTTCTTAAGGCTCGAACCAATGGGAGCAGCATAAGCTATCTACTTTTTGCTGCAGCAGCATTTCTGGTTTTCTTTCATTAGCGTCAGGGAGCAGTAGTCTGTAGAAACTAAATTTATCAACATTTTTTTAAATTTTTGTATCTACTTAAACAACAAGCTCAGGGAAAAGAAAAATCACAGAAGGACATCAACCAATCAGGCGTGTAGAAATTAAGTTCTGTGGAATCTACGCAAGTATAAAACTAATACGTTCTATGGAACGTTCCATAGCTACGAAATGCACGTGTCGACACAACCGTGACAAGACGGCTAAAAGAACTTTAACGGAAATTGCAGTACTCGCTCCAGAGCTTATTTTTCAGGCATGTGAAATGTCTTCTAAAATAAACCATAGCTTTTCTGTAGTTTCACAAAGAAAGTTTATATCTATTAACTTATACTTTATATCTAATTTCCTCCTTTTTTATTTGTGGCTCCAATGTTTTATTAATTTAAATACTTTCAACTGACTTTTTCAATAGGACATAATGTTAAAAATCACGCTTAATTTCTTATGAAGTAACAGCTGAAAAACTTGAAAAACATTTTTTTTAAATAAAATATTTATATTTTAATTATCATAATATGATAAATCAATATTTTTATCGTAGTATCTTACATGTTACATTTAAAGTGTAGACTATATTAAATTTATGTCAATAGTTCAAGGCACTAAATAAAATTACGTTCATAATCTTCTGCAGAACAAAGATTTATAACTAAAATTTTCTTTATTACTAATAAATCATCATCATCATCTCAGCGTTCGTCCCGGTTGCAACCTAAACTTCCGTTTCAGTGCCCGGGGTCCGCTTTCCGACTTTTTCTACTCCACTTCACACGGTCTTCATCATCCCTGGTAGTGAGCCCATTGGCATGCTTTATTATTAATAAAAACATATATAATATCATTGAATACAAAAAAGTGTATCATGAATTTAAATTTTTAATAACGTTTAATTAATATTTTGCGCTCAGATATGATTTTCAGGATAGTTTGTGGTGCTTTGATCTTCAAGGCTATTCCTCCAAGTGCATTAGCATAATTAAAATTAAACTAATTATTTTCTTATCAGAACTTTTTCAATCATTTATAAATCTTAAAATGCACGCAGAAAATGTTAATTACTGGATTAAAATACTATTATCTGGCCAGACTGAATTAATTTAGATAATTTTATTAATTACTATTACAAGCGCTTCATTCCAATTGTATTCGAGATTTAGTCTTTAAATCTCGGAACCATTCTTGAAGACAATACTTTTAGGCGTCTTTTGCGTTAATGCCTTTTCTTGTCCATAGATAAATAAATAGGAGACATCAAACGACAAAACTGAGGGTACCTCTTACGTCGTAATCTTGCAGACCAATTCAATAGAATTTCTTCCTCCTGCCCTTATCCTACATTATACGTTCAGAGAGCAATGGAGAGGGCTATGCTCGGAGTTTCCCTGCGAGATCGAATCAGAAATGAGGAGATTCGCAGGAGAACCAAAGTAACCGACATAGCCCGGATGATTGCAAAACTGAAGTGGCAGTGGGCTGGGCACATAGCTCGAAGGGCTGATGGCCGTTGGGGCAGAAAAGTCCTCGAATGGCGACCGCGTACCGGAAGACGCAGTGTTGGTAGGCCCCCCACAAGATGGACCGATGATCTGGTCAAGATCGCCGGGATAGGTTGGATGAGGGCAGCGCAGGACCGATCATCGTGGAGATCTTTGGGGGAGGCCTTTGTCCAGCAGTGGGCGTCTTCCGGCTGAAATGATGATACGTTCTCTTCTTTTACTTTCCTCTATCAGCCGGTCAGCTCAATATTTACACTCTTTTTATGTTTCTTCCTTATGCTGTATCCATTCACGTTCATCATCATCATCATCATCTCAGCGTTCTTCCCGGTTGCAACCCAAACTTGCGTTTTGGTGCCCGGGGTCCGCTTTCCGACTTTTTCTACTCCACTTCGCACGGTCTTCAGCATCCCTGGTAGTGAGCCCATTGGCACGAATATCACCCCTTATGACGTCAAGCCAGCACTTTTTGGGCCTACCCCTCATGCCGGGGCCCGGCGGAGGCGGCATGGCCAGACATTTGTTTCCCATCCATTCACGTTCATATCTTGTACTTTTTCATTATAAAGCCATACCACGCTATTCTGTTAATTTTTAGTCTTTCAGTTACTGGCACTCCTTCTTCCTGCCCTCATCCCATATTATTATTATGGAGTCGGCACAACATGTTACATGTAATATGTATAACAGTTGTGGCTTAGTTTTTATAACCGGCCGCCTGCCTGACGTTAACCCCTTTTTGGGGAAAAATCTGTCATTGTTATATTTAAATTATTTTTCTCGTTTCACATTAAAAGTAGGACATGAAATTTCGTTGTCAATCTTCTAATATATCCTCAAGCGAAACTTTTATTGGTTTGTTCTTAAGTAAACAACATCCGAGTGTCGACTTTTACGGGGTCTGTGCACAATTCACATTCGACAACTACGTCACGAGGGCTTCTAAATAGAAAATTCGCAGTGCCGAGCGTCTTCGAATGCTCTTGGTCCTGCATTACGTTGCGCTTATCATCTTCATATATTTTGGTGGTGGATCACAGCAATCTTCAGTTGCTGGCACTACACTCATTTTATCAATTTTCGTAACTCCATACATCCATTTTAGTATTCGCTTATCTGCAACATCCTTTCATCTCTTCATCTTTATCAACTTGCCAGTTTCATTATTATGTCACGGAATCGCGTCTCTCTTTCATTCATACATGTTGTACTAAATTGTCCAATTCAATAAATCATTCCCACACAAAATAAATCTTCATTCATCCAAATAAATCATAGCATCAACCCTCGTTACATTCACTTTCTACGCAGGTGTCTTATAAATCGTGACTCAAAAGGGTTAACTGACAGTTAAAAGGCCCTAAACATCCCTTTGTTAAATCTCAGATAGTGTCAGAGAAAACTAGAGTACAAATAGTTACATAATACATAATAATACAGTTTATACCTACGAACTACTTCCGGACCATTTTAAACATGGTATTTAATGGCTTTTATAACATAGAAATATAAAAAATTATTGAGTTCATAATTTAAAAATGGTGATTTTTTACTTGCTACTCATAATAAATTATTCTTACAAGTTTAGTTGATTATGGAGTCATCAAAAGCCGCATAATAGCTATCTAATTTTAATCCTTCTAAGCATAACGTGGAAAAAGCGGCATCTGGTTTTTAATTACGAGATTTAGTCAGCAAAAGACTGCTATTTGACTACAACTATTCCATTTATTTTTGAGTACAAAAAAAGCATTTGGAAGCCGATGAAAAATGAGTGCGTAAGTTCCTTTGATGTAAAAGTTTAAATTGCAACTAGGATGAATGCTTTGAAGATGAGTATAATATATTTGTAAAGAAAAAAGTATCACTCTAGTAATCATGCCCCTTTAACTAAGAGGATTAAGAAAAATAATAATTCATAGATTTAACGTAGTAGACAATAGCTGAATACTGTTTTTTGTAAACCAATCTAATCTCAATACATTTAATCTAACAAAATTTTAATTTCATGACTACGGGCTTCAATCGTTGAGAAGAGTGTGAAATTAGATTTCTGTATTCTATAATATTTTGTGATCCTTCTTACGACGGTTAAAGAGAAAGTGTTTTTAAGATTTTTTACTCGCTCTCTTGTGGGTTATAGACAACGAAATATCTTTATACATTTAATATTGATATTTTTTTGTTTTTGTTTAACTTAATGTAACTCTACACTAAAAAGGCCATAAATAAACTACATATCCTACTAACTCGCAGGCAGAAACGAAAGAGAAATCATTCATTCATTTTCTACTGGTGACGCGGGTCAATTAAATTTGTTAATTGCCTAAAAGATAGCCCAAATTTCAAGACGAAATTGCAATTGTGATCCCTTTGACGATTAGGCAGTGGTTTCCATAAACTAGACATTCAAGGATAAAGACAAAGGATAATATTTCTTAGGAATTAATATGCCAACATAATGTGGTTATTACATCGAACGAGTTTTTAATCAAATGCCAAGTGAGCCTGTTTATCGTCAGGGTGGTATAAACTGGAAGTACATAAACGAGCTGACATCAAGGCTAGAGGCGATTAATAGCTGCTATTGTGTTTTCATTATTAATGTCCATCTATTAAAAAATTACTAATCGGAAATTGCGCATTATTTCTTTGAAAAGTTCACACAAACTCATAAGGAGTTTTTTCTCTACTCATCCATGTGGTCAATAGAGATTATTCTTTGAATATTTTGGTCTACTGTTGCGGATTGTCACAGAATGAAGCTATTGCTTGTCGTATCATCTAACTACCCAACCGTGAGTGTTCGAAACCAATCGGTAGTTTTAAGTTTTACAACGGCAACACTGTATACGTCAACGTCATGCGCTCAGCTGGACGAACGGACGGTTCCCGGCTCGTAAAAATTGTACGGTTAGACTTGGGAAAACTATTACATTCGGCTCCCCAGTTTGCATTTAAGATTAGAACTTAATAAGGACAATTGTGAAGTAAGTGGAGTTGTGGTACGGCTATTTTCACGCGCCAGGAGATAGTTTCGCGTGTCGACTGCGCCGCCACGCCGTACCTCATCATCCCCTACATTTACTGCCACATCCTCACCCTGAACCTCCTATCTTATGGTACGATACGACGAGGTCATCGGATTCGTGGTAAGTGGTGGCTAATTGTATTATATATTACTAAGAAAATTTACATTACGGCGCCGCGCGATCGCGGCTTATGTTCGGCAGGCCCCTCGTCCAGATTTCCGGAGCCCTAGGCTCAACGAGGGGGCTGGATTCGGAACGAACAGTGAGTGTGCGTCAAGGCCTCGTTCGTGACCTAGAATCTGACTGGGAATTTGAACATAATAATATTAAATAAATATGTATATTAGGACATTTTACACATGGCTATCTAGTCCTTAACTAAGTAACCTAAGCATAACACTTGTATAAGAGCAATAGACAACTGGTATACAACATATATTCATCCGTGCATGGGCGGAGAAAGAATACTAACCTCTGCGGCCGGGGTCGGCCTGTCGTAAAAGGCGACAAAACAGCCCACCCTAGCTACGTGGTAGTGCCTCCCGCCCGCCTGGATGGCGACCACCTTTTTTAGTCTTAAGTATGCTGCCATAATAACCTTGTGTTGTGTTCCGGTATTAGTGACCCAAGCTCCTTTACCCTTATGGGACAGCAGCGTGTTCTCGATGCCACTGGTGTTGAAAACATCCATAGGCGACAGTAACTGCTCAATTCTAAGCGGGCCGTCAGTCTGTCTGCTGTCCTTCAGCAATAAAAAAAATCGAAGAAGGCGAAGAAAGGATACTGACCTCTGCGTCTGGGGTCGGCTTATCGTAAAGGCGACTAAACAATCCAAGCTAGGTGGTAGGGTTCCAATCCCGTCTGGATGGCGACCACCCCTAGTTTTTAAATGTGCCGCCATAATAATAACCTTGTGTGGTGTTCCGGCACAAGTGACTAGTATCACTACGCGGATAGCATCGTGTTAGCGGTGCCCCTGGCATTGCAAACATCCATAGGTGACGGTAACTGCTAACTGCGAAGTGCACCGGCAGTCTGTCTGCTGTTTTACAGCAATAAAAAAACAGTAATGACGATATAGGCGCAAAAAATGTTTCTCCGACATACATGTCATACATAAACACCCAAACGCTGACGGGAATCAAATCCGTGACCTCTGCAACCGTACCGACATACGACGTGCGTAAGCCGTTACGCCAGGAGGTCATTAATCCTAAAGATCTAGGTGGGGTCTTTACAACCCTCAATATACGAAGATCACGATCACTTTTTACAGGAAATATCGATTTTTATTCCAATACTATTAAAAATCGATTAGTTAAGCGTTTAATAAATTTTATTGGTAAATGATCGTAATACTATATATAGGTATTAATTCTCCGATCCATTTTGTAATTACTAATTTATATGGCAAAGGACCGTTTGACTGATGGATTCTCTTAAAACAGTAGCTTTTTAATGATACTTAATTATGTACTCGGTGGAGAACAAAAACTGATAATAGTTTTATATAATTTTGTAATGTCGCAAAGGTGTTTGGCGACAAGGTGTCTAATTTGTCTTTAATGTCAAATAATAACGAAATATTATTCTATCTTTTTATTGTTAAGTTTTATTCACTCGTACACCGAGTCAATTAAAGGATTAATTGTGACAATTTTCTTATTTATAATAAATAACAATGTAATGAAAAATAAAATATACTAGCCGTACATATAAAGTATGGGATTAGAGATGGCGGCTTATATAACTGGACTGTTACAAATACAAATGACGGTCATCAGAACGGTTTTTGTGTTGCTGTCCGTACCGGCGAGTGTGAGTATAGATAGCGACAGTGTGTGAGTGAAAGGTCAACAGAAGCGACGCCATTTTCAATCCCATTCTTTAAGTGTACGGGTAGTACATATTTTTTATTACTGAAGAATAACAGACAAGCCCATTTAATAATAAGCTGTTACCGTCGTATATAGATGTTTGAGATGCTAGTGGCATCACGAACACGCTGGTGTCCCAAAGGGTACAAGAGCTTGGGTCACTAATGGCGGAACACAACACAATTTTATTATGGCAGTACAAGACCAAAGGTGGTTCCATCCAGGCGGGCTTGGAGCCCTACCACGTAACTAGGGTTGTTTTGTTGCCTTTTACGCTAAGCCGAACCAAGCGGCAGGAGTTAGTATTCTTACCCCGCCCCTGCACGGAGAAATATTAAGCGATTCATCAGCATAATTATATGTAAATTACTACAAACAATTGTTTCAAGTTGGCATCTACGACTAAGCTTTTGTACTTTTTTGAAGTGAAACTTCTTTGAGCGCACGAGGGTAAATTGTTTACGTTCGAAACGGAAATTAGCGTCACGAAAATGGGAAACGTTTTTTCTAATACTTACATTTTTAAACTCGAGATATCTTTCGAATGGATTTGATCCATTCGAATGGATTATTAGTTTTCGCAGCGCACGCGATGTATAGAATATTTTAGGTAATTTTTTTACACCTTGGGTTACATTACTGGAGTTTTAGTAACGATCCCTAATTTTTGAAAATATAACCTATGTCACCGGGGGATAATGTAGCTTCCCAACAGTAAAATAATTTTTCAAATCATTTCAGTAGTTTCGGAGCCTATTCAATGCAAACAAACAAACAATCAAATCTTTCCTCTATATTATTATTATACCTATATTATTATACCAAACATTTCCGTTCGAAGCACAGTCCATTTATTAAATTTGGATTATAGAAATCTATAAGACGCCGATTCATGGCTGTCTAGAGTTCACTAAATTAGTTTGCCAAAGAAGTTTCAATTCTGACATGTGTACTTTGTACACACACACTTTTTTGAGATGTAATTGCTTGATACATGGCCCACCATTCGCAAACTTTTGTACTAGTTGGACTTTTGACACTTCTTTCTATAGGTAAAAAGTCTTCAGAAAATAGAGGTGGTTAAGTATTTAGTGGCGCCTGCCCTTTTACCCCCAAACTTCTCGAAACTCGAATAGTGTATTTCCTTGTGTATTGCTATCGATTAAGAAATCAAAGAGTATCGAGTAAGAAATATATGTGTCGTTTTTTACTACTTGGTAAATAATAGTATTTTTCTTATTTCCTCAAGTGGACCGGAGACCCATGCGAAAGCATATTCTTCCACTCGGACATCGGCCAGTAGAATACCTGGGCTGGTCTGGGCTAGCGACATACCTCCCGTTGTCAATAGTGGGAGCGTATTGCACAAGAATCCTACTTTACGCCGCGAGCCCCTTAGTGATGGGGTATACAAAGGTCGAGATTACATGATCACCCATATAACATAATACAAATAATGCTATAGATTGACTATAGATAGACTTTTTTATATGAAAATAAGTCTACATCACTAGTCGAAAGTGGATTCGATCCCACGACCTCACAGTCGTGATAATGTCGGCACCAATTATAAACGCTAATATATTATCTAAAGAGCTATAGACACAGTGTGCGGCCGTTTTTGCCTTTGTTTCTGTTAATATAGAATAATTGTATAGCTTTTATAAATACGTTGTATTTTAAGTTCAAAATGAGGATATTTGGAATATTCCCAGTTCCCTTGAATTACTTTGTACTTTACAGTAAAAATACATGAATATTAATTCACACAGCGCCCTCGTGACAAAAAGTACGCAGCAGATCCTGTGTTATGGGTACTAGATAACTGATATGTTATTTAAATATTTTCTTTAGTAAATAAATACTTATTATACATAAACTCCGTTATGTTAAATACTTATATCCATGCGGAGAAAGAATACTGAACTTTGCGGCTGCGGTCAACTACGTGGTAGGGCCCAATCCCCGCTGGATGGCGACCACCTTTGGTCTTAAGTATGCCGCCATAATAACTAAAAAAAATGTAATTAAAAAAAGTAAATACACGCTTTTACATTTTTACACTTTAGTGTCGTGAAATTTCTTTAAAAAAAAACAATTGGATATAGTACGTTATCTAAAAGCAATTAGAAACAATGCCCAACACATTGCAATCACGTTTTAATTGCTGGCACAAGTCTACCTATGTACTACGAATATTTTTCATATAGCCTCTTTGATGGTGATTTTTTTTTATTTGCTTGCAAATAAACTATGTGCCTTACCAATTACATAAATATAAGTTTAAAAGTTTAAATTGATTTCTATTGTAATTATATTTAACCACATCAAAATATCTGAACGAAATTGAATGAAATTAGGCAAAGATATAATCTAGAAAAAAATATACGCTATTATTAAATAATAAGTTAAAGTAAGTTTAAGTAAAAAAGCGTGTATATAAAATTCAACAGACACAATCAGACATGTCAAACATCAGATATACAATTAAACAATTCATTTGAAACTAATAATGACTTAATATCTAGCACATTACAAAACATTTATGAATAATATTCCAGGATAGTTACAAAAATCCTATTTTCATAAACTATCTGCAACTTAGCCCAGCATTCTCTCGCAACATTACGTCCTACCTTGTTAAGTAAATGTGTAGGATATATTTGTATAGGAAAGAGGAATTCTAACCTTGCGTGTTCCTTCGATGCGATTGCGTCTTGAAGTCGTTTGTTGCTTCGGTTATATCACAACACTTATTACACAGATTATGTATTAGTTACTACGTAAACTTAATAACACTGTATTTTTTATAACAGTTTATCGTTTAAATTGTTTTAGTTAGAGAGCATTTTTTAAGCGGCGCGATGGTTAGAGAGTAGAAGGAAGAGAGTGAGGGAAGGGATGCGAGTAGGGAAGGGAAATAGGTAGTCGATTATAGAGGTGGGAATAGATGGCGTTAACAATGAATAATATTCCAGGATAGTTACAAAAATCCTATTTTCATAAACTATCTGCAACTTAGCCCAGCATTCTCTCGCAACATTACGTCCTACCTTGTTAAGTAAGTTAATGACTTAACGGAATTTAAGTTATACGAACATTACTGTGGAAATAAAAAGCATTAAATCGTTATTTAAAATAGTTTCGCCTTATTTGCGAACTTTACTTTGTATTTAATGGATTAAGACTCATATGACACTTACAGGCGAAGGCTATAAAAATTCTTGTTTTTACAGATAGGTAAAAAAAAGTTTTGTTAAACAAATTTTTGTTTTCTCCGGGCAGAGGTGGAGGAAGAATATGGCCATGCAGCCGGGGTTGACGGGGTCGTAAAAGACGACAAAACAACCAGTACACGTAGCTACGTGGTAAGGCCCTAAGCCCATTTGGATGGCAACCTTATGTTGATGTCAGGCTATCTGCTGGTCCTCAGCAAAACTATAGTGTATGGTTTATGATTTACAGGTTTATTATTTATATATATTGTTTATTAGTTATTTAAATATTTACTAATATACTAGCTGACCCGGCGAACTTCGTACCGCCATATTTTATTTCTCTAATCGCAACTGAGGAAATAAAACCCTTCCGGTAAAATCGAACAGCGACATCTATTGGGCGTATTTGCAACCTAGATGTCAAACAATATTGAAGAATTTTATCGATGAATCAACGTACACCGCCATCTATGAGAACTCCATAAAACTATAAAGTAAATAAACACTTGCTTAAAAAACAATTAATTGATACATTTTATTCGTTTACATTCACGACATAAGCGAATAATTGAGATAATAACTATCCTATCCAGTAAGTTAGACCAAAATACGGGTACATGTGAAATTTGATTGAAATCGGTTCAATAGTTTTGGAGTTTATTGGCAACATACATCGTGACACAAGATTTTTATATATATATAGAAGATAGAAGATATTATGAATTTAAATACTATATAATTATAAAATTAACCTAATGGTTTTACTAGGCCATTTACTCTTATAAAAAAAACGTAAATAAGGTATGTATGTATGTGTGTTTATGTTGTGTATCATTCGAGCAGTAGTGTGTGTAATGTTTATTTTAATTAATTTAATGCATTTTGGGCAAAAAATAGCTTTCTGCACTTCTCCTCCATATAAACTTTAACTGTGTCAGATTTCATACTAAGGGGTATAAAGTTTTCGCCTCACGTATTAATATACAGATAATCGACGGATGTAACCGGAATTAAAATGGCACATCAGTCGAAGAAGAAACTCGACAAAGTGACGACCTCTGTGGCACAACGAAACGCTTGCGGAATCCACAGGTTTTATTTCCGAGTCTGAATGCTTATGTACTTATAATATGTATTTATTTACAAAATGATTTTTTATAGCTGGGTGTCACTAGACAGGCAAATGACCTACCTGATACGAGGTGGTCACCGTCGCCTATGGATGTTCGTAACACCAGAGGCATTGCCAACGAGCAGCCGGCCTCTAAGAAATTCTATAAAAACTTTTTTGAAACACCATGATATGGTCATGAGAAACTTTGCGGGAAGTTCATTCCGAATCTGTAGAGTACGCAACATGAACGATCTTGAGAACCCTATCGTACAAGAATATAGCCTCCAAGAAATGGGAGTGAACGCCCAGCTGATGGCGTAGTATATCAGTTATCTAGTACCCAAAACACTAGTGCTCTAATGCTTACTTTAGCACTGGATGGCGCTGTGATAATTATTTCAGTATATTTATTACAATCGTCATGATCTCGTTAAGTCCCGGTTACATCTTAATTTTTAAAATTTCTTTTTAAAAATCAATGAATTAAGCTTTGTATAATTTAATTCAATTAATTAATTATTTGATGACCTCCTGGCGTAGCGGCTAACGTACGTTGGTACGATTGCGGAGCTTACGGGTTCGATTCCCGTCCAGCATCTGGGTGTTTATGTAAAAAATGTATGTATTTACAAAAGAAAAGTATATATGTAGTATATCAGTTATCTAGTACCCATAAGACAAGTGCTATGCAACTTAGTTTAGGACTAGATGGCATTGTGTGAAAGGTCCTAATATATTTATTTACTTAAGTGTATGGCTACATATGGTAACCAGCTACTTATGTGGGGAACAAATGTCTGATCATGCCGCCATCGTCGGGTCCCGGCAGGAGGGGTAGATCCAAAAAGTGCTTGACGTCGTAGGGGTGCCAATAATTATAGACTGACCACCAGAGATGCCGAAGATCGTGCAAAGTGGAGAAGAAAAAGTCGGAAAGCGTACCCCGGGCGCCGAAGTGAGAGTTTGGGCTGCAACCGGGATTCCACGCTAAGATGATTATGATGGCTACAGCTGACCAAATACCGGGTCTGGATATGTTAAAAAAATCGTTAATTAATAAATACAATAGCTATTAAACGTAGAAAGTTCCGATAATTATAGCAAACGGCTAAACAGGTGTCTTAATTTGCGACATTATTCTAAAATTTACAACGTTATATTCTTGATAATTTATGCAAAAACACACCTTTCATTCATATATTCACTATTTTTTTACTTGTTTATTGCACAAATATGGGAATAAATCGAATTTATAATGGATTTTATATTTAGCAGATGTTTATACAATACACATTAGACTATTTATAAACTTTTAATATTTACGTTGTGTATTTTTTTATTTCCGAAAAACAGCAGACGGGTCAGCGGTCCACTAGTAAGGAGTTACTGTCGTCTGTGGATGTTTGTGACACTAGAAGCATCGCGAGCACGCGGCTGCCCGGATACTGGTACTGTTCGATATTTCCACAACACAAGGGTATTATGAAGACTTACTTAAGATTAAGGGTGGTTGCCATCCAGACAGGCTTGGAGCCCTACCACATAGCTAGGGTTGTTTTGTCGCCTTTTACGATAAGCCGACCCCAGCCGCAGGGGTTTATTACAAATAAATATTAATTCTGTATTTTTATAAGTAGTGTTCACGTGGTTTAAGAGTCCTACAAAGATCTAAGAGGCCCAAGGCAAGTAAATCTGTGTATCATGATTATCTTAACCGAGAAAAGAAATTTCACGGACGGATCAATGCAATAGCGGACTCCAAGTTTGTTAATTATTTAGCTGCAAAAATTTTTGTATTCTCTTTTTGCGAGTTCCAACCTAAGCCGAGCTGCAGCATGTAGTAACCGTTTGCAACAAAATATTCCACGCTCGATAATAATATATTAATTTATTATAAAAACTAATTATTCATCAACATTTTATAGATTAAATGAACGATGCGTAGACGCCTTCCTGTTCATCGGTAGCATTATTCACTTTTAATTGATCCAGTAAATAATCCCACTGAATAACCACATTTTATTTAATAATAAATTATAATATCACCTATACTCTAGTAGGACATGATTAGAAAAACGTTTATAAATTACTATGGCGGTAATGGACGTATGCACAGATAATAAATGTCAGACGTTAGGGGCACCACTTTTTAAATAACAAGCCATTTATTTCTTAACAATGTTTTATTATTTAGAAAATTATTATTTAGATTATAGAATCTACATAGGTAAAGCGTTTTGGGAACGTTTTCGGCCGATAACGATCTGGAATCAAAATATTATTTAAAGTTTCGTGTGTTTTTTTGTAATATAGTGTATTTTTTACGTAAAAAATAAAATAAAATTACAGTTCACTTATTTAAATTAAATATTGTAATAGTTCCGATATAAATAAAAAAGTGCGTGCGTACAAAGTACACATGTCGAATCGTTATATCTCAAAAACGGTGGCTCGTAGGAAAAAAAGTATTGATACATTTTTTGTAGATAATTTTATGATCTACAATTTTTGTTTGAAGTATTAAGCTATTGCATAGTTTTTATCGCGGGCTTTGAGCGAGCTTTATTTCCACACGCAAAGGAAACCCGATTCTGGTATAATATTTTGTCCTGAGCCAACTACCTAGCTTTTCCTGTATCTGACCTAGATGTAAACAGACACAATAATTATCATAAAATTCGCATAAGCTTAGGAATATCCTTGTGAAAATTATTATATTTTTTTTATAAAATATTAAATAAAATGTGCTGGGACAATTCATAAAGCGTCATCTAGTCCTAAATTAAGTAGCACTTGTGTTATGTGTACTAGACAACTGATATACTAGTTAAATTACTTTTTTTTGTAAATATACATAGCTATAAATAATCAGAAGCGAGCTCAGAATCGAAGCCGTGTTAGCTCTTGCTTGTCGTTATTGGTATATATAAGCTTTTAAACCTTTTTCAGACTTTTTTTTTGTTTTTTTTTAGAGATTTGGTCCTTATATTTTCGATTCTTTTTGCAATCAGCCATCATTATCGGCTATAATCAGAAGGGTTGTAGACAATTAGTTAGACGTTGAGAGCAGTACATCCAGTGATGTACTACTCTATATGAAGTCTTTAAATTAGTTCGACTCATTTCTCTCGTCGAGCTTCATGACGTGTGCCCTCCTGAGGCGGACAGTATTGTGTCAATGAGTGAATGAGCCAGCACGTTCACGTTATTTAGTCGGATTTTGTATTTTATTTTCCAGACATTAGTTGAGAAACTGAAAAAAAAAACTTAATTCATGCGTATAAAATATTTAAAAACATTTTAAGGACTTCTATATAACTTAAACCCCTTTAATTAAAGTATTAGTTTACCGACGCATTTTTCGACGTGGCATTAAATGACAGCCCTGTAGAAAATATTGAAAACAAGTAATACTTTGAATGTAAATTTACCGCTTCTGCTTAAAGGCATGATGACAGGTGTTCGTTTTACTATAAAGATGGAATTTACACGTGACTTGTATCCGCTTAGGTCATATACAAATCATAATTGTAAAGGTCGATCCCTATTTACAGACGATCTTTATATCTCATGACGTAGAGCAACCGTTTTCACACATCGGCTTTCGTTCCACGGGTCTAGGTGTTTATGTGTAATATGTTAAAACTGGTTTTTAGACTAAAATCGAAAACATACAAGAGTTGATGATAAATAGGGTATAGTTTATCGCCAAACTTTTGTTAAATACAGTATAAAAATAACAAGTAGTAGAAAATAATGTTGAACATATATAGTAAATATACATCGGCTGGCCCATTTCTTGGAGCCTCTTGTTTATTGTACGAAACGGTTTTCTAAAACGTTCATGTTGCGTACTCTCAGGATCTGGAATGAGCTTCCGGCTGAGGTTTTCTCAGCGCAGTACGATATGGAGTATTTGTTATAAAATTTCTTCGAGGCCGGCAGCGCGTTGGTAATGCATCTGGTGCTGCAAACGTCCATAGGCGACGGTGACCACCTGCCAGGGTGGGCCGTCTGCCTGTCTGCTGAACTCTAGTAATAAAAAAATACAATGACTCAGAATTTAGTTAATAAATGAATATTTTTTTTTATTGCTGTAGAACAGCAGACAGGCTGACGGCCCGCTTAGGATTTAGCAGTTATCGTCGTCTATAGGTGTTTGCAACGCCAGTGGCATCGCGAACACGCTGCTGTCCCATAAGGGTACAGGAACTTGGGTCACTAATGCCGGAACAGTACACAAGGTTATTATGGCGGCATACTTAAGACCAAAGGTGGTCGCCATCCAGACGGGCTTGAGGCCCTACCACGTAGCTAGGGTGGGTTGTTTTGTCGCCTTTTACGACAGGCTGACCCCGGCCACAGAGGTTAGTATTCTTTCTCCGCCCCTGCACGGATAAAAGGATATCCAAGAATACAAAAGAAAATAATAAATATGTTAATACATATATAATTATAAGAAAACGAAGACGTAAAAAAATAATAGTTAACCATAAAACCGTATGAAGATAAGCAAAATGTAGAATGATAGAATCTTAGATTAGTAGTTTATTCGTACAGAGGCTTAGAAATAACATTGACCTCTGCGGCCTGGTCGGCCTGTCGTAAAAGGCGACAAAACAACCCACCCTAGCTACGTGGTAGGGCCTCAGGCCCGTGTGGATGGCGACTACCTTTGGTCTTAAGTATGCCGCCAAAATAACCTTGTGCTGTGTTCCGGCATCAGTGACCCAAGTTCCTGTACCCTTATGAAACAGCAGCGTGTTCGCGATGCCACTGGTGTTGCAAACACCCATAGGCACGGTAACTGTTAAATTCTAAGTGGGCCGTCAGCCTTTCTTCTGTCCTACAGCACTAAAAAATAGTATAAAATATAAGTGTTTGTGTCAGGAGATATAGCGTTTAACATTTTTTATTTATCTACAAAAAAGTAACATAGTAATATATCAATTGCTTAGTGCCTATAACGCTCTTCTGCTAGCTTAGGAATTAAACGGCACTGTGTGATTTGTCTCAGTATAGAAAAATTATTTTATTTCAAAGTAGAGCATAATAGAGCATAATAATTGTACATGTTCAATCCACAAGATTTTTAGGCTACTCCTTCTTTGTGATTATGTGAAAGAGAAAGAAATGGCTACGACTTCAAACAAAAAAGCATTTACTACTTGCGATAATACGTTATTCAAGTCTTTGATTATAAAAAAGGCATGTATTAAATTCTATGGCTCCTAATCATAAAAGTTAGGGCTCCCACTAAGACTTATGGCCCCATGGAAGCCGGTATACTAAGCAACACGGAGCGGTGACCCAAAGCTGTCGTTTCACAGTTGAAGGGTTGACCGGAAGTTGCCTTTGGGCTCTAATTTCGACTAAGGGTAAAAAAATTATGACACTAACTAAATTTTGTTGTTGACAGTACTCAAAAATCGATCCAAGGAGTGAAAGATTAGGATTAAACTGCGTAATAATAATAAATCATATAATTTATAGAAGGTTTACAATAAACAACATAAACTACCGAACCATTACTAAATTGAAAACTATTTTCGAGTGGCAATAATTTAGTGAATTTCATATTTGCAATCGCTTTCGGGAGCACTCGTGCCAACGTCGTAAACACTCGTTAATATCCGTCCGCTTACGAATATTGCCGAAAATATACGATCTTGGCAACAAAATGCAATATAAAATGAAATGTAGCAATTCCTTATATTGATTGTTGTAAAATATTTTACTGCTGTCTAGCTTTTATGTTAACAGCTTTAATATTTGTGGGGTTTGACTTTTTTGCATATTACTTTTCAATACTAATGTTTAAATTGTATCAACCTTTATTTTGAAATGGATGCAGTTGCTCAGAGGGGTAGCAAATATATTTGTAAATGGAAAATATTCCTTTGTTTGGATTAAATTTAAAAACTACTTAACGGACTTAAAAACAAATAAATAACAGGAGTAAGCTTTTCTTTAAACGAGTTTTTATCCGTGCAGGAACGGAGAAAGAATACTAACCTCTGCGGCCCGGGTCGGCCTGTCGTAAAAGGCGACAACCCACCCTAGCTACGTGGTAGGGCCTCAAGCCCGTCTGGATGGCGACCACCTTTGGTCTTAAGTATGCCACCATAATAACCTTGTGTTATGTCCCGGCATTAGTGATCCAAGTTCCTGTACGCTTGTGGGACAACAGCGTGTTCTCGATGCCGCTGGCATTGCAGACACCCATAGGCGACGGTAGCTGCTAAATTCTAAGCGGGCCGTCAGCCTGTCTGCTGTCCTACAGCAATAATGAAAAAAGAGTGAAAAGTTATAAAATAATAATGAATAATAAAAAACCATTGTTTATAAATATTTTTAATACATATAAATATAAAAGTAAACCTTCCGAATCAAAACTATTACCCTGTCTTGCAAATTGATTTAGATTACCTGTTATGTGAAAAATAATAATGAGCAACGCATAACTGCAATTTGTAATCTAATAAGCCTTAATTAATTGAATTTTAGTGGTGTTTCATTATAATTATAAATCCATGTCTAAGATATTAACACAGTGGGTGGCAAATTAAATAAAAAAATAAACATGATATATGTTTTATGTCGACACGTTTGGTTTCCAAATGTATTAAACATAATCATTAATTTAAAGAATTGAAACACGCGTTACGCCGGCGTAAATGGAAACACGCGTATAAATGCCGTGAAAAGAGGATCTAAACGTTTAATAATCCTACTAAAATCGAAAAGCTCTGTAAGCAAGCTAAAACAAATTTTACTTCTTCTGTAAATAATTGCTGAGATGGTTTGGCCATGTCGAGAGAATGAATGAAGAACGATTGACGAAAAAAGTGTATGAGGCGAGTGTGAATGGAAGTGTTGGAAGGGGTAGACCTAGGTGGACGTTTCGAGACCAAATCAGGGACGTCTTGAAAAAAGGCCAGGTTAAGAGTACCCTAAACCGAAGGGCATGTATGAAGGGAATAATGAAAGTGGACGAAGCGAAACAAGTATGTAAGGATCGTAGCAAGTGGAAAGAAGTGGTCTCTGCCTACCCCTACGGGAAAGAGGTGTGATTATATGTATGTATGTATGTAAATAATTAGAGAACACTTGAAAGTTATTGACGAACTAAAAAGTCAAATACTACATGGTGTGTTGTGGAAGAGTGGCATATAACAAGGGGAATGCTAGAAATGATCGGCGGAGAAAGAATATTAACCTCTGCGGCCGGGGTCGGCCTGTCGTAAAAGGCGACAAAACAACCCACCCCAGCTACGTGGTAGAGCCTCAAGCCCGTCTGGATGGCGACCACTTTTGGTCTTAAGTATGCCACTGTAATAACCTTGTGTTGTGTTCCGGCATTAGTTACCCAAGTTCCTGTACTCTTATGGGATATCAGCGTGTTCGCGATGTCACTGGCGTTGTAAAGATCCATTAGCGATGGTAACTGCTAAATTCTAAGTGGGCCGTCAGCCTGTCTGCTATCCTACATAAATAAAAAAAAAATAAAACGAATGAGTGACAGGAGAAGTAGACTATATAGAATATAGATGAGATGGCAAAAAATGGTAAATGCAGAGATGATGGCTAACAGAGGATAATGGAAGAAGAGAATATATTGTATCAACCCCATATAATTTGGAATAGGGAAAGAAGAAGCAAATAATATAAAGCTAAAATCGAGTATTGATTATAAAAAGAGAAGATTGCAGCTGTGCCAAATTTATTAAATTGACTTTATATAAACTGACTGGTTTAGTAGTCATTCAAACGGAAAGGTGTTTGTGGGTTTAATTCTCAAATAAGAAAAAATTATATATATAGTATTTGAGTTGTTTAACGCTTTTGTGTATGTAAAAAGTCTGGCGATGCATTTTTCACTTAGTGAGGGAAACTGTGTTTTAAAAAAATTCAGTCACATTATCTCTGGGGCTGGGGTCGGCCTGTCGTCAAAGGCGACAAAACAAACCTAGGTACGTGGTAGGGCACCAAGCCCGGAGGGCAACCACCTAATAGAAACACTAATAGAAAAGTCTAAACAAACATATTCCTATTCTATCGTAATTATATATTTTAATGAATTTATACAAAAACGTGTGCACAGCCGTAACAAATCCGTAATATATTTATAATTCAACGATCAGGTTTCGTTGCTAATTTGATATATATATTACTGACATTGTTTATTTTATACCCAGTTTTCGTTTTTGTTGATCCAGTATATTCCTAATCTGAGAATATAATATAGTAAAAGTTGTAGAGGCTAACTCACAATGCTTTCAAAGTTTCAAAATTAAACGGAGAGAGGTGTCGAGCGCGTATGTATATGATTAATTAATGCGAGACAAACATCAAAAATGGCGATTTCAATATTGTGTATATATAACAAGCCTCTTACCACGAACGCTTAGGCAGCTGTACTTCAATAGCACTTTCTTTTGTAAACATACAAGAAAATAAATATAATATATATTTAGAAATTTAGGTACGTGAAAGCCAAGTGGATGTTTGTCATTCAGTTATCAAGTTGGCTTCCAACTTTTAAGTAGTTTACTCTACTAATGTGCATATTATAGCACTTGCTGACCCGGCAAACGTTGTTCTGGCATATAAATTAAGAAAAAAATATTTTGCATGACCGTAAAATACTTTCTTGGCCTCCCTGACCACGTGGTACGTCTGCGGCGAACATGAGTCGATTTCTATTCCAAATCTGACAAAATAAAAGTATATACTTATGTAACATATTATTTGTCTAGTATCCTCTTTTTATTGCTGTAGGACAGCAGACAGGCTGACGGCCCGCTTAAAATTTAGCAGTTACCGTCGCCTATAGGTGTTCGTAACGCCAGTGGCATCGCGAACACGCTGCTTTCCCATAAGGGTCCAGGAACTTGGGTCACTAATGCCGGAACACAACACAAGGTTATTATGGCGACATACTTCAGACCAAATGTGGTCGCCATCCAGACGGGCTTGAGGCCCTACCACGTAGCTAGGGTGGGTAGTTTTGTCGCCTTTTACGACAGGCCGACCCCGGCCACAGAGGTTAATATTTTTTCTCCGCCCCTGCACGGATAACAATCTATCTAATCCGTAACATTATTCGATTGTTACTGTATATATATTAATTTATTATTCAGTTGTTTTGCTTTGCAATAATACTAGAACTGATTTAAAAGTTCGGGATATAATTGGGATGAAAAAAACTCAAACAGACCAGATGATAAAAAGTAATTTGTCTGAGTTCCAAAAAATAAAAGGGAAAGTTTTTATAGCTGAGATCAGCAGACCGTCAAAGGGTCCACCCGATCGTAGGTCACCTCCAACTATAGACGTATTGTCAACGCGCTGCCGGCCTCGAAGAAGAGCCGGAACCTTATATACTAGAGTCGGAAAACAATACAAGGTCATTATGGCGGTATGTTTTACAAACCAGGGGGGTTACCACCCAGTCGAACTGAGAGCTCTACCTAGCATGATTTTGTCGCCTTTTACAAAAAGCCGACCTCAGTATCAGTCAGTCAGTATTCTTCGCCCCTACCCGATGAAGAATATCAAAACATCTTTAAACAAATAAACGCAAGCAAAGTCCCGGTCATAACTAGTACACTACTAAAGTGTATGTTAATTGTATAATTTAAAAAGGAGCTGTTTTATTTTAATAATTTAACACATTCGTATTAACTACTTATATTACTTACATACTTTTATGAAAATATAACTATTTCTGGCATATATTTTGTAATTAATTGAATTAGGATAAAGTTTAGGTAGAATAAGCTTTTATACTGATCTAAGTTTATGTTATTTTTGTTAAACATTTATAATTTTCTCGTTTTAATTGGCTGTTTAACAGGTTTGAAGATGCAACATAGTTTTTATTGTCAAGACAATGGCAGGGTTACTAAAATTTTAATACTTTCATGATGCTCTGTTAATTGAAGTAAAACATTTTATTTGTACAACTGACCTGACTGACATTTTATTTATCCGTGCAGGGACGGAGAAAGAATACTAACCTCTGCGGCCAAGGTCGGCCTGTCGTAAAAGGCGACAAACAACCCACCCTAGCTACGTGGTAGGGCCTCGAGCCCGTCTGGATGGCGACCACCTTTGGTCTTAAGTATGCCGCCATAATAACCTTGTGTTCCGGCATTAGTGACCCAAGTTCCTGTACCCTTATGAGACAGCAGGCGTTGCAAACACCCATAGGCGACGATAACTGTTAAATTCTAAGCGGGCCGCCAGCCTGTCTGCTGTTCTACAGCCATCAAAAAAATCTATTACATTCTTTTTTGTCTTGTCTTTTAATTTTTTGATGTTCAATTAACTTATCTACTAGGGATGTTCAATAAAAAGTGATAATGAGTATGACGCAATTATCTTTTATTAAATTTTATTTTATATTTCGACGTAGTCACCTTTCAGGCTTATACACTTTGTATATAATTTTTCTAAAGCTAAAGTTCCCTTTTTAAAAAATCTTCTTCCTGATCCCTTAAAAATCGTGTACCGCGGCGACTACTGCGTCATCATCTTCAAATTTATGGCCCCTATGACCCCCCCCCCCCTTTTAACCGCAGAAATACGTAGACATCACTAGGAGTTAGGTCCGGTGAATATGGAGGATGTTCCAGGAGAAGGATGAGCCCACTCTGTGGTCTTGGCCAGACACCTCAGGACCTTGTGAGCCCGAGATGCATCGGGAAAGAACATCTACGTCACCTCTGCTGTCTGTCCGCTGGTAGTTGGCTGTTGGCAGTCTCTTGCGTATGTAGGAGACTGGACATCTGTCGTAGGCCGGGGCAGTCCCGGTCTACTTAGCCGCCTGCCTCACCAACTCGTCAGCGCGCTCATTGCCGAGAATTCTCAAATGAGCCCGGACCCAAAGAGCCTAAGGGTATTGCCACTCCCCTTACACAGTAACTCGAGCCGCATCCGTTTGGTTTTGATCTCGGTCCCACGCCGCTAGTAGATATATGCAACCCCAACCCCATTCCATTATCTGACTTACTCCCGGCGGTGTAAATCAGATGATCGGGTAGCTGTAGTCGAGCCACAGTTTCAAGCTGCACATCCTCCACTCATAATGAATTTCCGGTTTCCAGTTCCCTGGCGGGGTGAGAAGCCTCCTAAAAGGCAACACACTCCTCCAGCAGCTCTCTTCGGTCCTGCTCAGAAATAGGACGTCTCCTTTGCACTGATATAGCCGAGCTGCCTTGCAGATCCGAAAATAGAAGAAGAAGAAGCGGGAGGAAATACCGTACGGTGGCATTTAGCGGTCTTCTGTGCAAACCCCCTCTGCACAACGCTGAGGGCCTTTTGCACAGAGATCATTTCAGCGGCTTTGGCACAGGAGCCTGCACCGTACATGATGATGGGCTCTATCACCGCGACGTATATAGCGCGGATAATTTCCGAACACAACCCTCACTTGACCTTAGCCATCGTCAACAACCGCCTGTATAGGTACGTCGCCTTTCGGCAGACAAACCTCATAATATGACGGTTGAATGTCGCAAGTACCTATTTGCATTGATGCCTGTTTGTTAAGATGTTAAAAGTGTTACACGCGATTAGAAATATCAAAGAGATAGAATATTTAAATAATAAAAAAATATAAAATATAAAATAATAATAAAGCTTATATATAAATGTGGAAGTTTAGGATAAATCGACAAACCGACTTTTCATATTTATGTTTGTATTAAGGTATAATGTGACGTGGATTTTGTCTGTTATACTCTACCCAGACAATAAAGTAAACACCCTAAACAGACCCTAATCTCCCCTGAAATCCCTTAATTCTGTTTACAGGCATTGGGGGATGAATGTACCTAAGTCTAGATCGGAAATCCCGTCCAGACGATTTCAGATATGGAGTTTTGTTTGAACGTGAGTTATTGACATTTAAATCCTACGTTTATTAAAACTGTTATAATTCATCTGTGAGTTTATCTTTTCATTCTAGTGACTTCCGGTTGCGTCATTTATTTAAGGCTTTTACAGAAGCGATTACTTATTCGTCCATACCCATACCGAAATAAAACGTCTGTTATAGAACTTTGTTTAAAAATAGTTAACAATATGGTAAACAATTTAAAATTCATTCTAACTTACCGTAAAAGTACATAACAAGTATTCATATAATCAAAAATTATTCAAATCACGTTTTTTGTATAAAAATTTAGACGCATTTATTCCATTACGCTACTCTATTGTTAGGAAAAGGCACATATGTATCAAAAAAATTATAGTTTAAAAAATAACTAAAAAACAAGCTTTTATAAAAAATCAAACTAAAAGGTAAAAAATAATTTTCTTAAGATATTTTCAAAATAACAATTGACAACAAGCACCCCACACTTTTTACAATAAAATTCATTTTTTTGTTAATCCCATTATCCTTAATTTAAATTTATTGAAAATTGTTTTTTTACCTTTTAGTTTGATTTTTAAAGCGTGTTTTTTAGTTTTTTAACTATAATTTATTTTTAACTTTTCAGTTTCATTAACTATAAAATAAAAGAGTGATAATATAATTTATTTGTTGTCAATATCCAATCGCTAAATATAATATAATATAACGCCATCTTCTGGCAATGTCATTAATTATGCTCCAGATGGCATTTTGGCAGAATTTTTATTTTATTGTTCAAAGTAAGTAAAAATCGAGTCACATTCCGAAAAATTCCATTGCATACAGGTCAAGTTAATATAAAACATATAAAAAAGAGTAAAAATGAACAAAAATCCACCATAATGCGACTTTCCTAGGCGGTCACCCACCCAAGTACTGACCGCGCTCGACGCTCCTTAACTTCGGAGATCGGACGAGAACCGAAAATTCATTAATCCTGAGGATCCTGGTAAGGATAATGATACAAACTATACAGATTAATGCATTGTCATCGGCCCTCGATATAGGTATCTACAAAGTTTGAAGGAAATCTGGCCGTTTAAAGTGGGTTAAAATCGCACCCAAAGGAGTCAGTTACAAACATACGTACAATTGAAGCTAATATAAAGCGTGTAATAAGTAAAACATCAACCCATGACATCCCACCGCTGGGCTCGGCCTCGGTCTAGAGCCTTAGTTCTCAAAGTTGTCCAGGTGGAACCCCAGGGGTCCACGGGAAACTCAACGGGGGTCTACGTTGGCGTGACAAAAAATGGGGGTTCACAATTCATAAGCGGCGGTCCACGAAAATTTATTTGTTTTCGATAGTTAAGAACTAACATGTTGGCTTGACTTCACCTGTTACTTGTAAAAACTTGTATATTCCATATTCAGTACAACGTGTCGAGACTTGTTTAGACGTGCAAAGGGGCGAAATTTGACTTGTGGTGTGTGTGCTTGCAATCTTGCATGAACTTGTTTGATTCCTCACCAATATAAATACGAATGTCAAGGATACACATATCTTATAATTAATTAACCAATCAATTCTCATGTTTTTTTCGAAAACTATTAATTCCTGGTTAGAACTCAGCGGCAAAGCAAATTTCCATGATCTAATCTTTACATTTTTTGTTGAGTTTTGGGAATATGGTAGAACCCAGCTAAATTTAGAAAGTGGTCTACGAGAAAAATGTCTGGTAAACTCTGGTCTAGAGAGATTAGACAGTATACATGCCAATTTGTCCTCGATGTGTCGGATTGGCGGGTCACATGTGATAATCTTGGTATGCAGGTTTGCAAATTAAACAAAGAAAACTTCACTTAGATACATGCCATCGTAGTTTCAGTATAGAATCAACGAAATATAACCAATATCATACTTAACATTGTCTCGAGTTCCGTTCGTGATACAATGAATTTAAAATGTGATAAAAAATATATTTTGGTTGAGTCCAGTTATTTCGAATATCGTGGAGATATTTAATAAAATTATATATCACCTGCCAACACGCTGTCACAAATCTCGTCCGTGCGCAAATCACGAGGTATTTATACTAATTTCCATATCACATGAATGCTTACGAAGCAAACATAGCTAAATGTAGCCGTGACACGATATAAC
Source organism: Malacosoma neustria (assembly GCA_963693495.1). NCBI lineage: Eukaryota > Metazoa > Arthropoda > Insecta > Lepidoptera > Lasiocampidae > Malacosoma > Malacosoma neustria. Next base: position 17,379,448 of record OY856381.1, read on the forward strand.
AATTTCATGCAGCGTTTGAAACAAGCCACTCACTTGAATGTCACCGTTACTGTATCACTAGACTAAAGTGTTTTTGTTAATTTTATGTTAAGCCACATTGTCTCTTACGGCATCATCCTTCAAAGCTAGAAGTATACCATCCCAAGTTCTTAAATATCGGTTCCTAGCTTTCCCTATTCAGCTTCAATTAGCCCTCATCCATCGAGCCATTTGGGGACCGTCTTACTATGTCGGCACATAGTATTCTCCCAAGACTCGTTTATTCTATCACCCTTCGGTCCTGAAGCAGACGTAGCTGCCATTACTACTTAGAGTAGGTTTTTGATTACTCACGTAATGTTTATTATAGGAATACTCTGATTGATTTTGAAAACCTATCCGCGAACCCTGTCTGCGAATTGATATAAGTGTACAATATAATAAATACTTCTAAAACTATACATGAGATATCAATAGAAATATATTTACTACATATGTACATCATCTCTCTTTCTGTCTTTTTGAAGATCGCATATGAGAAATATAAAGGCATCTAAAAGTAAAAACTTTACTATACAAAGAACACATAAACATTCCTTTTAATACCTTGTCTACCAAACCGCAAAGATCTGGTAGTACAATCGTCGGACCAGGAAGGCGTTACGTCTTCTTGGTATTATACCGAGATGTTGTTGAGTTGTGTTGTGTTCCGGCATTAGTGACCCAAGTTCCTGTACCTTTATGAGACAGCAGCATGTTTGCGATACCACTGGCGTTGTAAACACGTATAGGCGATGGTAACTGTTAAATTCTAAGCAAGCCGTCAACCGGTCTGCTGTGCTACAGCAATAAAAAAGGACTCCAAGTCCATCTGAATGGCAACCACCCCTGATTTCTAAATATGGCGCTATAATAACTTCGTTGTGTTTCAGTATGCGTGACCAGGTTCCAGTTAGCCTACGCGCATTAGCTCCTAGCGCCCTTAATGTTCACAGGTGACGGTAACTATTAAGTGAACCGTCAGCCTATCTTCTATCCCACAGCAATAAAAAAGTTATGGTGCCAGTTTGATAAATCAAGAAGAAAGAAAAAAACTTCCACAAAGAATAAAACTTCCACAATAATTAATAAATTGACGACCTCTATGACGTAACGGATAACGCACTTCGGTACGCTTGTGGAGGTCACGGGTTCGATTCCCGTCTCGCGTCTGGGTGTTTATGTATAATACGTATTTATTTTAAAAAATAGTATTTAAGTAGTATATTAGTTGTCTAGGGCCCATAACACGAGTGCTACTTAGTTTGGGACTAGATGACGCTGTGTGAATTGTCACAAAATATTTATTTATTATTTATTTATTTATTAATATTAAATACACTTGATATCTGAGGTATATTTATAGACATTTGTATTTGTATATTATTCAACTTGTCACACAGCTATTCAAGTCGAATATGCGTGTTAAACAAGGCTTGAATACTCGAATACTTAAATGCGAACCTTAACGTTTAACCACTAACTTCCGTGCGAGACGTTCATAAAAAGCTATTACCGGTCCATGGGATATGAATATGTTTTATGGTAAATATATTCTATGTGCTTATGTCGTGTTGGGTATATTGTAAGGAAATGTTCTCTTCAAACGAAATGTTTGGGACTATCATTTGGTCGTAATTTAAGCTTTTACCATATAATTTTATATCATATTACTATTGCGCTTTATGTATAATGCTTTGATAGCTGCCATAAGCGGATTATTTTCTAAAGAGTTCGTTCTATGAGTATTTTGCAATGAAAACTTTTATACAAAGAAAATAACTTTAATAATATTTTGAAATCTAGCTTTGTTTGCACGTCAACGTCCACCAATTTTTTTTATACCATTAAACCGATTCTTCAATTTATTTGAAAATTATTTAACACATTGAACACCTCCGTCATGGTGTTTCGTATATCCGATAATATACTTTCCCCTAGAATGTTATGTGAAAAGCCATCTAAAAACCGTTGGTGAGTTTTCTCTCTCAGGAAAAGATAGTAAAATCAGCCGAATAGTTAAGAAAACTAAGAGGGCATGACAGGCATTCTAACTACTCAATAAATTTTGTAAGTTTTTATCTAGATTATCATTGAATATACCTAGTCAGGTCATAAGTATTGTCACACAGTAAAAACTTTTCTTTTAGAATGCTGGCCACAAAAAAGTTTATTGAATTCGAATTTCGAATTGTTCATGAAAATAAAAATGTATAACTTTTAGAATTTTACTCATTTTTAAATATGGAGTGGACGCTTAAAGAAGACCGTGTTGCAGTTATTGCGTTGCATCGTTGCGGTTACGCGCCAATTCAAATTTTTAACATACTGAAAAATTTGAATATTACCAAAAGATTCGTTTATCGTACCATCAAACGATACAATGAAGACTCTAGTGTAGATGACAGGTCAAGAAGTGGTCGCCCTCGGTCTGTTAGGACTCCAGCAGTGATAAAAGCTGTGAAGGCACGAATTCAAAGAAATCCCAAACGTAAGCAGAAACTGTTGGCCCTTCAGATGGGGTCAAGCAGAACCACGGTGAAAAGGGTGTTAAATGAAGACTTAGGGCTTCGGGCATATCGAAGAAAAACAGGACATCGTTTGAATGCTCGTCTAATGGACCTGAGACTGAAGAGATGCCGCGCTTTGTTGAAGCGGTACGCGGGAAAAAAATATCGGGAAATTCTTTTTTCGGATGAAAAAATGTTTACCGTAGAAGAGAGCTACAACAAACAAAATGATAAGGTGTACGCACACAGTAGTGAAGAAGCGAGCAAGCGTATTCCGCGTGTCCAACGAGGTCATTTTCCATCCTCGCTCATGGTATGGTTGGGAGTTTCTTATTGGGGCTTAACAGAGGTACATTTTTGTGAGAAAGGTGTAAAAACGAATGCTGTTGTGTATCAAAATACAGTCCTGACGAACCTTGTGGAACCTGTTTCTCATACCATGTTCAATAACAGGCACTGGGTATTCCAACAAGATTCGGCGCCAGCTCATAGAGCGAAGAGCACACAAGACTGGCTGGCGGCGCGTGAAATCGACTTCATCCGGCACGAAGACTGGCCCTCCTCCAGTCCAGATTTGAATCCGTTAGATTACAAGATATGGCAACACTTGGAGGAAAAGGCGTGCTCAAAGCCTCATCCCAATTTGGAGTCACTCAAGACATCCTTGATTAAGGCAGCCGCCGATATTGACATGGACCTCGTTCGTGCTGCGATAGACGACTGGCCGCGCAGATTGAAGGCCTGTATTCAAAATCACGGAGGTCATTTTGAATAAACTTTAATGTCATAAGAATCTATGTTTTGTTAAGTTCATTTTGGTATATGAATGGTTACATAATGAATAAACTTGTTACAATTATTTTACATTAAACATGTGACAGAATTTATGACCTGACTAGGTATATTTATTTGAAGATATATATTTCATAAAGTAAAATATGAAATATTTATTAATAGTTATTAATAAATATAACTAGTTAGCTAGTTAGCTGTGCCCGCGACTACATCCGCGTGGAATAGTGACTTTGGGCAGAATTTTTTGGATATATCTTAAGGTTTATTTTGGATTACGAACCCTATAAACCCTAAAATATAAATGAAATATGCAAACAGTCAGCATTATCGAATGCAACTGTTACGCCATGCGACTCCGGAATACGTACGTTCGAACCTACAAAGTCCAGCCTAAGCTAAACCCTATTTCATATGATTGATGACATAAATCTGAGGTTAACTTAAATTGGAAATTCAACCTATAGTCCAGCCTAATCTGAACCCTATTTCATACGATTGATGATATAAATCTGAGGTCGACTTAAATTGGAATATAAAATATCCGAAACTTATCATTTTTAACAAAAACAATTTTTTTTTCTAAGTTACTCCTTGATACATCAGCTATCTTCCAGTGAAAGTCCTGTCAAAATCGGTGCAGTCATTCCAGAGATTAGCCGGAACAAACAGACAGACAAAAATTGTAAAAAAATATTGTTTTGGTATAGGTACTGTGTATACGTCCGAATGCACTTAGTAAAAAGCGGTTATTTTAATATTACAAACAGATCCTCCAATTTTATTTATTTGTATGTATAGATTTAAAAATACTACTGTAAAATAACAAAAATATCATAAATAATCAATTTAAAAAGCGTTTAAAACCCAAAAAGACAGCAGTACTAAATTTTATTGAAAATTTTATTTACAATCTTGATAAATACTTTTTATACCTCTGGTAGTACCCAATATCTGCCAATGAACTCAAGCAACCAACGGCTCTAAAAATGTTTTCACAACCGGAGATTGAAAATATCTACAGACGCAATGATAGTCACAAATTGAACTCTGCATGCGATTGTACAGCAAAAAATCACACACACATACACAACAAAATAAGATTAGTGTACGAATACGAATACATGTGTGTGTGACCTAAGCCTATCATTTTGTGTGTGTGCGTTTTCCACGGCTGATCTGAATTTTCGTGGGCTCACGTTTAAATTCACACATTGACATAATATCTGTTAAGAGGCTGAATGTTTATAATATTACAAAAGTTAGGAGGTGATAATTTTAGTTCATAATATACATAATAGTTATAAAACACATAGCTAATTTTCAAAAAAATTCTAGTTAGGAACCTATTATGAATAAAATATTGAGTCCCAATGAAATAACAGGAAGTTTTTGAAGTGAAAACTTCTTTAGCGGCGTTGTGCACTTTTTTTGATGGGTAAAAAATGTTAAACTTGCGTCAGGTCAAGTGTCCTGATCGTAAAAATTCGTAAGTCGTAAGACGCAGTTTTGCTCCAGTAATACCAACCCTATTAATAATGACTTAAGGTTTATTTTATAATGTAACATTTAAATGATTGCTTTGCATTACTTTTATACACATCTATTCGAATTGTGACTTTATTACAATAAAATACAGTTGAGTTATTTTGAAGTGAAAACTTTTTTAGGCACGTTGAGCACTTTTTGGGTGAACAATTTTTGGTTTGTAAAGAAGTGTTAATGACCATTTTAAACTATTATAATCATTGATCATAAACACTTCTTTATAAACTGAAAATAATAATCTAATAGCTCGACGATACAATTCATAGCTAGAGTTCAGCAGACAGGCTAGCGACCATAGCAGGTGGTCACCGTTAGCTATTGACGCTTGGAACACCAGAACCGGAAGGTCATTCCGAATCCGGAGAGTACGCAACATGAACGTTATTAAGAACTGTTTCGTGTGTGAAAGAATAAGCTCTAGGAAATGGGGATAAACGTCCTATTGATGGCGTGTAGCGCGGTGGTAGAAAGACGACAAAGACACCATTCTAAACAGTTCCTCGGAACACTCTCCTTTGTACACATAGTAGAATACCCAAAGAGACGCAAAGTTTCTCCGAAGTGTTAAGAAATAGTGACTGAAAATTTCTTGAAATATTCAAATTTGATATACTCTAAGACCCAAAACTGTCAGGTACTGATGTAACCCTGATAATGCAGAGAATATTAATAAATAACCTATAGCAATGGCTTTCACACGTCGGGACGCTTGCACACGGATTCGATTCCCATTCTAAATCTTATTTTTAAATTTGCAAAAGATACCTAAGTAGTATATTGCGTAGTACCTATAACACGGTGAGACCAGAAGCCGTTACCAATTATCGTACATTTTATTATTTTTATTTTTACTTAGAATTTAGCTGTCATCGTCGCCTATGGGTGTTTGCAACGCGAACATGCTGAAAAAGGTGGTCACCATCCAGACACACTTTTGGCCCTACCACTTAGCTTGGGTGGGTTGTTTTGTCGCTTTTTACAATAGGCCAACCCCGGCCGCAAAGATCAGTATTCTTTCTATTAACAGAGAAAATTCCCAGTGACTTTTCAGTGTCTGCCTGCAAATACTCAAGTACTTAGGACATATGCTTGAAGGAATCCTGGTAACCTGAAGAAACTGATGGTGATAGGAAAGGTGGAAAGCAAGAGACCAATATGATGCAGTCCGAAAAGGTGGCTAGACCAGGTATCCGAACACCTAGAAATATCTGCCACATCTTCACTGCCACACATCCCTAAACGACTGCGCAAGACAGGCTTCAGCTAGGGACAAATGGCGCGCGGTGGTGAAGCGCTGCTGGGCGTCTTGCGTGACCACGACTGCTCTGTCAAGAGTATTCGACTGAGAAGAAGAAGAAATATCTGCCAGCGCGTCACTACACCAAGCGATGGACACAATAAGTGGAGGGAGACGGTCAAAAAATTACATCAACAAAGTCACGATCCTCAGTTCTGAGAAGAGTAAAATAAAATTTCATTTTAAAGCTTGTCTTTATTATAATAACTAGCAGCCCGTCCCAGCTTCGCACGGGTATTTAACAAAAAATTAAAAATTAAACCCTTCTATTTTTTTCGGTCTCGGGGAAAAACCTCTCTTGACGCGTTCCCCCGGCCCGGGGGGATCGAGGGATATAAGGGACTCCGGAAAAGATGTTCGATCATCCGACTACCCACTAAAAAACCCCGCTGTTCTCCTATCGCCTACGCCCGGGCCCACGGATATATGGCCTGCCGATCTCGTGGCCCGGGCCGGCGCCGGCCCACGCTTTGTCTTAAAGCGGGCCCCTTCTAAAGTGCTGGTGCCAAGGGGTCAGGGTTTCGTCCCCCCTGCGCTCTCTTGTAACAACTCTAGGAGTTGAGGGGGGCTGCGGAACAGCACGCGGCCTTCTCCCTCGCGGCAATAGTGCGGGCGGCGGATCCTCCCCCGAGGGGCCGCCCACGGCCGCTTTCTACGGCGGCCGGAGATCGTTGCCCGCCCTCCGGCGCCGACGACTCGGCCTACGTTGGCGGGAGGGGAGTGCGCTGGCGGACTCTCGCTCCCGTTCCGCCGCCTCTCTTGCAGACACTACTGCCTCGCAAAAGGAGGCGACGGCCGTCCATCCAGGATCGCCCCCGACCATGGACAGAACCAGAGCCGGGAGCGACAGGTCCGCGGCCAATTCCGGACGGGACTCACATCGCCGTCGCGTGCTAGTCAGGCGTGGGTACGACTACCAGATGACACTCCAGAAAAAGCAGAGTCGCCTGACGTCGTAGCCGGCCCAGCAAGACCAACCGACAGCGAGGATGCAATTCCCGCCCCGGGAACACTCTCTGTGCAGGCGCAGTCGAAATAGGAATGGTTTCGACTACCAAATCAGGTCCCAGGGTAGAATCCGGGACCCCAATCAGTATTCGCAACCATCCCACCGGGGACCACGCCACGAACAGAGAGGGGAGTGAAGCGACGGATGCTCGGGCACCTCGGGTACGCACACCCGTGCACTCCTCGGACAGAGGAGCGCCCCTGAGGGCAAACCCTTCTATTTGCGTCAGGTTACTAAAAAAATAAAATTATAAAGAAAATTTGAATATTATTATTTCTATGAGCTTTTATTTTAATGATTTTTTTGTTATTACTTTTTATTTATTTTTCGTTATTTTTTAATAAGTATTCTAATTTTTGTAAAAACCCCAGTGACGCACGCCTACATTGCATAAGGTGCTGTCTAGCTAGCCGAACAGGGTGAGCGGCTACCACGCAACATTTTTCTAATACTTACATTTTTAAACTCGTGATATCTTTCGAATGGAATATCCGAATTGAATAAATCAAAAAGTTATATGAAGGTAGTGAAGCCGTTTTGAATATGAAGTAATTTATTTTGATAAGGATTAATACCAAGATCCAAATAAAGAGCCTTTTCTAGGGGCGGCATTTCAATTAAATTTTTAAAATAAAAAAAACACTTATTGTGGCATAACTATAATAGTTAGACATATGCTGTCGCGACACTTTTTGTAAATAATAATGTGTTCTGCAAAGTTGTAGTACATTATTTTATTCTATCATCAATAGTTTTCGCAACGCACGCGATTTAAATAATATTATAGGTAATTTTTTTACACTTTGGATTACATTATTGGAGTTTTAGTAAGGATCCCTAATTTTTTTGAAAATATATTATAGCCTATGTCACCCGGGGATAGTGTAGCTTCCCAACAATGAAAGAATTTTCTAAATCGGGTCAGTAGTTTTGGAGCCTATTCAAAGCAAACAAACAAACAAACAATCAAATCTTTCCTCTTTATAATAGTAGTATAGATGACAAAAATCGTTGAAGAATTTGTTTTGCCGTTTCTACTCTATTCAAAGATTTAATTTGCAAACGGTGGCTTTTGCTGCTTGAGTAAGTTAATCTGAAATATTTTAAAATGAAATAAATTATTTTGGTTTTAAAACCAAAGCCCAAAAGACAAACGTCGTTGTATATCAGAATATAGGACTTGAACATTTAAAAAGCTATGCAGTAATAAATTATTATGTATTGTAATATTGATTAAGAAAATATTTCTTTAAATAGCGTGGCTTTAACACAACCTTATGTGTGTGCGTAAAGGTAACTCACTTAAGTATTAGTGTGACTTCTATTCAATCTTCTTACGTTCCATTTTGCAGGGACATTCAATTTCCTCCCTCTCTTACATACGAAGAACGTATATATCTAACCCACTCTATTCCTAACGGGCTTAGAACCGTGTGATATATTGTATTGGATGGATTTTTCGTTTGAAAATGGAAATTCTTTTTTCGAATTGTCCGTTACCTGACATGGCGGCGATGTTCGATCAAAACACTGTTTCCTTATTCCATTTTATATGGTAATATGTTGAATTTCATGTAAATTTATGTTCGTACATCTATTTATTGATGGAACAGCGAATAGTGAATGCATAAATGCAAGCTATTATGGTACATATTACTTTTACATAAGAAAATAATGTTTACTTTTGAGTGATGTATATTTTAACAAAATTCAATGGTGGCTTGATAGAGTATATATCAAAGAGCTACAGCCAGTCACAACAATAGACAATCTAACGGTCCATTTAGAAGTAAGCAGTTATTGTCGCCTATGGATGATTACGACGTTAGGGGGCACCGTGAACACACTGCTGTCCCATAGGGGCACAGGAACCCACAACACAAAGTTATCACGGCGGCATACTTATAGACTATTGTTGCCATACAGACGGCTTTGGGGCCCTACCACGTAGCTAAAGTTGTTTTGTCGCCTTTTACGACAGGCTGACCACGGCTGCAGGAGTTACTATTATTACTACCCCTGCACGGAGATATTAATTACATATTAATTGTTAATACATTCTAATAGATATGTGACAAATACATAAAGACACTCGGACACACACCAAGAGGTGACGGATTCAAATTCCAATCATATGCCCTACTTAGGTAGTATTCCTCGCCAATTCCATATTATGATGGTAGAGGAAAACATGACCTGCATACTCAGTTAAGTGTATGTGACGGACTCCTGACGTAGCGGCTAACGCACGTGATACTTGCGGAGTTCACAGGTTCGATTCCCGTCCAGCGTATAATATGTATGTATTTACAAAAGAAAAGTATATATGTCAGTTGTCTAGTACACATAATACAAGTGCTATGCAAGTTAGTTTGGGACTAGATGGCGTTGTGTGGAATGTTCCAATACCTCTAAACTGTCTTCTTCATCTTCCTAACTTTATATTAACTATATATAGTCGGCACAGTATGTTTTCTTCTTCAGTCTCATCCAGTAGTCGTCATCTAAACATTTACTTTTTTATTGTTGTAGGACAGCAGACATTCTGACGGCTCGCGTGTTTCCAACGCCAGTGGCATTGCGAACACGCTGCTGTCCCATAATGGTACAAGAACTTAGGTCACTAATGGCGGAACACAACACAAGGTTATTATGGCGGCATACTTAAGACCAAAGGTACTCGCCATCCAGACGGCCTTGAGGCCCTATCACGTAGCTGGTGGGTTGTTTAGTGGTCTATCACGCCAGGCTGACCCCGGCCGCAGAGGTCAGTATTCTCCGCCTCTGCACGGACAGTAAACTTTAAGATCAATACTGGCAGAAATATAATACATTTCAATTTAATTGAGCTCAAGTAAATTTAATATATTATTTATAAGATTTTATGGTTTAACTACATAAGGTATTAGTTTACCTATCAACAAGTTGATTGGTACACTCAAGGTATAAATGAAGACTCATTCGATCACTTCCCTGACCTGACGAACGTTGTTCTACAATATAAATTGAAAAAAAGTAGCCTATGTCCTTCTCAAAGGTCTAATCTATGACGACCTCCATGGCGCAGCGACAAACGCACTTCTTGCGGAGATCACGGTTTCGATTCCCGTCTGTATGTTTATGTATAAAATATATATTTATTTCCACAATAAAATATTCAAGTAATATATCAAGTTGTCTAGTATCCATAAAACAAGTGCTAAGCTACTTACTTTGGGACTAGATGGCACTGTGTGATTTGTCAAAATATATTCATAAACTAGCTGTGCCCGCGACTCCGTTCGCGTGGAATAGTGACTTTGGGCAGAATTTTCTGGATATATCTTATGGTTTATTTTGGATTACAAACTCTATAAACCCTAAAATATAAATTAAATATGCAGTCAGTATTATCGAATACATACGTTCGAATCTACAAAGTCCAGCCTAAGCTGAACCCTATTTCATATGATTGATAATATAAATCTGAGGTCAACTTAAATTGGACCTTCAATTTCCGAAACTTATTAAAAAGCGGTTATAACTTAGTAAAAAGCGGTTATTTTAATATTACAAACATACCCTCCATTTTTATTTATTTGTATAGATTTATAAATATATTTATATTTATTTATTTATTTTGTCTCTATACCTAAATCGCAACAGATAGACAGAGTTACTTTCGCATTTGTAATATCAGTACAATGTGATTCAAATAAGAATAGAAACGTCGATGACATCTATCTGTCAAATGTCACAAGAAAAGTACGGTTTGGAACGAAACCTTATTTGTGTATCAATAATGGTGAGTGGAATTGATGTCATACATACAGGTAAGATAATTTTATTTTAAACAACAGTTAGTGGAATAAATATTAAAAACCTGTGTTATGACGTCACAACATGGAGCAAAGTCGATTATTTGAAACGCATTATATGGATTATAATTGTAATCACTGACGACAGTCAAAAAGCTTGAAGTAATATTGGTGTGTAACCTATCAATGAGTATTGTATAAATTGTTGTTATTATAGTATTATATTCATATATAATGTTTTTTGTTCTAATTTTTTGAAGTGATAACTTCTTATGGGGGGGTAAGCCGCTTTGTTACGTAACGCGTTACGGCGCCAGTCTCTCTGGCTTCCGTTTCTGTCACGCATACAGCAGCGGTAGGCAGGCTCCTCCTCTCTCACTCTAATCCACAGCGCTATTTATTCAAATTGCGAATTTATTACAATAGATATTTATTAAAGAAATACAGTTGAGTTTTTTTTTCTTTATAAAGAATCTACATCAGGGAATAATTTAATTTAATTTTGAAAGTGTTTGGAAAAAATGGAAATTCGTAAACTTTAGTTATTTTGGAATTATTTTTGTTTTATTAACGTAAAAAACCTTTCCTTACATTACTATATTAATATACATAAAATTTAAGTAATAACCTAAGCTTGTCTCAAACAATTTAAATGTTAAATAGTTCAACTAGATTAGTTTAAGTTATCACTTCTGTCGGGCGTCCCGAGACACGCACGTTTTTTTTTGTTCTATCTATTCTTAAGTAGTAGTAGTAGCATAGCATCATGTTTTATGGGTAGTAGACAACTGATGTACTACGTATATACTTTTGTAAATAAATACATAAACAAACACCCAGACGTGAAATGGGAATCAAACCTGTGCTCTCTACTACCGTACTGAAGTGTGTTAGCTGTTACGCAATGGAGATCGTCAAGCTAAATATGGAAACTACATTATTATACCATTATCTGTGAAACTATAACATCAAATGGACGGACGTAATGTACATTGCTATTATTTGATGTCAAAACACATTCAAAATGAACAAACACCGAATGCCTCGGCGGAAATACATTTCGCATGAAAAATCCCCCGAATAATCAAAAAGAAACGCCTCGCCCTGTGGGTATACAGATCCAGAAAATTGGAGTCTCCGAAGAATATATTTTGAATTTTTATTATATACTATTTTCTATTCCGCTCCCAAGGTAACCCTTCCTTACAAAGGGGTTGTGGAGACATTCTATAGACCCCCTAAACCCCCGGGTACGCCGCCCCCGGTGGGTGTTAACCCCTTTTGGGAAATGATGCCTCCCTGTCCCATCTCGTTTTTCTCTGAAGGATTTACCAAGCAGCACGTGTAATATACATGTGTATTTAGCTGTCTTTCAAATTGGAATTTCGGATGCTTCTTGTATTTTGACAGTTATTTATACACTGTCTAAGTATTATACTCGTATGTCTTTGTGAGGTTTCATGGTTTTAAAGACACTGCCATTTATAAACTGTTGACTCGCCACACCTTCACACTAAAAAATTCATTAGTGTTCAAGTTTATCGATATGTAACAAATATTTTTATAATATTAGACAAAAATTAACACTGGTCTAGGAAACGCGAGTCGACGTGCTAAGGTAACAAGTCAAAGAGAACCAGGCTACCTCAGTGGCTTCGTAAATAGTTTTGTATGTTCGTTTCAGTGGGTTCTGTTGCCAGGGAGGAAAAATATTTATCCAATCAGTAAATAGTTCATTTTGATTCATTCTTACATCAAGTTTAGCGAATTAGGTAAAGTTGGAGCCAAGTAATGCATAATAGTTATAATTGCAGGGGCGGAGAAAGAATACTAACCTCTGTGGCCGTGGTAGGGTCTCAAGCCCGTCTGGATGGCAACCACCTTTGGTCTTAAGTGTGCCGCCATAATAACCTTGTGTTGTGTTCCGGCATTAGTGACCCAAGTTCCTGTACCCTTATGGGACAGCAACGTGTTGGCGGTGCCCTTGACGTTACAAACACCCATAGGCGGTGGTAACTGCTAAATTCTAAGCAGGCCGTCAGCCTGTCTGATATAATGTATTGTAGTTTCACATCAATCATAAAATAAAACTTTGCATCATAACCTCATTGGTACTTAAGGAGAATTCATCCACCAGCTTGTCAGTATATCTTGGGCAGTCAGATAAATAGAAAACTTTTCTGTTAAATTGTCTAAACATAAGAATTAAGTGAAATGTAGAGCATTTTGCATATAGAGCATTTTTGTCCATGCAGGGGTGAAGCAAGAATAAACCCTGCGGCCGGGGTCGGCCTGTCGTAAAAGGTGACAAAACAACCCTAGCTATGTGGTAGAACCCCATGCCCATCTGTCAACCACTCTTGATAAGTATGCTGCCATAATAACCTTGTATTGTGTTCCGACTTTAGTGACCGGGTTCCAGTACTCCTATGTGAACAGCAAGCACTCTCGGCGACGAAGCACTTACAGGTGACGGTCATTTACTGACAAGAGAAGGCCTATCGTTTTATAGCGATAATCGTACCTACCTAAATATTTGTTGAAAGTATGTAAACAAAGTGAGCGAACCTTGTAACATACGCTAATAAGGTCATTGTTTACGCACGCGGCTTAAAGGCTTATCCCGTGTCAATTCGGAGCTGGCTCATTCCTTATATTACATTTTGTTTACTTCTTTCTCTGTCAGTATTGTATAATAAGGTATTTTTATTGCTTTCACAGCAACTTTGACTTTTCTAAAGCTTTGATAGATTTCTCTCTACGTAACCAGCTGTTGAAATCGATTAATGAGTTTAGGTACCTGATAGCTCAGTGGTACTACACTCGGAGACCAATCTAGAGGTCGTGTGTTCGAATCCCATGGTGGTATGTACCACTTAGGCAGTTTTCTCGCCTAATATGCATATTTTACAATAATTACCATGTACCGATAGTGGGATAGTGAAACCTGCATACCGAAATTACCGGCATGTGTAACCCTCCAATCCGCATTAGACAAGCGTAGCGGGGCTATTATAGCCAGGGGGGCGTTATAGCCTCTTATTATTATGACTTTTTACTGTTCACTGCTATAGTAAAACTACTGTTAAGTAATTATTTCTGTGTAGGAGAGAAACCAATCAAGATTTCAAGCGATCGAACCCTCCATAGCCTTTCATATCCAGCTTTTATCGCTAATGGTGAACACACACTTGTCCGAGCCGCACGCGTCGAACGAATCGAAGTCAAGGAGGCCTCGCACACATATCCGCACCAGAAGAATCGACCGCGCCGAAAGAATCGACCGCGTCGAAGAAATCGTTTCTATTTTCTTTACGCCTGCAATGCAGAAATAGTACTCGCTCGTTGCTCTGTTATACGCAACTGATAGCATGCGAGCGCATCGGTCGAGTCGATCGCACAAGCCGCGCCGAATCTGATGACATCATCCGAATTCATCTAGGATTTCTGGAGTTCTTCCAGATTCGGACGATTCGACGCGGGGAAGTGTGCGAGGTTTCATGAGATTTCATATACAGAATTCTAAAATTCGTTTCGTTCGACTCGTTCGACGCGTTCGGCTCGGACAAGTATGCGTTCACCATAAGACTGCATATTAATTGACTTATACCTGCACACACAGGCACGTGCACAAACGCTCCCTCGCTATCACGCATAATCACTCCCATTGTAAATATATAATATTAATTTCTGCAGAATTACTTAATTAAAAATGGGAGTGGAAACTTGCTCCAGAGATACTAGTCCTGGATCAAGTAGAATCAATTATTTTATCTACTTTTAGTCATTTTATATAAGCTTGTAGTATTTAAGTATCACATAATTTTCGGTGCAATTAAAGCAGTTTAATAATTAATTAAACCTGCATAGCGATATATGATACCTGCATAACCTGGGCATTAATCAGAGGCTATCAAACACAGTGCAGGCTCGCATTCTCACTTTCTTTGGATACGTATCACGGCCCGGAGGCGAATCCATCGAATGCCTGGTAGTACAGGGCAAGGTTGAGGGCACCCGACCACGCGGGAGATCACCGATGAGGTGGACGGACCAAGTGAAAGGCCATCGACGTTCCTCTGCACGAATGCACAAGGAGAGCGGCAATTCGCGAAGAGTGGCGTCGTATTATAAAACAGGCTACAAAAACCTCAATGTGACGGCCACGACCACTCTGGCAAGAGTGTAACGCCAAAGAAAGGAGCCATATCGCCGGTGTAGCCCGCTTATTCCTCTTGAACTGGGGCGGGAATACTGGTTCCCTTTAGATGGAGTCCAAGTCATATGGATGTTTTGGACTGGTATTATTTGGGCATGTAATTCTAGTAAAAGAGAACACAGTTCATTCCTGAGACATCATAATGGGGACAAATTCTCTTATTAACTCACAGTAAACATAAGACACGAAACTCAAACTGAGACTTTCCTTTTCCTTGTATAATTAATGCGCAGTAAGTAGACTTCTGCGGCGGGTCGGCCTGTCGTAAAAGGCGACAAAACAAAACAACCCTAACTACGTGGTAGGGCCCCAAGCTCGTCTGGATGGCAACCACCCTTGGTCTATAAGTATGCCGCTATAATAACCTAGTGTTACCCTTTGAAACTACCGCAAGCCTTCATAGGCGACGTGCAAACAACCAAAGATCTATTTAAAAACAAAGTATGTATAAAAAAGGACTACCTCCGTAGCACATGTTTCGTTTCGTTTCGATTACCGTCACGTGTCTGCCTAGTCAAGTACCTATAACACGCTCCGCAATTTTGGAACTAGATGGCGCTGTGGGAGCTATCACATCATAATTATTTATTTACTAGCTGATCCGGCAAACGTTGTTCTGCCATATAAATAAAATAAAAAAGTAGACAAATAAGCCTATATCCTTCTCCAAGGTCCAATCTATTTCTATACTGAAATTCATCAAAGTTGATTGAGCGGTTTAGGCATGAAAGTGTAACAGACAGACAGAATTACTTTCACATTTATAATATTAGTATGGAGAAAATAATATCACAAGCAATAACGCAATACAAATTACGAGAATGGTTGCGATTGTAGATGTTTTATTAACTCGTTATTGGATAATAACGATTTGATACCACATTAAGGATTATTGCTTCTATTGTCTCAATAATGACATCGGATTATAGGGCATGTTTCCGATTATGGTACAGGTTGATGTAAAAACCAGTCAACGACCATTTCTGTTTAACAGAACATGCTATTTCAAAGACATGAAAGTTTGAAGCTTGTTTCACGACTAACGGACATATTTTATCCGTACAGGAGCGGAGAAAGAATATTGACCTGTGCGGCCGGAGTTTGTTTGGTTTTAAGTATGCCACCATAATAACTTTGTGTTGTGTTCCGGCATTATTGACCCAAGTTCCTGTACCCTTATGGGATAGCAGCATGTTCGCGATGCTGTTGGCGTTACAAACACCCATAGGCAACGGTAACTGCTAAATTGTAAGTGGGCCGTCAGCCTGTCTGCTGTCCTACAGCAATAAAGAAAACATAATAAATAAATAAAATAAATAAATAAGTCTTTATTTTAACTAAAATACTAGCTATGAGTATTTTTATACTATAGCAGACCTACCCCAAAAAATTCCAAGCAACCATATTTCTAGCAGTCGTCATCCACTCTGGCCCTACTCTCACTATAAATATAAATAAATAAATAAAGCCTTTTTTCCAACTCATACATTGTTATATCTCCTAAAGTTAGTACTGTGTTAGTATTAACTTAATACTTATTTGTTAGTTCGGTTAGTTGTGAGATTGTGAATCCCTGATAGGGTTAAAGCCTCTTTGTTCTTCTTCCTTGCTTTTTATCCTATGCTAGTGTTAACCAGTCGTGGCTTAAACTTGCTATTACTTCATCAGCCCACCGTTTTAATGGTCTGCCAACATGTCATTTTCCGACTGGTCCTCTCCATTTTGTGGTATTTATGGTCTACCTGTCGTCTATTAATCTTGAAATATGACACTACTATACCGGCACGCTATGATGGCCGTTTTGATGTTTGTCCACTCATGAAGTTTCGTATTAATTAGTAATTACATTTGAAGGAGCAAATTGCTGTTCTTAATGGTCAATAGCAACGTGCAGTATTGACAGTAAAGAACAGCAATCTGCTCCTTAAAATGTAATTACTAATTAATACGAAACTTCATAGAATAGACAAACGTCAAAACGGCCGTCATAGCGTGCTGGTAGCATAAGTACGATTGTCTAAACATACGCAAAAAGAGTTTATTTAACTGAAAAAAGATTAATACCATATGAAATGTTAATTTATTAACAAATTAATAAAAATAATATACATATATAAAACTATTATTGTGTTGATTATATAAAAATAAGAAAATCGTTTCTTAAGGTGTAAACCGTTATGCCACCGAGGTCGCCAAACTTTAGGTCATAACTGAGTTACTTGTCGAACAACGAACATCACCATGTCAGTCGAATCCGAAAATTCACACAATTTTGAACACTTGGCCTTGAAACATATCATGCCATATTTTCTTTTGCCTCCCTCGTTTCTTCTTTTTGTCGATCAGAATCCACTCTGTCACCTTTTTTGTCAAATATTCAAAATAGGTAAGCCGCTAAATACTTACAGTGTCTTTTCCAGGCACCCCCAGAAAAGGCCTATTAATAAACTCTGCATCCCTAAGATGCATAGGAAGTGATTTTTCTTTATGGGATGGAAGAATATTTGATTAAAAGTTTTTCCATAAAAAGTTTAGAATTACTTACATTGTTATTGATGTAATGCGTAAAATACGCCTTTTTCGCCATACTTTTTATACGCTATAGACAAAACACGCTTGAACAGTAAATAATATTTACTATGACTATCTAGTTTTGTGCTCTGATATCTTTTTCGGGCTTTATCTCTCAGATTGAACATTAGTTTGATGTTATCCGTTATCCACGGTGTAGGCTGCGTCCTGAATATATTTATTTTCAGCGGAGCGTGCAGTTCAAATAATTGGGAGAGATAATTGCTCAGTGTATTAACCAATTCATTAACGTTATTTTCGTTGCAAATATGATGCCAAGGGATCATTTCCAGATCGCGTTGAAAAATGTCTGGTACAATGCTTTTAAGTAGCCAATAAGATACAATTCGAGGTTTAGGTTTTACTTTTTTAATAACAGTCTCACGCCGTATATATACCGTAGGTATATATGCCGAACTTGAAACTGACTATACGATATACACTATGTTACAAAGCGAAAACGGCATATTTTGTTTGATTATATTTTCAATAATTATGGTTGTCACACAAGTATATTATATATGAAGGGGTTGTACCTGTGAACTGGTGATGTATTCACAATGATAAACGAAACACCCATCTACGTAAGCTCACAAATCTCTAAGGAAAGAATCTTTCGCATTTTCCTGTCCAGCTTTGTCAGAATACAAGTTCAATCCTTATCTCTTTGTATAATTACAAAAAATTTATTGCAATCCAAACATGGTCTAAAAACAACAGAAAAACACATCTTAAGTAATGTAAATCGACCTCAAGTAACCCAATATTAGACGCGTCTTAATTCCCCCCTAACCTTCATCACGCGTCCTAATAGACCCGACCTACCTCACGTTCCACATTTAAAATTATCCTGAATTCAGAAGACGGGGGCGAGACAAATGAGCAACCCTGAATTCGCTCCGGGGCGTTCGAGCCATATTTAAAAAACAAGGGAGAAATGGTCATAAGCAAAAACGAGGACGAGTTAATGCAAGAGTTACTGACTCCAAAAACATATGAGTTTAATAATATTTATTATAATCTTTCTTCTTTGGTTGTATACTTAGTTTTTTATGAATATAGAAGCTATAGCATTACAATTTGAATTTAAAAAATTATAATGAGCTAAGGCGTTGTTTGTAACTCGGAGAAGCCCCGTACATGTAAGTGAGGGTAGTTAGTGAAGTTTTATGAAAGTCGTCTACAGATGTACCCTACAGGTAAGATAATAGTAATTAAACATTTATGCGTTAAAGCAACACTACAAACTTTTTTTATTTAACATAAATCTATTCGATCGATCTTTGGAAATTTGCACAAGAATCCCTTTTACCAATTTAAATCATACATATATGTTTATTGTTTTCTTGACGTCTGAATAAGTAAATAAATGTAAAAGGAAGTATTACTAGAGTTTGAATGATAATGATAAGGCTCAGATAAAAAAACTTTTTGAATCATATAAATAACTTGGGTGGGAATCGAACACATGCTCGATCGTAATTAATTACATACGAGTAAATATTATCTTTTATTAATAGCTAACATACAGTAATTATTAAATGTCAAAAGCAAACTGCAACTAAAACAATCTGTAGTTTCAAGACACCCCACAGTTTCCCGGGACAAACTTTTACGCTTTCACTACCGCATCACGCCGTCCCGTGTGTAATTAAACGTTTCATGAATGGGAGGGAAAGTAAAGGAGATGCGGGAGCGAGAGAGAATCGTCTACTGTACCAATAATCAGTTCTACGGCAAGCACAAATTATGTGGAGAAACGGGGGTGTTGAATTAAGGTTTTAACAAGGTCACACAGTTTCAAAGCCGAACGCAAATATATGCGAACAGCTGATTTTGTTTTTGACATTGGCCCGTTTAAGGCATTAAATACAAAGACGCTTATATGTTTAGGAATATTTTACATTATATTGTGATTCTGGTTTTGCATTTGAAGAAGATTATTCAGTGACTTGAGAAAAGCTAAATATTGGTAAATTTTGGAGTAGCTGCACGGTCTCGACCTGAGAAGTAGAACAAACATCTTTTGTTCTTAGATCGTCATCTAATCGTAAGTACTGACTAATATACTACTGCTGGCTTGCACAAAACAAATAGCACCATTTCTTTTTAGTGACCTAGAAAAGACGTCAGTTGCTTTAACGATTAGATTTTATACATTTCTGTTCTTTGTTCCTCATAGCTCAATGACTGCTTTTTGCACAAGGTCGTTGTCGGTCAAAGTCATTTGATTTGGAAGATTGTGGACAAAAGACGTAAACACTTTTCCTGTGACAATACTCTTCCCCGGCTCCGAAGATAATATTTAGAAACATATAAAATCAAGAACAGGAGATTGCATCTTGGCTGATAAAGATGTCTTCGTGTAGCCGGTTATAGAGCTATGGGCTTGATACAGAGACAAAGGGCTAAATTCATCGTTGCCCAAAAAAATAGCATTCTGCACTTCTCCTCGATATAAACTTTAACTGTGCCAAATTTCATACTCTTCTGTCCGCGTAAGTTTCGTAAAAAGGGATACTTATCAAATTATTATTGTATTATGGATACAGTAATGAGAAATCTCTACGGCGAAAAGCCAAAATCTCAAATTTAGTGGCTCAAGAATGATTAGATAAGCATATAATTATATTCCTGGTCACAAAGGCGCTTAGATGAAAAATGTTGCACTCATAATGTGTATTATCAATTTACTATTATAGAGAACATCACTAATTTTTTCATTCACATATACATATATAAGTTACAGACGTTAAATATAAATTTTAAAACACATTCAATTGATTCCGAAATTCCGTAATAATCCTTTCATTGTTAATATTCTTTGTCAATGTATAATGTACCTTCCAATTTTAAGCAATTACGAAATTCGTACAAACGTAATAAAAGAAAATGAAAAGTAAAAAGGTAACCAGTAGACGTTTCCGCTTCGCATAGAACAAACCGACAAATTACAAGTGGAAACAACGTTCGACCGTGCCCCGCGACAAAGGAAAAAAATCGAACGCTGTGAAAAATTTGAATAAGGAATCATTTCTTTTGCTTTCCTTTTTTCTTTTATATTTTTTCTATTCTTTTTTACGCTGTCAATCATTTGTCTGCGGCACGGAGGATCGCTATTTTCTGTGTTGATGGATGGGATTCGACTTATAAAAGCATTGTTACACTTATCTGTATGCTTTTTAATATAAATATATTCATTTAACAATCATCCTTTTTTAGAATGTTTAATAATGATCTAAGTGACTACTAGCTTATACTAAGGCAAAGTGCTTTGACTGTGACGACTTGTGTGGTGTAGACTTCTGTAGACCTTCGGTACGCTTGCAGAGATCACAAATTCGATTCCCGTTTCGCGTTTGAATGTATGTATTTATTTACAAAAGAAAAGTATATGTATATTCGCTATCTAGTGCCCATACCACAAGTGCTATGTTACTTACTTTGGGACAAGATAGTGTTCTGTGAATTGTCCCACTATCATCATCATCATCATCATCTTAGCGTTGAATCCCGGTTGCAGCCCAAACTACAACCAATCTTCGGCATCTCCGGTGGTCAGCACGCATATCAACCCCTACGACGTCAAACCAGCACTTTTTGGATCGACCTCCCTGCCGGGACCCGTCGGTGACAGCATGGCCAGACATTTGTTCCCCACATAAGTAGCCGGTTGACGTAAAACGTGGCCATACCAGTGAAGGCGACACTCCTGCAATTTATTCACAATGTCACGGACAGAAGGCTGCCGCGAATGCGAGAGTTCCTAACGCAGTCCTTCCGCGTTACTCCACACATCCACCGCAGCATATTCATCTCCGTGACTCGCAGTTCCTGCTTATGTCGCTCAAGCACCGGCCACGCTTTACACCCGTATAAATGTGTGAATTGTCCCACTATTTTTAGAAAAACATTTATAAATAAAATACAGTCTTAAATTATTATAAATATACATAAGTAAACATGAGAAAAAAATAGAAATTTCAGAGCGCCCTCGTTCATAAACGTTGCCAAAATGTTGGGCTGTATACTTTAAACAATTAATGAGGTGCGACGAAAATTTTATGTAACTTAAAGACTATTTGATTTTATTGACATTTTAAAGTGTTTTTACTTAGCATTTTTTCTAATACTTATATTAATGCAAGACTTACTAATTAAATGTTTATTTATAGCACAACCAGATTGATGCGTAAGAATATATGTATCCCCTTTCTATGATTTTCGGGTGGCTCTCCCATACATCATGGGTGGGTGTCTCAAGTGTTTTTTCGAAGTTTCATTAATTTTATCAACTGCTTTATTTTCAGTTAAAATTAAATTCTTGTAAGAGCTAAATGCAAGAGTATGTTTAAAACAATGTCATTGAGTAGTTTCGGTATGGGTATACATTTTGTGAATTGTATTTTTATAAGCTTTTGCGTTGCAGGAAATGACTTTGAAAGAAATAGTGTAACAAATAAAACAATGGTACAATTCTTCTTCTGCCAACATCCCAAATTATGTTAAATCGGTGCAATTATCTTCTTCTACTTCTACTGATCTTTTATGCCATCCACCTTTTTATTTTAACTTCCGTTTGTATTCATCCATGCTCATTTCCTGCACTTTCTTTTACATTATATGACCATACTACGCTTGTTTGTTGCTTTTTAGTTAGTCAATCAAAGGCGCCCCTTGAGAAATGTTCATGATATTATATTATTGCACATTATTCCAAATTATTCCATGGTGTGGACGGTAAGCAAATGAAATTATAGAAAATATCTTCATAATAGATTAAATTATTCAGTGATATAGATAGATCAATTAGCTTAAGTAACCCTAGTTCATCTATACAAATAAATAAAATTGGAGTGTCTGTTTGTAATATTAAAATAACCGCTTTTTACTAAGTGCATTCGGACGTATACACGGTAGATATACCAAAACAACATTTTTTACAATTTTTGTCTGTCTGTCTGTTTGTTCCGGCTAATCTATGAAATGGCTGCACCTATTTTGACGGCACTTTCACTGGCAGATAGCTGATGTAACAAGGAGTAATGTTTCGGAAATATAATACCAATTTAAGTGGACCTCAGATTTATATCATCAATCATTTGAAATCAGCTTTATTTCTTATTTAAGTTGACCTCACATATCCAAAACATTCTTCCCAGTCACTATTCCACGCGGACGGAGTCGCGGGCACAGCTAATAGATAAATAAAACTGTGGGGAATTAAAGTAGCTTTAGAACTAATAATATAAAAGAGAAGTTATAAAAAATATTATGTCCTCGCCATCAAAATGACTAAAAAATTATAGCATAAATACAAGATACGAAATTATATTCAATTTATCTATCTCTGAAATTCAAGATTTCCCAAACACGTACGTACATACGCAATCAAAACGACTGAAACACAAGTTATACATGTGAAATTTATCCGGGCTTATTGGTTTTATATATTTTGCTCAAGTGACGTATATACGTCTGTAGAGTTGTCGGTTCGTATGGAAATTCTGTTTTTAATATATGAATATATATTTGTATTCAGTGTTTTGTTTTAGGTATACTTTGAGTCTGGTTTTTGAAATGGGGATCATTTTTGTGTTGCTATTGGTACTATAATTCCATCATATTGGATATTATAATTTGTGTGTAATTTGACAAAATAAGGAGTGTATCTATAGACTTTTATCATGAAGGTTCGTTGTGTTCCGGCATTAGCGACCTAGTTTCCCGTACCCCTATGGGACAGCAGGGTGTTTGCGGTGCCCCCAGCGTTGCAAACAGTTGGCCGTCAGCCTGACTACTGTTCATCAGCAATAAATAAATAGATTATAACCAGAATTTTAAGATTACGATGATGATCATCCATGACATCAAATTCATTTGTAACGTAGGCTGGAATGTTTACGTCCTCCGGTGTTCAGTCATGTACATCCTAACTAATATTATAAATACGAAAGTGAGTTTGTTTGTTTGTTCCACTTTCACGCTTAAACAGCTGAACCAATTTTGATGAATTTCGGATAGTCATAGATTGGACCTTGGAGAAGGACATAGGCTTTTTTTAAATTCATTTCTTTTTTTATTGCTGTAGGACAACAGACAGGCTGACGGCCTGCTTAGAATTTAGCAGTTACCGTCGCCTATGGGTGTTTGCAACGCCAGTGGCATCGCAAACACGCTGCTGTCCCATAAGAGTACAGGAACTTGGGTCACTTATGCCGGAACACAAAACAAGGTTATTATAGCGGCATACTTAAGACCAAAGGTGGTTGCCATCCAGACGGGCTTTGAGGCCCTACTACATAGCTAGGGTGGGTTGTTTTGTCGCCTTTTACGACAGACCGACCCCGGCCGCAGATGTTAGTATTCTTTCTCCGCCCCTGCATGGATAAATTCATATGGCAGAACAACGTTTTCCGGGTCAACTAGTTTTAACATATATAATAATTACGGGATATATATGCGAAGGAAGTTGTTTACTACAAAGAGTATAACAGAACTTTCGAGCGGCGATTAATAGCCGATACGTTCGGAATATTATTCAATTACACAAAATTGATTATTGGGCCCTTGTTTCCACCTACAAATTGCCGGTGGGTCAACTATTATAATTTTTAATTATAAATATAACTAAAGATTAAATAAATTATATTAAAGGC
Organism: Malacosoma neustria; assembly: GCA_963693495.1. Classification (NCBI taxonomy): domain Eukaryota; kingdom Metazoa; phylum Arthropoda; class Insecta; order Lepidoptera; family Lasiocampidae; genus Malacosoma; species Malacosoma neustria. Next base: position 17,403,868 of record OY856381.1, read on the forward strand.
AAAATTCCTGGGATCGTTTCCAGAACATTGGCAAGGGTTCTATAAATATATTTATTAAAATTAATTATTTACCCTTTATTGCTATTTATAAATCAAAGGGCGAGCTATTTATAATTATATAATATAAAATCTACGCTGGAGTATAATAATACAATAATTAAATGTCACAATAACATTTTAAAATGTACCTACATAATAATCGAACTGATTTTTGAATTTGACTCAAATATAAACTGTAACAATTTTCAGTCCTAATATAAACACACCTTTAACTGCATTGCATGTTCTGCACGCTAGAGGGCGTCGGCACGTACAGTGGAACACGTGATCAGCATACTGGATTGAGGAGTTTTTAAGCCAGGCCTGGTTTCTGCCGGCTCTTTAGCAAATATAACTGAATTGTGACTGGAATAAGTCGATTGTTGATGAATATGAACGCAATTTAGGTTCTTAGTATTTTGGTATTTCTAATATAGACTATACTTGACTGAAAACTGTGTTTCACATATTTTAAGCACGTATTTATTTTTCGTGCACTTTCCAGCAGCCATTTCTACAAAGTACTGAAATCGGTAAATTGTAATTTTAATAATACTAATCTTAATATACTTATGTAGAAAACTGGTTTCAGATAATATATAAAAAAGTTTTAGTGATCATTAAAAATAACATTCTTTTCAATAATTTCTTTTTTAAATTAGTACTAAATTGTTTATTTTCATGGTTGTGACTACACTCCGATTAATAACTATGAATCAAGTATACCGATATTGATTAAAAATATACATAGTGTACTATATAGTATATACTATATATTAACTCTCTTGTTGGCTTGTAACTGAGTCCATTTACTAGTTTTTACAAAATTTTGATTTTAAAAATATTTAACTTATAAATGAATATTTATATGATTTAAAATAAATTGGATGGCGCTTTTTAAAATTATAATAACTATATGATACAATTAAAAAAAGAATACGACGTTCTTTAATTCAAACGTAGCCGTTTGAATTTCATAACATTCATATTATTTCATATACCGCATTCAAAAATAGAACAAGAAAAATCATAACACGGCTGAGTACGCGATACATTTCTTCATATCCTGCTAGCGTTCGAATGAAAAATGCGCAAAGAGTTGACTCCGCGTTTCTTAACACCCCAAGACTGTAGTGCATGCAGATTAGTGCATAAAGAAAAACTAATTTAAGAAATGTCATGATTTATCTATTAAATTTTCGAGAGAAAAGTTGTGAAATGTAACCAACGACTCCAGACTTGAAATCCTTACTTATATTATAAATGTGTAAAGTGAGTTTGTTTGTTACGCTTTCACGCCTAAACTGCTTAACCAATTTTGATGAATATAGTCATAGATTGGACTTTGGGGATGGAGATAGGTTACTTTTTTAAAATTCATATGGCTGAACAAGGTTTGCCGGTCAACTAGTGTAAAATAAAAGTTAAGTTTAAATAGTAGAATTCTATATTACTATGTATGAGAAGAAGATTGAGAAATGGACTAAAATTATTACTGAATGGTAGCCAAGAGAAAATAAAATAAGTAGAGGAAGGCAATTTAAACGCTGAGAAGATGGCTTTAAGAAGTTATACGTATTACAAAAAATCTAAAAAAAATGGAAAGCCTTAGAGGAGGCCTTTGTCGAAAGACAAGCTGTTGTAGAAGACATGTAACCAATTGTCGAGAAAAACTAGATTTTATTTATAATAAAAAAAACTATTGTTTAAAAGAAAAAGCAATAAATATTTTTATGTCAATCAAACATTTTTGATTAATATCGAATAATAAGATGAGTATCTTATTACATTATCCCAAACTTATGATTAGAGAAGAATGTATTCCTCTTGCCGATAGTTTTTATCCCACTGCTCTACGCGCTCTGTGACATAGGGAGGCAACTACAAATTCTCTAAAACGGGACAAAGATATAAGCAAGAGTAGGACACAAAGCTAAACCCGAAAAGATGGATGGTACACAATGTCACAGCGGCGATGTTGAAATTGTATATTTTATATTCGGTATAAAAAACCCCACATACGATATTAAAAAGACCGTACGTGAATATTTTCAGGGCAGTAGTTATATTGTGGAGGAATTTAATCTTGCGGCGAAGAGGATGAGTACTAAAGTAAAGGATTATTGAAATGTCTGTCGTATTTTTGATTTTGTTGTGTAATTTTTGTACGGTTCACAATATTGGATGGGCTGTGTATGGATTATGTGCTAACATTGTTTTTTCTGAAATTCTTTTTACATAAATTATATAACAAGCATATGCTTGTAAATTACGCCAGGACAGCATTTCAGTACCCTTTTTGGTGTCGATGTCTAGTGGCGATTTCTTATACTTGATCAAAAAGGCACAAAAATAGAGCTGGTATAGATCGAGTTTTGATTATAAAACAAATAACCACTGAAGAAGCTGTAGTCCTGAAACGAATTAGCAAACTAAGGGCCTATTTTTTGTATAATAGTACTTGTGTTTGAGTGTTAGGCTAATTATATTCAGCTACCCTCCACTGATTTCCTGAGTATACTCGGACACCCAAATAAAATCTCCGTGCAAGCGGTGAAAGAATACTAATCTCTGCGGCCGGGGTCGGCCTCTCGTAAAAGGCGACAAAACAACCTACCCTAGTAGGGCTCCAAGCCCTTTTGGGTGGTGACCACCTTTAGTCTTAAGTATGTCGCCATAATAACCTTGTGTTGCGTTCCGGCATTAGTGACCCAAGTTCCTATACCCTTATGCGACAGCAACGTGTTCGCGATGCTACTGGCGTTGCAAACACCCATAGGCAACAGTAAATGCTAAATTCTAAGCGGACCGTCAGCCTTTCTGCTGTCTTACAGCATAAAAAAATAATAATTAAAAAAATACAACACCATTGTTTAGGGCGTTAATATACTTAAAAACTTCGCTCGATATATTCGTAATACGCAGTCATGCGAGAATACCTTATGTGTCGTCTCCCTCACACCTGTACATCCTATGACACTATCCTGACACCTATTTCTCACCAAGAGGTGGCGTGCTACCTTGACGTATGTGTTCAATATGTGTAGTATGTGTAAAACCGTTAAAGATTGACATTGTTCCTGCGCGCGCGCGCCTTTTATATAATTTAAGAATATACCTTGTTGTTTTCGGATTTATAATATTTTACTGTAATTGCTTACTACACGCTACTGCCGTGGTCCACCGAGGTTAAATATCTAGGCATAACCCTTGATAAGGAACTCAGGTGGAAGACTCATGTGGAAAAGACAATGGCGAAGGCTCTGAGAGTATTTGGCATGTGTCGTTCCACTTATGGCAAAACCTGGGGACTAAAACCCAAAGTGATACGATGGCTTTATCAGATAATGATAATACCCATCATTACGTATGGCAGTGTAGTATGGTGGCCCAGAATAAAACTTACTACGTGCAAAGAGACACTCAATAGGCTACAAAGAACGGTGTGTCTTGGAATCACGGGTGCTTTTAGAACAACACCTACGGCAGCTATGGAGAGATATCTTAACATTCCTCCTCTGCATATTATGGTTGAACTTGAGGCAAGGAGGGCACTATATCGCCTTGCAGTAGCTGGCCTATGGGACTCCACCAAGCCAAAAACCAACCATACAAAATTCGATGGAAATGAGTACCTGGATCGGATAACACATATGATATCAGATAAAATGCAAACCAGGTTTATATTTGAAAGGCTTTTCAGGGTCCAAATTCCAACAAGATTGGAATGGACAAAGGGACCAGATCCACCGGAACATAATAGTCTGGTATGGTACACTGATGGATCCAAAATGGAATCAGGTACAGGGGCGGGAGTATACGCGAAAGACTACAAATGTAGTAAAAGCTTGGGAAAAATGGCAAGTGTATTCCAGGCTGAAACATATGCCATAATAACTTGTGCTCAGGAGAACATAGATAGAGGCACCAAAGGCAAATCTATATATATTCTCAGTGACAGTCAAGCTGCAATCAAGGCCATCGCCTCCTTCAAAGTTGACTCCAGACTTGTCCTGGATGCCATTCAAACCTTAAATAGGCTTGAAAGGCATAACAGGGTAAGATTAATGTGGGTCCCGGGACACGAAGGAGTACATGGCAATGAAATGGCAGATGAACTGGCAAGAGAGGGCTCAACTAATGATTTTATGGGTCCGGAACCATGTGTAGGCATTCCGACTAGCCTCGTGAAAGCCACATTCAGGGATTTTGCAGACCGCAGTCAACAAAACACTGGCTGACTAGAATCGCTCTGGAGCACTCCAAAAAATTTTTGGGATCCACGTACAAAGCACGAGGATCCATCTAGAACATGAGCAGGGGGCAAATACGCTACTTGCTTGGAGCCTTTACTGGGTACTTTGGAACCAACAACATGCTCATGAAGATGGGTCTAACCGCGACACCCACGTGCAGGTTGTGTGGGGAACATACAGAACGCATGGAACACCTACTGTGTACATGTGATGCATTGGCCAGGAGGCGAATGAATCTTTTGGGGGTAGGATATCCAACACCGGATGACTACAGGCTCCTATCTCCATACCTCATTGTTAGGCTCATGAAGCAAATTTTCAATGAGATTGGAGAGGAGTGATTGCTATCTAGGGGAATACAAAAGATCCCATTGGGTCGAAGTGTCCGAGATATTTCTCGGCCCCAAAAATAAGATAAGATACTACACGCTAGTGATATAAAGAATATAAAGGTGGACAGCGGCAGTACAAGAAAAGAAGACCCCTCGAGTTCGGAGAGTCTCTTCAATTCCCGTCCTCTATTAATAGCATGTTTTCGCATGACGACAAAGTTTCAAAATTTACCTGAACCAGTGCCTACAACCATAATAATCTTATGTTGTGTTCCGACACAAATGAACCAGGGTCCAGTTTATGCATACCAGCGTATTAATCGCCAACGTCATAGGCGACGGTAGCTTTTTAGTATTAAACTCTCTGCTGTTCAACATCAATTAAAATAAATACTCCATCTGCAAATCGTCGGATAAAACCTAACGAAACGCCTAAAAGAAAGGCAATTTAGATAAAAAAATAATACATACATACATATAATCACGCCTCGTTCCCGTAGGGGTAGGCAGAGACCACTTCTGTCCACTTGCTACGATCCTTACATACTTGTTTCGCTTCGTCCACTTTCATTATTCCCTTCATACATGCCCTTCGGTTTAGGGTACTCTTGACCTGACCTTTATTCAAGACGTCCCTGATCTGGTCTCGAAACGTCTGCCTAGGTCTACCCCTTCCAACACTTCCATTCACACTCGCCTTATACACTTTTTTCGTCAATCGTTCTTCATTCATTCTCTCGACATGGCCAAACTATCTCAGCATACCTTTCTCAATTTTTGTCACTGTCACTCAGTTTGACAAAAAAAAAATAATTCAGGCAAAATATCATTTTCAAAAATACCACCAAGTTTCATTCGTAAACTCGTCTATTCATAAGAGCGATAGCATAATCTACTGCGTCAATCTAAGTTCACATTTTGCTATCATCCGCCATTTTGCTGGAAATTGCTCTATTACGTCACGGCTTATCGCCACAAGTGCTTAGCGGTGTGCGTGAGCCCTTTTTTATAGTCTGTATGTATGGTTGTTTTTAATAATGAAGATGGCGTATATCCCATCCCCTCAGTGACTCCTCTATCATAGATAGAGATGTTAGTATATCATATCCTGTTTTCAATCAACAGGACTTGTTCCTCTATATAGCATCTCCTGCCGCCCTAGTTCTGTAGGTATGTTATAAAATATATTTAAAAATATTTTGATATTTTTGCAAGACAAATTTTGATAAATCATTACATATATTGTAATTTTTCTCCGTTTTGCCCTGTGACTGTCAACTTTGCATTTGTATATAATATTCGGATATTTTTGTGTTATTAGGTCTACCCTACTCTTTAACAGTTTGAAAGAAAAGAAAGAAAGAGATTATTTATTAGGACAACTCATACAGTAAACTTACTTCACAATTTCACCATAAATCACAGTTACATTGTTCTAAATAGGACCTAACCACTTCGCCGCCGAGTCCGCCATGCCGTCACTATAAGCTGTCGAACACCTACTACACAAGCCGAGGCCAGTGGTGGCGTTTGATGAGCATCGGGTGATCTATGTTTCAACCCCAAGCTTCTTCTTCGTCGTGTTCTTCATTCCTGAAGGACGTGCCCGTCTTGATAAGCCTTTACGGAGACGCTGACGAACTGCCTCCACACCACTCTGTCCTCGGCCTGTTTCAGAGCTGCAGGCAAAGTGAGCCCCGAGATAGCTTTAATTTGATCCGACCATCGGGTTGGTGACCGTCCTCTGGGCCTTTTCCCCTCTATTTTGCCTAGCACTATCAGTTTTTCGAGGTTGTCTGACTCCTTTCGAGCGATATGGCCAAAATAGCCGAGTACTCGCTTGTAGCAGGTCGTGGACAATCTGGTTCTGACATTCACCTGGTCAAGAATGGATGTGTTGGTCCTTTTTGCTGTCCACGGTATGCATAGCAACCTCCTCCAACACCACATCTCAAAAGCCTCGATCTTTTTCCGGTCAGCCGCACGAATAGACCATGATTCTGAGCCATACAGAAAGATCGAGAAGACCAGAGATCGCACAATTCTCACCCCAAGAATGAATGTATTTGCAAAGTTTAAAAGAACTACCATCGTTGATTTGGTTAGTACTTAAAAGTTATTTGAAATAACAATATCCGAACGTAAGATTTAATCCGGCCTGCAACTACACATCATATTATTTGAATATTAACTAGGCTTATTGTTAGGCAAATTATGAGCAGATGTATGCAATCCCTTACGTACCTCGTGAAGCACGCGTCTAATTGGTACGAATTTGCATTATAAAGGTACCACATAGGTGTGTGCGTGGTTATAAAACTTTTTGAATTAAACCAACTTTCTAAAGACAGCTTTTAAAATTAGAACTCAAAATGGACCAATATCTTTTTTATACGGTTCATTACAAACTATAGGTATAGTTTGTAAACAGCAGTTTTTAAACGTTTTTATCCGTGCAGGGGCGGAGAAAGAATACTAACCTCTGTGGCCGGGGTCGGCCTGTCGTAAAAGGCGACAAAACAACCCACCCTAGCTACGTGGTAGGGCCTCAAGCTCGTCTGGATGGCGACCACATTTGGTCTTAAGTATGCCGCCATAATAACCTTGTGTTGTGTTCCGGCATTAGTGACCCAAGTTCCTGTACCCTTATGGGACAGCAGCGTGTTCGCGATACCACTGGCATTGCATACACCTATAGGCGACGGTAACTGCTAAATCCTAAGCGGGCCGTCAGCCTGTCTGCTGTCCTACAGCAATAAAAAAAACGTTTGTAAAATTAAATTCATTGTAAATAAATGAAGACTGTTTTATGAAAACAGAGTTGTTTATTATTATTATGTTAGGACGACCTCTATGGTCGATTAATAAGGAACTATTATATTTGTATTCCTGGTTTTCCCGGAAAAATTATAAGTTGATAATTTTTTTTGCAATAAATCTTCGATGAGTTTAAGAAGTAGATAAAAGCCGACAGAATGCTTACACTGGAATGTTATCTTAGAACTTTAATTATTTTGTATACAAATTAGTTTACACTTGTAATTTACGCTAGAGTGCCACCACTGTGACGCCGGTGATGAGGATACGGCGCTTCAGACCCTCCAAGTGTGCCCCGCATGGGCATTGGAGGCCGAAACCTCGTCACCATTGATCATAACCCCTCCTCCCGGCCATCATCCTAGCGATGGTCGGGAGCCAAGAGAGAGAGCGTGCTAGGCTCCTGCCTCTCCGCTCTCTCCGAAGGGATTCCCGCTCACGCAGGGCGTCTCGTCGCCGTAGTGATCGGTTGTAGGCGCGACCCTCTGGGAAAGGGTCGCAGCCTGCACACATATGGCCGAAAGAGAGGTGCGCGTGCGTATTCCGCGCGCCCAGCTTACCCCTGCGTGAGAAAGGAGATACCGAGGCTCTTGCGGCCTGACTAATCCGTCGCGATCCGCGGTTTGGGCACTAAAGGCGTTTGAACGAACACCTGGGTGGTTTGAGTATACCAACGACGTACGTCCCCCAGCCTAAAGAAGGGGACGTACGAGCGCATTGCACGGGGAGTCTCACACTACCCCGTCGCCCGTTCCCAGGTGCATCATGCATTTCCACAGCCCAAAAAAGGGGGAACTGGAACCTGGGTTACTTATGTCGAAATACAACACATATTATGACACATTTAGAGACAGGGGTGATTGCCATCCTAGGGCTATAAGCTCTACCACCTACGGTACTTTTGTTTTGTCGCCTTTTATGACAGGCCCACCACTGTAGGAAAAAATAAATAAACATTACTCTCGCTATGAGAATACGTTTAAAAGCTTATAAAATTAACATTTCTACTGACGGATGTACCAATAATTTTTTACGTAAGTGTGAAGTGTACGCAGTGTGCTTACGGGTTGGCGTGGCGTGCGGTTGACAGCGCGGTTGAGGATTTATGAACGACGCGGTGCCGCGAAAAAATAACGTTATGTGTTGTTATTACATCACATGGAAATATAATTTTGTGATCGGGCTAAATTGATTTTTAAACGATATTATATTCCAACCATAAGTCTTTTTACAAATGACAGTATATTTGTGATAATATATTTATTATACACCAATCTAAACACTCTTTTGAGTGAGGGCCTTGTTTTCGTAAACACAGGTTATTGCATAACCCAGCTATGAACTACTTTGCGCTCACCGTCCCGAAGACACCACTTTCTGATATTGTACCTACCTTCTGATATTGTATTATATATTATGTTTTAATTAATAATATTATTATCTTTTTATTTATTTTCTTTTCTAGTTATTTACATTTCTTAATATAATTACATATCATTTTATAAAATATTAATATTAAAAAATACATTATGAAACTTTACTTACAAATAAATTAAATAACAAAAATAAAAAAAACTGTCTGTCGCTGGGAGCGAGGCCAAGAGCCCAAGCTACCGCCAGTTAGGGCTCCAGAGACAGGAATCTCCTCACTATACATGCCGTGCTCAGGAGAACCAACTTCTGTATTCGAAAGCCTCTCTGGGAGCTTTCAAGTATTACGTAACGTAGTTTTTGGAGCTTTTTGACCCTCGCTCCCCCCATGTAACGTGCCGTAACATTTTTTCTGTAAATGTAAAACGTTAGGTAACCACCAAGTGAACATTTTTACCTATTAAACAATTATGTGGCGTAAAGTACAGGAAAGTCTCTAAAATACCTTTGCTCTTGTTTTAATCGCTTTAATATTATTTATTAACATTTGAAATGTCTTGTTTTTAAAAGCAAGAGATTTCTATACCCAACCGTTTTAAAGGGTAAAAAAACCAATGTTATGTAACGCGTAGTTCAAAAGCCCCCTCCCGCCTCTGTAACGCATCGTAACGTTTTACAAGAAAAGTGGTTTCCCCCAAATTCGTTACGTAATACTTGAACGCTCCCTCTAGTTGTTTGTCAAGGCTATTCGCTATAAGCTCGTTCTCCGACACCACTATCTTATTATAATATTAGTATTTTAATGTTGTATTTGTATAATCAGAGTAATAATAATGACCCCAGCAACCGGAGGCGGCCTATCGTAAAAAGCGACAAAACAAATCTACCCAGGTGGTACGGCTCCAAGCCATCTGAATGGCAACCAACCATCCTTGGTCTCTAAGTATGCCATAACCTTGCATTGTGTTCCGTTAAAAATGACCCAAGTCCCAGTAACTTTACGCGGATAGTACCCTGTTAACGCTATCCCTGACTATAATTAACGCTCATACTGAAGCCAGAATTGTAATGCCAGAATTTGAAGCTAGAATTGACGTTTGAAACTAAAAATATATTAGACAGTCAGATACAGCCAGATAACAGCCGTCTTATATTCAAATATTAAAACGAAATAAACCGACGTACGTCTGCTCACGCAAGCTTCATTCAAGACAACGTACCACAGGGGTAGGTAGATAGTTTCTGCATAATATAATCGATCAGAGCGAAATGACAAGGCGTTTATTGGCTCACTCCGTGGTGATCGTTCTTAACCATCTTTGACAGTATTTTCTTGGCACGGGCACGTGTGTAATATTCGTGGAATGTTTATAATACGTTCTTTATAAATTTAAAATTAAAAAAATAAATTATAGCTCATACTTTCAGGCATTACTAACATCTCGTTTTTCTCAAGTTTCCTAATAATTTAATTTTTTATACTAAGTTATACCACTACGTATTTCGCATAATTTTAGTTATTGATGAATTATGACTGATGAATGGTGACTGATATGACTGAACGGATTGATGCGTCGTTGTTAATTCGCTATTCACAATATATTTGCTATCAAAATTAGTTACCCTAAGTTCGAGCTTTAACTATACTCGTATAAGGATGTAACTGAAACTCTTCGCTAGAATAGTGATCTGTAAAATGAAAATCATCGCGAAAAAGGGAAACTTAAATATCAAAAGAAAATCAAACAAGAATATCGCACCAGAACTAAAAAGGTTCGAAAAGTTCTAACAATAAGTTTATAAATAAAATATGATATAAAAAGTACTCGGATGCGCCACTCGACAGCTAACTTCTGGAACCACTCCACAAAGTCGGAGAAGAAGTTTTCACCAAACAATATATTTGTTTGTTTGCCAACCTATGCTTAGCACGTGTAAAGTTTAGTGACAAGCGGCGCGGTGGCGTTTTAAAAAATATATTTCATTTCAAGATTCTCCCATTAAGTCTTTAAGCAACCATATACTATGTTTAGTATGAATGTTAGTAACAGAGGGCGTAAGAAATAATTCTAAACAATAATGAATGTATTTACAAAGTTTAATTAGGTAATTTATTACCTTATGGGTCTTCAAGTTCACTTATCCTTTGTTTTAACAAAGGATAAGTGAACTTGAAGACCCATTGACTTTGTTGAATTTAAGACTTGACCCGCATGTGTTAAAAACGTGTGACTAGTTTTTCCTGTTTTCTGAACCTATAATACCATATGAATAACTTAAAAGCTATTTTTAAGACAGTATTCTGCACCGTGTAGTTTTGCAGAGTTTGTTTCACAAACACGACTTTACGGTGCCACAGACGGAGTTATTAAGATAGCCGTTTCGTTGAGACAGACCACAAGCTCTAATATTATTTACATCCTATATGAATTCCCCTTTCAAATAATTCTGTTGTAGAGAAGTAAATATAAAGGACATGAAAATACAACTAGGAATCGCAAATGTTATACCAGCTTGGCTCACGTTAGACAATTTTTATGGCTATTTAAGATTACAATTAACTGTTAACACTTTCATCTTTCTATTTATCATTTTAAAACATTTCTAGATTTGATTCGTTAAAATAATAATTCCAATTCACACAACAAGACGGAGATGCTATTAAGTGTGAACATAATAAACAGAATTATCATGCTACCCGCTCCTCTTATGAAGAAGTCCAAACCTAAAACCGCAAAAATGTTTTGTACGAACAACTTTATTTATACTTGACATTTTGTTATTTTATAATAATAACAGCCGATAGAGTAAATAGAGTAAGATAACGTTTCACAACTAGAAAATTTTTGATCAAGGCAGATTGGTGGGTTGCACATATGGTAATTTTGGAATGCAAGTTTCCTCACCAAGTTTTCGTTTACCCTCAATGCGTTGCAACTATGAAATAAAATGCACATTAAGCGAGAAAAGCTCTTTTTGGTAGGTATACATGCATGACGCACACCTCGCTGCGTGGGTAGTAAAAAACTGCCTAAACGGTGCCTATTTTGAAGATTAATCCGTGAACTCTAAATTTTAATACATTATATCATTTACTAATAATTTTATGTTTAGTGCCGAGGCTTTTGCGGAGTACTTAACAATCGGTCCTGCGATGAGCTTTTGATAACTGATGACAATGTGTGGACAGAAATTTAAAAAAAGAGCGACAACAGTGACCTCGTTCTCTAAAGTGCTAGCTATAATGCAATTGAGATTAAACAGTTGTAAGAGAGGGGTACCAGGCAAGCATAAAAAATTGATCAGGCAAAAACTATATATTTTACGTAAATGTACTAGAAAATTGATATATCTTTGTCAATTCGACATGTTAACGTAAAAAAACAAAATATTCTAACAAAGAAGTAGGAAAAATTGAAACCTTCATACGTAGGGGAGGATAGTAGGAAAATGAAAGGCTCGAGGAATCGGGTGGATTTACCCCGCTCTCTTTTGGGTGGCATTTGACAAAACAACCCCGACCACCCCCCGCGGCATATGCCAGTAACACATTATCTATCACTGAATAAGCTCGCGATGCGTGGAGACGACAAGTCACTTTTGTGTCTATTTTTTAAAGAAATATTAAATAAATAAGATTTGAATATGATTAGAAAAAAAAAATACTTTTTGGTTTGCCATGATAGTGGAAGACATATAATTTTCAATATGTGTATGATAATGAGATGTGGCAAGCAGGGATAGCACATAGTTGGATCTTCACAGCACGTTGTAGGACAAGGAGCCACTAACATCGGACATACTGCAAATTGCTCGCAGTCTTCAGGGTAAAAGCACGCCATTTTTATTCAGATTTTACTTCTTTTTCTTTTGTATATTTTATATTATAATAAATAAATTTTCACTGGAATTTTGGTAATTTTTATATATATTTTTCACCTATTCCAAAAAATATATAAGAACGTCATGTCTCCACAGTTTTCGTTAATCCACACATGACACATGTGTGGAATAAAAGCGAAGTATTGATCTAGAGCCAACTCCTTTACTTCCAACATATACTGTTACATCTCTCAAATATACCTCCTCTATTCTATTCAATTCTACTATTCGCCTTGTACAGACTATGGTAAAGAAGTAGAAAACAGTTATCAATGTCCTAGACATAAACAGGAGGCGACAAGAACCACCCTACAAAATATCTTGAGCTCTATAAAAATAATGGACACATTAATCAAATCCCTTAGTAGTGCGGTTACTACGAAAGAGAAAGATTATTAGTATATATTATTATTCTACATCAAATATTATTTATCTAGAAATCAATATAGCACTAGATCGATTGTAAAATAAAATATAACCGTAGTACCATTACAAGCAGCAAGAAGACCGGTTGGTGCGGACATTTTTTAAAAGAATAATAAATAAAATCAGCAATAAATTTGCTGTCTCTATTACCCAGATAGAGATTTTCTCTGGCATGGCTTGATCAACGGTCTCCAGCAACCCATTGGGTTGGCATTGACCATCACTTGGTCTTGTGATCACGCCATACAGAGCCCAGAATGATGACAGTCCGTCGTCTGCCGATCACGGATTAGATACGGTGAATACAACAAAACTAATTCATCGTCTTCCCGCTGAAGCTCTGACGTGGAACTGATTAGGCAGATTCCTCAGGAATTATACTGAGAGAGAGACGTGTCAATGTCTATTCTCCATACGATTAAAAAACGCTCTTACCTTCTAAAAATATATATTAATCGACTATTTCTTCTAACATTCACTAAGAACACTAAGTATTAAAAAGTTATCACCTCGGATAATTAAAAAAAATTACTAATTAATTACGAATAAAACCAACACAAGTATACTACACACTACATAATAAATTAACAATTCATATCAAGAACATCAACGAAATGCTGACTCAATAAATTAAAAAAATGTAGAACATCCGACCGGTGACAATAAATTAAAGGACACAAAAGAAAGTAGCATCCCTTTTATATCGAGTGCCACTCAAAGGATTAGTTTCGATACGCGTTCGATTTTTGAAAAAAAAAAAAACGTTACAATTGATTAGTTTATTTAAATAGGACTTTATTAGCCGTACGATGGCAAATGGCTTGTAATCGAATTGAAGCGATATTATCTTAAGTATCGAATATAGAATCATTTTTAATTTATTGATCAATGGCTTATTTTTGAATTTCGTATAGGTTAAACATTACATTTGACTCAATGGCTTCATTTATTAGCGTGGAAAGAGTAGCCAAGTAAAGACAAAAATGAATTAATTCTATTCTAGACCTTTCTATTAAAAGCTATACATATCTTTTTCTGACAAACTTCACTACCATTCCAGTGAAATTTAATAACTAGCAACTTAAAAAATAAAAGAGCTTCAGCGAAAGTGCATTAAGCGGGTACGTGCATGTGAGACAGTTGATTTTAGTGCTTCTAATATGTAATAGTGCTTTAATAGTGCTTCTAAATAAATGGTTTTATGAATGAAAATTACTTTTTTCTCACGCCAACCGACCAGGACATTATTATTTTACGAGGTACCCAAGTGAAAGTTATGTCAGAATAGATTTTAAGAGAGCATTTAGGAAAATTCTAGACTCAACTAGAAATTTTTAAATTTTTGAGTACGTTTTTACGCTGTTTGCAATTATTTTGCATACTATACAAATGCTACTAGTGTAAAAACATGTACAATTCTTCGTTTCTAATTGAAAAGTATAAAAATGTAAATCTCACTAGAAACAGGGGTTTTAAACGAAATGAACTGTATTTAATTTATTATGTGTAGTGTGTGTATTTAAAAACTAGCTGTGCCCGCGACTCCGTCCGTGTGGAATAGTGAGTTTGGGCAGAATTTTTTCGATATATCTTAGGGTTTATTTTGGATTACATACCCTATATACCCTAAAATATAAATGAAATATGCAAACAGTCAATATTATCGATTGCAACTGTTACGCCATGCACCTGCGGAATACGTACAAAGTCCAGCCTAAGCCAAACCCTATTTCATATGATTGATGATATAAATCTGAGGTCAACTTAAATTGGAATATAAAATTTCCGAAACTTATCATTTTTAACATAAACTATTTTTTTTCTAAAATAAAAATAGCCTAAGTTACTCCTTGATACATCAGCTATCTGCCGGTGAAAGTCCCGTCAAAATCGGTGCAGCCATTTCAGAGATTAGCCGGAACAAACAGACAGACAGATAGACAGACAGACAGACAAAAATTATAAAAAATGTTGTTTTGGTATATGTGTATGATTTCATTGGACCCCCCACCCCCATTCTGAGCTCACGTAATTAATTAGCCTATCCGCCAAAAAAATTGTAAGAAATTAAAAAATTTCAAATGAACGCGTAACCGATAAAACAAAATCAATTGTAATTAATATTGATTGAATATTCAATAAAGTTAAAATTATCAAAATTCTAGTGGAATTTTATGTCATCATCATCATCATCTCAGCGTTCATCCCGGTTGCAACCCAAACTTCCGCTTCGGTGCCCGGGGTCCGCTTTCCGACTTTTTCTACTCCACTTCGCACGGTCTTCAGCATCCCTGGTATTGAGCCCATTAGCACGCATATCACCCCTTACGACGTCAAGCCAGCACTTTTTGGGTCTACCCCTCCTGCCGGGGCCCGGCGGAGGCGGCATGGTCAGACATTTGTTTCCCACGTAATAATCCGGTTGCCGTAAAACGTGGCCGTACCAACGGAGCCGACACTCCTGCAGTTTATCCGCAATGTCACGGACATGAAGACTGCCGCGAATGCGGGAGTTCCTAACGCGGTCCTTCCGCGTCACTCCACACATCCACCGCAGCATATTCATCTCCGTGACACGCAGTTCTTGCCTGTGTCGCTCTAGCACCACGCTTCACATCCGTATAAAAGGACAGGCCTAATGATGGTCTTATAGACCTGTCCCTTCAACTTTACCGGCATCTTGGGGTCGCAAATGACACCAGTTACCTCACGCCATTTGGCCCACGCGGCAACAATGCGTGCCTTGACGTCACAATCGATGTCACCAGACGCATGAAACACAGATCCCAGGTATTTCACTTGGTCCGTGCGCTCGACCGTGTCGCCGCCTATGCGTACGGGTGTGGGATCTGTGGAGTTACAGGCCAAGTACTCGGTCTTCGCCACATTGAGCTTCAGACCACCATTCTCAAGCGATTCCTTCCACGCCTTCACACGTCCCACCAGCCTACCCCTGTCCGAGTCTGCCAGCGCGATATCATCAGCATACATAAGCAGCCACGGGGGCTGCTCATGTGAGTTTCTGATGCTGTCTGACAATACGTCTAATACCACGCTAAACAGAAACGGACTAAGGACGGATCCTTGGTGCACCCCGACGGTAATGGGGAAAGGTTTTGTGTCGCCAACAGCGGTCCGAACTACGGAATCGGAGTCACGGTACATGTCTCGAATGATGTCAATATAGGCCTCTGAAATCCCTTTGGACCGCAATGCCCACCAGATTATCGCTCGAGGAATACAGTCGAAGGCCTTCTGCAAGTCGAGAAACAGGCAATGCAGAGGTGTATTCTTCGCCCTGTATTTCTCCGCGACAGTCCTTAGGACAAAAACAGGGTCCATTGTCCCGTGACCAGGGCGAAACCCATTTGCCGAGGGTTATGTATTGTTGTGAAAAGAAGCCGTGAGTTTCAAGGCCTCTAACTTGCCAAGAGGAAGATTGCTGTGAGCCACCACCAAAATATATGAAGATGGACGCATTGTGCGCAAGCTGCCATGTCTGCATTTAAGCGCAACGTAATGCAAGACCAAGAGCATTCTAAGACGCTCGGCACTGCGAATTTCCTATTTAGAAGCCCTCGTGACGTAGTTGTCGAATGTGAATTGTGCACAGGCCCCGTAAAGTCGGCGACCCGGCAAAAGTGTCACCCTGCACAAACCGACACTCGGGTGTTGTTTACTCAAGAAGAAACCAATAAAAGTGTCGCTTGAGGATATATTAGATGATTGACAACGAAATTACGTGTCCTACTTTCAATGTGAAACGAGATACGAAAATAATTTAAATAAAAAGGATAACAGAATTTTCCCCAAAAAGGGGTTAACTTCAGGCAGGCGGCCGGTTGTAAAAACTAAGCCACAACTACTACAACATGTTACATGTTGTGCAGACCCCATATAATGTGGGATAAGGGCAAGAGGAAGGAAAAGATTCAATAAAGTTAAAATCGAATGTAATCATCGATTAAACTTTAATTAAAAAAAAAACGCCTTAACCGGTCTATAAATATTATTATTCAACGTCTTAACCGTTACCCTACACCCTTTATGATCATAAAAAAAGCACCTTTGTATTACATTATAAAATATAACTGACAATTTTTCACATCAGTATAATACGAATAAATATCAACCCATAGATAAAATAAAAGGGTTTAATAGCCTATAAATCAGTATTTTAAACAATGTATAGTCAAATTCAGTACAATAGGATCGCCCTTTTTGTGAATAGTTAAAAATGTTTTTTGTTGTTGTTAACCCGTGAAATGTTTGTTTTGTTAAGTCTAGTGGTTTGCGTATGCAATATTGTGGTATTGTGATGATTGCTTTTTGCATTGAACGAGAGTATTTGAAGCGGAATTTTTGTATGCTTGCATGCTCTAACTTTAATATTAAATATTTTTTCAGGCTCATGGCCAACTTAATTGTAAGCAGTTACGGTCGCTATGGTGTTTCCGAGGCCCTCTGCTGGTAACTGGAACCTGAGTGACTTATACCGAAACACAACACCTTATGGCGACTATTTGAAGACCAGGTTTGGTTTCCATCCAGATAGGCTTGCAACGCTACAATCTAGGTAGACTGCATTGTCGCTGCACATGACAGGCCACACCCGGCCGCAGAGGTCTTTATTATGACTCTGCTATGTACGCCAATACTTTTGAAAAACTCATTTTGATCTAAAACTTCGTAATTTTTTTACGGATGAAACGCAATATTAGCGTCACGAAGATGTGAAACGTTTTTTTTTGCTCCAGTAATACTAACCTTATTAATAAGGGCTTAAGGCTTATTCTATAATGTAATCTATTCGAATTGCGACTTTATTACAATGAAATACAGTTGAGTTTTGTTTAATAAGATATAAAATAATATTTCATAAATTCTCTTTTCTAAATTTATTAGATGATTTAAAAATTAGTTTGCCAAAGAAGTTTCACTTCTGATATGTGTACTTTATACGCAAGCACTTTTTATTATTATTTTAGAAAAACTATTCTTTACTTAAGAGTCTCATTGATTACAGCTATTAATTACATCACGCTACGCGCCAAGCGGCGCTCCAAGCATAAAAGTAGGTAGACCAGGGTTTTTAGTAGACGAACGACGGCTCCATGTCAAGAGTGAGGTGCACAGGGTCATTAGGTGGAAGTCTTGCGCAGGATGGATGAGAAACATATCCACCGTGACAACAAAAATAGAGTTACGTACTGTGACAGGGCGAAAATTTGCGTCTGTGGCCATTTATTAAATTTAAAGTTTAATTACGCATGATGCTTTTTAAACGAAGATACAGCACCTTGAACCTAGGTCATATCAAATACACGATGTTATTTTACATAACATAATTATTTATTTTTCTTTGTATTTTAAACTTCATATTTTATATGTTTTGTGAGTAAAGTTAATAAAACAATCATTCATAACTGTATAGCACGTACGACACTATTATTTTGAACATCACTAAACAACAGACTAATAACTTGACATAAAACACTAACCACTTAATGAACACGTATATTCAGTGAACCAGAAAACCACTTCTTCTAAAGTACAACCAAATATAGAAATAACGAAAATTTTAAACTGCATTACCTATTGAGATTTTAATTTTGAGATAAGTACGACATCTATTGGTGACTTCGACAATTTTTATTAAATGTTTATTTTACGCAAAACTACATTTAGACCCTATGTATGGAGTGCAATGCGCAACGCGCCCATGCTTCTTCATATTTGACAAGGGGACGTACGTGAGGCGTAGGCCTCACACACGCTAAAAATGTAGATTTTTTGGACTAGACCACACTGCTTTCTCTCATGTAAACTAATTCTACTTTTCGTGTCAAACATGTCTTAAGATATAAATTATCATAAAAACAAAATTGTACAAAAGGGTTACAAAATGAATAGATCAAAAACTGGTTCCAAAGATATCGAATCACCGGAAGGGTTTGTCTATTACAAAGAACGCATTTCCGGTTCATCGGACGCATTGTGGCCAACGATATTAATAATCATAGACAAAAAATAATATGATATTATCTGTGCTGTCTTATTATTAATTTTGTGTTAAGGACTGAATAGATAAAGATATTTGTGTTAAGGGTTGTATACATTACTTATAAAGTGCTAAATTTTAGTAAGGAATGTTTGGTCTTTAATTATGACGTATTGTACAATTACAATGTCAAGTTTTTTTTGCAATACAAATATTACCTGACACAACTAAAAATAGGCAGATAGATAATAATAATAATAATAATAAATATTTTGTAACAATTCACACAGCGTCATCTAGTCCCAAACTAAGTAGCACTTGTATTATGGGCCCTAGACAACTGATATACTACTTATATACTTTTTTTTTGTAAATAAATACATATTATACAGAAACACCAAGACGCGAGACGGGAATCGAACCCGTGACCTCCGCGAGCGTACCGACGTGCGTTATCCGTTACGCCACCGAGGTCGTCATAGATCTTGAAAGGAGACAGATGGGAAAGGAGTTTGAGAGGATATGGATCACTGGAGTGGCCTTATCGGGCTGAAGTTCATTCAGCATAGATAGTAATCCCATATTTAAGGTTATTAAGATGTTCTATTCACGTAGCAACTATGTCAATTCCGTAAAGGTCCTGCAGAGGACGTTTGGTCTTTGGGTCTTGAACTAATGAGTTGAAACGTTTGCTAATATACTATTGTTTTGTTGATAAAGTTCTTTATATAACCAAGAAATTATTTTTCCTCTAAATAAGTCTTTTGCTGAACGTATTCTAAGATTTTGGCAGGAATTTGGTGTATAATTTAAAGTTCAAACAAATAGAAACTTTAGCTGAATAAAAATACTCCACAGCGTACTTCGTACCCCGCACGCTATGAAGATTAGTTCTCGTTAGATAGTGCACTGGTCAGATTTGGCCGATATGCTAATACTTAGGGACACTAACTGCAGCGTGACCATGGCAGTGTCAAACTATATTGATTGTAGATTAGTAATGAATCAATTCAAATGACAATAACCAAACTGGCGACAAAACAACCCACCCTAGCTACGTAGTAGGGCCTCAAGCCCGTCTGGATGGCGACTACCTTTGGTCTTAAGTATGCCACCATACTAACCTTGTGTTGTGTTCCGGCATTAGTGACCCAAGTTCCTGTACCCTAATGGGACAGCAGCGTGTTCGCGATGCCACTGGCGTTGCAAACACCTATAGGCGACGGTAACTGCTAAATTCTAAACGTGTCGTCAGCCTGTTTGCTATACCTACTAAAGCAATAAAAAGAAGCTACGTTGGTATGGAGCGTTGTCTGTGGGTTCATCCCCAATATCGACAAAATGTGATTTGCAAATTAAACTTCTCTATATGTGTAAATGTCGGTTAAATGTTAATTTGTTAAAAAGGCCTGTTATTATTTTTTTGTTGCTAAGGAACAGCTGACAGGCTTACTATAAAGGGGGGGGCCTTTATAGTAAGCAGTTACCGTCGACTATGGATGTTTACGACGCCAAAGGCACTGCGAACACGCTACTGTAGGGGTATAGTAACCTGGGTCAATAATGCCGGAACACAACAAAAGGTTATTGTGGCGGTATACTTATAGACCAAGGGTGGGTGCCATCCAGACGAGATTGGGGCCCTACCACGTATCTAGGGTTGTTTTGTCGCCTTTTACAACAGGCAGACCCTGGCAGGAGACGTATTCTTACTCCGCTCCTGCACGAAGAAAGCGGAGGAGGAGGATTCTTATGAAGTGCAGGGTTGCCTTTTATTTAATAAAATCTAGACTATCGGAGACGTCTACGAGACAAAATGCAATATGCTTAAAATATAAACAAAATAAAGTTTATCTTAAAAAAATACATCATCGTAAACAAATAACAAACAGCCAAGTTACGAATCGTCATAAACATCGTTGACAGTACTTTAACAGACAAAACTACACCAGCCCAAACCCACGTAATCCATATTAATGCTGCCAATTCATCACTCCTGAAAAACGTTACCTTAACAATAGGACCCTTGCTATTGAGAACTAAAAATTATATGCAAATTCACAGCCCATAAGTTTCTATAGAATATTTTTAACCCTTTAATATACGGGGGCCATAATTTATGCACAAAAGATACAAAAAGGTTGGGAAATGTTTTTTGAGAGTGGCATTTAGAAATGTTCTACATCTGTGTACAGACGTGTTTGTGTTTGAAAGTTGTCAGTTCTCATAATTTTGAAAATCGAATTAGTGATGTCCATTAGTGTGATTTTTGATTGATACGGTTAGTATAAGTGTGTTATCGATATTTTGTCTGGACTATTTTAAAAAAAAATGGTTAGAAAACCTTCTCAATGCAAATTACATTCATAAATACAGATCAATTTAGTTTAAAAATGAATTTGAAATTATTAGACTATCAAGATATATCGATCTCCAAACAGTGACGAGTAACGTGCATTTGTAATTTAACTACACGGTCTCGTCGGTTTTACAATAGGAGCAATCAAGTTACAAAAGCTGCAACGAACGCCTATACTTGCGTCGTTAGGCGTCATAATTCAATAATTCCGTGTCTTATGATTTGTTGATAAGTATATAAAAGTCTTTGAAAATGCTAATATGTCACGATAGAACTATTATTACAGGTCCCCAATTGTTTATGCCGCAAAAACAATTATTATTATTCAGTAACTACATGAATTTGTTTTGATTAATATTTAATAACTACAATTAGTTTACCTTTCGGATAGGACGGGTATACCAGAAGTCACTGTAGAAAAAAGAGACCACATCTACTTCATCTCTTGTTTGTAACTCTAAATTCAAAAATAGACATGCAAAAGTTTTATAGTAATAGTTAAAATCGTGCCTTGTGGGTAGGGTATTAATTATAAAACCAATTGGAAAGACAATTTCGAAATATTGTCACAGAAGCAATCATAGTCAAATCAAAGACTTAAGATCGATCTGTCTGTATTGATGTAAAGTTTAAATTTAGAACAGTAATATATTCTTTTTGAAAAACGAAACGTAAAATCTTTTCCTTTTTATCTTTATCCCAAACTATGTGGGGACGGCACAGCATGTTTACGGCACAGCCTTTTTTGTTGTATCATCTTTTACACAATCCATCCATCTTTTCCTTGTCTGTCATTATGTATCCATCACTCTCATTTCTATTTTGTTTGCTACATGATATTCTTCCTAAAAACAAAACGTAAAATATGAGTACAAAAATATAACAAACGAGTTTGCTTACTACCCTTACTTCTATATTCTAATAAGAAATATACTAAACAGTCTCAAGTTGTATAGGTACTCCATAAATTAGAATAAACAATATCCTAATGGAAACTTGTAACTCGATATATTTGTCAATACATTTCAAACGCTCCTATGACTCCTATATATATAAGGAATATTATAAATTCCAAATAGATCTAACTCACATCTCTCAATGGAAGCCAACCTTATTACAATGTACGTGGGTGTATATTTTTATGCGAATGAGGGTATAGTTAGGTCGTTATTTAAGATGGGCATATCCCAATACTGTTTGCACATGTTTGATCGATTGACAAGGGTGGGGCTAGGTAATAATATTAGGATGGAACTTATATCGCTGTAGTTTTCTTTTTAGATCGACTTAATGAGCTTTGAGTAAAAAATCTTCGATATTAAATGATAGAGTCCTATATTATTTGAATATTTCAAAGAACATGTGACCAAATGACATTTGGAAAATTCGTAACAAATTATATTAATGACAATGTGGTATGCATATATTATTTATTGTTGATTATTTATAAATTATGTGTCACATTATAAAATTTAAATAAAGTGTTAGTTAAAGAAGTAGCCGGCATACTACACTGACAAATATATTTTTATAAGAATTACAATACAAATGTATGTGTAAAAGTAGACAGATTTAAGGAGTATCTATGCAAATTTGTATGATAAAAGATTTGCACTTTCCACAATACTTTCCTAGGTAAACATTTTCCTCTTTTTGCTACATCACAGGTTGTAAAAGAAGAGCACTATGTGATTTTTAATACTAACGTCTGCGGTTGGGGTCGGCTTGTCGTAAAAGGCGATAAAATGACCCACCCTAGCTACGTGGTAGGGCCTCAAGCCCGTTTGGATGGTGACCTTTGGTCTTAAGTATGCTGCGATAATAACCTTGTATTGTGTTCCAGCATTAGTGATCCAAGTTCCTGTACCCTTATGGGACAGCAGCGTGTTCGTGATGCCACTAGCGTCGCAAACACCCATAGGCGATGGTAACTGCTAAATTCTAAGCGGGCCGTAAGCCTGTGTACTGTGCTACAGCAATAAAAAAAGACACGTACTGATTTAATCCTCGGAATTATATTCAACAGCAGACCAATAGTTATGAAAGAAAGTTCATCAGAACAGATATGTTTAAAAAAGTATTTTCAATGTAGAATATATAATGTTATAATATATAGGGCATTAGGGGCTTTATTAAAGTGGAAATAAATGTGCTTCTAGATGTTTGATTTAACTATAAATCGGTGACAAATCGAAATTATATTAAACCATAGACAGTAGATTAAATTAACGAGCCCACGATACAAAATTATCATCACATTGATCGATGCCTCTAATAATACTGACTGGTTATATTTTATAACAATAATGGTGGCGTGATAAGAATAAATTCCAATTTCAAATTTCAATTCGATTGTTCTAAATTTGAATTCGATTTTGCTAAATAAAAGTATTCTTGTTTATGCATTTTGACGTGGTTCAGTAGATTCATTTACTCTACAGTTTTGTTTTACTATAACAAAATGAGTCTTGAAAGGTCATCTACATTCAGATTTGTAAAGAAAATGAAAATAATCATCTTATTGCAATTTAGTATTAACGGAACGCAGATAGTATGAGGCGAGAAGACACCATAAAAATGTCCTGATAGTGTGGTAGCTACAATAAGTTCTGCAGTAACTTCATAAAAGATGTTGTTTGTAAAACGTGGTGCGACAGATGTTAAACTCTATGAAGTTATGTCACCTTAATTTTTTTAATGAAGATGGTATACAGGCGACTGCTCACGGACTTAGTGCTAAAATGTGAAGTTGGAAACGAAAATTGACAATATAAATTATATGTAATAAATTTAAAACGATTTGATACTTAATGTTAAAATTAGTAAAATTTAAAATTGTATCTATGAAAATTTATAAAATTAAAGTGTTTGAATAAAAATCATTCACTTAAAATAAAATTACTTATCAATTTGTTTCGCTTCACCTCCAAAATGGCTGCAGCGATTTCGACGAGACTTTTTTTTATTGCTGTAGGAGAGCAGACAGGCTGACGGCCCGCTTAGAATTTAACAGTTACCCTCGCCTAGTGTTTGCAACGCCAGTAGCATCGAGAACACGCTGCTGTACCATAAGGGTACAGGAACTTGGGTCACTAATGCCGGAACACAACACAAGGTTATTATGGCGGCATACTTAAGGCCAAAGGTGGTCGCCATCCAGACGGGTTTGGGGCCCTACCACGTAGCTAGGGTGGGTTGTTTTGTCGCCTTTTACGACAGACTGAATCCGGCCGCAGAAGTTAGTATTCTTTCTCCGCCCCTGCACAGATAAAAAGAGACTTTCCCTGATGGCTTAACTTTACACGAAGTTAGGTTACTTTTTAAACAGAGCTCAAAATAACAGAGTATCTTTTATCTTTGCGAAATCCAACAGAACATTAAATTTGGCACATTTATTTATTTCGCCATGTCGACGCTCGTTAAGAACGAAATTTACGGAAATCCTATACAAAAGGATTTTTTTCATCTTTGATATTGCAAAACAACGTTTGCCAGGCTTAGTTAGCTAGAAAGTTATATATAACAAGTTTAAATTAATGACACTTAACACGGAAGCGTTACATTAACCACCTTGACATAACAATCGTTCAAATTTAAATACAAACATCAATTACGAAAGTCTGTTACTAATAAAATTTTACGATTATAACCTTCTACATAACAAATGAGCATAAGCCCGATTAAGAACGTTAAGGTGTAAATATAAATATATATTAAATATAACTTTTATATTTATTATCTATACATTAGTGTAATGTGTAACTTTTTATTCAGCATCATCAGTTACACATGCCACGGCTACGCCTTTTACATTGATTTTGCCAGTGTCTAAAAGTGACAGATTTAACTGTAATTAAATGATCCATTTTTAGTATGGAACGTAAAATTTTGGTTCATTTTGCACTGATTTATTTTCGTTACTATACTATTATTTTGGTTATTAGAATATTTGTGCATATGATTACAATATTCAACGTTTCTATGGTGTTGCTTTAATATTTGAAAGAAGATAACTACACTTAGTTTTAATACGTGGTCTAGTAAACTATAATTATTATAATCAACTATTTTTTGTATGAACAAATACATGATGCAGACATCTCGTCAGAAAGCACCCAGCATCTCGCTCATACAAATTGCGTTGTATGCATGTTACTTTTCTTCAATAATTAAGGCATGGTTACTCAGATAAATATACGAGAATTTCGATTGATTTATGATTTCGATTAACTAATTGAAATCATAAATATTTGAGCGCTTGTATTTATTTAGTATTTAGAGGAATTAATATAATTCTAGTTTAATGCATTTAACGCTAAAGCTCGTAAATTTTTTACCCGTAATGTTGTAAAATAGATGTCAAAGGCCAGTTATGATGTAAAAAAGTAAAGTAATATCTATAGCTTTTAATATTTGTTTAACAAATAAATAATTTATATTAGGTATCCTTTCACAAGAAAATCGAATAGCGTATTCTTTGAAAGTAGAGCACGTTTTTGACAGTCAAAAATCAAACCCGCGTTACAAAGGATAGAGCCCTATTGATTTTGTCGTGTACCCTACGTTTACATACACGTATATGGTGCGTCGGAGGGCGCAAGGTACAAGGGTGGGACCAAACTATTCGTTATAAATGTGTAGGTATATAAATTATATGTCGTTCACCCCATCAAATCGTGTAACGTGTGTGGATTGAATTTTCGTTTTTTTTATACTTATCTCGGAATGGTAATATTTTTTATATTGGTGTTATTTTGTTAATGTTTTAGTTTTGAATCGGGTTGGCCGTGATCAAGAAGCGAAATTTACAACATATACTAGTCAATCAGTGATTGAAATTAGACCATATTTTATTCATTTTTTCAGTTTGACCACTGATGTGTGGCATATACACTGTTGTGTACCTAATGGTATTTTTTATTAATTTAATACATACATATTTCTGTACATTTTCTTGTAAACATAACTGTGTTAAATTTCATATTTCTGTCCGCGTAAATTTCTTAAAAAGGTTACAAAATTATTGGCCCACATATTAGTATATAGGTAATAATGCTTAGTATTCGCAGGGTCCTCGAGGTACAGACTTAGATATTGCGTATCATGATATGAAACATGTTCTGTATTGGAAAATTCAACCAAACCGATTTAAACTAACATATAGGTATATACTATTAAAAGAAACTGTATATAATGTAATTTATCTGTGCAGGGGTGGAGAAAGAATACCAACCTCTGCGGCCGGAGTTGGCCTGTCGTAAAAGTCAACAAAACAACCCACCCTAGCTACGTGATAGGGCCTCAAAACTCGCCATAATAACCTTGTGTTCCGGCATCAGTGACCCAAGTACCTGTACCCTTATGGGACAGCATCGTGTTCGCGATGCCACTGGCGTTGCAAACATCCGGCGACGGTAACTGCTAAATTCTAAGCGGGCCGTCAGCCTGTCTGCTGTCCTACAGCATTAAAAAATACTATTAGTCTATTTTCTCGAAAGATTTCGCCGCTATGTGAAAACCTGTATCTGAGGATTTTTTTTTTATAAAATACATTATTTTTAAATATACCTTATATTATTATTTAGCTGTATGGCTTTCGTATAACTCTCTCTGAAAGGTCTGCGCATGAACAATTGAATTACCAGATTTCAAACCTAAATATTGGTGATGTCGAACTGTTCTTTCTCCATGCAGGGGCGAAGTAGGAATGCTAAGTGCTAAGCCCGTATGAATGGCAACCACCTCTGGTCTATAAGTATGCCTCCATAATAACCGTGTGCTGTGTTCAGGAAAAGTGGTTCAAGTTCCAGTTCTCCTACGCGAACGACAGCTGTTAACTGATTACTAAATAATCAAGTGGGCTGCAAAAAGAAATCGATATTATTATATCGATTTCTTAATCCTATTGAATTAACTATAATTTCGTTGTAGATACGAATTAAATATATAATTCCGTCGAGCTGATCATTAAACAACAAATTAAGCGAGAGAACGCAATGCGTAGGAGGCGGCATCTATCAAATATATTTATCACCTCATAAACTTGACAAGTGGCCAGATCACAAACTACCAGGCTGATTTAATACTTTCGCAACGACACTGTCATTATTACAGTTATTCCGCCTACTGTTACGTTCAGGTTGTTTTATGTTGCCGTTTAATTGAGAAATGTGACTTTATACGTCATTGTCGTTAGATGACAAATAAGTGTTGATGCATTTTTTTCTTTCATTCTCTGCCCTTTTAATAATAATAATTTAATTCAGAAACAAGTCTCATACATTACAATTACTTTAAAAATGAGTAAGGATTACCAAATTAGAAATACGATTAAAAAAATAATTAAACAATATTGTTTCGTCAAAAATAAGGAAAGGGCTATTCTGCCTCCAATACGTACATTTTTAAACGATTTCTAAAGTTATCACAGTGGCTTGTCCTGTTTTGAAGAGTTATAGTTATGCGATCTCGTTAAAGTCATAACAATTACACGTTAGCAAACTTTAAAGACCCCAAGCTGGAAATTGACTTAGAATGAGTCCGGAAACTTTTTTACGAAAATATTGACTATGTTAAAACTACGACTGCAATATTTAAATAGGTTAATTAAGAGAAATGGTATATTTTAAGATAAAGGAATGGATGTGTGTGGCCCTTCGAAAATAGTTTGTTATGACAGCTCGTAGAACGGTTATAAATCATTACTCGTTTCATTTAAATTTCATCCGTTCGAAATGACGTTGTCAAAACGACAATGACAGTTGCGACATGGCCACGCATTTTTGACATTTGAATATACACAGTGCTAGAAAATCGATGCGACCATAGGTTCACAGAAATACTGTTCAAATTTATATTACCTCCTTACAAATTTCTATACATCTGACATTTTTACATACTTTAAAGTTGGGAAATCAATGCCACTTGCGATGGAGCCAATAATTTTCTAAAAGAAAAAAATGAAAAGAAAATTGATGAGAACAACATTTCAAGAATAAGCAGAGTTAAGAGGTCAGAACACTAGTACTATGTACTAACATATTAGAAATAATAGGTCTTTACCTATGAAAATGCCGTTCTGCAGTACTGGCAATTTCAAATCAAAATAATTTTTGTTTGGCTAAGAATTTTAATTTCAAATTAATTTTATTTTAAAAACATGGAATTCTTTTACCAAAAATAGTCATTTGTTTATTGATTAGTGTTACATTTTCATCGTATTTCAATCTTTTTCGTCATCATGGATACGTTGAAAATTCGAGTAATTATGGAATATGAGTACCGTTGTGGTAGCAACGCGGCACAAACGGCACGCAACATCAACGACGTTTACGGAGTTAACACTACAAACCAACGCACCACCTGTTATTGGTTTGCTCGCTTCCGTTCTGGGAATTTCGACCTGAAAAATGAACCTCGAGGTCGTCCGAAGACTTTGGTCGACAATGACGAATTAAAGGCGATTGTGGAAGCTGATGATACACAATCTACGGCTGAATTAGCAGCAGATTTCGACGTTAGCGTCAAAGCAATATTGGTCCATTTGCGTCAAATTGGCAATGTAAAAAAGCTTGACAAATGGGTGCCCCACGAACTCAATGATCGCCAGCGCGAAGTACGCGTCGAGACGTGCCTTGCACTGCTCAATAGTTTACCTGCGATGAAAAATGGATTCTGTTTGATAAGCGCAAGCGCTCAGCAAGTTGGTTGGATCCTGGTTCAGCATCTAAACGATGCCCTAAACAAAAACTTACCCCTAGAAAAGTGATGGTCACTGTTTGGTGGTCTAGCGCCGGTGTGATTCATCACAGCTTCTTACCAAACGGGGTGAGCACTATTGCAGATGTGTACTGTGAAGAACTGAACACAATGATGGAGAAGCTGGCACATCTCCAACCAGCACTGGTCAATCGCTCGTCTCCGCTGCTCCTGCACGACAACGCGCGACCTCACACTGCACAGCAGACGGTCTCCAAGTTGCAAGAACTAGGATTGGAAGTTCTCCGTCATCCGCCCCACCAGACCTTGCGCCTACAGACTACTACTTTTTCCAGAATTTGGATAACTTCTTGGCGGGAAAAAAATTCAATACCCGAGAGGCAGTACAAAATGCCTTTGAAGAATTTGTTGCCTCCCGTCCAGCTGATTTCTTTAAGAAGGGCATCAATAAACTGCCACTGCGTTGACAAAGATGCATTGATTGCGTGGGTGATTACTTCGATTTATACAAATACATGTAAAAATTCGTTAAAAATTTTTCATACAAAACGTTAATTTCATAGGTAAAGACAATGATGTTATAGTAAAAAGAGGTTGTCATCATTGGATAAAGACCTAATATTATGTTCGTTTGGTAACTAAAAGAACCTAATTTTGACCTGTGTATTTTATCGCCATATGCTTTTAATAACGAGACATAAGACGGTAAAGAAAAATAACTAGTTGTGTACTTGACTTATTTCAATTCATCATATTTCATGTATCTATTATTGTTTAAATTTTTTAATTTAAATCTCTTTTAGTAAAGTATTTTTAAAGGTTTAAATTACGTAACTATACCCACCAAGTATGTTACTTGTGTTTTCTATTAATTCTGTGGTAAATGTCAATGTCAAATATAATTTTTAATCAGCAGATAATATCACATTGAATTTTATTTTATAAATTTTTGCAGAAACGTGATAAACAAAGTGTCATATCGATCTGTCATTGTTCGTTATAACTGTATATTACGTTTATATTTAAATAGCGGCCGAACAGAAATTATATAACTCAATTTATCATGCGCACTCACACGGCGGATTATTTGTTCTTCACACTTAATTGTATAGCGATCAGATGGAAGTTCTTTTTTATAAAAACAGTCTACGATTCATATTTTTTGCCCGGGGAAAATTACACTTTATAATTACAGCCTCGGAACGTTAGGGTAAGCCGATGCGGGTATGTGGGGTTCACTGCCCTGTTGATGCGAACACTCAACTGGCTAGCAAAAGATGGCCAGGCTGATTGGGGCGGCATAATCACTAAAACCCTGGTATCCGCAAATCATTAGTGTGGGGTCGCAGGATCGACTTATGGTCTTTACTCTGCAATAATTAGATGAGACGGTACAGACTTGCACCTAGTACAAGTCTTTGAATCATTCGTATTGTATCACAATTGCAAAACAGTCTTATTAACCTCTTCATAACTTCAAAGGATTGAATAACGAGTTACGAACTGGAATTGAGAAGCGATTCTATAGTTATATGGTTCTGTCTTCGATTATATGGTTGCGCTCAACATAAACAAAAATTATAAAAATATTGAAAGTATCATGAATTGTATGTCATGTGCGACAGCCTTAATGTTAGACTAGCATAAATGAGGCGTGTAGTTGCAAATCCCGCTAAAATGTTTTTTGACAAAATGACGATTTATGATTAGAAAACACTCTAAATAATCAACATAGGTATAAATTTTTTAATGCACAAAAGCCTGTATATTCTGTATATTCCAACATTATATTCAACCTTTTTTCCTTGCATTTCGTATCAAATCCCACTAAATCAGCATGGGCTTAGTTCAATTTATAATATAGCGTGTTTTGCAACTACACGGCTCAAACATGCGGAAAAGTTATGAAATGTGCAAGTTGAATTATAAGAAACAATTTATTTTTAATTTTAACGAGGAATTTGGTATATATGATATAATTTTAATACGACTCACATTTGAATTTAAAAAAAATATGACTCGTTAATGACGTACATAACTATACAATGTATTGTTTCTGAAACTGGCCTTTATTTTTCAAGTTGCATTTTAAATCAGCCTGGAGTCCAAGATTCCATAAAATTAAATTCATACATACTGTCGGCTTTTACGAGACGAGGCCCTAGGTACCGAATCAACAAGCCTGGGTCAGAACCTAATCAATTGCTCTGACGCTCTAACCAATCTCACCTGCTCGTGATTTGGATTCCCAATATCTTGTTGAGGATTTTGACACCATATTCAATCTTAATCAATATTATTACAAAAATTGCCTAATAAAATCTTACTACGATTTACTAATCCGATTTTAATAGCACATCTAAGTTTTGAGGTTTAGTAATAAAACTTTATCATCCATAAATAGTTAAGAATTAATGTTAAATATTTCGATAATGCTCGTTAATATATTTCGAGTTCAAATAGTAAGTCCAAATACACGTTAAACTTCTGAGCTTAATTTTTTTTCAGAATCTTAATAGTCAAAAGTCGTTACAGCCGATAGTTACTAATTCCATCAAAAAACATTATTTGAGGGCAATACAAAACTTAAGTATCCCTTCAAGTATATTTTCGTTTACATTCTTTATTAAATATTAGATGATAAAAACAATTGAATAAAATTACGAAAAAATACAAAATATAGTTTTCCCACAATTTTTCAGTATGGGAAGTATATTTCAGATTTGGTTCGTATTATTATGTATTAAAGGATTACTACAATAAAGTTGACAACAATATGATGCGATGCATTGAAATATAATATTTTTCAAAAGTCTTACCTTAATTGCCTTCAGGAAGTTTTGAAGTTGACAGTTTTACCGCGCCCGGTTTATATTTAATTTGACACAATTTAAAAATGAAAGTAACATAAAAGACTACCGAATGGAAAAATAGCGAAGGAAAAAAATACGTCGAATAAATTCTAATTTGGAAAAAGAGACGCGTCCCGAAGGAAATTCGAGAAAATCGTCGTCTCCATGCGGCGTACGTTGAGCGAATGTCCCGCTGAAACTACGCTACAATTTCCTCCGCGAAAACCGAATCGACTGCGCTGTGTAAGTATAGGGAAGGGTGGTTTTTCCTTCGAATTTCATAAGTATCTACCTTTCTTTATATCTAAGCGCAAGAACTACGTTCACCCCTTGAGAATACCTCGTGAGACTCGATAGAAACGCGTCCTCGTGCTAACAACGGCCATGCCGCCATTACTGCAAATTCTGAATTACGCCAATAAGAAGAAGTTCCATATTCGAATGTGCGAGGTATAGTGTTGTGCCCTTATTGAACGATCGATATTTCTAGTAAGGCACAACGGTTACATAGATAAAATGTATTGGGTGGTGAGTAGAAATTTATTTATGTATGTAGGTTCGCTTCGAGAGTAAGATATGGTGCGGGCTTCGTTTCACGTATGACTGTATTATTTATACGTATGTGGATCCTGCGTGGTTAAAATGTGAATTTTGATGTGTGAATAGGTCTCGAAATTTCTCACAAAATATATTGTATCTTGTAAGCAATGTCGTTTAGGAGGTTTCCTTTTGTGATTATAGCCTTTGTTAGTTAGGTAGAAAGTTCTTACATTTTCTTTTATAACTGATGTAAAGGTCATAAGGAAAGAGGTTCAATAGAACTAATGAGTGGAAAATAATGGACCAATGGACGTGTTTTATTTAACACGATTTACCGTTCATGCGTAAAATTATACGGTGAAATAAGTTTTACGGTTTAATGATAATGGGTATAGGGAAATTCGGTTCAAAATGTCGCAACATCTCGGAAATTTATCAAATCGAGGGGCAATCGATTTCAGGGACCGGCGCCTCGAGAGAAATGAGAGTGTTCTTGAAATGTGTGACACACATTTCAAATTCAAACATCTTAAAATAAATGCGAAATGATTCAGCGAGCAACAAGTTTCATTCATTCATGGGAAAGGGAGGGCGATCCAATTAGAAAGGGAAAGAGACGAATTTAAAAAGTGAACGCCCGGAAAGTTAGGCGGGAAACCTCCGTGCTAATAACCTGTTGCTTCCGGCGGCTAAATTAAATACGAGAGCGTACCACGATCAAATTAAAAATATCGACTGTCGATATTCCAACATTCCGCCCCTATCGAAACACTAGGGTTTGAATATGTAGATGGATTCATAATAAAGAAACCAAGTCGATGATCGAATATTCTTACCAAATTCATATTGATATTGGAGTCTATGCCGATAAATTGGTACATTTATCATTTTACTATTTATAAGTCCGCCTCCCCTTCGTAGGCGCGTTTTATCTTGAAATATCGATAAAGAAAAACGCTGATGCAGACGACACCCCTACGGTACTCCTTGACATAGAGCGGGAAAGAGACGGGGATATACGGCTCTTTTAAAACAAAAAAGGAAAGGGAAAGAGACCGCAGCGAGATAAGTGTTCTAATTTATACTCAAATTGCGAACGTCGTCACAAGAACCACGTGCTAAATAACTGAAACAATAATAAAAGGTTATAACTCGCATACATTCTTGAAACAATTATGTACTTTACAGCCACGTCTTAAAGATGAAGTTACATTTTAAATTGTTTTAAAGAAATAATATCTCACAATTTTTCATTTTTTAAAAACACTCTCTACTTGACGGCGGTCATAAAAATGTTACCACTTTTACTGTGAAGGTATAAAGTTCAAAATTGTCTGTGAGTACGTTTGGCAAATTAATACATCAGATTTTAAAAGAAAGCTGTGTGCATACTAACTAGGGCCGTGTCAAGGTTAAATTGGCGCACTTTATTAAACAGTCGGTTACTGGGTTAACTGTGCGCTAGGGGCTGCGTCGCGAATTTATTGAGATTCATTAAGTAATTTTAAATAATTTGAAGAGGCGCAAAATTAAAATAAATAAAATCGTCGTAGTCGTAGAATACTGACGGATCTGACATATATTAAACTTTACAGGACAGCCATTTTAAAAATACACAAGCGTCATTTTACTATGAGAATTTATCATAGGCGTCACTTTACCGACTGCTTAATTTGAAATCTAAAACACATGAAATTTTTTTTAATGCAGCGATAATATTTAGACAATGTAGTATCCAAATATGGTAAAAAATGAATTTTGGATTTTTTTCAAATCCGACGTTATTCTACGATCACGACGAAATACTTAAGCCTTTATTGCTGTTTTCTTTTTAGCTATAGTTTGGTGCTTTTTCACGATTTTCCTTGCTTTTTGGACCTTGTAGAAGCTTTTTTCTTTCCTTTAGTAGTTCAGTTATGATGGTAGAGTGAGTCTTTATCATTATTTTATTGTACACTTTTCTAGATTCACATTTAAGAGTATTTATCACGTTATTTTTCCTGGATAAATTTATTGTTCTCATTTTCTTCTTTTTTGATTGATCTTATTCCGATTCAACAGCGTATCAGCGATGTTTATTCAACTGATCAGGAACTCATACATCAAACAATTTTTTGGACCAACTTCTATGTAAACGGTTCTAAACAGTTTTATGGTTAAAAACTAGCTCCATGCTGATGTCGACAGCTGATATAATCTTGATTGACTTTTTCAAGAATTTCATCAACTTTTTCAGAATTAGACGTCGGCATATTTTTTTTATTACTGAGGACCGGCAGGCAGCCAGCATAATAGTACGCAGTTACCGCCGCCTTTCGCGATGCCAGAGGCAACGTCAACACGTCGTCCTCGGCTTAGGGGAACAGGAAATTGATCACTCATGCCGGAACACAAAGGTTATTACCGAGGCATATTAAGAAACCTGGGATGGTTGCCATCAAGGTGGGCATAGATCCCTACCACCTAGCGAAATTGAAATTAAAATATTCATACATTATTCACATTAATACTATGGTGTGCTAAACCGGTTCAAGCAGTACTTCAGTCCAAGGCAACGGCTTGTGCTACACAAAGCACGTGCCAGACCGCATATGGAGTATTGCTCACGTTTATGGGCTGGAGCACCCGCCTGTCAGCTCAATCCCTTAGACTCGATCCAATGGCGCGCAGTTCGTGTTGTCGGCGATCCCATACTCACAGACGATCTTGACACGGTTGGACTTCGGAGAGATTTTGCGTCTCTTTGCGTATTCTACCGTCTGTACAACTGGGAGTGTTCTGAAGAACTATTCAGAATGGTGCCCTCGTCGTCTTTCTACCACTGCACTGCCCGCCATCGACTGGGTGTTCAACCCCATTTCTTGGAGCCTCTTCTTGTACGAAATGGTTCTCTAGAACGTTCATGCTGCGTACTCTCAGGATCTGGAATGAGCTTCTGGCTGAGGTTTTCTCAGCGCAGTACGATATGGAGTTCTTCAAAAAAGGCGTTATAAAATTTCTTCGAGGCCGGCAGTGCGTAGGTAATTAATGCCTCTGGTGCTGCAAACGTCCATAGGCGACGGTGACCATCTGCCAGGGTGGGCCGTTTGCCTGTCTGCTGAACTCTGACTATACAAAAAAAATTACCAGAACTAAAGCAAACAATCTATACGTGTAGCAGATTTCGATAAACAACTATACACAGTACAAATTTTCTCACAATCCTGCACAACGTTACTATCTATCATAATAATATTAAAAAATGTAAAAAAAATTCTCATTAAACTTACGAGTATAATTTTTTTTAATGCGGATAACATAACAACGCGCTTAGTGGAGTCCCTATTTTGTTTTGCAACCCTTTATGGAAAAAAACATTACTAAATTTTTTCCTAAACTCAACATTTGCACGTATGAAATATGAATGATATCATTAAAACTATATTTTCACAGAGAGCTCATCACTGAATCAGTTTTACAATTCAAACTGAGCACGATTCCGTACCTTCGGAAAATACATGATCAAGGGTTCAGAGGGAGCCACCCTACCTCATTGCGATGCGCCATGCACGCCAAGTGTCAAAATTTTACACAGACCCGCCGCTTCCCTTTACATGTTTACGCACCGGCTCAAGAATGCTGATCAGACCCAGTCTGATAGTGCTAGTATCCATGTATGTTTAGCACGTATAATGCGGTATTAACTTATGGGTATAAATCTAGGAATTATTTTCGTTTAAACATGACAACAAAGACCTGTGAATATTTTGTTGAACGCTCTTTCTGCTTACATACCTAGTTTTTTCAACCAGTAGTAGTTTAAAAGGTTTTTTTATCTCAATTCTTTTTCCTGTCCTTATCCCAAACGATGTGGGGTAGGCACAACTTATATTTTTTAATTGCTGTAGGACAGCAGACAGGCTGACGGCTCGCTTAGAATTTAGCAGCTACCATCGCCTATAGGTGTTTGCAACGCCAGTGGCATCGTGAACACGCTGCTGTCCCATAAGAATACAGGAACGTGGGTCACTAATGCCAGAACACAACACAAGGTTATTATGGCGGCATACTTAAAGCCAAAGGTGGTCGCCATCCAGACGGGCTTGAGGCCCTACCACGTAGCTAGGAAGGGTTGTTTTGTCCCCGGCCGCAGAGATCAGTATTCTTTTTTCGTCTGTGCACGGATTCTCTCCTTCCACTTTGCTCTATTAGCCGTCATCTGACGACATGACGACCTCTGTGCCGTAACGGATAACACACATCGGTACGATTGCGGAGGTCACGTGTTCAATTCCCGTCTCGCGTCTGGGAGTAGTAGTTTATCAGTTGTCTAGTACCCATTTTTTTTTCTGATGGGAAAAGCCCTCCCTTACTGGGTTCGCCATCCGACTACCCACTATAAACCCCGCTGTTCTCCTATCGCCTACGACCGGGCCCACGGATATGTGGCCTGTCAATCTCGTGGCCGGGGCCGGATACCTGTAACACAAGTACTATGCTACTTAGTTTGGGACTAGATGGCGCTGTGTGAATTGTCACAAAATATTTATTTATTAATTATCTTTTCTTTGGTCTACCTCTCCTCTTATCCACTCCCATTTCTAGCATCCTCCTTTTTACATTACGTTCCCCTTTTCGCGTTATATGGATGGCCATATATGGCCTGGTATGGACCAGGCTAACCGATTACTTTTCAGCTTATCAATCACTTAGCGCTACTTTCGAACTTCCCTAATACACTCATTTCAAATTTTATCTATTTTTGTAACTTATCATCCATCTCAACATTCGCATCTCTGCTTATCTCAATCGTATATTAATTTTCGACTACCTTCGGCTTAACAGCTTTTTATCCGTGCAGGGGCGGAGAAAGAAAACTAACCTCTGTGGCCGGGGTCGGCGAAAAACTAACTGTCGGTAAGAGGCGACAAAACAACCCACCCTAGCTACGTAGTAGGGCCTTATGCCCGTCTGGTTGGCGACCACATTTGGTCTTAAGTATGCCGCCATAATAACCTGGTGTTATGTTCCGGCATTAGTAACCCAAGTTCCTGTACTTTCATGGGACAGCAGCGTGTTCGCCATGCCATTGGTGTTGCAAACACCCATAGGCAACGGTAATTACTAAATTCTAAGCGGGGTCAGCCTGTCTGCTATTTTACTGCAATAAAAAAAACAGCTAAGGCACGTCCGTTGCAGGGTCCCGAGCCTGAGAGTGTTTAATATGTATTTATTTACAAAGTTGCCTAAAGCACATAAAACTAGCTGCTTGCTTTGCTACTAGATGACGCTACGTACGTTTTTTAGGTATATTTATATATTACTTACACTTACACTTCAGAGCACGAGGTACCATGCTGGTGGCAAGGACTAAACTGCACGGCGATTATCATCGGTGTTGTTGCTTAAAACTTACTTTTATTACCAATTAACAAAAAATTAAAAATTAAACCGTTCTATTTTTTTCGGTCTCGGGGAAAAACCTCTCTTGACGGGTTCCCCCGGCCCGGGGGGATCGAGGGATATAAGGGACTCCGGAAAAGATGTTCGACCATCCGACTACCCACTAAAAAACCCCGCTGTTCTCCTATCGCCTACGCCCGGGCCCACGGATATATATGGCCTGCCAATCTCGTGGGCCGGGCCGGCGCCGGCTTTGTCTTAAAGCGGGCCCCTTCTAAAGTGCTGGCGCCAAGGGGTCAGGGTTTCGTCCCCCCGTCGCTCTCTTGTAACAACTCTAGGAGTTGAGGGGGGCTGCGGAACAGCACGCGGCCTTCTCCCTCGCGGCAATAGTGCGGGCGGCGGATCCTCCCCCGAGGGGCCGTCCGCGGCCGCTTTCTATGGCGGCCGGAGATCGTTGCCCGCCCTCCGGCGCCGACGACGCGGCCTACGTTGGCGGGAGGGGAGTGCGCTGGCGAACTCTCGCTCCCGTTCCGCCGCCTCTCTTGCAGACACTACTGCCTCGCAAAAGGAGGCGACGGCCGTCCATCCAGGATCGCCCCCGACCATGGACAGAACCAGGGCCGGGAGCGACAGGTCCGTGGCCAATTCCGGACGGGACTCACACCCCCGTCGCGTGCTAGTCAGCCGTGGGTACGACTACCAGACGACACTCCAGAAAAAGCAGAATCGCCTGACGTCGTAGCCGGCCCAGCAAGGCCAACCGACAGCGAGGATGCAATTCCCGCCCCGGGAACACTCTCTGTGCAGGCGCAGTCGAAATAGGAATGGTTTCGACTACCAAATCAGGTCCCAGGGTAGAACCCGGGACCCCAATTAGTATTCGCAACCATCCCACCGGGGACTGCGCCACGAACAGAGAGCTAAGTTGGAAAGGATGTAAGAGGTAGACGGATCCTCGGACAGAGGAGCGCCCCTGAGGGCAAATCCTTCTATTTGCGTCAGGTTACTAAAAAAATAAAATTATAAAGAAAATTTGAATATTATTATTTCTATGAGCTTTTATATTAATGATTTTTTTGTTATTACTTTTTATTTATTTTTCGTTATTTTTAATAAGTATTCTAATTTTTGTAAAAACTCCAGTGACGCACGCCTACATTGCATAAGGTGCTGTCTAGCTAGCCGAACAGGGTGAGCAGCTACCACGCAACATTTTTCTAATACTTACATTTTTAAACTCGTGATATATTTCGAATGGAATATCCGAATTGAATAAATCAAAAAGTTATATGAAGGTAGTGAAGCCGTTTTGAATATGAAGTAATTTATTTTGATAAGGATTAATACCAAGATCCAAATAAAGAGCCTTTTCTAGGGGCGGCATTTCAATTAAATTTTTAAAATAAAAAAAAACTTATTGTGGCATAACTATAATAGTTAGACATATGCTGTCGCGACACTTTTTGTAAATAATGATGTGTTCTGCAAAGTTGTAGTACATTATTTTATTCTATCATCAATAGTTTTCGCAACGCACGCGATTTAAATAATATTTTAGGTAATTTTTTTACACTTTGGGTTACATTATTGGAGTTTTAGTAAGGATCCCTAATTTTTTTGAAAATATAATATAGCCTATGTCACCCGGGGATAATGTAGCTTCCCAACAATGAAAGAATTTTTTAAATCAGGTCAGTAGTTTCGGAGCCTATTCAAAGCAAACAAACAAACAAACAAACAAACAAACAAACAATCAAATCTTTCCTCTTTATAATAGTATAGTAGTATAGACGAGCCGTTTACGCCCGCTTCGCTGGTCGAATAACAAAAAAAAATCGAAATAATATGAGAAGTTTTTGTAGGCATACCCGCTTGCCCCACTTCTCGGTAAAATTACATGCGTCAAGTAAAAAATGAAAAAAAAAAAACAGCATCGTAGTTACGGATGCGTTCAAGTTGCTAATAGCAGTTTGAAGTTGAGTTCACAATTACAGAAAAAGAAAACTGGTTTTTAGGTTTCTCCGTGCAATTTTTCTAATTTTTCTATCCAAAAAAACCTTTCTCAGAGGTAAAGGAATAAATAAATAAAAAATCGAATTGTTGCAGCCGTCTTCAAGTTTTG
This sequence comes from Malacosoma neustria, assembly GCA_963693495.1. Classification (NCBI taxonomy): domain Eukaryota; kingdom Metazoa; phylum Arthropoda; class Insecta; order Lepidoptera; family Lasiocampidae; genus Malacosoma; species Malacosoma neustria. The sequence continues at coordinate 17,443,966 of OY856381.1, forward strand.
CGCTTTGCAACATATTTTGCGATTCATTTTTATTTATACATATAGATAGCCAAAGGAATATAGATGAAATTGGTGGTTGCTATGTTTGTTTTTTACAGGACATATCATCTGTACTTTCAACATAGAAATAAAACTGAACGATAGTCTTGATTAGCTAGGTATATATGATATCTAAAAGTATAATCTAACAGTCAATAAGTAATCAGTCAATTTCTATCCGTGCAGAGGCGGAGAAAGAATACTAAACTCTGCGGCCGAAGTCGGCCTGCCGTAAAAGGCGACAAAACAACCCACCCTAGATACGTGGTAGGGCCTCAAGCCCATCTGGATGGCAACCACCTTTGGTCTTAAGTATGCCGTCATAATAACCTTGTGTTGTATTCCGGCATCAGTGACCTAAGTTCCTGTATCCTTATGGGATAGCAGCGTGTTCACGATGCCACTGGCGTTGCAAACACTCATAGGCGACGGTAACTGCTAAATTCTAAGCGGGCCGTCAGCCTGTCTGCTGTCCTACAGCAATAATAAAAACACATCAGAGCGCTTGTGTTATAGGTACGAAGCAACTGATATACATATATACTTTTGTAAATATACCCAGATTCATTTTAAGAATCGCACTCATGACCCATATAGACATTTCAGCCTATACCATAAAAGCCTTGCATCCCGAAATTCATGTAATACATGGTTAAAATCTAATAATATAATGCAGTTTTATTTAATATTATTCAGATGCAATTCCGTTTTCAATCTGAATTTTCCAATAGTTAACGTTTTTCAAGATGGCGGGCACATGAACACATGTGTATGTGCATAAGTTATATGTGTGTGTGCTTGTTATCCAGTCACTCTTTTCTTGGATATTTCCCATTCGTTTTGACAGAGTGCACGGAGTGGTGTATAAGGTCGCAAATGAGAATTTACTATTTACTTTTATTTCATATATAATTTATTTATAGTTGTCGGCATTTGTAACATTATTATATGATTGAAACACAATGAATTCTTAATGTTTCATTAACCTATCAATAATATAATTCTATTATACTTTATTTGCAGTTTAGATCCAATTTGGGACTATGAAGCTTTTTTGTTTGTTTATTTTGTATCAGAACGTTTGTTAATTTATCCTAAATAAATGTTTGTTTGTTTGTTTTGTTTAATCACCATTAAGCGTAATTTGTTTAAATCTATTTACCCTGAACTGACTTTATACTTATTCGTTATTATTTTTGTAAAGAAAATGACGTTTCTGTTGACTCATTTAATATTTAACGTATTTAAAATTTAGAAATACGTTGATCAATACGGTTACCTTAAAAGAGAACTTTTAAGAACATTACAAATTGTTCTTTTAGTATTCTAGAATAAGCCTCATGCATTTACATTTATGTAACGTGCAAAACTCATATTTCGGAAATTATATTATTGGGTTAGCAAGAAAGTAATTTCAGATTTTTGGTGCGAAATAAAAATATTTTATATATATTTATATATATATATATATATATACCTAGTCAGGTCATAAATTCTGTCACATGTTTAATGTAAAATAATTGTAACAAGTTTATTCATTATGTAACCATTCATATACCAAAATGAACTTAACAAAACATAGATTCTTATGACATTAAAGTTTATTCAAAATGACCTCCGTGATTTTGAATACAGGCCTTCAATCTGCGCGGCCAGTCGTCTGTCGCAGCACGAACGAGGTCCATGTCAATATCGGCGGCTGCCTTAATCAAGGATGTCTTGAGTGACTCCAAATTGGGATGAGGCTTTGAGCACGCCTTTTTCTCCAAGTGTTGCCATATCTTGTAATCTAACGGATTCAAATCTGGACTGGAGGAGGGCCAGTCTTCGTGCCGGATGAAGTCGATTTCACGCGCCGCCAGCCAGTCTTGTGTGCTCTTCGCTCTATGAGCTGGCGCCGAATCTTGTTGGAATACCCAGTGCCTGTTATTGAACATGCTATGAGAAACAGGTTCCACAAGGTTCGTCAGGACTGTATTTTGATACACAACAGCATTCGTTTTTACACCTTTCTCACAAAAATGTACCTCTGTTAAGCCCCAATAAGAAACTCCCAACCATACCATGAGCGAGGATGGAAAATGACCTCGTTGGACACGCGGAATACGGTTGCTCGCTTCTTCACTACTGTGTGCGTACACCTTATCATTTTGTTTGTTGTAGCTCTCTTCTACGGTAAAAATTTTTTCATCCGAAAAAAGAATTTCCCGATATTTTTTTCCCGCGTACCGCTTCAACAAAGCGCGGCATCTCTTCAGTCTCAGGTCCATTAGACGAGCATTCAAACGATGTCCTGTTTTTCTTCGATATGCCTGAAGCCCTAAGTCTTCATTTAACACCCTTTTCACCGTGGTTCTGCTTAACCCCATCTGAAGGGCCAACAGTTTCTGCTTACGTTTGGGATTTCTTTGAATTCGTGCCTTCACAGCTTTTATCACTGCTGGAGTCCTAACAGACCGAGGGCGACCACTTCTTGACCTGTCATCTACACTAGAGTCTTCATTGTATCGTTTGATGGTACGATAAACGAATCTTTTGGTTATATTCAAATTTTTCAGTATGTTAAAAATTTGAATTGGCGCGTAACTGCAACGATGCAATGCAATAACTGCAACACGGTCTTCTTTAAGCTTCCACTCCATATTTAAAAATGAGTAAAATTCTAAAAGTATACCTTTTTTATTTTCATGAACAATTCGAAATTCGAATTCAATAAACTTTTTTGTGGCCAGCATTCTAAAAGAAAAGTTTTTACTGTGTGACAATACTTATGACCTGACTAGGTATATATATATATATATATATATATATATATATATCATTGACAAAAGAAGAACGAACAAAACATAATGCTGTCTATCTACTGGTACAAACCTATATACTGCCTTACAAATCCAATATATAACGACTATTGCTTCATTACAAATTTTCATAACAAAAGTTTATTTTTGTTCCTAGTACGACATTTGGCGGCTACTATGTAAAATTTACCTTAACTTTTTAGTTAAAAGTAAATTTTGCTTCTTGTGTGTATTATTTAATTGTAAATAGAAAATGTGACGGTACAGCGTTATACTAGTAGTGTATACGCCCAGCCTCCCCTATCGAGATCTGAAGGGTTGCTTGTTAGACGACAATATGCAGCCGCATACTGGGCTCCAGCACTATTATTCAAATCTACGTAAATTGGACCACGTAAAAGAGAATTACGAGTTGAAAAATCTGCATTTAAAGAAATAAACATTTGATTCCACATACAAAAATATAATCCATAGATTATTTATTATCAAACCATATAGAACGGTTTGCAGACGGCAGACATCGTGATAAATAAATATGTTGAAAACGTTTGCGACAGTAAATCCTTTTTAAATCAGCCACTTTTACATTGAATCCTCTTTTCCGTAATTGATGATGCCTCCATGACACTATCTTATCGTGTACTAACCAGTATCCATACTATTGTAATATTATAACTGTAAAAGTAACTCTGTTTGTCTGTGCCGTTTTCATGCCTAAACCGCTGAACGTATTTTGATGAATTTCGGTGTATAGATAAATTGGACATTGGAGAAGGACATGGGCTACGTTTAAAAATTTTATATGTCAAAAAAACGTTTGCCGTGTCAGCCAGTAAAAATAAATTATAGTAGAGTAGACAGGAGGAAGGAAAACTAGAGCATCGTTCCTAAGCTGGCTTTAGCATAACCTTAGTCACGGAGGTTTTAAAGGGGCTCGTACGATCGAGTATTAAATCATATATACAAAAAATATAACAGAGATTTATTTTACCAAATCATTGAAACCAGGTATAAATTTTGCAATACTACTTAGTAAGATTATTTAGAAATACTATGCCACCGGCACGCTATGATGGCCGTTTTGACGTTTGTCAACTCCATGAAGTTTCGTATTATTTAGTAATTACATTTGAAGGAGCAAATTGCTGTTCTTTATTGTCAATAACTACACGTCGCTATTGACAATAAAGAACAGCAATTTGCTCCTTCAAATGTAATTACTAATTAATACCAAACTTCATGAGTGGACAAACGTCAAAACGGCCATCATAGTGTGCCGGTACAGTAATTATTGAAAAAACAAATCTTAAATTAATAATACTCGTATATTTTGAACATTCGATTACTTGACACTATGTGCATTGCCACTGCTGATAAAATACATGACTATAGAATTTGATTTCCGTACTTCGTTTGTGAAGTACGGAATAGGGTTTTTACGCGGATATATGTTTGAGCTGAAAATCTCAGAACATTGTGCTAATCATAAAAATTTTATTCTGACATAAAAATAGTTTTCAACATTTTCTGAATAATATATATATTTGACTTAATGTAAACGCAGTTAACAAACTCATACGAGTTTATTAATATTATATTCTTTATTATGAATTCTGTCTATTGACAGAATATAAAAAAGCAATAGGTATATAAAAATTGTATTAAGTGCAGTATCAAATACTCAATATAAAATACATGTATCAATAATAAATATGAAAAGATTCCCTCCGTGTTTAAAAACTTAATAATCGATAAAGAATATTTACAATATATTTTATTGAATCAATAGTTAATGAACTGGCAACATTAAAGTTTGAGCTTCCGTTTACAACAAGAAATATGTAATGGCGAACCATCTTTTACCAGTCTCAAACCTATTTGATTTTATTAAAAGCACGCACTCATAGCATGGCGAATAAACCTCTATCCTCAGTAAATATGTTTGCCATAAATAAAAACAAATGGCGTGCACCGCGACCGAGTGTTGCCAGCAAAAAAACTGCGTAATTGATGGTGGGACGTCAGAAACAAAACTGTACACATTTATAGTGGCTCTGAAATTCAACGCTTCAACGCGAGTCGTTTCCGTATGGAGATAGTGATGCGTAACTACCACACGGTGTGATTTATCGATAAAAAAATTAAATTGCTGTAGGTAATAATTGGATTTAAGCATAATTTAAACTCTCGTTTTTCACATTTCACAGAATATTCAGACATAATTACACATAGGATGCTAGGGTAGATTGCTTATATCGAGATATTTAATTAAAAAGCTTCAAAAGTCCTCATTTGCATATCTGCATCATTTGTTATACAGGCCTGGTACGATTTTAATAAGGATTTGTAGTAACAAGGAGATACTTTTGAAGTGAAACTTCGTTAGTGCCGTTACATTATTACTATTACGTTATTAATTTCCTATAACCTTCGTCTACTCTTTGTTCGGGCTTTTTTTATTGCTGTACACGGGCTTGGCACCCTACCACGTAGCTAGCGTGAGTTGTTTTGACGCCTTTACGACAGGCCGACCCCGGCCGCAGAAGTTAATATTATTTCTCCGCCCCTGTACGGATAAAATTAGCTTTCATTAAACACATAATACGTTTTCGTATTATATGTACGTGTTGCGTGGACTTTCGTATTACCTACTTTTCTCAAGTTTCACTTCTACTAAACTGATATATTACATTTATACCTTTGAAAATAAATATATATTAAACATAAACACTCCGCAGCGTACCGAAGTGCATCAGTCGCTACGCTACGGAGGTTGAAGTAGTAGTAGCTGAAAGAAAACAATTGTCGATAGTAATGCCCATCCCTATAACGGAATACAAGGCATTTGTTTGAGTCGCAAGTCGATCCGACTCTTTCGTGGAGCACCCAAAAATAAGTGCGCTGCTAAATCGACGAACAAATTACTTTTCCTACTACACCCAAGTTACGGACTTTATTGGCCGTGAGAGCTGTTTTAGTTCGAGCCAAGCCCAATAAGCTATATTTATTACAGTGCTGTAAGCCAACTTAACGTTTACTGCTCTCCATAAGCTGTTTGCTTGCTTGGCTTTTGAGTATGAGCATGTAATGCGAATGGGAAAAGAGGCATTAGTCTAGAATAATGTACTTGATCCTGCACATGTATGAAAACATAAAGAAGTAAGGATATATGAAGTAAAAAGCGATATAATAGAAATAAGAGGTACAATGGAAATTTGTTTGTTTTAATAAGCCTTACTTAGTGTTCCATTGGACACCGGGACACACACATACACACACATCCGGGACACTCCTCTCAGGCGACGCACGATCCGGGGGCGTCACAGAGCAATGACCAAAAGTTTATCCTGTAAGGATTTTAGTAGGTAGACCGTTGCGGCTGCTGCCAACCATCACATCTCGGCCAGTGTCACTAAGGTGGCCGCCGTAGGGTTAGATCGATGATGCCGACATAACCACGTCTTCTTTCAGTTTCCTCGGGATAAAAAAAGACCTCACTTTCCTTTATCAAACCAACTCTTAGAACAAACGACTGTGGCATTTTTTCCTGTCAAGTTAGGGGGATACACTCTAATCACTCTAGAAATATTAATTAGTGTGCACGAAGATCAGACGACGAGCATCTATATCTAATAAATATATAAATTATTTATTTATTTATTGTTAGAACTGTGTACATTATAATGTTGGTAAGTACATTTTGTATAAACAGTTTGCCGTTTTAAAGCGTACAATATTTATAAAGGTATTTTTATGCTTCAAATTATTAGAGAATAGTATAAGAAATTATATTATACATATTAAAACTAAAGTCAAAATTATTTTTCAACGTAACAAAAAATGAATACAGCACAGTAGTACAGTGCCTATTCTCGCGCCCTTCTTCACCCAATTCCTGTACTCGCGGCTAAAGATTTCTTTATTCGCGGATCTTATCGGTGAATCGATACATACGTATAAACAAATTGTGCAGTCGGGGGACCCCCGGAAAAAAATAAAACAGAAATAGAAAAAGAATAAATCTTCCTGGAATGGACTACCATATAAATATGCCGCTTTAATAACCTTGTGTTTTGGCATAAGTAATCCAGATTCCAGATGCCTTTGAAGCCGGTGCGTTGGAATTGCATCTGGTGATGCAAACATCCATAGGCAACGGTAACTGCTTTCTATTAAGTGGACCGTCAGTCTTTTTGTACAAAGCTATAAAAAAGTGTGTGTGTACCACAGATCATAGAAACACAGTTCTATGATCTGTGGTGTGTACTTATGAACGCACGTAAGAAGTTACACTTCGTTGGCGTAACAAGATAAAATTCATTCTAAAAATTTTATCCTTCGCGTTATCGCGTAAAAAAATTAGTTTATGGTGTAAATAAATAAATACATACCGTCAATAAACATTAAATTTGACAAACGTACTCAAAGTAATATGTAAAAACCACTTTTATCACTTATAATCTAAACTGATTTTTTTTATATATTTGTTTTTATATTGTCACCTACGAACGTATCCCCTATAATCCCATATAAATTACCATTCCATATTTACGGTTTTCGTAGTTATTCGCGGCATATTTACGGAAGGTATACCTCTAATATTTTTAAAAAGAACTATACTTGAATGGCTTTTCGTTCAGAATGTTTTTTTGCGTGTTTTATTTCGATAGTTTTGTGTTATAAAAATAGCTGCATGTTTTTAACGGATCATAGACACGAATTCTATATAGTTTCTTAGTATTGTTAAATAAAAGGGCGCGTCCACATTAGTGTGATTTATACAAGCAAATTAAAGTCTAAAGCTAAAAGAAAAAGTCCTATTCTAAAAACATGGTGAAAACTTGTATCCAGAAACATTCTTCTACTTCTTCCTGCCCTTATCCCAAACTATGTGGGGTTGGCACAACGTGTTCTCTCCTTCCACTCTTATCTATTAGCCATCATCTGAACATTCACACCTTTTTTAACCATATCATCTTTTACACCATCCATCTACTTTCATTTCTAGCATCCTAGCATCACTGGCGCGACTATACTTTCAAACTTCCCATAAGTAATATACTCATTTCTAATTTTATCGAAACAAAAACATCCTATCTGGGTAATTGTGTTATAATTTTTACGTACAACTATATCGGTTTTTACATACGTATTAAAAATACAATATCAAAAATGTATGACAGCACAAAATTATCGTAATCCTAGAATTTTATATGCTTCCCTTTCGACGCCGCTTTTCATCATCATTTAGCTGGATCAGCATTCATGATTAAATGAATTTAATCACAAATACCAATATTTCTGATTAAATATAACATTATATAATATTCGAAATCAATCCATCAAAATTATATTCATCACTAATAATCAAATATCAAGGATATAAAAAAACCCATAAAACAATATCATAATGAAACTGATACATTCGGTATCTTCGGTATTGAAGCCACTTAAATAAGAAAAGAAAAACCTCGTATTTTTTCGTTATTATTGCGTACAGGAGGTACACACTTGAGAATTTCATAGAATTCCTACATTCGGTGACATGGAAAAATGAATATTATTAAAATACGGCACGACACACAGCGAGCTCGGATAGGGATGTCCAGTAAATAGGAAAATGTCGATATTTTTATTTACCGGGTAAACATCGTTAACTTACAATATGCTTTAATAGATTCAACCTGACTGCCTTGAAGACTCAATGTCTACCTCGTCTTATAAACTTTTTATCCGTGCAGGGTCGGAGAAAGAATACTAACCTGTGCGGCCGGGGTCAACCTGTCGTAAAAGGCGACAAAACAACCCACCCAAGCTACGTGGTAGGGTCTCAAGCCCATCTGGATGGCGACCACCTTTGGTCTTAAGTATGCCGCCATAATAACCTTGTGTTGTGTTCCGGCATTAGTGACCCAAGTTCCTGTACTTTTATGGGACAACAGCGTGTTCACGATGCCACTGGCGTTGCAAACACCCATAGACTGCTAAATTCCAAGTGGGCCGTCAGCCTGTCTGCTTTCCTACAGCAATAAAAAAAAACTCAATATTATGGATATGAATATATCAGAGGAAGTTTGAAAAGCTGAAAGTGATTGAAAAGCTGAATAATATAATAATAAATAGACTAGCCTGGTATGTCCGTATAATGCAAAGAAAAGAATGTCATATAATCAGGAAAATACTAAACGCGAGAGTGGATCGATACACACGGGGTAGACCAAAGAAGAGATGGATGGGTTGGTTAAAGATGATTTGGCGAAAAAGGTGTGAATGTTGAGATACAGGAGAGTGGAAGGAGAGAACATGGTGTGCCGACCCCACATTATTATTATTATCATTTCAAAAGGTGGCTATGCTGGTTTAATTCAACCTAGTATCACTGTGTTCAATTTAATAAACTATAGTGATCACCGTATTTACTATAGCTCATTGGCAAAGCCCAGTTTTTTGAAAGAAGCTGCTCCTGTCTTATCTAGTTCCAGCATATGTTTCCCTAGTATGAGATTACGTTTATGCGTCAGAGAACAGCAGCGGCACAGCAGGTGCACAAGCGTTTCATCTGCCTCGTTACAAGATCTGCAAGCTTTGCTATCCCTAATCTTTATGATACTGAGGTGCTTGTTTAGGCAGCAATGTCCGGTTAGCGCCCTCGTTAAGGTGCAGCTGATTCCTGTTTGCGGTTATAGGCTTTTATATATCTAGGCTTATCGTTTTGGAATGATTTAAGCCTGGAATTGTATTTCAGTGCTTATTAGATTCACTGGTACATTGATCAGGCTTTTTGGTACACTGCAGCACGGTTCAGGTCCGTGCTATGCTCCCTTTGTCTTTACCCGGGCAAGTTCATCGGTCTTTTCATTGCCTATGATACCCGCATGCCCAGGGATCTAGCGAGGAATTACTTTATTTTTCTCGCCTAAAGTATTTAGGTAGTCCATGCAGTTTTTGACGAATTTCGAAGCTATAAAGTCTGAATCCAGCGCCAAAAGCTTGACTGTCAGAATGATTATATATATCGTGATTTTTGTAGTATTTCTGTAGAAGATGGAGTCCCCACATAGTCTTATATAAGCGCAAAACCCAAACAATCTTTTTGCTATTTTCTTTGTCTTTTATGCCTTGATTTTTCCGTTAATTCCGTATCATTGAGTATGCCTACATATAAAATTATACGATGAGTTTGTATGTCTAGCGTCTATGTAATTTAGAAAAACAATTTTGTAATTATAAAGATAATACACATTTCATTCTTCAAGAAATAAATATAATATTTAAATTTAACTCCTGTAATAAAAAACACACAAACTTAAAACGTATTTTCTTGAATATTTAACGACTATTTAAAGTATGAGTAGCATTGGAAACTTTTCGGTAAATTTTCAGCAATTCAGCAAAAAAGAAAAGTTTTCAAATAACATGTTTTCGATTCTTCTTAAAAAACTTTTTATATTGCCATATTTTAGCAAGATATGTACTCAAAATGGATGTATATAGTTGAATGAATGTATGTATTAGAATCTGCCGTGAGATTCTGTATCATAAAAACCGGTGACCACCATGGCACAATAAAGGAAACCAGATGAAAAAAATAAATCTATATCGTATTCTACAAAAAAAATCTCGACTCTAGCACGCACACAAACACACAATATACTTATTCCATCAAATGTCACATTCATAGGTAAAAATTCAACATCGCGATATGGCGTTACCCTTTCTTTATCAAATACTAACACACACGGAGTAACAAGGTTTTCCTGTGCACCTACAAACACTCACACTGTCTTCTCACTATCGTTCTTGTTTTATTCAAAATTCCATTTTATTCATTTGAGATACAGTCGTTTTTTATTTAAAATATTCTAAAGTTCTATTTAGACTAATTCGTGTAAATTTCAATTTTGTGTTCATATGAATAAAGGCTTATTTTAAATTTATATTTGATATGGTATCTAAGACGTTTCGTATTCAAGTTTGTAAATCTTATTTCGATCTGTCAAATTAATATAAACCTTCTATACGTAGAATAGAACATCTTTTCATTTGAGTATCATATGAATACAAAATATCGCGTGGGTGATCATCACGAGGCAACAATAGTGTCCGAATGGGGTTAGTTTTCGGTACATTGCGCATCGGCGTTGCGCATTAGCAACATGGCGGACGGACAACGCGCCATTTTGAATGTACACTTTCCACTTCTAAAGTTTGACATTACACTTACTTTACTAACTTTTTTTGTGTAACTTTTTTAAGTATTTTTACTTAAACTTATCATAAACTTCATTTTATCTCTGATTGTGATTCAAATTTTAATTTTAAAGTTATTAGTTTCCACCCGCTCTTAAAGAAACTATTAATGGCTGTGCATAAGTAACTCTATTTCAATCACCAGTCCAATAAATTGAATGGTCTACTCTCTTCAACTTATTTACCGTGTAAATATTCTTGGATAACAAGACTACGAGCCATCAATGAATTGGAGAACTGTAAGCATAAGGGCCTTTTACATAAATCGCAAGCAAGCAGTGAGATAGCTGCGAAACATTAAAGTAAAAGATGGCGTATTGTCTTTTTTTTATTTTTGCAGGACAGCAGACAGGCTGACGGCCCGCTTAGAATTTAGCAGTTACCGTCGCCTGGTCCTGGTTATGTGATGCATTCTCTCTAGTATACAGGGTGTCCGAGAACTCAACGTCAAGCCGAAACGGGGTGACAGGATTGATTGTAACATCATGAGAAAAATCAGAAAAAAAAATCTATCCCATGCAGTTTGAAAATTATGGGCATTTAAGAAAAACCTAGAAATTTGGTCAAACTGTAACCATTTTTCGGTTATTTTGGTTAATTTTTATTATTTTTGTTCATTTAAACTTTGGAACCGTAACCCTAAATAACATTTCTAGAACCACCGTCAAAAATAATGACACAATTGCCCCAAGTTTTCTAGCATTAAGAATATTTGTTAAACTATGAATTTAAAAATTTCAAAATTAGTCGACTTTGAAAGGCCCTCCTTTAAAAAAAATGTACTAAAGTGCCTTGGCAAGTGCCATTAAAAGTTCGCGCATTTAATCAGGATTGTAAAATGGTACAATACGTGTTAGTTTCATACTAAAAAAAACGAGTAAAAAAATAAAAACCTCAAGTAACCCGATTTTTGCTAACCCATTTTACTCAGTTCAAATGTTATTTATTCGCACAAGCTCTTGGTAGGTTCTTAATTTTAAGGCAAAATGATGAGAGAGATGGATAGTGAACATGTTTGCCATGAGCGGGCGAGACAGATAGTGACGCCACTTTTACCAAAGTCAACAAAAGTAAGTAAAATTAATAAAATAATGAAAAATCTTGACCTAGTTTAGATTTATTGGAATAAAAGTCAGATAGGGAAATTACATTTTTTATTACAATAAATGTTCAAATTGTTTGCCATCAACCTCAATACACGCCCTACATCTTCTTAAAAAAGATCTACTTATTAGCCGGGCATATCCTCGAGAGTTGGTGTCCTCAGCAGCTTGAGAAATTCGTTCACGAGCTCGGCTACGCTCTCAATAAACAATTTGAACATTTATTGTAATAAAAAATGTTATTTCCCTATCTGACTTTTATTCCAATAAATCTAAACTAAACTAGGTCAAGATATTTCATTATTTTATTAATTTTACTTACTTTTGTTGACTTTGGTAAAAGTGGCGTCACTATCTGTCTCGCTCGCTCATGGCAAACATGTTCACTATCCATCTCTCACATCATTTTGCCTTAAAATTAAGAACCTACCAAGAGCTTGTGCGAATAAAAAACATTTGAACTGAGTAAAATGGGTTAGCAAAAATCGGGTTACTTGAGGTTTTTATTTTTTTACTCGTTTTTTTTTAGTATGAAACTAACACGTATTGTACCATTTTACAATCCTGATTAAATGCGCGAACTTTTAATGGCACTTGCCAAGGCACTTTAGTAAATTTTTTTTAAGTCAAAGTCAAAGTTTAAATGAACAAAAATAATAAAAATTTACCAAAATAACCGAAAAATGGTTACAGTTTGACCAAATTTCTAGGTTTTTCTTAAATGCCCATAATTTTCAAACTGCATGGGATAGATTTTTTTTCTGATTTTTCTCATGATGGTTACAATCAATCCTGTCACCCCGTTTCGGCTTGACGTTGAGTTCTGGGACATCCTGTATATTACATTCGGTTCTGTTGGCATTTTTTAATAAATTTTTTTACTTACCCTTAAAAACACAACGGCTCAGTCCTTTCCGATCACGTGTCCGTGTCAGTCTTCACAAATGATGAAGAATTTCTTTTAAATATTAAACATCTTTTATACTTTATTAATTTAAAATTATTCCATCCTAAGATTAAGACTAAATAATTAAAATGTTTAACACTCAACAAGAAAACGTAATTAAATATTTAAAACAATCGTGCAGTTTATTAATCAAATTATTAAATATAAAGATTTATTTGGATAAATAAAATTTTTGAACAATTAACTCACAGATACAGATCATGGACATGTTTTGTAGATTATTTTATCATACACTATGATGTACGCGTGATTTTGCTTGTTAAGATTTTGTGATTGCTATAGCAATGACAGCATAGTTATAACTATAATAATATGCTCATATCGTATCGAAAAAGCTAAATAAAAATATTAAATAATAATTAAAATTATTTTCTTACATAATGTATATAATATTTTATTTTCCTATTATTTTTAAATAGAATTTATTCCTAAAAATGGGCACAGCCAATTCAGTAGTTTTATAATAATAAATTTACATTGACGGAATTAGTAAAATTAAAAAATAATAACGCATACCTTCCAAAGCCAAGCGATATCTAATTCATTGATAGTTTCACACAGATCTATGAACGTGTAAATGATTGAATGAAACCATTTCTATTTATAAACATAATCTATCCAGCTTACTATTTTGAGTTTGAATGACACTTTCCTCGGCCAAGAGACACACATATGTACTTACTTAAGTAGTTTGACGATCTCCGTGACGCAACGGCTTTCGCATGTAGAAACGCCCGCACGGGTTACGTATTCGATCATGTTCCGAGTCTTGGTGTTTATGTATTTACTTTCATTTAAAAAAAATATAAAATTAATATCATTTGCCTAGTACCTATAACATAAACGCTGAGCAGCACTGAGACCGGCTGGCGTTGTGTTTCACAGTAAACTTATTTAGATGTGTTTTTAAAGCTATATCGTTGCCTATTTGTCGTATTTTACGATTAACTAGGAAAGTGTTGACCATATTTTTACCTATCCGTAACCTCGCGACTAGACCATCTGCATAACAAATTTCAATCATATCCATTATAATTTTCCTGCGGACTTACAAATATTTAAATAATTTATTATTATACAAGTTTTTGTTGATATTTTGAAGTTTAATTGAGTATAAAATATAAACTGAACACTTAGTTATTAGATATAATTTTAACTAATAAAATTAAACGCGAATTTTAATACTCCTCGTGTGAGTATTCCAAATAAAAATAGAATTTTATACATGGAATAATTAATTATAATTCATCCACGTAAGTGATAAGATATATTTTATAAGTTTAGAAAAATACAACTCAAATAGCGTAACTACTTTTTCAAGTTTAAGTTAAATGGTCTTCTAGTAACCATTGCCAATATTGAGCCGTGAGCTTAGAAAAATTAAAAACTTAAAGTTTAGGCATATCATTTTCATATAGACAGAGAAGAAAATTTTGCAAAAACTTGCCAATATGCTTTGGACATGTTGCCCTATATTTAGCTGTGAGATAGCAGACAGGCTCACTTAATATGTGCCAGGGACACAACACAAAGTTATTATGGCGGAATATTTGCAAACCAGGATTGTTTCCCATATAGACGAGCTTTGGAGCCTACCAACTTGTTAGGATCGTTTTGTCACCTTTTAGGCAGGCCAAGAAATTTTAATCGGTAATAATAATCTTGATTAATTTTGTAATGAAATATATATAATATAGAAAATCTTTTGTTTCAGGAACTCATTGTTAACGACTTCAGTTTCGTGTGAGCCAACTTCGGATCCCCTAAATAGCGAGCGATGCTTTGATACGAGGTTTTCTTGTCATGTCCTCATGGTTTGATGACAGTCAATCCTTTTTTTTTTGTCTCGGGGAAAAACCACTCTTGACGGGTTCCCCCGGCCTGGGGGGACCGAGGGATATGTGGGACTCCGGGATTTTTCCGACTACCCACTAAAAAACCCCGCTGTTCTCCTATCGCCTACGCCCGGGCCTATGGATATATGGCCTGCCGATCTCGTGGCCCGGGCCGGCGCCGGCCCGCCCTTTGTCGTAAGGCGGGCCCCTTCTAAAGTGTTGGCGCCAGGGGGTCAGGCTTTCGTTCCCCCGGCGCTCTCCTGTAGTAGGTCAACTCTAGGAGTTGAGGGGGGCCGCGGAACAGCACGCAGCCCTCACCCTCGCGGCAATGGTGCGGGCGGCGGGTCCTCCCCCGAGGGGCCGCCCGCGGCCGCATTTCACGGCGGCCGGAGGTCGTTAGTTGATGACAGTCAATCCTGAGAAAATCTTATTAAGCCAAATCTACTTAATAATAATAAATATATATCTATCTAGTAATTATTAAGATATGACTTAATTTTTTTTAGTAAATAAAAAGAAATATATACTCTCTGATATTTTATTGGTCACGTGGCCAAACTTTGTCACCCTCACCTTATGTGTCATCAAAAGCCGGTTAAGTCAAAGAGACAAGTCTACACGGTAGGAACAGTTCCTGTTTAAGGTAACAAAGTGGTTTACAACAAAAAACCGTTTAGGTATATTTTTTTATTGCTGTAGAACAGCAGACGGGCTGACGGCCCGTTTAGGATTTAGCAGTTACCGTCGCCTATGGGTGTTTGTAACGCCAGTGGCATCACGAACACGCTGCTGTCCCATAAGAGTACAGGAACTTGGGTCACTAATGCCGAAACACAACACAAGGTTATTATGGCGGCATACTTAAGACCAAAAGTGGTCGCCATCCAGACGGGCTTGAGGCCCTACCACGTAGCTAGGGTGGGTTATTTTGTCGCCTTTACGATAGACCAACCCCGGCCGCAGAGGTTAGTATTCTTTCTCCGCCCCTGCACGGATAAAAATATGACGGTCACGCCTCACGAAAGGCTCGGCTCTGTTACATGGAGGATTTTCGTCCGCGTCCTTTAGTCTCGTTAGGAGGAGAAGCGAAGTAAAGGAGAAATGAAACCATATAGCAGATGTTGAGTGTATCCAAAAGAAATCGCTAAAATAGTGATTGTCAGGATGCTGCTCTTTGTCTGTAAATTGAAGTCAACGTTTTATATTTGTATCATTAAAACGTTTCATTTTTCAGAGTCACAGGAATCAAAGTTCTGCTTCTAAATTGCAACGATATCATTTTATATTACACTATTTTTATAAATAGATTTTTTTTTTTTGGTCTCGGGGAAAAACCTCTCTTGACGGGTTCCCCCGGCCCGGGGGGACCGAGGGATATGTAGGACTCCGGGAAAGATGATTGGCCATCCGACTACCCACTAAAAACCCCGTTGTTCTCCTATCGCCTACGCCCGGGCCCACGGATATATGGCCTGCCGATCTCGTGGCCCGGGCCGGCGCCGACCCGCCCTTTGTCTTGAGGCGGGCCCCTTCTAAAGTGTTGGCGCCAGGGGGTCAGGGTTTCGTCCCCCCGGCGCTCTCCTAAAAACTCTAGGAGTTGAGGGGGACCGCGGAACAGCACGCAGCCCTCACCCTCGCGGCAATAGTGCGGGCGGCGGGTCCTCCCCCGAGGGGCCGCCCGCGGCCGCTTTTACGGCGGCCGGAGGTCGTTACTGGCCCTCCGGCGCCGCCGGCGTGGCCTGCGTTGGCGGGAGGGGAGTGTGGTGGTCGACTCCCGCTCCCGCTCTACCGCCTCCTTTGAGGACATGACTGCCTCGCAGAAGGAGGCGACGGCCGTCCATCCAGGATCGTAATAAATAGCTATTAGTCTAAGATCAGGGATTAGAAAAATCTACCCTCATCTGTTAATTAGATGAAACAATTTTTTATAGGCTGATATCAATATTATGAATTTATGAAAACAACCTCTGCCACCATAAGTCTGCTGCAATTAATAATAATTAATTAATTAACAACTAAAAGCTACATTTATCTATCTTTTCTCACCTGGATGCAGGTAAGTATAGCAATCATAGCGATGGGTGCCAACTATAGTAAGGTACATAATATAAAATACTGACGATTTTAGCTTACTACGTGTAATTAACATGAGAAGGTAAAAATAATAAATAAATTAGTTGTTTATTATAATATTTGTTAATAAATATGTGTATTAGACGATCCAATGTACGAAAGCTGCTACGCGATTGTCGTCTAAAAAAGTTAAATAAGCCTAAGGGGTCTAGAAATTTTACAAACTCTGCATAAAGAGCAAGATGGTATGCAAAAAAGGGAATAATAAAAAAGTGTATACAATGCCCCCGGCATTTCTCACCGTGCAACCACTATGCAAACTACCAAACAATGCAATCGTACAAATTATTAAATTACAATCTTTTGTTGTCAAATTTGAATAAATTATAAACACAATGAACGCTTAAAGTTCCCAAGGTTCCTCAAAAGTTAACCCTGCATTGGCAGGTGTCGGATAAATCTTTTTTTATTGTCACAGTTGGCGAGCAAAGGGTTAAGATTCAAGATAACTAAAATTGTGTAGCTTCCGTTGATTAAATTTGAACTAAATGTTATTAAAATAGTTATTATAGGTTGTTAATATTCATAAAATGTTATGAACAGCATTATATGTATTAAATTACGTCATTCGTTTAGCTGTAAGGGCTTTTGAAATTGATACTTGATGTCGTCCGTTGAATTCCGGGCATGGTTTATAAATAACACTGGCCACAAAAAATTGTTCCGTACCTTTTTTTATTTATTGTTGGGGAGCAAAAGACAGGCTCACGGCCTACATAATAGTCGCCTATGGATGTTTGCGACGCCAGGAGCGCCGATAAAAACTTGCCGTCCGCGTAGGGGAACTGGAACCTGGGTCACTTATACTGGAATACAATACAAGAATATTATGACATTGACTTGAAGCCTTACCACCATTATATGGTTACTTTGTTGCCTTTTACGATAGCCCAATCGGCGATAGGCGATCCCATACTCACAGATGGTCTAAACACGCTTGGACTTCGTAGAGACTTTGCGTCTCTTTGCGTATTCTACCGTCTGTACAACGGGAAATGTTCTGAAGAACTATTCAGAATGGTGCCCTCGTCGTCTTTCTACCACCGCACTGCCCGCCGTCGGCTGGCTGTTCATCCCCATTTCTTGGAGCCTCTTCTTTCTTGTACGAAACGGTTCTCTAGAACGTTCATGTTGCGTACTCTCGGGATCTGGAATGATTTTCCGGCTGAGGTTGTCTCAGCGCGGTACGATAGGTATGGGGTTCTTCAAAAAAGGCGTTATAAAATTTCTTCGAGGCCGGCAGCGCGTTGGTAATGCCTCTGGTGCTGCGAACGTCCATAGACGACGGTGACTACCTGCCACGGTGGACCGTCTGCCTGTCTGTTGAACTCTAGCTATATAAAAGGCCGCCCCCGGCCGCAGGGATCAGCATTCCCACCCCGCCTTCCACGGTGATGGACCATGGGCAAGGACCTTTAACAGAATCATCTAGGTTTATGTATTTCTCCAAATCTGATGTGGATTTAGCTTATTGACTTTGACGTGAATTGCGAAAAACCGTCAAAAATAGCTAAAAATCGCCAAAAATGCAGTTATACAAAAGGAACGATTTTTTTTCTCTCGAATTAGATGAAGTATATTTCTTATTTGACGACCTCTATGGCGCAACGGATAACGCACTTCGGTACGCTTGCGGAGGTCACGGGTTCGATTCCCGTCTCGCGTCTGGGTGTTTATGTTTAATATGTATTTATTTACAAAAAAAAGTATGTAAGTATTATATCAGTTTTCTAGTACCCATAACTCAAGTCCTACGCTACTAAGTCTGGGACTAGATGGCGCTGTGTGAATTGTCATCAAATATTTATTTATTTAAATATTTATGTATTTTGATGCTCACTAACAAACATGAACGTAAAATACTGCAAGTACACTTTCGTAGCAATTAGATCAGCTTTCCCGTTAAATAACATCTATTGACCAACAAAAAGGAACCATCTGACGTTAATGACTAAAATTAAAATTACTTGTCATTATTTGTTAAAATGGTCATCATAAAAACCATATTACCTTCAAGGACCGTTCTGCTGTGTTATCAATAATAAAAAATTAAAAGGTTCATTGAACGAAAAAACACTGGCTGTTATAAAAGAGAAAAAAAATGTTTTTACTTTTTCTAATTGAACCCTCCACTTTCGATCTTAAAACTTCCTGTGACGCATCTGTGCGACAAAAAATGACATGCACTTTGTATACCGCACACATTACTCTAATTAGACGTATGGAACTCATATCTTTTGAAGACACGGATATGTAAAGAACAGGTAAGAGGTTGCAGGTTTGAGAGTCCAATTTGGACCTATGACATAAATTTATAAAAGTAGTAAGTCTGTTTTCGAATTATTATTTGTAATTAAAAATTTCGGTCACATTTATTACATATATTTTTATGGCTCTTTGCTATTGAGAAGTATTGACCAAAAGTATTGACTAGGGAAGGGATTTGATGTACAAGTGTTGATACTTATTGATATTGATATTGACGTTGATACACTTTCACATAACTTTTACTTTTGCAGGTGTCAACAACCGACAACAATCATAATATTTTTGTTTCTATATTAAAGATAAAAAAGAATGAATAGACACGCAAAAGCTTAGACCTGTATCCCATGTTGCATGACAAAAGACTGAACTTGGCATCCTTATAATAACATATATTGTGTTAATCCGTCTGTAGTGTTTGAAATCTGTAGATTTCTGTAATACTTAACAGGGTATTCAGTGTAATCAAAATGCAAACGAGACCAAAAGCTGTTAGAATGAGTAATAAAACTGTTTTTGATATATATTATTATATCCGTCTAGGGGCGGAGAAAGACCTATACGGTCGGGGTCGGCTTGTCGTAAAAGGCGACTAAACAACCCACCCTAGCTACGTGTTAGGGCTCTAAGCTAGTATAGATGGCGACCATCATCGGTCTTAAGTATGTCGCCATAATAACTTTTTTGTGTTCCGGCATTAGTGACCCAAGTTCCTGTACCCTAATGGGACAGCAGCGTGTTCGCGATGCTACTGGCATTACCATACCCATAGGCGATGGTAACTGCTAAATGCTAAGTGGGCCGCTAAACTGTCTGCTGTGATACAGCAATAAAAAATATATTGAAAATTTTCTTAATTGATACTGTATTAGAGGCCTAAATTCCATTAGAAGAGCCGAGAAGAAGCCCTACGTACGTTGTAGTAATATTTTTATTTCTGAAGAATATTAAATTATAAACAAAACGGAGAAACAGTAACTATAAGCTTATTGTAAACAAAAGTTTAAATATGTTACACTCCATTTTGTGTAAACCAATGATCTGATATAGCGTTAGAAAAAATTATAAAAAGCAGTGAAGGGTTAACTTTTTGCTTTATGATTGAAAACGAACTTCTATGCAAATGTCAACTACATTAGCATATGAAGTAATTTTTTATAAAAGAAAAAATCACATCTGTCGTCAGTTCCGTTTCCTGTTATTTTGTTATTAGATAAAGGGGTTATTGCATGTGTTTTTTCTATATTCAAATGTGTAAATAGATGAAAAACATGCAAAGGTCTTGCAGTTCCATTCGATAAGGGGTCCATGCTAAGAAAATACTAATCTTACTAACAAGTAGGATTTTTTTTTTTTTTTTTTTTTTTTTCTTAAAGCTAAAGCTGTCATCGTCTCAGACGACCAACGACAGCGACACCGGGCGGAAAAGGCATTCCGACCCCGTGGGAGCGGGGTCGATCAGCCGTGGCAGCGTGCTCGGTCACGCGCCTCCTGTGAGGCGCGCTCCCGGCTCGAACGCTGCATGGGGATAATTGATAACAGCCACGAATGGCAAGAATACTATTAATTGGGGACTATCGACACTACCGTTTCGGAGTGCTTATAGCTGGGGGAGAAGAAACGGCGAAAGAAACTCCCCCGCAACACATCTATTCTACGTGTATTTATGTACTGTGTGGGTTGTGTACATCTACAGGCTATGGGGGGCGGAAGGCATCCCTAAACCTGTTTCGTCGGGCTGGTCCATGCCGGACTGAAGGGGATTGCGTCCGCGAGAGCATTCGCTTTAGCGTCCTAGAAATGGGGTCGCGTCTATCCGTGAGCACGTTACGCGGGCGACGACGTGCGTGGGGTGCTCGGCGGTTGGGCGTGTAATTGACTGTCTCCACCACCAGTGGATTGGGATGGTGGGGAGCGAGACCGAAGAAGGATCGCGAAAGGGATACCATGTACTCCTTCACGGGAAGGAGCTCCAGGTCGCGGTGAAGGTCCGCGTTGCGCATGTAAAGTGGCGCTTGGACTGCCATGCGCAAGAACTTATTCTGCAGCCGCTGAATCGAGTTGATGTAGCATTTGCCGGCATGGGCGAAGACTACGCTCGAGTACGTCATGATCGGTCGGATGCCCAAGATTTTTTTTTCTTCTATTACTCGTATATACATATATCGTATACTCGTATTAAGAAAGATTACTAACAATAAACTACTAACATTTTGGAAAGAGAAATGATATGGAAACAAAAAGGCTTTATTATTATATGAAGACACAGGAACTTGAAGAACCGATGACATTTCTTCAAAAATGTTTTTCGGCGCATTTCTTTTTTTTACGAGGTACTTTATCACGACGCGGTGTTCAAAATTCCGTGAATTTTCGGATTCAACTGACATGGTGAGGTTTTTTGCTCGACAGGTAATTCAATTATGACCAAATTTTTTTTCTAAAGAGTTAAATCTGTTGTTGTCTCAAACGACTCGGGAGCGAGTACGGACGTCAAGGCATTCCAACCCCGTGGGAGCGGAGTCGATCAGCCGGTTCAGCGTGCTCGGAGACGCACCATCGAGGTGCGTTTCCGACTAGACCGCTGCATGGGGACAATTGAGAACGGCCACGAATGTCAAGGATAATATTTATTTGTGGTCTATCGGCTTCACCGGTGAAGCCAATCCTAGTGTTTCGTAGTGCTTATAGCTGGGGGAGAAGAAACGGCGAAAGAAAGTCCCCCGCAACACATCTATTCTACTTGTATTTATGTAATGAGTGAATAATCTAAAATTTGATTACGGTTTGTTTTTATACTACCACTGAGTCCCACAATTAGTGATAAGAGAAACGATATATTTAGTCATCGTTAAGTACCTCAGGCCACGAACTTATCAGCCGCCATTCGTAAAATGATTGGTAGTGCTATCCTTATTTTTAAACTTTTAAATTAAATTCTATATCCGCTCGGCATATGATACGCCCCGATGGACGTGATAGGCGCAAGGTATCATTAATAGCAATTATTTCCAGTATTACGCTTATTTACGTATAGGAAGGGTATAGGGTTGCCACGTTTCCTTGTATTTATTAATGCGAATAAGTCGTTTACTTAAGGTTTCTTATGCGATGATAAATATAATGTTAATAAAATCTAGGAAACTTGAACTCCTGTGATTACCTACAACTAAGTACGTTGTGGCCAAGTTGTATAACACTCGAAGACCAGTCTTATGGCCACGGGTTCCATTCCCACAACGGTGGGAGGCGAATGAGTCAGGAGAAGTATAATCACATTGTTTTCCGTCACTGGAGCTATCGTGATAGTTGAACGCGTAGCCCCTGGGTTGATTTACGAGAATGATACCATTTGGATATGTCTTGTATTTTTTTTATTTTACATATTAATTGTTCTTTGCCAAGAAAATATATTTCCTTTGCTAGGTGGTAAGGCTCCAAGCTCGTCTGGATGGTAAACACCATTGATCTTTAATATGTCGCCATAATAACTTTGTGTAGTGTTCTCGCATTGGTGATCCAAGTTCCAGGACCTCTATGAGGAGCTCCTAGTATATCAAATATCCATAGGCGACAGTAACTGAGTTACGTTAGTTGCACTTCAGTGGGCCGTTAGCATATCTGGTTTTAGTTAGCAATAAAAAAAAGTATAAGATATATGGATTTCATCAAATGGACGGTGTATTAATTTTATACAACTATTGATGCTAAATAAACATTTGGTTATAACATATAACTCATTATGATAATAATGATGATGACGACATAGACATTTTCAAAAAAGATGTAGGAATGCGTGTATTAATATATATAATGCTTGACAAAATTAACACAATCAATACTGGTAAAAATATTACTTGATAGTTTATGAAAACAATGTAGTTAGCACAGCGACATGCATACGACGCGGGAGTTTGCGTGTACTGGCGCGCGCGGCGCGCCCGGCAACAGGTGACCGGTCGTATGCGGCGAGCGCGCAGTCCGCGCCATCTTTTAAGATATGCATGTAGGTTCGCCTTCGCCACAAAGACATTGCAAATTTTATTTCGAGACCGGGAGTGCGTTGGTAATGCTTTTGCAAATGTCTAAGCAACTGCGACCACCTGCTGTCTTAGGCCGTTTGCCACTCTGCTGCACTCCAAAAATAACAGAAATCATCATCATCTAAGCGTTAATTCCCGGTCGCAACACAAACTTCCGCTTCTCCATTTCGCACGGTCTTTAGCATTCTTGTTAGTCAGTACATTGGTATGCATATCACCCCTTACGACGTCAAGCCAGCAAACGTTTTGGGGCTACCCCTCCTGCCGGGGCCCGGCGGCGGCATGGCTAGACATTTATTCCCCACGTAAGTAACCGGTTGCCTCAAAATGTGGCCATACCAGCGAAGGCGAGCTTGCCTAGGCCTAATGATGGTTTTATAGACCTGTCCCTTCAACTTAACCGCCATCTTGGCGTCACAAATGACGCCAGTCACCTCACGTCATTTAGACTCCGCGGCAGCAATGCGTTCCCTGACGTCGCCATCGATGGCACCAGACACATGAAATACAGATCCCGGGTATTTTACATGTTCCGTGCGCTCGATTGTGTCATCGACTATGCGTACGGGTGAGGAATCTGTAGAGTTACAGGCCAAGTACTCGGTCTTCGCCACGGTCTAAAGATCAATTCTTTAGACCTTGGTTCTCAAACGACTCTTTCCACGCCTTCACGCGTCACACCAACCTACCCCTGCCCGAATCCGCCAGTGCGATATCATTAGTATATATGAGCAGCCACGGGGGCTACTCATGTGCTTCTCTAATGCTGCTTGACATTACGTCTAATATCAAGCTGAACAGAAACGGACCAAGGACGGATCCTTGGTGAACCCCGACGGTGGGGAAAGGTTTTGTGTCACCGACAGTGGTCCAGACCACGGAATCGGAATCGCGATATATGTCTCTGATAATGTCAATATAAACCTCTGGAACGCCTTTAGACCGCAGTGCCAGAAAAAGGCAACGCAGAGGCATATTTTTCGTCCTGTATCTCTCCGCGATAGTCCTTAGGGAAAAAACAGGGTCCATGGTCCCATTACCGTACTCCTGCACTGATCTCTTGCCTTTGATTAAAGACTGAGTACTGGTTTGATGATACTCAGCCTCCACTGACTCGGGATAGTACCAGTGAGGAGTGTCCGGTTGAAAAGGTCAGTTAAGATGCCCACACCACGAAAGCCCATCGCTTTGAAGGCTTCCATGGGGACTCCATCGACTCCGACAGCTTTCCGATTTTTCATGCGGCGAAGAAAAATAAAAATAACAGAATTAATATACCTATATATTATAAAGTAAAGAACTTTACATGTTTTTCATGTTCAATAGGTAACACTGAGTTTCAAACTGAAAATTTTGTGATTGAGCAGAATATTTTATTCTATTTTTATTTTGATAGTCAGATATTTTCTATTTTATCTATCTCTTATTTTTTTTGTTTTCAGTACAGAAATATTTATCACTTGGAAATAGAATTAAAGGTTTTACTACCTACCGTTTAAATATTGGAATTAAATAAATATTGTAATAAATAGTTTTATTTGTATCAACCCTAAAACTGGTGAGTATTCGACGACGCAAAAGCAACTTCCTTTAATTAAATATTAGGTCTCTCTATGTTGTATTTTTTAACTTTAATATTTGAATAACACATTGTTATTAAAAGTATATTATATAATATTAATCCCTTTGTATTTTTAAAAAGTAAATGGTCATTCATTTTGATTACTTAAAATAATTAGTGTTCAACAGAATTAAAAAAAAAATGTTTAGGTATTTATTTTTGATCTTCATTGCTTGAACTTTTTCGGGTGAGGCCAGACGAGCGAAATTTTGTGAGTTCAGTCGCGTAATTTCGTCGCTTAAATCGCGAACACGCTGCTGTCCCATACGGGTACAGGAACTTGGGTACAGGAACTTAGGTACAGGAACTTAGGACCAAAGGTGGTCGCCGTCCAGATGGGCTTAGGGCCCTATACCATGCGGCTAGAGTGGATTGTTTTGTCACCTCTTACGACAAGCCGCAGAGGTCAGTATTATTTCATACAAGTAGTATTGGGAACAAGCAACTAGGTGAACTGAATACTTAAATAAGAAAAGCAAGCTGAAGTGATATTGGGTTTGTCATGTCTTGGCAATTGATGCCCACGCAATATATATAATAACAAGCCAAATATCAGGTTGAGATGCCAACCGGGGAGGTTTAAGTCCAGCATATGGAGGGTAAAGGAAAGAATAACCATGAGATGAGAATGGGAGAGAAGTTGAAAAAATGTCCAGCTGTCCACAGTAAATTATAGTTCAAAAACCCACCAAAGTGTGGCGCTAGTGCCCTGTATGCTATGAATGTAGCCGTAGATCAGGGATTGTATATGCAGAGTAAAAATTATCTGTCAAACTCTAATAACTTTGAAATTTTCCACTAAAATTTATAATGATGTTATTATCGCGCCATCTTAATTCAGTGCGTTTTAACTTTCCACAATACAGCAGTAGACTGATAATGCATTTAAAAGCTTCATGAGTTTTGCTTCGTTCAAATTATTTACAAAACTTTTTACTTTGAGCTTTCCCAGCCTGGATCCCATCAGATCACATTTACCTGTGTCTGTCGTTATAAAACCAAGTTCTCGCTGTTAACAAAAATCGACGTGGAGACGCCGCAGCATTGATTCTGTTCAATCCTTGGCAACTAAACAAGCCAACCCGTTATCAGAGAAATAGGTTCTAACCTATTGCGTGGCCTGCGTAAACGACGCCGTAGATACGATTTAAACCAGATGTTACGTGACCTTGTTATACAGAGTATCTTTAATTTTAATTACGTACTTGCGAAATATATATTTCTTAACAGCCATATAAAATGTTATTTATTATGTTACTATGTATGAATTAAGGTTATTAACATGAAAAATTACTTGTTATACATAGAAAAATTGTGTTGAATATTATATTTTAGGTATATAAATAATTTTACGATTTTAAATGATTATAATGTAATTTTGTTTTCTTTTTACTACCTTAATGCTACTTACTATATTACTTTTTATCCGTGCAGGGGCGGAGAAAGAATACTATCCTCTGTGGCCGGGGTCGGCCTGTCGTAAAAGGCGACAAAACAACCCACCCTAGCTACGTGGTAGGGCCTCAAGCCCGTCTGGATAGCGACTACCTTTGGTCTTAAGTATGCCGCCATAATAACCTTGTGTTGTGTTCCGGCATTAGTGACCCAAGTTCCTGTACCACTATGGGACGGCAGCGTGTTCGCGATGCCACTGGCATTGCAAACACCTATAGGTGACGGTAACTGCTAAATCCTAAGCGGGCCGTCAGCCTGTCTGCTGTCCTACAGCAATAAAAAAAAACTATAAATTATATATACTATTATAAATGTATTGATATTTTTTAATAAAAAACCATCTGATTGGATTTAAATAAGACGAAGAAATCTTTATTCACAGGGGAAATACATTCACCCCTTCTTAATCTATTGGAAAGGTCAGTGAAAGCGGCAGTCAGCTGCGGTTACCTGACACCAGGATGGATGCATCGTATACCGATTAAACCCACCCTCTTCTTTTCTGTGAAACAGCGGAAGGCTATGAATGTTAGGAGTACTAGAGGCATCGCTAACACGCTGCGTAGGGGGACTGGAACCTGCTCACTTATCCTGGAGCACAACACAAGGCTATTATATCTATCTATCTATATATTATGGCTATTATATATTCTATCCGTACAGGGGAGAGAAAGAATACTAACCTCTGTGGCCGGGGTCGGCCTGTCGTAAAAGGCGACAAAACAACCCAACCTAGCTACGTGGTAGGGCCTCAAGCCCATCTGGATGGCGACCACCTTTGGTCTTAAATATGCCGCCATAATAACCTTGTGTTGTGTTCCGGCATTAGTGACTCAAGTTCCTGTACCCTTATGGCACAGCAGCGTGTTCGCGGTGCCCTTGACATTACAAACACCCATAGGCGGTGGTAACTGCTAAATTTTAAGCGGGCTGTCGGCCTGTCTGCTGTTCTACGCAATAAAAAAAAATTATAGTGACATGTTTAGAGGCCAAGGATTGCCATCTATCCAGAAGGACTTAAAGCTCTACCACCTATCTAGGGTTGTTTTGTTGCCTTTTACTACATACCCTAGCCGCAGTATTCGTAATCCGACCTTGCACAGAAAAAAACTTACACTCTATCCTCTAGTGTACATAACATAGGGTAAGTCATGAGAAAATTAAAGATTTCCGAATTTATCGGTACCCTTTAAAACAAATTTCCTGGAGTATGTAGAGTAGGATACACGTGCCTTATTTTTTTTACAGGACTGCTTTCTGATTTTCTGGTTCAGATAAAGGACTCAAATAAATAAACCTTACTTTTGCTTTGTGAACAAGCTTGACGAATCCATTATTCCCTCTTTACACCTTCATAGGTAAATAATGGGTTTGCCTATACCATGTGACTACATGCTCGCTAAAAAAGTTATTCTACAATTGTGCTTTCAAAAATTATTTAAGCCCCAGTAATGAACTACGAACATATTTCAGAATATGTCGACTTAATATCAATCAGCAAAGATTATCTTCGTCTGATAGGGCATATATTATGTTCTTTGCGTGGAGTAAATGAATATAAAATGTATATTTTAATTAAATATATAGTCATAAAACGTTTAATAAAACTAGTTTTTGAGCTAAACTAAGCAAATTCAAACAAACATAGATGGTAATCATTTAGACGAGAAAATCCTTACAAGTTATGCACCGATAAGTTATAATAAAACAAGAATAACACCCACGTAGCAATTAATTTGATTTAAAATGTAATTAACTTATTTCTATGTGCAATAAACTGAATAATTATGTAAATATACTAAAATGAACTTATTTTAAGTATTTTTTGTTTTATTTAAAGTTATTTGTTGTGTAACCAAGTAAATGAGTTTATTGACCTGTGTTCAAAAATATTTTTTTTATTAAATACTATTTCAAGGCTTTTAAGCGCGGGTTCGTTTGAATAATTTTTGATATTTCGTCTACTTTCCGTGATCTGTTCTCGAAATGAAATGCGAAAATGAAAGCCTTAAAAAGTTAATTATACACATACATTATTAATAATATTTATTTTTTTACAATACCTTACATATGTTCTTTTTATAAAATTATATAAAATATAAAATTTTATAAAAATATAAAAAATCGTCTTCCAGCAGCAGTGGGTGCTTGTGGTTCCAAACTACCGGTGGTCAAGGCAACAGAGTAAGGAGCCTCCTCATAATACGTGCCGTATCCAAGAGACCCTTCTGTACCCGACCCTTCAGTCAGGGAGCAAGCGAGAGCCTTTCAAGGTGCCGGTCAAGACTCTTCGCCATCAAACCATTAACCGACTCTACTATCGGAACTATGATTGTACTATCCAATTTCCACAAGTAATCTCGTGCGTGAAATCAATATATTTCAATTGCTTTTCCTTTTCGGCACCAACGAGATTACCATCATGTGGAACAGCGACATCTACAATGTATAGCAACGATTTAAAGCGACATCTAATATAATAGCACGTCTTGCAGCTTAGTCCACTATCGTGATATCTGGTTTATTAGCTACCCAGCAAAGCAAATATGGGCTATTATCGAGAACTGCTGAACTATATTGGTAATAGGGCCTCCAAGGTTACAAGATTATATTTCAAAGCTAGTTGGTGGATAATCCTTGCTATTATGTTGTGCCTGTGCACGTATTCGTTGTTAGCAAGACGAGAACAACAGAAAGTAACATAGCTGATGGATTCATCAGGGAGGTAACACACTCGATAAATATCAAGCGTGCCGTCTTCCAGAATGTACTTCCTGTAGTTGTTCGTCTTGATAACTTCGTTCATAATTGCACAGACAAAACCTTCAGTTTCCCCAAATAGGTTTCCGGAGCTTAACCAGTTTACCAACGCTAGTAAGCCATCAGGCCCATTCAAGCCTTACAGAACCTACCATGCAGCTCCTTGCTTTTATATGCTAGGTCGGTAATACTCATCACCACTGGACTTTGCCAGTTCTGTTTCGCTAAGAATAACGGAGTTAATCTCTTTTCAACTGACACCATATCGCAATCAATACTCCGAGCCCCATTGGCATTTAGAAAGTATTCTCTAATATTATACACCTCACGGTTATGGAGGTCTTTGACATTTAAGAACCCTGTACCTCCACATTTCCGTGGGATGTACAATCTCATAACCGACGAGTGTGGGTGATGCATACGATATACTGTCAGTAAACAATGGACTCGCCTATCTATGGTATCCAACTCAGTTTGAGTCCATTTTAGTATTCCAAAGGAGTATGCCAATAATGGTACGACCCAACCATTAAAGGCTCGAACTTCATTCACCCCAGAAAGAAGACTTTTGGACCTTTTCTGTTTCTCCTTGTCAGTTTCGCATCATCATTGGGATCACCCAATGAATCTGACATACCAAGATATTAATAGGTTTCACCTTCGGAGAGAGATCTGAGGGTTATATTTTCAGTGAGCTATACATTTTCTGAATCCACAACTCTCACCCTTTGCACATTCATGATCCCACATTTATTCACACCAAACTCCGTACTAATGCGGCTGCTAAAATTTTCAGTAATTTTTAGTAACTCCACCAGGTGAAGCTTTTTAGATGAGAATAACTTTACGTCCATATACATTAATTGCGATATAATCTCCCCCCCTCTGCGAAGTTGAAAGCTCAGTTTTGATTCCTTAAGCAGAGTGTTTAGTAGATTCAAGATCAAGCAAAAATATAACGGGCTCAAACTGTCACCTTGAAAGACGACTCGTTTAATCCTTATAGGTTCGCGTAAAACAGATAGATCCTCAGTGCCTATACCTTAGAACAGTTGCCCAATTTTCCATACATGAGCTAAGGAATTGTCTAAGGGTGTTATTTTATTTTTATAAAGCTCGAGTACCTTTTTTAGCCATGTAATCTAATATGTAATGAATCGTAGGCCTCTTTGTAGTCAATCCAGGCTACTGAAAGGTTATTTTCTGTTTTTTTTTAATAATAATAATAATTTATTCAACAACAACAAAATATTGACAATATAAAATACAACATCAATTACAAGTTACAATTAATTAAGATGTTTCACCGAACCTGGTGATTAATGGCCATATCAATAAGGAGTAGCTCCTAAGTACCACGTGACCCATTTTGAGAATAAGCCAAAATATTGTTGTAAATAACATGTGTCACGAATTTTGATCTCAAAATGGATGTAAGCAACTTGTAAATAGTTGGTAGATAAGTAATGGATCTGTAATTTTTTGTCTCAGTGGTACTATCGGTCTTTTGAGGTAGATGAGTGACACCAGTAGTCATAAAAGATGGAAGCAACCCAGCATTTATGACTTCCTGGAATTGATTTAATATTCGATTTCGACAATAAACTGAACTGGGAAAGTCATATAGAATATGTATGTAATAAACTAAGACAGTTCTTAGCAAATATGACAATATTAAAAAAACGTTTACCCTTTAAAACTAAATTAATGCTTTATAATGCATTAGGTGAATCATATATCCAGTATGGATTAACGAGTTATGGTCGCACCTTTAAGTCTTACATGAATAAAATACATAGACTGCAACATAAAATATTAAAAAATATTGTTTCCCTAAATATCAAACATAAATTTGCAGATGATGAAAGCAGTCTTTTTAAACACTGCAAGATTTTACCTGTAGAAATTCAATTTAAAAAAATGATACTCAAGGAAAACTTTTTTAATAAAAAAATACAAACTAAAATGAAGCACGCTGTATATACTCGGGCCGCTGCTCAAAATCGGTTTGCTACCAGCGGCGCGAAAAATATGTACGGCAAGCGCACAACTACCTACTTAGTTCCAAGATTATTAAACGATTTAACAACAAATATAAGAGATAATATAACCCAAAAATATATTAAAGTCTCACTTAAAAAATACTTTTTAGAGAAATTGTAATCTAAATTTACTCAGTCATTTGAACGTGCGTAGACTTAAGTTTCGATGGCATTGTACAAACCTTAGTGGTTTTTTGTGCTATTATTTTATTAAGCCAATGTAATAACTGTGAATTTGATAAATAAATTAAAAAAAAAAAGATTAGCTAAACAGAGATGTGAACTTTTGAACCACTTTATCAAAATTGTGCAATCAATCTGATTCTGAGCTCTTCCAATTCTCTAAGCTACGTATTGCACTTCAGATGTCTTGTGGTTCAAGGGTTATCGGCTCCATATCGGCTATCTCATAGGAAGAATGTTCAACTAGTCTAGTCCAGTCACCGTTCTTGTGACTGATTGGTGCTGACCAGATATTGCTCCAGAGTGTTGTCATTGTATCAATATCTGACCCCTGACACTCAGGCACAAGTTACCTAGTTTCTCCCATATTCTATGCACCCTTTTCTGATCACTTTGAAATAGGCGGTTCGTTATACCGACGAACCCGACCAGACCACGCTTTAACTTTTTGTTTAAAAAAATTATATGTTCTGTAATCCTACCTGGATATTCTTCTGAGCAAGAGGTGTTACAAGTTAAAGAGAATAATATTGTAAATATTGGAGACAATGGGCGGCCTTATCGCTTTAAGCGATTTCTTCCAGGCAACCCATATTGATATTCATCTCTTAACTATTTACAAATCACAGATTATAGAAACACAGTTACATATCATACAATTTAAAACAGTTATTCGCACTTTACGAATACGCCACTATATCAAAAGGGTAGTGACATCTTTTTTTTTTTTTTTTTTGGTCTCGGGGAAAAACCTCTCTTGACGGGTTCCCCCGGCCCGGGGGGACCGAGGGATATGTGGGACTCCGGGAAAGATGATTGGCCATCCGACTACCCACTAAAAAACCCCGCTGTTCTCCTATCGCCTACGCCCGGGCCCACGGATATATGGCCTGCCGATCTCGTGGCCCGGGCCGGCGCCGGCCCGCCCTTTGTCTTGAGGCGGGCCCCTTCTAAAGTGTTGGCGCCAGGGGGTCAGGGTTTCGTCCCCCCGGCGCTCTCCTAACAACTCTAGGAGTTGAGGGGGGCCGCGGAACAGCACGCAGCCCTCACCCTCGCGGCAATAGTGCGGGCGGCGGGTCCTCCCCCGAGGGGCCGCCCGCGGCCGCTTTTTACGGCGGCCGGAGGTCATTACTGGCCCTCCGGCGCCGCCGGCGTGGCCTGCGTTGGCGGGAGGGGAGTGTGGTGGTCGACTCCCGCTCCCGCTCCGCCGCCTCCTTTGCGGACATGACTGCCTCGCAGAAGGAGGCGACGGCCGTCCATCCAGGATCGCCCCCGACCATGGACAGAACCAGGACCGGGAGCGACAGGTCCACGCCGATTTGGGCGACGAGGGCGCGGCGCTCCTCGCGCCACGCAGGGCACACGGCGACAGTGTGGGGGGTAGTGACATCTATCCCAAATTTTATTATCCCATAACTATCGATATTTTTAAGGAATACATTTGAAACAAATATAATAATATTTCTTTTCATGTATTTGTTTTACATCAAATATTTGTCATATATTTGATGTAAAACAAATTTATTTTATTAGCTCATTATTTAGGGTTTTACTTTTATAAGCTTATTTTAAATTAATTTCGTTATAACCAAACTTCCCCATTGAGCGCATATTAAAACTACTAACGCCATCTATTACTCGCATTTTTTTCTCATAATTTCTACTGTCTTATTATTAACTTTAGTGTTCTTATAAGAAAAATAATACAATAATTTACCAATTTATAAATTAAATTAACACTAAATATAAAATCTTTTTTTGATTCATTCTTTTTTAAATAATTTAAGTATTTTATGTTTTATGTTTTCAGTTCCATATAATATACTTATTTCATGATCTACTCTCCTAAATAAAATAAAAATTATAAAATAAAAACCAAACTTATTAATATGTCAGGAATGAACAATATTATATTTTTAGGCTTTATAAGATACGTGCTTAATTCTTAATTGTCGAAATTAACAACGATTTGGTTACTAAAAGAAATTGATTAACCTTTGAAATGAGTGAAGAAATCATATAATTTGTCATTTTAATAGAAGAAAATAACATTTTTGTTTGTCTAATAAGATTAGTTTAGTATTAGAATATTACTAACGCCATCTAGTAACGAATAGCCTCTAATCAATCTCGTATTATTTAAATGTAGATAAAACAGTTCACCGAATGATTCGGGACTCTGACTAAAACCTTTATTGGTGTGTTTGAAACAAAACTTTATTTCGTTTGTGTTTGTATAAGTATACTTCAAGTTTTTACAGATTGTTCTTTAATTTTTAGTTTTACATACTTACAACTTTACATAAAATTAATTTGTGGATTAATTTGACATAATTTTTAAATGGGAGTTAGTCCGTACTAAGCAACAAGATTTGTTTGAATAAATTTCTAATGTTATTTACTGTATAAAAATATATAAAACCATAAACTAACAACCTAAAAACGGTTACGATCCAGTTTAAATAAATTTTGGAAATCCTAAATCATTATTCCGTTAGCGTTGGATCGTAAATATGACCTGAGTTGTGTTTTACCAAGGTGACTACCATGTGATCTAAAAAAAACACGAAATAAAATATACTTTATAAAATTGATTATTATACTTACTATACGATATAAAACTCACTGACTTTTAAATATTATTCGAGATAAAATATCATCTAATCATAATAAACAAACAGAAATATCTAAATTTTGATTTATGTATATTTTAATATTCATTATTAAATTGAAAATAATTTTATACTTTCTAACTTTTATAACTGTTTGAATGGCGAATAAATTATCAAAAGTTTTTAACGTTAAAAACTTCTTTTGAATAAAGTTTCCGAGTCTGTGATTTCGATAATTGCAATTTTAAATAAAGTTTTTTTTTGCAGACTCGTTTGGATCTAGATTTATTAGTACTTCCAGTTTGTACTGTCTAGCAACTTTAATAGAGAGACTGGATGGACAACGTCAAGCGAGCATTTGAATTATTCCAAAAAAAATTATTTATTGTATAAAGTTGTCTAATTAATATTAAAAATAACGCTTTTAAGTACACTTCCTATGTGAAAGTATGTATGTAGTAGGCTTCTTGTAAATATGAGTTTAAATTGCCAATGTGCCAATTTGAAATAAAATATCATACAAATATTAATCTTTGTTTTTTAAGAACTGCGTGTCACGGAGATGAATATGCTGCGGTGGATGTGTGGAGTGACGCGGAAGGACCGCGTTAGGAACTCCCGCATTCGCGGTAGCCTTCATGTCCGTGACATTGCGGATAAACTGCAGTAGTGTCGGCTCCGTTGGTACGGCTACGTTTTACGGCAACCGGATGCTTACGTGGGAAACAAATGTCTGGCCATGCCGCGTCCGCCGGGCCCCGGCAGGAGGGGTAGACCCAAAAAGTGCTGGCTTGACGTCGTAAAGGGTGATATGCGTGCCAATGGGCTCACTACCAGGGATGCTGAAGACCGTGCGAAGTGGAGTAGAAAAAGTCGGAAAGCGGACCCCAGGCACTGTACCGCAAGTTTGGGTTGCAACCGGGATGAACGCTGAGATGATGATGATGATGATTAATCTTTGTTTTAGGAGTGTAAATGATGCATTTTCTCCGTACAGAAGCGGAGTAATAATACTGGCCCCTGCAGCCAAGATCCGCTTGTGGTAAAAACAAGCCCATTTGGATGGCAAACACCTCTACAGGGGAACGAATGCCTCCATAATAACTATGTTTTGTTCCGACATTAGTAATCCAGGTGATTTTTTTTATTGCTGTCGGCTAGCAGACACGCTGCTGTTCCATAAAGTTGTAGGAACTTGGGTCACTAATGCCGAAACACAACACAAGGTTATTATGGTGGCATACTTAAGACTAAAGGTGGTCGTCATCCAGACGGGCTTGAGGCCTTACCACGTAGCTAGGGTGGGCTGTTTTGTCGCCTTTTACAACAGGCTGACCCTGGACGCAGAGGTTAATATTCTTTCTCCGCCCTTGCACGGATATACGTCGGCTTATTGCAAGAAGTCATTATGTGACATTTCATTATTTTGGGAAAACAACATTTTATTTGGAATTAGTTAGTGGTTATGTTGATTAGCCAAAGACGTAACGGCTAAAATTGGCCAGCTAGAAATTAGTGTGTTTGCATTTCTTAGAATACGTAAAAATTAGCCCATTATAGATAAAAACGTATTTAGTGATTTTTTGCAGTTAATGAGTTCTTGCAATAAGCCGACGATATAGATACTTACTTATCCCGATTGTTTTCAAAGCTTGTTGCTCGGTATCCTATGTTAAGTTTGATATTGTTGCACTTTCATGGGCTTAAAAAGAAGTGTTCAAATGGGAACAGGGACCACTGCCACCCGATCCAGTCAATTTATAAAAGTAAATACAGTCTACAATTTTTGAAAAGTGGTTGAAATGTTTAATTAAAGAAAAGTTAAACACGCACTATGTTCAACAGAAAGTGGTTCAATTTTCTAAAAGTTCAGACACGACATTACAAACAGCCAGATTTTTTATTTACAAAAGTTTTACGGATTATTATTAGCACGTGATGGGTTTTAAATAAAATACAAAGTAAGGTTGCTGGGAAGGTTTCAAAAATAAAGTGAATAATGAATATTATTAGGTCGCAGATAGGAAAAGAACAGCTTTTCCTGTACATTATAGAAACAATCAATAGTCGCTCTTATAAACATTCAGCGAGTATTATTATTTGATAATTGCTATCGACTATACTTTTAAATTTCATTTCATTTATGTTTTTTTTTATTGCTGTACGACAGCAGACAGGCTGACGGCCCACTTAGAATTTAGCAGTTACTATCGCCTATAGGTGTTTGCAACACCGTGACATTACTATAACGCTGCCGTCCCAGAAAGGTACAGGAACTTGGGTCACTAATTGGAACACAAAACAAAGTTATTTTGGCGGCATAATTAAGACCAAAGGTGATCGCCATACAGACGGGCTTGAGGCCCTAGTTACCACGAAGCTAGGGTGGGTTGTTTTGTCGCCTTTTACGACAGGTCGACCGCGGCCTGACTTTTTGTTTATTTGTATATATTTTTCATCTTAACGGACATCCTCAAAGCATATCACAGATGACAAATGTTTATTGTTATTTATATAGATTATATATAAAAATATGTAAATTCATTTGAAATATAAATTTCATAAATTTGATTGTTTTATAAATTTGTAGTATGTTAAGTTTTACTTATATTAGAGATAAAAAAAGTAATAAAATTTATAAGCTTTTATAATAATTTTGCAAAATTAGACACTAAAACAAAGCAATTAAAAAAAATTAATAGAATTGTAGTGTAACATTAATGTATTTTAAATATATCTAATATTTTACAAAAAGGTTTTATCTGATGCCTTTCGTTATTAGGACAAAATAAATATTATTCGTCAG
Organism: Malacosoma neustria; assembly: GCA_963693495.1. Lineage (NCBI taxonomy): Eukaryota > Metazoa > Arthropoda > Insecta > Lepidoptera > Lasiocampidae > Malacosoma > Malacosoma neustria. Next base: position 17,480,881 of record OY856381.1, read on the forward strand.
ATTTGACGTACATTGTCATCTACAAGTCAAAATTATTTATTGCTTTAATTATTTAAATAAGTATATTTCTATATTTATTATAAGTATAAAATGTACGAATTACTTAAGTGTTTAATTGAGCTGCCAACCTACAGAATTAACCATTTATTAATTATTTTTGAATATATTTTATTATTTACTTAGCAGTGTCGTTTTGGAAATAAAATAAAGATGCACTTATTGATATTAAAAGGTATTTATGCTAACGTAATCTTTAGCTACGTTAAATTAGCTTTCGTTCCTTAGTTTCAAAGCAAGAACATACGGATTTTCTTTTAGATTGAAGACAGTCTGTAGGGGTTTCTGTAAGCCAAATTTAGTAATATATAGTACTTACAACATTAAGTGTAATGTGCGAAGTCGGTTTCTAACTTCTATTTAACATGTGGACAAAGTCGTACTTTACTTTAAGTACTTTAAGGGGATATTTTATCTTTATTATGATCAATTATAAAATATTACTTCAAAAATTAAATGTTTTCTTCTAAATTATATGTTTTTTATAGATTTATTCTAAATTTTATTTTATTTTTTTACTAACAAAGTCTTATATTTTTTGCTCTTTATAAATAGCAGCTCATTTCCCATTGATCAAGCCTCCCCTTAGAGGGAATGGTCAGCATGGGCATACTGATACGCTTCCCCAAGGCTTATTGGTTAATTGATAAGGCCGAAAAATATTATTCCTAAATGGGAGTAATGAAATAAAGAATTAAATATATTGTGACAATCTATACAGAGCCATCTATTAAAGACTAACTAACGGAGGTCTTGGAATTGCAATAGGTACCCTAAAAGTAGCCAAATCAAACCCTAACAATAAAACTATGAACGTATATTTCAGCGTATGTCGACACCACATTGATCAAAAAATATGGGGGTAAAGTCATCGTGTTTAAAATGAAAAAAGTGTCTCCCACCCCCTACATGGGGTAAACACCCCGCCTTATATTAAATTGTAAGGGGCACGTGATCACGCTATGAGATGGAGATTCACATTTTCCTGCTAATATATTATGTATCGGGAATTTCAGTAGACTCCAAGTGAAATTATAATCGTATTTATATGGATATTTTGCTAGGTTATAGGGCCCCAGGAGTGGCCAACCACTCCTGGTCTCAGTGGCGGATTTATTCTAAGGCCCGAGCCTAGGGCAGCCAATCGTGACAAAAAATTCACTGATGATAACAAGAAATAACTCAAAGTACGTAAATATTCTAAAGGCTCGCGCACATTATGGTGGGCCGCACTGCACCGCATCGTATAACAATAATCTCCCTTTAGTGATTTATCACTTATTAAATCTTTTATGAGAATAGAACTGTAATTAAATAAATAAAACCATTTTAAATGTTTTATTTAAATGTGCAATTATCACTGAAACCTCGGAAAATATTACAAACTAGCAGATATTGTATAGATATAGTAACTAAATTTCTGAATCGATTACGATAAAAGTTGGCAAAAAAGTAAATTCATTATGTACTCAATATAATGGGTGCTGAGAAAGAGGTTGCTGGTACTTACTACATACAATACATGGCCTGGGGCCTAGGGCGGCCAAGACTGCAAATCCTCCACTGCCTGGTTTACTGCCGAAGTATACAGCCATAATAATCTTGTGTTGTATTCCGGCATTAGTGACCCAGGTTCCAGTAGCCCTTTGTGCAGCAGCCATAGTACCATAAGTACCAATTGGTTTTTGAACCAGATTCCTAAATTTTAGAGTCAGACGAGAGAAATTTCTCTAAAAAAAGCCATATATATTTTAGTTAGTCTTCTTTTTACATGAATCAAAATTGCCTTGTCATTTTTACCCGTGCAGGGGCGGAGAAAGAATACTAACCTCTGCGGCTGGGGTCAGCCTGTCGTAAAAGGCGACAAAACAACCCACCCTAGCTACGTGGTAGGGCCTTAAGCTCGTCTGGCGACCACCTTTGGTCTTAAGTATGCCGCCATAATAACCTTGTGTTATGTTCCGGCATTACTGACCCAAATTCCTGTACCCTTACGGGACAGTGGCGTGTTCGCGATGCCACTGGCGTTGTAAAGACCCATAGGCGACGGCTACAGCAATAAAAAAATGTAGACTACTGTCGTAAATAAGGCGCTTTTTTGTTTTACTCTCAGTCAATTTATCCAATCTTCTACTAAGAATGAGGATTTAAAAATTCTTTTTGACGACTATCATTTGTCATTCTCTGGTTAACCCGTAAGGTTGTAAAAAAGGGTTTCTGGTTAGCCTAAAGTCCGTAGTTATAATATATATTAATATGAATGGCAAGGCATATTACGACATATTTTCCATATAAATTTTCCAGTGACCGCACACGCAGCTATAATATATATTTCTATGACATCACAAAAATATGTCGACATGTATATTTTGGCATATTGATGCATATTTTAGTATATTAATATATAGGAAGACCGCAGACCGAGTAAGGACAAAATATATATTATTAGTATAGCTCCCGTGTGTGATAGCTTGCTATAATATATATTATAGTACGGTATATTAATATATATTACCTGGATGACCGAGCTTTGCTCGGTATTTTTCGGCTTCGTGAAGTTAGATTGTTTATAAGCGTTTTATTCCAAAATCGCTTAGGCATTTTTAAGTGAACACGTGCATTAAGAAGACACAAATAATATAAATAAACAATTGATTTTCTTAGTCTAACCTCAAAGCAAACACTCATTGACTTCGTGTTACTTATCAACGCCATCTGCTGGAATAGCTTTAGTGTTGTTGTGTCGTTAAAGCAATTTAAAAAAAAAGTAGTATTATTATTCGCCGATAGATGTCAGGAAGAGTCATTTTTCAGTTTAAATTGGGACTACTCAAACGCCACCTTTTTGTTATTTTTCTTCCAATAAAAAAAAGCGAATAAAATGACATTTTCTAGAAATAATTCCTAGCTAGATCGATTTATCGCCCCCGAAACCCCCCGTATACTAAATTTCATGAAAATTGTTGGAGCCGATTCCGAGATTATACCTAAGTCTGTGACGGGCTTTACAAAATTTTTGTTACAAATTGGCTATCCCCTCCAACCACGAACGGCAATCTTGCGAAGGTCATCGGTCCATCGGGCTGGAGCTACGTTTGCCGAGATATGATCTCCATGCTGCAACTTGGTTGCTTCAGCTCCTTGCATACAGTATTTTAATTCATATTTATTTATTGTTTTTTTTTTTGGGAATTAAAAAAACAATACAATAAAATACCTTGTGTCTTATTCCAGACCATATTTTCTGTAACAAATTTGTATCTATTCAAGCTATTATATTTATATGATTAATATAGAAGGCCAAGTCAAGAGTACCCTAAACCGAAGAGCATGTATGAAGGGAATAATGAAAGTGGACGAAGCGAAATAAGTATGTAAGAATCGTAGCAAGTGGAAAGAAGTGGTCCCTGCCTACCCCTACGGGAAAGAGGCGTGATTATATGTATGTATATGTATGTTATTATACTTAGGTTCGGGACGCTCGTAGTAGTTAAGCCTTTAAAAGCGCTTGAACTTCCTTCAACTGTTATAACATTAATGTTAAAAATATCAACGAAGGGTAGAAGAAATATACTGCATATTGTTTGAATTTAGTATACCGGTGTCTTGTACGGGTTTCTACGCTCGGAGAAAAAAATACGTCCTTAATGGTCCACATGTTTATTAATGACAGTAATCGTCACCTATGATATTAGGTGGGTCATACTCCAGCTAGAAAACATAATCAGGTGGGCTCACTATTCTCCTTGACCGTGGATCAAGGTTAAAAAAGCGTAAGTCTACTCATTCTTGTTCTTAGGTCATCGAAAGAACGACAAACAATTCCTACTAGCTAATAGACACTACAGAAAATATATATTCAATTATACTATTGTGGGCAAGGGTCTGATGATAATGACCGTTTCTCCAGCAAAAAACAGCTTCATCTTCAATAAAATGCTATAATGATTTTGAACAAAAAAAGTTTCACGCATTGGCTCCAACTTCCGAAGAGCATGTTTTGGAAATAACCGGCCTAAAATATATATAATAAGTACATAATACTCTACAGTATTATAATAAAGAAAATCAAACCTGTCAAACATTTTAGTACAATTTTTTATCGATTTGATTGTGAAATGTCGATTTAATAAAATTTTCTTTTATCACTTCTCAATCACGTCGACCGCAAATTATTAGCATTTATCAAAACGATCTAGACGACGAAACAATAGTAGAGATGTAAATACCTACCAAAAATTTTATTACTTTATTTTGATGTACAAATTTTCATTACTGAAAATGAACAATGTAAGGATATTCCTGTTTTTTTCTTAGGCGGTGGATAGGGTTAAATGGCATTTCCTCATACGAAATGTATTTCTATCTTGAAAAGTACTAAGATACCAAGCATGTTATCATTGAAAAAAGTTAAATATTTGCGGTTAAAACTGATGGTGCCAGGGATCTCAACAATTTATCATTTTCAGTTTTTAGGGCTTCATGTGATCAGAGGGCTTATGATCCCTTTTATTGATTCAGTGTGTAGTTTTAAGTAATTCAACATTTTTTTAGTATTTAACTAAAATATGTACAACTGTCGGATACATATAACCAGTCAAATACGAACCATTTGCATCATACAAATATTTTATTCTGTGTGGTAATTGAATACACTGTCACCACTGTAGCAGAACTATTGAACCCGTCTTATCATGACTAGACTCTTCTATAATTATGAATAAACTTGATTGCAACGACGTTGTGATTATGGAGAGTTTAAATATAAAATAGAGAACAAATAAGTATGTTGTATCAGCTCTTAAAATATCTTAGAACAAAGAAAGCCATCGTTCAGCTAATTGATAATTGGCCAGCATTAGTGGTGCGATTTGTCGGCGTCGGGTAAAAATTACCGGACGCAGTCCCCGAGGTCTCTAGGGACTTGGGGAGGTTGGAATAATCATATTACCGAATCATTTTTACTTAGTTAATTGAGAAAATTTTCAAAATTTATTTCGATTTTGTCCTGAATTAGTTGAATTAGTTATTAAATGTGAAGTTTATAATTATAACGATCCAAAATGTTACTTTGTATTTTTTGAACTGTTTTATAAGTATAACTGTTTTATAATATTCATAAAAATCATAAAAATATATTCAAAAATAATCGTCATATTCAGTTTCATAGTATAGTGTATTTAAGTGAAAGTAACTTACTCACGTACTATGTATTACGTTATCACTCGAAGAAAATCGGAATCATAAAACTGTAATCTGTGAGTCAATTTGTAAAATAATACGTTATCTGGAATAGAATTTCATGAATATCGCTGTATAGTTGGGGAGACCTGTTTCGTGATTTTACAGCTTAAAAATGCTTTCGGAGAGGTGTGGTAGCGGCCGGAAATATATTTCGGCAACCGATAGCGTGAGATGTTCTAAATGCAGCTTGCAGCATAGAATGTGTGTTGCACTACCAGCTAAAGACAGTATTCCTTTGACTTGGTGGTACTCTGAATGTAAAAATGCTGAAATTTGGGATCCTTTAGAAAGACGCCTGACACACGGCATGAGACGATACTCCGGTACAAGGCAGTCCCTTGTCCACACAGGAGAAGGGAGAGGATAATTTCGACAATAATGGTTCATGGCTTTTTAGAACAGCGAAGTTACTGTTCTAAGAAGCGATGTTAGTGACAGTAACTTCACTGTTAATAACGTCATGGACGAATTAAGGGATTTACGATTGAGTTTCTTGAATTTTCGTCAAGAGATTTCAGATAATCAGATTCAGATTAAATCATATAATAACCGCATCGACGATTTCGAAGCTAGAATGGATGCCCTAGAATGCCGTGTGTCAGAACAGATCCTAATACCTGCTAAGTTGGATAAGGTAATAGCCCAACTTAAGGCGGATCTTAATGAAAAAGATCAAGAGCTCCTCGGTTACAATGTAGAAATAAGAAACATCCCTGAAGAGAACCCGACGTTTTTTTATTCGAAAACTCGAGTTCGATTGAGAAAACCCGACGTTTTTTTATTCAAATTACAGCCAACCTGGGTATCCCCTTGGAGAATCAAGATTTAGCGTTGAACATGTTGAAAACCGTCATTTAAAAGCGGTTAACTTCGGAGGAGCTGAAGAACTGCGTTCTCGAGCTGTAGTGGTACGCCTAGCCTGGCAGGAAGAGCGGATTACATAAATATGGATTTAAGAGATTAAGATTTACTGTATATGGACCTTGCTTTTTATCAAGAACAAGTCATCTTATACACCGTATTCAAAATTATTGTGCTATAATACCCAAAGAAAGCTACGTCACAACTTTCCTAAACACTCATAATGTACTGAAAATGTCAACAAGAAGGAAGCTTAATTTATCATGCCTACTGTTTAATGTAATCTCTAATCTTAACCTTTTTTATTTATATAATAAAATTGATTGGAGAGATGATAAGATGAAAGGTTACAGTGCCCGAGTTGTAATTAAATCCTTGGTGACATAAAAACATAAAACAGTAGCATTTAGGGGTCGTTTCAAATATGCTGTCACTCACTATTGGAATGATATTCCACAACCTTTTAGAAAAATAAAGTCAACCTCATTGAAGATAAATTATAAAAAATATTTAATGACTGAACAGAAAAAAAGATCCTATTTATTTGTGAATTATTTTTAAATTGTAATTGCTTAACTATGTATTTATTGTTTCACGGTTGGTTATTTTCATATGTCTATTATATATTTTCATATGTAGGTATATATGGTATTGTTTATTAATTTATTTATTACTCGTATAATAAATATATATGTAATAATAATTACACGCTAACGCTCATTGACATCCCATTAGCTGCAGTATCATCCATGCCTTGTACTATTACTTGCATTGCTTGATATTGCTTTTAGGTCGTTTCAATATAGTAAAACTGGGGGTTGGCACTAAAAACCAGCCCTGTGTCGGAATAATTTCGATGCAGCAAAATGCTGAGTGGCCAACCACGTTTGTCAGGATTGCGGCATTGATTTTATATTAAGGTTTTTATTTAATGGTGTATTTGATTAGTGTCGTTTTCTTTTGCAAATAAATGTTTTTCTTTCTTTCTCTTTCTCAGACAATTTAGACTTATTTACGAATTAGCCGATGGCGGGCAGTGCGGTGGTAGAAAGATTACGAGGGCACCAATCTAAATAGTTGTTCAGAACACAACCCGTTGTACAGTTACCGCATTACGACATATTATTATACGACAATTGACGTAAGCAACTACCGCCACCTATAGGCATATTTAGAGACCTAGAGGGTATTTGCACTTCATACGGGCGTGGTGGTATAACCTAGGTGAGAGTGGTTTTATCGCATTTTACAAAAGGCTACCCCAGCCGCAGTTCTCTTACTTCACCTCTGCACGGACATTTTACCGCTACCTGGGCATAACAACACCATCAATAAAACTGAAAAAAAATATTCATCATCGCTACTGTACAGAACTTATGATTATTCCTGAGATAAATATACGATAAATCTTCGCCCGCAGCGGTTTTCGGATCCTTTGGATGCTACCCCTAATCCGCTTATTAATGGTATTTTATCCCCCCAAATGTATGATGCGGTGCATTTCTTAAAAGGGAACTCCGATAAATAAGCTTTTAATAGCTAATGTATTGGAAGGTTTTTTTCGTAAGCCTTAACTTTGAGATAAATCCCGCCCTTTATGTCCCAAGTTCTGTTAACAAACCGTGATTTAACTTTGTGTTTACACTACTTTTGGAATCACGTTGCAAATTACTAGTCCATCTTAGTGTACAAAGAGTAAACAATTCCTCCATGCAGCCGGTTGTAAAAGGTGACAAAACAACCCTAGCTGGATGGTAGGGCTCCCAAGACCGTCTGGAGGGCAACCACGTGGTATATAAACATACCGCCATTATAACATTGTATTGCATCAGTGACCCACGTTCCAGTAGCCCTGTGTGGACAGCAGCATATAACGGCAACTATCCATCCATATCCATAGACAACTACTATTAAGTGCACCATCAGCCTGTCTGCTGGTCTTCAGCAATAAAAAAGAACCGTCGGTCTTCGAGTAGCCTAGACGTCATGGAATCCACAATTACAATGGCATGCAGGACTAAGGCCTATTATGACATACATATTTTATCCGTGCAGGTGCGGAGGTCTGTCGTAAAAGGCAACAAAAGAACCCCAGCTACGTGGTAGGGCCCCAAGCCCGTCTGGATGGCGACCACCTTTGGTCTTAAGTATGTCACTATATTAACCTTGTGTTGTGTTCCGGCAATTTCTAAGCGGGCCATCAGCCTGTCTGCTGGCCTACAGCAATAAAAAACATACCACTAATACCACGTACTGCCAGTAAAGGAAAAGATTGAGAGGAAACTTGTATATTAAGATAATCCATGTGTACAATCATGCTTTAACAAGCAGGTGAGAATGGTCTCGCGGATGACGAAGCAATTGGACTCTATGGGCTATTAAGTATTACTGGGAATCAGCGAATCTTAGTTCTAGCCATGCAATTGATTTGCTATAAATCTTATAAGGAGGTTATCGCTTATACACATATATGGCTTATAATATTGCCATGCAATCGATTCACTATAAATCTTATAAGGAGGTTATCGCTTATACACATATATGGCTTATAATATTGCCATGCAATCGATTCACTATAAATCTTATAAGGAGGTTATCGCTTATACACATATATGGCTTATAATATTGCCATGCAATCGATTCACTATAAATCTTATAAGGAGGTTATCGCTCATACGCATATATGGCTTATAATATTGCCATGCAATCGATTCACTATAAATCTTATAAGGAGGATATCGCTTATACACATATATGGCTTATAATATTGCCATGCAATCGATTCACTATAAATCTTATAAGGAGGTTATCGCTTATACACATATATGGCTTATAATATTATGGTAATGCAAGATATTAGTATACAGTAGTGTAATTTATTCATTTATATTTGTCAGTTCTTCTTCTTTCTGCTCTTATCCCAAAACTATTTGGCAAAAGTTCTCTCCCTCCACTGTCCTCTTTTAGCCGTCATCATTCACACCTTACCATATCATATTTTACACAATATATACGTCTTTTCTTTTGTCTACCTCTCACCTTGTATCCATCCAGCCTCATTCCTTACATCCTCCTTGTTCATGACTCTCCTTTCTTCGCACTGTATAGCCATAACTGGGCTAACCTATTACTTTTCAGTTTCTCAATCACTGGCGCTACTTTAAAACTTCCCCTATACTGGTATTTAAATTTATCCATTTTTAACTCCTCATCCATCGTATGTATGTATCGTACGTATCTCTACTGCATGCAATAACCTGTCATCCTTCCCATTTCTGACCCAGCATTCCGATCCATACAATATGATAGGTTTTATTACGGTCTAATAAATTTTACTTTTAAATCTAAAGGGCACTTGTGAATCGAAAATTGTTCTTGAGATTTGTCGCCATTTTATACATCCGTTTTATATTTTTAATTCTCCTTTAAGAACAGAGGAAAATTGCAAATATAAGTCGTAACACAAGCGCCCTTGAGAGGGACCTATGTACTAATACAAAATTTATTTCAAATAACAACCAATTTTGTACGGACTCACCCTACTATGTTATTAAGCAAATATTTAATACAATATCAAATACAAACAATAATATAAACTTTATTATTTGAGTAATAAAATCCATTCTGCTCTGTTTCAAAGAGGGGTAACGAAAGTATTTCCAATTGACTACACGTCAACATTGCGTTTTATTGAAATGAAATAAAAGTAAGAAAGTAAATCCAAAATTGGTCTTAAGGTGGCTACATCTTTACAGTGTAAGATAAAAAAGTTCACTCATTAATATTATACGTTCAAATTTGTTGCTATAAGATTTCTTTTATTATCTAATTTATTTAGGGGTTCTTGATAAAAATATCATGCCAGCTCCATTTTACAATAATTACAGATTACTGAAAAATTAAATTCTAAATCATAAAATAATTATAAATTAAAAACAACGGCAACAGAGAGTAGCCTCCACAGGATGCTCTGGAGAACACCCACTTCCCACAAGTTGACTCCCAGAACCGTACACGTCGCTCTCTACTGTCCTCCGTTCGGACACATTACAACAAGAAATGGTGTGTATATCGTAAATTTTCCATCCGTGCAGGGGCGGAGAAAGAATAACAACCCACCCTAGCTACGTGGTAGGGCCTCAAGCCCGTCTGGATGGCGACCACCTTTGGTCTTAAGTATGCCGCCATAATAACTGTTGTGTTCTGGCATTAGTGACCCAAATTCCTGTATCCTAAGTGGGCCGTCAGTCTGTCTGCTGTCCTACAGCAATAAAAAAAAGTTAACGCAATTAGGATTGTTATAAGATAATGACCATTTTTTTAAACTAAAAGACTTGAATTTTAAATTACTTATTTATGGAAAGCGATAGGAAAGTAGAAGAGCTATTAAATCCAGAGCTATCACTATGATTAATAAGTCTGATAACTTTTATATTTTCTTTATAATTAAAGTATGCCACTTAATTAAGTTTCGTTTAGTATTTTGACAATACAGTATTCCACGTTAACGCACTATTATAGGGCCTAAAAATATATCTATAATATGTACTTCTCCTTCTATAATTGTACCAAGAAAGTCAATAGAAGAAAATATATATAATAGCTTTGTTTGTGAAGAAATCCATGTATCAGAGCCTCGTTAAATATTTACCAGCTTATAGGTCTTTTTGAGCCAGTTTTGTATCAACCGATATACGTTTCATTAGACTCAGTACAGATTTTTAACAATGTTGCAAAAAATGATAAAAATAAAACCATGATTCAAATTTGTAATTAATATATTTAACAAACATGTGGTGCTGATACAAATTTATATCGTGATAAACCCCTAGATGACTTCATAATTTAAACCAGTCTCCAGAAACTCATCCTGTTGATAGATCATTTACCTTTGTCGAGGGTGTCAAACTCCGGGAGGGATGGCTGGAATTTCAAAATTAAACCAAAGCACACCTACACTGAAGTGTTCAATTATAGACTATGACAGTAAATTCCTACAGATATATGATTAAAATTATTATTATTCCCGGTAATTGTACAATTATAAATTATATTTCTCAATATGTATCTACGGTCAAATATGTCGATCTCAAACTGCAAGCGCTAGCGCAGTTCCCTTATTCGTATATATATATATATATATATATATATATATATATATATATATATATATATATATATATATATATATATATATATATATATATATATAATATATATATCCTATATCTTTAAACGAGCAATTCTTGTATATATATACTTATATAATTGGAAACTCGGAATCGGCTCCAACAATTTTCATGAAATTTAGTATACGGGGGGTTTCGGGGGCGATAAATCGATCTAGCTAGGAATCATTTCTAGAAAATGTAATTTTATTCGCTTTTTTATTGGAAGAAAAATAACAAAAATGTGACTCTTCCTGACATCTATCGGCGAATAATAATACTATTTTTTTTAAATTGCTTTAACAACACAACACTAAAGCTATTCCAGCAGATGACGTTTTTTATTCATTACATACGTACAATCAAGTTATTATTAGACCAACTATTTGCAGTTATTTTTTAACAATTTAATAAAAATAACTGCAAGTACATAGTCGGTATGATTATGAATAATATATATTATTATTATGTACATTACGAAGATAATTTGTTTCGCTAAACAATTAATTTGGAAATATTATTTATGTTGTAATTATTTTTGCAACCAAGTGTAATCAAAGGTAGCTAGTACTTTGCCCTAGGCTGCGTTTTAATAAGATGTCACAGCCAAATCAAGAGGAGGGACTTGGAAATTCTGTTACAACGAACAAAAACTTTATCATTGTAAATTCCGAGATTCTCCTTTAATTGGGTATAATCGCTAAGGGAATTATTTAATAACAACTCATTAGGGTATTCGGTTATGAGGGGAATGAGGGAGAATCCATTTGAAATAATAATGGTACTGTCCGAGTTGGAGATTATGGTTTGGTAATTATGTCAATCTAAACGAGGTTCATAACTTATTTAAGTATTAAGACGTTGTTAAGTTTATTGAAATGATGTTTGATGGCTGCTCTTTGTTGTGTGTATTTACAAGAAATAATTTATTAGTTGGCTTTTTCGAATTTCTAATATATGTAGTGTGGTAGCCTAATTACATAAGGTTTACTTCTATGTCTCCTAAAAATAGGTATTAATACCTTAAAAAAACTAGACATACACTTTTAGACAACACGGTTAAATTTTGACAGCAGTTCATATATTTCATAATAAGAACATTATAATATTCACTTAAACTTTTTATTAATGTTGTTGGACAGTAGACATGTTGACGGCCCGCTTAGAATTTAGCAGTTACCATCGCCTATGGGTGTTTGCAATGCCAGTGGCATCGCGAACACGCTACTGTCCCATAAGGGTACAGGAACTTGGGTCACTAATGCCGGAACACAAGATTATTATGGCGGTAAACTTAAGACCAAAGGTGGTCGTCATCCAGATGGGCTGGAGCCCTACCACGTAGCAAGAGTGGGTTCCTTTGTCGCCTTTTACGACAGGCCGACCCTGGCGGCAGAGGTTAGTATTCTTTCTCCGCTCCTGCACGAATAAAAATTAATTACACCGAGAATCATAATTCAAAATGTAATTGATTTCTTTAGTTCCCGAGTTACTAAGATTAATATGATAGTTTGCCAGCTTATGTTGTTAGTAGCATACATACGAGTATTATTTCTTATTATGTTGTTGTGAGTGCCTCTCCTACAGGAGGTTAGCTGTCAGCTCTGAGAATACTTTCCTGTCCTGGGCCAAGCGAAACAGTTCTTCTACGCTTGAGATATTTGTCCACTCACGGATGTTGCGGAGCCAAAACTTTTTCCTCCGTCCAACTCGCCGTTTACCGCAAACTTTACCCATCATAATGAGCTGGAGCAGCTGGTATCGTTCATGTCTCAACACGTGGCCTAGGTACGTCACTTTACTTTTCTTGATTATGGGCAAAAGTTCGCGATCTCTACCGACAAGTTGGAGTACTCTAACATTTGGAACTTTCTGTGTCCAGCTAATGCCGAGCATTCCACGGTAGCACCACATCTCGAATGCTTCTAAACGCTTTTGGGTATCAGCTGTCAGGATCCAAGCCTCGCTACCATAAAACACCACCGGCCACACATAGCAATGGAGAATTCGTGTTCGGAGTTTAATATTAAGTTTCCGGCCGCATAATACTTTTTCCATTTTCTTAAACGATGCTCGAGCAATTTCAATCCGGGTACGAATTTCTTGTTTACAGTCCCATTCTTCATTTACCCAAGCACCGAAATACTTGTATTGCCGGACTCGCTCCAAATCTGAACCTGACAGTACGATTCTGGGATTTTTTATTATAAAATCAATTAATTTTCTAAAAAATTTCATACTACTGCAGTTGCAGATAGTGTGGTAATTTATAATTTTTTTTTCATACATACTGACAATAGCGAAACGTGACAGCGTTAATCCATTACAACGAAGAGTCCGAAATAACTAAATAAAACCGATATTTATCGCTTAGGTTAAGAATCAAAGTCAAATATGGCTAAATTCAGTGGGAAATTGTATGATTTTACTACTCATAGCAAAGTAAGTTTTTATTAGTCAATACGAAATCGCTCATATAAATGACATCATCAGATCACAACAACTGAATCCGCTTAATTAAATTAAAATTAAAGATGGTCTTCACACACATCAACCACTGTATAAAAACAGATGCAACATTCTTTTATAAACTCCTTTCCAGTAAAAAGCTTAACATATGTTTCGATACTGGCATTATAAAGCAAATTATACTATTTATATGCAATTAACAGTGATTAGGGGATACGGGGATAAATTAGATGGTAAAAAGTCTTCCGAAAACATCATAATCGGTGGCGTCGGAATTAATGCTCTCATTAAGAAACCGAGCTGTCAAATTAATAGCTTATTATGAGCAGTTTGGAACAGAAGAACATATTTCTCCTGCGACTGAGTCGCGGATTATCTCGAACGTTAAATGAAGTAAGTTCAGCTGTAACCAGGCGTCTGAGATATTTTTTATTTAAAAATAAAAACATTTTAGGAATGTAAAGGTAGTAGCAACTACAGATATGTGAATTATATTGCTTTGGTAACGATAACTTCGGAGCTATCACGATATATTGTTATCGTATCGTATATTTTTTTATTACAATGTTTTTTTAAACCCTGTATCAATGATCAAACTATTTTAAAATATAAAAAATGTAGTCTGACAAAATTGTTCATATAATAATAATACTTTATGTTTGTTGTCATAAGAAAATAGATGACACATATGTGGTAAAATATTTTTATGGGGGGCACTAAGACTCTTTGTAATAATCCCATATCTTACTTCTAGCTTTTTATCTTACTTCTACTTCTGAATCTGTAGTCTAAATTGTGTCAAAAAAAATTTGTCAAATAAAACTTCGATTGTATATCTATAAGAAGTATATATTCGTTTGATTTTGTTTCTGGCTACTTAAACCTGAACCTTTACTCTCTGTTACCGTCTATCCGATTTTCTTTAAAACACTTCATTAAATAAATAAAAATATTTTGTCTTTAGAAAAGTGATGTGATTGTTTACCAGCAACAACAAGAATCTTTAAAAATCATCCAAAGTGGGATCCAAGACTGAATATCAAAAGGTAAGTCCTTTTCCTTGCAGTTTCTATTTATTTATTGTATTTATACCAGTGGTTTTACTATAAAAGATTATTAAATATAAAAATTCTAATGTTAAAATGTATTAAGATTATAAAATTAGAATTTTTAAATATCAATAAACTACATACTATCGTTATTTAAACATCCCAAAATACTAAATCCCTAATAGATGTAGATATATACATATGTAATATTGTATCAATTATATTTTAAACTTTAAAACAATAATAAAATATTCAATATTGTGACTGGAATGTACGTATAATATTTAATTCGCTTCGCATATCAAACATTCCACTAACTCCAAAAAAAGTCATACATAAAATGGTACATATAAATCGTGCACATTTTTAGTAAACACACCTCGGAGGGCGGTGAGGGCATAAACGGAGGGTCGCAGTAATGGCGGCTGAATGTCGCGAGAATCCATTTTGCCCCACCCTCCTTTAGCAGAAAAGTCGCGGTAAAATGCAGAATACGTGAAACACAAAGAATTTGCCGCCATCTTGATTTTGTCAATACTAATGAAATTTTTTAGTTTTGTAACTATTCGTATACTTCTGATTCATGTATATTTTAAGCATTCTTGTGTTTAGTGATTTATGTGAAATATTAGTGATTGTTTTCACATCTTTTTTCTGAAGCTACCATTTATTTATAAAATCTGTATAACAAGATATTACGTTCTGAGTCTTAATGGTGACTGTATCATTTATTTTGGTAGATTGTTATATCCAAACTCAAAAGAGAGCTTCTTATAGGAATTTTTAATGCGTACCTGAACATTGGAGCTTATTTATCCGAAATTGCTACCTTAATGTTCCGTTCATTCGTTCCATTCCGTCAACTTACTTCGTTACGATATTATTTATTGGGTCACTTTAAGTTGGCTATTAGAGGATTAGAAAGTAAAACTATTAACAGAGATCCGAAAAAGTAACAGACTAGTGTATTATGCGTAGAGGAGATTTTTATATAACAAGAAAAATTTGAGTAATGAAAATAAATTACCAATAAAGGACCTATTACCAATAAATTGTCTATGAAGTGTTCCCTCATTAAATGTACACGCAGTGCCACAAATAGCGGATGGAGAAGAGAGATGGAGAAGAGAAGGATGGAGATGGAGAAGCATTGCAGAAGCCGCAACCAACCTAGTAGACGATCCATGACCACGACCACTCCAGGCTAAAATATGGACTGCATAAAAGATGGTTAAGAAATATGCGAATGTTTAACTAACACGGGAAAAGTGAAAGGATTTATTGCCAAAACATTTTTGTTGTTGCTATATGGCAGATATGAACAGAAATAAGAAGGCTCCATCGGTACGGCCACGTTTTACGGCAACCGGATGCTTACGTCGTAAACAAATGTCGCCTCCGTCGGACCCCGGCAGGAGGGGTAGACCCAAAAAGTGCTGGCTTGACGTGGTAAAGGGAGCTCACTACCAGAGATGCTGAAGACCGTGCGAAGTGGAGTAGAATAAGTTGGAAAGCGAGCCCTGGGTACCGAAACGGAAGTTTGTGTTGTATGATGGACAGAAATAAGAAGACTTGAAGTAGTATAAAATTAAATAAATAATAGAGAAAAACATGTCCTTTAAATTTATGAAATATTAAACAAATAGAGGATTATGGTGAATCTTTTGTCTATTGTAAATTGAGTATTGTCAAAAAGCAAGACTTGGAAGCAAAAATGTTTACGTTGTTTCAATAAGTTTTTTTTTAAAGTATAAACATAATAACTTTGTTCTAGAAAAGTCTCGATCGTTCGAGTTAAATGAAAGTACAGCAGATGTTTTGCAATACTGTTTTCTACTTGTTGTCACCATCAATGTGCTTATGACACCTTGATGTTCAGACATCAATAAGCAAACCAGCCCTTAGCGCACCTTTGACAGGTGTAACCTACATTTATGACAGCGAATCCATTCAACATCATAATGAGTAAGTATAAGAAAATTAAGAATTAGTAAACCTTTAAGGTTTTTTAAGACAGTCTTTCTGCTATAGGTGAGAACTACAAACTATACCAGTACTCTTCGGTAGCCACGGAGCTAGACGTGTTGACTGTCTCTACCTACGGCATTTTTAAGCGCTGCGAAATAGCATTGATGAAGAGTAGGAGTTTATTTATTTAATATCCATTATCTGAAATCTGGAATGCATATTAAACGTATTTATTACTTATATTATTAGTAATCTTCAAGATGAATCTTCAGATCCCTTGATTTATTGTTTCAATTAGTAAATGAATATACTGTGAAAATTAACACCATTGCTTTGGGGGAGTTTGAAAAATTACTTAAGTTTTGAATTAAAAAATTTTATTATTTCATTAGACGCTATATAGATTTAATAATGGAATGACATTCATCAATTTATATTCCTAACTAAATTTGATATTTCACGAAGCGTAATGTATACTAGATACCTGATAAACTACACACATCAAAAAAGTCTAAGCAACGTGTACTAATTTAAATTTTTGGATGGTGGATGAGCCCCTGTATGGATGAACTTCCTGAATGCACCTGAGCTTTTCAGTATTTCCGGGCCGACGGTACACTCGCACCCTTCTTGTATCAGGCCTAAACCCGAATCGCGACTCATCGGAAAACATAATTTTATCCCATTGTTCCTGGGTCCATGTTCTGCGTTCTCTACACCATTCATTTCGACGAGCGCGATTCCCGTGACGTATCGGTGGGCACCTAATTGGGCGTCGAGCTCGTAGGCCGTACTCATGCAGTCGATTTCGCACAGTTTGGGGACTTACATCAACACCACTTGAATTTTGTAGCGTCAAACTTATCTCTCGAGCGGTTAACATCGGCTGGCGTCTTGCAGTCAGTTGTATGTACCGGTTTTGCCGATTGGTTGTACTCCTTTTATGGCCTGGATGCTAGTCAGCAGGTTCCCTTCTATTATTGTAGCGCTGCCAAAGACGACAAATAACACTTCTATGAATGCCAAAATGCCGAGATACCTGAGATTGATTACTTCCCACTTGCCACATCCCTACAGCGCTTTGCATTTCATTTGCCGTCAAATGACGTCGCTCCATGACGTAAAGAATATCTAACAATTCAATTTTGTCGCTAACTTTATTTAAATGGTTGGTAAAATTATAAAATCAAGACTAAACATAGCAATAAAAACGCACTTAAATTCAAACAAATTCCCTTTCATTTAATTTTATGAAAAAAAAACAAAACATAATCGAAATGTTTTTTACTACCAGCCAGTATGTCATCAATAACAAAAAAGTTTACATACCTACGCACTTTGAGTGAGCAAAGACTTAGAAATTAATTAATATAAATGGTAAATTTGTAATATCATGCATGTTGCTTAAACTTTTTTGATGTGTATATTAATATATTTTATGTTATAAATAAATATATAATAGGTACATAAAAATCCGGGCTCAGGACGTGTACTGTGCCTTGACCCTTGTAGGTGCTACGAAGTGCGTTACAGAGGTCTGAACGATCTTAATGATGAAAAAATGATTATCGTTCAGTGGGCAAAAACGCGTTCTACAATTTCGCATATACTGTGCTTTTGAGGCCGCGCTAAATGCCCGATGCGTGCTAACTGCCTTGGGGTGAGCGTGGAATCATACCCGCACTCGCCGCATCACTAGGTTTCCCCAGCCCACCTCCTTATGTGTGATCGATATGCTTTCATGTATTCCAGTTTATTTATAGGTAACACAAAATGTTAGGTATAAGTTTTTTATAGTCATTCATTTTATAGTCAGTTTTTATCCGTGCAGGGGCCGAGAAAGAATACTAACCTCTGCGGCCGGGGTCGACCTGTCGTAAAAACCAACAAAACAACCAACCCTAGCTACGTGGTAGGGCCTCAAGCCCGTCTGGATGGCGACCACCTTTGGTCTTAAGTATGCCGCTATAATAACCTTGTGTTGTGTCCCGGCATTAGTGACCCAAGTTCCTGTACCCTTATGGGACAGCAGCGTGTTTGCGATTCCACTGGCATTGCAAACACCTATAGGCGACGATAACTGCTAAATCCTAAGGGGGCGTCAGCCTATCTGCTGTCCTACAGCAATAAAAAAAAAGTCACCCAAACCAAAATACACAAAGTTTAATTAAGAATCAAAATTTCTCCGTTACCTTTTGAAACAAAGAAGAAAGAAATTTCGTCGTCAACGTAACTATTTGTTTTTCTAATAAAATAAAAAAATATTTATTTTTAATGCAGCATTTTTAATCTGCTTCGCTTTTAATTTTGGTTACATTCAATTTAATATAAAGTCTGTAGGTAGCTCTTTTCGATATAAAAGTTTTCTGTTTTTTTTTGTTAACATCATTGATATTGAATATATTTTTATTTATATATTTTTTCTTAAAATATCTGATATAATTTTTTAATATTTTAAATTATTTTTCTATATTTACAGTATACGGTCACGCATTAACATATGATTTTTCCTTGTCTATTTTTTTGTTATAGCTGCGATACAGCAGACAGGCTGACGGCATCGCGAACACGCTGCTGTCCCATAAGGGTACCTACAGGAACTTGGGTCACTAAAATATTTAATATAAAAATGATAACATATTTATTATACATATTAATTTTGTAAAACTATTAAAATTCTATAAAAGTCATGCTTGTATGCAAGTTTATGAAAAATGTATAAAAATATTGCAGATCGTCTGATTTTTTAAATGCGTAACTTTTTTATATATTTAAATTAATAACAGAAATACACCTTTTTTGTTATTAATTTAAATTATTATTATTGTTATTAATTCATGTAAACTTTGTGTTACTCTGCATTAATAAAATTCCCGATAACAAAAGTTGCCCTTATTGTTTTCGCAAATTAAATGCTATAACGATATTCTATTTTAATAATGTATTAGTGTTAACAAAATTAACCATTTTTAATACTTAAAAAAATACCAGTTATTATTTAAATTAACTATTTCTAGTAAATTTTGCTGATTGTATACTAAGATCCTTTATATACCACGATAACGCTCTCCTTAGCGCATCTGTTTTTGCAAAGCTGCGGTCATAGGTTTGATTCCCGTCATGACGCTCTGCCGCATACTCGTATGATGACGTCACACTATATTTATCTATTTATTTATTGGTGTATGTCATTACTTAAAAAACTTTAGTAATTTTTCAAACAACAGATAATATTTATATCATACATGTAGAGTAAATAACATTAAACTTCAAAGAAAATTTAAATAAAATAAATGAAGACAAGTAAATAGAAAAACAAACAGTACCTCCCCAGGCTTCCCGTTTAGCGTGCATTCCCTCTATTTATCTTAATTTGCGTTTCATCGTAAGGCTTCGATCGCCCCTTATAAGGAAAACGATGATAAAACACATCTGGTAGAGCTTCACGACGGCAAGATCACAATAATTTAATAAATTGTTTTCAAATACACTGCAAAATAATTTTCAAATCTATGGTACTAAAAAAATTTTACATTTTTAATTTTCTTTTAGCCGCTATTGTATTAATTTCCAAAACGATTTAATTTTCACTGGTAATTTTTTCTCACGAACTTTTTATTTTTAAGAATTTCATCATTTCACGTTCTATTGGACTTCACTAATGCGGTACATATACTGGACCCGGCTCATAAAACCTTGTCAGATTTTCAGATTCAAAACTGCCGGACAATTGTGTGTCCTTTTGATCGGCACTCGATAAGAAACAGTACCATTACTTCTAAGTGCTTGTTTACCTCATTTAAATGAAATGAATACAATTAACTCATGTAACTGTGGGCATTTCTGCCAACGGATTCTGCCAACGGACCAACGGATTTCTGCCAAAAGCTTTTTTAGTCAGATAGCAACACCTTTAGCCAAAAACAAAATCAATGAACAAAATTATCCATACTTCTACTTATGTATTATATCGATACAATTCTACCACTCGAATAATTGATACGCGATGAAACACTTTTAAGATGAAACATGATAATTGACACCAAATAACACTTTAAAAACCTAAATTCCCGCCAAATCTCATAATTCAAATTAAGAACAAGACACGTCTATCACCAATCAGAACATTTCACACAATGTTAACTCTTTCGCTACCACAGGAACTATTTTGTTTTTTTCTTCTCGAACCCGTCATAATGAATTCCTGTTTTTGTGCGTAACTTCTGGCCAGGACAAATTGCGAGCCGTCTCTTTATAAACATTCTGAGGGTTAAATAAAGGAGGACAGAGATTTTCAAAGTTTAGGATACTTAAGAAAACATCTTTGTTTTACTTTCGTTATTTTAACAGTGTAATATTTTTTTCATGACTGACTTTATCATAAATATACAAATGACGGACTTATCCAGACCTGAATAATCCATTGGCATCATAGAAATATTTTGTCTTCTGTAAGTATCGAACTCATCAACAGGACACGACCTATCAGTAATGCCTTCAGACAATTGTTGACCATTGTGACGCAGGACAGTCCCTTCACTTTACCATCCAATTTCGATCAGCAAGTCCGGGCAAGTGCCGATTCACCCAGATACTGTTTCCATCCCAGTATGTTATTATCGTACAACAGTCGTGATTATCTCAATTATTTCTGTTGATTACTTTGGTTTTCTACAACATACACAATTAAATTTTATCTATAGGAAAAGAAGAAGTAATGTACTCAAAAGCTTACTGAGTGACTAGAATTTAGTGAATCAGCAAAGTCAAAGGGAAATTCTCTCCGTCAAGCTCTGTCAAGAAGAACCCACCAATTTCTAACTAATAGCTTTAAGACCATGGCGAGTGGAGAAGACAAAGAAGTATTATGAGAGTGCATTTAGAAAGTAACATGGAACTCACAAGGTCATATATGATTAATCTATAATATAAAATTATAACGATTTAAAAATATAAACGCAGGCTCCATTTGTTTTTAAAATATTCGATCTAAATATATGTTATGCATTTTTAACATATCCAATTAAAGCTGGTATGGCTAACATGGCAAAGGTTCGTTACAATTCACATTTTTAAGTAAAAAAATTTTTTTTTTCAAATTCAGCTATTGACTTGTATAAGATTGTAAAATTAGATTTAGTTTGATTTAATCGCAATCATTTGAACCTAATTGAATTTTTCGAAAGTGAAACGTGTAAATCGTACAGCTAAAACATATTCACGATTCGAAGTCATTTTTATAAAATTTGAAAAATTTATCAAAACTCAATATTTTAGTGAAGGTAAGTTTGAGAAGTCCTGGTCGACATTCTAATTAATTCTACGTCGTATAGTTCGATGCTGAATGGGAGAAACTCGAATGAAGAGCAGTTCTTAGCAAAGGGTTATTCTTTTTAATTTTTTGACTAAAGATCGAAATACATTGGACTGAATTCCAATTTATTTAACAAAACATTTTTGCATTTATATGTTATGTTCTTTTTTTATTAAGCTTAACAAATTTAATTTCCGTCCTATCTATCCTATCTAGTCTTTTTTTTTTTTTTTTTTTTTTTGGTCTCGGGGAAAAACCTCTCTTGACGGGTTCCCCCGGCCCGGGGGGACCGAGGGATATGTGGGACTCCGGGATTTTTCCGACTACCCACTAAAAAACCCCGCTGTTCTCCTATCGCCTACGCCCGGGCCCACGGATATATGGCCTGCCGATCTCGTGGCCCGGGCCGGCGCCGGCCCGCCCTTTGTCTTGAGGCGGGCCCCTTCTAAAGTGTTGGCGCCAGGGGGTCAGGGTTTCGTCCCCCCGGCGCTCTCCTAACAACTCTAGGAGTTGAGGGGGCCGCGGAACAGCACGCAGCCCTCACCCTCGCGGCAATAGTGCGGGCGGCGGGTCCTCCCCCGAGGGGCCGCCCGCGGCCGCTTTTTACGGCGGCCGGAGGTCGTTACTGGCCCTCCGGCGCCGCCGGCGTGGCCTGCGTTGGCGGGAGGGGAGTGTGGTGGTCGACTCCCGCTCCCGCTCCGCCGCCTCCTTTGCGGACATGACTGCCTCGCAGAAGGAGGCGACGGCCGTCCATCCAAGATCGCCCCCGACCATGGACAGAACCAGGGCCGGGAGCGACAGGTCCACGCCGATTTGGGCGACGAGGGCGCGGCGCTCCTCCATCCTATCTAGTCTATTCCATCTATAGTTAATTGTTAAGCAAGTAAAAATTTTGATTTTTCTGCCTGATTTTATTTCAATTTAAGACATATTTTTTAATATATGTGCACACTTCAGATAGATAAGACCTAGTCTGACATTTTTAATTTAATAGTCTTAAGCCTTAATATTATTTAAATCTTTAGAATACCTCTTTTGTGAGATCATTATACTTTTTTTTAAATAATATCACGATTAATTCAGTTTCAGATATAAACTAATTGATTTCAAATGTTGTTTAAAGACAATAAAAATAATTCGTGTTTAGTGGTGTGATACAAACAGATACGGTCGAATTCACCAACAACTTATGCTTCAGAACCTAACACTTTATTTACTGGTCGTTTTGAGTCTGCCGCTTTCCAAGTATCGGCTTTTACTCCCAGTACTTACTCCCAGTAGCGGTCATTATGTTGTCATTTTTCCTTTTGTTTTAAAGGAATGTAATTTTATTGATATTTATACTATATTTTGCATTTATTTTATACTAGCTGTGCCCGCGACTCCGTCCGCGTGGAATAGTGACTTTGGGCAGAATTTTTTGAATTTATCTTATGGTTTATTTTGGATTACAAACCCTATAACCCTAAAATATAAATAAAATATGCAAACAGTCAGTATTATCGAATGCGTGCGTTCAAACCTATAAAGTCCAGCCTAAGCTAAACCCTATTTCACATGATTGATGACATAAATCTGAGGTCAACTTATATTGAAATATAACATTTCCGAAACTTATCATTTTTAACAAAAAATATTTTTTTTTAAATAAAAGTAGCCTAAGGAGTACTTGATACATCAGCTATCTGCCAGTGAAAGTCCCGTCAAAATCAATCCCGAACAAACAGACAGACAGACAAAAATTGTAAAAAGTGTTGTTTTGGTATTATGTAGCGTGTATACGTCCGAATGCACTTAGTAAAAAACGGTTATTTTAATATTATAAACAGACCCTCCAATTTTATTTATTTGTATAGATAAAAGGGCCATAAAAACTAACATTCATAACATAAATTCAAGCTTTTAGTAAACCGTCGTTTGCTAAAAGCCGATAAATAGGCTAGCGGACGATAAAGTCATAAGATACGCTGTTGCTGATGTAGTTAGTTTCCTAACCCAGTGCTCACTTTGTGTCAATGTTTTCGCAAGTTGGGAACTTACTATATGAAGGGAATGTAGGAAATTAAATGTGTCAAGTTTTTTCGGTATTGGCGAGTAAAAAACACCAGTATAACTTGAAAACTAATAAAAATACATATCTACATAACTATGGTTTAAATAAACTTGCAATGGGAAAGTCGAAAATTATTAAAATGAGCAGAACAATTCGGGTTAAATTTGATTTACACATCAACTTTTGTACCATATCAATTAGTTGTGTTTATTTGGAGCTAGCTTGTGTCGACTGATTTATAATTCCAAAAATTCACAAAAGTAATCCTAATCCAAAATATACCAATTAATATACATTTCTTTGTAAACGCATGACTACCTCAAAACATCTGGTACCTTTGATTTATTTTAACCCAACCTCATTACCATCTCAACGCAGTAACTGTTATAATTCTATATTGTTGAAATAAAATAATCGCGAGAATTCAAACAATGACCAAGAAAAAATCGTTAGTGTTAAGAAAAAAATATGCAAATTAATACCCGGCGGCGGTGAAAGGGTTGTTTCTATTTTCAAACCAAATCCAAATGTCTTTTCATTACGCGCGAATACGCTATGTTGTTTTTTTTAATAGGCAAAGATTTTGTACAATATTCTCAACAGTAATTATATTTTAGTGAAGAAAATATACCTAGTAGTATTTTATTAGTTTTATTTTAATGAAATAGTTTCATGAAAGTTTTTGAGATTCAAATATGAGGACGATTGATGTTGGAGATATGAGATTATTGAGTACATTCCGGTAAAGATTTCCGAACTTTTATTATATGTAAGTAAATAAATAACTTTACTTCCTTTGGTCTTAAGTATGCCGCCATAATAACTGTGTTGTGTTCCGGCATTAGTGACCCAAGTTCCTGTACCCTTATGGGACAGCAGCGTGTTCGCGATGCCACTGGCGGTGCAAACACACATAGGCGATAGTAACTGCTAAATTCTAAGTGGTCCGCTAGCCTGTCTGCTGTCCTACAGCAATAAAACAGATCTAGAATTCCTTTTCGGTTAAAGTTTTTCTACATGGCTGCTCTAGGAGTAAATGTAACGCCATCAAAAAATATTAAAATCATAACCACTTACTTTTTTCTCACTTTTTTCTCCCTCACACACTTCGCTTTTATTGCCTAACTTTTTAAATTATATTCGACGTTACGACCTCCTGGCGTAACGGCTAACGCACGTTCGTACGCATGCGCAGGTCACTGGTTCGATTCCCGTACAGCGTATGTATAATATATATTTATTTACAAAAGAAATGTATATAATTATGTAGCATATCAGTTGTCCAGTGCCTCAAGTGCTTTGTAACTTAGTTTAGAACTAGATGGCGTAAAAAAAACTGAAAACTAACATTATCACTATACTTTAACTAATATACTTTCAAATCATTTACGAACGAACTATTTTAGACGTATGTAATTTGCTGATTCATAATTGATTGATTAAAAGCTTTAGATTACGTTTATGTGTTCTTATAACAATTTGCAAATAAAATGTTGGCTGTCAATGTTTCAAGTTTTTTTTAGATTTGCTCTGAATATGAATTAAGATTACTTTGTTTAATGCAAGGATTACGATATATGTTCTTAAAATCGATATTGTAATATACGGTAATGATTTATTTACTAATGTTTGTTTCCAGCAAGATAATTGGAATTGATTTTTATGTTGAAGTTGGAGCCAAGCAGGAGAGGACCAACAACAAAAAAAAAATAGACTTTTTCTAGGCCCATGCGAGAACTACACGTAGATAACCAATAAAACAACTATTTCATTTACCTCTTGAAATTATAATATGTTCTACAATCGTTCGATTAATTTATATTTAATAAAAATATATATACTACAATATTAGTATATAATATCACAGATAAATTTGGTTTTTAGGCGAAAACAAGATGTTTAGGTATTATTTTGTGAGATAAAGTAACAGAAGAACAGATAAAACCCTAAAAAATATTTATAATATTTAAGAATTTAAATGATAGCTACAAATGACAATAAACACGTAACTACATTATGTACATTTTTATTAGTTAATAATATTTATTTATAGTACGTATTTCTATTTTTATATGGGTTCACAGAAAAGGTAATTTAAACCGAACATGACATTATATTTATGTATTTTTACCACCTGCCATTCATCCTCTTTACTTTGACATTGGCAAATCCATGCCCATGACCTTGGAGCCAAACTTTTCAAGAATAGAATAGAAATAAAAGCTAAAAACATATATACAAATACGAGATGACCTAATTTCCCTTTCGTGATTAAAAAAACATTATGCATCAAGTTTCAACGAGACAGTAGCTCCATGAAATAAATATAAAACATCTACTAAAAGCATAGACAATAACCATTCGTTGTAATTCAAATCACTCAAGTAACTGATATCCCTGAGAGCGACATATTCAAATCGTTCTTTAAAAAACAACCGCCATTCATAGACAATTTTGTTTTTTTTCTGTCTCAAATTCATTCACTAAATAGGACACGCATATCATTATTGCCCTTTTTGTTTTTTTATCTCCCAAAAACCGGTGTCTATGAATAATACTCGATCATTAACCGAGTTTCTGGAACACAGCTGGCTGTTTTTTGCGATATGTTTTTTTTGTAATTACATACATTTGAAATATATTTAAAGTAATGTTTTTAATATTTATGTTGCAAAGTTAATTGGGGTTTTTGAGGGGAATTTAAGGATTCGCCTTCAATCAAAGTATTTGATACAAAATACTTCGTAGTACAAAGTACGTGGCGACATTTTTATTTTGTATCTTCGGCGCTGTTCAACGTTTTAAATAAAACTATCTTACTGTAACAAGCATTCATTCGTATGCCAACAAGAAAGGAATTGCAACTGCACTAATATGTTCGTAATTTTTTAATCTTTTTAACGTATTTGGTATTTTTTTATTGCCGTAGGACAGCAGATAGTCTGACGGCCCGCTTAGAATTTAGTTACCGTCGCCTATGGGCGTTTGCAAGGCCAGCGGTATCGCGAACACGCTACTGTCCCATAAGAGTACAGGAACTTGGGTTAGTAATTCCGGAACACAACACAAGATTATTATGGCGCCATACTTAAGATCAAAGGTGGTCGCCATCCATTCGGGCTTGAGGCCCTACCACGTAGCTAAGGTGGGTGGTTTTGTCGCCTTTTACGACAGGCCGACCCCAGCCACAGAGGTTAGTATTCTTTCTCCGCCCCTGCACGGATAAATGGTAGACAAATGTTATCACAATTGGAGACCATTCCACTATTTCTACGAAACGATGGTGAATGAACATCCCTTAATCCGCCTTGGACGTGCGTGGCGGGTATACTCTTCCTCTAGTGGAAAGCCTGACCCTGAGCCCAGCAATGCAACGTCGTGGGCGTAATCAAATGAAATAGGGATACATACTACAACTCAACGCCTCAACATGGAAACTTATTATTTATCATAGAAAACGTCTCACCCCGAAAAAAAACCGTGCAGTTGGTAGATTTTATTTAATTGAATGCTGGTCTTGTTAGAACCCCTTACAACCTTAATAAAGCATTCGGAAACTCAGCTTAGTCTGACGGCAAAAGCTCTCGCACGTCAGTATAGATCACTGGGAAGTTTGTTTCACAAACTTTCGCAAGCTTATTGGCATTCAATAAATGATCTAAATAAAAAAAACGTTTTAAATTACATCAGTTTTCTAGTATCCATAACACAAACGATCTCAAGTTTACTTTTGAATTATAGTGTCAATGTTAATCAACACAGTGTATTTATTATTATTTTTAATAAAGCACTTTATTTCGCTTAGCTATGAAACGACGGCCACAATGCACCTGCTTGCAAAATTAGTGTTCAAGTAAAATCGATAAAAGCATTTCTTATTTTTATGAAGTCATTATATTTACGAGCATCGTAAATAGGCTTATCTTTTAACATATCGAAATTGCAAAGAATTTCGTTTTCACATAAAAAATAATTAACTTGACAACATGTTTTTAATAAAGACTTTCTTTGCACCTGGTGGTTAACTCTTGTTGCTAGGAACGCTTTCGCCGTCAATTTTTTATAGTTTTCAATTAGTACACTTTTTAATTTAATCCATTCCCATTTTATCTTATTGTTTTATCGATCGGGAACAATATGAACTCGATCAACAGACACGTGTAAGTCTAGTTAGCAGTTTTTTAAAGTATATCCAAAAGCTAAACATCAATTTGTTACCAACTGATCTCTAAGTATTCCGCCATAATAACCTATTGTTGTGTTGATAAACGACTTAGGTTCTAGTTCCCCTACGAGGACGACGGCGTGTTAGCGTCACAAACATTCATAGGCAACGGTAACTGCTTATTATTAAATGACCCTGTCTTTTTTTATTCCTGTAGAACAGCAGACAGGCTGACGACCCGCTTAGAGTATAGCAGTTACTGTCGCCTATGGGTGTTTGCAACGCCAGTGGCATCACGAACACGCTGATGTCCCATAAGGATTCAGGAACTTGGATTACTAACGGCATACTTAAGACCAAAAGTGGTCGCCATCCAGACGAGATTGAGGCCCTACCACTTAACTAGGGTGGACTGTTTTATCGCCTTTTACGACAGGCCGACCCATGCCGCAGAGGTTAGTATTCTATCTCCACCCCTGCACAGACAAAAAGAATAAGAAAGAATATCTAAAAAAAAGAACGTCCCACGATTGGGCTCAAGGATAACTTCTAAAAGGATCAGGTATTGTACCCGCCACGCTTGTCCATGATAGACCTATAAGTTAAAAAAAACGAAATAAAGATATGCTTACAATATAAGGTCCTAATGAGTAACACATAAAATACAATTTGATATAAATATAACCCTAATTATTTATATTTTATACCGATAAAATATATTATGAGCAGTTGTTACATTAGTTCACTCGGTCAAAACTTATAAAACAACATCACTAAAAAAAACGTTAAAAGAAAACATATCAAGGTGTCAACCGCGATTATCGAAGACTCCATAAAACATTTTAAACATGAAAATTAACTATCACTGGTAACTCCGTCGTAAAAGCTTAATAAATTTCTCGTAACACCTGCCTTCTAATTGTCTAAGTGTGCATATATTGCACGAAATTATTATGAAGTACTTCACACGGTTAAACGTCATTGCAATATTCAAGGTGTGAAATTTGCAAAATTAAAAAAAACTGCACAATTATTTATATTTAAAACCTTATTAGATCGAGTTACGTCTTTGTTAGGATGCGTTCGAAATCCAGTTACGACGTTTCAGAACGCTATTTGAAAATATGCAAATGAACGAACCCATTTCTTGAGTTGCCCTATAATTACAGTATTTTGCATATTATTGAACGAATAAATATTTATAAGGAAGTGAAATTTAAGAACTTTTTCATTATGAAACTAGTTTTATTTTTTAATACAAGTTCGTTACTTCATTGTTAATGTTTTTTGCATTTTAAATATTTTTTTAAGTTGTCACGTTATGTTAATTTCGGTAAGTCATGTGAAGATACCGTTTTAAGAGAATCTTCCCACGAGATTGTAATTTATGCAATTCTAATTAAGTTGCAGGGAAGATTTAAGATGTAACTTTTGATTTTGACATATGACTTTCGTTCCGTAAATCGTAATCAAGTTGTTATTTACATATACTAGAATATTCCGTTACATGTTTAAAGTTTATTTATATTATACAATATATTTTAATAATACGTGATAGGCTATAAACAAAACCATAGATATGGAATGACGACGCTTGCACAGGTCACATGTTCAATTCCCGTCCCGCTTCGGAATGTTTATAGATATGTATTTATTTACAAAAGAAAAAGTATATAAGTAGTATATTAGTTGTCTAGAACCCATAACACAAGTGCTTTACTACTTACTTAGGGACTAGATGGCGTTGTGTGAATCGTCCCATTATATTTATTTATTTATAGATTATTAATTATATGATTGCTCCAAATTCCGTATAAAATAATTCCTTACGGAAGCAATTATTAAGATAATACTCCTATTTAATGGATCCAATTAGTCGGTCACACCCACTGTGTTATTGTAGCCAATACAACTAATAAAAATCAAAATTCGATCACCCCAATTCGAATCAACAAAAGATCGATTTACTAATAGTGAAAGAATGAAACACTTGACTTTATTGTATTGTATCGACCCTTCAATTCTTTCTTCCCTTGAATTCGATCGATTATTGGCGGCGTACAATCATCTATTGTATGTCAGTCAATAGTTACGATTCATTTCGTTTATTTTGACATTTCATTGCACCTGTATTTATTTATTACTTACCTATACATACGGAGATATAATTTTCTACCAAATTATTTGAGGTAAGGCTTGTACTGAAAGTTTGTTTATTGTTAAACAATTTTTTTTTTCATTGTATATATTGCAATCTGTCATGTGGGACATTCGGCAATATTTTATAAGTTTAAAATGACAGTGCAAGGTATTTGTCCAGTGACAAGCCCTTATAATTCTTAGAATTAGAGTGAATCTTGCGGTACTCTTTTCTTTAGTCTCCGGGTGTTTGGAAATATTCCATTGTCCATAAGGTGATGCGCCAGTATATTTGGGTGTAGCTCCAATTTTATTTTATATTTTTTGACTGTCTCCGCTATTTCTTCCTTTACTGTTTTGATGTGGAGTTCATGGTGAAGCCTCTCATTAGTGATATACCAAGGTGCATCATTCTTAGCATTTTTGATTGAAACCTTTGTTAAACAATAGACCAAGTTTCGTTTAGGATTTTAACCAAGGATTTTCTTTTGGGATCGGGTGGCCAGATGGTTGTCGGTGTTAAATGAAGCCAAATCTTTTCAATATATTTTCTTATCTAGCCAAAGAGAAGGAAGTATACGATTTGCTATCGTTTCTCTCTTAATTTACAGCTAACCGTTGGCAATCATTTCAGGGGGACAACAACTTCTCTTCGATTTAGTTTATGACATATGAGATTTTGATTTGACATATGAGATTGCTGTAGGACAGCAAGCGTCGCCTTTGTGTGTTTGTAACGCCAGTGGTATTGAAAAAACACGCTGCTGTCCCATAAGGGTACACGAACTTGGGTCACTAATGCCGGAACACAACACAATGTTATTATAGCATACTGAATACCTAAAGTAGTCGCCATCCAGACGGGCTTAGAGCCCTACCACGTAGCTAGGGTGGGTTGTTTTGTCGCCTTTTACGACAGGCCGACCCCGGCCGCAGAGATTAGTATTCTTTCTTCGCCCCTGCACGGATAAAACTATAAAATGTTTATTGGTGGATTCCATGATTTCGAGAAGAACACTCAGTCACTCGTTAGTAAAAATTAACTAATTTTTCAACGCTTATATGATCATGTATTGACCTCAAAAAATCAGTAAAAAATAACCTTATGATCTCAAATAATGAGGAATATTTGAATCAGTTTCCTATACGGTCGAGGATTCTTATCAATTTTTTATCTTAGAAATATTTAATATAATTAATATAACATTTTTATAGCAATTGTAAACTTGTCTTAAATTGATAAACTTAGCCAAAACTGCATCTGTATATGAATTTTAACTCAAAACCCTCTTCGTATTAAACTAATTCACTTTTTCAATATTTATCTAGCAAATTTTCATTTATCGTGGGATAGCTACGTCTTTCAATTCAAAATTGAAATATTGTACATAAATTCCTTGAACTATATCAATATGCACTAGATCAATTAATAACGACCTTTGTCTATGAACATAATTAAATTTAAAACACATTCCTAAATTACGGAATAATGTTCAATTACTCAGTAAGAAATGATAATTTGATTATGATTTTAATATTTTAAGGAGTTCGTATTTGAATTAATTCAATTACAATTTTTTACGTCAACATTCGTCATTTTCAGTGTCATAAACACCACTTAATTTAGTTAATTTGACTAATTATCTCATATATAAAAACCAACAAAACTTTCTGATTGATCAGTTAAAATATTTATTAAAAACCAAGCCTTTACAACATTTCCCACGTGGTAGGGCCTCTAGCCCGTCTGGATGGCGACCACTTTTGGTCTTACGTATGGCGCCATAATAACCTTGTGTTGTGTTCCGGCATTAGTGACCCAAGTTCCTGTACCTTTATGGGACAGCTGCGTGGTCGCCACTGGCGTTGCAAACACCCATAGGCAACGGTAAATGTTAAATTCTAATCGGGCCGTCAGCATGTCCGCATTCCTATAGCAATAAAAAACATATTCACTACATTCATTAAATTTAATGGTTTCATTTAAATAATTATATATACATAAAGAATTATTATTATTAAAGTTACAAACAAACCTAACAACGGATTTTTAAACCAGTTACGTAAGTAAAAACTGTTACGCTCAGGCTTTGGTCACGTGAAAGCCTTCGATTAATTGACTTACAATTTCAATCTCATTACCATACTTGTCATTACCATGTCGGTGTACCTACACCTGCTTAGCCGTACTTTCTTTTTATAATTGCAACTAACTTTACCCGCGACTTTGTTCTTCTAATAATTGTATGCCTAATTACAAAATAAAATTTAAACATTCTAAATGTATTATTATCTTCTTAACTCTCCTGAATTAGCTATCATCTCACCATTCACACCTTTTTCACCATTACATCTTTCACGCGGTCATTTGTGACCCCAAAATACCGGTTAAATTTAAGGTACAGGTCTATAAGACCATCATTAGGCCTGTCCTTTTATACGGATGTGAAGCGTGGCCGGTGCTTGAGCGACACAGGCACTGCGAGTAACAGAGATGAATATGCTGCGGTGGATTTGTGGAGTGACGCGGAAGGACCGTGTTAGGAACTCTCGCATTCGCGGCAGCCTTCATGTCCGTGACATTGCGCTGGTATGGCCATGTTTTACGGCAACCGGCTACTTATGTGGGGAACAAATGTCTGGCCATGCCGCCACTGCCGGGTCCCGGCAGGAGGGGTAGACCCAAAAAGTGCTGGCTTGACGTCGTAGGGGTTGCGTGCCAATGGACTGACCATTAGAGATGCCGAAGATCGTGCGAAGGGGAGAAGAAAAAGTCGGAAAGCGGACCCCGGGCGCCGAAGCGAGAGTTTGGGCTGCAACCGGGATTCATCGCTAAGATGATGATGACATCTTTCACGCAGTTTTTCCATCTTATCTTTGGTCTACCTTTTGTATCCATCCACTCTTGTTTCTAATATCTTTTTGTCAAATGTTATTAAATAATCATACCACGTTAGACTGCTACTTTTTAATTTACCAATCACTGGCGCCATAATTAAACTTCCCCGCTCGTTACTAATTTTATCGCTTCACGATTAGAAGAAAAAAAATTTGGAGAGCTCCACTGTAGCTTGGCATTTTTAGGCATGTATTTTATTTCAATGTATTTATTTTCCCAAGTATTCAGTTTTTTTTCTCAAGGCTTTTTTTCCCATATGTCTTTTTTTTCATTATTCTTTTTTACGCTTAGTGCCTAAGCTTTATAAAGCTTCGCTTATTTCGGGCGTCCCTAGACGGCACGGTCTCCCGTATTTAATACTCTTTCTACTT
Organism: Malacosoma neustria; assembly: GCA_963693495.1. Taxonomy (NCBI): domain Eukaryota; kingdom Metazoa; phylum Arthropoda; class Insecta; order Lepidoptera; family Lasiocampidae; genus Malacosoma; species Malacosoma neustria. The sequence goes on from OY856381.1 coordinate 17,514,638, forward strand.
TATATGAGAGATCTTCAAAGAATTGTTTTTGTTGATATATCAAAATTCATTTCATATCCTAAGCAACCATAGACTAAATTAAGCCCAATCGCTTATAAAAGAAATAGCTTTGAGACCGCATAGGAATGGAGTACGAATACTAACTGCAGCGGCGAAGGCAGCCTATCGTAAAAAGCCACAAAACAACTCCAGTTAGTCACTAGGGCTGCAAGCCATTGGATGGCTACTACCGCTAGTCTCTTAATGTCCCGCCATAACAACCTTGTGCAGTGCTCCAGTGTGTTACCCAAGTTCCTGTTCTTCTACGTAGACGGCAGCGTATTAGTGCCCCTGGTCGCAAACATCCATAAGCGATGGTAACTGCTTATTGTTAAATAAGCCGTCAGCTTGTTTAAGTTTCAGCAATAAAAAAAGTCCCGACATAAATATTGTCCTTTTACCTTAAATATTACAAACACTAAGCCTTGTGTGGCAATATCCTTTTAATTTTATTACGTTGGCCGGACACGGTAATGAGTATTTAATTATATGTCACACGACTATGTAATTCGAGTGCAGTGTACACCTTACCTTAAAGTGGCTACACACACATTAAACTTTTTTTATTTTATAATCAAAAAATATACGGTTTGTTTTACTACCTTCATTAGATTTTATAGTTAACATCGAGGTTGTAAACGTAATGTCTTAATATTTAAAAATTTATATAATATATGTATAATTAAATAGTTTTTTATTGCTGGATATCGACAAATCTTTCGATGTTGGTGGTGTAATTAAAAATTTAAATTTATAATTATTTTAAATATAAATTATTGGCAGGTACAGTCCGGTTGTTTTATTCAGTTTAGTCTACGTCATTTACTGTATGCCTTCTTTTATTGCTGTAGCAGACAGGCTGACGGTCCCCTTAGAATTTAGCATTTACCGTTGCCTATGGGTGTTTGCAACGCCATCGCTAACAAGCTGCTATCCGCGTAGTGATACTGGAACGCACTTATGCAAGAACACAACGCAAGGTTATTATGACAACATATATTTAAAAACCAAGAGTGGTTGCCATCCAGACGTGGTTGAAGCCGTACTACCTAGCTTGGGTTATTTGGTCGCCTTTCACGATAGGCTGACCCCGGCAGCAGAGGTCAATATTCTTTCTCCGCCCCTTCACTGATGCCTACGCTGTCTCGTGTGTAGTTGTGGAGATGTCACTGTCACTGTCAAGACACGAGAGTTCCGAGCGAGCATGGGCGATATACATTGGCGAGGGATATATATATATATATATATATATATATATATATATATATACCACTTGTTTTTATTTAATAAGCATTATGTTGGAAAAGAAATAAAAATATAACGACCTCCAATTTGATGACCTGCGTGGCGTTATGGCTAACGCACGTCAGTACGTTTGCGGAGGTCAGGGGTTTGCGTATTATGTATTTATTTACAAAACAAGTTTATGTGTAAATTATGTTAGTTGTCTAGTATCTACCCATAAAACAAGTGCTATGCTACTTATTTTGGGACTAGATGGTGTTGTGTGAATAGTTCTAATATATATTTATTTATAAACGTGAAAAGAATTTTCTATCCGTGCAGAGGCGGAGAAAGAATACTGACCTCTGCGGCCGGGGTCGGCCTTTCGTAAAAGGCGACAAAACAACCCACCCTACCTAAGCCCGTCTGGATGGCGACCACCTTTGGTCTTAAGTATGCTGCCATAATAACCTTGAGTTGTGTTCCGGCATTAGTGACCCAAGTTCCCGTACCCTTATGGAACAGCAGCGTGTTAGCGATGCCACTGGCATAGAAAACACCCATAGGCGACGGTAACTGCTAAATTATAGGTGGGAAATCAGCTTGCCTACTATCCTATAACAATAAAAAATGACGTCATTATGAAGTAGAGAACTAAGTCGGATATCGGAGGTAAGCTCTAGGCACTGAAACGTAAATTTAACGACAATATAGATAGTAAGGAGAAGACAAGTTAAAAATTCAAATAAAAATGTATTAACTTATATACCAAGATACAATTATTTACATCTCTATGAATTGAAAATACACGGTTTTTAATTATAAATGTTTAATACAAAATCCCTTTGCAAAACAAACGAAGCACGGGCGTATTATATCAGGAATATTAGCTGTTCAAAAGCAATACACCTTTTGTAATATTTATTAAAAAAAAATACAAACGAATTAGGGATGAGTCCCGAACAATTATTTCGACCGGGAGGGACAAAAGAAATGAATGAAATAAGAAAAGAAAAGTCTGCGTTATCGGAAACGTTTTTATATATGGAATCTGCATGTAGGGTGAGTTTTTTCATCCAAACACGTATACAAAAAGTACCCCTGTGTATGAAACACTACCCCACAGACGTCCAATAAAGCCCTCTCATTCTGTATAACAGATTTTTTCTTAATGCTAAAAAGAGACGCTAAATCCATAGTCGTATTTTGTATATCGAATCCGTGTGTGTGAAAGGGATGGATGTAAATAAAAAGTTCGGCGGATAAAGAAAGTTCAGGTAGGCAAAGAAAAAAGGGATGACAGGGTGGTAACACCCCTACGGGGGTTGAGATCGAAGTTCTTTAGCCCGCCGCTAGATGGGGGTATGCGAACTTTTTATATTGAATTTTAACCAGAGTTTTGGCATAATGATGATGGATTGTCCCGTGGCTTTCACTGATAAGTTTTTAGGGAAATTTCCGCCCCTGTTGCGTGTAATGTGTTTTGCAAGTTTTCGGGTAAATTATGCTCTAGTGTGACTTGAATTTTTTTCTAAAAATTCTATTTATTCACGCAAGACACGCTTAAATATTAATTTACAAGAAATTACTTTGTGAAATAATGCAACAACGTCATATGACGCATTCATTATTTTTGGCATACATATTTATTTTGGCAAATGAAGTGTAAGAGACCCTTAGGCCTGTGGACTGATATTCTCATAAAGGTTGGTAGTATATAAGATAAAATTGGAGGATGGAACGCTATGGTATGATCTATAGCCTTAACTAAACTTTTCTTATTAGTAAATTTTTTTTCATAATATACATTTCATAAAATACTAGTTGACCCGGCAAACGTTGTCCTGCCACATGAATATTAAAAAGTAGTAGCCTAAGTCCTTCTCCAAGGTCCAGATTATGCTTATACCGAAATTCATCAAAACTGGTTCAGCGGTTTAGGCGTGAAAGCATAACAAACAAACTCACTTTCACATTTATAATATTAGTTAGGATAAATAGATATAATAAGAAACACTTGGTACCTGGTGGCTTAGTGGTGTAGTGGTATCACACTCAAAAACCAATCTCGAAGTTACGGGTTTGAATTTGAAGATGACATGCACTTCTGAGGCAGTTTTTCTCGTCCAATGTGCATATTATAATGTAATTGCTGCACATGCCGCAAATCTTCCTTGGACAAGCATGGCTTTATACTCTTCATTGCCTCTAGGTTGAACCTAGAATAGAAGAGTAGCCCGAACTAGTGGGACATGATGAGGCTTTTTTTTATAACAACCATTAATCAAATAATTACAATTAATGGAATTTGATTTAAATAAAAAATTCAAAAATATTCAATATTTTCATTCCGATGCATCCGTTTGCATGCCGCACTTGAAGTCCAGGATTGTGTGGTTAAATACCACAGAATCCTGGATTCTATTTTATCTTCATTAAGCGCATAAAGACCAGGGGTGACAACAGTATGACTAAGTGTTTGCTGACGAGTATAGACGCATGTCTTTGTCAATCGGTTATCCGTGTAGGGGCGGAGAAAGAATACTAACCTCTGCGGCCGGGATCGGCCTGTGGTAAAAGGCGACAAAACAACCCACCCCAGCTACGCGGTAGGGCCTCAAGCCCGTCTGGATGGCGACCACCTTTGGTCTTAAGTATGCCGCCATAATAACCTTGTGTTGTGTTCCGGCATTAATGACCCAAGTTCCTGTACCTTTATGGGTCAGCAGCGTTATCACGATGCCACTGGCGTTGCAAACATAGGCGAGGGTAATTGCTAAATTCTAAGCGGGCCGTCAGCCTGTCTGCTGCCCTTCAGCAATAAAAAAAATCAGGGAAATTCAACTAGCAGTATAAATACTTAAACACTTAAAATTTTGGAGGGACTTTTACTTAACCACGCCAGTACGTTTAAAGGGAAAAAGAAAAAAATTACACAAATATTATAGTCTGAAATAAATCATACTATTTGTCCTGTATAAATATTCGAGAACGAATTTGCTGGTATACCAGTTCATTTTTAAGACACGCTAACTTTAAATTAGTATATAATAACATAGAACTTTATACATACATATAATCACGCCTCTCTCCCGTAGGGGTAGGCAGAGACCACTTCTTTCCACTTGCTAAGATCCTTACATACTTGTTTCGCTTCGTCCACTTTCATTATTCCCTTCATACATGCCCTTCCGTGTAGGGTACTATTAGAATTTTATCAACGTATAAAAATTATCTAACTGGATAGCTAATCTCCATCTCGCTTGAACAATGTAAACATATATAACAAATTAAATTTAAAATGAAATTAAAATTGATCCATCAACAGTATCAAATATAATTTGACAAGCGAGCTACCTTTGAAAAATCCTATATAAAATCTAAAAACTTTAAATTTTCATCCCAAAAATCTTTTAATTAGAGTTTCGTCGGTTAAGTCTCACTTCACAGTCCCCCCGTGTTACCCCCTTTTACCCCTCCACTAGCGCTAATGAGACAGCCCTTGAAATGTCTGGGTTTTTCCAAAATTGACGCGTTGACGTATAGAGCTTAAAACTGCATTAATATTACGACATGTCTACCTTTTGTGTGTTCAGTAATTGGAGAGACTCTCGTGTTCTCATTCAAAAAATATACGCAGACTTCTAAATTCATTTCATTTGAATTATATTTATTTTAAGCGTATATCGGCTTGACTCCATGTTGTCAGTTAAAGAATATTAGAATGTTAAATTTTGTTATTATTTTTTCATTTTGATAGCATTGGTAATTGTAGTGATAATAAACTCAATGTTCTAATGCATCATCAGTTTATTAGACTTTCCACTTTGTGTGGAATTATTTTTATTTATTCCCAGTGCTTTCTGATTTTTGAAGCTCTAGGTTCAATGTTAAAACATACCACATATGGAAACTATTCAAAGGTCTTGGACACACTATTTAAATAAAAAAATTACATTTAATATGTATGTACAAGCATGTACATTGTTGACTAAAATAATTTTAAGTTAATTACCCTCAATATTTAGTTAACAAACATGGGTATCCTCTGCGCTCGTTTATAGAACCTACACCAAAATACAAGAAACTGTATTTACCTTTCCCAAAGTCCGACACGAAACATCAAAGTAATTTGGACAACGCTCAACATAGTAGTTTGTTATATAATTATGAAATACTACAAATACGTTCCATTCTCTGCAATCCTACCATATTTTCAATAATAATATATATTTTCATTTATAAAAACGAGCGGAATTCAATCTTATATAAATCAAATATATTGTTTAATGTCATTATTGGAAAACAAGACAAAAACATCGCAATACACATTATAGATCCAATAAGCATAATAATAATAAGACCTAATATTTTCCATCTGAAACCAATTCAACCTTTTACAAATATCCAATTTAGGCATCGTATAAGCAATAAATAAGAGGAAAGGGCTTTCCAAACGGTGCCTGCGAGGGAAAAAAAAGAAAAAAAAAGGTAAAAATGGCATCCGATCGAAGTCTTTCGTCCGTCGGATCCAATAATCCGGCCGTCTGTCCGCCCGCCTAATGTGATCGTAGTCTAATGAAAAACGCTTCTAGCGAATTCATAGGGCGAACAATGATTAGACTTTAAAATACTTTATGGATAGTATGACCAGATGTTAATCTAATTTATTGAATTCCTAACAATGTCTTCCTTCAACAATGCTCGTGATTGTGCTCAGTTATGTAACACCATGAGCTGTGAGAGCTTATTAGACTAGAAAAAATAGCAAAAATAATATCTGTGATCCGAGGAGATGTTCCGCCGACTTGTGAAAAACCATACCTGCTGTTAAAACCTTTTGTAAATTTATTACTGTACATATCCTTTTGACTATTTTAACTAATATATTTACTGTAATATTAATGAAATGAATGCCCAAAACATTGGGACGTTAACTTTTAAATAAACAAAATTTATTTTAAATTTACCATAAGATTTCGTCTACCAATTTCGTAGCATACTATTAACTAAATTACAAATCAAGCTAACTATTAAATCATATACAAAACACCTAATATTTTAGAATTACAATCTAAAAGTAAATAAGAAATAAAAAAGTAGGCCATAATAAATCTAATAAGCTTTGAATACGATTAAATTTCTAATCATCACTATGAATACGGTCACGCTACACGAATGTTAAAAAATAAATCGTGAAATGGGTTTACGTTGGTAACGAAATCAACATAAATTTAGAAGAAATTCGAATAGAAGTTATTTTATATAACTTTTACTTACCACAGCGTTCTTAGTTTTTTCAATAATTTATTAAGCTTTAATTCTGAGAATTTAATAGCATACAAGACAGCTGGCAAAATATGCTATTTATTTTAACATGATATTTGTTGTAGGACCGGTTAGCGAAAGTATCCTAAAATGGAAATTGCGTCTTGGAAAATGCAGCGTAGAACGCCTTCCAAAGGGTAACGACCTGTCCAAGGTTGCCTATCAAACGTGGTTAGAAATCTGGCTGAAACCGGCTATTATATTCCTGGTCTTCAGTTGTGACCAGAGGGGTCGAAACCAAAGGGATCGATCCCTTACTGTTCACCTCTATATGACCGCGTTTCAAAACTCATTGTCAATTCTGATGATAGGATACATTGTGAAGAAACCTGAATACTGAAATCATCAAAGTGGAGGTTCTATCTGTATTGGATAAATATCACGGCGGTAGAGTACATCCGGATATGTCAAAGGACTGTGTGTCTTGTACGTATGTAATTATGTCAATAGATGGCGCAATTTTGACTTTGGCATGCGAATGACTAATAGGAACAATGTCTTCATTACTGTAACAAGGATATAATTAGTATTATAATAGCATTTACTATTTTAAAAAAACGTATTTTTGGTTATGAATATTAGTAGAAAACTTAAAACAATATTATCAATAATGTCTGTATGGCAATAGAAAATTAAAACCAGAATTTCCACTGCATAAATATTGCGTCTATCCCAATTAAATTTCCAATTAAAGTTGGGTTTGTTTTTCCAATTGGTTTAGTCGATTGGCATTATTAATTTTATATTTTTCGATACCAAGAGTTGATACTTCATGTCGCATATTATCTAGACTTCATATCTACTTAACGTCTACCACCGTTTTGAAAACTGGCGGCAGTCAAAACTTCTTTTTAAGATTCAACCCTATCTGTCTGACCTAATTCAAAGTACCAGGGAATCAAAACTGGGGTGAAAGTTCATCCCTGGTCAAGGTGAAGGCGACGCCATTAACGGCCACACTTAGAACAACTCCGGCTGCCAACGCCTTAAGATTTGCATTTGGACCAACAAAGTTTGATACTTAAGCAATTATAATATTTTAATTACATATTGTCTGGAGCAACTTTATTTCTAGTGTAGCTTACATATCTAAGGTGTCTTAAGGTGTGTAAGGTATTTAATTATTGGCTAGTCTTGGCCTCGATTTTTTTCAGGTTGATATTTTATTGCAGATATTGCTTGTAAAGTTTTGACTGTGTTTTCAAACTAATAATATAGTTCAGGGAACTTAAATAATAGGAAAACCCCATCTCGTTTCTAAAGTCACTCATAACATATAAATTACTCCTTGTGTAGCTCATAGTAATGAGGTTCACTATTCACAATTATTATAAATTAAATATTAGATTCTCTTTGCAAATGTAACTGATATCAAACGCTCGTAAGAAAAAAAAAGATTACATGTAATGGTGACGATGACCTTTTAAGTCCCTAGTTCAATTACATATTAAATCTAATTCGATTTGATATTGGCACATGCCCATGACTATCAATACAGTCAATTGACTGTACTAGCAAATTCTAACTTAACTATTCATTCAGAAGCTTCATAGGGTGTCTAGTACGGATATGGAAGCAGAACTGTACAACTTATCCTAACTTCATTAAACGTGGATCGATGCTCACCCAGGGAAAAATATTCGTCTCATATACAAATACATTGTTGGCTCCGACGTAAGTATAAATATTATCTGTATATTTGTAATACCTTACGACACACATGCAAGGAACTGTCTTATAATAAAACAAAACACCTTAAAATTATTTTAAGAGAATTTTAGATCATCATCAGACTATTGAAGTTCACTGCTTGATCTTTTTCACATGTCACAGAGGTTTTTAGCTCGTTGTATTCAGGCATTTCTCGTAAATCGTCGCTCCAACTCGCCACCGGGCACGCTACACTACGTTCGCCCAGACACGGTTCACTCGAAAACTTAAATAAATTATATCAATTACATTGTTATATATAAATGGCCATGTTCAGAATATTGTTTAATGGTTCTATTTATATAGAGCTTGAAATTTATAATTAATGATGATGTAATCAAAAACAAAAACTTATAATATTTATAATTTAGTTTATTTTCAAGTATCAAAAATAGTAAGCAATCTATACTAAGTTTGCTAAGTAATAAGATAATGAAGAGCAGCGGGGTCGGGACGAATTAAAACGAGATCAGCGAGCGTTTAAAGCAGCGTCAACAGCGACATTTTTAAAATAACTTTTATGGAATGCAATTAATATTAATTAAACCAGAATTAATAAAAAAATAATTTAAATAATAGTACAGTTTTAATTCAGATACATTCATTTTATCTATAACCGCTGCTTCCTTATGAAAGGGCTTTGTTATGGACATGTACACAGTACAGTATGTACACAGTACATGTACAGCTATGGTATTGGTCAAGCCACATATCCGTTGGTAAGCATTAAGCCATAGGAGGACAGCGGATTTTTAGTGGTTAGGCCCTAAGAGTACATCCTCTCGACTCCCCCATAGACTACAGATCTGCTTAAAAAGGCCAGAGATGTATACACGCGTAATACTAGAAACCAAGACTAGGAAGAGATCGCTCTGTAGCGATAAGGCCGCCCATTGTAAGTCAAGTACTCATTGATTGTGTAAATAAGTTTCATTGTGTTTATATAATTGGTTTACAATAAAGTGTTATCTATCTATCTATCTATCTATCTATCTACTTGACTTTGTATCTAGGACTGCACTTTTTCATAAAATTGCTACGCTATGTGCATTAATATTAATATATATATATATTACCGTTCAATAACAGATTTACTATTGCCCCAAAGTAAGAGACAACTAAAAATATGGCTACTGGATAAAATGATCAATGAAAGACTGGATGAGGAAGTAATATAATAATAATGATGTTGTATATAATAATTTCTTTAATATTATATTAGATAGATAAATATATAGATAGATAAATTATTTTATCCGTACAGGGGCGGAGAACGAATACTAACCTCTGCGGCCGGGGTCAGCCTGTCGTAAAAGGCGACAAAACAACCTACCCTAGCTTCATGGTAGGGCCCCAAGCCCATCTGGTTGGCGACCACCTTTGGTCTTAAGTATGCCGCCATAATAACCTTGTGTTGTGTTCCGGCATTAGTGACCCAAGTTCCTGTACCCTTATGTGACAGCAGCGTGTTCGTGATACCACAGGCGTTGCAAATACCCATAGGCGACGGTAACTGCTAAATTCTAAGCAGGCCGTCAGCCAGTCTGCTGTCCTGCGGTAAAAATTATATTATCTGACTATTTTAAATTGACATCTATTGAAGAAAAATAAATTATTAATATATGCGATGATGATATATATAAGAGAGATGACATAAAAATTATGTTGTTGTAATTAATTAATTAATTTATGGTTACATGCTGAAATGGTAAAACATAATGTACCTTTTTATCCTGTAACAGCTTTTATAACTATGTTTTGAGCACATAAATTATTTTGTTTTGATTTTTAGATGAGAGGACTGTAGATCCGTAGCATAAATTCTAGATTATTAATTCGTACCACTTTGGATCCGAGGTATTATTATCACAAGACGAAAATCTTGCGTATCTGTTCTATTCGTGATCCTTCCAACCCGTCATCGCCCTGTTCGATCCCCTGCGGATGTAATATGATTCTAATAGATCTCCAGAGACCGAGTGAATTGCTCATAGAGAAACCAAAGTTGCTTGTAGAGCAGCTGAAGTCGTGAACATTACAAATCCACCAACAGGCCAACGATAGATATGACTGAACTAGATCACCAAGGGATCGTTTCCCCTATTTGTGCCCGAAACTCATCCACAAAGAAACAGAAGGAAAGAAGACCCCAAGAGAGGCAAACAGTTAGTAAGGTAGTTCTTCTTATTGCTGGCTATTGGGATCGAATTTACTAACGGTCTGATTAATAAAATATTTTTAAATACATTTTTATGTCAACCATACTTTTCATTTCTTGTTTATTTAATGAGTGAATCGGAGACGACCTCGTTATGACGTCACTTCTTGAACATTGCGAAAGACAGAGATGGAAAATTCTTCTCGAAACATTCTTTAAGGATGGAAAAGGATAGATATAAGAATTGTGACGATGAATTGGTTTTCTTTAAGCATTCGGGCTTTTAATGAAAACGAAATGATGACGTGCCAATGAAATTTCAGTGTCTTGGAATTTCAAGGTCGTGTTGGAAATATTTTTCTTTGAAAGATATTTGTTTACTAGTTCATTGTGCTTATATTATAAGTATCAGTGTTGGTATTTAATTCAAAAATATTATGATATGACAGAACTTCAATTATGCTTGAGAACGTAATGTTATTTATTAACATTTCAATCGTGACATACGTCTAAGACAAGTATAAGTAACAGTTCATAGCGTCCTTTTTACCTTGTAAACATAACTAATTGCATTCTATTTGAAATTTGATATATTGAGAATAACTTATAAGACCATATGATAATAAGAGCTCATTACACCCCACGGCTGGTTTAGCTAAATAAGAAAATATTTGGTACCTAATATTATTCGTTGTTAGTTTGTAAGGATTATTTTTTAATAAATATAGTTAGAGTTCAGCAGACAGGCAAACGGCCAACCTTGGCAGGTGGTCACCGTCGCCTATGAACGTTTGCAACACCAGGATTAAAGCACTGGCAGGACTGTAGCCTTGGCCAGATATAAAAATAGGGTAAAGTAAACAGCGGACTAAACATCGTAACAGCTATGACCGGTGCCCAGTTAAAAAAAGGATTTGATTTTTATGTCGCTACTTGTAGAAAATTTTATCCTTTTGATAAATTCAAACAGTGTTCTTTCTGTATTCTATAGTAAAAAATTCTGTCGAATTGTCGACATGCAGACGTATTGATTTATTAGTAAAGAAATCGGTAGAAGAGTAAAGAAGTAGAAAAAATAAGCATTGATCGTACAAGGGATACCCAAATTAGAGAATCATCAGTGACAAATGGATTATCCATTTTAAAAACTGATTTTGAGGTTGGATCGCAATCCGGCACTCATTTTCCAGTGACTGCACTGGGAAAAACTAATTTGGTATAATAATATATTTTACCTTTTTATTTTGTTGCTCTTTCTTCACAAAAGGTCTGTGACAATATTTAACAGGACTAAAGTTTACAATATTTTGGATAAAACCGATAGGAATATGAAATGAAAATATTTTTATATTATAACATCTACAAACAAAATCACTCGCTTGAAAAATTCATCATATTTCTGGAATTTATTTAGGTACACCTAAATTATTAACCATAATTTTAATAAAACCTAACTTTATAGACCTAACAAAATTTCACATTTATCGAATAATTGGGTCAGAAAAATTGCTGGAACCCAACCGATGGGTGACATCAAAGCGCGTTTGCCGACGGGCGGCGAGATCAAAGTGTATCGTTCACTTTGTACTTACCGACGGTAATGTTCTTTAAGTTTTTGTATAACTATTTTAGGTATACGAGTACTTGAATGTAAAGTAAATACTAAAGAATGTTGAATGTAGAGAAATATTACTGCAATGTATGGGATTAAATGATGAGTCAACTTTTTTATACTTCACGCGTCGTGTCAGTGACACATTAAAAGCCGCGCTTAACATTGTAAAAAAATAATTTTTATTAGCTAGGTACTAAAATACAAAGTAACATATTTTTGCAGCTCTGGGCACAACAAATCAAGTGCTTTATATTTAATTTTTATGGTAATGGTCTTCGATTCAGCGTTTAAAGCAAATCTCCAAGAATTAGTAATAATAAGTTTTATTCAGAAATAAGTTGCATACATTTTAAAAATATCAAAATAAAAATATCAGATCATAATTTAAAAAAAATGATTAAATTGGTAAATGTGGTTAAAAATTAATATTTTTAACTATATGGGGGGGGGGGGATAGGATTCCTTTAACGCACAGACAACAAAACTACTGAAAATATCGGGTTAGAGGCTATTTAATTTTTGGATTATTTATTTTTTGGATTCCATCGACCCTTTCTCATTTTTTTTTCGATGTATTTTTGCCTATTATTCACCCAGCGGAGCGGGCGTGAGGGGCTAGTAAAAATATAAATCTATAAAATTAGAAAGGAAGAAGATATTTATTCATATTTAGGACTCAAATATTAAAACAAAAAAAACAATGCATACATTAGAAATACTCGTCCTAAATTGGATCTATCTCATCATATGCAGGTTTGTTTTTGTTGCCAAGAACCAGTATATGGTAAGATCAAAAACCAACGCTGTTACATATTTCAAAATTTATATGTTAATTGTGAGGGTAGATTAATCCGAATGAAACTATCAAACGCTTTATGGTATATTTAGTCAGCGCAGTCAGGCCCCAACACCCGCAACAACAACAAGAAACGGAGGAAACCACAAAAGTATTAATTTCCTTAAGTATTAATCACGTATAATAGAAACACATAATTTCTTCGTCCCAGCCTTAATATATTATATTTAATATTACAGGTGTTAGAATGACACAAGCAAGAACTGCATGTCACGGAGATGAATATGCTGCGGTGGATGTGTGGAGTGACGCGGAAGGACCGCGTTAGGAACTCCCGCATTCGCGGTAGTGTTCATGTCCGTGACATTGTATATAAATTGCAGGAGTGTCGGCTCTGTTGGTACGGCCACGTATTACGGCAACCAGATGCTTACGTGGGAACAAATGTCTGGTCATGCCGCCTCTGCCGAGCCCCGGTGCTGGATTGACGTCATAAAAGGCGATGCGGAAGACCGTGCGAAGTGGAGTAGAAAAAGTCAGAAAGCCGACCCCGATCACCGAAACGGAAGTTTAAGTTGCAACCGGGACACAACGCTTAGATGATGATGATTTAATATTTACAGTATAGCACTAATGTCGTTCGGGCATTTTTGTCTTATGTAATTAGTTAAGAGCGTGAAAACTTTCAGAACAGATTAGGACAGTGTATATAAAATTCAAATAAGTAACACAAAGTTATATTAATTGTGTCTATTTAAATGTGTAAACAGTGTTTCTTCTAATAATTTTATATTTACTTTACATAATGTAACTGAACAGATCTCTGAGACATCTCATTGTAAATCTTATCATTGTACTGTATCATTTCTCTTCACTGCGTCTTCCATTACTTTCTTATAGAATTCTTCCAATCACGACCTAATATTTATATACTTATATTCTGATGTCCAAGGGGCGCTTAGCAGGACCGAGATTCCAGTTCCAACCAAAAGGTTGCACATCCCTAAAGTTAAAGAGCGCATCACTGGTTTAGAATTGAAATGAAACACGCATGACCGATCCCATATAGAGAACTACACACTTCACAAGACACACTTCATCTTTATTCCTAACGAAGGATATTGTAATGTTAGACTGTAAACTAGTCTTCTCAAGAGTGTCATCCCTTAAACATACTACATACTATCGTATCTGATCACCAGCCTATAAAATTCATCACTGCTGGACGTAGTCATCTAATGCCACAGATCCCTAACTGCAGCTCGTAGTTTTCGCGATTCATAACCCCATCTCGCAGCTTGACGTCCAACGCTAAAATGGACAACGCCAAATTACAAAGTATAATTTTAAATGTATGTTTGTTTATACGTACCAATGGCTAAACACACAAAATTCACGATGCGAATTCACAATGTATTCCAAAGGAAAAATCTCAAAGCCATCTTCCCTTGGCGCAGCGGCACATTATACCGGTGCCAAAGAAAAATCCGGCGGCAGATTAAAGAGGGAACCATTCGTGTGTGAACGCTACTGTATCTCCCAGCCTCGAACAAAGGACGGGAAAAATATTTTCTTACAAGGCACGTATTCCAGTGAAAGCGATTTAAAAATATGTATAGCTTTACATAGCTTGAAATTGGCGGCTTACGTTAGTGGCTATAAGGCTTGACGAGTAAAACCTATGCATCGGTGGCTTCCTTTTTCAAGCAGATATTCTAGTTTGGATACATATCTTGAAACTCACCTTTTGACGATCATTATAGTAATTAATCTTTAAAATTTTCACACATACGAGTATAATATACATAAATATACAGGTCACAAACACACACACATTTAGGTTTTTCGTATATATTGAATAAAGCTCAGTAATGCTAGTCTTTTGAAATCGTAAGCCTATTGAGGCATAAACAGATACCATAACCTATCTTATTCTGCGTCCCAAACGCTGGGTTCTGAAGAAAGTTTCATACTTTGACCTATTTAACGCATATTAAGAATCTTCTTTAGGACTGTTTGTTTTTAGGATTGTGACATAAACATGGTATTGCTATATCAGACCCGAAGTCAGCACCAGGTTGATCCGATTTTTTTTTCAGTAAAGAACAAATTGGAAAGATCCGGAATTTAACGCTGATGATTAAGAACTTGTTATAAGTACATTGTTGATGTTATCTACCATGAAGGTTCAAAGTATATTGTCATGTTACAAACATTTCATTGTTACAAACAGTTTTTTTCATTATGTTTTACTATCCCTAAGAAATAGTTATAATATGTACTATACACATAGGTGAACATTTGGTGAAAAAAATTGTCAAATTTATATTTTAATAGTGTGCCTATATAAATACTGTTTGTTTTAATCCCATATTACTTCAACTGTGAATATCGCGTAGCATATCTATCAGTGCAGCACCAACTTTATAGTGAGCGTGTATTTGTATAAAGATATCTATGTTCAAACTACCCTCTTTATATCGGCATTGAGACGTTCCTTTAATACGTATACAATATTATAATTTTGGATTCCTGCGCATTCCCTGCTCATGTTATGGACACTTGCCTGCTTTTGTGAAGTTGTGATATTATTTGATTCTTCACGGAAATTTGCTTGAAATTAAATTATATTTAATAACTTTTGAAATTATTAAACACAGTTAACGTAGTCAGTATTTTAAAATATTTTTATCCGTGCAGAGACGGAGAAAGAACAACCCACCTTACTACCTACGTGGTAGGGCTTTAAGCACGCCTGGATAGCGACTACCTTTGGTCTTAACATGCCGCCATAATAACGTTGTGTTGTGTTTTGGCATTAGTGACCCAAGTTGCTGTACCCTTATGCGACAGCAGCGTGTTCGCGATGCCTCTGGTGCTGCAAACACCCTTAGGCGACGGTAATTGCTAAATTCTAAGCGGGGCGTCAGCTTGTCTGCTGTGCTACAGCAATAAAAATATGGTGATACGTCTCCTAATCTTGTATGATTTGGAAATAGAGCTGACCTTGACCTTCCAAAATAAATACAGAATTTAAAGTATAGTACTGATATAATGGTATTTATTAAGCCGAACAATAATTAACGTACTCATAATTTTAGAACTAAAAATATGGTATGAAAGACGGATATATCGCCATAAACATTTTAATAAATCGAATAATGAAATTCAAAGCAAATAATTCCGGTCAGCCTTAGGTTTTGTGATCTTGTGACTACATGTCAACTCGCAAGACTATGTCTAATTTTAATAATAAAACATTTCTTCACAAACAATCTGACATATTCACACCGCAGGAGGTAAGACTTGAGGGTGAGACACCCCAGCCATCATCTCAGGGCATCCCATAAATCGCGCAAATGCGTTCCATAAATTTTGTCACCATGCACCATAATGTTAAATGATAAAATATATTTCTCTCAAATTTTGTTTTTCTTTGGAGTTATTTCTTTGAAGTCCCTTTTAACTTATTTCTCAAATGTTTGGAGCGAGTAATAATCTACATTTTTTACTAACGATGTCCGTGGTGCAACGGATTTCACACGTCGGAACGCTTGCGTGGGCTAGGGTTTCGAATCACGTATCGAGGGGAAGTGATTATGTATAATTTGCGTTTATTTACTAAAGAAAAAGCAGTATATCACCCTGGAATCCATTTAATTTCATTCTTAGTAAGCGTCTTCCAATGGCTACGATCTTGGTGTGCAGTATCCATAAAAAAAATTACTTTATTTTCAGTATGATAACCTTTTCTTATAAATTAATTAAAACTACCTAAAAGGCGCACACCTTGTTGAGGATTTAATTATATAACAAGCTTTATTGTTAAACCATAAGCTCTACCATTAACAGCAAAATACCTTAAAATAAATGATTAATTCACAACACCCGTACATGTAGCGTGCACATAAAAGTGATTTATTTGACGTATTCTTGCCGTTCGCGGGCAACTTCCTGCTACGGCCGCACCCGGTTTCCGGTAAACAGTTTCCGCCGTTTTCCTCTGCAACGTTAAAGGCTTTTTATTTGTGTATTTTTATTATATCTATTTACTGGTTTTGCAGTATTGCTTTACATTTAAAAGTGATCAGTTTTGCTAAGAGTTCTAATAATAAATTACGAAATACAAATAAATCAAAATGAAATTTTGGGAAAATGTGTCATTAGAAAAAAAATTAGCTACATAATTTTCATGAAATTTATTCATGCAAATTCAATTTAAAACGTTATTTATTTTTCTATCCAAAATTTGTGCATTTAATCATAAGATGAGCAGAAACGCTTAAAAGATTGGTCGTCTTTCCATGTGAATTAATAATTTTATCCATATTCAAAAAAACAAAATACATAATACAGGTTTCCAAAGCCAGGTTGGAAACAAACTCTTTGAAAATTCTTTCTTTTTATTTGCTACTAGTTGACCAGGCAAACGTGGTTCTGCCATATGACTTTAAAAAAGTAGCCTATGACCTTATCCAAGGTCCATTCTATGACTATACCGAAATTCATCAAAATTAGTTCAGCGGCTTAGGCGTGAAAGCGTAACAAACAAACAAACTCACTTTCGCATTGATAATATTAGTTAAGATATTAATATTAAATTTAAATAAAACAGTGACAAATACCTTCTTGTAAAAGCAATAAACGCTAGTTAGCTAACTCCTACCTCACTGGTAGCAATTTGAGCATCATTCGGTATTTTTTCTAGTAATCGGATTTTAGTTGCACTGTAAACCGGATTAATTCAAATCTAATCTATTTGTGTACATTATATGTTTGTAATTCACTCATAAAGACACGCACAATATTTCGCCGGTGACGGACCGATCATGGAGATCTTTGGGGGAGGCCTTTGTGAAGGCCTAGGCCATATATATATATATATATATATATATATATATATATATATATATATATATATATATATATATATATATATATATATATATATATATATATATATACATATATATATATATATATATATACCTAGTCAGGTCATAAGTATTGTCACACAGTAAAAACTTTTCTTTTAGAATGCTCGCCACAAAAAAGTTTATTGAATTCGAATCTCGAATTGTTCATGAAAATAAAAATGTATACTTTTAGAATTTTACTCATTTTTTAAATATGGAGTGGACGCTTAAAGAAGACCGTGTTGCAGTTATTGCGTTGCATCGTTGCGGTTACGCGCCAATTCAAATTTTTAACATACTGAAAAATTTGAATATAACCAAAAGATTCATTTATCGTACCATCAAACGATACAATGAAGACTCTAGTGTAGATGACAGGTCAAGAAGTGGTCGCCCTCGGTCTGTTAGGACTCCAGCAGTGATAAAAGCTGTGAAGGCACGAATTCAAAGAAATCCCAAACGTAAGCAGAAACTGTTGGCCCTTCAGATGGGGTTAAGCAGAACCACGGTGAAAAGGGTGTTAAATGAAGACTTAGGGCTTCGGGCATATCGAAGAAAAACAGGACATCGTTTGAATGCTCGTCTAATGGACCTGAGACTGAAGAGATGCCGCGCTTTGTTGAAGCGGTACGCGGGAAAAAAATATCGGGAAATTCTTTTTTCGGATGAAAAAATGTTTACCGTAGAAGAGAGCTACAACAAACAAAATGATAAGGTGTACGCACACAGTAGTGAAGAAGCGAGCAACCGTATTCCGCGTGTCCAACGAGGTCATTTTCCATCCTCGCTCATGGTATGGTTGGGAGTTTCTTATTGGGGCTTAACAGAGGTACATTTTTGTGAGAAAGGTGTAAAAACGAATGCTGTTGTGTATCAAAATACAGTCCTGACGAACCTTGTGGAACCTGTTTCTTATACCATGTTCAATAACAGGCACTGGGTATTCCAACAAGATTCGGCGCCAGCTCATAGAGCGAAGAGCACACAAGACTGGCTGGCGGCGCGTGAAATCGACTTCATCCGGCACGAAGACTGGCCCTCCTCCAGTCCAGATTTGAATCCGTTAGATTACAAGATATGGCAACACTTGGAGGAAAAGGCGTGTTCAAAGCCTCATCCCAATTTGGAGTCACTCAAGATATCCTTGATTAAGGCAGCCGCCGATATTGACATGGACCTCGTTCGTGCTGCGATAGAGGACTGGCCGCGCAGATTGAAGGCTTGTATTCAAAATCACGGAGGTCATTTTGAATAAACTTTAATGTCATAAGAATCTATGTTTTGTTAAGTTCATTTTGGTATATAAATGGTTACATAATGAATAAACTTGTTACAATTATTTTACATTAAACATGTGACAGAATTTATGACCTGACTAGGTATATATATATATATAGAAAATTACTTAGTAAAACGTATCTGTAATACAAACTCATTTTATTGTTCTCACATATTCCCTCAAACTCGATCACTGACATAGTATAAAAAATCCGTTATAATTCAAACTTTATAACCGTAAGTCTTATGTATAAACTCCTTTTTTCTTTTCCTACCTTAAATCCAATGAGGTGCAAAATTGAATTAATTAACCAATCACCAGGTAGACTAAGATAATTCTGTTGCAGAACCGACGCCGTTTAATAATTGCATTTGTACTGTGTCCGGGGAGTTTTAACAACTTTGCTGTCATTTCTGCTTTAAATCTAATGGATGTGGTAATATTTAGTACAATCCTATGTAGCGGGAACACTTCGTTATATCGTATTCTAAACACTGAAGTAAATATAGCTTCCGCTTTCCAAATTACCACCGTCATATACAAACAAAAAGGCATTTTAGAGATATGTATACTTTAATATGCTTATCACATTATGTATCGGCTTTAAAGTTTTACGAGGATCCAAAGATCTGTAATAATCTATTTTGCGACTACGTAGTACTCCTCCGCAGACACTCCTCGCGAGGCACTTGTTAGTGGTGCTGCAAACATTCATAGGCAACGGTAATTGCTATTAAAAGGGCTTTCAACACAGCAATAAAAAGTCTAATCTAATTAATATATAAACAAGATCTTTTTGTAAATAAACTTATACCATATATTTATATAATTTAATTATTTAAATGTCTCATCCATTTATTGTATACTATACTGCTTATCCATGCAGGAGCGGAGAAAGAATATTAACCTCTGCGGCCGGGGTCGGTCTGTCGTAAAAGGCGACAAAACAACCCACCCTAGCTACGTGGTAGGGCCTCAAGCCCGTCTGGATGACGACCACCTTTGCTCTTAACTATGCCGTCATAGTAACCTTGTGCTGTGTTCCGGCATTAGTGACCCAAGTTCCTGTATTCTTACGGGACAGCAGCGTGTTCGCGATGCCACTGGCGTTGTAAACAACTAAGGCGACGGTAACTGCTAAATTCTAAGCGGGCCGTCAGCCTGTATGCTGTCGTACAGCAATAAAAAAATACTAATTGACCCGGCAAACTTTGTTCTGCCATATGAATTTAAAAAAAAAACTATGTCCTTAACTATACTGAAATTCATCAAAATTGTTCTGCGGTTTAGGCGTGAAAGCGTAACAAACAACTCACTTTTGCATTTATAATATTAGTTAGGATAGTAATTGCTTATTAGATTTACATTCTACCTACGATCAGTACCATATTCACCATTTTTATTTATAATATCGTTACAATTCATTGTTTGGAATAAACAATAAAAAAGTTGAAATGAAAGGACAGCCCATTTAAAATTTAGCAGTAACCGTAAGCCATAGGTGTTTGCAACGTCAGAGGCATTGCTAACTCGCTACTATCCGCGTAGTGGTATTGGAACCTGGTCACCTGGAACACAACACAAGGTTATTATGGCGGCGTATTTAAAAGCCAGGGTTGATTGCCATCCAGAAGTTGCAACCCTACCATCTGTCTAGCTTACTTGTTTAGTCGCCTTTTTCAAAGGCCGACTCCAGCCACAGAGGTCAGTATTTTTTCTCCGCCCTCCTGGACGGATAAAAATCGTATAATAATAATATGTAAATAACGTGATCATTTTATAGTGCATTTTGAACTCGGCTTTACTCTTTTGTGATTCTTTTATCACTATTTGCAATTATAGTTTGATTTAATAACATTTTTTCAATCTTCACAACTTCGAATACTTGGTTTGCGCGATTTAATTGCTTGAATTTAAACAAAGGAGCTAGTAATTGTTCATTAAAGTTTGATAAGTATCGCATTAAAGTGGTTAATTGTTATGTGAGAATATTTTATTACATCTTGAAATCTTTTTTATAGCGTGTAGCAATAAAATTGTAAATTGAAATTTGCTTTTACTGAGGCCTCCTACACAATATTATGTGTTTATAAGGCTTAGCGTATAATGTCTATTAAATATAATTATGTACATTATCATTGAATTCGTTAAGTTTGTGTTGAAACGGATTTTTGTGTGCGTGCTTTTTATATGAAATATTGCTTCCACGTGGTTGTCGGTGTGTGGTGGATGGTATCGCTAAGGTCTTGATATTCTTACACCTTTCACGAGGGTTGAGGAATGTAAGCAGTCGTACGGAGAGGTGTTCCACTTTTGAAATTCGATAGGGGAAATGTCGCTACGGTCCTTGCAGACTACATACAAGCTTAAAGCGTCGCAGGGCGATGATCAAAGGTCGTGTTTTAGGAGGTATGGATTCCGTTCCTTCTAGGAAGGAAATCCGGACCCAGTAGTAGGAAGATATAAGCTGTTATCTATACAAATAAATAAAATTGGAGGGTCTGTTTGTAATATTAAAATAACAACTTTTTACTAAGTGCATTTGTATGTATACACGGTACATACACCAAAACAACATTTTTTACAATTTTTGTCTGTTTGTTTCGGCTAATATCTGAAATGGCTGGACCGATTTTGACGGAACTTTCACTGGCTGATGTAACAAGGAGTAACTTAGGCTACTTTTATTTTAGAAAATAAAATTGTTTTAGAAAAAAAATACGATCTTACATACTTTTTTTTTTCTGTCATTCGACCAGCGAAGCGGGAGAGAACGGCTTGTTATATAATATAATGACGACTTGAAATGTTTGATGCATATTCCGATGCTTGAAGGCTCACAACGGGGCAGCGTGACTCCCATACAATGCGCCTTTGCGCCCCATAGTTGACTAAGGGATGCACGTTGCTGATATATCAACTAAAACCAAGTATTCCTCAACAGACTGACGCTCGGACAGAAGTATACGTTTTACGTGCGAATACATAAATTAATCAGGAATATAACTTTGTCTCCGTCTGAAAGTGGAGTAAACATACTGACCTGTGCGGACGGTGGCAGCCTATCGTAAAAGGTGTAACAGTCCTAGCATTAACTAGGATAGGAATCCCAACCTATTAAGGTTGGGA
Organism: Malacosoma neustria; assembly: GCA_963693495.1. NCBI lineage: Eukaryota > Metazoa > Arthropoda > Insecta > Lepidoptera > Lasiocampidae > Malacosoma > Malacosoma neustria. The sequence continues at coordinate 17,536,832 of OY856381.1, forward strand.
TTCAAGTCTAGATGGTAACTGTGTTCTGGCATAATTGATTCAGGTTCCAGTTCCCTTAAGTGGGCGACGACGTGTTAGCGGTACATCTAGCGTCGCAAACATCCATAGGCGACGGTAACTGTTTACTTAAGTACCCTTTTAAGGGTCGTCAGCCTGTCTACTGTTCAAGAGCAATAAACAAAATAAAATTCACGATTGTATATCCTCAAAATTAGGTGTGGGTCCTTTTTATGACCACGTGATGCCTTTATACATTATACTTATCTCAAAAACTGATCAAATTTTAAACGATTAACCGAAAAACATCAGATTACTTCAAGACCATTAATTACGTTTTATATTTAAATATTTATAACAATTTAATATGTTAATGCATGCACAGTGAAAGCGTTAACGCGCTTTTGAACTTTTTAAAGTAGTTCCTGTTTTTTTTGGTGGTAGGGTGTCGATTCTAGAGCATGCCTTCACGGGTGACACTCAAATTGTCATTAATTATTTCATTTTTTATTTATATCATTAGGAATAATAAAAACAATTGTAAAAGCTGTTATTATTACCCATTGATATATAATTATATATAATAGGAACTGATTGCAAAAGTTTCTTTTTTTTCGAAGTGTGAGTCGCTGGTATATTTACTATATCATAACTAAAAGCATCCTGGTATTCCTTAGTTCGCTTCGAGCAAGGTTATAATGTGTAATTATTTAAATTAAATAAAACAAATATTATTATATTAAGTTATCCAACATTGACGGTGTATACGAAAGTGTGCAAGTGTGTGTGAGGAACTCCAACGTATTTCAAAACAAACAGACTTCAGAGAGTAATTTTTTATTACTAAAGTTAAACAGGCTGATAGCAAGTGGTCACCAAGGTCTATGAACATTTTCAATACTAGACATTGTCAATGTGCAGTTATAATTTTTTTAAAGTCCAACCTTAATATACTGCGAAAACGCTAGCTGAATGCTCATTCCAAATCCGAAGCGTACGCAACATTATCTTTCTAAAGAAGAGTTGCATACAAAAACGAAACACTGTTGCTTTCATTAATAATACAATCGATTAATTATAATACTTTAGTCGTCCGTGATTCGTTCAAATGGGCCAGGCAGAAGAATAGCGCTGGTTTTAGTTGGCTAGCACTAAGCTGGGTCTGGATCCAGTTTAGGACAGTGATACTTTTATTGTTTATTTCTTTATTAGAGGTTTTGTATAATTTGTTCTAAGTAAATCTTTATTTTTTAATATAATTGTTTTTTAGAAAAGTATAACAACTATTTCGAGTGCAGTGTAGACGAGCCTTGAAGATGTGGCATGTGGATGACCGGTCTAGTTAATGTGTGACAACACACGGTATCTTGTCCTTCATGCATAAAGTAATTAATACCTACTGTGACTAGTATACCGGTCACTAATTCCTGGGTATTCATAACGTAAGAATACGTTTAAAGTTTTAAATTATCCGTTTTGAATAAAGTTCGATGGGAAACGACTCAATTTCGGACCCGTATGCCTTCAGTAAGTTAAATTTTTAACTCGGAGTTGACACCAGGAGAAGTGGTTAAAATGGCTTTTCTCTATTTTTTAGTGCTGTAGGACAGCAGACAGGCTAACGGCCCGCTTAGAATATAGAATTTACCGTCGCCTATGGGTGTATACAACGCCAGTGGCATCGCGAACACGTTGCTGTCCCATAAGGGTACAGGAACTTGGGTCACTAATGCTGGAACATAAGGTTATTATGGCGGCACACTTAAGACCTAAGGTGGTCGCCATCCAGACGGGCTTGAGGCTGACGGCCCTGCATGGATAAAATTTAATTAAACTATTTATTATAGTATTCGTAAGATTGATAGAAGCTGGAGCAAGCAATTCCTGGAATGCACACCGCATCTCGGCAAACGTAGTGTAGGACACCCCTCAGCCCGATGGAACGATGATCAGTGTTGCCTGTAGGGGCTGGACGGGAAAAGTAAGAGACCGGAATTTGTGGCGCAAACTTGGGGAGGCCTACATCCAGGAATAGAAAATGAATTGCTGACGAAGATGAGGTCACCATTAGCCTTCTAGAACTAACTTTTAACTGAGCTGAGGCAAAGGCAATGTTGCATCGTTGCATTCGATGTATGCAACTGAGATGGAAATTCGGTTAGAACTCAAACATCATCGTTAGTCCTCAGTTTCTTCTCCAATTCGCAGAGCTTTCGCAGTGGAAAAGCGATAAACAATTTTCCTTTGCCAAGTTTTAAAATGGAAAGTTCATTGACCCTAACCAATTCCAAAAGATGCTATTATAAGTTCATTAAACCTAATTATAAATACATTTTACAGATTTTAAGGGCTTGGCTAAAGCGATCTCTTTCAACCTATAGTACTTACCTTGAGCATTTATTTTACAATGTTTTAATCCGTGCAGGGGTGGAGAAAGAATACTTACCTCTGCGGCTGGGGTTGGCCCGTCGTAAAAGGACGAAAGGAAGGACAAAACGACCTACCCTGGCTACGCGGTAGGGCCTTAAGCCCGTCTGGATGGATTCCAGCATTAGTGACCCAAGTTCCTGTACCCTTATGGGACAGCAGCGTGTTCGCGATGCCACTGGCGTTGTAAACACTTCTAAGCGGGCCGTCAGCCTGGCGGCTGTCCTACAGCAATAAAAACAAGGTAAAAATGATAAACTACATTGTCGTTTATATGCTTTATTATTGCTTTATTAAATTATAACACTATTAATTGATTTAATATCTGACTATTATATCGGATATACTGGCTTGTGCCTCTAAATATTCCAGATAGTCTGGCAGACATCGTTATTTGACAAGATCACCGTTTGCTCTGAAATATTTTGTGTAAAATTGTGTGATGGACAGTAAATCTGGCTATTTAAAAAGTATATAATATAATACGCTTTTTCATCCCTGCCTTTTGTGACCAAAGAAGAAGAATGGTGACAAACGCTTTTACAGAGGTGATCTGACCTAACCGCTTCCTTAGCTATATATAACAGCAAATAATATAATAATGCATCAACAATTATGCATCCGTTAAAGTAGGAAATTATAATTTACATTATTAATATAATAAAATATCAACTAATAAACTACAACAATGACGTCCCCAGACAATAAACATTTTTTTAAATTTCACCATAACATTTTATGGTACTATAAAAAATAGGCAACGATTAGTTTTTAAACGATAGTGATCACAGGAAGCTTTTTTAAATGTTAATAAGGACGGCTCCACATTGTCATGGTCTGCATGTTCGTAGCACTTTAGTGATATCCGTTGCAGTTCAATGAGTCACATCCCATACTAGGGTTTATGCCTAATCTAAACTTCCATATACTTACTAATTTTGTAATATGAAAGCTTGGATGAATTTTTGTTATTTAATAAAGCTGAAAACGGCTCAACGGAATTGGATGGAATTTGGCGCTGATAATATTTTAGTTTGTTGTTGCATATAAGCTACTTAATACGGAAAGATATAAATTTCTAATCAATTAAAATTAATAAATAAAGTTTCGGGTGACAGCTGGTTCGAAATAAATCTGCATGTACCATTAGCTGCTGTAACTTTCTTGATGGTAAACAAAAAAATTTGAGTATATTAACTTCCAATCGTATGTTTTATAACGTCGATGCATTCTAGGGGACCAGTTGTACTGAAATATGGTCTACAACCGGGAATATACTACATATAATATAATATTAGTACAATAGTATGTACTCTTCACTATAGAGAGAAGTAGTATAAGAATAATTAGGTCAAGACAAAACATATATTAGAAAGAAACATCACTGTCTCATCAAGCATCAAGCAAGCATCTTCTGATCCGTTAATCACTCACATCCTTAATCCGGTTACTTTGTTGCAATCATAATAATTCAACAATTTACAATTCGTGAAGACATTTTTGATAGCTTTTTTAACAATAACGACCTTTTTACCCCGCATAAACTCAGAGGGCGACAACCCCCCTGGTGATATGGAGTAGGCCACCGGAGCATGCACACCTATGTGAGCGGTTAAGCATCACGGCGACCCTTTGATGGCTTCATCTTCGGCCTAGATGGCCAACCTGGAACATAAAACAAACGATTAGTTTGGGCGCCTGGGGCCTGGCACCGGTGGATGTGTGTGTGTATATCTATTACACATAATTTTTCACTTCGTTATTTACATGTTTTGTAAAACGAATTTAACTCAATTTTCAATGCTTTATGATTTTACCAAGTTCATGAGGATGAGGTCAAGAGTACCCTAAACCGAAGGGCATGTATGAAGGGAATAATTAAAGTGGACGAAGCGAAACAAGTATATAAGGTCCGTATCAAGTGGAAAGAAGTGGTCTCTGCCTAGCCCTACGGGAAAGAGGCGTGATTTATATGTAGGTATGTATGTATGTATGAGGATGATTTTTCCGCACTGTTTGGCTTATTATTACTTTTTGTTAATGACAGGTGCAGGTTCTACTGAGGTTAGGTTTTTTATTTTACACACTCGGACTCTATTTTTTTTATTCTTTAGAACATTTTTTAAAAGCAAAAATATCCATTGCAAAATAAACTATATAGTTACTACCGCTTCACAACGTGATTGACTGTTACAAGGAGAAGAAGCGGCAAGAAACTCCCCAGTTAGAAGTTTATTTTTTATTTATATTTTTTTAATTTTGTGTTTTTTAAATCTCATAACAATGTACAAGCTCCGGCTACTTACGTGGGGAACAAATGTCTGACCATGTTGCCACCGCCGGGCCCCAGTAGGAGGAGTAGACCCAAAAAGTGCGGGCTTGACGTCGTAACGGTTGATATGCGTGCCAATGGACTGACCACCAGATATGTCGAAAATCGTGCAAAATGGAGAACAAAAAGTCGGAAAGCGGAGCCTGGGCGCCGAAGCGAAAGTTTAGGCTGCAACCGTTATTCATCGCTAAGATGATGATGATGACAAAGAAAACAAGATGGTTTACAGTACAGCTTAGGTAAGTTTACAAATATAAAATTAATGAAAAACACCTGGAGCGTGTAGCTATGTGAAAGCAGCCTTATCTTCAATAAATTCGTTAATCGAGTAATAGCCCTTCTTTAATAAAAATTTTTGACCGAGGACTTGAATTTGGTTAAGGGCAGGTCAATAATATCCTTCAGAATTGTAATATAAAAACGTATACCTACTACTTGCTAGCCTTAACTACTAACTGTATCAGCAGATAATTTAAGTATTTCAACCGAAATCCACGTAATACCTTTTTCAGCCAAAAAAAAGTGTGTGCGTACAAAGTACATGTGTCAGAAATGAAACTTCTATGGCAAACTAATTTAGTGAACTCTAGACGGCCATGAATCGGCACCTTATAGATTTCTATAATCCAAGTTTAATAAATGGACTGCGCTTCGAACGGAAATGTTTGGTATAATAATATTAATATAATAATATTATAAAGAGGAAAGATTTGATTGTTTGTTTGTTAGCATTGAATAGGCTCCGAAACTACTTAACTGATTTGAAAACTTCTTTCTCTGTTGGGAAGCTACATTATCCCCGGGTGACATAGATTATATTATATTTTCAAGAAAATTAGGGATCCTTACTAAAACTCTAATAACGTAACCCAAGGTGTAAAAAATTACCTAAAATATTCATTACATCGCTTGCGCTACGAAAACTATTAATGATAGAATAAAATAATGTACTATGACTTTGCAGAACACATCATTATTTACAAAAAATGTTGTGTCAGCATATGTCTAACTATTATAGTTATGCCACAATAAGTGTTCATTTAATTTAAAATTTTAATTAAAATACCGCCGCTAGAAAAGGCTCTTTCTTTGTATCTTGGTATTAATCGCTAATCAAAATAAACAACTTCACATTCAAGACTGCTTCAGTACCTTCATATAACTTTTTAAATTATTCAATTCAGACATTCCATTCGAAAGATGTCACGAGTTAAAACATGTAAGTATTAGAAAAAACGTTTCACATCTTCGTGACGCTATTTTGCGTTTCATCCGTAACGTTACGCTAATTTCCGTTTCATCCGTAAAAATTTTACCCTCATGCGCCCAAAGAAGTTTCACTTCAAAATGGTAGGACTAGTCTATGACTAAATCTGTTGTTAACCTTATGAACAACTTTGAATTTCACATAATTATAGGACAGTTTATGTTACATAACTATAATGTTGGTAAAAAAAATATTTTGTTATAGCTTCTGGACAGGTCTATTGTAATTACTTTTTAACGTGTTATATTTATTTCTTCATCGTAGTAATTTAGTAATAAAAAACAAGCTATAACAATGTGTCCCTACCATAAAACTGACCACCGTGGAACAGCGCTTTATGCGACATACCTATAATATAATTTTATTGGGCAATTTATTAAAATAACAATAAAGTTTTGACACGGATTTATGTTCTTTCACAGGAAATAGGATGTAGTGGTATCGAAATTATCACCTTTGATCTCATGAAAGTTAAGTGAATTGAGCCAAGCCGGTTTCTTGGTGGGCGGTCATTCATATTTAAAGGTATAACGCTAGAGTTTAAATGGGTTTGACAGGGAAGCTAGGATGTCATAGGATAATTTACCCTGTCAAAAATAAACCCAAATATGTTTATATTTTTGATTATTTGCTCAAGAAGGCTACACAATGTTAATGTCATAAAAAGCCAAAGATGCAAAAGGTTTAATGATGTTATGTTATGTGACAAGAGCCACCAAAGCTCAGTCCATTTATTTCTTAACCCGGTCGTATCTCCTAAGCTAAAAGCCTAATCACAGCCGTCTAACTAAACTAATAACCATCTGGCTTTCCTTTCTATGAAGTAGTCAGGTGACTGTAAATTCAAAGACATATTTACCTTAATCTCTTTGCTAAAAATGGAAGTGTCACAAATACACCCGTTAACAAAAGCCTACCACATCAGAAAGCTTACTACAAAAAAACAAATTTATTTATGAGCATTATTTAATTGAAAATTAAAATTTTAGCAATATTAATCCTCATAATTACTTGGCAACATGGCAGATGGTGATTTTCATATTATTATAAGTAATTAATATATAATGTTACTGTAAATGCCAAGCCTGGGAATTACTCGAAAAACCAATTTACCCAATATCAATGGTAAATGCCAAATAATTGTTCAGTGGACACTTTTGCTACGTTTTCCTCGGAATATCTCAAATTGTATATCGTGGGTTTTTTTATTGCTGTAGGACAGCTGGACGTCCACTTAGAATTTAGCAGTTACATTCGCCTAAGGGTACAGGAACTTGGGTCACTAATACCGGAACACAACACAAGGTTATTATGGCGGCATACTTAAGACCAAAGGTGGTCGTTATCCAGACGGGCTTGAGGCCTTACCACGTAGCTAGGGTGGGTTGTTTTGTCGCTTTTGACGACAGGCCGACCCCGGCTGCAGGGGTTAGTATTCTTTCTCCGCCTCTTCACGGATAAATATTGTATAGTACAGATATATAGTAAATGGTGTTAATAAAGGAATTTAATAAAAATTAATTTACTTAACAACCCTGCCTACTTGATAGGCAGCCAGTCTGAATGACAACCACCCTTGGTTTGACATACTTAATGATGTCGCTATAATAACTTTGTGTTGTGTCCTGACATTAGTGACCCAGGCTCCAGTAATTCTATGGGACAGCAGCGTGTTCGCGGGGCCCCTAGCGTCGCAAACATCCATAGACGATGGATTGCACACTATTGAGTGTGCCATCAGCCCGTCTGATGTTCCTCAGGAATAAAAAAAGTAATGAATAATAATCCTACATCTCTCATATCCGTTAGGCAAAATCTATTATACAGACTTTGCTCTATGTAAAAATATGGGTTGAGAATTGACGGATACTGATACTCAACGTTTTTAAAAATCGAACAAATATTTTATTATGTGAAAATAAAACCCACAAACACGATCGTATACACACAGTCATTGAACTAACCGTCTATTTAAACATAAACCAAATCGGAAATTAATGATAATATCACAATTCGTGTTTTTACCGGTAAGTTTAGTAAATAGGTTTTGTCATTAAATCCTAGCACTCATATTATTGGACATTGACAGTAACATATAAATATGTTTTTAAATAAATAACACCGTAAAAACTCAAGTTCCATGACTAAACTGGACATTTAAATGTCTTGTTTAATTATATTATAAATAAATCACATTAATTATGAAAATTCAAGCATTAAACATTAATAAGTCCATTTAAAAACTGGTTTAATTGTTACAAAAACAAATTAAAATTGGCAACATTAAAAAATATTATGAATCGTATTCTAGAAACGTAAACTACGAAACTTCAATATTTTTCTTAATCTTATTAAGGCTTAATTGGTGTCGTTTACAACGTCACTTTCCAAGAAATTCGTAAAAGACGACAATGAATATTTAGGTTATAAGGCACCTAAGTGTAGATATGTGTATACATTACAATGTCGTCGGATTGTCATCATCATCATCATTTTAGCGTTGAGTCCCGGTTGCAACCCAAACTCTCGCTTCGGCGCCCGGGGTCCGCTTTCCAACTTTTTCTTCTTTACTTCGCACCATCTTCGACATCTCTGGTGGTCAGTCTATTGGCACGCATATCAACCCTTACGACGTCAAGCCAGCACTTTTTGGGTCTACCCCTCCTGCCGGGGCCCGGCGGTGGCAACATAGCCAGACATTTGTTACCCACGTAAGTAGCTGGTTGCTGTAAAACGTGACTATACCTATGAAGGCGACACTCCTGCAATTTATCCGCAATGTCACGGACATGAAAGCTGCTGCGAATGCGAGAGTTCCTAACGCAGTCCGCGTTACTCGACACACTCACCGCAGCGTATTCATCTCCGTCACTCCAGTGCCTGCTTGTACCGCTCCAGCACCGGCCACGCTTCATATCCGTATAAAAGGACAGGCCTAATGATAGCCTTATAGACCTGTCCCTTCAATTTAACCGGTATTTTGGGGTCACAAATGACATCAGTTACCTCACGCCACTTCACACCACACACTCCACGCGGCAGCAATGCGTGCCTTAACGTCACAATTAATATCGTTTGCTGTACCATATAAAAAAGAAAGCTTATCTCAAGGGGCTCTAGATGATAGGTAAGGTAGATTTCGTCTCCGAAGTTCTTCGAAGCAACAGCCAAAGTAATTTCTCCAATACAATTAACGGTACATTGTAGAATGAAGTGAGAAGACCGCTTTTACAACTCCCGTATGCAATATTGTGAATAAATTATATGAAAGTCGCTTGGTTTGGCAGAAATGGACGGCAACCGATTTCCTTCACCAGGACCAAGCACTTCTCTTTCTGGGCGAAACCTAAGATGTGCTGGCTTTACGTCGTACATTCTGATGCGTGCCAATAACTTCCTCTCAGGTATGACGAAGATCAGGTCAAGTATTAAATGTTAAGCACTAAAACGAAAGTTTACATTATTTATAGTTAATTTTAAATTTGAATTCAAACGAGGTTTCTCGAATAGCTAAAGGATCAGCGCACACTGAATTCCAAAACTGCTCATGCATACACAAGCGTGTAAACGACTCTTGTAATTCCGCTATCCTATAAACAACGCCCACCAGTCTGCTACTTAAATATTTTTTCAACTAATTTGCATCGAACGTTATCTTATATCTGAATAGTTAATTGTGAACTGATGTTTAACCGTTGAAACTTGTCTGATAACTGTTTGAACACGCAATGGGTTAAGCTGTTTGTCCACTGGGTTTGAATTATACATTTTATTGTGTTAATGCAGCAATAGGGTTTTTTATACATAGGTATAATTGAGATACCATTTTCAATAATAACACAAAACACAATGAACCGAACATTATATATACCTATCTAGTTAAGCTATTTAATAAATGCTAGGAGATTTAGTACTATACACCCATACTTATTTAAAATGGGTTGTTACAATTACAGTACTATTGGAACCTTATTATATCTTATAAGTTTATTTATTTATTTTTGTATATTTTTGCAGATTTGAAATTTATTTTAATGCGACAATAAATATCAGCTTTTTCACTTTTGCTGATTTGTACATTATTTATCTGTGTATTCTTGTATATGGGATATAACATTGGCTTATAATATTTAAATAATAAAAAGCTTGAAAAGTCATTTAAACAACGAATCTCAAAGCAATATAATATGTAGTTTTTCATATTTACACAATAAATTATATATCAATTCTTAAGAATTATATAAATATTTTCACGTGTATAATGAATTTGTGCTATTCAATATATTTATAATTCATCTTATTACGTGACTATTACGTCCATTTATATATTTTGAAATTTTGCTTTATATAACACACCTTTTCCAATACTAATGAATATCATCGAAAGATTAAATAAATGTATCTTCATTGAATTATAATATTATTAAAACAACAATTATTGAAATGTTTATTAATAAATTATATATTTGGATATAATTCTTTAGATAAAGCAAATTTGGGAATATGTTGAACCCCATTCGGACCGATTCCGTAGACTTCAGTCTAGTTATGTCGTTATCTGAAACAAAATAATAATAATTTTAATTCTCCAGTGTGGATACTGCCTAATATAAATAATCTATTATCAGATTTACGTACATCTACTTTATTAGCATCATATAAAGGAAACAATAAACTTATGTTAATATTACTCTAAGTACGTAACTATTAATGACAAGTAGAAACGCTTTAGTTTAGGGAAAGAATTAATTTTTTTATTTATATAGCAATAACTCACAATTAGGTAATATTTTGAACATACGTAATCGTTCCCCAAACCACAAATCGTAACCAACCTGATTTAATCGAATATGATTTCATTGTTATTGATGTACCATATCTTACATATGTTATTCGTATGATACAAATAGTTTATTCAGATTTTATATTTCTGTCAACTGTTGGAAAATGTTTTAAAAATTGCTTTTTTTTATTGTTTTACTACACCAAACATTATAAGCGTGAAACTTAAATACTACAAACTTATATAAAATGACTAAAAGTAGATAAAATAATGGATTCCACTTGCTCACTAGATCCACATGTATCTCTGGGGCAAGTTTCTTCTCCCATTTTTAATTAGCTAATTCTGCATAAATGAATATATCTTTTACAATGCGAGTTATTATGCGTGAGTGCGAGGAAAAGTTGTGCGCGCGCGTTTGTGTGTGTTTATGTGTGCGTGTATGTATATGTATGTCGGTGTGCGTATGGGTGGATGTGAATTTTTCTAGCTAGCATAAATACTATGTGTTCTTCTCTAATATGATTAAAATTTTCTGTCTCGGAATAGTCCATTTTTAATAGCCATGATTTTATTTTATTTTTAATTTCAAATGTATTTATTTAATGTTGCTACGTGAATTTATTTATCAACTAAAATAAACCCTTTATACATATACAGTTAAATAACGAGGCTGTCTTATCCTTATTTCTAGATCTAGGTTTCACGAAATTTTCCTTCGCTGTTAATACGTGGCATGTAGAAATATGCACTTATGTACAAAGCGAGAGTCATAAAATTATTATTACTATACCAACTATCTACCAAGTACTTATTTTTTTATTGCTGTAGGACAGCAGACAGGCTGACGGCTCACTAAGAATTTTTACCGTCTCCTGCCTGCTGTACCTTATGGTACAGCAGGCAGGGTACAGGAACTTGGGTCACTAATGCCGCAAGACAACACAAAGTTATTATGGCGGCATACTTATGACCAAAGGTGGTCGCCATCCGGACGGGCTTGGAGCACTACCACGTGGCTAGAAAGGGTGGTTTTGTCGCCTTTTATGATAGGCCGCAGAGGTCAGTATTATTTCTCCGCCCCTGCACGGATAAATGCATAGATGCAACATTCTGATTTATAACAAAAAAATTGAAAAAACGAAACACATACGGACTGCTTTAGTTACCTAGAGATGATTACACTGACCCTTGAACTAAGTAATAAATTATCTCAGTGGGCTAGTATTCGATCAATAATATAGGTATGAAACTTATGCCTACATTCTTTTAAATGTAACAAAACGGACTTACATTAAAATTTTAAATATATTTTGAACTTAACAAACCTTACCACACACCTTCCCGTCAAATTACGAGCTAACATCTGCCAAAATGTCAACCTAACTCACCCATATTATGAAGAAGTGTACCATAATTTAAGGCCAACCCTATAATTATTTAAAAATTATCAAAATAATATAATTAAAAGTTATTTAACATTCTTCGAAATAATATTTGATGAGTTAGACAGTAAAGTTAAAGCAATTTTATAACAATAACCTGTTAACCGAGTACGGTGAAACAGAAGTGTTGTCAATCAATAAGTTTAAGACCGTTTCCTTATATTACTTGATAATATTAAGTACTTAAGAAGAAAAAATTGTGAACGTAGTGAAAGTTGAACAAAAGTTTATTCCTCAGTGAACAGGTTAAATAATCGAGATATTTCATCACGTTTGATTGAAAATTTATCCTTCAACAGACGTCATTGATATATTTTAATAAAAATAAATATAGCATGGATAGTTACAGTTATTATTGTTATTAAGGCGTCATCTAGTCCCAAGCAGCAAAGCGCTTGTGTTATGGGTACTTTACAACTGATATACTACCAATATACTTTTCCTTAAACATAAATAAAGGTCTTTGTTAATCGGCATATCTTCTTCCTCTTTCCCTTATACCAAATTATATGGTGTCGGCATAGCATATTACATAATAATAGTTGTGGCTTAGTTTTTACAACCGGCCGCTTGCCTGACGTTAACCCCTTTTTGGGGAAAAATATGACATTCTTTTTATTTAAATTATTTTTCTAGTTTCACATTTAAAGTAGGTAGTTAATCGGCATGTAATATTTTTAACAGAACACCTAAATAAAATATAGGAAATACCGTTTTTATAATCTAATTTAGGTTCTGCCGATGGGTCAAGCAAATCCGAAAAAACATGGATAAATGATTTTTTATATCTGTTTATCCCATTGGAAATTAATTAAAAAATTTCATCAATGACCTGATTTGTTGAATCTAATAAGAAATATTTTAGTTGTATTAGTTTCTTTTCTTAGTGTTTTTAATATAATTCGGTCAAAATTTGAAGTCGAGTTGCTATTGTAAGTATAAATAATTATTTTATTATAAATTTTAATCATTATAATTTATTATAGTCAATATATTTCCTACTAAACCCAAATAGATGAAAACAGCGAAGTTATCCGAAATGTTCTAGGCCAAAAGTTTTTGAAATGTAAAATACCGCCATAATGGCCTCTACATACATCGTAAAATCAATTTAGACCCCAAAAAAACGTATCATATTTTCTGCCACCCCACACAAGCGATTATACGAAAAGGATGAAATTATACAAATATATAGGAAAGAGAGAGATAGTGGATAAACAAAAAAATCCTCCAGGAAAAAAACATGGTCGCGAAAACTCGTAGGGGTAACTGAAGTGGCACATTGGGGTACAGCGAGATGCGTCGAGAAAAATGAATAATACGAATGAAACCCACCCTGAGGGGAAATTTTACGACCATATTCCGAAGACATTATGCTCCAAATTTCTGAAGAGGCATATTAAATTTTACTCTCCTTCAATTCACTTGCGTGATGATAACTTTTTAATTTGACATGTGTTAATGCCTTTAAATTTGCTAATGGATTTTTTCACGTACTGTGTTTATTGCAAATAGAACCTTTTATAAAAAAGTGATACAAGACTTATAAAACAATATCTCCATGCAGGAGCGGAGTATGAATACTAATCTCTCCGGCCGGCAGCGGCCTTTCCAACATAAGTGACCTAGGTTTTAATTCCCCTACGCGGACGGCAGCGTTTTAGCGGTGCCCCTGGCGTCATATATATCTATAGGCAACGTTAAATACTTACTGTTTAGTGGGCCATCAGCCTTTCTGTTATACACAGTAAAAAAAAACTGCAAAGCAGATAATATACAAATCGTTTTCAAAATCCAATCTAAAACCGTCATTTAAGTAAAGTGTTTTGCTATTGAAACTAGATGGCTATGTTCTTTTATCTTATGAGAAAAAAAAACTATATAATATTACACAAAATATGATTAAATTTTGAAAACAAATACGCAATAATAGTAACGACGTGAGACATTGTAATTCTTCTAATCACCTAGTTCTACAATAATTTTAAAATATGGCACATTATTAATCGAGCATTAGCTAAACGATCTCACCATTTCTTTATTACAATGTACAAAGATTAATACCGTCATTAAACAGAAAGAAACATCTTTTCTTGATGGTAATACCATAGAAAAACTTCGTATAAATTCCAACTCTATTTATGAAGACGTTGAGTTGAAAGTTCTTTATAAATGTTAGTAATTTGCAATCCCCAATCCGTGGTTATTTGTCAAGTCGGTTAATTGCCTGTTATAGGAGGAAGGAACTGTAGCATTCACGACTCATTTGCTATTAATAAGTTGACGGGGCGACAGTTGATTAGAGAATAAAGTCACTCCGTTTGAAATTGGGGTAAGTATCGATTTTATATAGACAATATAGATTAGAATTATTCAATCGTTTTGACATATAAACCTATATATACTGTGATCTTTTAAAAAAAAGGATACTGGAAAAGTAGGTTTACAATGTCATTTAAAAAAATATATCCTTAGTTATATTATTCTGTGTGTGTGATACTAAATTGATACTCAATATAGAAATTACGAGTGGATATAACCATCGCGTTAAAAATTTAAGTCACAAGTCCGCTTTTTGACTAACCTAACGCGCTTAGAATATCTTCATTATCTGTTATGAATCCTGTTGATCCTAAATTTTCAATCATAATATTACAAATCCGTGTTTCTACAGTTCAATTACATCTAACTTATATATGTTTTTGTCTTGTTTCCACCTTTCTCGCTATCGCACTATTGTATACAATAGCCAGGTAAATAACTCATTAGGCTAAAGTGTAAATTAGTTTATTTATTGTTTTAGGATAGCAGACAGGCTGACGGCGCGGCCCACTAAATAATTAGCAATTACCACTTCTGGAACCTGGTCCTTAATGCGCGGAACACAAGGTTATTATGGCGGGATATTTAAAAACCAACCTAGGGTGGGTTGTTTTGTCGCCTTTTACGACATGCTGACCCAGGCCGCAGAGGTCAGTATTCTTCCTCCGCCCCTGCATGGATAGTTGTTTATCAATATCATCACTTATGTGAAGATTATCGCTGAGTAACTATTTTGTTATAACACAGTCTACAAATCTGAAACCAAATAATTATCTCTATCTAAAATCCAAAGTATGGTATTAAAAATGACTGTACTCCATCTAGCCAGTGTTGTTGATTTGCAGTTTGAAAATATGGCCTCTTTCTAAACTTGATAACTGAAATAAACATTATTATTTTAGTTGTGGGAAGCAATTAAATGTTTATGTTAAGCGTATAATTTTACGCTTTAAGTATGTGTTCCAAAGCGTTAAATGTAACCGAAATATACATATAATTGAATCGCAGAAAATCTGTAAAACACATACTAAAACTTTTACACCTGTCTGTCTTTTAGATGGGATGCAAACCAACATCTATTGAAAACCCGAAACAGGGGGTGTGTAACCCCCCACCCCTCTTTATTCGTCTCATCTCCCCTTTCTTTTCGTATTCACATCATCTGTATTACTTGGGCTTTAACTTATGTAGGGATACATAAATTATAGGCTATTTTGTACCTAAAATTTTTATACATACAGTCGATTTTAGATTGTTTGAAAAAAACAATTTTCCCTTGACATTATAATGTAGATTTTAACTTTATTGCCACGTATTAGAATACAAAGTAGAGTGTATTCGAAAAGATCAATTTGGAGATAGTCTACCCGATTCCTTTGCATTACTATTTCGTTCTTTGTAGATGTATTTTATGAGAGTTTAAAGTCTTATATGGATAGTACTATTCGGATATTCATTTTTTTCACTCAGAAATAATTGGAATTGGATTTTTTCTAGTTCTTATTCAGCGGACTGACAAATGGCCCACCTGAAAGCAAGTGGTCACACCAGACATTTGCAACATCAGGGGCACTGCCAACGCTTTAACTACACCAAGTGACTGACAAGCGTGCGTACGGCGTTAAAAGACGACGGCACCATTTTCAATAGGTTCATCGAACATTCTCCGTTGTACAGATGGTAGAATACGCAGAGATGCTAAGTATCTCCGAGGACCAAGTGTGTCCTAGACCCTCTGTGAGTTTGGAACGACATACTTTTGTTTTATAAATAAATGCATATTATACATAAACACCCAGACGCGGGACGGGAATCAAACCCGTGACCTCCGCAAGCGTACTGACGTGCGTTAGCCGTTACGCCAGGAGGTCATATCTGTAATAAATCGTCCCCATCCAGTTTATATATTATGTAGTCGAAACCTGTTATATAGAAGACATAGAAGCTACTACTCAAATTGACACATTGACACACATCTTTTTACTTATTTTAGCACTAACGCCTAAACTAGGCATGGCCTGTCTCTTAGGTATTAGTTCCTTCCAGGGACTTCAACATTATTGCTATAAATTTTAACTATACCTTCATAAGAAGGTATAGTTAAAATTTATATAATTAAATAATTTATATAAATAAAATGAAATGAGTAAGACACGATCGATATGGTTTGGTTACATAAAGTGAAGACTTCTATTTTTATGTACAATTAACATTTTATAATTTTGAAGTGTGCATTAAACAAAGATTTCCTTTAATATTTGATATGATTATATATATATATATATATATATATATATATATATATATATATATATATATATATATATATATATATATATATATATATGATATATAACCCTATTTATATTATATTATACAACAGTAAATTAATAATGGTGATAAATTGAAACAACGACAATTCCTTATTATTATATAGTTATAAATTAAATAGTTTAAAATAAATATGTATATTGATGAATAAATAGTAAATTAATACTTAATACATATCACGTGCATTTTTAACATTTAATTTGTTAGTAGCTAATTTTAGACTATTATTTTAAAAAGATTTTCAGTGTCTTCGTAATTTTGAAATTTAGTCGTAAAATCCGATAGTTGTAACCGCCGGTAATGTTTTCTAGGTACAAATTGAGCCGGGACCTTACGGGATAAACGGTACTTTTTTGTGCTTTTATGAAAGAAACTATAATGGAAAGAGACTGATGTGTCACAATTAAGCGTGATGAAGAATACAATCAAAATAAAAAGTTTGTAAGGCAACGAATTTATGTACAACATTCAGCAGCTTGAAAAGCCAAATTGTATAAATAAATTTTTCTCGTCTTAACTGGATCTAGTTTTGAAACTCTATTACCTCTTTCAAAACATATATACAAGGTATAGAAGCCGTCGTTACAGGGTACAGAAGATAAACATTTTTCAAGACACAATCCACCCCCGTTTTTCTAAACGTATTGTTGTTTGGTCCAAAATATAAAATACATTATTAGATGAGAAAACATTCTTACTGAGGAAAAATTTTGCTACTTTTAGGTTATCTATTACTTTTAAAGTACATTTATAATCTAAACCAACAATTTGTATTATACTATAAATCTAAACACTACCGCAAAATAATTTATAATATTTAAAAGTAGCATGTTAAAAAGTTAATTGTTTAATGGAATGATGTTGTATCGTTTATTCTATGTACACGTTGAATACAAAACTAGTTCTGAAATTTCGTGTATATATCTCGTTTATAGTGCGAATAAAAATAAATATATTTCAAATAATAATTCACTATTATCCGTGCAGGGGCGGAGTAAGAATACTAACCTCTGCGGCCGGGGTCGGCCTGTCGTAAAAGCCGACAAAACAGCCCACCCTAGCTACGTGGTAGGGCCTCAAGCCCGTCTGGATGGCGACCACCTTTGGTCTTAAGTATGCCGCCATAATAACCTTGTGCTGTTCCGGCATTAGTGACCCAAGTTCCTTGTACCCTTATGGGACAGCAGCGTGTTTGCGATGCCATTGGCGTTGCAAACATCCATAGACGACGGTAACTGCTAAATTCTAAGCGGGCCGTCAGCCTGTCTGCTGTCCTACAGCAATAAAAAAAATATTAGTTAATATTCAAGACAAAAAGGAATTTAAGTTTCTTAAACGTTACACGGTTTAATAAGCGCCTTGCACCACCATAATGATAATTTTATGAACAGACCCTTGACGTCGCAAACATCCATAGGCGACGGAACTGCTTACTATTAAGTGAACCGTGAGTCTGTCTGCTGTTACTCACCATTAAAAAAGGTGAAAAACGGATTGTACAGTAAGAATGGAAAAATTAGAAAAATCTATGCCGCATCGATCGTGTCATAATTTACCTATATATTCGTTAAGTCGTCCTTTTGTAGTAATATTTGCCATTAAAAACGAAAATATTTTCTAACTTACAGTTTCTTTTATCATAAAAATACTTCACATACGAGTATGTTGCGTGCTTTCAAAATATTTAGCTTATTTCCCTTCATGTAGTATACAACTGTCCATGTATCCAATAGCAAACAATTGGATTATTAATAACGTGGTTCTTATATAACTGATTCTACTGACGTGTTTATGTCACTTTAAATTTTCCTCCTGCCCTTATCTCACATTATATGGGGTCGGCCCAACATGTTCTCTTCTTCCACTCTCTGTTAGCATTCATCCCAACATTCACATCCTTTTTTGTCATATCATCTTTTATGCAATCTATCCATCTTTTTTGGCTACCTCTACTCCTGTATCCATCCACACTCAATTATATCATTTTCCTTGTTATATGGCATTCTTCCCTGCTCATTACATGGACAAAACGCGCTAGCTTTTCAATAACAGGCGTTACTTTCATACTTCCTTTAATGTACTCATTTCTAACTTTATCCATTTTCGTAACTCTACACATCCATCTCAACATTCTCATCTCCGCAGCATGTAACACTCTTTCGTCCCTCCCCTTTGTGGCCCAACATTTCGATCGATACCTATAATACGACAGGCCTCATCACGGACTTACACTTATAATTTACTTTTAAGTCTAAACAGCACTTGTGGTTCGCAAATTGTTCCTGAGACCTGCCGCCATTTCATCAATTTAAATGTCACTTGAAATCACTTATGCAAAACCTATCAGTCATCGCTTGCATTCTTATACATAAAATATAATATCCTTTGATTATATAATCTAAGATAATATCTTACATTCCTCAAAATGTAGCGATCAGGCCGATATTGTATCACAGGAGGACTATACGATCATGCTCGTGGGGTTATCGTTGTTTCGTCGTAGGGTGTGTTCTGCCTCTCATCATTATTATGATGAAAAGCATCATTATGAAAAGCAAAAGGAATATACAGTAATGCTTTGTGATAACACTGAACATTGGATCACAGATTACAAATACTGCGGTTAAGAATTTAAAGAAGATGTGAGTGGAAGAGGAGGAAGTGCTCGGAAGACCAGCTGACGTGGATAGAGGCGCAGCAAAACATCTCCCTGCGAGTGTGCAACTGCTCGGGACGGTTCGTCAGGAATGACGTCATCGTGGCGATATCGGCTCGGCCAACCATTCGACGGCTCCCACGGCATTGCCCCGCTGCACGCCCGACCACCAGACCAATAAAGGCTCTGGTGATCGACCCCAGAGACCTAGTCGCACAGTCGTCGGACCAGGGAGACGAAGCGACAAGTTTGCAGCTACATCCACACACATACACACATCCTCCAGGGTCATCGTGGCCCTAGGCACTCAAACTAATGACCATTTAGGCCGCAGATGAAGCTATCGACGGGCCGCCGTGATGCCTCACCGCTCACATAGGTGTGCGCGCACCGATGGCCAGCTCCACGCCATCGGGAGGTAGTCACCCCCCGAGTTTACGCCGGGGTAAAGTAATCTGCCTCGAAGCTCCAACCTACCCCTGATCAAGAGGGAGAAGAAGAAGATGTAAGTTTTGCAGTAACGCTATATCTTATGACTTATATCTTAACGAACCAACCGAGTCCTCTCCCTCCTTGGTTGGCAGTTTTGATGCATCGCAATATTTTCGTGTCAGCCGCACACCCCGCCGTCACACCGTGATATATTGACTTTATACTTGCTAACCTTATTATAAGATATTTCACAATGCTCAATGTCCCGTGCTTTTGGTATTAAAATATTATAAAATATTTTTCGTGATAAAACTTGTTTTATTTTCCGAACGCTATTTATATATATTTATTTGTTTCTATCAACTAATTATAACAAATAAATTGTCTAATACTTTTCAATCCACATTATACAGCTTGCCCACTACCTCCACAAGTGGGCTGGTACGGTCACATCTATAATTATAAATAATTAAATATACTGTGACAATTCACAGAATGCCTAAATAGGTATAGCACTTGTGTTATGGGTACTAGACAACTAATATACTAATTATATAATTTTCTTTTAAACATGAATACAAGAACACGCAGATGCGGGACGTGAATCCATTACCTCAGCAGGTGTTCTGACGTACGTCATCAAATAGTTTGTACCTACTCTTCTGGATGCTTGTCAATCTTCTACTTATTTTATATTCCCTGCCATACAGATTTTAAATAGTTCAGCGAACTGTCATAATGTAAAAATAGTTAATAACTGTCATAAATGCTTATTCGATAAGAATGATTAGGATCTTATTTTGTTTTATATGGTTTTTGTCAAAAACTTTTGACTTTTTATTAATGTCACCATTTCAATATACCATTTTACTGAACATAATTGAATTAATGAATTATAGAACATTATAACATTACCATATATGATAATAATTAACAAATAAAAATAACAAATTTCCAGCTGTGAAATATTGTAAAAAAGATTGTATGAAACAAACAAGAATTTTATTTAAATTGCATATTTTACAGCTTATGTAGAGTTATTATGTAGAGACTAAAAAATCAAAGAACGTATACTCAATCCGGCCGAAAATCCTAAGAAAACGTAAGATGGCGACTTTGCGAGGAACGGTCGGAGTTTGGAATGATATACGGGGGAACGCAGCACGCCGTCTGGCTAATATGTATGGAAATGGGTCCTAAACTCATGTCATGTGTAAGCATGTATAATGCGTTTCAAATAAGAATAGGATCGACATTGCGCCATGTTGTGACGTCATAGCGTAGGTTTTTAATACTTATTCCACTAACTGTTTGTTGTTTAAAATAAAAGTAGGTATGTTACCTGTATTTAGGACTTCAATTCCACTCACCATTATTGATACACAAATAAGGTTTCGTTCCAAACCGTACTTTTCTTGTGACATTTGACAGATAGAGTTCATTGACATTCCTATTCTTATTTGAATCGCATTGTACGTATATGGCCCACTTAGAGTTTAGCAGTTACCGTCGCCTATAGGTGTTTGCAACGCCAGTGGCATCGCGAACACGCTGCTGTCGCATAAGGGTACAGGAACTTGGGTCACTTATGCCGGAACACAATACAAGTTTACTATGGTGGCATACTTAAGACCAAAGGTGGTCGCCATCCAGACGGGCTTGGGGCCCTACCACGTAGCTAGGTGGGTTGTTTTGTCGCCTTTTACAACAGGCCGACCCCGGCCGCAGAGGTTAGTATTAGTTTTCCGCCTTTGCACGGATATACAAATATAAACGAAATAGCATTATACTCGTATGCCAAGTACTTACTAAAATGTGAAACAGTAAAAAATAATAGAAATAATAATTTTAAGATAAATAATATATACATAGCAAGATTTAATTATGATAAGTTTTGTTTTGGATTATATTTATGAATAAGTGTGTAGAAAATAAATAAGTAAGAAATAAAAAGAGGAAAATACTCCTGACTCTAAATGCGTCAGGAGATGGGAATATATCAATAAAAATACTATGGGTTCCATTCTTTCAATAGCAGCAATTTTCTGAGTACTGAACGAGATCATCGGTGAATCTAGCCCGCCTTGGACAAAAGAGCCTCTGAAAAGACACCCATCATTATTGTTTTTTTGATAAAATGAGTAATATTTATTAAAATTAATTTAGAATAGTTAATATACTTAATTACTTTGGTTATTTAATATAATGACGCTTACGTAGAGACCTAAGTTATCATTGCATGGAACGTAAACATAATACGCTCAATGTGTAACGTGTAATAATGATTTAACATTGAGTACGGCTTCAGCAAGTAGCTAATTCTTCGCAATTAAAATGACACGCATTTTGAATCTCTAAATCGTAATTGTTTAAAAAAAATCACGAGAGATCTGCAAACTTAAAGTTTATTTGAGTATATAAACTATATACTAAAATAATATTTTATGAATTAATGTTTTATTTGTTATATTATCTGACTAGCTGTAAATGGCTATATTAAAAAAAATTGTTTTTGTATAATCATAAATAAATTTCTCTATTGTCTAACTTACAATACAAGCTTTGTGAACGATATCCAAAAGTCAATAAATAACTTAGTTTCAAAAGAATTAGTATATCATTAAAAAATAAGTTGTATATACAGATTCTAATCTCAAAACTTGGTTTTAGTATATTAGTAAAATATTATACATAACATAACTAACAATTGAACATTTAAAAGTTAATGTGATGAATATATTGCACTTGTGTAAATAAGTTAGAAAAATATCTTATATTCATTATAATATCATCCTTAATTTTTAATAATATATCACACAGACTTTTACCACGAAAACAAAGAAGATGGAAAATTAAAAAGTACGTAAGTTCCCGTCACGTAATACATCAACGGTAATCTTCTTATATCGTCTCAATTCTGAGGCGTATTTTGCCTTCTACTCCCTCTCTCACTCCCCTGGGAGTTTTAGATTTGCCTCCTTTATTATATTCTAACTAGGCTAAATAGTTGAGCGTGCTTGAATTTACATATTTTATTAATACGTAGCTCGTTCTACACGAGTTTAGTGCCAATTATATTCGACTTAGCCTTCTTATAACCCTTTGGCGGGAAATTAAATCGGAAATCTTGGTTACGAATATCCAATTAAAACTGCAAGTACCTATTATCTTTTTGGCAACAATTACTAATATACCGACACGCTATGATGGCCTTTTTGACGTTTGTCCACTCATGAAGTTTCGTATTAATTAGTAATTACATTTGAAGGAGTAAATTGCTGTTCTTTATTGTCAATAGGGATGTGCAGTTATTGACAATAAAGAACAGCAATTTGTTCCTTCAAATGTAACTACTAATTAATACGAAACTTCATAGATTGGACAAACGTCAAAGCGGCCATCATAGCGGGCCGTTAGCATAGCACTAGGTAAACATGTATCGAAACATTTAATTCATACAATTATCATCACAAACTTAATATAATATTCTATTTTTAATAATGGTTTGCTTTGCTTTATTTAAAAGACTGCAAAATATATTATTACCTCAAATATTTGTTTTTCTGGTGTATAGTATAAAAATATATATTATATGTGTTACTTTTCGTAAAATTAAAGTAATTGTCCGTATTTAATTATAAAAGAGGTATCTACCCAACAAACATGTTTCAAAAATATGAAGAACTTAGATTAACATACTGTTTATCTTATTCACCGTATTTTTTTTTTTATTTTTTACATTTATCCCATACTTTTTTTTATTTTTTTATAACTTCTAAATAAATGTCCCCTAACAAATTAAACAGTTGTAATAATTGGGTTCGTAGATGTGGATACATTGAAGAAAAAATAAGATAACTCCCTATGCTAGCCCTATTCTTATTTTTGGAATATAGTGCTATAAACCTACGACTAATACCTATATGTTTCAGGAAAACAGTTTGGCTTAAAGGTCTCGTTACCAGGCAATAAAATATTTAAAAAAGAACACACAGATTAAGTCGGTCATATTTAATCAAATTCTTAAATAAAATGTTTAGGTGGTAAAAATAAAAAAACAAAACAGAATTGTCACTGTCATGCAAAGCCATAACAAAACATGCATTTTAAATCCCCTTATACGAAAAAAACATAATTTACTTACATACCATCCAAGACATTACCCGACTCTAACAAGATACAATGGCTACGCGAAATATCGTCCCTCCCTAGTTTACACGACCAAATTCAAAAGCCCTCCTACATTGCAAATTTCCTCCGAAATTTTCGTAGTTTTCTAATAAAATTGAAGGTCATCGATGATTGGTCGTATTACCACCCACTCCGCGTCAGTCGTTCGTAGTGATTGATGACGTAGGCGGGGCAAATCCGATCATTATCCGTGATGCATTGCTTGGTACATCAACTACTTCTTGGTATTTTAACAAATTTATAGTATTATTCGGAATTTTACGTTCGGATGTTTCTTGTTTCATTATTAAATTAGTATATTAGTAATTCTTGGTTTCATCGTCAGAAAAATATTTTTGTCATAATCAAATTAAATAACTAATTATATGAAATTACCATTATTTTAAGTTTAAATTTAGTACATTCGAATTTTTTGTTTCATATATTCACTAACTTAATTGGACGTTTAAAGCGTGAACGTTTTGAATGTATAATATATAGTTCTATGAAAAAAAAAACAACGATCATTGAGTAAACAGAAAGATAATTAACTCTGCAACTTTTTAAATTTGACCACAGACACTAACTTTTAAGCTAATGCTACTTTATCAAGTTCGTGATTTATTGAAGATGAAATATACAACACAAGTACACTCGACAAAACCTAATGTTATACTGCAGAATCCGAATCTCAATTCCCATAGAAATTTGCATATAACCCATACAATTAAAAATATGGGTAAGTTAACCCTTCATGCAAATGAGACGCGGATGTTATAACCGGAATGGCTCCAGGTGTTTGAAGTTCAAGACAAGTTTAGGGAAGTTAATTTTATGAATTAAGATTTATATTATTCGATTTGTAGTTTGAATCGTACAAGGGATAAGATTTGGTAACTTAATTATTTTTAGTTTTGAAACTGAAACTAACATATTTTTACATGTATAACATTGTTTCTTTTAATAATAATATTACAGTTTTGACATACATTGTTAATGTTTAATTGACACATGTTTTCATTAATTTATAGGTATCGAATTTTTTTTAATAACAATCTTGTCGAAATTGATTTATATTTTTTATTGTTTTCTATATGGAAGCAGTGGAATTAATGACGTCTATTGTTTTGCATGTTGTTATGGCATAACATGTCTACTTGTTTTTGCAAAATCTCAATATGTAAAATAAAAAAATTTAATTATTGTATTGTGAACTTGTAACACAACATGTTAAACCAAATAAATATATCTTATCTAATCTTAACTAGATATTTGCAAATCCTAATCAAAATTTGATAAGGCATTTTATTTCTTTTTGGGATATACAAATCACTATTAGTTACTATTAATATAATATAATAAATTAATACACACATTTTTATTTACGAAATGATTTTTTTAATTGCTGTAGGACAGCAGATAGGCTGACGGTCCGCTTAGAACTTAGCAGTTACCGTCGCCTATGGGTGTTTGTAACGCCAGTGGGGTATCGCGAACACGCTGCTGTCCTATAAGGGTATAGGAACTTGGGTCACTAATGCCGGAACACAACACGAAATTATTATGGCGGCATACTTAAGACCAAAGGTGGTCGCCATCCAGACGGGATTGGGACCCTACCACGTAGCTAAGGTGGGTTGTTTTGTCGCTTTTTACGACAGGCCGACTCCGGCCGCAGAGCTTAGTATTCTTTCTCCGCCTCTGCACGGATAAAATTGAATAATGAAATTATACTATAATATAATGAAATTATACTTAAACTTATTCTTATTCTAAAAAAGCACAAGCTTTTTAACAACTACTAAAGGAGTCTATAGACAAAACAGACACCTGCGGAGATTTTGGGGCGATCGAATTTGAATTTCAAAGGATTGATCAATAAGTCTTAAAAACATGGATGTGTTTTAAACATTACTTTGCTCTCAAACTAATAAATATTTCCCTTAGCTAATAAAAACTATAAAAGACCTTTACGTTTTTTTATGTTTAGGGGATCAAACTCGTGATATATTACAATAAAATCCGTGCAGGGGCGGAGAAAGAATACTAACCTCTGCGGCCGGTGTCGGCCTGTCGTAAAAGCCGACAAAACAACCCACCCTAGCTACGTGGTAGGGCCTCAAGCCCGTCTGGATGGCGACCACCTTCGGTCTTAAGTATGCCGCCATAATAACCTTGTGTTGTGTTCCGGCATTAGTGACCCAAGTTCCTGTACCCTTATGGGGCAGCAGCCTGTTCGCGATGCCATTGGCGTTGCAAATACCCATAGGCGATGGTAACTGCTAAATTCTAAGCGGGCCGTCAGCCTGTCTGCTGTTCTACAGCAATAAAAAAAAAAACCAACAATAATCAAATCACGAAAAAATACGAAGAATCTAAGAATAATTGAAAGGATATTTAAAATATTTCTACTCCGAGGCGCTGGTGTTTTCGCTCGTCGGACTGGTTGCGGGTCTAATGTGCAGAACACAAGCGCACTGCTACATACTTTGGAACTATATATTACTAGCTGACCCGGCAAACGTTGTTCTGCCATATAAATAATAAAATGTCAAAAAATTAAAAAAAAATTTTTGGGGGTGGGTCACCCCTAACATTTAGGGGGATGAAAAATAGATGTTGGCCGATTCTCATAGATACCGGATAAGCACAAAAAATCACTAACTCAATTTAGTTATCTGCCTACTGCCTACCCCCTAATTTTTTTTTTTTTTTTTCTTAAAGCTAAAGCTGTCATCGTCTCAGACGACCAACGACAGCGACACCGGGCGGAAAAGGCATTCCGACCCCGTGGGAGCGGGGTCGATCAGCCGTGGCAGCGTGCTCGGTCACGCGCCTCCTGTGAGGCGCGCTCCCGGCTCGAACGCTGCATGGGGATAGTTGATAGCAGCCACGAATGGCAAGAATACTATTAATTGGGGACTATCGACTTCACCGGTGAAGCCGATCCTATTCTAATCTACTACCGTTTCGGAGTGCTTATAGCTGGGGGAGAAGAAACGGCGAAAGAAACTCCCTCGCAACACATCTATTCTACGTGTATTTATGTACTGTGTGGTTTGTGTGCGTCTACAGGCTATGGGGGGCGGAAGGCATCCCTAAACCTGTTTCGTCGGGCTGGTCCATGCCGGACTGAAGGGGATTGCGTCCGCGAGAGCATTCGCTTTAGCGTCCTAGAAATGGGGTCGCGTCTATCCGTGAGCACGTTACGCGGGCGACGACGAGCGTGGGGTGCTCGGCGGTTGGGCGTGTAATTGACTGTCTCCACCACCAGTGGATTGGGATGGTGGGGAGCGAGACCGAAGAAGGATCGCGAAAGGGATACCATGTACTCCTTCACGGGAAGGAGCTCCAGGTCGCGGTGAAGGTCCGCGTTGCGCATGTAAAGTGGCGCTTGGACTGCCATGCGCAAGAACTTATTCTGCAGCCGCTGCATCGAGTTGATGTAGCATTTGCCGGCATGGGCGAAGACTACGCTCGAGTACGTCATGATCGGTCGGATGCAGGTTTTGTAAAGTGTCACCTTATTCCTAAGGGACATCTTACTCTTCCCGCATATCATTGGGTAGAGGCGACCGAGCACAAAGTGTGCTCTGTTCCTTACCGTCCTGATGTGTTTGCTGAAGTACAGGCCTCTATCTAAAGTGACTCCTAGGTATTTGACTTCGTCAACCCAAGGGATGACGCGGTCAAATAGATGTATGGGGACGAGAGACTGCCGCCTCGTTTGAGTCGGCCGACTCTCATTTTGAGTGCGGGGGCCGCGAGCGAACATGATCGCTGCGCTCTTGTCCGGATTCAACTCGATCCGCCAAGTGCGGAACCAGTTGCCCAGCGTCTCAACCGCCGTGTTGAGACGACTGCAGATCCGATATTGACTGATATCGGAAGTGAAGAGGGCGGTATCATCTGCGTATAAGGCGAGATGTACCTGTGGGATTCGGGGCATGTCGCTGGTGTACAGCGTGAAAAGTAGGGGGGACAGAGCCGAGCCCTGGGGGACTCCGGCTCTGATGGGGTGGAGAGATGAGCGCGTGCCCTCCACTCTGAAGCGGAAGCTCCGATCAAGGAGAAAGTCTCGTAAGATGAGCACGAGTCTATCCGGCACTCCCAGTTTGTACAGCTTGTAAATCAAGCCGTTGTGCCAGACCTTGTCGAAGGCTTTCGCCACATCGAAGAAGACAGCACCCGTCTTCCAGGGTTTGGAGGCGCGATTGAAGTTCGCGAGCACGTGTTCCGTGATGCGGAGCACTTGCTGGGGGCACGAGTGTAGGGCTCGAAAGCCGAACTGCTCGTCGGGGATCAGCTTATTTTCATAAGCGAAGTCTCTGAGTCTGCTCAAGAGGAGGCGTTCGTACAGCTTGCCCAGCGCGCTGAGCAAGCTGATCGGACGGTAGCTGCAGGGTTTCGCAGCGGGCTTTCCTGGTTTTCGGATGCCGATGACGTCGGCTTCCTTCCAGGCGGAGGGAAAGGAGCAGTTATCCATGGCGGCATTGAAGATGCTCACCAGAATCATCAACAGATGTATAGGGAGTAGCTTGAGCAGCTTGTTGGAGATGCCGTCGGCTCCGGGAGCTTTCTGGGGCCTGAGGCCTTTTATTAGGTCCTGTACCTCTTTTACCGTGACAGGCTCGAGTGAGTCTTCCGCGGGAAGAGAGGATCTCCGTTCGACCTCGGCGTCCACCTCACGCAGGTGGGCCGGGTCGACGTGCGCGGTATTGGGGGAGCATTGCTCCCTGAGACTCTCGGCGAGACACTCCGCCTTTTCGTCATCGTCAAACGCGACAGTGTTGTCGGGTTTTTCGAGAGGCGGCATGGACGAGAGGGATTCCGCTTTTAGCGATCTCGCCAACCTCCAGTATGCCTGGTGCGTTGGGGAGATCTCCGAGAGCAGGCTTTCCCAGCGTTGATTCCTGAGCTCCTGAATGCGGGCTTTCACTTCCCGATGAAGTGAACGAAAGGCGACTCGGTTTTCCTCTGATGGGAAGCTGTCATAGGCTCGGGCGGCGGCTCTCTTCCTCCTCAGCAGCTCCCTCGCGTCCCTCGGGAGCGCAAATCGACCGTCCCCGCATGGGACTTGCCGAGTCGACTCCCGAACGACGTTTTGGAGGTGGCCAGTGAGGGCTTCGATCGCCCCTTCCGTGTCCTGAAGGGTCCTAATGGGGGCTGGGGCCTGCTCAGGGTCAGCGAGTCCTCCGCGTTGGAGTGAGTCCCTGACCCTGGACCAGTCGGTGATTGACTTGGTCTGAGGTGTCTGGTCTGGCGAAGGGCCTAGTTTAAGGACGACTGGGCGGTGATCCGAGTCGATGTCGTCTAGGGATTCGATTGAGCGGAACTGGAGGGACACGCCCTTCAGTAGCGCCAAATCGAGAACGTTGGGCGTGCCTCCGGTTGCCCGATTAAACGGGTACCGGGTGGGCGTAATGGGGGCTAGGATGCCGAAAAGCAACTCGTCAGAGTGACGAAGGAGGGTCCTGCCGTTAGGGTTGGAGCTGGAGCAGTTCCAGCTAGTATGTTTGCAGTTTAGGTCACCGGCGATGATAACCGACGGGCCTAGACTGAAGAGGGATGCAAGCTCCGCTTGAAGTAGCGGTCGCTTGCAAGAGAGATATGCGCAGACGATGACTATGGGCTGATGGCCTGTCATCGCTAATCTGCAGGCAGAAACTTCGAGATTGTCTAACGGAGGCGTATTTACTGGGGAACAGTGCAGCGATCTCTTGTAGTAGATGAGCGTGCCTCCCCAAGGGGCGGTACGCCTATCGTTTCTAATGATCTTATAGTTGGCGATCTTAGGATCGCCAATGCTGGGTTTGAGAAGGGTCTCCTGCACGAGAAGAATGTCTATATTTTCTTCCTTCAGGAACTCATGAACCAACTCCCGTTGGTCACGCAGGCCGTTGGCGTTGTATGTAGCCAGAGTCAATGAGCGGGGTTTTTCCCTACTTGTGCAATCCATTAGGAATTAATGGGTTGCGGGACTGGCGAGGATCTGAAGCAGCTCCCCATGCTCTATGGCGATGAGGAGCTGGTCCTGTACAGACCTGGCCTGTCTTAGCTTATTCGCTAAGATACTGACCTCCTGGAGGTCGAAAGGGAGCGACTTTGCGAACTTGGTCGCAAGTGCAAGGTCCTCTGCGGCAGAGGGGGACGCGGTGACCGGTGCCGCGGAGGTCACGACTGGGGCCGGTTTGGGAGCAGGCTTAGCTGTTGTGAAGCCAGCTATAGCCTGTCGAGGGGGTGGAAGTGTGGGGAGTCCTGTCCAGGCGTTGAACGCCGGGGCAGGTGCCGGCACATAGACCGGTTTGGGGGCGGCCGCTGGGCGTTTGCCCTTTGGGGGCTTGCCTTTGGGCTTAGGCTTGGGCTTAGGGGCGGCCGAGCACCCGCGGTAGTTCGCGGGATGCCCAGTCTTCCCACAAAGGACGCAGGCTGGTGGGTCGGGAGAGTCCCTTGTGCGGGTGCACTCCGCGGTGCCATGGTCCCCGAGGCACTTCACGCACCTGGGGCGGGACTGGCAATTGCGCGCCGAGTGCCCGTAGAGTTGGCACCGGTGGCATTGCCGGAGCGTGGATTTGTTGTGTGGGCTCTCGAAGATGAGCTTTGAGAGCCCGCACACCGATCTGATGTTGAAAATTTCCTTGCCCTCTTTTGTGAGGTCAAGGATCGCGAGTACCATATTATATGGTTCTCGCGTGTTGCCGCGGTGCATCCGGTGCACCTCGTGAACGGGGAGGCCTTGGGAGCGAAGGTCCTCCAGGATTTCGGAAGTTTCGACTTCCTTGGGGAGTCCGCGGATGACCACGCGGAGACGTTTCTCCTCCTCGAGCGCATAGGTATAATACCCTATGCGGTGCTCCAGGAGGTATCGCGTGAGGGCGCGGTGGTCCTCAGGTGACTTCACGGTCACCCTGATACCGTGGTGAACGTCTCGTGCTTCCACGAGATGGATAGAATTACGCGGGAGGGCCGCATGAATATCCCTCCAGAGATGTTTATCTCTGATAATGAGGGGAGGAGGGGGGCGTACGCGACGCGGTGTTGGGGCCGTCGGCTCCGCTTGACGCGGCTCCTTGCTGGCCGGCGCAGCATCGGAGCCTGAGGTTGAAGAGGGGGCCTTGCGCCTCCTTTTGTTGGTGTGGACTCGGAAGCCCTCCGAGTCCACATTGGGGTCGACCTCCATGTCGGAGGACGACTCGGACGAGTCCGTGTCGCTCTCCGACACGGATGCCGTTTTTGGGGCGCGCTTTTTTTGGGCCTCGGGGCCCTTTCCTTCCGGTGAAGCCGGAGACCCTGTAGCGAACGGGCTCATGAGAGCCTTCAAAGACTGCGCCGTTCCGTTGAGGACGGAGCCGGCGGGGGGGTGCGACGCGGGGGATCTCGCCGATCCACACGGGGCGGGTGCGGCGGGGGGACGCGGCGCGTTTGCTGCTGTCAGTACAGCAGCAATTGAGGATGTTGTCGGCGGCGCGGCGGCGTGCGCGTGACCGCGGGGCGTGGGCGCGGCGGGTGTAGAAAGCGCGGCGGCTCTGCGGAGCGCGGACGCGAGGGAAGGGGGGGGGCGCGGTTACGGCCGGGGTAAGCGGCTCTCGCAGGGGCGCGGGTCGGGGCTGCGTTGCGTCGCAACGCTCCGCGATGTGCTGCTGGAGCACCAAAAGGGTTTGGGGGTCGCTTCCCTGGACGAATTTTATGATTTCGGCCAGGGAGTATGGCGACGGGTGGTCCCTATTCCCGTCCATCCTCGGGTGGGACAGCCCGGGGATGTGCGCGAATGTGTTCAAGTCCCTCTGCCGGGGTAGGCAGAGGGGTGTATGCTAGGGTGAGCCCTAAGCTGTGTGTTTATTCCTTCGCCGATCTTATTGTGCGAAGGCCCCTAACTGCTTTGGGGGAAAATCAGCCCCAAAGAATGGAAAGAGGGATGGGAAGGTGGGAAAATGGGCGATATCTGGGCCCGACTAGGAGTCCCCCCAAGGCCGGGTGGTCCAGACCCGTCCGAGTTTGCCTTTCCCTGAAGGGGAACGGCAGGCGCTCGGGGCACGCCTCAGCCAAGTGCGTTATCACCGCTGGGTATCCCTTGGCTGACCACTCGCGTGGATTTACAAGTGGTAAAATCGCCCGTAAGGCGGATCGCAATCAATTGCGAATGTAACTTCGCAACAAATTGTGTCCACCCGTTCGGTAATATAAAGAACAATTTCGCGGCCGCGATGAGGTAGCTGCTATTGTATTACGAATACAATAGGCTAGGCCCGGGCGCGGCGGCTGTCCGATGCGGCGGGTGCGGCGGGGTGCGGCGAGGTGCGGCGGGTATCCGACCGATGCGGCGAGGTGCGGAGTGGGGGAGCTCGATAGCGATTCGGGAGCGCAGGCGTGAATACGTCCGTGCGGCGCGGGTGCTGGAGCCGGAGTGTCGCCTACCCCCTAAGAACGATGGCGTGATTATTTATAGCCTATGACCATTTCTAGGTTATCATCTATCACCATACCAAATTTCATCAAAATCCGTTCAGCCGTTTAGGCGTGAAAGAGGAACAGACAGACAGACAGAGTTACTTTCGCATTTATAATATTAGTATGGATAACACTAAACCTTAATTATATTATGTAGTAATCAATCATCTGCATTACAGATATGCTTTCCAATTAAATCCTAAGTAGTTCAAAGTACACTTGTACACTTAGCTATGAAAATACTTCAAATTTCAACTCCAAAGAAAAATTTAATCGGTATTATAGAAACACTTGGTAAGACCCCTTACAACCTAGGTTACGTCTTTTATTCGAAGTGCGAACCTAACAAAAACAGCTTTGAATCCAATAACTGAATTAGCATAACACAAGTAATATTGACACAGCATCCCACAACACGCAACCCTATCAATTAGAGATGTTCTCACGGAAATCTCAAAGGATTTTTTAAAAAAAATTTACATATCAAAAGTTGATCTATTCTTGCGAGTGTCAGTCTCTTCCGCTTTATATACCTCATTGGAATGCAAGGCATTTGCATGCCGTATAAGTTTTCACACGAATTATAATATCGATTTTATTATACGTGAATCGTAATGAGATAAAATATTTTCGTTGTCAAGTCTATTTGAGAGTTTTAGGGCCGTATTTATAGCAACTGAATTTATTTGTGACCCATTTTTTTAGGAATTAAAATCATTAAATAAGCACGTTTTCTTCAAAGGTCATTTGTATACATTATAATCGTAAAAGGTTGTAAATTTGCTATTGTTACCAATTTATAAGCAATACGGGACATCATTCGATTTTTTCATGATCATCATCATCTCACTTCCACTTCGGTGCCCAGAGTCCGCTTTCCGACTTTTTCTACTCCATTTCGCACGGTCTTCAACATCCCTGGTAGTGAGTCCATTAGCACGTATTGGATGCCACTTTTTGGATCTATCCCTCCTACCGAGACCCGGCGGAGACGGCATGACCAGACATTTGTTCTCCTCGTAAGTAGCCGGTTGTCGTAAAATGTCCACACCAGCGAAGACACTCCTGCAATTTATCCGCAACATTATTTCAAGATATCAGGTGATAATGGTCATCAGGTAAATGGATAAATGAATTTTGCCTATTTTTATATAGACCCGGAAAATGTTGTTCTGTCGTAGAAATAAAAAAAACATTTTGTAATTGTACAAAGTGTACACATATAATAATTGAATTATAAAACCACATAATTATTGTACAAATACTTGATATGACTGGTGTCATTTGTGACCCCAAGATGCCGGTAAAATTGAAGGGACAGGTCTATAAGACCATCATTAGGCCTGTCCTTTTATACGGCTGTGAAACCTGGCCGGTGTTAGAGAGACACAAGCAAGAACTGCGTGTCACGGAGATGAATATGCTGCGGTGGATGTGTGGAGTGCCGCGGAAGGACCGCGTTAGGAACTCCCGCATTCGCGGCAGTCTTCATGTCCGTGCATTGCGGATAAATTGCAGGAGTGTCGGCTCCGTTGGTACGGCCACGTTTTGCGGCAACCGGATGATTACGTGGGAAACAAATGTCTGGCCATGCCGCCTCCGCCGGGCCCCGGCAGGAGGGGTAGACCCAAAAAGTGCTGGCTTGACGTCGTAAGGGGTGACATGCGTGCTAATGGGCTCACTACCAGGGATGCTGAAGACCGTGCGAAGTGGAGTAGAAAAAGTCGGAAAGCGACCCCGGGCACCGAAACGGAAGTTTGGGTTGCAACCGGGATGAACGCTGAGATGATGATGATGACTTGATATGACGTACATGTATAAAAACTTTTATTCTTAACATATTAATTATTGAGACTGATGAATCGTTTTGTAATTTTATGTGAATAGTATAATATGATTGATTGATGATATGAATATGATTTGAATCAGAATATTTCCCGGCTTTTAGCAAGTGAACATTCTTTCATAGTTATCTAGAACCAAAACTTAAATAGTTATAATTAAATTTTTTATGTATATTATTTTGCTGTTTGCTGATCAAGAATATTTTAGTATATATAATTACAAATAAATCATAAATATTATTCGATAATGGCATGTTCAAGCATAAGATTAATTGTATAATCTAAATAACAATGTAAAATATTTGAATGCATCAAAAAACTACAATAAAAATAAACAATTGTTGTTTTATACGATTCACAGATAATAAAAATGGGCTCTATGAATAAATTAAACATACGTTTTGTGCATTTTTTTATTTATTGATTCGAATATGATTATTGAGTTTATTAATATCGGTTTAAATTTTTTAAGTGTTATTGTTGGTTTAATTGTACCTGGAAGCTCAGTGGTATTGCATTGGGAGACTAGTCTAAAGGTCGGGTTCGAATGAGGCAGTTTTTCTCGCCTAATCTGCATATTTGAGCATAATTGCCTTGTACTAGTACTGACTGTGAAGTAAAACATCGTGAAGAAACCTTCATACCAAGATCACGGCGATCTTGTGTATGTAATCCATCAATCTGCTTTGGACAAGCGTGGCGGGTATAGCCTGGCAGGACGCTATGAGCTGTTATTATTATTGTTGGTTTAATACTACGGATGCTTGATATTGATGCATTTTTTGTAAAGAGGATGGCGTGTCCCTCGCACTAACTTCTTTATCGTCGATAGAGCTATTATTGTCTCATTTTTGATTGATACGCCAGAGAAATCTCTGTATAGCATCCCTTGCCACCCCAGTAGAATGCAGGCCCGGCCTAGGCCTTTTTCTGTCAATAAACTCTGCAATAGTCTCGGTGAGCTGATTGCCGGTGCAGACGTGTTTTCGCTGTCATCCATAATGCAACTATATGCATGCGAAGTTTTTGGAGCTTTCCCTGAACTCAACGTCGAAGGTCGACATTTTGACTAGAGGTAAAATAAAAGATACAATAAAGTAGATATGGCTTTATTTGGTTCCAGCCAGAAAAAACGAAGACTACCTCATCTCTTCCCTAAAGAGTCGTAAAGGTACAGACAGTCTCGACATGCCTTTGGAGGTACTTAGTGTCTGTGAATATTCTACAGTCTGTACAGCGGGGAATTTTCTATGGAGTTGCTTATAAGCTTGTCTTC
The DNA here is from genome assembly GCA_963693495.1 of Malacosoma neustria. Classification (NCBI taxonomy): domain Eukaryota; kingdom Metazoa; phylum Arthropoda; class Insecta; order Lepidoptera; family Lasiocampidae; genus Malacosoma; species Malacosoma neustria. Next base: position 17,572,562 of record OY856381.1, read on the forward strand.
ATCGTCTTTTTACCACCACACGGGACCTCTTTTTTCTGTACGAAAATGGTTCTCGAGAACCTTCATCTCGCATATTTTTTTATCCGTGCAGGGATGAATAAAGAATAATGACCCCTACGGCCGGGATCGGCCTGTCGCAAAAAGCGACAAAACAACCCACCCTAGCCACGTGGTAGGGCCCCAAACCTGCCTGGATGGCGACCACCTTTGGTCTTAAGTATGCCGCCATAATAACTTTGTGTTGTGTTCGTTCGTGATTAGTGAGCCAAGTTCCCGTACCCTTATGGGACAGCAGTGTGTTGCGATGCCACTGTATTTGCAAACAACCATAGGCCACGGTAACTGATAAACTCTAAGTGGGCCATCAGCCTGCCGTCTACTGTCCTACGGCAATAAAAAAAATTCTGATTTGGAATGAGCTTTTTGAATGATTTCCCGTCGCAGTACGATATGGAGTTTTTCAAAAAGGCGTTATAAAATTTATTCAGGCCGGTAGCGCGTTGCAATGTCCCTGGTTTTGCAAACGTCAATAGGTGAAGATTACGACTTATTGTCACGTAGGGCTGAGTCTGTCGGCTGAATTCTAGATATGGTATAATAAAGACGAATAGAATACTCTTACTAGATGACAGAAAGAAAAAGAAAGACACCGTTCCGTTATTAGTTCCGTTATTAGTACCAGGAGTACCAGAATATTGTTCATCATAGAATAATGATAATAACTAATGATTAAAATACTTAATACAAGCCAACTTAAATACCCGATTCATAATTTCAAGTATTAAAATAACACAATAGTCATAGTTCTTCGGTTTTTAAGACTTTATCAATCTATATTATGCGTTAATACCTATAAAATAAAGTGTATTTTAGAATAAAATCTCTACAGAATCACCTTTTGAAATCTATTATGATGCAGGAACATAGAGCTACGTTACAAAAGACAATACAGAACATAAGTCAAATTCCAGAATGGACTTCCCAATTACGTTCCTCGATGGTAAATCTGGGTTCTTCTATCTCTTGTGCAGAGGGAGGTTGGGGCATCGAGGCGAATCTCTTTACCCCAGCATAAAATCGAGGGGTGACTAACCCCGGGGGCGTAGAGTGGAAAACTCGTAGATGACGCTACAGCTGATTAATCCAGCATATTATAAGTAAAGATGTTGTAAGGTTTATTAATTATTGGACATTGGAAAAATTACTTTGAAGCGATTTCTGGAGCTGGTGTTAGTTATATAGCACAGTCTTTTAAACCATTTTTGGATGATCACATTGTCATGAATGATGATAACAACTTATAAATATTTAAAAATGGCTCTAAATATCTTGCTATAATGTTCACGTTATGTACTATAAGGCGAGAAAATTCAGTTTTACAATGTCTTACAACATAAAAATCTTACAAAATCGCTTTATTGTTTATGTAACTATACAGATATTGTATAGTAAATTCTGACGTTAATTTTCCGATTTTCTTTAATTCAATGAACGATATTTATGTTCAAGAGCGGAAAATACATACTTCACTTTCTATATTGTCGGTATTCTATGACTACGTCCATGTTTCCAACCAACGATTTTGTTTTCAATTTAAATATTTTATACAATGTGACAATAGACAAAAAACCGGTACTTGTAACTGTAAAAAATTAAATATAAAAATTATGACGGGTTCCCGCCTTTTGTCTTTTAATGTATGCAAATACGGAGCGGATGTGACGCTGCACGGAAGCATGGTATGTTTTTTGTTTTTATACCAGACTTTTGTCGACATGTAGCCATAATAATTTAGAATACTATGTGTTTGTGCAACTTAATTTCCATTTTCAGCGATTGAATTAAAGAACGTTGTTTTTGGTAATAGAGATCCTATACTGAAAACTGATTCAGATGAAGGTGAATCTCGTAGATGTCGCTAGCGGTAACTTCTAAAACGTTGCGAGACTAATCAGACCATAATTAGCAATTATATTAATTAAGACAAGGATCCTAAAAAGATGGGTTTTTAGTGCTGTTGAACGGCAGATAAGCCAATTTAAAATAAGCAGTTACATTCGTCTATAATTGTCTGCGATGCAAGAGGCACCGCTAATACGTTACCGTTCGCGTAGAAGGGAAGGAAGGCATTATGGCAGCATGTTTTAAAGTCAGAGGTTGCTACCATCTTGACGGCCATGAAGCCACATCACCTAGCATGGCGGTCGTTTTGTAGTTTTTTACGACAGGCCTTCTAACCGCAGCAGTTAGTATTCTCACTCTCCTGAAATGGAGAATCACTCCTGAAATGATGGTAGTGGAAGAGCTAGAGTGTCTAATAATGCAATTAACTTTTGAGGATGGGTAATAGACACCAATTCTCAAAAGTCAGTTTTTATTTAAAAAGTGTTTGAATGCTGAAGGTACGCCGAACATCGCTTCTCATCGTCGATTCATAAAACTATTCTGATAATTCAAATATACTTCTGATCTGATTCTCAATCTAGAATTAGACTTTAAACAATAAACACGATATATTAAACTCAAATTTGTCACTTAAAACTTCCTTAATAATTAAGAGCGCGCAATATATTTAAATGTTGAAGCATGAACACACCGGTCCGCAACTAATCGCGTACAAACATGGAGTGTTCGGAACAAATCGCGGAATCACAATAAGATGCTAATCTTTAACACCTTTGCTGTAATTTGCATAATATTTGCACATTTTTATAGCGTGTGTGTGAGAGAATTCGTTTCAAGCTCTAACTGACACTATTTAAATTCAATTGTCAAATTATAAACTTTTAGACAGTTATTAAAAAAACGTAGTAGCTGATGTGAAGAATAGAGCTTCCACAGTTCTTAAATAAAGCGTCGTAAAAGATCATAGTTAGCTCATAAACAGAATATAAGGGACTTGGTTCTCTGAGGATTGTGAGAGTTAGAAGCATGAACCATATAACGCAAAAAGAACTTTTTTAAAGAAATTGCCCTGCCATGGGTGAAACGTGACTTCCACGGCTTTTTTCACAAACATACAATTGACGGACGGACACGAACAGAGAATCTATTTGTAGATCATACAAAGGTTTAGCAAGCGGTATCACATCTGGGGACCAAACTAGAATATAATTGCCACGTACTGATAGTAGAGAGATAAAACATCATGACCAACAAGATCATCAGTATAACCAGGGACGCGTGCCTGGTATGCTGGAAATATTATGGGTTATTATTGTCTCATACAAAATCTTGACTTTCATGCATGTAGGCCGCCTTTTAACTATGAACACAATGCAAGATATATTTATTAAGATATTAAACTTCTATACACGTACTTGGGTTCATATATTTTCACACTAAAACAAAAGAAAAAAATTTTTTTTGCTGTAGCGATTAAACGGTATCCTATCTTTGCTGTCTGTGACCTAGCTAAAGGAAATTGCGCCATTACGCCTCCTTAGGTAAGTTATAGTCTTATATATTTCTGACCAGGATACAAACATCAAAGCATTTCAAGCCAATTATAATTATATACATTTTCTACAAATATCTATAGTGTTTTTTTTTTTGTAGTAGGTCTCCAGGCCCGTCTAGATGACCACCACCCTTAGTTTAAAGTATACCGCCATAGTAACTTTGTGTTGCGTTCCGCCATTATTGACCCAGGACCCAGCAGCATGTTCGCGGTGCTCCTAACGTCACAAACATACATAGCTGATAGTAACTGATTATTTTTAAGTGGGCCGTCTCTGCTATTCCTCAGCAGTAACGCAAAAAATAAAAAAAATAAAAATTTATATTTAATTTAAATTCTGAATAATTTATTTTCCAAAACGTGTTCAAAATACATTCGGTTACCCTCCAAAACTCACGGGTCAATGTGCACGCAACACATGACACAGAAAACGTAAGAAGTCATTACCCATCGAGCCGTGCACGGCCCCTAATTTTGTTCGAAAGAACTTTCATATACCATGTTTACTGAGGCATTTTGATGTCTTCCTCTCGGACAAAATTACACTTTAAAACTACCAATATAAGTGTCATAATGCCTTAACAGTAATTACATGACAATCGTTCACATATCAGTTTTAAAAGATAAACGAATATCGTCTTAAATACTAAGTTTTAGGGTTGATATTAGAATGGGGTGTAACAGTCAACAAAAACGCGAAAAAAGCCGGGGCATCTTTTTGCGTCACCCCCTTCCTACCCTAAGCTGAGGGGGTGGTGGGATGAAGAAAAATCCGTAGGGGGTGAATTTTGAGTATAAGTATTATGTTAGAAGAAGCAAACGTTAATCGTTTTTTACTGAATAACTCTTCGACGTTAATCAGACGGACGCCTATAACCATTTTGTTTCTTTTTAAAAATGAAAAGAAAATATCACAGCAAATGCTTAACGCAAGATGAAGATCAGATTTGGTTCACAAATAATATATCTTGGACTTGCTTTGTCTCCAGAATAAATCCATTCTGACGGTACCCATTCGTACCACTTCCTTGTGATGCCCAAAGATACTGAAACCACTACGTCTAGGAAAGTTCAAATAGGAACAAACGAAATGACTGAATACTGACAAAAATCGCTGAGGTACTTGTTTTATGACCTTTGTTTTCTGGTCTAAGGTCTTCTCTAGCGTTTTGTATTAGAAACAGTAACAGATCGTTGACTTTTAATAAATGATCTAAAATATTTTATATTGTACTAAATTGTTTTTATTTGAATATGACAATTTGTATGCGAAAACGCGTTTTGCTCCGTCTGCTATCAGCCATATACTGTGAGTTGGATACAGCTCCGCCGTAGTAGTTTTTTGTCGGCATCACGCGTAGACGACACGCTCGGTATTGATTTTTCCGGCACATGGTGACGTTCAGGTGTTCTTTTTAGAATTTTCACGTTTCGGTTTGTTTAGATATATATGTGTTGGCAACGGGGGTGTGTACTTTCTGGAATACATTTTATATTTAAAGAATATTGAATTATTTTTACTTATTTATTTGTCATCATCAACCTAGCGTTAAATCCAGGTTGCAACCCAAACTTCCGCTTCGATGCCGGTCCGCTTTCCGATGTTTTCTTCTCTATTTCGCACGGAATTCGGCACCCCTGGGATTGAGTCCATTGCACGCATATTACCTTTTACGACATCATGCCAGCACTTTTTGTGTCTACCCCTCCTACCGGGGCCCGCCAGAGGCGGCATTGCTAGGCATTTGTTCTTCATATAAATAGCCAATTACCGTAAGACATGGCCACACTATCGGAGGCGACACTCACGGACATGAAGAATGCCGCTGATACGGGAGTTCCTAACCTAATCCGTCCGCGTTACTCCACACATCTACCGGAGCATATTCATCTCCGTGACACGCAGTTTCTGCTTGTGCCGCTCCATTGCCGGCCATATTTCTCATCCATATAAGTATTTATTTATTCTTATCTTTGATTTTAATCTGAACCTTACTTGACAGATAAAAAACGATAGAGTTTATATAGCTAGACTAAAACGATAATATAAAAATATATAAAATAAACGCGGTATTTTGCCAACGGTACGTGTGAATCAGATATTAAAACAATAGTTAACATAAAGATAAGAGCAAAATTCTTAAAAACCGATGAATTATGGATAATATAAGATATTGTTTCATTCGTAATTGATCTTTGAGAAGAATTTGACATTGCAAACTTAAAATTACTGCTTTTGACATAAGAAGCCTCAAATTAATAATTCAGACCACGTTTGTTCGATGGGACATAACTTGGGTGTAACATATTTATTTTGTATATTATACGCGATTACAGTTGTAATTTACGGTGTCGTAAAAGGCGATAAAACAAAAGCGTGTTTTATATAATGATAACCACCGTCGAATCTGCATAGGTAGCGGATGCCATTCTCGTCCCGTATCTTGGTGTCTAGTGCCCATAGCAAATACTCTGCTGCTAATTTTGGGACTGGATGGCGCTTAAATAATCACTGGTTTTTTTTTATTCCAGTAGGACAGCAGACAGGCTGACGGCCCGCTTAGAATTTAGCAGTTACCGTCACTTATAGGTGTTTGCAACGCCAGTGGCATCACGAACACGCTGCTGTCCATAAGGGTACAGGAACTTGGGTCACTAATGCTGGAACACAACACAAGGTTATTATGGCGGCATACTTAAGACCAAAGGTGGTCGTCATCCAGACGGGCTTGTGGCCCTACCACGTAGCTAGGGTGGGTTGTTTTGTCGGCTTTTACGACAGGCCGACCCCGGCCGCAGAAGTTAGTATTCTTTCTCAGCCCCTGCAAGGATAAAAAATAATAATGTCCTAAAACAGACTAAGAAAGGCGCTGTGTGCATTGTTAAAGTGTATTTATTTTCCTGTACGTTAAATATATCAAAGATTTACACAAGGGCATTTACGTAAAGCGTCGCGCAGAAGTATTGCCTTGTAACGATACTCAACGTGCTTTTGAAGCGACAAAGATAAAACGCTTGCAACTACATATGTTGTTGCTATCCAATACCACCAGTAACATAAATTAAAATTATGTTCATCGAGCATTAGTTTAAATAAGTTAAGCGAAAATTAACAAGAAGGTAAGAATGTAATATGGCAAAGAAAGGAAATCTAGGCATGAGACTGAATCAATCTAGAAGATGGAGTTAGACCTGGGTCGCCAACCTTGTCATCCAAAAGAGCTTAATAATAACATAATTGAAATTTAACCCAAGAGCTATTTTTTTAACATATACACTGCTGTAGCAGTAGACATTAATACGGAAATAAGCTTTTCACGGATGAGCCGTTGCCGAGGAGTTAAAGAGCCACGTGCGGCTCGCGAGCTGCGGTTTGCCAACCACTATATTGAAAAGATAAACAGAAAATTTATTTCTAGATTCTAATTTTTTATCCGTGCAAGGCGGGAAAGAATACTAACCTCTGCAACCGGGGTCGGCCTGTCGTAAAAGGCGACAAAACAACTCACCCTAGCTACGTAGTAGGGCCTCAAGCCCATTTGGATGGTAATCACCTTTGGTCTTAAGTACCTATACCGCCATAATAATCTTGTGTTGTGTTCCAGCATTAGTGACACAAGTTCCTGTACTCTTATGGGACAGCAACGTGTTCGCGATGCCACTGGCGTTGCAAACACCCATAGGCGACGGTAACTGCTAAATTCTAAGCGGGCCGTCAGTTTGTCTGCTGTCCTACAGTAATAAAAAAAATGCTGTATAAATGATATTGGAAATAAAATATCGTCCCAACCTCACAGTGTATAAGGGCAAAAAGTTTAGTTAAATGAAGTCAAAGAAGGAGCCTGTAAGCTCAATAACAGTATGTATTAACATTTGAATCATATAATTATACTTAAATTGCCTAAACAATAGTATAATATCTTGATTCTGTGACTGCACACGCATTTCCCACTTAATGATTAACCATTCAATTATATTGTTTGAATACGAAAAGTAGGTGAAGTATGGTCAGCAGAAATGAACCCTGAAATAATTAAATCATCATCAACTTCTATTTAATTATTAAATTACATTTTAGAACTTAAAGAGCAAAACGTGGACACTGCGCAGGAATGGTCCACTAATTTCAAGTCGCAAAATCCAAATAGTGGCCAAGATATTCGTAGCTCGCAGAATATACAAGTTGAAGTGGCAAAGGACCGGCTCCATCTATCGCAGGACTGGTGACCAATAGAGCAAACGAATCCTAGATTGGAGACCGCGTCTTGGAAAACAGTGCAGGACTTGCGTAAGATTTGCATGTCCTTAAGGGTACAGGAACTTGGGCCACTAATTCCGGAACACAACAGTTATTATGGTGGCATACTTAAGACCAAAGGTGGTCGCCATCCAGACGGGCTTGGAACCCTACCACGTAACTAAGGTTGTTTTGTCGCCTTTTACGACTGACCGACCCCAGCCGCAGAGGTCAGTAATCTTTCTCCGCCTCTGCACAGATAAAAATGCGGATAATAGCACCACTAACACGATGTCGTCCGCGAACTCGAACCTGGGTAACTTACACAATACTAGGTTGTTATGGTCGCATATTTAGAGGCCAAGGAGGTTACTATGCAGACGAGCTTGGGGCCGTATCTATGCCGCCACCCCTAATTGGCTGACAACGAACTTTATTAGTACAAATATTATCAGTGTTAAGACCGAGAGCGTAGGACCAGGAGTAACTGTGATTTATCTCTTGGATGATGTTAGCAGACAAAGCTGCTAAACACTGGCAGTTATTTCTGGGAACAATTTTATAATAAAACTGTTAATGGATCTTTCAATGAATTTAGGTCATCAAATTGGCGGCTGCTCACCACACTATCAGATCACCATAGCTTTCAAATTGTAGATACCAATTACTAAATCGTCAATCGTAAAAGATAATTTTATAACAATATACTAGGAAATAAGAAATATATGGTTAGAATAAAATATACAAAAGAAAACAGCTGGAAAAGAATAACCGAAAGGGCAAAAAAGTAAATACCGTGAAAAAATAATCGAAATGAAATCGAAAATAAATTATTAGCCAAGCAAATTACAAAAAGCAGCCAAAGAAAAAAAATCGAATCTTAATCTTGTTTACAGTCACGCAGCAGAGGCCGGGCAGGGGGGTATTCTTAATATTAAAACAGTGACACTAAGAAGTTGCCGTCATGTTGGCAATAAGATCATTACCAACATGATACAAGCTTATAAAAAAGGAAGTAAATAGGCCTGGAATAAGATAAAAGCTTCCATTAAATTTAGTTGTAATGGACCTGATAAGAATTCAAAACTCGAAGCTGTTTCATAATACTGCATAGTACCTATTAAACAGTGATAGCTTCAAGCTGGGCCGACCTTTTAAGAGGTATAGTTTGTGGCATTGTACCCTTTTTGATGATGTAATTATCCCAAATAACTCTTGTTGAATCTCTCCCTGTTTTACAAGTCCAGTAAAAAGGGAAAACTATTATAGTTTCTGTCTGAGTATCATTCCAGTTGATCCTGCGTAACATGCTTAGGGAACACACTTATATTGCATAACCCATTCAGGGGGAGGAGGTCTTCAAAATACCTTGGTCACTGAGATAGGAAATCTCGCACTTTTTTGAGCTATATTTAAATATGGTGCGTAGCGTTTAGTTTTTACTTATAACTATAAGTATGCAACTTTCGGCGTCACACAACAAGCGTTTAAATATGAGTCAAATGATTTTTTTAACTTTCTGTATGTAATAAATGATTGAAAGCCTGTATTTAATTTATACTATTTACGTACCTTATTCGTGGTAAATGTTACGTGAACGTGATCTCAAATTCTATGGGTGGTCACGCAGGTGAGAAGGAGGTGGTAGGTTCCCTTTAATGTGGATTGTATTAGTGTTAATTGTTTTGCTGACGCTACAGCGCAGATAGGCATCTCGTTACGGTGGCGCGCACATTGCTCACAACACCACTGAGGCCATCTAAACAATAATTTCCTCAGTATGTTGGTTTAATGTTATATACTATATAAGGGCTGTTAGTACTTAAAAATATTAAATCCCAATGATAATACGGTAGGACTTATGCCTCCGTTAATGATATTGACTGACCTTTTTTTTCTGGTCTTCGTCAGTAGAATTAAATAAATGAAACCATCTGAAGCAGGCAACTGTAATATTAATATTGCGATATTAATCGCTTTAAATTCTGTACAATGGTAGTTTACGTTTAACGATAACCGTTTACTTACGTGGTCAGCAAATATCTGAACGTACCACGCCGGCAGAAAGGGAGACTTGAAAAGTGCTAGCATAGTGTCGAAAATAGGTTGCAATCAGCATATAATACCAAGATAAAGATTAATCCCCCGTAAGCATCTTTTAAAGCGTAAACAACTTCATATAAGCGTTACGTCTAACCTCATACTACACGCCGGTATATATAAGTAAATTAACTATCACGAATTATAGAAGACTGTGTGGAACGGAGAAGACAGTGGAAGACAGGTTACGAGAATTTTGTTCACACGTCCAAATATTATAATTTAATCGTATTGACCACGACCGAGAGCTCGTGAGTTCCATCCGTTTTCTTTCGTATCCATTCCTATCCGTGCAGAGACGGAGAAAGAACACTATAATCTCTGCGGCCGGGGTCGGCTTGTCGTAAAGCCTCAAAGCCCGTCTGGATGGCGACCACCTTTGGTCTTAAGTATGCCGCCATAATAACCTTGTGTTGTATTCCGGCATTAGTGACCCAAGTTCCTGTACCCTTATGCGACAGCAGCGTGTTCAAGATGCCACTGGCGTTGCAAACACCCATAGGCGACGGTAACTGCTAAATTCTAAGGGGGCCGTCAGCCTGTCTGATGTCCTACAGAAAAAATAAAAAACATATAAAAGATATATACATATTTATAGAACCAAAAAAAATTAAACAAACTGATACACATAAACAATATGAAGACTTGCTAGACGGATCCAAGTCCGTCTGCACGGCAACCACCTCTGGCTTTTAAATAATCTTGTGTTGTGTTCCGGCATGAGTGACCAGGTTCCAGTTCTCTGACAAGAATGGCAGCGTATTAGCAGTGCGTCGCTAACATTCATAGACGACGGTAATACTATTAGGTGGGCCGTCAGCCTGTCTGCTGTTACAGAGCAATAAAAAAAATAACGATTGGAGGCTTTATTACCTAAAGAGATCTTCCAAACTAGATAATTATAGAATATGCGCTTATTTGGATTGTCTACAAAATCTCCACAATAAAAATATGAATTTCTCCAAACACGATATTAAACACTCCTGCGCAGCTCCGCAACTGAATGTGATATTTCCCCTTCCTTTGTGAATAATTAAAAAGTTTTGCCTACAAAATGGGCTGGGTTTAACAAAAAGGGTGTGTAAAACGGGACAAAAATACAAAGTTATTGTGTATAAATCATATCTATAGCTGTGTGTAAAAGAGAAAAATGCATTTATAAGTTAAGGGATACCGTTTTCAGTACGAGATATTTAGGCCTATTCAAAGTTAAGACTGGTTATAGAGAAATAAGTTAATTTTCGTAATAAATCTCCTTTTAAACGGCTACGTTCACTTGGGAAGAAGAAACTTCATCGAATATAACAGTAATAACTCGCTGAGAAGTTTATAAGCGTTTAGTAATTAATAGAGAAAGAACAAACTTGAAAAAACAAATAACTAATATTGACAAGTAATTTATTAACTGTCCTATCGCGTTGTAGATAATATATACGGTAAGGTACATTGTAGTCAAGTATCACACTTGGAGTCCAATCTTAGAGGTCAAGGATTCGAATCCCCCGATGGCGTGATAGTGAGTAGATAGTACATATTAAAACATCATTGTCATGTACCGACGGTGAAGGAAATTATGGTGAGGAATAAAGGCTGAGATCAGTATGTGTAATCCGCCAATCCAGACTGGACAAGGGTGCCAGCTATACTTCGGCCCTCCGAGTCGATAGGCCTCAACCTAACTGTGGGACACCAAGGACTGTTAATACATAGATAATTAATTAGTCATAGTAATTTTAGATATAGTATTTTGCTAAGTTATTTAGAACGAAAAAGAAAAAGAACGTTTTATACGTGCAGGGGCCGAGAAAGAATACTGACCTCTGCGACCGGGGCGGGCCTGTCGTAAAAGGCGACAAAACAACCCACCCTAGCTACGTGGTAGGGCCCCAAGCCCGTCTGGATGGCGACCACCTTTGGTCTTAAGTATGCCGCCATAATAACTTTGTGTTGTGTCCCGGCATTAGTGACCCAAGTTCCTGTACCTTTGTGGAACAGCAGCGTGTTCGCGCTGCCACTGGCGTTGCAAACAACAACGGTAACTGCTAAATTCTAAGTGGGCTTGTATTACTTCTTGCTAAGCTTGTCTGCTGTCTTACAACAATAAAAAAAGACAGAGTTGAACAATTAATTGAGCCAGATCTATTTCTAAATAACTCTACTTTCACCCTGACAGTACTGTGCGGGGTTTAGGCTCCTAAAAGCATTTCAAACTTGGATTTTGCACTTGTACGTAGATAATTTATGCAATCATCTTAAAATTAATGATAAACAATATACATGTTGACTTTGACAAACCCGTCCAAATTCACACAGAAGAATCTTTAGTAAAACTTATGAGAAACGTGTATTTTAGTTTAGTATCACATAGTACAAAAATGTTGAGTAATCAGCATCACAAAGTCATTCAAAGAATTCGCAATTTACATAATACGGCGCGAGAGTGTCAATGACCTCTCCATCGGTACAGCAAAAAACTGGCAATGACCTAGTAAGCGGGCGAGGACGGCGGTCATTGCACCGGGCGAGCAAATACGCACTACTCATTTACGCGGGAGAGACAGAGACAGGTAATAACAGGTTAACGTACGGTGTTTGCACCATATGACTATTCTGTATGATTGAATTAATGAACATATTTTCCTTGGAATGAAATATTTTTTTGACATACAATTTTTTTTAGCAAAAATGGGTTCTTTAAATAATGTTTAGTGCCTAAAAAAAATTGGACGGGTGTGTCAAAGTCACCCTGTATATTTTCTTGTTTCGGGAAAAAAGTATAACAGAATAAAAATCCAATAAAATCCAATGTTTGTTTTTACGAGTCATAATAGCCTTGTGTGATATTTTGGTATAAGTGACCCAGGATCCATATTCCCTGCGCAAGCGGTGATTTATCGGTATGTCCCTGGTATCGCCAGCATTAAGTGGACCATCAGTCTGCCTCCTATACCGCAGCAATAAAGTTTCTAGTCTTCTCTAGAAGCTCTCTGTCAAAGGTGTTGGTTGAATTTTGGGTCTATTATTGAATACGGCATACTGCGCACCAATTTGTATATGTGCCCTTCAGTATTACTCAATTATGTTGTTCAAGGAGGCTATATGTAATATGTAGAATAGAAATTATTAAATATAGTTCTGTATTATGTTCCCTGAATATCTCGTACCCCTGAATTTTACAGTTGAATATAGCCTATGTTTACCTACTAACTACCTGTTAGTATTATCTATCTTTTATTATCTCCAGCGTAAGAAATGGGACTGCTTTCGTAAATCACACGGCTGAGTATCGAAACCTGATCTAATATAAATATAACTACATTACACAAAATCTTTTAAATTCTAATTAGGTTAGAACGAAACACTAAATAAGATATATTCCAATAAGATGTACATTTTACTTACATAAGTCTTATAAGTACATACATCTTCATAAAACCTTCGGGAATGGAATACGAAATGCTCGTAACAGCGCCGAATAAGATGTGAGGTGGCAATTTGGACGGAAAATCAGATGATTTGCATTAAAAGTCACGTACAGAAGGCGTGTTTCGAGCGAATATTCTTGCCAAACTGTGTGCAATCTGTTCTTGCGTTTAAAAAGAATAAAATACTACTAACGCTATCTTGTGACATAGTTTATATAACTGAAATATTTGTTTTCATTTAAACTCTTGAACCATGTAACTAAAATTTAAATTAGTTCCGTTATTTATAAAGACTGTAAAACTATGTTTTTAATCATTTATGATCAATTGAAAAGAAATAAAATTAAACGTACTTAAAGAAAATTTAGTTACTACTGCCATCTAGTATGTAATAGCGAGTAATAGATACGGACTGTTTTACCAACAATCAGCTTCCCTTGTCGTTATTATACAGGAGGGGTGATCATGCAAATGTGTGCGTAATGGAAAAAAGCGCACCAAATTCAAAAATTCAAGAAGGCAACGTTTTTTCCCTTTTTAAAAGAATCAGAACTTTTTTCTGGAAGTTGCGGATATGAGCTTACTGTGGGCATTAAGTATATATACACTTATTTGGTGTGAACCTAAAAATATATAAATAATAGATTTTATTTTAAATAGATATAATGTTTGAGTAGAGCATAAAAATTACAACACCATGCATTCTTCACACATTCTTCACCGTACATTCTTGTTCAAGATAAATAAATAAATCTCATAATATTCTCATACTTTTTTATTTATATCAATGTTTTATTATATAAAAATACATACAAATTACGATCAATACTACAGAGCGATCCTTCAAAGAGTACTTTTTAAAATTAATCCGAATTTTTGATCAAAGCAGACGGGTGCCTAATTTTACTAAATTAGTTAAGTTAAATTAAATTAGTTATTAAAATTTTGTTTTTGTCAGTTACTGTCTTGAAATCGGACAGCCGAGCACAGTCTTCGCATATGATGCGGGTAAAGCTCTAAAATAATTCACCACCAATACTCAGCTCTTTCAATAGAGTCTTGAATAGCTGTATTAAATATCGACTATTATATGGAGATAATAGCTACTTAAACCTCATTATCTATGTGCAGACTCGTAACCTTAGACATGTTTATTGTATACTTGATTTATATATATTACGACATCATTCGGATACGCTTTTGCTCTTCTTATTAGTGAATGATAATGAATATGCGAATAGGTCAACTTGTTTAATTCAGGATATTTGTAAACTGAAAATTGACATATGTACCTTATGTAATGAACCTTATGTAGGCGCAAATCAATAGAAAACAATGTCATTGTAATAGTAGGGGAACTTTGACACTATACCTAGGACAAATGGTATGTTTCAAATACTCCTGCGCTATTAAATTCTGTTATCTGTGGTATTCGGTATATAAGCACTTACTATCTAATATATAGGTAGTCGCTTACCGCCATTAAGTCAATGTTTGTGGTATTATCGGGTTTGAAAACTTTTTTGCCTAAAAAAAGTATTTTTAATTTCCTTTTCAAGTGTGATAGTTTTATACGTTTCATAATAGTCGCTAAAGTTTTATATGCGATCGGTTCTCTGGTTTATCAAGTGTTAAAACAATAATAAAGTTTTGAAATATGTTACCTCTGTAGTGTAACATTAATGTATGTTAATTGTATCTAATATTTTACAAAAAGTTTTATAAAAATATCTTTCCATATTATGAAAAATAAATATTACTTGTCCGATTTGACGTACATTGTCATCTACAAGTCAAAATTATTTATTGCTTTAATTATTTAAATAAGTATATTTCTTTATTTATTATAAATATAAAATGTATGAACTACTTAAGCGTTTATTTGAGCTGCAAACCTACAACTCTAAATATTTCAAATCCACCGTTTTTCACAACAATAAATTAATGTTGCACCTCGAGCGTCATCGATCTTACTTCGTACATCTAAATTTATTTGTTTCACATGTACACAATAAATTCCTAATAAACTGCAGTTATTATTTCAGAAATTATACCTAGTCTGCCATTAAAATGATTGTAATGAAAAAAATTCACAACTTTCGGTCCTTCCGAAAATTTTGGAAGATCAAAAACAACTTTTTGGTCAATCAAGTTTTTGGTCGTAATGAAGTCTAGAAGTCTAGTTGATTATATTAAAGACACAGCTAACTTAAAATTTGGATTGTCTTTAAAAGAAGTGAAAATACTTGCATACCAATTCGCAAAAGGGAATGGAAAAACGTATCCTAAAAGCTGGGATACTAATAAAATGTTTGGAGATTGACTGGAGTTATTTAAGAAGCGATGCTATAACGAATTAATTATCTTTAAGAAACACGAAGTGTCTTTTTATCCGTGCAGGAGCGGAGAAATAATACTGTCCTCGGCCTGTCGTAAAAGGCGACAAAACAACCCACCTTAGCTAGGTAGTAGAGCCTCAAGCCCGTTTGGATGGCGACCACATTTGGTCTTAAGTATGTCGTCATAATAACCTTGTGTTGTGTTCCGGAATTAGTAACCCAAGTTCCTGTACTCTTATGGGACAGCAGCGTGTTCGCGATGCCACTGGCGTTGCAAACACCCATAGGCGACGGCGACTGCTAAATTTTAAGCGGGCGTTCAACCTGTTTACTGTCCTACAGCAATAAAAAAAAAAGAAAACCTGAAGCCACTAGTTAGGCTCGCTTATTGGCGTTCAATAAACGTACCGTGAGCTTAACTGTTGACAATTTTAAGAGAGTTCTTTCTAAATGTCCTGCTGATACAATGCGACAGATATCTATAATTTAGTCCATACTAGATTGTATAATTGTCCGTGTTCCTCCGAAGATATGTACATGCTTAAGACTGAATAGTATACCTAATTTTCTAATAAAAGTTAATCCAAATGACTTATTAAAAAGTTAAGAAAGAAACAATTATTTATAATTTGTGGAGTTGATTGTTTAAATATTTTATAGGCGAATGTTATGTTGATTTTTTAATAATTTTTAATTTAAATAACTCAACATTCCCAATAAAATGATTTTAGTAGAAAAATGTTAATAATTTCCGTGATGTTCATGTTTTATCTCCAAATTTTCAATGTGTCCTAGCTACAACGTAGTACTGGCCGAGGTACACAGGGTTGAACCTTGGTCACATTTACCTTTTTTTAAACGTATAAAATATTTGTATAAGTATGAAATATATATTGATATTTTGGTGCTGGATACTCAAATAATGAACCTTACAAAATATACAAATACGATTTATACGTACAGTACGTCAAATTACAATAAAAAATAAATTTTTAAAAAACTCTCCTACACCTATCTACCCGGATAGATACCTAGGATCATATTAAAATGGTGTGAAATGTCTGTACATTTGTGAATTTGAAAGAGCAGGCGAAAACTCAGCAGAAGCAACAAAACACATGTCTGTACTTTAGATATTAAGTGACGCTGGAAGATTATATTAGGATACCTCGAAATCAACGCCAACTTCACGAAATGCTAGATTTTTTTATTGCTCTAGGACACCAGACAGGCTGACGGCCCGCTTAGAATTTAGCAGTTACCGTCGCCTATGGGTATTTGCAACGCCAGTGGCATTGCGAACACGCTGCTGTCCCATAAGGGTACAGGAACTTGGTTCACTAATGCCGGAACACAACACAAGGTTATTATGGCGGCATACTTAAAACCAAAGGTGGTCGCCATCCAGACGGGCTTGAGGCCCTACCACGTAGCTAGCTAGGGTGGGTTGTTTTGTCGGTTTTTACGACAGGCCGTCCCCGGCCGCAGAGGTTAGTATTTTTTGTCCGCCCCTGCACGGATAAAATGATGGTAATGTAGGTAAAAAGGTGTCAATTCGTCTTTTCCGAGCCTCGTCAGAAGAGTATTTTATATGCCAGTGGATGATCATTACCAAGATATCGAAGAATGTGCGAAGTAGAAAAGAAAAAGCCGATCCCAGCGCACCAAATCGAAAATTTGAAACCGGGATTAATCCCGGATAAACTAGAATGAAGATTTCATGTTATTTCAAAATATTATAATATTTTTAAATAATTCTTCTGTTATATTGTTTCATTATTTTATCTGTATTTTTATAATAAAAGTGAGATCCTGATTGAATTGTTTTAGGCCTATTTTGTTTTCCGCGATTATAACTTTTCTGTACTCAGACAGTGACACTTGTTAAACTTTAAATCAACAATCCATTAGTAAAACATATATTTAATACACTCGTAAGCTGAGGTGATTTTTCATAGTTAAAACTCTTTACATTATTACCCTTTATATGTCGGTGAAAACGGCTTCAAAAAGTAAATCGTCACGTCATCAGTAATCATAATATATGTTTAAAACAGTAAAAAGTTGTTTTAATGATAAATAAAATAAAAACAATATTAAAAAGAAAATAAAACCTTCTTGAAGTTTACTTCGTTAAAAAACATGACACAAATTAACTGAAAAATACTTCATTTATTATTCTCTCTTAATGATATAAATATTATCATAATTTAAGTCGTAATATCATATTTCTGTTAATTACGCATGAATTATGGATTACATTTACAATTTACAACCGCTTATTAAGTAGAATATAAACAAAACATATTCTCACGTGGATTACTACAAAATAAGATTTTTTACAGTTACTGTTATAAGCTAATTAAAAGGCTTCAATGTAGAATATAAGTAAACAAATGCGAGATATTATAACGGATTCAACACGTCTGATTATTTTCAGCACGAGTATCATGAAAGCATTTTATTTGTTCCAAAATCAAATATTAAAAATTCATATAATTAAAAGAATGGATTTACACATGGGTATTTTTCTCCGTACAGAGGTGGAGTTAAAATACGGACCCCTGCGGCCGGGGTCGGCCAGACATAAACGGCGACAAAACAACCCTAGCTTGGTGGTAGGGCCCCAAGCTCGACTAGATGTGAACTTTGCATTGTGTTCCGGCATTGGTGACCCAGGTTCCAGTACCGCTAAGCGGACAGCAGCGTGTTCGTGGTGTCCCTGGCGTCGCAAACATCCATAGACGGCGGTAACTGCTTGGTAACTAATTATTATTAAGTAGGTCGTCAGCTTGTTCATTGTTTCTGAGTTATAAAAAAATTTAAGAAGAAATAAATAGCTTGGGATCTAGATTTGAGATAAAACACTTCGCCATAATATATTTACCAATTAGGTGCTATACTATAAGACCCCACTACTACGCTTCTGTCTAGAAGGAAACCCGTTTCACCTGTCCACGCCATCTGGTGTGCAGGTTTCTTTAAGGAATCTAGCTCTAGTTGAAACATGTTATGGAATGGTTTTTATGTATAAGCACTAGGTAAGTAACTCATCTGTCCCTGAGCACTTATTGAATATACTTTTAAAAACTTATAAAATAATACTACCAAAGTTGAAAGCTCTGAAAAAAAAACTTCTTTACAAATTTATATTCCCATAACATTTAAAAATTGACCAAGTAAGTAACTAATCAAAAATTTGAAAAAATAAATACTTTATAATAATATATAGGTATAACTTAAAAAAAATTATGGATTAACCTAATAATATCTTCTGTTTCCAGTATTTAATTTTCCTGACCGTAACGTGAAACGAATTTAGTCAGCTGAACTAAAATCACTGAGAATAATATTAAAACGGTTAAAAAAACAAAGCAGCTACTGGCAGGTAAATCAGATTGCTAGCGATGCATGAAAAATGACTCCGGGCTGTTGTAATTAAAAAAAAAGTAGTGACAATAGGTCGCGTAATTTAAATTCAAATGTTGCAAAAAACCTCTACGGTACCCTTATTTTGTGTCACTGGCATGAAACAAAAGAAATACGAACTCCTTTTGATACGATTTGATTTAAAGCCGACGTTTCAATGAGTCGAGTGCTATGGAACAAATTCAAATTCGCACATAGACAATTCGCTTTTTTTTCTAGTTTCCCTTTTTTAAAATTTGATTTTTATCACTTACATTGAGTATTATAGCCAGTTTTTTCATGTATGATAATTTTAGTTTTTTTTTAACCGAGGCTCGTTAGGGTCCCGTTTTTGTAGACCATATTTTAATTAAACCGTTACAACTGTGTCCGGAAATATCGTGTATATTTAAATTTAAATGCTTTAGTGATTTTTTATAATAAAATAATTATACTTTTATCTGTTTAGAACTTTTTTCAGGAAGATCTCATGATAACTAAGTTGTGTATATAAAAAATATTAATTCAGATAATTACGGTGGATATTTTACGACGGTGGAGATTTAATTTGTGTGAGTACTAGATAGTTAATATCCGAAAAAGTCAGATCCTTGAACCATCAGTATAGCTTGTAAAAAAATGCGAAAGCTCAAAAAAGCATTTGTTCGAAATAACTTCTAAATGGTTCAAAATATTGAAAAACGTTTGAAACAAAAGTTATAGTTAGATTTTGTACAAAAAAGATCTCTTAATATCTATTTTTGCATAAGTGCAATAATTTTCATCTATAACGAGTCTAAGTGCAAAACAAATTAAAATGTATTATAATATCCTTTATAAATAAGTATTTCATAATAAGTAATGACACAAAAAACTACATTATTAAATTAGAAGTAAACCAGCAATTCGTGTTCTCTTTAGTAATGTCCTTGCGTAAAATTGTATATACACAAACCTTTATTAATTATTTCCATTAAATATAAAAATAAATTCACTTTCATGACAGGTCGATTTTTTTGGGTTTGGGGAATCACCAATAAAAGTTAAAATCAAACAGTTATATTATCTACTAGCTGTGCCCGCGACTCCGTCCGCGTGGAATAGTGACTTTGGCAGCATTTTTTGGATATATCTTATGGTTTATTTTGGATTACAAACCCTATAAACCCTAAAATATAAATAAATGAAATATACAAACTGCGTTCGAACCTACAAGTCCAGCCTAAGCTGAACTCTATTTTATATGATTGATGATATAAATCTGAGTTAACATTGGATTAAAAAAATCCTAAACTGATCACTTTTAAGTAAAACCATTTTTTTCTAAAATAAAAGTAGCCTAAGTTACTCCTTGTTACATCAGCTATCTGCCAGTGAAAGTCCCATCAAAATCGGTCCAGCCGTTTCACAGATTAGCCGGAACAAACATACAGACAGACAGACAAAAATTGTAAAAAATGTTGTTTTTGTATATGTACCGTGTATACATCCAAATGCACTTAATAAAAAGCGGTTATTTTAATATTACAAACCGACCCTCTAATTTTATTTATTTGTATAAATTGTATTTAAAAAGTATTATAGACGGACTTTAATCGAAATCAGGCAGAAGTCTGTGTGGCCGAAATGTAAATATAGATTGTAATTGCGATGACAAGTTTGCCCGAAGATCTCCTTTGCTTTTAGTAGAAATATCACGTCAAAAGTTAATAAAGAGGTAAAACTAGTCATATTTTAATTTATTTAGCCTATTAAACAACACAGAACTCATACATACGTTAATTACGCCAGTACAGTGCGTACGGATCATTAATACTCTTATTTTACGGTACAACTCTAAGTTTGTACGAGTATATAGCTACCGTTAGATTGTTAATGCCAACTGAACACATTTATTTTATAACTAGCTGTGCCCGCGACACCGTCCGCGTGGAATAGTGACTTTAGGCAGCATTTTTTGGATATATGAGGTCAACTTAAATTGGATTATAAATTTCCGAAACTTATCAGTTTTAACAAAAGCTAATTTTTTTCTAAAATAAAAATAGCCTATGTTACTCCTTGGTACATCAGCTATCTGCCAGTGAAAGTCCCGTCAAAATCGGTGCAGCCATTTTGGAGATTAGCCGGAACAAACAGACAGACAGACAGACAAAAATTGTAAAAATGTTGTTTTGGTACGTACCGTGTATACATATGTACCGTGTATACGTCCGAATGCACTTAGTAAAAAGCGGTTATTTTAATATTACAAATAGACCCTCCAATTTTATTTATTTATATAGATGTATAGATGTTGCACACAACTCATACAAAATTTTAAAATTTTCTGTATTATTTTGAAAGTAAGGCATAGGATTTTCTTTTTATTGCTGAGGTAGAGGAGACAGGCTGACGGCTCACTTAACAGTAAGCAGTTACCATCGCCTATAGATGTTTACGATGGGCAGCGCAAACACGCTGTTATTATATAGGGTACAGGAACCTTAGTTATTGTGGTGGCAAACTTAAGACCAAGGGTGGTGGCTTGGACTCTACCACGTAGCTAGGGTGGGTTGTTTTGTCGCCCTTTACGACATCCCCAGCCACAGGGGTTAGTATTCTTACTCCGCCCCTGCACGGAGAAGATTAAATTAATTAATTGTTAAAATATTTTTAAAATACATTTAAAAAAATTCTAAATTGGACCTAAGCATTTGCAAATTTGACATATATACTTTTTTTTTATTCCTGTAGGAAAGCAGACAGGCTGACAGCCCGCTTAGAAATTAGCAGTTACCGTCGCTTGTGGATGTTTGCAACTCCAGTGGCATTGCGAACACACTGTTGTCCCATAAGGGTACAGGAACTTGGGTCAGTAATGCCGAAACACAACACAAGGTTATTATGACGGCATACTTAAGACCAAAGGTGGTCGCCATCCAGACGGACTTGAGGCCCACGTAGCTAGGGTGGGTTGTTTTGTTGCCTTTTACGACAGGCCGACCCCGGCCGCAAAGGTTAGTATTCTTTCTCCGCCCCTGCACGGATCAAACTTTAGATCACAGATCTTCCACTAGATCCATAGAAAATTATTTAATTAAATAGTTTTTTTATAGCTAGAGTTCAACAGACAGGCAAACGGCCCACCCTAACAGGTGGTCACCATCGCCTATGGGCGCTTGCAACACCAGAGGCTGCACACACGCTGCCAGCCTCGAAGAAATTTTATAACGCCTTTTTTGAAGAACCTCATATCGTATCGCGCTGAGAAAACCTCAGCCGGAAGCTCATTCCAGATCCTGAGAGTATGCAACATGAACATTCTTGAGAACCGTTTCGTACAAGAAAGAAGGGGCTCCAAGAAATGGGGATGAACACCCAGCCGATGGCGGGCAGTGTGATGGTAAAAAGACGACGAGAACACCATTCTAAATAGCTCCTCAGAACACTCCCCGTTGTACAGACGGTAGAATACGCAAAGAGACGCAAAGTCTCTCCGAAATTCAAGCGTGTCTAGACCGTCTGTGAGTATGGGATCATCCACAACACGAACTGCGAGCCGTTGGATGGAGTCTAGGGGATTGAGCTGACAGGCAGGTGGCCCAGCCCATAAATTTGAGCAGTACCCCATATGCGGTCTGACCTGTGCTTTATATAGCACAAGCCGTTGCCTTGGACTAAAATACTGCTTGGACTGGTTTAGGACACCCAACTTTTAGGAGGCAAGCTTAGCCTTGCCCTCCAATTGTCGTCTTTCTACCACCGCACTGCCTGCCATAGGCTCATCCCCATTTCCTAGCCTCTTCTTTCTTGTACGAAACGGTTCTCAAGAACGTTCATGTTGCGCACTCCCAGGATCTGGAATGAGCTTCCGCTGAGGTTTTCTCAGCGCGGTACGATATGGGGTTCTTCAAAAAAGGCGTTATAAAATTTCTTCGAGGCTGGCAGTGCGTTTAATGCCTCTGGTGTTGTAAACGTCCATACGCGACGGTGACCACCTGCCAGAGGCGAAGAGTCAACGCTACAAAATCCTCTCTTTGCTGGTTGTAAAAAGAATAATCAACCTTAAATAATATTACTACTAACTATATAAAATAATATTAATGTTAATATTTTTTATATTTTTTCAGCTTTATAAACAAATTTATATGCCAGAAATGGCGAAACATGTTGTACATTTATAAATTTGAATAAATCACCTATGTATTCACCATATTTCTTACAAATAAAGATTATTATTATTATTAAATATTTTAGTTTCCCTGGGGAAGTGGTGGGGTAGCCCAACATTATTTCCGGGATAAATTAATCTTTACTATATACATTTTTTTTATTAAATTCAAAGGCAATGACACCACTAAGTCAATTCAGCCCCTTTATTATTTCTAATGTATTTCTAAATTCAATCTAGCATCTAGACATGCGCTATTTGTCAACCAGCTGCCATGCATATGTTGCCCTTTATTGCATGTTTAATAGCATACATCCTTTCTATTGTAAATAGCCTTATATTTCGTAACGTCTATTGATACAAAGCATTTATTATAAATGTGTAGATACTTATTAAAGAACTTAATTAAATACGGAAATAATAAGGGAATGCACTTTTTCGTTTCCCGCCTTAAGAGTAAAATTTCTAAAAATACTTTTTTAATGCTCACCTGTAGATAAAAACCACTAGCAGATATTATTCGGTTCCAATCACAGTAGATTCCGGTCTACGAAGAGTAATTTTTACGGGAGCGGATGTTGTGTGCTTGTAAACCCGACGAGAATAACCGAATAGCCTTTCTTCTCTTTAAATTTTGCGTCTATCTGTGTCTGAGTATATTAAAATTAAAAAAAAAATAGTGTTATTTGTTTTTCACAAGAACTGCATGCCCAAAAAGGGGTTTTCTTTTAAGGAAGTGTCATAAAATGTATTGATACAAAAAGCTCACAAAAGTTTTTTCATGTCAATCATCAGCGAATTTCAGGCTACAAAGTACAATTAACGTTAACGGGTTAAAAGACCTGAAAAAAGAATAAAATTTCGTCTATTATAATAGTTTTATAATATATAATAGACAATATTCATATATATATATATATATATATATATATATATATATATATATATATATATATATATATATATATATATATATACCACTTTTAGTATTTAGTGCAGTGGCGAATTAAGAATACTGACACCTGCGACTGGGGTCGTCCTGTCGTAGAAGGCGACTAAACATTAATTGTGTTGTAAAGCTCTAGTTTCTAACTATGCCCGCATACATGCAGAAAGTGAGACATGCAGAGAGAAGATGGATAAAAAAGAAAGAGCTGACCAAATAAAAGATTGATAAATGACGTAAAATACGGTAAAAAAAGTTCGAATGACATGATAGCTAACAAAAAAGAGTGGAACAAAAGAACAAGTTCAAACAACACCGCGCAAAATCCAAACGCACCTGACGCTATCAACATCGTTGCATTCAAATTGCGAAGCCTGCTAATATGTCGTTAAAGAAAGTGAAAGCTCATGTATCAACTTGGAATAGTTAATTTTCAAACGGCTTTTAATACCACTATAAATAACAACCACTCAAAGCTATATAGAAGTAAATGTATGTAAAGGCTTATGCACATAAACACTACAACTTCTGCGGCTTTGCTCAGGCTTGTAATAATAAATTACGGGTTTTAAAGTTGTAATACATTGTTACATTTAGACATTCATAATATTTATTTTCTCCAAGAATACTAACACCTACGACCAAGATCGGCGTCTCATAAAAGACGACAAAGTAACCCTATCTAGGTATCTAGGTGGTAGGGCCCCAAGCGTCCTGATGGCAACCACCATGTTGTATAAGTATGCCGCTATAATAACCTCACGTTGTTCTGGCATTAGTGTTACCCAGGTTCCTACACTGGTATGCGGATAGCGTCGCAAATATCCATAGGCGACGGTAAATGCTTATTGTTAAATGGGCCGTCAGCCAATCTGTTGTTGCTTAGAATTAAAAAAAAACAATAAATTTAACATTTTGCATCTTTTTAACGTTTTACATATATAACAATTAATTATAAAATAATTTAATTTATGAATATAATGAAGCAATATTCGTCCGCTGTTTAGACAGGTTACAAGGCGTGATTATATTACTTAACATCAATGTAACTTTGTCTGACAATTTGACAGATTATTCTTTATCCGCATTGAAGATTTTTCTTAAGAATTCTATTCAACAATAAACTAATAAAGGTATAATAAACCATAATATTAATTAAATTATAAATGAACGGCACTTGTCACGTAATGATTGGTATAAGTAATTATAGCCAACTCGTTGCTATAAATTGCATTAAACTGACAGCATGATTTATCCGTGGCAAAAATGGCGACGAGGTGGGTAAACACTGCCACATGAACCAACCGTATTATAAGGGAAATGATAATTACCTAGTCAGGTCATAAGTATTGTCACACAGTAAAAACTTTTCTTTTAGAATGCTGGCCACAAAAAAGTTTATTGAATTAGAATTTCGAATTGTTCATGAAAATAAAAATGTATAACTTTTAGAATTTTACTCATTTTTAAATATGGAGTGGACGCTTAAAGAAGACCGTGTTGCAGTTATTGCGTTGCATCGTTGCGGTTACGCGCCAATTCAAATTTTTAACATACTGAAAAATTTGAATATTACCAAAAGATTCGTTTATCGTACCATCAAACGGTACAATGAAGACTCTAGTGTAGATGACAGGTCAAGAAGTGGTCGCCCTCGGTCTGTTAGGACTCCAGCAGTGATAAAAGCTGTGAAGGCACGAATTCAAAGAAATCCCAAACGTAAGCAGAAACTGTTGGCCCTTCAGATGGGGTTAAGCAGAACCACGGTGAAAAGGGTGTTAAATGAAGACTTAGGGCTTCGGGCATATCGAAGAAAAACAGGACATCGTTTGAATGCTCGTCTAATGGACCTGAGACTGAAGAGATGCCGCGCTTTGTTGAAGCGGTACGCGGGAAAAAAATATCGGGAAATTCTTTTTTCGGATGAAAAAATGTTTACCGTAGAAGAGAGCTACAACAAACAAAATGATAAGGTGTACGCACACAGTAGTGAAGAAGCGAGCAACCGTATTCCGCGTGTCCAACGAGGTCATTTTCCATCCTCGCTCATGGTATGGTTGGGAGTTTCTTATTGGGGCTTAACAGAGGTACATTTTTGTGAGAAAGGTGTAAAAACGAATGCTGTTGTGTATCAAAATACAGTCCTGACGAACCTTGTGGAATCTGTTTCTCATACCATGTTCAATAACAGGCACTGGGTATTCCAACAAGATTCGGCGCCAGCTCATAGAGCGAAGAGCACACAAGACTGGCTGGCGGCGCGTGAAATCGACTTCATCCGGCACGAAGACTGGCCCTCCTCCAGTCCAGATTTGAATCCGTTAGATTACAAGATATGGCAACACTTGGAGGAAAAGGCGTGCTCAAAGCCTCATCCCAATTTGGAGTCACTCAAGACATCCTTGATTAAGGCAGCCGCCGATATTGACATGGACCTCGTTCGTGCTGCGATAGACGACTGGCCGCGCAGATTGAAGGCCTGTATTCAAAATCACGGAGGTCATTTTGAATAAACTTTAAGGTCATAAGAATCTATGTTTTGTTAAGTTCATTTTGGTATATGAATGGTTACATAATGAATAAACTTGTTACAATTATTTTACATTAAACATGTGACAGAATTTATGACCTGACTAGGTATATTGAAAATTGTAATTCATTTCCCGGTAAACGTTCTTATCTTCTACACAAATAAATAAAATTGGAGGGTCTATTTGTAATATTAAAATAACCGCTTTTTACTAAGTGCATTCGGACGTATACACGGTACATATTTTATACCAAAACAACATTTTTTACAATTTTTGTCTGTCTGTTTGTTCCGGCTAAGCTCTGAAATGGCTGCACCGATTTTGACGGGACTTTCACTGGCAGATAGCGGATGTAACAAGGAGTAACTTGGGCTATTTTTATTTTAGAAAAAAAAAATAGTTTTTGTTAAAAATGGTAAGTTTCGGAAATTTTAAATCCAATTTAAGTTAACCTCATATATCCAAAAAATGCTACCCAAAGTCACTATTCCACGCGGACGGAGCTATTGTTATATAAATTAAAAAATTACATTTATAATAAGATTTCGGTAAAATCCATTTTCAGTGAGCATCTACATCGCAAAATGAGTAGTATAATTGTGCTAAATTTGAAGTCAATCTGGTGAAGGTATGAGTGGTATTTCACATATGTAATGTAGGTATTAGTGCCTAAGAACTTATTACATATATGGCACTGTATGGGCATATAACTAAAAAAGAAGCACACGGCTTTGCACAAAGGATACAATAGGAGAAGTTGACAAAAGAAAATATATGGGGCTTGCGTAAAAGTAGAAGCGTAAAAGTAAATATTCAATGGAAATTTATAAAGCAGAGTTGAAAATTATGTCGTCTTGCATTATTACCAATATCCCACGTTAACGTGGGATATTGGTAATAATTCCCACGCTTAAGTGTGGTCAGCACTACACATGAAGAGTAGGATAAATGAAATATTAGATCTTTAGTCTCTGTCATTATCTATAATTCATTTTAATATTTGCTACATGTAAGGTTGTGGGCAAGTAGTACATCCGAGTCTTCGTTCATCTAGTCTTCAATAATTGAAAGCAAAAAAAGTAAAACATTTGTCTTTGCGTCCTTCTATGATAGTAATATAGTGTCCCAATTCTTTTTTAAGATTTTTTAGTCACAGAACACAAAGAATCAGTGCAGGGACGGAGAAAGAATACTGACCTCTGCGGCCGAGGTCTGCCTGTCGTAAAAGGCGACAAAACAACCCACCCTAGCTACGCGGTAGATCCCCAAGCCCGTCTGGAAAGCGACCCAGTTTGTTCTTAAGTATGCCGCCATAATAACTTTGTGTTGTGTTCCGGCATTAGAGACCCAAGTTCCTGCACCAAGCAATTAAAAAAACACCTTTCGAGTAGTTATTAATTCTAGCCACTTTGCTAAAGAAAAAATATATAAATCTCAATCTTTCTTTCTCAAATCAAATCTTTCAAAGATCACCTCATCCCAAGAAATCTTTCTTCTCAAAATTTAAAACTAAAAATGCAACCAAGATTGGAAGTCTCGTAACTAAACCTTCATGCAATGAACAAAATTAGGTATTTTTTTTTAAGTACTTAATAAATATTTAATAAACCGTATACTGTGGCTGGAAGCAGATATCAGGTTGCGTTCACGAGTAGTATCAGGATACAACGACAGACATTCAGAAATAACGTTCTTATTTACACAATATAAGTACCTAGCGCAAAATTTTGAATACGCTGTAAAGATGACAGTGAACATTCACAGTTGTGAAAATATTGGCTATGGAGGGAATAAATCTTAGAATATCACGCCCTTAGGACGCCTTGGCCAAATTTGCTATTTAAAATTAAATGGAAAAGGCCTACTGCCAGCTGTAAGTTCAATTTTAATACATTTTTTTAATGCTGTAGGACAGCAGACAGGCTTATACGGCCCGCTTAGAATTTAGCAATTACCGTCGCCTATGGGTGTTTGCAAAGCTAGTGACGTCGCAAACAAGATGCTATTCCATAAGGGTCCAGCAACTTGGGTCACTAATGCCGGAACACAACACAAGATTATTATGGCGGCACACTTAAGACCAAAGGTGGTCGCCATCCAGATGGGCTTGGGGTCCTAACACGTAGCTAGATTGGGTTGTTTTGTCGCCTTTTACGACAGGCCGATCCTGGCCGCAGAGGTCAGTATTCTTTCTCCGCACCTGCACGGATAGATCTTAAATTCGCTATATTAAATTATCATTTTATAAAATACCCACCTTTTCGCAATATGCCCAGTTTATAAAAAAATCGTTAAAAAAGAATGTTGCGTATTGTAACCTCCTTAAAGTATCAAAAAATTACAATAATTATATACTGTAGATTATTAATCTGATAGGAAATCAGATACTGTTGTGTCTAGTATTACAAAATTAAATATTTTTTGAATTAAATTACCCAAAAAGATTTATATTCAAATGTTAATTTGAAACCCACATTGTTTTAGTCCAAGTTTTTGTTATAGTAAAAAGTTTTTTTTATTTCCTTTTCAACATGGTTTTGCACTGTTTGTTAATTATCAAATTAGCAGCACTGCTACTTATTAAGTTTACCAAAATGTAACTTATCATTAAAATTTAAATTACTATAAATGTTACTATCTAATATATAAAATTCTCGTGTCACAGTTTTCGTTGCCATACTCCTCCGAAACGGCTTGACCGATTTTGATGAATTTTTTTGTGCTTATCCGGTATCTATGAGAATCGGCCAACATCTATTTTTCATCCCCCTAAATGTTAGGGGTAGTCCACCCCTAAATTTTTTTGACATTTTATTATTTTTATGGCAGAACAACGTTTGCCGGGTCAGCTAGTAATTATTAATATAAATGTTACTGCGAAAGCTCGAAACTAAAACGTTACGAGTAATTTGCCCTAGCTGTATCATTTATCGAACTTGGCGCTGAACATCTATGTAATAAACAAAACAATATGCTAATGATATTTTCAAAAGTATAACATTTTTTTTTTTTTTTTTTTATTGCGTAGGACAGCAGACAGGCTGACAGCCCGCTTAGAATTTAGCAGTTACCGTCGCCTATAGGTGTTTGCAACGCCAGTCGCATCGCGAACACGCTGCTGTCCCATAAGGGTACAGGAACTTGGGTCATTAATGCCGGAACACAACACAAGGTTATTATGGCGGCATACTTAAGACCAAAGGTGGTCGCCATCCAGACGGGCTTGAGGCCCTACCACGTAGCTAGGGTGGGTTGTTTTGTCGCCTTTTACGACAGGCCGACCCCGGCCACAGAGGTTAGTATTCTTTCTCCGCCCCTGCACGGATATAACATGCAATGAACATACGATTTTATTTATATTAATATTAATCTCAAGCATAGCAGATTAAAGTTTCTTTTGTTTAAAAAGCACGATTGGCTCAGTGGTCTGGTTCGGTCATGTCCGGGGGCTTAATCTCACAGAAAATAAAAAAGGATGATCTTTGTTCTCGTCGAAATATAAAATTTTCATGAAATTTCATCGTGGAGTTAAATTTGACTTTTTCTACTTCTGTTGTACTACGCTGGTGGATTTTAACATTAAACATATATAAATCAGACATTTACAACAACACAAACACTTAAGAATTATTATATTTTTTATAAAAGTTGTATTGTGTTTTATTACGACAATGTGTTTTATGAATGATGAAATATCGGTCCAGAATTTCAACATTCTTTTTAAATTTTTTTTATAGATAGAGTTTAGCAGATAGGCAAACGGCCCACCCTGTTAGGTGGTCATCGTCGCCTATGAACGTGTGCAACACCAGAGGCATCACCAACCCGCTGTCACCCTCGAAGAAATTTTATAACGCCTTTTTTGAAGAACCTCATATGAGGAAGAAAACCGCTGAGAAAACCTCAGCCGGAAACTGATTCCAGATCCTGAGAGTATGCAACATGAACATTCTTGAGAACCGTTTCGTACAAGAAAGAAGGGGCTCCAAGAAATGGGGATGAACACCCAGCCGATGGCGGGCAGTGCGGTGGTAGAAGAACGATGTGGGCTCCATTCTAAATATATACCAAAAGTCTTAGTAGACTTCCTTATACCTTGAAGCCAAGTAGATTTAGCTAATCAACAAAGTTGTGTTACACCATTCAATGTAGGCGTGGTGATTTATTTCTTCTAGCTTTTCTCAAATACAATGCTTTGCCTCTCACCGGGTTTTATTTAATGATGACCATTGTCTCTAACAATGGCGCTATTGTTTGGAAACTACTCGAAAGTATATTAAGCGGGAGTTTATGATAGCGCAAACAATTTATAAAGCAATAAGATGACAGTTGTTCCTATAAGAAACAAAGAGCACATATATATTTGTTGTGATTCTAAAAAATTAAATGATGGCACGTAATCTTCGATCACAAAATACGACATTTTGACGAATCCCGTTACCGGTTCGAATTTCTTTGCATATCGCATACTCCGCTTACGCAGTTCCCTAACGTATCGAGGAATGAAGAAAGGTAAGGAAAACGTTGTGAGAAAATCTGTGTACCGAGGGTACAGGAAAATGAATGAATGAATGAAATGAATGAATGAATGAAAAACACTTTATTGCTCACCAACTAAATCTATGTACAATGAAAACTAGAATAAGTTACAGTGATACAATGGGCGGCCTTATCGCTAAAAGCGATCTCTTCCAGGCAACCCTATAATGGAGTGGAATACATCTATTAATTAACACGTGGATGGCGGTGCACAAAGTTATACGTAATAATATCAATATAGTCATATTTTATATTATAAAACTATAAACAAATAATTATATTTTCAGTCCATTCACACAAAATACATGAAGGAAGAAATAAAATGAGTGAAATGAAAAGAAAATGGTAATGACAGTGAATGGACAAATACATAGGCGTGACGTAATTAAAAAACAAATAAATATAGATCTGGGTGTAATGGTTAACTCCGACCCCGGCCGCAGAGGTTAGTATTCTTTCTCCGCCCCTGCACGGATAAAAATACCACGAATAAAGTTACCACATAATAACACCACAACATTTTCAAACTATGTGAATAAATACAACCTGAATGTTATCACCATTGTGACCCAAGTTCCTGTACCCTTAAGGGACAGCAGCGTGTTCGCGATGCCACTCGTGTTGCAAACACCCATAGGCGACGGTAACTGGTAAATTCTAAGCGGGCCATCAGCCTGCCTGCTGTCCTATAGCAATAATAAAAAACTATTATCCGTAAATATTATTTCCTATCAAATTTTTGTTTCATAATATACATTATTTAAACTGAAATACAATCTATATGTCTTGCATACAATTTATATGTAGTAAGTTTTAGTGGTCACAGGAGCACAAGCTCTCGCTATGAGTAAGAATACCAACCCCTGCGGCCAGGGTGGGCCTGTCATGAAAGGTGATAACACACAAATGTAAGCCCCAAGCCCGTCTGGATGACAACAACCCTTGTTTTTCAAGTATGCTGCCATAATAACCTTGTATTGTGTTCCGGTATTAGTGATTCAGATACTTCTATGTGGATAGCAGCGTGTTCGCGGTGTCCTTAGCGTCGCAAACATCTTTAAGCGACGTAACTGCTTGCTATTAGGTGGGCGCCGCCTGACTTTCTGCTGATCCTAAAAATGAAAATCTACAAATCCTGAAATGCAAAACTAAACGAGCCATTCTAAGTTTAACTAGCACAATGTATCCACGTTATAGTATAACGTTTAACGCTTTTTACGACTCCCTCGGTAAGTGTTAAAGCAACCATTCTTACTTATGGGACCACACGGCATTAAATTTACCTTATTATACAATACTTTTTTTTATTTCAACTATAAACAAAAATAAAAATATTCAAATTGCATTCTTCGTTTCTCGCTCTGTGGGAACAGCAATGACAATTTCGTTCTTTATTTCAATATGTCAAAAGAAACTATTGGGTCTATGGTTTTAATTTTATAATTTGCATATTATAGACCATGGTTTGCTTGTTGAGTAAGTTTTGTAAGAAATTTATGAATAAATTAAGAAGGGGACAATGTCTTCTCATACTTGGGGATGGAAAGTTGTAATTAAAATACAACAGGGTTGTCTATGACGTATTTCAAAATTTTATTTATACTAATTTATACTTTGTACTATTTTCATGTTTATATGTAGAATATATTTATAACGAATGTCAATTAAGATGGCTTTTTTAAGGTTTGGGCTCAGGTGGCTGAATAGACAGTAACATTCTGTAGTTCTGGTTCTCAACAATATTGATTAATACACAGCGTCACAGACCTACGCATAAAAGTTTGACAAAACGTTTAGAAGATAAATTTCAAATTATAAGAATAAATAGCAATTTAATTTATACATACATACATATAATCACGCCTCTTTCCCGTAGGGGTAGGCAGAGACCACTTCTTTCCACTTGCTACGATCCTTACATATTTGTTTCGCTTCGTCCACTTTCATTATTCCCTTCATACATGCCCTTCGGTTTAGGATACCTACTCTTGACCTGGCCTTTTTTCAAGACGTCCCTGATCTGGTCTTGAAACGTCCGCCTAGGTCTACCCCTTCCAACACTTCCATTCACACTCTCCTTACACACTTTAACTGATTCTCCTAATAATTAAATTGATACTCCTATATAAATCAGACACAAAAAATTATAATATTATAATATTCCTCACAAGATCTCAAACTATTTACAGACACGTGCACTCAGACCTGAACATATACGTGTACTCAGACTTAACAATTTTATCCGTGCAGGGGCGGAGAAAGAATACTAACCTCTGCGGTCGGGGTTGGCCTGTCGTAAAACGCGACAAAACAACCCTAGCTACGTGGTAGGGAATCAAGCCCGTCTGGATGGCGACCATCTTTGGTCTTAAGTATGGCGTCATAATAACCTTGTGTTATGTTCTGGCATTGGTGACCCAAGTTCCTGTACCCTTATGGGACAGCAGCATGTTCGCGGTGCCACTGGCGTTGCAAACACCCATAGGCGACGGTAACTGCTAAATTCTAAGCGGGCTGTCAGCCTGTTTGCTGCACTATTGTATTAAAAAAAATGTTATATATGACGTAGAAATCGGACCCTACTAAGCCACTGAATTAGTTGTGCGTCTTTTATGAGTTCGTTTATTTTTTACATTAAATCTGTAGCTGAAATGTTTAAGTGACAACCCTACAAATATGAATGAAATATTTTAACAGTTTACATCTCACTTTACCCTTTATGATGATAATAAACCTGTTCCTTTAACAATCTTTTTTTTTTGTTTTAACACTAGTTTGGACCCTCACAATTGTGTCAACGTAAGCATTGTGTAAGAAATTTAATTTTAAACAATGACTGCAGCTGTAATGCAAATTTCGTTTTGATATTTTTGTTCGTTATATTTCACACGAAGATGGAATTGTTTAATTTGGAATAATAGTTTTTATGTTATAGTATAATTAAATCTTACATTGAATTCTAGTATATTAAAATTATAAAAAAATATTTAAAAAATCTGTTGATAGACTCTACTCGAGAAGCGGTTACTATTGACGTTTGCAACGCCGGCATTGGCTATGAGCTGGTTTCCTAGATTGGGAACAAAGTAAGTCTGGATGGGGAATAAATATGTAAGAAAAGTAAAGAAGATGGGTCAGGAAATCGAGAGTAAGGAATAAGGAAGTGGGAATGTACACAGTACAAATTACGATTCAATATCATTTCATTAGTTACAAACTAGTTTATGTTTTTTGCCAAATAATATGTTAGTGTATCATAAATATGATAAACAAATGAGTCCCAGTGCAGCATGTGCCAGCCTGGAGTTTTCTTATGGACTCCCGAAAAGCCTGGAGGAGGCATAGTAAAAGCACTTATTATAATTACTAATGAAATAAATAAACCAACACATATACTCATAATTTTTTTATAGCTAGAGTTAAGTAGACAGGCAAACGGCCCACCCTGACAGGTGATCACCGTCGTCTATGGACGTTTGTAACACCAGAGGCATTACCGACGAGCTGCCGGCCTCGAAGAAATTTTATAACGCCTTATTTGAACCCCATATCGTACTGCGCTGAGAAAACCTCAGCTGGAAACTCATTCCAGATCCTGAGAGTACGCAACATGAACGTTCTTGAGAACAGTTTCTTACAAGATAGAAGAGGCTCCAAGGAATAGGATGAACACCCAGCCGATGGCAGGCAGTGCGATGGTAGAAAGACGACGAGGGTAGCTCTGAGTAGCTCTGCAGAACACTCCCCGTACAGACGGTAGAATACACAAAGAGACGCAAAGTCTCTCCGAAGTCCAAGCGTGTCTAGACCGTCTGTGAGTATGGAATCGCCGACAACACGAACTGCGTGCCGTTGGATGGAGTCTAGGGGATTGAGTTAACAGGCGGGTGCTCCAGCCCATAAATGTGAGAAATACTCCATATACGGTCTGACCTGTGCTTTGTATAGCACAAGCCGTTGCCTTGAACTGAAGTACTGCTTGGATCGGTTTAGCACACCCAGCTTTTTGAAGGCAAGCTTAGCTTTGCCCTCCAATTGTCCCCTAAACTGCACATATTCGTGATGTCGACACATAAGTAATATAAATCATGTTTCCTTTGTTTACTTTACACACATATATAAAGTAAATTTAATTGAAATTAACGTTCTAAATGTCTCATAAGTTTTGAATGTGGAGGAGAAGATTATTATTGAATCGGAAACCGAAATCGGACGGTATCGGATTCGGAAATTGGAGCTTATCAAAAGCGATGGACCGATTACATACTGGCGATCTTGGCGTCGATCTGGAAGTTATTTTATAAATTACATATTAAGCGAGAAGTGCCTTTGCGATGGATGCCATGGTGTAAGTTGTATTTGTGACATCGGAGTTTGATATCATTCGTCTACATTTTGTGTGGCGACCATGAATGCCAATGCACCACACAAAATGACTACGTAACATATATATCTATTGAAATAATTTACTCGGCCGAGATTCTTGCACAATATGTAACTGGAGGTATAAAAAACAAAAGGGTTGCCCTCAATTGAATCGTCCATTGAAAAGGGTCATCGTTCCCAAGTATAGTTTCGGTTGAGCAAAAAATGTTACTTTAATACCTAATCTGCATGTTGCACCTTTAGATTTAAGACAATGGATCAAGGGTTGGATGTATGAGGGTTGTTCGACCGGTTGTCGGTAACGGATTTATTCGCATGATTCTGTGACGTGTTTAAACGGGAAAAATAAGTGTCCTGCATATCTTCATCCATACAATACTCTTCGTTCCTTCGTCCTGCGATAAATAACTATGGATCGATTCACACATCACTTATTCCCAAAGTAAGCAAGTTATATAAATTATAATTTTCTTTTTTAGATGCAGCTAAAACCGTAACATCGTTTAGAATTACATACCGTTTATATTGATCAACATCAAAGGTCCGGCTGAATGCTATATGACTAACGTGACCATTTTTTTCGTGTCAAAGCGGGACGCCTACCGAATTTCGTATATAGGATACGTCAGTGTAAGATGTATATTTAAGAGCAAAATAAAAATTATGGTTTAAAAAATGACTTGAAATAATTTATTATGGTATCTTACCCTCACTGCCATCTTAATTCTTACACCAACTTGCCCTATAAATAATATTTATAAATAATTTCGCACAAACTACTTTGCTACAGCAAAATTAGAATTACTTTAGTATGTATTTTGTAATACATTCGGGAATTGGGATAAGTAAGTATATATTCGGTAAGTTTCTAATAAACCATAATAAACACCTGCACAATAGATAAATGAACTATCATTTTTCGTCTATCCCGTTCTCGCATGTCAGTCGCTCGCTCTCGCTTGTACCTGACTGACAACCCGCGTCTACGCTGCGCTGCCGTATTTCGCGATATTAATGTAGGCAAGTAGTAAAGTAGGTATAAAGGTTTTTCGAAAAGCGGGACAATCCCGCCCAAAGCGGGACGTATGGTCACGTTACATATGACGGAAACATCACCGGTTGTTACGACTCTCGGTTTTT
This sequence comes from Malacosoma neustria, assembly GCA_963693495.1. Lineage (NCBI taxonomy): Eukaryota > Metazoa > Arthropoda > Insecta > Lepidoptera > Lasiocampidae > Malacosoma > Malacosoma neustria. Next base: position 17,609,226 of record OY856381.1, read on the forward strand.
ACGAAAGTCTTTGTAATGTTGTGATTGTAAATATTTTATACATAAACATCTCCAGTTTAGTCGAGAATCAGACCCGTAACCTCTCTTTTGTTTGTTGCGTCTCAGAGGTCGTCGAGACGGAACACGTCGCTATCTTCACTCATCAAGCTGGGGTCAAGTTTACCGAAACTTGATCTCCAATCCAAAATCATTCACTAGTCTTGATACAAATGCCATTGCCCTGCTATACTATGGAGATTATGAAGCTATTAATAGTGCGATTAATGATGTAGAATGGGAAATGTTATTAAGTTCACCAACTCTAGATAATGCAGTTAATTTTTTTTTATTATAAACTATACGAATTTAGAGATATGTACGTTCCATTAAAATCAAAACGTTTGTCTTCGCACCCTGTATGGTATAGTTCTGCTCTTGTAAAAGTTTTAAAAGAAAAGTACAAATATCATCGCAAATATAAACTATACGGTAATTTATCTGATTATCACACTTTTGCTTTACTAAGAAGTAGAGCCAAGAGCCTGGAAAAGCTTTGTTTTGATAATTATATTCAACAAATAGAAAAATCAATACTCACTAATCCCAAATCATTCTGGTCTTATATTAAAAGCAAAAGAGACAATTCCAATTTACCTAATTTAATGTATTACAATGGAGTGTCTGCAGACAATGGTTTTGACATATGTAACTTATTTGCCACGTATTTTAAATCCACGTTTCAAACTGCAAGTGATAATGATTTTAATGACTCATCTACTCCTAATCCCAATATTCCAGTAAACTACATTAGTTCAATAGAAATATCTGAAATAGAAATTCTAAAGCTGCTCACAGCAACGGATTTGTCTAAATCTGGTGGTCCAGATCATATACCCCCCATTTTTATTGTTAAATGTGCTAATAGTTTAGTTAAGCCTATTTGTTTACTTTTTAAAAGGTCTTTAAAGGAAGGTGTGGTCCCTTCAATATGGAAATCCGCGTTTGTTACCCCAATTCCTAAAAAAGGTGATAAGTCTAATGTTGAAAATTATCGTCCAATTTCAAAACTGTGTTTGTTTTCCAAAATCTTTGAGCGTGTTGTTTACAATCAAGTTTATGTAGTTCTTAGGAATTATATTGGTGAAGAGCAACATGGCTTCCTTAGACATCGATCAACTACTACCAATCTCATTTTGGGCAATGAATTTATAAACAATATAATGGAGCACGGAGAACAAGCGCATGTGATATATACTGATTATAGTAAATGTTTTGATCGCATTGATCACCGAATCCTTCTAAAAAAATTGTGTGATGCGGGAATACATGGTGACTTAAACCGTTGGTTTAGTTCATATATAGATAATCGTACTCAAGCTATCGTACTGAAAGGATATACTTCGCAGTGGTATAATGTTCCCTCGGGTGTGCCCCAAGGGTCTCTCTTAGGACCCCTTTTGTTTTTAATTTTTATATCTGACATAAAACTATGTTTCAAACATTCCCAAATTCTTTTATACGCGGACGACATGAAAATCATGAAATCAGTTAAGACTAGGTCCGACGCTGAGCTTTTACAAGACGATTTAAATAAATTTGTTGTATACTGTACGGACAATAAATTACAGTTGAATGTTTCCAAATGTTTTCATGTCACTTTTACAAGGCAGCGATCAACAGTAAACTTTTGTTATAAGCTCAATAATGAACCAATTAAAAAAGTAGATAGCATTAAAGATCTTGGAGTAATCCTAGATAGTAAACTTTTATTTGATAAACACATAAACAATGTGATTAATAAAGCATCCAAATCATTAGGTTTTGTGATAAGAAACTCAATTAATTTTCGTTCTTTGAAAACCATCAAAATCCTTTACTGTTCTTATGTACGCAGCCTATTAGAGTATGCATCACCAGTGTGGAATCCATTTTACCAAATTTATATATCTCGCTTGGAGAGTATTCAAAAGAAATTTTTACGATATTTAGATTTTAAGACTAAACAGAACTCTGAAAACTATCACGATCGATGCTTACGTTATCACTTTTTGCCACTTGAATACAGAAGATCCGTAAGTGATGTATGTTTACTTATTAACATAGCAAATGGATCATCCGACTGTCCCGAACTTTTAGCTAATATAGGATTCCGTACACAGCATAAAAATTTTAGAAAGCGACAATTGTTAAGTGTGCCATTTGCACCTACTAATTACAGACAAAATAGCTTTTTTATTCGAGGTGCAAATGAATTTAATAAATTAGATGCTCAGCTCGATATCGATTTATTCACAACTAAAGTTAACAGATTCAAAGTAATGATGGGTAAATACTTTTTCGACATTGTTGAACATTGAATATAAGCCGTTATTAATTTTTTCTTTTCTTTTTACTGTGTAGAGTAGTGGTAAATAACTAAATGTTAAGACTTGTAATCAGCAATAGTTTTTAAGAATATTAGATTATATGTACATATTGTAATTTTTATTAGCCTGTAAGTCTTACTAAAATAAATAAATAAATAAATAAATACTCCGGACGCCGAGCAGGAAGAATTTCGGCCATTAACCTGTTATTATCTGTCTCTGCCACTCCCGCGTAAATATAATGTCGCTTTGCTCACACAGAGCAATGACCACGTGGTGGTAGATAATAACAGGTTAATGGCCGAAATTCTTCCTGCTCGGCGTCCGGAGTATAGTACTTCAATTTACATATAGTTTTTTTTAAAGACAGTTCCCTGTACTAGGTGTAAACTTGTAACTTTTACTTATATTTTATTGCTGATAAATAGCAGGCAACACTTAACAAGAACAGCAGCAGTTACCGTCGCCTATGACTGTTTGCGACGCTAGGGGCACCGCGTACACGCTGTCCATAGGGGTACTGGAAGCTGGTTCACTAATACTCGAACACAGCACAAGGTTATTTGGACACATACATAAGTATGTGTCTATCTTTATAGATTAACTTTATAGATTAAAATTAATCTTTATTAAGGATGGTTGAAATCCAGGGTTTAGGGCCCTGCCACGTAGCTAGTGTTGTTTTATCGCTTTTTATTTAATGGGGGGTAGGTAGGATTTACTCCGCCCGTGTACTGAGAAGATCTCAGTATCTCGCGGCTCTTTATTATAAGCATACAACTGACGTGGACTTATACCCAGGCGACCATGCTAAAAGCTAGACTAATACCAGTTGCGTTACCAGCCATATCTGGGTTGAATGACCTTTACAATCTACAAACATCTACATAATATGGCACATAAACTTGTATATGTATCGTACAGGGAAGGAACACAGACGCTCTAACAAATCTAATAATGCGCAATAACAAGCCAACGGGGGGGGGGGGGGCGTATTTGGAAAAAAGCCGGGCGGGGTGTTTTATGTACTATCGTGCAGAAAATGCCATGTTTATATACAGGTATTATACAAGAAAAAAATTATTAATCATGTTTACAGTATAATTGTTAGGTATTGTTTTCAAGGTGCAAACGAATTATATAATTTTATATCACCAGGTGGCGTTGCACAATATTATAATTAATAATTATAATTGTATTAATTATATGTGTAACACGCTGGTTAAATTATACAAAATATGACATACAACAGTAATGTTCATTTTAATTTTATTTTATGGACGTTTGCAGCACCATATGCATTACCAACGCCCTGCCGGTCTCGATGAAATCTTATAACGCCTTTTTTGAAGAACCCCATATCGTACCGCGCTGAGAAAACGTCAGCTGGAAGCTCATTGCAGATCCTGAGAGTACGCAACATAAACGTTCTAGAGAACCGTTCCGTACAAGAAAGAAGAGGCTCCAAAAAATGGGGATGAACACCCAGCCGACGGCGGGCAGTGCGGTGGTAGAAAGACGACGAGGGCACCATTGTGAATTGTTCTTCAGAACACTCCCCGTTGAATCGGTTTAGTGCTTCAGTTTTGACACAGCGCTTGTATGTAGACTATCTTTCTATGTGTAATTATTCTAAGCCGCCATAATAACTTTGTGCTGTGTTCCGCCGTAACACAAGTCAAGATGTAATCTTGTTCATAATTTAGAACCCTTCTGCCTCTTCTCTATCCAACTCTTACTGCTTGGGTTCAGTTTAGTAAGTAGTTCTTAAAAATCTTTTTCATTTACACTACCGCTTTATTAAACTGTGTATGACATAAAATATTATCTAATAGTTATTTATTCCCACAATCGACTTAATAATAAACTCTTAATATATCCAAAATTTCAGTTCAGACTGAAGCTAAGGCAAAATATTAAATACTCTATTACGTAGTGCAGAAATTATTATTTAAAATTATTGTATATTTTGGTAACATATTTGAGTATTATAAAAATAATAAATATGGAGTGAAATATACCTTTAGTTTTTCTTTTTTATATATAACGCCAAAGTACGCTTTTATAGTCATAGCAAAAAACTTATGAAATTAAATGATGATTAAACCAAATTATGATAATTATAAATACTATAATTGCAAATACGTTCACAAGATTAGAACTTCAATATTTTTATACATTTTAAAAATTTCATAAAAATCATTACACCCTTACTTTGACAGAAATCATTTAAATAAATAGCTTTATTATAAGTTTATTTTTTAATAATATCGATATTTATTTATAATACAATCTAAGTATAACGAATATTAAGGGTATAATTATATTGATTGACATTCCGGGCACTTATAACCAGCCGTTTTCACCAACTGCTAATAATTATTAACACTACTATCATAATATTCCTATTTAGCGCCAAATAAGAGCTATTAAAATTAAAGTCTGCAGTAGAGTGAAAGTAACGTGTCGCCACCTGCAGCCTAGATCTGTGGTCAGTTTCGGCAGATGTCGATGGCCAGACAAAGAAATTATATAATGCAACATTTAGTATAATTTGGCGGCATCTGGTGAATTAACATTGCGTTATATTCAAAACATCTGTTTGATATGCAAATCGATTTTATGATTTATTTGATCCGTCAATTGTAATCGATGTTGAACATAAATATTTATTTGTTGACAAATAAACAAACCGACTTACTGTGGGCCTAAGAGAGAACCTATTCTTTAATCATTTTTCTATCTGCTAATAAATAGACTTAACACATGTCTGTTTACCTTATGAACAAAATAACATCTCGATAGAGCATCGGTATTTTCTTTTGGTACTATTATACTCAACGAGGAACTTACATACGAAAAATTGGTAGAGGACCTATACAAATTCGGAGGATATATAATTTTTATATTGCTCTGGAGAAGCAAATAGGCTGACGGCCCATTTAACAGTAAACAATTATCATGTCTATGGTTGTTTGCGACGCCAGGAGCACCGTTAACACCGTCAGCGTAGGTGAATTGGAACCTGAGTTATTTATGCTTTAGAGGCCAAGGGTCGCCAGGAGGATTAAATACGTTAATAAAAGTATTTACACACTAAAAACGCTTTCAAATTTCAACTCGCACTTGAAAGCTAATTAGAGGAACGTTGCAATGAGATATCTCTACATTCGGATTCTAGAGTATCCCAATCATCCCGTCTCACCACTAGAGAAATCTGAAAATATTATTTTTAATACAACCCTGACCCCGAAAACTAAACAGTAGCTCCGAGATTCATCGGATCGGATGCAAAAATAAACTACTTAATTAGACAACAAATTTCATTACAACTGTACTGCTGACATCCCCACTGATCTTAGTTGAAAAGTTCATTTTCTTCGAAATCCCTTCACTTTGAAATCTCATACGCTTGGGGTAGCAAATCCGGTAGGTAGAGGGGTGTTCAAATTTTTCCATCGCATTTCATTAGGTACGACGATAGAATTGGAATATAAAATGTCTATTTATAAAAAATAGGGTGGTTTATTTATTATGTAACATAAAAAATAGACCTCAGGATATTTTAAACTAGACTGTTATTGTTGGGTTGGGTTGCTATTTCCCTCGGGGGTGTCGCAGAATAATGACCAAAAGTGCGACCACCCAGAAAGACTAGGTGACGACCGGAATTTTTAGTGGATGTGCCGCCGTGACCCGGGCTATGATTAGTTAGGCAGATGCGTGGTCGTAGAAACAGGGCAGAGAACCCCACATACCCGGCTTACCGACTTCCACCGGAGTCGCGACTCGACATTGATGAGGTGCAGTTTTCTCCGGCAAAAAAAGGTTGGCTATTTTGAAATATTGTATCCGTGCAGAGGCGAAGAAAGAATACTAACCTCTGCGGCCGGGGTCGGCCTGTCGTAAAAGGCAACAAAACAACAAAACAACCCACCTAACTACGTCGTAGGGCCCCAAGCTCGTCTGGATGGCGACCACCTTTGGTCTTAAAGGTCTCAAGTTCTTGTACCCTTATGCGATAGCAGCGTGTTCGCGATGCCACTGGCGTTGCAAACACCCATAGGCGACGGTAACTGTTAAGTTCTAAGTGGGCCGTCAGCCTGTCTGCTGTCCTAGAGCAATAAAAAAAAAATAGGAAACGGATTCTGTATGCCAACAGCATTGAGATTCAAGCGAGTAGAGAAACATCGGAAATGATTAACAGAGTTAACTACGTACTTAGTACTTTAACTACTTACTTAGTTTTAGTTAACTACTTAGCAATATTGCGAGAGAACCCAGCCATACAGCAATAGTTGCGAAGTTAAATTGAAATTAGGCACATGTTTCGACTTAACAAATCCGCCTATCCTTAAAAGAAGAAATATATGAATTTGATAATAGGCGTGGCTTTAAATGGCCGCCAGAATGTTGATGTTACTTGAAGCGTGGCGATAGAGTTAGTCAAAAAATAATTGGAAGTATAAATAAGACCGTTGACTTATTCACTTTAAATTTCAAGCAAGTTACCAATAATAGAGGGTCAGAACTACTTATCGATGTTTTCTGATTAGAAGGCCAAGTTTCTACAATTTTTTTTTTGCTGACGAACAGCAGATAGTCCACTTAATAGTAAACAGTTACCGTCGCCTATAGATGTTTGCGACGCCAGGGGCACCGAGAACACGCTGCGGTCCCTTATGGATACTGGAATATTGATCTCTAATGCCGGAACACAACGCAAGGTTATTTGATACTTATAAACCAAGGGTAGTTGACATCCAGATGGACTTGGAGCACTATGGTAGTAAATAGGGTTGTTTTGTCGTCTTTTACGATAGGCCGCAAGGGTTAGAGAAATAAATAATTTTTTTCAACCTCGAAAATACTTAATTTGGGAATATACGACTGGTCGATTATTATTACAGAACATTTTACCACAACTCATATACAAGTAATATATATAAATATTAGGCATATATAAGTATTATTATCGGAAAAAGTAAGGGTGGTACACGCCATTGCTCCCCTGCGTATTAATTCTGTTACCCCATCAAACATGGTTGATGGTCGAGGGAAATCAATATCCATTTTTGCTGATTAGATATGATGTTATATATAAAATTGAGGTTTCAAGAATTTTTCTATGCGTTTCATAAGAAATTTCAGTTCTATGCTTTTAGGATTTGGTTCAAAGGTCAGAGTCAGTCAGGTCAGTAGTCGTGCGTGTAAATATAAACAATTCATATATTGCCTTCTCCTCCTCCAATCGTTTGCTCATTGCTGAGAGTCGTGATGCTCCCGAATGATATCACAACAGCACCGCTTCCACTGCTCTCTGTCTTTGGCGTGATTTAGGGCGTCTGTGATTCGTGTGCCCAGCTTTTTGGCCACTTGGTCGGACCATCTTGTAGGGCTGCGATCTCGGGGTCTTGTCCCCTCCACTTTTACCGTAACTATTAATGTCTCCAAGTTATCGGAGGGTTTTCGGGCAAAATGGCCGAAATATAGCAGCACTCTCTGGATGCAAATGTTCGATAATGTGTCGTGCTATTTTAAGTTCTTGCAGGATTGAGATGTTTGTCCCGCGAGCCGTCCATGGAATGCACAATATTCGCCGCCAAATTCTGTCGGCCAATTTAACAGTCCAGGATTCTGCACCATGTTGGAAAATGGGAAAGACTAAAGTTCTTACGATGTACATTTTGGTCTTCTTGAGTATATTTCGGTCTCTCCACACTTTGCCTAGTTGGGTCATTGCCGTCTCCACCATACCAACTCGAGCCTAGGTATATGAAATTTTGCACGATGTTATATTCGCTAAGTGCGTGGACGTTTTGTAAAATATTGGGTCTATCTACAATCATTATCTTGCTTTTGGCTTGATTTGTTATGAGACCCATTTCCTGACTGAGTCATAATAAGCAACAAAGCGCTTATATTATAGGTACTGAACAAACTTATACACAAATCCATTATATAAGGTACTAGTAGTTCAGTGAAATTACACAACGTACCGACGGTGAAAGAAACCATCGTGAGGAACCTGCATACCGAGATCAACTCGCCATTCCGATTTGGACAATCGGGTATAGATACTATCTGCTCAGCAGTGGGACGCCATAGGCTGTTATTACTATTTTAAACACAAACTAGTCGATCGCGCACGCTCCGCTAGGCGAATAACAGGCAAAAGTAACCAAAAAAAAAAAGAGGAAGAGTCGATGGAATTTAAAAAATAAATAGCCTATAACCGTCTAGCTACGCGTATCGACGTGTCGTAGTTAGTTGATCCGGAAAACGTTGTTCTGTCATATGAATAAAAAAAATAAGTAGCTTAAGTTCTTCTGCAAGATCCAGTTTATGATTATACCGAAATTCATCAAAATTGGTTCAGCGGCACAGACGTGAAAGCGAAACAAATAAACTCACTTTCGCATTTATAATATTAATTAGGACACCCAGAATCTGGGTTGGTACCCGTGACCTTTGCAAGCCTTCAGACAACTGTTAACGCTTGCGTCACGGTAGTCATGTTGAAGTTTTTATATACAGGGTGACTTTGACAAACCCGTCCAAATTCACACAAAAGAATCTTTAGTAAAAGTTATGAGAAACATATATTTTAGTTTTGTATCACATAGTACAAAAATGTTGAGTAATCAGCATCACAAAGTCATTCAAAGAACTCGCAATTTACATAATACGGCGCTAGTGTCAATGAGCTCTCCATCTGATCTAGTAAAAGGCCGAGGACGGCGGCATTGCACCGGGCGAGCGAATACGCACTACTCATTTAGGCGGGAGAGACAGAGACAGGTAATAACAGATTAACGTACGAAGGTTGCACCATAGCACTATTCTGTACGATTGAATTAATGATCATATATGAAATATTTTATGGTGAAAATTTGATACACATTTTTTTTGCAAAAATGGGTTCCTTAAATGATGTTTAGTGCGTAAAAAAAATTTGGACGGTTTTGTCAAAGTCACCCTGTATAATATGTATTAATTTACAATAGAAAACCATGACACAAGTACTGTGCTTACTTCGAGACTAGATGGCACAGTATGAATTGTTATACCTACATTTATTTGTCTATATATCTTAATCTCTTGCTCTAATCCATATCTACAACTTGACTTTTACTGTACTGTAAGCTTGTAATGGATATAAGTTTCTGAAAATATAATTACATAAGGTTCCATCGAGATAGAATATAATAATTTTGTCTATAACAGACAGAGCGTATTTTACATCTGACGACAAGCGAAGTCATGTTAATAGCAGCGTTTTAATTATGCAAATTATTACTTTAGACTAGAAAAACCAATTAAAGGCACCCTACACATAAAACTTTAATAAAATGCAAGTTTTAATAAACACTCTTGTAGGGTGGAGCTCACCAGCACTAGGTTCTATTAACTAGGGATGGCACTTTGGTTTTCTTTTATATTTATTTGACAGGTGAATTAAGTTGTAAAATGTATGTAATATACTATCCGTGTAGGGGCGGCGTTAAAATAAATTAATACTACGATACGATACTACGTGGTAGGGCCTCAAGCCTGTCTGGATGGCGACCACCTTTGGTCTTAAGTATGCCGCCATAATAAACTTTTCAACCCAAGTTCACAACCCTTATGCGACAGCAGCGTGTTCGCAATGCCACTGGCGTTGTAAACACCCATAGGCGACGATAACTGCTAAATTCTAAGCGGGCCGTCAGCCTGTCTGCAGTCTTACAGCAATAAAAAAACATAAGGTAAGAAAAAAAAGCTCTAACAGACGAAGTAAGAGTATTCTTAGATTCATATATTAGACCCATACGGCCAGTGTCGGCCTGTGGTAAAAGGCGCCAAAACATCCCAAGCTAGTGCTAGCTAGTGTAACCCAAATCTGTCTGGATGGGGGACATCCATCAATTACGTGAGCTCAGAATGGGGGGGTCCAATGAAATCTCACCAAATCTCATTTAAACCGAGGGGGGGATAATCGAAAATCTCACGTCACCTACAAAAAATATAAAATAATATAAATATAAAATATTTTAGCACCAATCTCACGTAAGAGGAGGGGGGGGGGTTCAGGCAAATCTCACTAAATCTCACCTAAAGGGGGGGGGGTCTAAAGTGATCGAAAAATAGCTCACGTAATTAATGGATGTCCCCATGGTATTCACCCTTGATCTATAAGTATACCGCTAAAAAAAATTGTGTTCCGGCATTAGTGATCCAAGTTCCAGTACTCCTGTGCGGACAGCAGCGTTCGCGGTGTCTCTGGTGGCAAACATCCATGCGACGGCGACTGCTTACCATTAGTGAGAAGTAAGCCTGTTTCCTGTTCTTCCGTAATATAAAAAAGACTTGTTTTAATTGGAAGTTTAAATATTATTACTGACAACCCTATACAGGTTCCGTTTAGCACGCAAACTAAATAGTGGAATAAAAATAATGTGATGGATGGTTTGCCGTGCAGGTTATCAAACTGGCACGCGTGGGGTTGGCTTGATATATACTTTTGCGCTGTAAAAGAAATATGTTTGTACTCGTAATTAACAGTTTTTGGAGGTGCAGAAGAAAAAATACTTTATGATTTACACGGATGATGAATAGTTAACAATTATTTTAAATCTAATTTATTAACATATTCAATCTTGGTTTGGGTTGTCGTTTTTACCATTAAAACCGCCTTTTGTGCAATCTATGATTTGTTCGTGTTTTTTTCTCTGTGCACAATAGGTATATATTTTAAATAGGTATATAGTCAGCCGAGCTGTGTCACAGTCGGAAATCAACCTAAAGGCCAGATACAGTGCTAGTAAAAGCCTACAACCGCAAACAGGAATCAGCTGCACCTTAACGAGGGCACTAACCGGACATTGCTGCCTAAACAAGCACCTCAGTATCATAAGGATCAGGGATAGCAAAGCCTGCAGATTTTGTAACGAGGTAGATGAAACGCTTCTGCACCTGCTGTGCCACTACTGTTCCCAGATGCATAAACGTAACCTCATACTAGGAAAGCATATGCTGGAACCAGATGAGATACGAGCAGCTCCTGTTAAAAAACTTCTTCGTTACATTAACTAGGCAGGTTTTTCCAATGAGCTATAGTCAATGTGCTAGCAGTTCATCAGCATCTCCGTAAAGGCTTATCAAGACGGGCACGACCTTCAGGAATGAATAACACGACGAAGAAGAAGAAGAAGATAGTCAATGTGGCGATCACAATAAACTAGAGTGAATAAACTAGCATGACTAGACTGACGGCCCTTTTAGAATTTAGCAGTTGCCGTCGCCTATGTGCCAACGCCAGTGGCGTCGCGAACACGCTGCTGTCTCATAAGGGTACAGGAACTTGGATCACTAATGCCGGAACACAACACAAAGTTACTATAGCGGCATACTTAGGACCAAAGGTGGTCGCCATCCAGACGGGCTTGAGGCCCTACCACGTAATTGAGTTGTTTTGTCGCCTTTTATGACAGGCCGACCCCGGCCGCAGAGGTCAGTATTCTTTTTCCGCCACCTTTCGAAATAATAATAATAAGGTCACACATTCAAATCCTATGATGGCAAGCTTAGACAATCTTTTCCCCCCTAATATCCATATTATAGACGGTGAAAGAAAACATCGTGAAGAAAACTGCATCCCAAGATCACCAGTATCCCGCCCCGATGTTGGACAAGCATGGCGGGTAGTGTTATACCTAATAACAATTACGTTTGAAACGTATTTAAAACGCATTGAAATACATTTAGTATAGAGATACTGCGTTATATTGATGATGTAATACGAGACTGGTTCAGTGGCTATGTGTAGTAGGGTGTCCGTTATTTACCAAGTTGGCTATTTCGACTTGGGTATCGTCAAAATCGTTTCTTTTTGACTTAATAACAATTTCAGAAACAAAAAAAAATTTACGATACCGTTTAACCCTACTTAACCTAAATAACGATACTTTTCCCATTTATTTAATTTGGGATTTTTGCACTTCTTAGCAAATAATTTTTATTTCGCTCATTATACTCTTTAACTTACCAACAATGCTCAATTCTGCTTCTATTATGATCCCTTTAGACGGAGAAATTTTCATATTGGCGCAAAAAATTTATCACGTAACCTTTGGAAAGGTCAAAATTTATTTTTATTGATTTTTTTGGTTATTTTGCTTACTAATTGCTATTAGTATTTATGTGATCTGTGAGTAGGGAGACTTTCATCTAGTGCAGGGAAAGTCTATTTTTTAATAATCTACCTTCAACTCCTAATAAATAACCAGTCCCCCAATATTAAATAAGATTCACGGAAAATTCCGATCGTAACTCGGATCTGCAAATGACAAGACATCGAATGTTAGAAGTTAAAGAAGAATTAATGTTTGAAATTGTTTTTAATGGCTTTTTGTAAGAATATTCTTTTGACATCTGTGTTTAATGAGTGAAAATCTATGGGTTTAAGATTCAGTGTTTGAATCTTGGTAACGGTTTGGAAGAGCATCATTCATAGATACTATCATTGTGATTGTGTCATTTATAAGGCCTGTGTAATGGAACGGAATGCTAGGCCAAAAGGGAACGATGAAAGGATATTGCATGCTGTGAAAATGCGAGTTTCGAAAACGGATAAAAATAGCAATGAGTATGTTTAGGAAAGGATGATAGCAGTGACAAGCTAAAAAGTTATTTTTATTGCTGTAAGACAGTAGACAGGCAGATCACTTAGAATTTAGCAGTTATCGTCGCTTATGGCTATTTGCCAGAGGCATGGCTAACATGCTATCACTTATGTCAGAACACAAATTTATCGCGACATATTTAAAAACCATGGATGGCCATCCAAATGGGCTTGGAATCCGGCACGGTTGGCTGGGTGGTAGCCTAGATAGGGTTGTTTAGTCACCTTTTACGGTAGGCTGACGCCAGATGTCGTCAGTATTCTTTCTTCGCTCCTGCACGGATAAAAACATACCTGCAGCCGGGGTTGAAATGCTAATCTAGCTCTAATCCCTGCTCTATAAGTATACCACCATAATAACCTTGTGTGGTGTTCCGGCATTGGTGAATCAGATTTCATTACCCTTATGTAGAAATCAGCATAGTCGTAGAACGATGACGGTGAAGAAATACATCGTGAAGAAACCTCTGTCTTCCGCTTTGGACAATATGGCGAGTTTATTTTCCAGTCCTTTTAGGTGGATGCTGGCGCCCAGCCGTGGAACCTTGTGGGCTGTAATTATTATGTAAACTACCAAAAGTTTGTCTACCTCCTAAAAAAACAGGGTTGCCCCTCCCTCTCTCTCTTCTTGCAATTACTAACACTCCATAACGCTTCGGAGGAGTAAAATATTCTCAAGCTATTAATATACATGAAATGGGATGGTTTATTTACATATATTATTGGATCTTTAAAAGAAGAAATAATTAAGGCTTTAGAGAGGTCACGTGGCATCTCCCTGATTTACTCCATGTACGGTCAGAAAATAATACTCATTAACATAAAAACCTTATCAAATATTTTTATAACGCAATAGTCATGTCTAATATAAGATTCGGAAGTTAAACTTTTAATAGATATATCCCGCATATATACATTTCTGTTATAGAAGAATATTAATGCGGCAGTTTTTAGGGCTTTATGTGTCTATTTAACACACTTTGTGGTCAGTATATGCTATACTGATCCTACTTTGAACAAGGGGCTCTATAATTTTTCTCTAAGGAAGCCTGAGCAATCAGACAGTTATACATATAATCACGCCTCTTTCCCGTAGGGATAGGCAGAGACCACTTCTTTCCACTTGCTACGATCCTTACATATTTGTTTCGCTTCGTCCACTTTCATTATTCCCTTCATACATGCCCTTCGGTTAAGGGTACTCTTGACCTGGCCTTTTTCAAGACGTCCCTGATCTGGTCTCGAAACGTCCGCCTAGGTCTACCCTTTCCAACACTTCCATTCACACTGCCTTATACACTTTTTTCGTCAATCGTTCTTTATTCATTCTCTCGACATGGCCAAACCATCTCAGCATACCTTTCTTAATTTTTGTCACTACATCTTCTTTCAGACTAAAACGTTTTAAATTGATTTTGTCAACGGTACCATACTATTTAAGATGGAATTTATTTGCCAAAATCTTCCCCTCTCAAGAACCCCTAAAAAGAGCATTTTTCTTTTACCAATTCTCTGTTGCAATTATGGAAATCAGACAGGGGTGCTGGCAACGTCATTTCCTTATATATTTAATATTCCTTATATATCGATGTTTGAAATTATTTTATTTGTAATAAAGTTAAAAACTGAATGATATATTGTAAAATATATGCAATTTACAACCTGTAGAAATATCATTTTGAATTATAATTTTAAACATCTCCTTTTCTAAGTCGGTTAAAAAAAAGATAAGCGTAAGTTGTCATTTAATTCTATTGATTACTCACTAGTTCAGGGATCAGTGTGATCTTCACTAGACAAGTAAGTTATTTGTACATAATATGTTGTGCTATATGTCTTTTATGTTTAAAATTGTAAATAATAACTTTAAGCAGAATAAAGCCAAATTATATTTAAAAAATTGTACACTTTATAAATTGAATTATGAATAAGACTCAGAAAGTCCTCAGTAAACGACTACAAATGTTATGACCCCTTTTGTTACAGTTAAAAGGATTGGATTTTCTTTTAAGGCTTGGAGACCGAACTTAGCTCTATCCGAAAACGGATAGAGCTACAAGAAAACTTGTTGTTTTTCCATAGGAGCCACCATTGAAGGACGCGTCTATACACGTCTTGGCCTTTAATAATACCTTCAAAACATTTTTAAAATAAGATGGAATGTATTTAATTATCATTGTGTATGCTTACCAGAAGATAACCACAGAAATTACCCAAGCAAATAACATACGGCTGAACAATTTTCAATTTTGTTCAAACTTAAGGGGAAAATACTTATTTTTCATCCCCTAAGTAGGTGTAGCCCCTCGCAACTTCAAAAGAGGGGGTAAAACACCCGCTTGTTAACAAACTTTTACCTATCTGCATTTTTATTTAAGTTCAAAAAATTTCACCCTCGATTCAATTTTTTACCTACTAAATTAATTAGGGAGCACGTTCGCGATCATTGCTTCATTAATTATTTCGCCATCTTGTTAAAATTGCGAACCGGTTATATTTATATAAACTTACTTCATCCGGTTCTGCCTTTTTAAAGCCAGAATATTATAGCGGACGAAGATTTAAACTAGAAGAAAGATCGAAGATAGGAAATAGAATCTGAATTTAAAATATGAGAGATGAGACCTCTCCAAAGGTCTAATCCAAAGCTTCCTAGAATTGTAATAAAATTCAAGCCGTTCGTGCCGCTAGATGAGCTAGCTTTAGGATGAGAACAATGTTTCAGGCGACCTAATTCACCTAATATTTGGTGGTTTTGCGATTTATATTCTAGGTATTTTGTGCAGGAACTTATAAATTTTCCATCATCCTGAAACATCCCACGCCAGTAATGACGCAAGGTCAGCCTACGATACGTTTTATGTATTCCTAAATGCAATTTAGCAGTAGTCGTATAAAGCATGTCTGATACGACGCTGACAGGAACGGCTCTGGAGAGAGCATCTGGGATAACGTTGTCAACAACAATGTAAATGTACAATGTAAATATTAAACTATAGTAAGTAAACATAGCGTATTGGAAAAAAACTATATAATTCCTTACAAAGGACTTTCAAACAATATGAAAAAACGTTAAATTTATTACTTACCTACATAATAGAGCCCGTCAAAAATAGAATTTTTCTCCGAAATAAAAAAACTCCTTTATAAACAGTAATACAACCTACGTTACATTGGGTTAATAGGGCTCAAGTAAAATGGCTATTACTGTTGTGTAAATATCAAGTGATATTTTTAAATTAAAAATACTTTTTAATGTTACTAAATATCTAAATGAAATCCATTTTTTACACTACAAATAAATAATTTACAAAATAACATTATACTATTGTATATGAGACAGACCCGTTTGAACGTCATTTGGAGGAAGAGAGGAATAAGTATCAAAACCAAGATGCGGTTGATCCGAGCTCTGGTGTTCCCTATTTTCCTCTATGGCGTGGAAACGTGGACGATCTTAGCCCGAGAACGACAAAGGATAGATGCATTCGAGATGTGGTGCTGGAGGCGTTTACTCCGAATACCCTGGACCGCAAAACACACCAATGTATCTATCTTGAGTCAACTCAAAATAAAAACCCGATTGTCGACCATATGCCAACAACGCATCCTTACGTATTTCGGACACACAATGCGCAGAGGCGATGAGAGTCTTGAAAAGCTGATAGTCGTTGGGAACACCGAAGGCAAAAGATCGCGTGGTCGTTCACCAACGAGATGGACCGATCAAGTGAAAGACTCATCGTCCTCTAAATTGTATGCGGTCGTGAAAGACGCGCTGGATAGGAACCGGTGGAGGCAGATCATCCGCTCCAGATGTCAACCCGATGCTGACCATGATCCTCAGAAATGAGGGACCGACTAGAGAGAGAGATATGAGACAGTAAAATATTTTAGATTTTTTAAAAAAATAACAAATATAATCGAGTTTCAAAAAAATAATAACACGCCTCCGTAAAAACCTTCAGTTATTGCAAGTAACTTTTTATAAATAAACAAAAATCCAGTTCCTCACAGATCAACAGTCCCACGTTTTTATCCACCGTCCTAAAAAAGTACTCCCAACAAATAAATACATCTAGCGTACAGAGTTAAGTGCAAACATTAAAAAATACCCTTTAAAAAAAACAAAAATCACACAATTAATATTCCATTCACACACTACGTAAAACGCAGATTAAAAGGACAAAAAAGTACAAAAAAAAATATGCAAAAAAACTACTCATATTAAGGGGCTTAACAGTCACTTTTGAAAAAGGTTAAGAATGAGTTTTTACCTGTAACATAATTGATAGATCGATTATGTATTGAAGTGCATCAATTCTTTTGTGAGTATGGCACGAGCCACGTTACAGGGGGTTCAATCGATTTCAACAATTGATTTATTTGACAGGTTGCTTCTTAAGTATGTATTGTATATAATTTGTTGTTATCTCGGTATTTGTAATAATAAAATAAAAAATAGTATAATAAAGCGATTGTAGAATAAGTACAACATAGTCTTTGATTCCACACGTCGCAGAACAATTACTTAAAGTCAATCCTACGTATCCTCCACATAAAGCTCAGGGCGGCGACTCAGCCATCAGCAGGAAGGCGGCCGACGAAGACTTAAAATTGATTTAGGATAAAAAAGCGTAGCAAACATCCATAGGCGACAGTAACTGCTTATTAGGTGAGCCGAAGGCTGTCGGATGTTCCTCAACAATAAAAAATGTGCTAACCGAATCACCACCAAAGAAACAAAAGGTTACATATTACCCGGAACGACAAAGTCGGAACGAAAAATAGCAAACCGGACTCCGTCCTTACTCGTAAATCTCGATAATTTCTCCAAAGCTAAAGTGTCTGATCAGATATCCAGGAAACAGTCCTGTAAAAGAAAACTAAATTCATCATCATCATCATTTCAGCCGGAAGACGCCCACTGCTGGACAAAGGCCTCCCCCAAAGATCTCCACGATGATCGGTCCTGCGCTGCCCTAATCCAACCTATTCCGGCGATCTTGACCAGATCATCGGTCCATCTTGTGGGGGGCCTACCAACATTACGTCTTCCAGTACGCGGTCGCCATTCGAGGACTTTTCTGCCCCAACGGCCATCAGTCCTTCGAGCTATGTGCCCAGCCCACTGCCACTTCAGTTTTGCAATTATCCGGGCTATGTCGGTGACTTTGGTTCTCCTGTGAATCTCCTCATTTCTGATTCGATCTCGCAGGGTAACTCCGAGCATAGCCCTCTCCATTGCCCTCAAAACTAAATTAAACCACACCAATTTTCTTTCACAGGAAAAAGGATGATACATTCATCGCAAATGACATCTGTAATGTAAGAACTCAACTTGCGGCGATATGTCATAAACCGAACTATAATGTGCCTTGAATCTCCTCTAACCTGTCGCCGTGCAATACTCGTTCCGGTCCTACTACCGTAACCTTGCAGGCAAACGAACCTAGCGGCTCAACCGGTTAGGTGAACTTGAATTTTATTGCAACTCTAGGGTCCCTTGGATCAACAATCACATAATTTTTTTGAAAGTTGAGTTAATTTTTTTCTAACGATGATGGTTTAAAGTTTGATATTGACTTGATCCGTGCCTTACTGTGCTTGCTTCTTCTCCCTGTTATTCCACTTTGAGATCGGCAAAACAAGTTCTCTCCCTTCACTCAAACTTCTGTTAGACATCATCTAAACACATCTTGTACACCAAACGGCGACGACCTCCTGGCATGGTTAAGGCACGTCGGTACACTTGCGGGGCACGTGTTCGATTCCCGTCTAGCGTCTGGGTATTTATACGTATTTATTTACGAAAGAAAAGTATATATGTAGTATATCAGTTGTCTAGTACCCATAACACAAGTGCTATGCAACTTAGTTTGAGACTAGAAGACATTGTGTGAAGCAATATATTAAATTATAAATTAAATTATTAAACCTTTTAGACAATTCATTCATGTCTCTAACCTTTATCTATCCATCTGCATTAGTACCATTTTGTTGCCACATGGCATAATTATTTTCGCATTATATAACAACATAATTTCTCACTTTTAGTTTGTTAATCACTGGCACTACTTTCAAAGTTCACCTGATATACTCAATATAAATAATCTAGGCAATCAATTATTCACCTTTTACAACTACCTAAGTAAGAAATGGGAATCCTATAATTTTTTTTCAAGGACAAATCATCAGTGAGTTCATATATTTTTTTAACTTTCACATATTTTGATTAAAATACGAATATTAATTTTAAACCTTAAATCACACAGAACCATTCCCACGGGTAAACGAAGTCATACGACGTTGTTTTTTTTCTGAACCGGTCTTGTTTTGCCCAAGTACCGTGTAAGAGGGCGTTTTAGACGATTGAAACCGGTTTTACTTAATATGATTTGAGCAATTTCTTGAGTAAAAAAATTATTAATTAGGTTTGAATTTAATTTTAGGGTACGATATTTGTTTAATATGAAGATTTCTAATCATAAATAAATCCTTTTTTTACGGTTATTTAAATGGGAAATTTCAAATGCTCACTGATACCTACAAATTATCTCGGTCCGTTTTAATTCATAAATTCGATAGGTTAGTTTTTTGACTTACCCTAACTCACATCGAGTTCCAAAAAAATCTAGCCCTTTACTGTCTCAGAACTACAAAAAGAATAATCATGTTTTTCCCTTTTTTGATTCTCTAATTAGCTTTATTCAATAAATAAATTCGTCCTTACATATGATAATAATAATTGTATATAGAACACGAATAATATTAAATAATATTAAAACAAAGTGATTTCAATGAATATATTGATTTTTTTGGTCTTAAATATTAAAATCAACTTATCTTTTGTGTTTTATTTATAAAACATTTTAATGTACATAAAGAATAACTTTTGACAACAATTGAACACGCTATCATGTTTATCATATTACAATATTAAAAATGATTTAGTACTGCAGCATATGTAGTTACAACTTATTTCGTGGCATTTTTATTATAATATGCGAAATGTTTTACTCGTATAATAGCTGAATAAATAATTGTATATTTTTACATTACAGTGTATTAACGTAATATATTATTTTTTTATTAGTTCAACGCGAGATATATCTAAGAATTTGTAATAATTCACATTTAAGAACTCATAAAATAAAGCAAATTATATATTATAGATTTATTTAAAAATATACGGGCTTAACGCGAAAAATCATGATACAAATATGTAGCTCAAAACATTTGTCTTATCCACGAATACTGTGTTCTGGCTCAAAGATCCGTGAATTATACTCCTATATTAATAAAAAAACAAAATTCTTATTTAATGATTTTATTCCATGCAGGGGTGGATCAAGAATACTAACCTCTGCGACTGGGGTCGGCCTGTCGTAAAAGGCGGGAAAACAATCCTAGCTACGTGGTACGGCCCCAACGTCTGAATGGCAAACATCCTTGGTCTATAAGTATGCCAGTTGTGTTGTGTTCCGGCATTAGTGTCGAAGCTCATGTAACTGCTTACTATGTGCTTACTAAAGTATAATCTTTTTCCTATTAATCTCTTAGGTTTACTCCTTTCGGTGGAGACGATATGATGGCAGCGTAGCGAAGGGGGGGGGGGAGTGGCAGGAGCGGCCTGCCCCGGGCAGCACTTTTTAGGGGGCGGCAAAATTTCACAACAAATAATATAAATATTGGAACCATTTCATATTTTTATCCCAACTATTATATAAATTCGAACCGATTGAAATGAGTGGCAATTTATTCGTGCCGAAATGTGTGTTAGAATTGTTGTATATTGTTTTATAAATTGAAATACTTACGTAAGAGGGCGGCAAAATTTTCGTCCGCCCCGGGCGGCTAATACCCACGCTACGCTATGGGTATGACCATACGATATTCTGCACGTAGCTAGCCGGATGCAGTTACACATGGTAGCATATTTTTGACTACCCAGTTTTATTATATCAGTGTTATATTAAATGTTAAACTTTAAGCGAGCAATTTTTATTAAGCAAATATCAAATTCCATCATATAAAATAATAACAGCCCATAATGTACCGCTTCAGGTCTGCTGAGACTCCCTACAAGGAACGGGCAGTATATCCGATACGCGTGTACAAACGCGGATTGGTTGGTAACCGGTGATTTCCTGTTGAAATTCAAGGCACTCAAGGCACATGTTACCTTTTTCCTTACCTTCAACAAAGTGAAATCTTACAGGAAACACTTTTACACAGATCTTGTCTTAAATATAATAAATTTTACACCAGTGTAGACATTTTTTGGTCTAACATTGTAAATTAAAAATCAAAAATAATCGAATTATGCAAATGACTAAAGTATTAAGATCTCTCAATTTTTTTTTTATGTATTTTATATTTTTAATTTATGACATTACTATTATTCTATTGGATGCAATAATGTGTATTATACCTTTAAGTGGAAACTTTACTGATTTATTAATTTTAATGTTATCTTTATGTTGTGATAGTAATTGTATGTTTTTCAAATAAATAAAATAAAAAAATCGATATGCAGATATAAAACGTCTCGTCTTACGATTTTTTCCTTCTCCGTGGATGTGCGTGGTATGATTATGTTATAATATGCACATTAAAAACTGTCTAAGCGATGCATGCCATAGCTCTCGAGACAGCTAGGTTGGTGTCCGTGATATTATTTGGCGTATGACATTCCTGGATTGAATTGAATCCATTGAACTTCTGAATCGGTTAGGCTAAGTCATACAGAAAATGGGGCTCATAATAAATCAAGCCAAAACCAAGATAATGATTGTAGATAGACCCAATATTTTACAAAACGTCCACGCACTCAGCCAATATGACATCGTGCAAAATTTCATATACCTAGGCTCGAGTTGGTATGGCGGAGACGGCAATGACCCAACTAGGCAAAGTGTGGAGAGACCGATACATACTCAAGAAGACCAAAATGTACATCGTAAGAACTTTGGTCTTTCCCATTTTCCTAAATGGTGCAGAATCCTGGACTGTTAAATTGGCCGACGGGCGACGTATAGACGCTTTTGAGATGTGGTGCTGGCGGCGAATGTTGTGCATTCCATGAACGGATCGCAGGACAAACATCTCGATCCTGCAAGAACTTGAAATAGCTCAGAGATTGTCGAGCATTTGCTTCCAGAGAGTGCTGCTATATTTTGATCATATTGCCCAAAAACCCTCCGATAACTAGGAGAAATTAATAGTTACGGGAAAAGTGGAGGGGACAAGCCCCAGGTCGCAGCCATGGTCCGAACAAATGGCCAAAAAGCTGGGTACACGAATCACAGACACCCTAAACCACGTCAAAGACAGAGAGCAGTGGAAACAGTGCTGTCGTGATATCAGACGGGAGCATCGCGACGCTCAGCAGTGAGCAAACGATTGGAGGAGGACATTCATGGTGGTTACATAATGAATGGTAACTATATATTGAAAAGTCTCGTTCGGCTGTCATCTGATTCCTAAACCAAGAAAGGGGGAGCCGATAAGTCAGCACTGCTAATACTAGTCAACAAGACTGCGTTAGTATTCTCAGACTTTGCGCGCCTCTTCGTATCATTGACCATGCATGACTTGCCATCTATTATACACACATAATGAAATGCAAACAAATGTCTTGATGAAAATATATTGTATAATATTTTAGTAGTTTTTATGCAGTTAATTAATTAATTAACATAAATAATGTAAATGTAAATAATGTTCTTCTTTATGTCATTAAGTTAAATCCAGTAAACTTGATTACAAGTTAACTCGTCACGTCGTAACAGAAAATTGTTTAAATTATACCTCCCTGAGGCGAAATAATCGTCAGAAAATCACGTTAAAGATATAGCGTTAGATGGAATAAGATTTAGTGTCGTTAAATAGCACGATTTATAATCTTCATTATTTTATTTTTGCATTTCATTACATTGTTTGTATGTATGTGCTGACAAAAACAGGTTTTTATGAATCTAAAATTTGAAGTAAGTTATTACCACTAAGTAATAACGATTATTTTTACTCAGTTTACATTTTTCATCGTTTACGTTGGCCTCGTCATTTTTCCTAAACAAAAAGCTTCAAGCATGCTTTCTAGGTGAAATAGATGGCGATAAATTTGCTTTTTTTTATTGCTGTAGGACAGCAGACAGGCTAACGGCCCGCTTAGAATTTAGCAGTTACCATCGCCTATGGGTGTATGCAACGCCAGTGGCATCGCGAACACGCTACTGTCCCATAAGGGTACAGGAACTTGGGTCACTAATGCCGGAACACAACACAAGGTTATTATAGCGGCATACTTAAGACCAAAGGTGGTCGCCATCCAGACGGGCTTAGGGCCCTACCACGTAGCTAGGGTGGGTTGTTTTGTCGCCTTTTACGACAGGCCGACCCCGGCCGCAGAGATTAGTATTCTTTCTCCGCCCCTGCACGGACAAAAACAATTGCTTATTACAAAGGCAATAATAATTATCTGTAACTAGCTAAAAGAGAAATTATATGATGCCTATTATAGTTTACTATGTAAGTGATACAGTAACCCTATTTTTGCTTCTGTCCGAGATCTCAAAGAAAGCTAATGTTATTAATATCCCGGATTAACTTATTTCTTTAAGTTATTATACTTTTTCGAACCACAATAGACTCTAGAAAATACTAACATAGAAATTAATAAAAAAAATTTTTAGAATTATTGAGGTTACCTTTTTTTTTACGGGGTGGGGAAATCCTCATAGACTACCTCCGCCTGGGGAAAGGCGGAGGGGCGTGCCGGATTCTTACCGGCTAAAACTACCACCCCGGTGTCTCCTCACACGTGCGCGCGGGGCCGCGGGAATACAAATTCTTCCGCAGCCCCACACTAGTGCTGGCCCGGTCTGTCCGGGCCTCGTCTCCTGCACGGGGTAGTGAGGTGTTTAACTACCCCGTGCATCGCCTCAGAGGCGCGCGCTGACACCCGCGCGCGCCTCCACCTCGGGTCCATCGAATAGGGGGTGGGAATTTCCCCAAGTCCCTCGCCCCTGAACCTATTCATGGGGGCTGGAAAAGGGCGTTGTCCGCCCTTCTCCTGCGCCCGGTGCGCCTTCTGCGGCCGGGGAAGGGAGTCGAGATCTCCCTCTCCCGTTCCGCAGTTTCCTTCTGCGACATCACGTCCTCACAGAAGGACACCACTGCGTCCCACGACTCTGCGCTACCGACCATCCTCCGCACTACGGCCGGCAGCGACAGATCGCCTCCCACTTCAAAATATTGAGCTTACCTATCGCAAGCTGCAAGAAGGTCAACATAGCCCCTCTGCCGGGCCCCCCTGTAGACTTAAAAAGTACCGGCTTGACATCGTATATGAAATGAGTGCAAACTTGCTACTAATAATGCCAAGTACCATGCGAAATGGAGACGTCGGAAAGTGGACAAAGGAAATTTAAGCAAGAGTTAGAATTCAACACTAAAATTATGATGACTGGAGTTATCTATTTAGACTGGGGTTGCCAACCCCAAATTTAAAAAACTAGGATATGATGTTGGAAAAACCAGGACAATTTAGTTTAAAAACAGGACGCAGCAATAGAGTTGCAATACTTAAGTAGGTTTAGTTAGAATTAGTTTTTTTTACTGCTGCGGAACAGCAGACGGCCCACTTAATAGTAAGCAGTTACTATCGTCTATGTATGTTTGTGACGCTAGGGGCACCGTGAACACGCTGCTGTCCCATAGACATACACAAGATTATTATGGCGGCATACTTATAAACCAAGGATAGTAGCCATCTAGAGGGGCTTGTGACCCTACCACGTAGCCAGAGTGGTTATGTAGCCTTTTACGATAGGTCGACCCCAGCCACAGAGGTTATTCTCACTCCGCCTCTGCACGGAGAGTATAACAAGTTAGTTACAAATATTATTTAATAATAAGTATTTGAATATTAAAAACAGGATGCTACTTAAAAACTATCCAGGACATCCCAGGACACCACAAAAACTAGGACATGTCCTGGGAAAACAGGACGGTTGGCAACTCTAATTTAGACTCGCCTGGCGATGGTATTAAGCCGTACTCTGTACTGACCAATATCCTTAATCAATCTATCCCTGCTTGTATAGGGTAATGTCATATAATATGATGTCACATCGTCAGGCTATTTAGCTGGTTATCAATGTTCCCAAAAAATGAAAACAAATGTACTTACATAGGAATTATTATTTTCAACAGAAACGAATCTATCTCAATAGATATATCTCAATAGGTATCTCAATACTATACAAAAGGATCTACAGTGAAGAGTTAGTATTATAGTATACTAGAGTATATAACATGATTATGTACACCGCATACAATGTCAGAAATATAAACGCAATACCAACCCCAAATCGATATTATTTATGTACCAATATGAGTAGAACAAACGAAAAATTCAAAACGTGGGGTGAGGGATGATAGAAAAAAGCATCGAGGGTGGGACCCTACCCTGGCAATTTTTTCTCACTTTTTGCCCACTGGGGGGCCTAATCAGAATTACGGCTTAATACATCTTTATGTACTTATTTATTGCTTCATTTTGGGAGTGGTCCACCCTTGGTTTTGGAAAGAGCGTCGGTGGAGGTCATTAGACTATGTATTTTATGGCATGGTGGCCGACTTACCCAGTACAATCTCATATAATAATGTCTTATAAAATCCTTCTATTTCTCCGTGCAGGGATGGAGTAAGAATACTAACCTCTGCGGCGGCCTAATAGAAGGTGACAAAACAACCTGGATGGCAACCATCCTTGGTCTACCTAAGTATACTTTGTGTTGTGTTCCGGAAATAGTGAGCCAGGTTCCTGTACGTCATCCATAGACGACGGTAACTGCTTATCTGATACTCCTCAGTAATAAGAAACTACATTTAAGCTCGAGTTTCGGTGGAGGATAAAGAAATAGACTAAAGACCTGAACGTATGAGTGAATTTTATAATGTGGTTGGTGGCTAGGCTAGACAAGAAGCGAGAACAAATGTCTTAAACTTGAGGAGGTTAACGTCTAGTTTTGGATGACCATTACTGAGGGCGATGTTGATGACAATTAGACCAAAAAAATTATTAGCATCATAGGGTAACCAGAACGTGTTATTCACAGATCAAATGAATGTTTCTCACTTAGTTTAATATTGTAGCCACGACCATCCAAGGTAGCTTGCTGAACTATCTGAACCAACAATGTAAATGTTAATGTTGTTGATACCGCTTTATATGTCTTCTGCCTTGCTGCCTTTATTTCACATTATGTGGGATTGGCACAGTATAGAACTCCTTCACTCTCCTCTGTTAGCCGTCACTTCAACATTTTCAATCACATTCATTCATACCTTTTTCACGTCATTTTTACGCAATCCATCTATATTTTTGGAGTTTACTCCTTAAGAATCGATTTTCATATATAAGGCGCCCGGTATGAGAAAATGTGAGAGTAAAATCTACCAATGAATGACCTCGTTACGTTTTTGGTGCGCGTGCACCGGAACACACTAATCAAAACAAAACGATGTATCTATCAAGGCAAAAATTACTTTATTTGTTACAACTTAAGGTTGATTTCACATTAAATGTTGTTTAACATATGTCTTTTCATTTGTAAGTGACAAGAGTAATTTATTGCTTTGCTCATTTTATATGACGAAGGATCGTAAGTATTAGATAATGTTTTGGAGATTAGTGACTTTATTACTAGGTGCCATAGTTGTAATTAGGTTGAACTTAAAACTATTTTTAAAAAAAATTTATATATGTATATTATTTTCATTAATTTGTAATTTACCCTTTCATATGGTATTAATCTTTTTTCAGTTAAATAAACTCTTTTTGCGTATGTTTAGACAATCGTACTTAAGTAGTAAACTCCAGTCGTGCGTCGGAGCTGACACACACAGTTTTTTCTCTATCTCTTCTGAATCCATCTATCTCCTGAATCTCATTTTTATACATTTCCTTGTTACATGACATTCGTTCCTTCGCATTATAAGGCCACTGGCGCTACTTCCAAACTTACATATATATTTAATCATATTTCCAATTTTATGAATAGCCTTTCATCCTTCCCTTCTGAGGCGAAAAATTCCGATCAATATACGACAAAACAATACGACAATACAATACAAAAAAACAATACGACAATCCCAATTACGGATTTATAAATTTTACCTCTAAGTTTAAGTGTAGTTTGTTACACGTATTATAATATATTTTATAATAATAATATAATGTACTTATTTCTTATAAAAAATTTTAATAAAAAAAAGAATAGATATACATATTTATTAGACAGAGTGAGAAGACAGAAACCAAAACTAGGTAAAACCTGTGCTATGGAACTTTTAGTCCTCATCTCTCTAACTTAGAGCTAATATTAATTAAAGCTTACAAGTAATCAGGTAATAATAAATTGGTTTTGTCTGCGAGTGTACATATACTAGTATCGTGTGTCTATGGACGTGAGCGAGTATGTAGTTAAATACAAAGATTTAGAATTATCTTGTTATATTTTTGAATAAAGGTTTTTATACGAGTATTTGTACTATATATAATTAAATATTTATTAATGCCACGTACTTTTAGGTTGTAACCGTCAGCCGAGCGTGGAAAGGCGTGGTTGCAGTATTAAAATAATAATTACCACCAGCAAATGGTTATTGGCGCGCTTAGTGTAGGTGGGAATTAGATTGTTAGGATGATAAGCGAATTAATTATCGCATACAAAAATAGCGGCAACGCAGGAAACTTAGTGAGTCATTTGAGGTGTGGCTTAGGTGTGGCGCTGTTGATTTAATTATATTTTCAATGGCTGCCTTAAACTTTTTTTGACATTTCCACGAGTAGTTATAAGAAGGAATGGAAGTTGATTCTTAACATTTTGATGTTCCTTGAAGAGTATTTGCATTACAGAGCAATACTTTTATCCCGGCCGGAATGGTAGACCCAAAAAGATTTGGCTTGACGTGGTAAAGGGTGCCAAAGGACTAATTACTAGGAATGCCGAAGATCGTGCGAAATGGAGAAGAAAAAGTGGGTATGGGGAGTCCCACACTACCGAGCCACCCATTCCCACACAGTGGGACGTGCGTCATACATTTCCATAACATAAAAAATGGGGATGCTTACCTTGTTATACTTAGCTCTACTGCTGTAAAGCGCTTATCTCATGGTTACAAGACAAAATTTAAACATAAACACCCAAGATCAAAACGGAGGGTCAAATAATTTTTAAAGGCAAACCATAGTCTTAGAACTAAGTCTTATTTTATTGTATCAGTTTGTGAGTCTCAGAGTAAGTTTACAATGCAAGTAAGATAAGGAAGATACGATATTGTATCATTAATATGACGTTGAAATAGTTACATGATTAAATCTCTTGACTTTGGCTGAAACAGAAATCGCAAAGAATAAAACAAGAAATGAGGGTAAAAAAACTTACCGCGCTTCCATCAACATCGACATGGGGGTGGCATGTCGTTATAAAGATGGCGGCTTGGCTCTTAGCACCCTATTTTTGTGTATTTCCCACCCCCGCAGTTCCCTTTGCCCCTTAGCTCAGTTATATAGGGTGACCATCTAATCTGAGATCAGTCCCTAATATTAATAAAATTCTATTAAAAATACGCAAGTGTTGACAAGAAGTTACAATGACGAAATTCCACGGTTGTCATTTTCTCATTTTTTATTGCTGTAGGACAGTAGACAGGCTGACGGCCCGCTTAGAATTTAGCAGTTACCATCGCCTATGGGTGTTGGCAACGCCAGTGGCGTCACGGAGGCGCTGCTGTCCGATAAGGGTGCAGGAACTTCGGTCACTGCCGGAACACAACACAAGGTTATTATGGCGGCATACTTAAGACCAAATGTGGTCGCCATCCAGACGGGCTTGGGGCCCTACCACGTAGCTGGGGTGGGTTGTTTTGTCGCCTTTTACGACAGGCTGACCCCGTCCGTAGAGGTTAGTATTCATTCTCCACCCCTGCACGGATAAGATAACATGATAAAAGCTAATCAATTGAAAACATTTGGTAGTATGTATAAGAAAATGCTCACGAGGTCCAACGCAGATTGGCTAAGCGGCAGGAAAGATTGGAGGGCGTTGGGTTGAAGATAAGTAGAACCAAAACTGAACATCTATTTTGTGATTTTGGTGGAATATCCGACTTCACTCCGAGTACCTTCGGAGGCGTCTCTGCCAACTTGCTCCAACTTTCGGTACCTCGGATCATTAATCCAGAATGACGGTGAGATAGGCTGAGATGTGAAAAACAGAGTGAATGCAGGATGGATAAGATGGCGACAGGTCTCAGGAATAATTTGTGACCCACGAGTACACTTAAAGGTAAAACTCACAGGTAAAATTTACAAATCCGTAATAAAGTCTGTCCTATTTATTGTATGGATTGGAATGCTGGGCCACAAAGAGGAGGGACGAAAAGATGTTACATGCTGCGGAGATGCTGCTGCTGAGATGGATGTGTGAAATATATAAGCCAACATAAGTGGCAATGTCTTATTCGAGCTACAAGAAACTATATAAAATAAAAGTGGGTCAATTGTCCTGTAAACTCCAATCTGAAAAAGAAATCCAAATAATGCTTTGATGGCTTTACCGTCGCCTATGGATGTTTGCAACGCCAGTGGCATCGCGAACACGCTGCTGTCCCATAAGGGTACAGGAACTTGGGTCACTAATGCCGGAACCCAACACAAGGTTATTATGGCGGCATACTTAAGACCAAAGGTGGTCGCCCTCTAGACGGGCTTGAGGCCTTACCACGTAGCTAGGATTGTTTTGTCACCTTTTATGACAGGCCGACCCCGCCCGCAGAGGTCAGTATTCTTTCTCCGTCCCTGCACGGATAAAAACTTTTGCAGATATAATTAATAGTCTTCATTTGCAGTTTTTATAATTCATATAAATATTTCTTGAGTGAGAATCAAATATACATAACTGTTTAAATGCCACTTATGTAGTCAATGAGCCAGCTATATTATCGAATCAAATCAAGTAAGAAATAAAAAATTAGAAAAATAAGTCATTTACTGCCTTTATATATAAATAAAAGGGAGAAGACATGAAAGAAGAAAAGAATAGAATTTATTTTCAATCTTAGAAGAAAAGATGAGAAAAACAAAGAATGAAGCTGTAAATCACTGTCAATTTATATTTGGACATTCCTACAAATGCGTTTTTTATGTTCACTCTACAATTCCCCCTTGCTTCCCCGTTTCCCTGCTCCCCTCTATTGCATTTGATCCCTTGTTTTATGCACTCGGCCTCAGTAGTATGCAAAAGTGCAAGTCTCTGCATTATTTGAACTTAAGTTAGAGTATGTAAGCTTGTATGGCATTTACTGGTTTATTTTTACAGATAAATCGGAATTACTTGCGGGATTACACACTTCTACAATAATAAATTTTTATTTGTTGCCCTGGATATCTCTATGAATTTCTAAGTTTTCAAGTGCGCAGTTTATGAATATATTCATGAAAATAATGAATGTGCTCTAGTTTTTTATGTTTTCAGCGTATCCTATATTTTAAAGAAATAAACGAAAAGGATTAACTTTTTACTTGGTCAACAAAGTGTATACATAAAATACCGTTGGGCAGTAGCAAATATGTTGTCAGGACAGTAGAGCAAAGCAACTTCATCCATTTAATATCTTGTTCACACAAGATGTGTGCATGTGACCTTTGATAAAGTCCTTAACTGTCGGTAAAGCCAACGTAATAAACTATTATTAAACAGAGTCAAAATTAAAAGTATGATCCAACAATTTGTCATAGCGTTAGACAAGGAGGGCGGTTGTTTCAAGTATATTAACAGAAAATTTTCTAAGTTTGGTAGGGAAAAATGAAAAGTATTTGATGACAAAATTAAAAATATTTGATGTTTCTCAAATTCAGCAATTGATGAAAGATGCAATTATTATCACAGTTATGACAGTTCCGGAAAGTGAAGCTTGGAAGAGTTTTGTATTGGTAGTAGAAAATTTTCTAGGTAGTTAAAGCTTTTAGAATTCAGGAGCCACATGATGACAGAATACTGCTGGTCTTTAAAAAGAGATTGTCCCTTAAAAATTGTAGAAGAAAAGTTCATAATTCATTTCAATGAAGAATAATGTTATTCTCCATATAAAATCCATGTGGATTTTCAACATTTTTGTCTCTTTACTTTGATGCTATTATATTAATGTATTTTTTTATTATACTATTATAATAAAAAAATACATTATAAATATTTTCTGTTATTTTTTTCATATTTTTAGTCTGAATTTTTTTCCAATATAATGAGCATAAATATATCAGAAATCAATATTAGAGCAAGGGCAATAAAACTAAAATGAAAAAAAAAATGATTACAATTCAACCATAATAAAAAGTTATCTTTTTTAAGATAACATTAAAGTTAGTCTATTGCTGCTTACAATATATATATATATATATATATATATATATATATATATATATATATATATATATATATATATATATATATATATATATATATATATATATATATATCAAATTCACAGTTATTACATTGGCTTAATAAAAATAACAGCACAAAAAAACCATTAATGTTTGACCATCGAAACATACCTAAGTCTTAATTTAAAATATGTTTTACGAGTTTCATGCATGTTCTTTTCATGAAATAAAAGCAAAATGGCTGAATAAATATGTCGATACTCGAATTTAAAAATTAATGTTACAAGTTATAAAATGTCGAAGGCACTTATTGAGTGCAAAGATTTTTATTTTATTTTACGATTCCCAAGTTTCTTCACTAACAAACATCATACAATATTCGTCACATAAAATATGGTGACAAAGCTATCAACTTCTCACACATAATATACATAATAACATTTTACACAGTTCAATGATTTCATAAAAATGTGATAATACTCGTACATTAAAACGTATTCATTATAAGAGCTCCTCAAAAACCATATTAATACTAAACAATCCATATTAATGTTATAAATTTGAAGTAACTCTCTTTTTAATTTATAAGGCAGAACAATGTTTGCCGGGTCAGCTAATACTAATATAAAAAATGTGAAGTCTTGATATATGTCTTGAATATGTCTTGATATATGTCTTGAGTATATCTTGATATATGTCTTGAATTTTAGCAAACATTGAAATTTGTTTGGAATAGGACATAAACTGCCTAT
Source organism: Malacosoma neustria (assembly GCA_963693495.1). NCBI lineage: Eukaryota > Metazoa > Arthropoda > Insecta > Lepidoptera > Lasiocampidae > Malacosoma > Malacosoma neustria. The sequence continues at coordinate 17,641,446 of OY856381.1, forward strand.
CCCCATAATATACACTAGTAATTTTTAGGCAAACAAGGAACTAACAACTACTGTAATTTGAAATAAAAATAAAATTATAACTTAAACGTAATTGAATATAATATTTTACATTAAATTTAATTACCTTTTTATTACCTTTTTCAGAACAATTTATTAAAATTTTAAACCTTTATTTTTATTCATAATCTTTATAATAATAACATTATTATGAAAATGTTCATATTCATGAAAATAAATAATGAATTAATGTCAAATTTTTGACATTGATAAATAGTTTCGTGCATACTTATAATTAAAGCTCTAGCACTACTTATTTCTTAATTGTAACCCTTTTTAATACCAACTTTAAATTAAGGATGATCTTTAAGGTATATTTAACTTATATTTTATATTAGTTTGATACATAATTTAAACTAGTGCTCAAGTAGCTAATATCAATTAATACTATACTGAAGTCCTCTACTAGACATAGGCTTCTCCGAAGGCTTACCACATACCCCTATCTTGAGCTCGTTTGGATGCAAAACATTGAATAAAATATTTTTATTGCATCAATTAAACAACGTATAGAAAATACATAAAAATAAAACAATAGGCGGCTTTATTACTAAAGAAATTTCTACTGCGCACCCTTAAAATATCTATATGAATAAAATATTTAAGTTTCATTATCTTTATAGGTATATAAAACATTTTACACAGAACAGACAATTAAATAATATATATATATATATATATATATATATATATATATATATATATATATATATATATATATATATATATATATATATATATATATATATATATATATATATATATAATTAAAAAATTATTAATTATATTATAATATTCATGTCAATATTAATAGCAAATTAATTACCACGAGCCAATCAGATAATTTTTTGTTAAATATTAGAAGTATGTCACTGCAAAATTCGTATGAAAATAATAAAACAACAAAACGTTATATCAACGTAATTATTTGAAAATAAGCAATTTTAAAATAAACATGTAAATTAGTTTTTGACCAAATCCACTTACATAATATTTAAATAACAAGCTTGTTTTATTAAACTAAATATTAGGTCCATTAATTTTTATTTTATTCACTATAAAAAAATACATAGACGGCAGCGACCACATCCACGCCTCTTAAGTACAGTTCCTAATTTAATTTTTATGTACATATTAAAATAATATGTACATATTAAAATAGTCTAGGTGCTGACTAACACAAAGTATAATTTTAAAGTATAACATAGAAAAATTATTTACTTATATACTTAAACTAATGTAAACGTTGGTTCAAGGCGAAGTGAGGCTTCCATCGACGACGGTATTCTTTTTCAGAGCTAAAGAGATCGGGTGGCATGATTTAAGATTCTTATTTCTCTTAAAAATTTACATAATTCACTTGTTAAAAACTTAGAAATAAAATATAATATTTTATCCGTGCAGGGGCGGAGAAAGAATACTGCCTGCGCGGCATGGAATCAGTCTGTCTTAAAAGGCGACTAAACAACCCAAGCTAGGTGGTAGGGCTCCAAGCCCGTATGAAAAATGAAATGAAAAAATGAAATGAAAAAATTCTATATTTTCTCCCAAAATATTATGTATATATTGCAACTACCCCTGGTTTTTAAGAATTCCGCCACAATAACCTTGTGTTGGGTTCCGACATAAGTGACCAGGTTCCAATACCACTACACAGATAGCAGCATGGTCACAATTCCCCTGACGTTGTAAACACCCGTAGACGACCGTAACTCCTAAATTTTAAATGGTCTGCCAGTCTGTCTGCTAACCTTTTTTTTTGTCTCGGGGAAAATCCTCTCTTGACGGATTCTCCTGGCCCGGGGGGACCGTGGGATATTTGGGACTCCGGGAAAGACGTTCAGCCATCCGACTACCCACTAAAAAACCCCGCTGTTTTCCTATCGCCTACGCCCGGGCCTACAGATATGTGGCCTGCCGATTTCGTGGCCCGGCTGGCGCCGGCCCGCCCTTTGTCTCAAGACGGGCCTCTTCTAAAGTGTTGGCGCCAGGGGGTCAGGGTTTCGTCCCCGCGGTGCTCTCCTGTATTGTAGGAGGTAAGGGGGGCCGCGGAACAGCAGGCGGTCCTCTCCCTCGAGGTCATTGCTTGCCCTCCGGCGCCGACGACTTGGCCTGCGTTGGCGAGAGGGGAGTGTGGTGGTGGACTCCCGCTCCCGCTAGACCGCCTCCTTTGCGGACATGACTGCCTCGCAAAAGGAGGCGACGGCCGTCCATTCAGGATCGCCCCCGACCATGGACAGAATCAGAACCGGGAGCGACAGGTCTGCGCCGATTTGGGCGACGAGGGCGCGGCGCTCCTCGCGCCACGCAGGGCACATGGCGACAGTGTGGTCCACCGTGTCCTCCTCGTCGCCCGCGCCACAATGGTGGCACCTCGACGTCATCTCCCACCCTATGTGACACAGGTACCTCCCGAAGCAACCGTGCCCTGAGAAGACCTGCGTCAGGCGGAAAGTCAGGGTGCCGTGGCGCCTTTCCACCCATTCGGCCAAGACAGGTCTCACCGCTTCGATGGTGGCGAGACCCGCGCTGGGGTACACGAGGCGCTCCCTCCACTCCACCATGAGCACCTCGTCACGCAGCTCCGCCCGCTTTACCTCCACTTCGCGAGGCGCGGGGCGAGAGCCACGCTCGGCCGCATCCCGGCGCCACTGGTACAATATCGCCAGGACTCGGGCCTCGAGGTCCCATGTTGGGGATCCGGCCAGCAGGGAGGCCGCTTCGAAGGACACCCGTTTGCTAACCTGTGCCAACATAATTATATAAAACATAAGGCTTATATAATATTATTTCTTATATAATCACTGTCGTATTTGTGATTAGTTTTTATTATTAATTAAAATTTAAAATATTCATCGTATTACAGTAGTATCAGTAGTTTGCTAATAATATCACTCGATAACAAAAATCACTAGATCATAATCTTAAAATTGTCATCCGGTAGGATTTTGGCAGTGATGTCAAAAATTTATCTTAGATACAAAGTTAAGATTATGAAAGTTATCTTCAGGCATAATCCAGTTTTAGTTTTTTACGACTGCCTAAATAAGTTTTGCAGAATCTTTCTGCTTATTTCCAGCCGAGACACGGAGAGACAGCTAATTTACATATAACTGTAATTCTACAAAGTTCACTTAAAAAACGAAAAACTACCTTCCAAATTATATATATTTTTAGCAAAGGTACATAAAGGAATGAAAATAATGTAAATTTCACTTTTATCGAAAGAGGGAATATCGGTTTTGACATTATCTTGATAAAAAATAAGATGGACGAGACAATGCTTCGGATTGCTTCGCGTATCGCGTCAGTTGACATGACAGATAGTTCTGGAACAATTCGCTTTCAAACTAGCATGAGATAGTGTTAATTTATGACTTTTTAACTAAAAGGGTCGATATTTTTACAAAAAATATGAAAATGTTTTACTTTCTTATCTGCTTTGCATTGTTTAAGACAATACCATGAGAATTAACAATTATGTTTTCTTTTTCTTATAAGCGTTTAATGTCAGTTGTCTCTAAAATTTTATTTTATTGTAAACGCCTGTAAACGCATAGTTAGTCTTGTGATTTTTGCCTCCGTGACCTGATGTATTTATTTATTTATTATGTATATATTATGTATTGGATTTCAATACCTGTATTTTAAAAAATGATTCACGAACTGCCGCGCTAAAGACTGTTCTTGATTCTAATAACCTTACGTAACTCCCATCGAATCCAACTCATCATTCTCCTAATTCTATTCCATCACTCTTAGACCTCATCCTGGTATCCTCACCTGATCAAGTGGCCGACCACGGTCAGTATTCAGCTGATGCCTTTTCCTATCATGACGTCATATTTCTCTCATATAATATCCGTCCACCTAAATTTAAACCTAGAGTCCTCCTTCAGCGCAAATATTGTACTAGTATTGATTTAGACTTATTACTTAAGGATGCTGATGACATTGATTGGTCACAGCTCAAAGCTTCACAATACATAGATACTAAGGTTGCAATCTTCAATGATAAACTAAGTTAATTGTATGATATACAAGCCTGTTCATGCATCCTGTTCATGCTGTCAAAATGAAATATCTTCCAGCACCGTGGCTAACCAAAGAAATTAAAGAGCTGTTATCTAAAAAAGCTATTGCAAAAACTAAATATAAACGCCAGCCTAACCCTTGTAACTGGGAAAAATACGTTAAACTACGAAAACATGTTGCACTACGAAGACAAGGTGTATAGGGACGCTCAAAGGTGTCATATTCATAATTCAGTACAAAACGGCGATTCAGCAAAGATCTGGAAGTTCCTTAAAACATTAGGAGTTGGAAAGCATAAATATAATTCAGGACCATTAGATACAGATATCAATTTTCTCAATATGCACTTTACTTTTTCATCTGATATTGATAAGACATTAAAAGAAAGTACTATAAATTATCTTTCATCTCTCCCAACTCCTAACTATTCTTCATTTCCCTTCACTCAATTACCCGATTGTGATGTTAGGAAAGCTATTATGGCGATAACTTCGACGAATGCGGGCAGTGATAATGTTAGCCGACATATGCTAGTACCTATCCTTGATCTTATCCTTCCCATTTTAACTCACATTTTTAATCACTCAATATCAACTGGCTCCTTCCCCAGCGCTTGGAAAGAAGGGCAAGTAACACCCATTCCTAAAAAAAACTAATCCCAAGTCACTATCTGATTACCATCCTATCTCCATTCTTCCATTTTTATCGAAAGTGTTGGAACGCCTTGTACATGAACAACTTCTTATTTTCTTAAATACAAACCATTTACTGAATCCCTTCCTATCTGATTTCCGTCCTGGGCATAGCACAGTCACTGCTGTGGTCGAAACATCAGATGATATTAGACTAGTGGCTGAAAAAGACAAAGCAATGCTTTTAATACCGTGAACTTCGATATCCGGGTGCCATATTGAAAACTCTTAACATATCTCCAACGGTAATTGATTGGTTTCATAATTACCTATTTGGACGCCGGGAGCGTGTTCGTCTTGAGGATAGCTTCTCCTCTTGGACTAACACATCGTCCGGCGTACCTTAGGGTGACGTATTTCACTATTTTTATTAATAGCATTTCGAATAATCTTAAGAGTTCCTACCACCTATACGCAGACGATCTTCAAATTTACACTAATGCATCAGTAGCTAATATCAACGTCGCTATTGATACTATATATAAAGATTTATCTCACATATCTGACTGGAGTAAAAGGTATAGTCTTATCCTTAATCCGACGAAAACTCAACTTATAATAGTTGGAAGCTCTAGAATGACCAGTAAAATAGATAATACATTACTACTGATTGTCCGTTTTGATGGCGTACCTGTATCTATCAGCGATAAAGTAAAAAAATTGGGTATATATTTTGATAAATGTTTATGCTGGGCGCCTTAAGTACAAGAGGTCAGCCGTAGAGTTTTTGCTAGTGTGGCGCATGCTCAAAGTCTTCTTCTCCCCATCCTTGACTGCGGCGACGTCAGTTATCTTGATATCACTGAAAGCCAACTGGATAAATTAGAGCATCTCCAAAATTTTTGTATTCGTTTCATATTCGACATGCGCAAATATGATCACATTTCTGAAATTGGCTTGGAAATGGCTCCCAGTCCGCCTTCGCCGACATGCTCATATTCTTTCTATGCTATGCTATATAAAATACTTTTCTGTCCCCAAAGCCCTTTTTATTTAAAAGAGAGGTTTAAGTTCTTTCAAGACAATACACCAAGACATTTGAGGTCATCAGCAAATTTACGGTTAGTTACATCATTGTATACTGCACAGTTTTTATAATATGTCGTTTACCGTCCAAGCTTTAAGTCTTTGGAATGCGTTATCACTTGATGTAAGGAGTGCCTTTTAATAGGTTGTTGCCCTTTAATAGGTTGGTCAAAGAGATGTATATATATATATATATATATATATATATATATATATATATATATATATATATATATATATATATATATATATATGGTTATTGGGGCTTGTATATATATATATATATACAACTTGTATTAAACAAAACAGTACTTGTGATTTAAGAAGTAAATTTGTCCCAGTTCATAAAACACTTAACCTAAAAAGATTTTGTTTGGGTTTGTATAAACTCAAATATAACTAGCCATTCGACTTGCCTAAATTGCTGACCCGGTAGTGCGAAGTAAAGGAAGCATGAGTCAACGGTAAGGTGCGTTTGGGGGCTCGTTCGTTCACCCCCGGCATCGGAGGGGTGGCGCAGGAAAGACACACCCCTGCGGCTCACTGTATGGTATGGCAGCTTATTGAAGTTACAGTCAAAGCGTTTGTTTAATTTTATTTCGTCAGTCAGTCTATATTTTAGTCATTTTATACAATTATTATTACTTTAATAAAGAAAATTAATTAATGTTTTGTTTGGACAGTGTTTTAGGTTATTTTTTCACAATGTTGTAAGTATTTATATAATCAGTAGTTAGGTATTTATTTTATATTAATTACTTGGCGCTGTTGATATGTATGGGCCTCGTGAATGTGAAATTCTGTTTTACGCTGCTCATTTGCCTAAAGTGCTATAAGCAACCGCAATTCCATTGAACTTAGGCTTTATTACGTATTGTTAATACGTGATTATATTATTTATAATATGCAATGTCATATGATTCAATTCAAATTATTGCAACCATACAAATAATGTATAATATTTGGTATCTAAGTATATGCTACCACATTCCGTTTGGAAGTTACACAATATTAAATTTATATACAATTGGTACTAAAGTTGGTGAATACAATACAAATATTGTAGGTAAACAGAATTTTTATATATATATTATAATTATCAAGGGAATTAAGGATTATTTAAATAATGTCAAATCATCGTCATCATCTTTGCGTTGAATCCCGGTTGCTGCCCAAACTCTCGCTTTGGCGCCCGGGGTCCGCTTTCCGACTTTTTCTTCTCCACTGAACGGTCTTCAGCATCCCTGGCAGTGTGCCCATTGGCACGCATATCATCCTTTACGACGTCAAGCCAGCACTTTTTGGGTCTACCCCTCCTGCCGGGCGGAGGCGACATGGCCAGACATTTGTTTCCCACGTAAGCATCCGGTTGCCGTAAAACATGGCCGTACCAACGGAGCCGACACTCTTGTAATTTATCCGCAATGTCATAGAGTTCATAACGCAGTCCTTCCACGTCACTCCACGCATCCACCGCAGCACATTCATCTCCGTATTTAAATAATGTCAAATATTAATATTAATTATAAAAAAATTTAAAAAGTGTTTGTGCAATTCACATACGGTAGAAGTGAAACTTCGGATAGTTTACATTTCATGTATTAGTCTTAAAAATCTACGAATTCCCAAACAAAAAGAACATGAAGATTGTAGGAAATACTGTATACTTTTTAGGAAATTTACGTACAATTTTTGCAATGGTGCTAAACAAGTATCATTTAAATAACAAATAAATCCACGCTTTTTACATTGTGCCACTCTCCTACCATACCCGGAGGCCTTCTTACACAACCACAGGGTCGCCCCCTCGCTTTCTTTCTCTTATTTCCCGGCGTTTTTTCAGTCCGCCATTTTTCCCGCGCGTGCGCTATCCGACCCAGCAAACACATCGAGTGGCATCGATTTATTCGATATGCTATGATGCGAGTAAATAAAAATGTGGGTGTGCGTCGAGGGTGGCGGGTCTTGTCATACGTTATTTTTTAATGGTTGTGATCTCTTTTTATTGGTTGGGTTATAAGATTTGTATCGGCAGGAATTTTATGGTATGGGAATAACAATGCGCTATGCCATGTTTGAACAATACATAGTTAATTCTAGTAACCTTCAAGACTAGTAGTTAGCTTGAATGACTTTTATACTTTTATTTTCTCTTCATCCAGGGGCGAAGTAAGAATAGTAACCCCTGCGACCGAGGTCAGCCTGTCGTAAAAGGCGAAATAACAATCATAGCTACATGGTAGAGCCCCAAGCCCGTCTATATGGCAATCACCTTTGGTCTATAAGTATGCCGCCAAATAACCTTGCGTTGTTTTCTGGCATTAGGGATCCAGGTTCCAGCACCCCTATGTGGAGAGCAGCTTGCTTGCGATGCTTCTAACGTCGCATAAATAAATAAATAAAGAAACATTTTTTCTACATAATAAATTTATAGCTTACCTGGATGATGGTCATATTGATTACTGTGTGTCTAGAGTAAGGCTTGGACTTCTCCTGGGATCAGACCCTTTGTTCAACATTATGGGGGATTATTATAAGGCCTATAATTATAATTTAGCCATGTAGCCAATGAATGTTATACACCTGCAGAGTTGCCGTGAAAGTTGATACATGATAATGGTTTTACCTTCGCTAACCGTCAGGTTATACTGTTATACCTACCTTTGACTCATAAATCACACGCACACTATGTAAGCGTTCTACAACTATAAGTACGTATGTAATTAAGACTAAAGTAAATAAAAAAGATTGGTTATTGATTTTTTAATACTTTTTTATTAGCTTCTTACGTATGTTAGTATGTACCCATGTAACGGAAATTTTTAACATGATTTTGACCCCCTTTCATAACGTCGGATTAACTCGAAATTTGGCAAACTTATCAAGAACCAATGACAATGCAACAATTTTTATAGTTTGTATCATTATCCTTACCAGGATCCTCAGTTTCATCATTCGGCTTGTATCATTAACCATACCGGACCGGTTCAGGTCCGATCATCGAAGTTAAGCAGCGTTGGGCGCGATCCTGGGAACACCGCGTGACTTTGGCTTTTTGCGCTTTTTTTCACGCTTTATATTAACTTGACCTCTATGTAACGGAATTTTCAGACTAGATTTTTACCCACTTTGAATAATCAAAAATATCGAAATTCTGCTCAAACGCCATCTGACGTTTAATTAATAACACTGCCAGAATATGGCGTTAAATTAATAATAACACTGTCAAAAGATGGCGTTAAATTAATAATAACACTGTCAAAAGATGGCGTTAAATTAATAATTATCTATTGGGAATTGACCATAAATAAGTTATATTTTTAGTTAACCAAACTGAAAAGAAAACAATAAATTATAGTTTAAAAAACTAAAAGACACACTTTTTATAATTAATCAAACTAAACAGAAAAAAATAATTCTTGTTGGTGTTTGAAACATGGATAAGGCCTTATGTCCGTGAATTTGATGTATTTACAATTTGATCTATAAATAGATTTATTCTGGTCCTGTTGCAATATTCGTCAATTATAAAGTAAAAAAGTTCTTCAATACGGTGCGGTTCACCTAGTGCAAATAAATGTGTTAAAAAGAAAATAAAGACTTAAACACTCTTAAAAATTAAGTTTATTTTGCTTCGCTTGTGAATTGTTGGTTATCTTTTTTATTTATTATGGTCTTTCTACACCAAATACACACCAAATACACGCATTATTATTTCGTCGATAGCAAGAGTCAAAGGGTAGCGAGTACCGCACCATAAATAGTAAAAAGCCTGGATATGAACGGTAAATGCCAACCGGAAGCGTGCGTCTGCGCCAATGCAGAACCGGATATTGCCAGTTGGCATACCAGACTGCACACTGATGCTATTACGTATGGCGGATGTGATTTACAATTCACTCGCTGGTCGGTGTAAAACAATTATCTGGGCTTCCGTTTCAAACTGTCAAAATCCGTATGAAAATTTAAAAAAAGATCTGCAGTTACACTAAAAATCTACTAAATCTGACGATATTAGTAGTCAAAAACGTATTAACTTTTTTACATATTTGAATGTTTAAGACCTCGTACCAATGCCTCGTACCTTTATTTTCTATGATGTCACTTTAACCCGGCGGAATGCACTCACACATCTATGAAAAATTGGTTGAATTAGGAATAGAAGGAGTCAAGTAAATAAGAATTTATATTCGTATTAATTCGGTATATGTATATATGTGTACTTCACAAGTCTTATCCCAAACTATGTGGGGTCAGCACAACATATTCTTTTGCTTCACTCTCCTCTGTTAGCCGTAGTCTCGACATTGATACCCTTTTTCGCCATATCATCTTTTAGGCAATCCATCCATCTTTTCTTTGGTCTACCTCTCCTTCTGTATCCATCCACTGTCCTTTCTATCATTTTCTTAGTGATATGGCATTCGTTCCTTTGCATTAAAGGACCAAACCAACCTAGCCTGTTCTCCACATCTTAGGCATGTGGTCTATGGTTAACGTGACCATACGTCCCGCTTTGGGCTGGATTGTCCCGCTTTCAGGCTGTCCGTCCCGCTGTCCCCAACGAGAACAAAAATGTCCCGCTTTTACGAATAAACCGTTATACCTACTTAACTACTTGCCTACATTAATATCGTGAAAGAAGGCAGCGCAGCCTAGACGCGGGTTGACAGTCAGGAACAAGCGAGAGCGAGCGACTGACATGCGAGAACGAGATAGACGAAAATGATAGAACGTTTTTATTAGAAACTTACCGAATAACTTTTTTTTTTTTGGTCTCGGGGAAAAACCTCTCTTGACGGGTTCCCCCGGCCCGGGGGGACCGAGGGATATGTGGGACTCCGGGATTTTTCCGACTACCCACTAAAAAACCCCGCTGTTCTCCTATCGCCTACGCCCGGGCCCACGGATATATGGCCTGCCGATCTCGTGGCCCGGGCCGGCGCCGGCCCGCCCTTTGTCTTGAGGCGGGCCCCTTCTAAAGTGTTGGCGCCAGGGGGTCAGGGTTTCGTCCCCCCGGCGCTCTCCTAACAACTCCCGCTCCCGCTCCGCCGCCTCCTTTGCGGACATGACTGCCTCGCAGAAGGAGGCGACGGCCGTCCATCCAGGATCGCCCCCGACCATGGACAGAACCAGGGCCGGGAGCGACAGGTCCACGCCGATTTGGGCGACGAGGGCGCGGCGCTCCTCGCGCCACGCAGGGCACACGGCGACAGTGTGGTTCACCGTGTCCTCCTCGTCGCCCGCGCCACAGTGGTGGCACCCTGACGTCATCTCCCGCCCTATGCGACACAGGTACCTCCCGAAGCAACCATGCCCCGAGAGGACCTGCGTCAGGCGGAAGGTCAGGGCGCCGTGGCGCCTTTCCAACCATTCAGCCAGGACGGGCCTCACCGCTTCGATGGTGGCGAGGCCCGCGCTGGGGTGCGCGAGGCGAATAACTTATCCCAACTCCTTATTGTATTACAAAATACATACTAAAGTAACTCTAATTATGCTGTAGCAAAGTAGTTTTTTATTGCGAAATTATTTTTAAATAGATATTATTTTTAGGGCAAGTTGGTGTAAGAATTAAGATGTCAGTGAGGGTAAGATACCATAATAAATTATTTCAAGTCATTTTTAAACCATAATTTTTATTTTGCACTTAAATATACATCTTACACTGACGTATCCTATATATGTATTTATTTATATACGAAATTCCGTAGGCGTCCCACTTTGACACGAAAAAAAAAGGTCACGTTATCTATGGTATATTTTCGAGCTTTATGAAAATATTATTACGGATGTCCGATATATGAATTATCGCATCATAGGGTACAACTTATCTATAGGGTACATCTTATTTGTTTATAGCTATAATTCAGCTGATTAGCAGAAGGCCCACTTGTAAGCAGGTGGTCCCCGTCGTCTATGGACGTTTGTAAAATCAGGGGCATAGCGAACGCGAGGCCGGTGTCGACGAAATTATATAAGAAACTATTAAGATAATATTGTACTACGATGAGGTCCTTTAAATATACAAGAAGTTAGATGTGGTTAAATTTATATTTTACCTAAGAGACACTGACCTTCTGAAAAGAAAAACCGAACAGATCTAAGCTTTTACCTAGTCAGGTCATAAGTATTGTCACACAGTAAAAACTTTTCTTTTAGAATGCTGGCCACAAAAAAGTTTATTGAATTCGAATTTCGAATTGTTCATGAAAATAAAAATGTATAACTTTTAGAATTTTACTCATTTTTAAATGTGGAGTGGACGCTTAAAGAAGACCGTGTTGCAGTTATTGCGTTGCATCGTTGCGGTTACGCGCCAATTCAAATTTTTAACATACTGAAAAATTTGAATATTACCAAAAGATTCGTTTATCGTACCATCAAACGATACAATGAAGACTCTAGTGTAGATGACAGGTCAAGAAGTGGTCGCCCTCGGTCTGTTAGGACTCCAGCAGTGATAAAAGCTGTGAAGGCATGAATTCAAAGAAATCCCAAACGTAAGCAGAAACTGTTGGCCCTTCAGATGGGGTTAAGCAGAACCACGGTGAAAAGGGTGTTAAATGAAGACTTAGGGCTTCGGGCATATCGAAGAAAAACAGGACATCGTTTGAATGCTCGTCTAATGGACCTGAGACTGAAGAGATGCCGCGCTTTGTTGAAGCGGTACGCGGGAAAAAAATATCGGGAAATTCTTTTTTCGGATGAAAAAATGTTTACCGTAGAAGAGAGCTACAACAAACAAAATGATAAGGTGTACGCACACAGTAGTGAAGAAGCGAGCAACCGTATTCCGCGTGTCCAACGAGGTCATTTTCCATCCTCGCTCATGGTATGGTTGGGAGTTTCTTATTGGGGCTTAACAGAGGTACATTTTTGTGAGAAAGATGTAAAAACGAATGCTGTTGTGTATCAAAATACAGTCCTGACGAACCTTGTGGAACCTGTTTCTCATACCATGTTCAATAACAGGCACTGGGTATTCCAACAAGATTCGGCGCCAGCTCATAGAGCGAAGAGCACACACGACTGGCTGGCGGCGCGTGAAATCGACTTCATCCTACACGAAGACTGGCCCTCCTCCAGTCCAGATTTGAATCCGTTAGATTACAAGATATGGCAACACTTGGAGGAAAAGGCCTGCTCAAAGCCTCATCCCAATTTGGAGTCACTCAAGACATCCTTGATTAAGGCAGCCGCCGATATTGACATGGACCTCGTTCGTGCTGCGATAGACAACTGGCCGCGCAGATTGAAGGCTTGTATTCAAAATCACGGAGGTCATTTTGAATAAACTTTAATGTCATAAGAATCTATGTTTTGTTAAGTTCATTTTGGTATATGAATGGTTACATAATTAATAAACTTGTTACAATTATTTTACATTAAACATGTGACAGAATTTATGACCTGACTAGGTAATATCAGAAAGAGAATACCACCTAATCGTCTCATATTTTTAGTAAAAACATATTTTCAATAAATTAATTATAGTTAAACATGATTATAATCGTTCATTACTCATCTCGAGAAAGAACAAAGTGTAATTAATTAAACTTCTTTGGTACAATACTTTTGACAACATTGCTGTTCATGTGTAGCCGTTCTGCATAATTTCTTAATCCTATAAATAGGTATAATAAAAAACCCTTTTAAACCAAGCCTAGGGTGAGAAGTTCATTGAAAAAGAAAATTCGAGTAAAGCGTTACTTCCCTGCACTCACAAGATCCCTTCGCTTCCACTTTTCTTTATTAACGAAATTTTATACTACTACTTAAATGTTTTGATACTTATAAAAATGTCTACAGTTTTAGAGGCTTTTTCGTAAGTGCTTTATTTAGTTTTAAAATGTTTATTTAAACTTATATATCTGTAGTCATTTCTGCAGGTAGACGATTTGATATATGTATATTTTGAAGCGTCGTCCGAATATAGCTTTATAAGACAGTGGTATATACGAGTATATGACCTATATTATGCAGTGTCGGCCATAAGTTTTTGCACATTTGAAACATGAATAGAAATAAAACTACAAATGTTATTTTGTTGATTAATTGTCATTAACGTAATAAACGTTTATTGATATTTATTTTTTAAAAATGACATCGTCGAGATGTGCCCCTCTCAGATGGTGAGAGAGATGGCAGTTCTGCAATCGACTTCGCAAACTTTGGAAACCTCGCTCACACATACTGCTAGGGATCGCGGATATCTCCTCGGCGATGTTTTCTTTTAATTGGGATATGGTCGTCGGGTTTATTAAGATACACTCGACTTTTCAGGTATACCCACAAGAAAAAATTGCTAGGTGTAAGATCGAGGCTTCTTGGAGGCCATAGAATATCACCGTGCGAGAAATCAAATTGTTACTAAACAATTCTTTGACCACCAGTAAAGTCACATTTGACGTTTGATCTAAGTCCTGCTCTTATATCCTTCGAACTCATGTAACTGGGTGTCAAAAACTCTCACAACATCTTCACTTCAAGGACAGAGAATCCATCAAGGCTCCATCATCGTATCAGCCAATAACTTACATTGAATGTAATCGTTTGGTTTCAAAGTTTCAAATTAAAAATTTATATGGGTGTAGTTTGAGGTCCAGATGCAAAATTAGCCGCAGACTGGAAACGTGAGACGTGAAATTTTAAGAAAGTATTTTAGTAACGAAGTGGTATCATACTTCATCGTCATCTTAGTGTTGAATCCCGGTTGCAGCCCAAACTCTCACTTCGGCGCGCAGGGTCCGCTTTCCGACTTTTTCTTCTTTACTTCGCACGATCTTCGGTATCTCTGGATGTCAGTCCTTCAGTCCAGTCATTGGCACGCATATCAACCCCTATGACGTCAAGCCAGCACTTTTTGGGTCTATCCCTCCTGCCAGGACTCAATGGTGGCGGCATGGCCAGACATTTGTTCCCTACGTAAGAAACCGGTTGCCCTAAAACGTGGCCAAACCAGCGAAAGCGAAACTCCTGCAATTTATCCGCAATGTTACGGACATGAAGGCTGCCGCGAATGCAAGAGTTCCTAACGCGATCCTTCCGCGTTACTACACATCTACTGCAACATATTCCCATTTTGATTTGGCTGATTTTGGCTTTTACGGGGGCGACTGCCGTCTGACCCCCCAACTCCAAAAGGAAAGCCCTCGTCAGGGCCTCATCCGTTATTGGTCCGACTTGCAGGTGAGGTTGACTTGGGCCCTGAAGATGTTGGTAGGGTCCCTTACACCGCAAGTGGTATCATACTTGGATGTCTATAAATATTTAAACGTCCTAAAACACTAATAACATTACTAAGTACCAATTACTAAGTATGTGTTTTAATTTCCTGAAAATATCAAACTCATCGAAATGGATGAAACTTAAAAACTGTAAAATATAGTATTTATTTCACATATTTTATTATTTGTATGATATTGCTTAGAAATAATACTAAATAACTACTGTTTCAGTATCAAAACAGTCCCATCCAGAAAACATCCATACCTTTTTGGCACTGTACCTTTCGCCCCGTGTAATACAGGCAAGTATGCGGAAGAAAACCTTCTGAAGATTTATTCATCCAAAGGCTATATACCACAGGTATATATTTTTTGATTTAGTCTAGACAGTTAATATTGGGTTCACTAAATTATGTGAATATCTGCACTGGATATATTTATACAATTACAGAAATATATACAATTATAAAATATTAACAAAATAGTATCATGACAACATAAGTCATTGCAAAAAGTTGAGAGAGGACAAAAGTATGTCATACTCATACAATGATATACGCCAAGAGAAACAAAGTGCTCTATGACTGTGTTCTCCAAATAGACAAGCAAATAACTAAAAAAAAATTAAAATAGGTGTTCTAACATTATGTGACCTGAAGTAAGAAAAAATCTAGGATATTGTAAAATAATTCAAATACTTCTTCTGCAAGCTACCGAACAGAAATAT
Organism: Malacosoma neustria; assembly: GCA_963693495.1. Classification (NCBI taxonomy): domain Eukaryota; kingdom Metazoa; phylum Arthropoda; class Insecta; order Lepidoptera; family Lasiocampidae; genus Malacosoma; species Malacosoma neustria. The sequence goes on from OY856381.1 coordinate 17,657,210, forward strand.
GGTAATTGGATATTTACTTTTAAGGTGGAAGGTCAGACAGAACTCTCTGCATTAAAAATCAAAATTAATCACATCTGGATCCGTTTTATTGTTCTTGAAATGGAATTAATGCTTAACGTATACTCCACCATTGACAGGGTAGTGTAGAACTCCTGTGCATATGCCGTCACAATTGACAAGGGGGACGCACGTCGTTGGTATACCCACTAAAACCAGCCCAGATTTTTTCGCTCTGGCGAACCTGACATTCTCACCTACATTCTTTGTTTTTTGCATTGCAAGATAAAGAAATGGCGATCTGACGACAAAATGTGATGCAGAAGTGCAGCTTTGTTATATATAACGTTTCACCTAGCAGTATTACTCTTTAGCTCCAGGCTGGAACACTTAGTTTTCATTCTTACCATCAAATTTCTGGCCACTTTTGGCTTTATCAACTGAACGGACTGAAGTCCGACCTCCCAACCATTCAATCAAAATTGAAAGATACCGTTCACCATTTGCATTCAAGATCATAGAGGGATAAGATAATCCTATTCTTCTCTGGATGGGAGCATACGGTAGACTCCGGAGCGTGAACTAACCGGGACTAAAAGTATAAATCAAAAATTCCTACCGTACAATTATTACAGCTACAATATACCTATACATAAAACAATAAATAGCTACAATATATATAATAGTCTCTGCTTGTCTTTGCCACTTATTAAGAATTTCAAAGCCATTTAAAGCATCATTGCTTCTATCGGATAGCTTTATCGAGTACTTGATCACGTTTAGTGCTTAGATTAAAAACTGGGCACGGACTTGAGGAGTATTAACTTAGCTAAGTAATACTTAAGTAGTCGTGAGTTAAGCGACTTTTAGCTAAAGCTAGCTCTTACTAAAGTAAGAGCAAGTAGATTTTCATGAGTAATTATTGCTATTTCTATAAACACTCTGCTATCTTTTATGCTCATATGTCGACCGAATATGATAAATTTGCTAAATAGTAATATATCGTTATATCGTCGGGTGGAAGCGATTTTGTTTTAAGCGACATTTTGGGCGATATTGAGTTTTTTTATTGCTGTAGGACGGCAGACAGGCTGACGGCCCGCTTAGAATTTAACAGTTACCGTCGCCTATGGGTGCAACGCCAGTGGCATCGGGAACACGCTGCTGTCCCATAAGGATACAGGAACTTGGGTCACTAATAACACAACACAAGGTTATTATGGCGGCATACTTAAGATCAAAGGTGGGCGCCATCCGGATGGACTTGAGGTCCTACCACGTAGCTAGGGTGGGTTGTTTTGTCGGCTTTTACGACAGGCCGACCCCGGCCGCAGAGGTTAATATTCTTTCTCCGCCCCTGCACGGATAAAGTTCAGTTTTGGTTCTACTTATCTTTAAATCTACACTCTCCAATCTCTCCTGCCATTTAACCAATCTTCTCTGGACCTCATGAGCATTTTCATCAATTAGTAAATATTATCGATAAATAGGTGCCTTCTCCAGCATTCCTGATGTTACTGCGTCTACTAACAGGAGAAATACATTAGGGCTAAGAGTTACAGTTAAAGATAAACCGTAAAGATAACTAATATAGATTATAGACTGACGGACTCATAAACTGCATCAAAGTTCTGCATCAGGATTACTTTGAAATTATTTTTTTAATAAGTATGCAAACTTTCTATACAGATTTAAATTGAAACCTCTAGATTGGTTCGTGAACTTTAAAACAGCGTAGGGTCATATCCTTAAGTTTAAGTTTGTGTACTGGAAAGGACCTAAAGACTTATTTGAAGAAAAAACAGAAATTTAAGGAAAATTAGTTTAATTAAAAAATTGGTTTTAACAATAGACACAAACTTTATGCAAGGGTTTATTTATGTTTTAATAAGGTGTATTACCTCCACGTGCCCTTATTACGGATTCTAATCGGTTCCGCATAGATTTTATTTCTGTTTTTTCTTCAAAAAAGTCTTAAGGTCCTTTCCAGTACACAAATTTAAACTTAAGGATATGACCCTACGCTGTTTTAAAGTTCACGAACCAATCTAGAGGTTTCAATTTAAACATGTATAGAAAGTTTGCATACTTGGTTAAAATATTTATTTCAAAGTCTTCTATTACTTTGATGCAGTTTATGAATCCGTCAGTGTATATACATATTTAGATAGTTCGGTTATTACATGTGATTGTGAATTTCGATCATATTTTGCTAAACGAAGTAATTATTATTGTTACTAATAATGTACTTGTTTAAATTAGCTACTACATACAACTTTTGAGTACGAATACTTACTAACACTAATAAAAAATGCCTAAACATGAGAATTCAAACTATTTGTTTGAGAATATGCATCGTTACTTATGACATCTTGCCTGTAATAATTTATTAGTCTTCTGGTAGTTAAGCAAAATATATTGTTTCTACCTATACAAATAAATAAAATTGGAGTGTCTGTTTGTAATATTAAAATAACCACTATTTACTAAGTGCATTTGGATGTATATACGGTACATATACCAAAACAACATTTTTTCAATTTTTGTCTGTCTGTTTGTTTCGGCTAATCTCTGAAATGGCTTGACCTAGTTTGACAGAACTTTCACTGGCAGATACCATATATAGGTAGGCTTTCATTACCCATTGAATGATTGGTAATAATTATCCTTTTTTTTTCTATTAGCAGATGCGTATAAATTCCTCTCTGGGTACATGTGAACGGGTCAGTAACATTTTTGCATACATTCAAAGTACCAGGTGTCCATTAGATTTTAATCATTCAAAAAAACTATCAATAGTTCACCAAATCTTTTGTTCACTCGCTGACCCTTTATAATTACGTTAAACTCTCATACTATTTAAATTTTAAACTCTATTTCTTGCAGCTCAGAGTTTTAAAAGTATTGACAGATTTATGTATATAATATAACATTATCTAAAGGAATATGATCATTATAGCAACGTAAATAAAGTGTAAAATACTTTGACAGGTATAACAATTAAATATTCAAGAAATTGTCCCAAATGCGGACGTTATGACCCCCGGATTATTGATATAAGCACAATAATGATGCCAAATAATGTGTGTAGCTTTGTTTGTAGAACAATGACATGGTCAGGTAAACAGCTGCTTGTTTGTGAATGAATTTTTAATATGGTCGGTTTTGACCTTCGAATTATAACCCTTTCTAATTAACAAAATGCAGAATACAAGACTCATGAGGGCATCATTGCAATTGTACACATTTAAACAGTAGGTATTTATGTTCTGTGATTTTGTATTTGTTTCTTATGATTTAGTAACTAATATGTTGTTTAATACGCGATAGCATAGTGGTTCATACCCGATTGCAATCCCAAACTACTGGGTACGATTCTCACGGCATACCCATATTCAATATACAAAATTAAACCGCCGAAAAAACTGAAAAGCAAAAAATAATAAACTTTTATTTTATTAACCTTAATAACTAAGTTCTATACTAATATAAGTATACCTAAGCAATTTTGAGTCGGCGCCAGTGCCCTCACATGTGTGCGTGCCCGTTCGGGTTTGCTGTCTCGCTGACATTAAAATTGCTTAGGTATACTTAAATTAGTTTAAGAACTTAGTTATTAAGGTTAATAAAAAGAAGGTTTATTATTTTTTGCTTCTCAGTTTTTTCGGCGGTTTAATTTATTTTATTAATAAGTTTTTATTTTATAATTTTTTGTGGCTATAATCTACTAATTACTATATGCTTAAATAAATCAATTCTATCAAAAGTTATGCGTTGTCATAGATATAATCAGTGAGTGAACAATCAATCATTCTCTGTTTTCGTACCCTTAGTGTTGGATTTTTTTTCCAAATTTATATGGGACCACCTTCGGGGTATACCCTTTCCAAATTTTTTTAACTCGGATTACTCTGTGAAAAGTTATGCGTAGTCATACATACAAAAAAGAAAAAATATTCACGTCGACTTGAGAACCTTCTCTGTTTATTTGTCGGTTAATAAGTATACAAAATTATGATTAAGAATATAAAAAATGGTCACTTAGGGAGAAGTAAAGGCGACAAATTTGATACATGATTATTTATTGATTTTTTTCTTTGCCCTAATTTATTATCGTTGTTTATTACATAAGAAACTCTTTTTGTAAATGCTTGTTCTGAAATAAAATATTTCTTTCTTTCTTAAATTTGTAACAGCATTTGAAATAGCTTTCTATAGATGAAGTTTAGCAAACAGTCGAAAGATAGAAGATGGTCACCGTTGCCAATGTTTGTCTGCACCACCTGAGGTATGACCAACGCGCTGCCAAAAAAACTTCATAATGCCTTTTTTAAAAACCCCATATCGTACTGCGATGGGAAATCCTTAGACGAAAGTTCATTCTAAATCCGGAGAATACGCAACATAAACGTTCTTGAGAACCGTTTCGTACAGAAAAGACGAAGCTTCAGAAAATGGGAATAAACGTCTAACCGATGGCGGGCTATGCATTAATTAAAACAAACCGAATGAGATCAAAATTACGTATGTTATATATCTATACTTATCACAAATTTCAAGACGAGTTTTTTAGAATTTCATCCTTCATTAGCGGAGATTTAGAAAAAACGTCATTCATTCAATGATTTAATTAATTACTAATATCGGTATAAAAATACTAATAAAAATTCACTCGTTCAAAAGTTTGATGCCTTAGTACTGGAGTTAAAAAATATTTTATTAAAATTGCTAAGCAAACGTGAAAGCGTGATTACTATTTCAAAAGCTTATTCGGAATCAATTGCAAAATGCGTAGAATACACTTTTTTCTTTTTCATATCACTTTTCTCATAATTTTCGCGCTCAGTGAAAATGACAAACCGGCTAGCCCTCAATGAAAGCCAAAGAAAATTTTATATTATAATAAACGCTATCTATTGGTTTAACCAGAAAATTCGTGGCAGCAAATGAGCATGATGTAACTTAAAATTCATAGATGTCGCTAGTAGATGTAATATTTCATATTCAAATTAAACAAAATTAACTGAAATGTATCAAGTTTTCATGACAATGTATTGTATAATAATTTTATAACAATTTTAACATACAAAACTCTACATTTAATGTTAATATCCATTATTAATATATAAACTAACAATTTATTAAAGCGCCATCTAAAAATTGCTTATTAAACTTGTTAAGCACATTTAGTTAATGTTTAATAGTTTTTTATGAAGTTTAATAGATGGTGTTACCTAAACTTTAATTAGTATTATAATTTGTTTTTAGTTTATTTATTTAACGATTAAGTAAAAGTTCTTGTTATATTTTATATAACCATAGGATCACTATTTATTATTTTCTTCATACGCGAAAAGAAATATTCGTTCGTTTTTTTCAGTCCTTTCTCCCCCAAGTAATAGGGAAAATTGTTGTGTGTTGCGAGATAATAAACTCCTGCTTTCTTTCTATCTGTATTTAAACCAAGCACATTCGTTTCTTGAGGGACTCTATCATAACAGGTTTTATTTCTAGCATCTTGTACCGTGTTACATTTGATCGCTACAAAGGAGTTTGGATTCTGTAAGGCTGATATCCATAGAGTATAGGCCCTGATATGACTGCAAATGATATTACATGGAATCCATAAAATATCTCCAGGTTGGTTCTCACCACCATTTACGTAAAAATTCACATGTCCAACAGGCGCTGCCATGCCGTACCAATCTATATTAGTGCTAACTATATCAACAAAATCTGCATCATTTCGGTCTAGCCTCTCATCAGGGCCAAGATTTCTAAAGCATGGACCTGAAGGATCTAAACCTGTAAGTCGTGAAATTTTAACTCCAGTGATATCTTTGTAATATTTTGCTATAAAACTTATAGTTTGCCCGCCAAGGCTGAGTCCCACCAGTTCTAGGGTTTTAGCGTTGAGGCCCGCTCTTGTGAGGTTAGCAAGCATTTCTGCTGCCCTTTTTGCTGCTGTTCGGATGTAAATGGCAGCCCTGAAATATAATAAACATGGTTATATATCTAAAATTTTTATCCCTAAGGCAGGTCGGAATGACTATTCACTTCCAAAGTCTTTCAGGCCAATATACCTGACTTCTTTTCTTCTGAAGACGCTAGAAAAAATTCTAGAACGACACATAAAAGAGGAATTCATAGCCTTTAAGCCTACTCACGAAACCCAACACGCCTACCGAAGAGATGTATCTACGGAGACTGCTCTACTGCACCTAGTAGACAGAGTTGAAAAGGCGTTAGAGGACAAAGAAGTACCGCTCTGTGCGTTTCTAGATATAGAGGGCGCCTTTGACAACACCCCCACAACCACTCTGATCCGCGGCTTACTGCTGAAGGGAGTGAACAACACTGTGGAAGATGGGATCAGTCGCTGATCTCTAATCGTAGAGCGTAGGATCTCCCTAAATGGGATCCTGCTTGAGGTTACTACCACAAAAGGCTGCCCATAGGGAGTACTATCGCCACTCCTATGGACTCTTGCGGTGGATGAATTTTTGTATAAGATAACGGACACAAAATTGACACTCTGGGGTACACTGACAACCTAGTAGTGATCGTCAGAGGCTTCTGTCAGGATACCCTATAAACTCTGATACAAACGGCATTCAACACCATATCAAAATGGTGTATAGTAAACGACTTGTAGATTGACGCTGATAAGACTGTTATTGTTCCGTTTACTAAAAAGAAAAACCTAAGTAGGCTAAAAAACCCCTAGCTAGAACGGAAATAAATACAGTTTTCCACAGAGGTAAAATACCTGGGGGTTACTATGGATCAAAAACTCACGTGGAATCAACATATTGAAAAGGCAGGACAAAATGCTAAAATTGATATTTTTGATAAAATATGATTGACCTTTTCTGCCCTTCAAATTTCACTGTATAGTTTGTATCGTTGCCTCAGAAAATAAAAATAAGTGGCAAGTATTGATAATCTGTCATGTGTCAAATTTATAAATGTCAAAAATAATAATTTTTCCTGCGACTTCCTTCCATGGCGACTTCTCATTTTTTCATATGAACTTTGAGAGATATGAGATGGATGACATCGTGTTGACAGCTTTCAATTTTTTAAATTATATCTAGTGAGGCAACCTTTAAAATTAAAAATATTTAAACATTATTTTTTTAAATAACTGTTGAGCCAATCTTCAAAATATTCAAATTAGTTTCTCAAAATGCTCTAAATTTTCAAAAAATAAATTAAAATCGAATGGTTAAAAATTTTAGACAATCCCCATTGCGTATTGTTGTGTGCTGTAAAAAAGCCAACCAAAGGACAAGTTTTGACAGGCTAAACAGTCTGTAACATATGGCATGCATGATAGTACCGTGGACCCTGAAAATAACTCCTGGAGCAGCCCTTGATGCATTGCTCAACCTACCGCTTCTTTCGTTGTTATTCAGTATGAGGCGTTGGTCTGCATGCATAGGATAAATGCACAGGAGTCGAAAAATTGGGTTTCATATACGCTAAGGACCTTAAAGGATTCAGTAGTTACGCACTCCATCCTAGGCATGCCATTAGACAATATATATCCACAGTAGTTTAAGACCAAAAAACTAGAATGTGAAAATTCCTTACAGAAAGGACTGGTTGCTCAAGAAATTCTCTTAGAAGGGCGGTAGCATTTTATGGTATACCGATGGCTTCAAAATTGGACATGATATAGGCTGTGGAGTGTTTGAAGAGCGATCAGACTTCAAGACCAGTCTGAACCTGGGGAAATATGTCTCCATCTTCCAAGTAGAGGTCTACGCCATTTTAAAATATGCGGAAATGAATCTGCAAAAAGACTACAACAATGAGGTGATATACATTCACTCTGACAGTCAAGCAGCACTTTTGGCGCTGGATTCAGACTTGACAGCCTCGAAACTCGTCAAAAACTGTATAGACTACATAAATACTTTATGTGAGAAAATCTAAATGGCGACAAAACAACCCTGGCTTGGTGGTAGGGCTCCAAGTCTGGATGGCATCTACTCCTCTCTAAATATTCCTATAATAATCTTATGCTGTGTTCCCAGGTTCCGGTTTATCTTTAGCTGAGTCCCAGGAGTCGCAAACTTTCATAGCCGACAACCATCCACAATAAAAACAAGTTTTTGTGTGAAAACAACTTATCTACGCTCGTAAAAAGTTATATTTCTTTGGCGTTACAGAACAAAAATAGCTAAAGACTGTATTCATATGCCGCAAATCTTTGTAAAAATAATGATAAAATAATAACATTAAAAAATACATGCCTCATTCAATCATTATTAACCATAAATGTATAAAAGCACTTAAAATAGTTTTTTAAAGAGGAATCGTGTGCCTCCCTACCTCCGTCGCATAGTCGGGGCATATTTGGACGATCGTGCCGTCGTCTATCCGGTCCAGGGTGCGCAAAGTCGGCGAGACGTCGTGTGCGGTGTCCCACAGGGGTCGGTCTTGGGCCCTCTGCTGTGGAACATCGCATACGACTGGGTCCTGAGGGGGGTACTCCTCCCCGGCGTCGGCGTCATCTGCTACGCCGACGACACGCTTGTTACAGCGCGCGGGAGGAACCCTCGCCAGGCGTGCCTTCTGGGCACGGCTGGGGTGGCGTAAATGGTGGCTAGAATCCGGCGACTCGGTCTGGAGGTGGCCTTGAACAAGACGGAGGCCCTGATATTCTACGGGCCCCGCCAGAGGCCGCCACCGGGCCTGAGCATAACGGTGGGAGGCGTCCGCATCGCCGTCGGGCCGTCCTTGAATTACCTCGGACTGGTACTCGACGGGCGATGGAACTTTGCGGCGCACTTCGAGCGCCTGGCGCCGAGGCTAGTTCGGGCGGTGGCGGGACTCTCCCGTTTGCTGCCGAACGTTGGCGGGCCGGGCGAAGTGTGCCGCAGGCTCTTCGAGGGAACCGTGCGGTCGATGGCCCTTTACGGGGCCCCAATCTGGGCGGATCGCCTGACGGCCAAAACGACGGCGCTGCTACGCAGGCCGCAGCGCGTCCTGGCCGTCAGGGCGATTAGGGGATACCGCACGGTGTCCTTCGAAGCGGCCTCCCTGCTGGCCGGATCCCCACCATGGGACCTCGAGGCCCGGGTCCTGGCGCTATTATACCAGTGGCGCCGGGACGCGGCCGAGCGTGGCTCTCGCCCCGCGCCTCGCGAAGTTGAGGTAAAGCGGGCGGAGCTGCGCGACGAGGTGCTCATGGTGGAGTGGAAGAAGCGCCTCGCGCACCCCAGCGCGGGCCTCGCCACCATCGAAGCGGTGAGGCCCGTCTTGGCCGAATGGCTGGAAAGGCGCCACGGCGCCCTGACCTTCCGCCTGACGCAGGTCCTCTCGGGGCACGGTTGCTTTGGGAGGTACCTGTGTCGCATAGGGCGGGAGATGACGTCGGGGTGCCACCACTGTGGCGCGGGCGACGAGGAGGACACGGTGAACCACACTGTCGCCGTGTGCCCTGCGTGGCGCGAGGAGCGCCGCGCCCTCGTCGCCCAAATCGGCGTGGACCTGTCGCTCCCGGCCCTGGTTCTGTCCATGGTCGGGAGCGATCCTGGATGGACGGCCGTCGCCTCCTTCTGCGAGGCAGTCATGTCCGCAAAGGAGGCGGCGGAGCGGGAGCGGGAGTCGACCACCACACTCCCCTCCCGCCAACGCAGGCCACGTCGGCGGCGCCGGAGGTCAAATAACGACCTCCGGCCGCCGTAAAAAGCGGCCGCGGGCGGCCCCTCGGGGGAGGATCCACCGCCCGCACCATTGCCGCGAGGGTGAGGGCTGCGTGCTGTTCCGCGACCCCCCTCAACTCCTAGAGTTGTTAGGAGAGCGCCGGGGGGACGAAATCCTGACCCCCTGGCGCCAACACTTTAGAAGGGGCCCGCCTCAAGACAAAGGGCGGGCCGGCGCCAGCCCGGGCCACGAGATCGGCTGGCCATATATCCGTGGGCCCGGGCGTAGGCGATAGGAGAACAGCGGGGTTTTTTAGTGGGTAGTCGGATGGCCAAACATCTTTCCCGGAGTCCCACATATCCCTCGGTCCCCCCGGGCCGGGGGAACCCGTCAAGAGAGGTTTTTCCCCGACACCAAAAAAAAAAACAAAAAAAAAAAAGTTTTTTAAAGAGGAAGTCGCTTTTATCACGAATTTTTACAATGTCCTATATCATACGTACATATAAATTTATGAATAACTATAATTTTTATATCTCCACTGATATAAACCAACCACGTGCTGTAGATATATAAATATTTAAGAAACTAATGTGAATATAGTTACTAGTTTTCACAGAAACTTAAGAGCTAACTTCATCATATTGCCTTTTGCTGTAATAATTTTACACTCACGATTTTTTACAAACGTGCCAAAAGAAACATAACCTGAAAAAACTTACAGAGGATATTCCATAATAGTGAAGTGACTTGTATCCAAAAGCAAAACATTATATCCCAATTTTTTGTAAAATGATCCCATAAATACAGCGAATGGATAATTCGAGGTTTCCATATATCCGCCCACGTACACCATTGTTTTGTTTCGGATACTCATGTTGGGATCACTTATCAATTTATTCATTTGGTAGTACGAGTATTTCAATCTCTTTGCGCTATATCCGCTGCCAGACCCAACCACTGATAAGGTCAAGCGTTTGAGTGATTTCGGTGTTATAGTCACCTCACGATCCCAGCCGGGACCTGAAAAGAAATAGAACAGAATCATAAAAGGTCTTTCTAATAATCCTACTACTAATCTACGTGGTAGAGCCTCAAGCCCGCCTAGATGGCGACCACATTTGGTCTTAAGTATGCCGCCATAATAATCTTGTGTTGTGTTTCAGCATTAGTGAACCAAGTTCCTGTACCCTTATGGGCCAGCACCGTGTTTGCGATGCCACTGGCGTTGCAAACACCTATAGGCGATGGTAACTGCTAAATTCTAAGCGGTCTCTCAGACTGTCTGCTGGCCTACAGCCAATGATATTTTATATATAAAAAGAGGTATAAGTATATATTAATATATTACGTGTCTGAATCTTGGCTTAAACCGTCCTTACCTTCCATATCATACTCCTTACCAGGTTTCCACCTGATAAGGAATGACCGTGTCGGCTCAGGGGGTGGAGGTGTTGCGATATATTTGAGGTCACATTTCCCTTACACAGTTATAAGCTTGTCCTCACAACCACCAAATACTGACGCAGGTGAGCATTTATTTACTGAGGTTCTAATAGGGCATACAAAGGTATTACTTGGTGTTTTCTATAGTCCATCTCTTCACGTTAATTATTTCTCAAATTTTGAAACTATCCTACATAAACTGATTCCGTCTTATGCTCACACAATTATAATGGGTGACTTCAATACCTGTCTATTAAAACGTGACAATCGTGCTACCTCTTTAGAAGACCTGACTCTATCTACCAATCTCACTATACTTCCACTAAAAGCAACTCACCATTTCCCAAATTCTACACCTTCCCTTTTGGATCTTATTCTAGTCTCTTCACTTTCTCACGTAAGTAAACATGGTCAATGTCCTGCTGATGCTTTCTCTTTCCACGACCTTATCTATCTTTCTTACAGGCTTCGTCCACCAAAAGCCAAGCCTAAGATTATATTGCAGCGTAACTTTAGTGGTATAAATTTAAATGATCTGTTAAAAGATGCTCGTGAGGTTGATTGGACCAGGGTAGTCAAGGCAGAATCTATCGATGAGAAGGTGTGTGCATTTAATACAGCCATATTGAAGTTGTATGATTTGCATGCACCTTTGCATCAAATTAAAATAAAGCATCTACCAGCGCCGTGGCTCACTGAAGATATCAAAGTTTTAATGCATAAAAAATGTAAAGCCAGGACTAAATTTAAGACAAATCCAAATGATAACAATAAGTTAGCCTATGTGAATGCTCGTAATCGCTGCAATAGAGTGTGTAGGGACGCACAACGCCGATATATACACGAGTCAGTCCAAAATGAAAATCCAGCAAAAGTTTGGAAATTTCTTCGTTCTTTGGGAGTAGGCCGACAACCTGAACATCCTGTGTGTAAAAATTTCAGTGTTGATGATCTCAACCGGCATTTTTCATCTGTTTCCGATTTTGATCCTTTGACAAAATCAAATACTTTGAACATACTATCTTCACTACCTACTCCCAATCATCCTCCTTTCTTTCTAAGTCGATTTTCTGATAGTGATGTTAAGAGTGCAGTTAGGTCTATTGCTTCTAATGCTGTTGGTATTGATGGTGTTAGTCGTAATATGATCCTTCCCATACTGGATGTTATTACTCCTGTTCTTACTCACATATTAAATTACTCTGTGTCTTCCGGTACATTCCCTTCAGCTTGGAGGGAAGCCCAAGTAATCCCGCTACCTAAAAAATCGAACCCTACTTCTTTATCCCATTTTAGACCTATATCTATTTTACCGTTCTTATCTAAAGTCTTGGAGCGATTAGTACACAAGCAACTGAGCGCATTCCTAAATAAAAATTTACTAATGAACCCTTTTCAATCAGGCTTTCGCCCAGGTCATAGCACAACTACAGCATTAGTAAAAATAACTGATGATATCCGGTATGGTATGGATAATGGTCTGCTAACAGTGCTCTCGTTACTTGACTTTAGTACCGCGTTTAACACCGTCGATTTCGATGTATTATTAGGGATTCTTTCTACTCTTAACATATCTCCTGAAGTGATCGGCTGGTTTCAAAGTTACCTCTATGGTCGTCGGCAGCGAGTCCGGCTTGATGAAACTTATTCGTCTTGGCGTGACTTGATTGCTGGTGTTCCTCAGGGTGGCGTTTTGTCTCCATTATTGTTCTCAATTTTTATTAACTCCATCTCCAACCAGTTAACTTCATCCTTTCACCTCTATGCAGACGACTTGCAGATATACACACAAGCTTCTGTGTTTGAGTTATTTAAAGCATTTCACACAATAAACTCAGATTTAAACAGAATAATGCTGTGGAGTGATTCATTTGGGTTAAAAGTCAATCCACAAAAAACGCAGCTTATTGTCATCGGTAGTTCCAGAATGCTAGCTAAAGTTGAATGGGAAAAGTTGCCGAAAATTAATTTTGATGGATTATATATTCAGATTGGTGATAAGGTTAAAGACCTTGGTATTATTATTGACAGGGAGCTGTCTTGGCGACCTCAAATCGCTGAACTAAGCCGACGAGTTTACTTCTCTTTTAAGTCTCTTAATAGACTCAGAAATTTCCTACCGATTGCCACTAAAGTTAGGCTTGCAGAATCTTTGCTCATGCCCATTTTGGATTATGCCGATGCCAGCTATCTAGATATAACGCAAGAACAACTTAATAAACTTGAGCGCCTCCAAAATCTTTGTATCAGGTTCATATTTGGTTTGCGTAAATATGACCATGTTTCAGAATTTCGTACAAAACTCAAGTGGTTACCTATCCATCTTCGCCGGAAAACTCATATCCTTTCACTCGTTTACAAATTTATCTTTTATCCAAACGCCCCTATTTACCTCAGGAATCAATTCGAGTTTCTTAACTCGTCTGGCCTCCGAAATTTGCGTACATCTACTGAACTATCGCTTAAAACTCCTGTTCATACTTCTTCTTTTTATAATAACTCCTTCATTGTTCATGCTATCAAACTCTGGAATGCACTGCCTATTGCTATAAGACAAGCTAAGTCACTACCAATTTTTAAAAAATTGGTTAAAAATCACTACCTATCTTTAGTGTAACAACAAAACATATATTTATTTATGTATTCTACAAATATAGATATTTAAGTATGTTTATCTATTTATTTATTATATTTTATATATATTATTGAATTTTATGTATATTATCTATTTATTATGTAAATAAAATATAATTATTATTTATTACCATACCTCCCTTCCACATCAATGTAACACCAATAATGTTCTATAGCCCGGGTTGCCTGGAAGAGATCGCTCTGTAGCGATAAGGCCGCCCATTGTAAGTCAAGTACTCATTGATTGTGTAAATAAGTTTCATTGTGTTTATATAATTGGTTTACAATAAAGTGTTATCTATCTATCTATCTATCTATATAAAATCATTGTCTACAGCAATAAAAAAAAACATTATTTTTATTTCTTCATAACACAAGTATTCTGCTGCTTACATTGAAACTTAATGATGCGGTATGAAATATCCCATTATATGTTTATAATTATATACATAACCTATCTATTTCCAGCGTATCACAGTCTTTCATGGTGTTAAAATTTACTGCAGTCACACTTCGCTACGAGATGTTTTTAGAAATGAAGTGACAGTACTAAAAGGCTTGCATAATTTGGCTTCCCTTACCTCTATAGACGACGGTAACCGCTCACAATAAGGGGGCGGTCTGCTTTTACTATTCCTCAGCTTTTAAACGAATTTATAAATAGGTCACTGTCCTTGTCGCACCCAAGTGTATTGACACACCCATGCAAAGCAATATTTGTCATTTGATAATGATCGACATTTCCCTCGAAGCCTCGCGAAGAACAAATATTGTGATACCTTTATCCATATTTATGAGTATTTGATCTTTGATAGTCTGTAATAGACTAACATTTAAGTAACTTGTTGGGACGGATGCACCATTATTGGCTTCATTAGTCTTGGAAATACAAAAGGGATTTTTAGGGTAAACAAAATAAGGATACCAGAAATGCATTGAGCTATAGGGCTAAAGGTCTGATTACCTATGTCACGTTTTTAGAATCAACTTCGTACAGGGGCACAGTAAATATATTGCGGCCGGAGGCGACCTGTCGTAAATGACAGCAAAACAATCCCAGGTATTTTATCTTGGTTTCTTAATAGGCTATAATAACATCGTACTGTGTTCCGGAATAAGCGACACAGGTTCCAGTTCCCATAGGCGAGCGATGATAGCGATTTTCTTGGCGTAAAGGAACTGGATACCGGAACACAGGAGAAGGTTATTATGATTGCATGTTTAGAGACTAGCGATGGCTGCCATTCACACTTGGGGCGCAACCACCTAGCTTGAGTTATTTGTCGCCTTTTAGACAAAGGCCCCGGCCGTAATGGGCCAGTATTTTTACTCCACCACTGCATGGAGAAAACAGCCCAATAGTGCATGATACTTAATCTTTAAGATCTTGAAAAGAAATCTTTTAGCGGGAGCTCCTTCAAATCTAAGGGGTTCAAATGTGCCAGACTTTCGAGCTAAATAGTCTAAGATATCCGAAAAATACTCATTCATTCATCAAATCATTTTACATAGGTATATAAGTTTTCTCTAGATATCGATTTGAATGGTTCTTAAAAATCTTCCTTAATTTTAAATTTATTTGGATATATTGTAAAATCTATTTGGATAGATTACTTCTATTATAATTTTATGTAGAACACCGTTAGGTATCCATTTCAATATTAAGGACATAAACGGTAGTCAGGACCTCCTAGCAGGATACCGATATAATGAAAAAAAAAGACAGAAAAAGAAAATTATGTATATAACAATATAACTTATAATAAACCGTTTGTAGATTTGGTACCGGTTATATAAAGAATAAAAATTAAAATGAGAATAAAAAACGAATAAAAATGAGAAAATACTTACAATCACTTAAATATCCGGCAGGAAATCCTTCCATTGATTTAGAACTATACATTCCACTCGCAGAAATAAAAAATAAATGAATCCAATACATGCACTTCATGATATCGTTTTATTTGAACAATAAAGTAAAAATAATGGTAAATACCGCGTTGCCCATATAATCATCAAACGGATAATTTGTACAATTAATCATTAATTACTTCACAATTATTATCCTTCATTTTCATTGGGAACGTCTTAAGTTCTCTTAAGTTAGGTAAAGATTAGAACGACGACTGACATTCGAGTCGAGATGATAGCACATTGCTTGTTACCTCCCGCCAGTTTTTTTTTTTTTGAGAATAAATACTGAAGTACTATATTATCGAGCAACACTCATATGCTGACTGATAGACTTGACCCTATCACTAGTAAGGCTCGACCTTCAACAACCATAATTTTTCAATATTGTCATCACACTTACGAGTATATTAGGCGTATTTGCGCGAGTATGAGCGTTTCTTCTCTCTTAACTATAACACGTTATAAAATGGATAGATAGATAGGATAAATTAGAATCGACTTCACTTGTGTAGCCAGTATGATACCCTGCTTGCAGCACCCCTTGTGAAACACATAAGCCGTGGTTGTTCATCATAGAAGGAAGCCACGGACTGGATGGCGACCACCTTTGGTCTTAAGTATGCCACCATAATAACTGTGTTGTGTTCCGTCCGGCATTAGTGACCCAAGTTCCTGTACCCTTATGGGACAGCAGCATGTTCACGATGCCACTGGCGTTGTAAACACCCATAGGCTACGGTAACTGCTAAACTCTAAGCAAGTCGTCAGCCTGTCTGCTGATCTACAGCAATAAAAAAGAATAGGAATTAATTCCAATTTGTTCTTCTTTATGTATCAGTAAACTAACCAACAGCTTAATTTAAATATGGATACTAATGACTTTGTACGTCCGTGAGGGCGCACGCGAAAGCATCTCTCCCTCATTCAGAGCTTTCAGCAGTAGAGGGACTGATTGTGCGCACGGGTCTAATACTCGGGAGCCCCACACTATCTAGCCCCGAGCTCATAAGTGGTGGGATGTGTATGAAGTATTTATAACTCAAAAAGGAAAAAAATCGCATTGAGCCATTATGCAATTTATACTTTCACAATATAATCTAAGAATTTATGGAGGTCTGAATTCAGTTTACAGGATATTATTCCAGGAAAGAATGTTGATGTAAATAGACGCTCAAACAAGTATGTTAAAGTTTGAAAAAATCATTCATTTCATTATCATGTAAATAAACAATATATGATGCTTGATAATAAGGGTTTGAGAAGTGTCAGATGAAAAATAATTTAGAAAAATAAAATAAAGGTTTTAAAAGTGCCTGCACTAAACGTATTAATATTTATATCTGTTATAATTTTTGCTCATCTTTTATTTTAAGGCGCATATAAAATTTAACTATAGCGATAAATCTGACTTAAACATTGATGAAAATCCTTGTAATGGTAGTATCGAAACAAATACTTTACAAGCAGAATTTTAAAAATATAAAATATTCGATAACATCTAGCCCTTACACCTCAAACCTGGGATAAACTACAACTTATTACTACTCATATTAACTTTTGATTATTCCTTTAGTTCTGTAAAACAAAAGCCACGTCTATTGTCTGGTGAGTTTTTCTCAGGATAAAAATATCATTAGGACTTCGCCGCAAGTATTTGCAATCAGCCCTATTGTCGCAATACCTTGCTAAGTGTGGAAGCGTTCTTCAAACACTGAAACGTATAAACGTCAGATACTGAAATTATGCAAGAAAAAGAATTATAGTTGAACAAATACTATAATATACAAATACTAATAATACTCAACATCTTTCAAGTAGTGGTTACAATTAAAATTTTGGCGCCTATTTAAAGTCCCATTTTTCAGATGTTCCCAGATGTTGAAAACAAAAACATTTGGCTCACACACAGGCTCTGTTACCGCTCATAAGCTGCCGTCACTTCTTCACTGGAAGTTGGTGATCGCTCTCCGGTCCGCGCAATGCTGATCGCAGGGGTGGCTCTTGGGAAAGAAACACAACCTCGCAATCATTACCGTGCAGTGAGCACATGGGTGTTACGTATTCCCATTTTACTTTGAAGAACACACGTGGCCAGACTCATATGCCGCAGCTCTGGCGCTTCAAGAGTAAGAAGGAATACTAGGGTAATTTCAGTTTGTATACCAGCGACATGCATCTCCTAGCCAGGATCAAATACCCCGCTGTGTTTTTCCCAAGAAGCAGGGTTTTCACATAAAATAATATATAAATTAAAGATGGCGTATCGCAGCTGAAATTCGCCTCAATTAACTTTTTAAACGTATTCGAAAACGAAACCTACCGTTTTTTGCAGTTGAAAAAAATACTATCATGCAACTAAATGTAATTATATTATAACCTAATTGAAGTTATAAACGTGATACAATAACTAAATAAACGTACACTAAGTATAATGCGTGTTAACAAAGCTTCTTCCCATTGTAATATCTGACATGATTCATGGTTCAGCTTATCAAATATCCAGCACATGCTTACGAATAACAGCCAATGACGGCCTACAGTTGAGCTCCGGTCTCTTCCTAGAAGTAAAGGATGTAAACCTACCACTCTTGTTAAAAGCGAATCGTCAGGTTACACATATCTTGATATGCAAATATCCTGTTTGCCTTGACCGGTGCTTGTATGTGGAAATTAGGCAAATGTATGCAAATAAGGGTAGAAAAATCCTCCAATAGTGCATGGCGTCATGGAAATGTTATCATGACCTTTAGATTATTGTCCGTGTGATACTTGACTACCTTGTACTTTTTTTATAGATTTGACTCACAATTGCACTAAACTAATTACACTAAATTGCACATACAAACACACACACACATTTCTTTTTTATTTATATTATTTGAGAAAGCACTAGTTTCAAAGACACAGACAGACTAATGTCTAGTTTGGAAACTAGGGTTCATTGAATTATTATAATAAAGTGTTACAATAAAGATTTTATTTTTTTATTATTTATCCGAATATTTATACTTATTTCTCACGTGATCGGAAGGCTGGCCTATACCTGGGCATGGGTATTATTATTATTATTGCCGTAAAAGGCGAAAAAACGACCCCAGCTAGGAGGTAGGGCCTCAAGCCTGTCTGAATGCCAACCACCCCTAGTCTCTAATTATGTCATCATAATAACCTTGTGTTGTGATTTGATATAATTGACCCAGGTTACAGTTTCCCTACGCAGATGACAACGTGTTAACATGGCGTCGCAAACTTCAAACAGCAACGGTATCTGCTTTCTATCAAAAGGGCCATCAGCATGTCTGCTGGTCCACAACTCTTTTTTGCTAATAATCCAAAATGTCGAATTTTGTATTCATTACATTTTAGTGTACAGAAATGTAGCTAGAGTTTTTTTATTGCTGTAGGACAGCAGACAGGCTGACAGCCCGCTTAGGATTTAGCAGTTACCGTCGCCTATAGGTGTATGCAACGCCAGTGGCATCGCGAACACGCTGCTGTCCCATAAGGGTACAGGAACTTGGGTCACTAATGTCGGAACACAACAGAAGGTTATTATGGCGGCATACTTAAGACCAAAGGTGGTCGCCATCCAAACGGGCTTGAGGCCCTACCACGTAGCTAGGGTGGGTTGTTTTGTCGCCTTTTACTGTCGACAGGCCGACCCCGGCCACAGAGGTAAATATTCTTTCTCCGCCCCTGCACGGATAGATAATTTATAATTTTAAAAAGGATCATTAAACGATAACTTGCAATATGTAGTTGGGTTTGTCAGACGTGTATTCAAATAATATAATAATAATAATTTTGTGACAATTCACACAGCGTCATCTAGTCCCAAACTAAGTAGCACTTGTATTATGGGCCCTAGACAACTGATATACTACTTATATACTTTTTTTTTGTAAATAAATACATATTATACATAAACACTCAGACGCGAGACAGAAATCGAACCCGTGACTTCCGCAAGCGTACCGAAGTGCGTTGTCCGTTACGCCACCGAGGTCGTCATAATACTTCGTATATTTCGATTGCTTTGTAACAACAATGTGTTATTTTACCAATGCTTTATGCTTCTCTTTTTTGTTCTACGAAGTGTCGTCTCATTGAAGATATGAACAAAACAAAAAAAACATATACTACATATATTAATGATTATAAATTTATTCTTAAGAGTAGAAAGTAGTAAAAAGAAGAAAGGTTCGCTTAGGCTAGGCTCCGCTCCCAGAAGTCTGATTCACCACACTTCCCTCAGTCAATTTCCGCTAGGCAGAGTAGCAGCGTTTAGTGAATGTGGGTAGTCCTCTCTTCAGGTCTTCAATACCCTCTTGTTAAGCGGGTCTTAGTTCCTGGAACGCAATGGTGCGAAACGTATTACGGCGCTGCATAAATGAAGCAAAAGACTAAGTTCTTGAGACAAGTCAGAAATAAACAAATTAGCGTTTGCAAGGCTGGCAACATCAAGGTGGCGGAAGAATAGAGCAGAAACGGTTACAAATACAAAGCCATTATGATATCAAGTATCAGTATACAAAGCAAAGTGTAATACGTATAAAAAGTATTCGGTATCGATATATTATATCGGTATCGATGTAACAGGTATTATCAGTATATTACCCAGTACTTGAATATATAGGGAGGCTATACCAACGTAGGGAGGCTAGACTAAGTCGCAAATTCCTATTACCTGCGATGTGATATTGCATTAGTATCAAAGTTTATTAATGGAAATAGTACGGACATTCCTGTACCCTCTAGTCTTCTACGGGCATAGTTCGGACCTATAAAACCCCGCATAAAAAGGATTCGTTTAGGACACCATTTTACACACTTATACATTATAGACCAACATATAAATTCTTAAGTGAACCTTTCTCAGAAGTTGCTAATTTTATGCATAAAATCAGTACTGATGTGTGTTTTGAAATATTAAAATAAAAATGACATCTAAAAGCGGAGGTCCGTTTAGGGACGGAATAATAATCATATCGGCAAAACATCTGTAGCTAGGCCGTAGGGCTCCAAGACTATCTGGATGGCAACCATTCGTAATCTCTTCATATGCCGCCACAATAATCTTGTGCTGTGTTTCATTAGTGGCCCAGGTTCCAGTTCACCTACGCGAACGGCTGCGTGTTAGCGGTGCTCCTGGCGTCGCAAACATTCATAAGTGATGTCAACTTCTTACTATTTCGTAGGCCGTTAGCCTGGCTGCTGTACAAATATGGCTACTGTACTGTGGTAATACAAAAATTTGTTTTGTATTACCACAGTAATACAAAATAAATTCAATTTCAGACTACAAAATTTGGATAAAAATCAGTTATTAATTTTAGTTTATTTTAGACTAAATATATATATATATATATATATATATATATATATATATATATATATATATATATATATATATATATATATATATATATATATATATATATATATATATATATATATATATATATAATTTTTACTAACGCTCTTTTAGATATTATTAATTTTGTTTACGAAGACTGATATACTGTCAACAAATAAATAACTAAATTGCGGGTAGTATAAATTTTATTAGAATCCAATCTGGTTTGAATTCATTGCGAAAATAAATAGAAACAGAGATACTTATGTTTCATATTTTTAATATAGATAAATATTTTTAAAACTATCTCACAGCAATTTTTAAATTTTCGTTCTCGAGGATATATGATTAAATCGTTAGTAAGAAATCGTGAAACCTTTTCCAATTAATTTCCTATTTCGGTACATTCTCCCACCAAACCGAGAAAATGGCCGGCACACAGCCAGTGTTGCGCGCGATAGCGGACGGTGCGCGTGCGCAGCGCGAAACGTGTCAAACGAACCAATCGACAGTGCGAAGTGATCGATATTAAAAAAAGTTCGAATGAGTTTTTAATTGTGATTTCAGTGACAGTTTTTTTTTTCTATTTTATTCAGTGACGTTAACGCGGTATAATTATAAGTGTGCTATTGTTTTGTTTGTCAGTTCACAGCTGTCAAAATACGGATTACCAAGGTGAGTTGGAATCAATTTTCTGTTGCAATTCTTTTGTTTTGTTTTTCTCTAATTGAATTATTTTAATATCTATTGTAATGTCATACAGTGATATACGCAGTTACCACATTGTATAACTGCGTCGTATTTACGTAGTTTTACAAGTCTGGGACGGGTTTATGTTTTGCTTTACTTATTATTATCAAATTTAAGGCTTAGAGAACATTTGGAACGTCTGATCAGTTTGAGTGAACAGTAGTAGAGCATTTTGTTAACTTCATATTTGTGAATGTTTTTTTATTATTCAAAAAAATCTTATTTTTTATATTATTTATATTTATTTATATAATTATGGCAGGCCAACAACATGAATACAAAATTTGTCACAAGCATTGTTATAATATGTTAAACTTGCATGTTTCAGTTATTTATAGGCACGCACAGCTTGATTAGAGGTAAATATATTGTTACAATACAATTAATACTAAGATATGTTGACAATAAAGAGATTAAATTAAATTTTGGGTATTTAGTATTGGTGTTAAACATCACGATGATTGGACAATTATTATTTTCAAATATACATTTATTTTATTATTATGGCGGTATACTTAAGACCAAAGGTGGTCGCCCTACCTCGTAGCTAGGGTGGGTTGTTTTGTCACCTTTTACGACAGGCCGCCCAACCGAAGAGGTTAGTATTTTTTCTCCGCCCCTGCGCGGATAATTACATGAGATAGATGTATGCTTAATCTTTAACCTTTTTCGGAGACGTGGAATTTTGAGTTTTAAAATTTATTTGACGATTATTCCTGATGAAAACCGGTATTAGTTTTTATATTAGCTAGACCTACTCTCATGAAATATAAAAAATATCTGTCTTATCTGTGCAGGGGCGGAGAAAGAATACTAATCTCTGCGGCCGGGGTCGGCATGTCGTAAAAGGCGACAAAACAACCCACCCTAGCTACGAGGTAGGGCGACCACCTTTGGTCTTAAGTATGCCGCCATAATAACCTTGTGTTGTGTTCCGGCATTAGTGACCCAAGTTCCTATACCCTTATGGGACAGCAGCGTGTTCGCGATGCCACTGGCGTTGCATACACCTATAGGCGACGGTAACTGCTAAATCCTAAGCGGGCCGTCAGCCTGACTGCTGTTCTACAGCAATAAAAAAAAATAGACAGAACGATGTTAGCTTATTTATTGTCAAAGTATACATTTCCAACAGAACATAGTAAGCGACATCTTCCTATATTTTGTTTTAAGATTCACACTCATAGATTTTGTTATTATTTGCTTTAGAGATATGTAATGTGGTTGCCAGTTATTATTATATACATTATCAATTCTTTAATAAGAAGAACAAACCGAAAGACCAAAAAGAAAGTTGTACGATGCCGGTCACGGACCGAGATTGCACCGTAAAGGAATGAAAAGGATAGCTCAAGAGCAGTGGACTGTATGAGAGGGGGGGGGGGGGGTAGGAGCGGTGGCTAGAGAGACGAGGTACCTTGCAGTGGGCGAAGAAACTCGCTCTGACCTTGATTCCACCCCTTCCCGGTTCGGTTCAGGTCGCGGAAGAACTGTTGCACGGCACCAGCTAAAGTCACAACACTGAACACAGATTTAATGGCACGGCCAATTAGAGTTTGGTGTAACCAGGGAGATCGAACGTCGACCGTCCTGCCAGTTTAGTGGTTTGCGTGTTACTCTGTCAGGGAGATCGAACGTCGACCATCCTATCCGTTGAACCATATCATAGTAATTTTAAATTATTATACTTACTTTTAAATTATTATATTTTAGCTTGAGAAAAGTCAAAAATCTTTCGTCATGTTGGAAATTTGAATCCCCATTAAGGCACTATTGGCAAATGAGCGTTGTTATTTTTACCTATAGCACATGCTGGTAATTATATATATAATAATATAGTAAGTAAAACACTATTATAGTTTTTAACCAAAAAATTATATTTATAGATAACAATGGAAAACATCCAACACGTTTCAACGAAATATTCAAATAATTTTGTTATTGACGCTGATAAGGTCCATGACCCAAATAAATGTTGATGAGCCTTTAACATTTTAATATACGACATCAAACGTCTTTAAAAGTGTATAAAACGAGAAATTAATTTAAAACATGTACACCCAGGCCCACATTATATTAACTATTTCCAAACAGTTCATAAACATAGTCGTAAACTCCATGATACTATCATATGTTTTATTGTATCAACATCCTTGCTGGAAGCTGCCTACGTTGATTCTTCACTCTTTGCACATCTAAAAAGATTTCACAAGTGTTTATAATTGCAGTCATTTAGAGATGTAATTTATTATTAGACTCAATGATAAAATTGACTTGAAATTACCTAATTTGCTACTTTCAAATGTTTAAAAATAGGTAATAATAATAACCACCGGTAGCTTAGGCCCTTGGCCTCGCTCCCAGCGACGGACAGTTTTTTTTATATTTTTTAATTTAATTTATTTGTAAGTATCGTTTTATAAAATAAAGTATATTTTTTAATATTAATATTTTATAAAATGAAATGTAAATTATATTGAAAAATGTAAATAACTAGAAAAGAAAATAAATAAAGAGATAATAATAATAAAAGCCTTTATTAACAATCTTAGATGTTACATTTCATCTTAAAACTACTTGTGTGCGACTAATATTAACATAGTTGTTTATGAAAGCAACGTATTTAAATGATATTGTTTGTATTAAACACCGGTTCCGTGATCGTCTTGCTCTTTGGCATAGGCCTCCTCAAGTGTTCTCCATAACGAATATTAAATCAGATCAAAATAATTTATTTCAATATAAAATCTTATAGGGTTTTGTATAGATTGCTATACAAAAGGCTGACTAGATGAACGACGAAACAAATTCCCCAGCGATTTTCTGCAGTGTTATTTTACATTTGTATATTTTTATTCAATATGACTTATATTTACAAAATTATAATTATATTCAAGAAAAAAAAATGAGTAAATTTAATGGTGATATAATTATATCAACAACACACACACACACACACACACACTGAGAATAAATATTATTCAATCAATCAAGTCTTTAAGATTTTTAAAATTTATTTATAGTAAATGGTTGTATTCTCCTTGGTATTCTATAATTTGTCCGTATAGTTGTCTGTATAATTTATCATATAATTAATGTAATTTATCATAGTAACCTTGTGTTATGTTACGACAATAGTGACCCAGGTTCCTGTACCCCTATGGGACAGCAGCGTGTGGGCGGTACCCTTGGCGTCATAAACCTATATACACTATACTTTTGTAATAAATACATAATTATACATAAACACACAACATTCCTATGCGACAGCAGCGTGATCGCGATGCCATTGGCATTGCAAACACCCATAGGCAACGGTAACTGCTAAATTCTAAGCGAGCCCTCAGCCTGTCTGCTGTTCTACAGCAATAAAAAAGACTTAGGATGGGAATGAAACCCGTGACGAGGACTACTGACGCATGTTAACCATTACGCCTGAAGTCAAGTAATGTTGAAATATAAACTTAAACAGCATTGACAGGTAAAAACGAATATTATAATTAGCCAGCAATTCGAAGGTAAACAAAACCGCAGTTTCCCAACAATGCAGAAAACGGTATACTCAAAGGTCTCTAAAAAATAAAGCATTATTAAGCCGTGTAACGGTTACCGTTTGCACAGTAATCGCAGTCACGGGTCGGCGGCGACGGAAGCCGTGGCCATCTGGCTAAGGGCACCTGCTAGGGAGAGATCTTATTTTACTTAACTACCTTCATATTTTGTTATTACACCCAAAATAAATAATAAACATTTGGAACATTTCACACACCATTTAGTCCCAAAATAGACAGAGACCATAACTATTTTTTTACGGTATAATTGTTACTTGAGAAAAACCTATTGTTAACTTTATTGTTTATACAAATAATAAAGTATGTAATTTATATTGTAAATTGTGTCACGCTGTTGGTTTAAAAAATGTAATAATAATAGTAGCATAGCATACGTACTAAAAAACTAATATTCTACATATATATTTTTATTCGTGCAATGGCGGAGAAAGAATACTAACCGCTGCGGCCGGGGTCGGCCTGTCCTAAAAGGCGACAAAACAACCCACCCTAGCTACGTGGTAGGGCTTCAAGCCCGTCTGGATGGCGACCACCTTTGGTCTTAAGTATGCCGCCATAATAACCTTGTGTTGTGTTCCAGCATTGGTGACCTAAGTTCCAGTATCTTTATGGGACAGCAGCGTGTTCGCGATGCCACTGGTGTTGCAAACATCCATAGGCGATGGTAACTGCTAAATCCTAAACGGGCCCTCAGCCTGTCTGCTGTCCTACAGCAATAAAAAAAATATACTTTTCCTTTGCGATTAAAGACATAGTATATATATACGTAAACACTCAGATGAACGAGAATGGAACCCGTGACCTCCGCAAGGGTACAGACAGACAGAAAAGTCTATAAAAATCTTATGGAAAGTGTATAAAAATAATTAGATTTTTTTGGCTCTTTTAAATAACTATGTACGCTTATGATTTCTAGTAGCTTTATTGCTCGGACGTACTTTTTTATTAGTCTAAAACAGCAGACAGACTGACGGCCTATTTGATAATAAGCAGATGCCATCGCCTACGGATGTTTGCCAGGGGCACCGCTAACACGCTGCCGTCCACGTATGGCAACTGGAACCCAAGTCACTTATGTCGGAACACAACACAAAATTATAACGGTGGCACATGTAGGGACCAGGGGTGATTACCATTTAGACGGGCTTGGAGCCCTACCACTCGAAACAAAACAGTCAAAAATCTGTTGTTTTGGTATTTTTATTAATGACGTCTTTTTTCATATTTATTATTCTCAAAAAGTTCTGAATCTTAGAAAGGATTAGACCCTAATCCAGTGGATACGTGGTAGCCAAATGGTATCCCACTCGATGTCTAAAGTAGAGATCAAGGATTCGATTTCCAGGATGGCATGCGCTGCTTGTAGTTTTTCTCGTATAATGTGCATTGTAAACGATGTGACAAGTAAAATAAAATTTACATATAAAAAAATCATAGAATAAATATATTTACAATTGTTCACTGCACTATAATATGAAATTTATTTTAAATATATTAAAACAATATATCAAAATATAATTTAATTGAATACCCCATTTTTAAAATATATTCGGCTTGAACACTTCTTAAACTACCGCCGGCGCCGTTTTTTCGGTAAAGACCGTGCCGTTTGCGGCATGGTTTGCATTATACGCGCCCCTAAAAAGTGATTTAAATTGTGACAATTGCACCATACAGACACACACACACACACACATTAGCAGCATCGTGTGCAAAAGTGGTCCTTGAGCCAAATAAGTGCATCGTACCGACTATGACGGAAAATGCAACTTTGGTAGCTGTAAAGCCAATTCGTTGCCGTGTAACAAGCCAAGTCGAGTCAAGGGTGGCGAATTGACTATCCTTTCCACTTATAAAGAGGTTCCACAACCTCAGCAATAAAACATAAACTCTGATTATGTAATCTAATAATTGGTTTTTAGGAAATAACAACCGCTGTCCATGTCTCAGCTTGGATATTTGGGGGTAGATTGACAAACTTCAAGTCAATTCGGTTGAAATTGATAACAAAATATTATTATTATATAAATTTTACCTTAAATAAAACCATAAAAATATTTATTACTGTTGCACAGAACTATGTAATAAATGAAAAAGCGGTTTCATAATATACTAAGTTAAACTAAGCTATCCAAACAATTATCTTCTATTCTATACGAGTATGTTAAGCTTCTTAAGTCTCTACTTACGTATTTATAAAATCCCCAATGAAAGCTATAATTATTGAATAGCCAATAAAATTAAGATTTAACGTGTTCGATTTAAATGTAAAATCTTCTTTATTAATGGCTGTAATATATTTTACTTACAATGTGAGATGCAAAGCGTCTATATACTGGTTGTTTGATGCTATGCAGCCTCACTTTTGTGGGCCCCAAAGACGGGGACTGATGGGCGATAGGTATTTTTACTTCAGCGTTCCACACGACATCACGCTTGACTTTCAATCTATCAGGGTCTTCTACCCCTTGTGCAAGGGATGTTAGGGCTGCAAGGTGATCCTCTTTACTCTGGCATAAGCTCGAAGAATGACTACCCTTTTTAGGCGTGGATTAACTCACTGGAGCACACACACTTATGTAAGCGGCGGGGCATCACGGCGGATATGTATGTGTGTGTGTATGTACGATCGAGTGTACGACAAAGTCTCTGAAGGTTGGTCGCTAATGCCCTTGATGGTTTAGTGAGGCGATGCCGTGGCCCCGACTTTATGCTATAAGGCTGGAGGTCAATCATCAACCTCCAGGGATGAGTAGGAGGCAGGGGAGAGGCCTTAATACCTCGCTCAAGAAGACACCGATGTACTATCCAATTTTGCTGGCTATCTTCCGCGTAACTCTCATAAAATGGCAATGCCACGATGTTTGGAACTTATTTTCTGATAAACATTGCTTCACTGTGAACAAAAACATCGTGAGAAAACCTACATACATACCTATACCACCCGTATGTGCAAATCAATCTAACTAGGACAAGCCGGTTTCCTGTCCGTTCCCCCTAAAGCCCAGCAGTGGAAAGAAATGGTTTATTATTATTATTGTTCAGCTTACTACACCTAAGGTTTGCGAGTTCTAATCTTTCCCGGGTTCGTAATTAGTCTGCTTAATTATTAGCCATTTCTTCTTAATTACACGTGTTATATGCACAATCGTAAAAATCCTGAATGCATATTCAGAGACAGATTCTTAAGTTACGCTCGCTAGTAATCTGGATGAACAAGTTTAAATGCACATAGCAATTATCTTAATAATCGAATCGGGATCGCTTTTATTGCCACTCGACTGTGATGCCGGATGTAATTGTAGTATTAAATGATCACAAGTTACATTTAATATCTTTCTGTGACTTCATCCAATTTATGAGGATCGAAACCATTCTGTTCAGTTATTATTGCATGGTTAATGAATGAACACTCACATTTAATAGTAAAACGAAAGGCCAGCGCTGGTATTTTTACCAGTCACGCTGAGTTAGAACAATTCTAGGGTTAATTTTAAGTTATTTTTTTAATGTGAAAACTTCTTTAGCGGCGTTGTGCACTTTTTTGTGATGGGTAAAAAAAATGTAAAACTCGTGTCAGGTCCTGATCGAAAATTCGTAAGATTCGTAAAACGGAGTTTTGCTCCAGTAATACCAACCTTATTAATAATGACTTAAGATTTATTTTATAATGTAACTTTTAAATTATTGCATTGCATTACCTATACATATCTATTCGAATTGCGACTTTATTACAATGAAAATACACTTGAATTTTTTTGCTCCAGTAATATCAACCTTATTAATAATGGCTTAAGGATTATTGAAGTGTTCTATAATGTAATTTTAGAATGATTGGTTTACTTATACATATCTATTCGAATTGCGACTTTATTACAATAAAATACATTTTAGTTTTGTTTAATCTAATATATAAAATTCTCGTATCACAGTTTTCGTTGCCATACTCCTCCGAAACGGCTTGACCGATTTTGATGAAATTTTTTGTGCTTATCCGGTATCTATGAGAATCGGCCAACATCTATTTTTCATCCCCCTAAATGATAAGGGTGACCCACGCCCAAAATTTTTTTTTTAATTTTTTGACATTTTATTTTTTATATGGCAGAACAACGTTTGCCGGGTCAGCTAGTAAGATATAAAATTTCATAAATTTCATTTCATAAATTATCTTTTCTAAATTTATTAGAAGATTTAAAAATTTGTTTGCCAAAGAAGTTTCACTTCTGACATGTGTACTTTGTACGCACGTACTTTTTTCTTTCAACTGGTTAACAGGCAAAGTCATCCGCGTAAGCTCATGAGCATCGACGTTGCTAAGTGTAGGTACGCCTGCGCCGGCATAATATGGTCACGTATGAGCTCATCGGAATTACGTAATACTTTCGCTTGACGAGGTGTCATGTTCAGGGTTTCCACACGTTTGGTATATCGAAGAATTTGTTATAAAAGTTTTTTTACATTTTGTATCCAGTTTCTGACATTTTGAGTTCATCATTGAAGATATCAATTATAGCTATAACAGAAAAACAACTGTATTTGTGTTGATTGTCTTTAATGATTTTTGAGGCTACATCGCCAAAAATCCTGTAAATTATTCTAGCTAGGTGGAAGAGCTCTAAGCCCACCAGGGAATCACCCCTGGGTTCTAAATATCCCGCTATAATAACCTTGTGTTGGGTTCTGGCATAAGTGACCAGGTTCCAGAATCTCCACGTAGACAGCAGCGTGTTAGCGGTGCCCTTGGTGCACTTACAAACATTCTTAAGCGATTAAACCGTACGCCAGAATTTTGCGTGTGCTCTTTTTTATATATGTGTATAAAAAATATAGAAAGTGTGTATATTTTTTAAAATAATATATATTTTCTAGTTTAATTATTGTTGGTCGAGCTAAATCTATCCGTGCAGGGGTGGAGAAAGAATACTGACCTCTGCAGCTGGGGTTGGCCTGTCGTAAAAGGCGACAAAACAACCCACCCTGGTTACGTGGTAGGGCCACTAACCCGTCTGGATGGCCTTTGGTCTTAAGTATGCCACCATAATAACTTTGTGTTGTGTTTCGGTAGTATTGACCCAAGTTCCTGTACCCTTATCGGACAGCATCATGTTTGCGAAGCCACTGGCGTTACAAACACCCATAGGCGACGGTAACTGCTAAATTCAAAGCGGACCCTCAGCCTGTCTGCTGTCCAACAGCAATAAAAAAAATGTATATATGTAACTATTGGTATAAATATATAGGAATGTATATGATTAATATAAGGATGTGTCCCAAACAGAATTATTTCAATATAAATTTAAAAAGTCTCACTTTCCACGATACTTATTGCGATCCTGCTCACGTATTTCGATCCGGTTCTGCGCGATATCACTGGTTTGCGAAATTAACATCGAGATGTAGAGTGGTCTCTGGTCAGCTTGAGAAACATGCTGAAATACGTAATCGAAAGTATGGGCAACAATTATGAAAATAAAGGCATTTTAATGTTGGTGACTAAGGTCACGAGTTACCTATATATTTTATTTACGACATATTTTATTATAATATACAAGCTGAGGTGGCAATGGGCCGATTACGTTTATCGCAGGACCGATGGGCGTTGGAACAAACGTGTCCTGGAGTAGAATTCACGTTTAGACCAACGGACCAAGCCAGATCAAGTGGGCGCGGCTGGATTGGAAACGCAAGGGAGCGCTATGTGTGGCGTAAACTTGGGGAGGCCTATGACCTACAGTGGACTGTGCCGTATATGGCTATGTCTGTGTAGCCATCCAAATATGGTGAGCGAGTATTGTTAATTAAACAATTAATAGTGTTCCGTGGACACGTCCTTTTATTAGATAAATGCAAACAATACTGATGTGCTGTAGGCACAGTACTACAGCACATGAATAAGGTTGGCTGATCGGCTGGAATCAGCTACGCACCTTAACGAGGGCGCTAACTGGACATTGCTGCCTAAGCAAGCACCTCAGTATCATAAAGATCAGGGAAAGCACAGGCCTAAAAAGTGCTGGCTTGACGTCATAAAGAGTGATATGTGTGCCAATGGGCTCAGTACCAGGGATGCTAAAGACCGTGCGAAGTGGAGTAGAAAAAGTCGGACAGCGGACCCCGGCCGAAACGGAAGTTAGGTTGCAACCGGGATACAACGCTGGGATGATGATGATGATCATAATACAATATAAACTTCTTTTGGCACCCTATTTAGATCGGTATTTTTATACGATTTTTAATGTTATACAAACCGCACCGAATGAAGGAAATTTAAAACAACACACACAAAGGCCACAATTTTATTTTAACACGTGACATAATAATATTTCAATTAAACTATTGCCCTATACTATATATGCGTAATTGATTTAGAATGTTAAAAATCGATTCTCCACTTAGGACAAACAACACAAAAAGGACAGGAAAGGACAACAGACTTAGGTTTTAAATCAAAAGGAATCACAACGTGTATGTTAATTACACCGAAAACGTAAATCCATTTAAAGAAATCCAAGCCGTTGGCATTATATTATGGGCGGGCGCTGGAGGTCGCCTGCTACATTTTTCAACTTCCTAAAACGCCCACTAAATATCGAAAAATAAGTTATACTGAGAAGTTTAACTATTTATCCACCTAATTATGATTTCCATTCTAATTATATGTAAAGCAGTATTTAGTAAGATTCGGGTTTGGCTATAATCCGCCAGTTATTTGTGGAGAGGTGTAGAGAAATGACCGTAAACTACGCTATGTCCGTCAGAAGAAATTGGTTTGGGATATGTAATTATTGAGTCGTCTACTGGCTAACGTCTCAAAAGGTGCTAACGGTGAGTTATCGATGAGAGAGCTAGGCTAGGAACGAGATATGGTGACCCTGCGGGTCCCGATTGTTTACGTCTATTCCCAGCTGTTGAATGTAATTATTGTATTTCAACATAATTCCGGCTGGATAGAATAGTGACAGGTATTTTTAATGCTGTAGGACAGCAGACAGGCTGACGGCCCGCTTAGAATTTAGTAGTTACCGTCGCTTATGGGTGTTTGCAACATAGGTGGCATAGCGAACACGCTGCTGTCCCATAAGGGTACAGGAACTTGGGTCACTAATGCCGGAACACAACACAGGGTTATTATGGCGGCATACATAAGACCAAAGGTGGGCCATCCAGACGGACTCGAGGCCCTACCACGTAGCTAGGGTGGATTGTTTTGTCGCTTAATACGACAGGGTGACCTCAGCCGCAGAGGTTAGTATTCTTTCTCCGCCCCAGCACGGATAATAGGAACGGTCACGCGGTCTTAGGATCTATTTGCGACCCACGAGTACCAAGTTGAGTTAAATAACTATTTAAAAAAATATTATTAAAAAAAGTTAAATTTTAAAATTAAAATAATTATAAAAAAATAACTTAATACTAATTAAAAACTAAATTTAAATAATAAGAATATTGCATGCGGTGATGCAAATGTTGAGATGGATGTATGTTATAGAGTAATGAAAATGGATAAAATCATTACATAGTATAAAATGAAGTAGTTTCCGCTGTCTGCGCGCTTAGATCTTTTAAATTATTGAACGGATTTTAATGTAGTTTTCAGCAATAGATAGAGTAATTCAAGAAAAAGGTTTGTATGTACAATACATACATATTGTAGTACAGGAAAGCTGAAAAATTCTAAGATTTGTAATGTGAAGTCGTAACAAACATATTTTTGTGCGCTCAAATCGCAAACCTTACGAGATCAATCAAATTAATGTACTACGGAATTGTATATCTTAAAAAGATCGATAAAAAGTCCGCGATGGCTGAACCAATTTTGATAAATTTCGGTATAGGGATAGAGTGAATCTTGAAGAAGGGCATGGCTACTTTTATTATTGTTTTGTTTTTTTAATTTATATGGCATAACAACGTTTGCCCGGTCAGCTAGTTAGAAATAAATGTATCAAGGGAAGTATGAAAATAGTGCCAATTATTTACAAGTCAAAAAGTAACCGATTAGCGTGGTATGGTCTTATTATGCAAAGAGAAGAATGTTATAAGAAAGAAAATGCTAGGATATCGATATAACGATCAATTTTCAATTTCCGTCACTAAACAATAAAATGAGTCTAATAAACGGGGTTCCCATTAAACTGTTAAATAAAAAAGTCAATTACAGGATGTGTCTAAACTATATGAAGTAGTATTAATAGCAGTACTATTAATTTAAGAGACTGTTTTCAAATGAAGCACATATGAAACCACCCAAGTCGAAAGAAATAATTTTATACTTCACGATATGATCGAACGATCAAGTTTAGTGTAGACGATTGATTTCTAAAAAATAGAGCTACAAATAAAATTCAATGCCTCCTTAGGGGTATGGTCATCATCAGTACTCTATAGAGCCTTAAAAATCGACAAATGAACTTGACATTTTACTATAACACAGATAAAAAATTAGGATATTCATTTTTTTAAAGTATAACCATTTGACCGTTTTATTTTTAACTAACAGTTATGTTTTTCAAGATTTAGAAATCCGTAGTTTAGATGGTGTAGTATGTGTAGTTTGTATAAAATAAAATACAAAATTATTTCCGCAATAATATAAAACTTTTAAGAGTTCAAATCAAAAGTTTACACAGACGATGTTCTGGATTTATATTAAAATAACTACACATATTTTATTGTAATCAGAAATATACTTAAAAAAACTTTCTTTATTTAATACAAATATATTCCTTTATTTAAATTAAGTATTGGGTTAAATGTAAATTCATAATACTGTTTAAGCTACTATCGCGCGGAGGTCGTACGATGATCGGGTCGTACCTTAACAAAGTAAAAACATTTTCAACAGTGATTTTACTTTTATAACTACCGAGTCACGGTAGACTAATTACGTAAGAAAATTATTATAATTATTTGAACATGACATGGTTTTTATAGTGCAGGAATAGTTTATGGTAATGAGAAAAGGAAATTCATTGTTCATTGCCTATAAGGTTCTAAAAGAGTTTGAGTAGTATGGTTTTAAAACCTAAATCAAATCAGTTTATAGATATGAAGGGAAAATTATATCATTGTTAACATACAAACATTATTTTAAACTATAATATATTGCTATAATAGAGTATATTGCGTGTCACAGAGATGAATATGCTGCGTTGGATGTGTGGAGTGACCGCGTTAGGAACTCTCGCATTCGCGGCAGCCTTCATGTCCGTGACATTGCGGATATATTGCAGGAGGATGATACGGCCACGTTTTGCGGCAACTGGATGCTTACGTGGGAAACAAATGTCTGGCCATGCCGCCTCCGCCGGGCCTCAGCAGAAGGGGTAGACCCAAAAAGAGCTGGCTTGACGTTGTAAAAGATGACAGGCGTGCCAATGGGCTCACTACCAGGGATGCTGAAGACCGTGCGAAGTGGAGTAGAAAAAGTCGGAAAGCGGACCCCGGGCACTGAAACGGAAGTTAGGTTGCAACCGGGATACAACACTGGGTTGATGATGATGATGACATTAAGACTGTAAGATCCAAATTCCCAAAGACTAATGATTACTCAGCGGGCTGAACCATGACAAACTCCACAGCTTGGCTTTCGCACGCCAGAACACTCGGTGATTATAGGTTTCTTTCCCGTCCCGAGTATGAGTGTTAAAGTTCACGCATATTCAAAAGAAAAGTGTATTATCTATATTGTACCCACAACACAAGCGCTCTGACCCTCACTTTAAAATTAGATTGACTAGATGTGAAATATCCCTTAAATATATTTTAACCGTGCAGGGGCGGAGAAAGAATACTGACCTCTGCGGCCGGGGTCGGCCTGTCGTAAAAAGCGACAAAATAACCCTAGTTACGTGGTAGGGCCCCCAGCCCGTCTGGATGGCGCCCACCGTTGCTTTTAAGTATGTTGCCATAATAACCTTTTGTTGTGTTCCAGCATTAGTGACCCAAGTTACTGTAACCTTATGGGATAGCAGCATGTTCGCGATGCCACTGGCGTTGCAAACACCCATAGGCGACGGTAACTGCTAAATTCTAAACGAGCATTAGTATCCCGTGAGTCTAAGTAACAAGAGGAACGAGGTGACTTTTAACCTCCCTAAGGACCGCACTCTGCATGTGCGCAATTGGTTTCAGATATTCGAATCTTTCGTTATTGGCTATGCCAGAACATTGTATTTTTTTTATTGCGTAGGACAGCAGACAGGCTGACAGCTCGTTTAGAATTTAGCAGTTACCGTCGCCTATAGGTGTTTGCAACGCCAGTGGCATCGTGAACACGCTGCTGTCCCATAAGGGTACAGGAACTTGGGTCGCTAATGCCGGAACACAACACAAGGTTATTATGGCGGTATACTTAAGACCAAAGGTGGTCGCCATCCAGACGGGCTTGAGGCCCTACCACGTAGCTAGGGTGGGTTGTTTTGTCGTTTTTTACGACAGGCTGACCCCGGCCACAGAGGTTAGTATTCTTTCTCCGCCCCTGCACGGATAAAATTGTATGCAAAAGTGGGCAGTAAAAGTGTATGCAGTATTTTATGACATTTAACTGGTGCTGCGCTGCCAGTTCGTCTGCCAACAGGTCTGAACCGACCGGTGTAGAGTCAAGGTCAGCGAAACTCCATGCCTGTTGCAAAGTATCGCAAATATCTCTCAGCGATCACTCTAACCCTCTACTCTCTCTCATAACAATGTACTGACTGATCTCTCTACCTACCTTTTATCCGTTCTACGGTGTAAATCACCAAAAATACCATAATCTGAAGCTATGTCCAACAGAAATTACTCGTAAGTACTATAATAATTTTATGATATGACATCATTCCACGCACCAAGTTATGTGAAGCATGTATGTATGCTTGATAATAATTTAAAAAAAAAATTAACTTAATGATACTAATTAACTCAGTAAGCAAGTTTTATATGTTTTCCCACGAATGTTAAGACATAGCTCATTTTGGTATACCTCGAATTTTACATTAACTAACATTAATCTAATTTGATTAAGCGTAATATTTAGTTGTTTAATATAAGTTTTTACAGAATTTTTTTAATATGAAACAAAGGGCCATAAATCAAAGCGTAATTGTCTAGTTGCATACACACTGTGCTTCGTGGATGAATATCTAGGACGAAGCATCTGTACGACATTTTAGCTTTTTTTCTCGAGCAAAATATGGTATCTGGGACTCCAGCAATTATATTCGACGCATAACTACTCATTAAAAATCCCGCTGGTTTCCTATTGCCTGGGTCACATTTTGCCTTTTTTTGTCTTGGTGAAAAGATCTATTCTTGACGGGTTCACCGGCCCGGGGGGAAGAGGGTCAGGATTTCATCTCCCCGACGCTCTCCTTTATCAACTCGAGGAGTTGAGGAACGCGGGGAGCCGCGGAACAGCACGCGGCCCACACCTTCGTGGCAATAGTGCGGGCGGCAGAACCTCCCCCGAGGAGCCGCCCATTGCCGCCTTCTATGGCAGCCGGAGATCGTTGGACGCCCTCCAGCGTCAACGACGTGGCCTGCGTTGGCAGGAGAGGAATGCACTTGCCAACTCGCGCTCCCACTCCGCCGCCTACTGTGCGGATATAGCTGCCTCGCAAAAAGAGGCGACGGCGGTCCATCCCGGTTCACCCCCGACCATGAGCAGAACCAGGGCACGGCCTCTCAGGACCCAATCGTATGCGATGTTCCACAGCAGAGGGCCCGGGACCGACCCCTATGGAACACCGCACATGACATCTAGCCGACTTTGCCCGCCACCCTGGACCGGGTAGACGACGGCACGTTCCCCTAGATACGACCGGACTATGCGGCAGAGGTAGAGAGGCACCCGGTTGTACTTAAGCACCTGTACGCAACTCCACGGCAGGGTGTTGAAAGCGTTGGCGATGTTGGGCGACACTGCCAACAACACCCCGCCTCAAGCCATCGCTTCCGACTCTACAGACGCGTGATTGTATCTTGAGTAGAGCGCCCCTGGCGGAACCCGAACTGCACGTCTGCCAGGTTCGGCCCCTCTGATTCTAGGTGCTGAATGAGGCGGTCTGCGAGGATTCGCTCAAAGATCTTCCCCACCTCATCCAGCAGCACAAAAAAAAAGCATTATTAGATATAACAAATAAATTCATAATATTTTACTTCTTATTTTTACAAAAATTTCGCCTATATTGGGTGACAAAAACTTAAACAACGAATAGACCTATGTAACATATGTACATATTTATAATTATATATTTTGATTCATAGTTAGACTTTTTAAGATTGAATTAACCTTTAATCATTAATATAGGTACGATGAAACAAAAGAAATTATCTATCCATTTCTCGACAGTAACCAACACTAGCCAAGAGCTACGATACTTTGGAAAATCTAAAACTTGTATAAAATAATAACACTTCTTTTAAAGAATTTACATTAAAACTGATTATAGATAAAAATATTACCTACACTGCTAGTTCCCGCCAATTCTCGAAACTTCTAAAACAGATTTAAACATTCGCCAAAATAATATCTTTTATTTTTTCGCCTCTATTCTCTTCTCGTACAAAAATAAGAAAACGAGTTTGACAGGAATAAGCATTTAAAATGCAACAACCTTTGTCGAGAGGGCGAATCCAAGTATGGCGGTTGTCATGGCCAACCAAATTAGGAAACCTGCGAATGACATCATTTCTCAGATGTTTCTGAATGAATTAGACCATTGTGCGTAGATTTAGTTATGTAAACATTATTTTAGCTGCTGTGTTTTAAGTATATTTTAAGTATCAGGTTTTTATCCGTGCAGGGGCGGAGAAAGAATACTAACCTCTGCGGCCGGGGTCGGCCTGTCGTAAAAGGCGACAAAACAACCCACCCTAGCTACGTGGTAGGGCCCCAAGCCCGTCTAGATGGCGACCACCTTTGGTCTTAAGTGTGCCGCCATAATAACCTTGCGTTGTGTTCCGGCATTAGTGTCCCAAGTTCCTGGACCCTTATGGGACAGCAGCGTGTTCGCGATGCCACTGGCGTGGCAAACACCCATAGGCGACGGTAACTGCTAAATTCTAAGCGGGCCGTCAGCCTGTCTGCTGTCCTATAGCATTAAAAAAAAGTACAAGTTCATGCAAATATAATCAAAACGTACACACAGTGTACGATTGTTTATATTTGAAATTTCAGTTGCAAATGGCGAAATAGCCGATATCAAAGTAAAGCTGTTACTCAACGACTAAATTTTATATCATTTGACAATTTTAATCCAAGCCTTGTGACCAATGGCTTTCGCACGTCGAAATTACTTAAATGTTTCAGTTGTCTTGTATCCATAACGCACGTGTTCTGCTGCTTACTTTGGGACTACATGACGCTGTGTGAATTGTCTCAATATTTATTCTTGTTAAAATGGTGGAGACTTATCTATATACCTTAATAAAATTCAATTGACTATTAATAAAAACCATAATAGGAATTTTAGTTTACTTCTGTAATTTAGTTTACGGTTTATACCATAATATATGTAGGTAAATTCGTATAACGCATTTGGAGGTATTTGATGAGAACGTGGTATTAAGTTGGAATTTCGAGTCATCATATATTTAAGTTTGCTTTGGAATCAGAAGTACGCCTATGAAATATAATTTTAGATAGAAAGTTTTGATTGCATTAAAAATATAAACTTCAGAATTAAAAAATTAAAAAAAAAACAGAAAACAAAGCTGTTTATCACAAATGTAAAAAATTTGAAACAGACCCTACTTCGTTTGATCATTAAAGAGAATAACAATTGTAAAATAAACACGACTATTTATAAAACACTGTAACTCATACAAAGGTTAGTCATGCGTTAACATACGCAAATACGTCAATAAATTCATGATTTCATAGAACGTATTAAGGACCTAAAAATAATTTTAATACACTTTGAGAATGTTAATGGCTTAATGTATATTGAACAAGGTCTCAGCCCACAGTTTGATGAAAATTATGTGTTAATCTATGGGTGACCCCATTAATTTTGATTACGTAAACTGCGAAGCAGCGGATAGGACGATTTCACAATCAATATAAATTTTTTAAGACACAGTTAAAATTTAAATATCAGTTACATTCCTTTATGATATGCGAATATCAAAGTATGTCGAAATAACGTAGTTTGTATTGTAAATAACAATTAACATACAATTTCTCCTTTTTACGATTACGAGGTGTTAGCCTGGTGTCGCCCCCTTAAAAACCAAACATAGCCAAACCTATCTCTTATATTTACTAAACCAAAATAACATTAATTACTGTAGTATACTAACGGGTAACACTAAATAATATGTGACTACTCACAAAAGATCCCAAACGAAAGACAACATTTATCATACAAGTGGAATTCATGTTCTTTACTCTTCTTTCACCTGTCTTTATCTCATATTATGTGGGGTCTGCACAAGAAATTCCCTTTTTATTTTGTTATTGCTGTAGGACAACAGGCAGGCTGGCGGCCCGCTTAGAATTTAGTAGTTACCGTCGCCTATGGGTGTTTACAACGCCAGTGGCATCGCGAACACACTGCCTTCCCATAAGGATACAGGAACTTGGGTCACTAATGCCGGAACACAACACAAGGTTATTATGGCGACATACTTAAGACCAAAGGTGGTCGCTATCCAGACGTGCTTGGGGCCCAACCACGTAGCTAGGATTATTTGTTGCCTTTTACGACAGGACGACCCAAGCCGCACAGGTCAGTATTCTTTCTCCGCCCCTGCACGGATAAGAGATTCCATATCCATATCAACATTCACTCCTGTTTTCCACAATCCATCCATGTCTTCATTGGTTTCATTCATTTCACTTGTCACATGGCATTATTCATCATCTTCCCTGAATTTCATTATTTGATTGCTTGCTTTATACAGTTCGAGACCTGAGGCGAGAATGTTGTAACATAAATTTATAGGCACCTATTCGCATCGACATCTTTCCCTGATTACGCACTTTAAAATCAAAATGGACGAATGGTAAACATGCGGCTATAGGCTTGGTTTATTTGTAACGTGGCTGGAATTAAAAGATAAAAGAAGACCCGAAGAACATCGAATACATACAATTCTATCCGTGCCAAGGCGGAGAAAGAATACTAACCTCGGCGGCCGAGGTCGGCCTGTCGTAAAAGGTGACAAAACAACCCACCCTAGCTACGTGGTAGGGCACCAAGCCCGTCTGAATGGCGACCACCTTTGGTCTTAAGTATGCCGCCATAATAACCTTGTCTTATGTTCCAGCTTTAGTGACTTTACTTCCTACACCCTTATGCGACAGCAGCGTGTTCGCGATGTCACTGGCGTTGTAAACATACATTGGCGACGGTAACTGGTAAATTCTAAGCGGGCCGCCTGTCTGCTGTCCTACAAATAAAAAATATTTTATTATTTTCTTTGAATTTCACGACTGTTATTTGATACAAACCCAATGATTGCAACATTGCAAATTCGTCAAACATAGGACAGAGCCAATGAAAATCCGTTGGCTTGACGCCAACTGCATTATTTACAGAATACACTGCAAGCCAGGCGTGTATCGCCTAAACAATTTTCAATAGTAATGTCTTTGTTTTAAAATTTCTGTCGTAAATACTGTATTGAACGTGTTGAACGTCGTAAAGACGTGAAACGTGAATTTATATGATATTCATTGTTTAGGAACGCATTGTTCAGCTTTTAAATTTAATATTTGTAACAATGTTGGACGTTATGGAGGGAGGGACACATTTAAACTTATTTCTTAGGAACTTTAAAATGAGTGCTCTGAAATATAATGTTTTTTTTTATTCCTGTGGAGCAGACAAACTGACGACCCACTTAACGTCAGCTAAGCTAAGCAGTTGCCGTCGCCTATGGATGTTTGCGACGCTAGGGACCGCAAAAACACCGCTGTCCCATAGGGATACAGAAACCTGGGTCACTAATGCCGGAACACATCACAATGTTATTATGGCGACATATTTATAGACCCAATGTGGTTGCCATCCAGACGGGCTTGGGGCCCTACCACGTAACTAGAGTGGTTTTGTCGCCTTTTACGACAGGCCGACCCCAGCCGCAGAGGTCAGTATTTTTACTTCGCCCCTGTGTGGAGAGAATTGGTATTTTGAACGTAGAAGAGTAACATATTAAGCAACATAAAGAAGAGTAAATTAGTTGAGAAATAGTAAAAATAATAAATAAAAAATAAAAATATTAAGTCTTACTTGCATATACATACATACATACATGCGGATAAATTGCAGACGAGTCGCTATATATATAAATTTATTATGGCTATTTATGGCTTATATATAAATTTTATAACTTGTGAGAAGTGGCTAATTTTTTGTGATAAATCTTTTATGCAAAACAACTTGTTTAGTAGTAGTAAATCCATAGGAACATTCACGTAGTATTTGTAGCAAAAACAATTCTCTCTAGGCATGTAATATGTATTTAATGTTCAAGTGATTTTTATTTTATTTTTGGTTACTTATTAGTTAAGAATACTCGTCGTACATGATAAAGTAGTTCAATAATGCAATGCAACGCATAATCCTCTTCTTATCCCAAATTATGTTGGGTCTGCAAAATATGTTCTCTTATGTGTCGTCATCTCAATATTTACACATTTTTTCCATGCCAGCTCATGTTTTCTTTGTTTATGGTAAAACTCTAATTTGTAGCGTTTTCTTTGTCACTTGGCATTCATGGCATTTATCTTATTCTTCTCTTCTTCAAGTGTCTCTCCAACTAGTGAAGGTTGGCTACCAACTTCTGGAATTATTGTCTGTCCTTAGCGAGTCGAAACAATTTGGATACGCTCGCTATTCCAGTCCACTCTCAGATGTTACGGAGCCACGACTTCTTTCTCCGACCAACTCGCCGTTTACCGGCAACCTTGCCCATCATTATAAGTTGCAAGAGGCTATATCTATCGTGCCTGAGCACGTGACCGAGATATGCAGTTTTTCGTCTCTTGATGATATACAAAAGTTCCCTTTTCCGTCCAGCTCGCCGCAGAACCTCCTCATTTGTGACTCTATGCGTCCAACTTATCCTCAACATACGCCTGTATGCCCACATTTCAAAAGCTTCAATGCGCTTCCTGATGTCTTCTTTAATAGTCCAAGACTCGCATCCGTACAGAAGTATAGGCCAAATGTGACAGTGCAACAGTCGTGTACGTAAGTCGATCTTTAAACTTTGCCAGCACAGTACGGATCTCATGGTATTGGAGGCACTACGAGCAATCTCCACGCGGGTTCCAACTCACTATCCCAGTTTTCCGTGAGCCATGTGCCTAAGTATTTATACTTACGCACCCGCTCGAGAGATCGCCCTGATACTGTGATAATCGGGTGTTTATCTTATATATCTCGTTTTTAGGGCATAATTGGCTAAGAAAACCGGAGGCATTATCCGAAGTGGTTATCCCTCTTTATATTTTTAGGTTTAGGGGTTATATCTTTCAGTGATTGGGAATCCGGGCAACAGACGTCTCTATGCAAGATTTCGTGATTTTCGTTTCTTTTTCTTCCTTCCCTTTCGTGGTTTTTGCTAAACCTATTAATTGCTATAAGCTATTGGTAGATTTAAAATAGAATGTGTTAGTGACCAAAATCTTTTAGTGACTAATAGAGTAACATATTTATTAATAAACTTATTATTCGCTATACTGTTATAAATTTCATTTTTCGCAAGATCAGTATGACCGACTTCTTCAATATTCCGAATTCAAGTGAGTGGAGACTCAGGTCTGGCAGATCTAGAACCCTCGCCCACTGCCGGACCGTCATCTTCTTTAAGTCCTTTTCCGGTGGTTGGTAGGCAGTCTCGCGATCGGACGACGGTGCTACGTAAGCGCCCTCTATGTAGAACTAAATCAATTGCATATTTGTACTAGTTCAATTTATGCAACTTAAACATTTTAAACTCTATTTTGTTTATGTCGCGACGAAGCCGACAACACATGTCTTTTCACTTTTCAATATCCAAAAATGTTTTTAATTTTCAGAACGAGTGACGCTATGAGAGTAATTCATATGTTTTTATATAATAAATATTACTAAATTATATACAAAATCAAAATTTTATGATAATATAAATATTTAGTTTACATATAAAATGTTTGCATTTCAACGGGTTGTGAATATAAACAAGTATCTCCGGATCTGAATACTTGATTTTTGTGGTTGTTTAAATAGTTTAATAATATTTATAACATTACTTCAAATTATTATTTAGTTTACGTTTGATGTTAAATATTTGTTATATTATAACGGTTGGTTTGGGAAGTCTCGAACTTCGCATCAGTGACCGAGGTATGCCATCTTTCTTCTACTTCTCGCACTATCCTCTTGGTGGTGCGTCATGGAAAGGTAACAAAAAGGCGCGCAAATAATAATAATAAATTAGTTGATTACCATATTTCATATAAAATTAATTAAATTAATGCAGTCAGTTCGCCCAAATAGCTCCACGGGTGGACTCGGGGCTTCTCTTAGAGGGAACTGGCATTATACTCGCCATGCATGTCCAAGGCGGATGGCATGTGATAGGTTGGTCGCCGAGTGTAGTACAGAGCGACCAGGCGCTGTCAAAGCTACCAGTTATATTCAAAACAATAGTGCTCTAATACCTGAAACTTTTTGATTCAATCGATCGAACATTTGTAAGAATTAATTATATTTGCAAATAAAAGCAATGAAATAATTTTTCGAATATGGCAGCCTTAACCGTATGCGCAGGCGCCAAACGTGGGATGACTAACGTATTGTGTTGTGACATTCAACAAAGTATTCCAAGGCCAGCCATTCATGTGCTCACCCACACCTGCTGTTCAAACAAAATAATCGATACAATCGATATTTAATAATCGATATGCAATTATTCGATTTGAATATAATGGGAGCGATACGCTTCGATGATTTGGCGATTTCTCATGCTTCAGTTTGCAATTCTTAATAAGAACTCGTTTCTTTTAACGATGTTTTTAATGTATACAATCAGTGTTGATTTTTAAATGTTTCTCAACACTATTTAATAGAGATCTTTTTTATTGTATTATATGTAACATATTCTCGCTAATTAGTAGCAACCAATTCGAACATTCTTCTTCTTGTTATTGTGCTTCTCCAACAAGTGAATGTTGACATT
This sequence comes from Malacosoma neustria, assembly GCA_963693495.1. Classification (NCBI taxonomy): domain Eukaryota; kingdom Metazoa; phylum Arthropoda; class Insecta; order Lepidoptera; family Lasiocampidae; genus Malacosoma; species Malacosoma neustria. Next base: position 17,701,688 of record OY856381.1, read on the forward strand.
CAGCTCCGCATATTTTTTTCGATCTTTGGCGAGGTTCAAAGTTCTGCTACACTTATGATTCCAGTCCATTCCCGATTGTTTTGCTGCCAAGACTTCTTTCTGCGTCCGACCGCTCTTTTATCAGTCACTTTGCCCATGATTATTAAAGTTCGTATCTGGAGTGCCTAAGTCATGTACTTAGGCACATGTACCAAGATAGGCAATTCGACATTAATTTACATAAATGCATAGTATTATATAACTGCATGATAAAATGTGAAATAAAATACTACAGTAATTATAGACGTATCGGAATATATAAGACCCTAACGTAACCTATCGCTCCCAACACCTATTAAGCGTTTTATAGAGTGATTAATCCCAGATGTATCTTGTGAATCCTGGGCTCCACTGTTGAGGACTGTCACAATGCGCAAATAATGCATGTTATCTGCACCGGTGCAAATGTCCACTTTTTTTTCTTGAGCTAAGATTAATATAAGAGAAAAATTGAAGAGAGGTTAATTTAAATTGACTTTTCAAGCAACCTCTATATCCCCCAAACTCGTTAACATCTAGCGCCAGAGACTCGTCCTTTGTTTATTTGGGTGTACCAGATCGTGCACCCAAGATGCCAGATGGCAGGTGCACTAATTATACACCCCAGAGTTCAAAAATACAAAATACATGAAATCTTTCAAAAATCTTGCATAGAGACGTCTGTTGCCCGGATTCCCAATCACTGAAAGATATAACCCCTAAACCCAAAGATATAAAGAGGGATATAACCCCTTCGGATAATGCCTCCAGTTTTCTTAGCCAATTATATCCTAAAAACGAGATATACATATATGTATATAAATAATCAAACAATATACAAATAATTGCATACAGTAATATATTTTTTTTTATTGTGTAGGACAGCAGACAGGCTGACAGCCCGCTTAGAATTTAGCAGTTACCGTCGCCTATGAGTGTTTGCAACGCCAGTGGCATCGCGAACACGCTGCTGTCCCATAAGGGTACAGGAACTTGGGTCACTAATGCCGGAACACAACACAAGCTTATTATGGCGGCATACTTAAGACCAAAGGTGGTCACCATCCAGACGGGCAAAATAAATATAATCTATACTACTATTATAAAGAGGAAAGATTTGATTGTTTGTTTGTTTGTTTGTTTGTTTGCTTTGAATAGGCTCCGAAACTACTGACCCGATTTAAAAAATTCTTTCACTGTTAGGAAGCTACACTATCCCCGGGTGACATAGGCTATATTATATTTTCAAAAAAATTAGGGATCCTTACTAAAACTCCAATAATGTAACCCAAAGTGTAAAAAAATTACCTATAATATTATTTAAATCGCGTGCGTTGCGAAAACTATTGATGATAGAATAAAATAATGTACTACAACTTTGCAGAACACATCATTATTTACAAAAAGTGTCGCGACAGCATATGTCTAACTATTATAGTTATGCCACAATAAGTGTTCTTTTATTTTAAAAATTTAATTGAAATGCCGCCCCTAGAAAAGACTCTTTATTTGGATCTTGGTATTAATCCTTATCAAAATAAATTACTTCATATTCAAAACTGTTTCAATACCTTTATATAACTTTTTGAATTATTCAATTCGGATATTCCATTCGAAAGATATCACGAGTTTAAAAATGTAAGTATTAGAAAAATATTGCGTGGTAGCCGCTCACCCTGTTCGGCTAGCTAGCCAGCACCTTATGCAATGTAGGCGTGCGTCACTGGGGATTTTACAAAAATTTGAATACTTATTAAAAAATAACGAAAAATAAATAAAAAGTAATAGAAAAAAAAATCATTAAAATAAAAGCTCATAGAAATAATAATATTCAAACTTTCTTTATAATTTTATTTTTTTAGTAACCTGACGCAAATAGAAGGGTTTGCCCCCAGGGGCGCTCCTCTGTCCGAGGAGTGCACGGGTGTGCGTACCCGAGGTGCCCGAGCATCCGTCGCTTCACTCCCCTCTCCGTTCGAGGCGACAGAGTCCTACCTTTCTTTCCGTCTACCTCTTACATCCTTTCCAACTTAGCTCTCTGTTCGTGACGTGGTCCCCGATGGGATGGTTGCGAATACTGATTGGAGTCCCGGGTTCTACTCTGGGACTTGATTTGGTAGTCAAAACCATGCCTATTTCGACTGCGCCTGCACAGGGAGTGTTCCCGGGGCGGGAATTGCATCCTCGCTGTCGGTTGGTCTTGCTGGGCCGGCTACGACGTCAGGCGACTCTGCTTTTTCTGGAGTGTCGTCTGGTAGTCGTACCCACGCCTGACTAGCACGCAACGGGGATGCGAGTCCCGTCCGGAATTGGCCGCGGACCTGTCGCTCCCGGCCCTGGTTCTGTCCATGGTCGGGGGCGATCCTGGATGGACGGCCGTCGCCTCCTTTTACGAGGCAGTAGTGTCTGCAAGGGAGGCGGCGGAACGGGAGCGGGAGTCCGCCACCGCACTCCCCTCCCGCCAACGTAGGCCGCGTCGTCGGCGCCGGAGGGCGGGCAACGATCTCCGGCCGCCGTAGAAAGCGGCCGCGGGCGGCCCCTCAGGGGAGGATCCGCCGCCCGCACTATTGCCGTGAGGGAGAAGGCCGCGTGCTGTTCCGCAGCCCCCCTCAACTCCTAGAGTTGTTAAAAGAGAGCGCCGGGGGGACGAAACCCTGACCCCCTGGCGCCAGCACTTTAGAAGGGGCCCGCTTTAAGACAAAGCGTGGGCCGGCGCCGGCCCGGGCCACGAGATCGGCAGGCCATATATCCGTGGGCCCGGGCGTAGGCGATAGGAGAACAGCGGGGTTTTTTTAGTGGGTAGTCGGATGGTCGAACATCTTTTCCGGAGTCCCTTATATCCCTCGGTCCCCCCGGGCCGGGGGAACCCGTCAAGAGAGGTTTTTCCCCGAGACCGAAAAAAAATAGAAGGGTTTAATTTTTAATTTTTTGTTAAATACCCGTGCGAAGCTGGGACGGGCTGCTAGTAATATAATAAATATAAAAAATCCTTTAGTGCTGGTAACTTTTTTCAAATTGATAAAAATGCCTATTTTATCGGTAAACAATCAAGATTGTTTTACAACAAAGGCGTTCACCACTCTATTGTGTCTTTCCTGAACGAGTCCGCATTCGTCTCGTTATTTTGCTCATCTTATCTCCTACCTCTAGATCTATCCCTTGATTTAGCTTTTGTTTATCATTGCTCTATCTCAATTTGAGTTGTTAATAGGTTATAATAAGCATTCATGAATTTTAGTTAAAAAATCTAATACCAAAATTTAAAAGCAGTTATTGCCATAATTTTATGATATTAGTTTAAAATCCGAGTTAGTAGTGCGAGTCGTCGGCATTCTAACTTTGTGTGACGGCCTTGCTCATACATTCATATACGGTTTGAGGTTGCTAAGTAAATTTGTGTTCAAAACATGATTATTAGATGCCTTATTAGGTATTGTAGTGGGTTTTTCAACAATTGGCAGACGAACAGTTCGGATTCCGCCAGGGGCGCTCCACTATTGACGCGATCACGCGTCTGAGGAGCCAGGCGGGGGACGCAGTGGCTCGAGGTGGGGTGCTATTGGCGGTGTCACTCGACATCGCCAATGCCTTCAACACCCTGCCGTGGAGCTGCGTGCGGGAGGCGCTCAAGTACCATCGGGTGCCTCCCTACCTCCGTCGCATAGTTGGGGCATATTTGAGTGATCGTGCCGTCGTCTATCCGGTCCAGGGTGGGCAAAGTCGGCGAGACGTCGTGTGCGGTGTTCCACAGGGGTCGGTCCTGGGCCCCCTGCTGTGGAACATCGCATACGACTGGGTCCTGAGGGGGGCACTCCTCCCCGGCGTCGGCGTCATCTGTTACGCCGACGACACGCTCGTCACAGCGCGCGGGAGGAACCCCCGCCAGGCGTGCCTTCTGGGCACGGCTGGGGTGGCGCACACAGTGGCAAGAATCCGGCGACTAGGCCTGGAGGTGGCCTTGAACAAGACGGAGGCCGTGATATTTTACGGGCCCCGTCAGAGGCCGCCACCGGGCCTGCGCATAACGGTAGGAGGCGTCCACATCGCCGTCGGGCCGTCCATGAATTATCTTGGACTGGTGCTCGACGGGCGATGGGACTTCGCGGCACACTTCGAGCGCCTGGCGCCGAGGCTAGTTCGGGCGGCGGCGGGACTCTCCCGTCTGCTGCCGAATATCGGCGGGCCGGGCGCAGTGTGCCGCAGGCTCTTTGAGGGAACCGTGCGGTCGATGGCCCTTTACGGGGCCCCGATCTGGGCGGATCGCCTGACGGCCAAAACGACGGCGCTGCTTCGCAGGTCGCAGCGCGTCCTGGCCGTCAGGGCGATAAGAGGATACCGCACGGTGTCCTTCGAAGCGGCCTCCCTGCTGGCCGGATCCCCACCATGGGACCTCGAGGCCCGGGTCCTGGCGCTGTTGTACCAGTGGCGCCGGGGCGCGGCCGAGCGTGGCTCTCGCCCCACGCCTCGTGAAACTGAGGTGAAGCGCGCGGAGCTGCGCGACGAGGTGCTCATGGTGGAGTGGAAGGAGCGCCTCGCGCACCCCAGCGCGGGCCTCGCCACCATCGAAGCGGTGAGGCCCGTCCTGGCTGAATGGTTGGAAAGGCGCCACGGCGCCCTGACCTTCCGCCTGACGCAGGTCCTCTCGGGGCACGGTTGCTTCGGGAGGTACCTGTGTCGCATAGGGCGGGAGATGACGTCAGGGTGCCACCACTGTGGCGCGGGCGACGAGGAGGACACGGTGAACCACACTGTCGCCGTGTGCCCTGCGTGGCGCGAGGAGCGCCGCGCCCTCGTCGCCCAAATCGGCGTGGACCTGTCGCTCCCGGCCCTGGTTCTGTCCATGGTCGGGGGCGATCTTGGATGGACGGCCGTCGCCTCCTTCTGCGAGGCAGTCATGTCCGCAAAGGAGGCGGCGGAGCGGGAGCGGGAGTCGACCACCACACTCCCCTCCCGCCAACGCAGGCCACGCCGGCGGCGCCGGAGGGCCAGTAACGACCTCCGGCCGCCGTAAAAAGCGGCCGCGGGCGGCCCCTCGGGGGAGGACCCGCCGCCCGCACTATTGCCGCGAGGGTGAGGGCTGCGTGCTGTTCCGCGGCCCCCTCAACTCCTAGAGTTGTTAGGAGAGCGCCGGGGGGACGAAACCCTGACCCCCTGGCGCCAACACTTTAGAAGGGGCCCGCCTCAAGACAAAGGGCGGGCCGGCGCCGGCCCGGGCCACGAGATCGGCAGGCCATATATCCGTGGGCCCGGGCGTAGGCGATAGGAGAACAGCGGGGTTTTTTAGTGGGTAGTCGGAAAAATCCCGGAGTCCCACATATCCCTCGGTCCCCCCGGGCCGGGGGAACCCGTCAAGAGAGGTTTTTCCCCGAGACCAAAAAAAAAAAAAAAAAAAAAAAAAAAAAAGGGTTTTTCAACAATTGCTAATTGACTCCAGAGATTATACAATCGTTAACTGTTTTGCCTATGAATTAACAGCCAACTGCAAGACTCGGACCTTCCCCTTCTTGAGAAAAGTAAAAATGTTTGATGCACACCGTAGGGTAAGCATCAGAGCAGGATGGTGTGAAAATTCCGTCCTATGTTCGCGTTCACTCGTAATTTACCTGCTCAAACCATTCTTTAATTTCCAACACCTGAGCGGAGGGATATATTTTCGTCTGAATCTCAAGCCCGTTCTCCGGAATACAGCCTAAGTTATGTATACCATCGTGAGAAATAAATCCATGAGCCACTAGGGTTTCAAGTGTCTCACAGGACTAATTGTTATTTTTTGTTAAAGAAAGTTAACATTCATAGACAAATGAATGAATGAATGAAAACATTTTATTGTTCACCAACTTAAAACTATGTTCTTAAAAACTAGGTACAATAATTGTTGAACAAAGGGCAGCCTTATCGCTTAAAGCGATCTCTTCCAGGCAACCCTTAAAATATGGAAAATATTGAAAAAAAGACAGTGGCGGTGAAGACAATAAATAATAAGAAAGATTTAGAGCATAAATAAATAAATAATATACTTTATATACAAGCATAAAATACAGAATAAGTAGCAGTGTTAGACCTGAGAGGACCTATAATAATTGTTAATCATGATTTTAAAGGAGGATACTGATTTAGCTTGTCTGATGTTGAGTGGCAGTGAGTTCCATAAACGCACAGCCTGTACCATGAAGGAATCATCAACGAAGGAAGAGGTGTGTACAGGTGTCATTAACGAAAGATTATTACTAGAGTGCAAATAACGGGAATGAGAAAGATGTAGGAAATCAAAACGTTCCTTTAAATAAGGAGGGGTACGAGGATTAAAAAGGACATTGTACAAAAGAGAGAGTAAGTGAACGTTCCGGCGAAGGCGATATAACCTAATACATGTAAATATTTTGTCCTCTGTAAGTATATTACCAAAGTAACCAATATATGGTTAGGCTGATAGCGATTTAAGCTGAAGTGACAGTTGGCGGGTCACGTTTGACGCCGAATCGATGGGCGTGGAAACAAACGTGTCCTGGAGTGGAGACCACATTTAGGCAAACGTACCGTGGGACGCCCCCAGCTCGATGGACCGATGACCTGTACAAAGCTGAATGGGAAAACGTAGAGACCGAAATATGTGGCACAAACATGGGGAGGCCTACGTCCAAGTGGACAACGAATGGCTGATGAATGACGGAAGTATATTACGTAATTCATAGACATGCGCGTATCAGACCATAATCACTCCAGCCGAGGCGTAGATATTATAACTAAAACATATTAACTCGTTTATAAACAATCAATCAAGTGTTTTATTCGAAACGGATGAACATCGAATATACAGTATGTTAACAAAAATATATATTTTTTACACATTTGACTTGATAAATATAAATATTAGTTTAAATTATATTCTAATATAAACCAGGATGTTTAATATATACAAAAACACAAGAGCAACTCACGAGATTTTCATTTCAAATCCGTTGCCAAAAGGTTTGACGACTTAAGTATCTGAATAAAAAAATAAGAAATGTTTTTGCTTTAAAATTTATTTGCATAAATTTACTTTACTGTGCATCTTGGTATGAAAATCGGATTTTTTAAGCTATTATCATGTCACGCTATTGGCCGTCATTACAATTAGGTCAAGATTAGCCCTCTGTCCTTTTGAGCACTTATGGGCCACAATGGGGTTTTTGTGTAGGACCGAAGAGTCCTACATAAACTGCGACTTCGTCATAGTCTGAACTAAAGGAGTTTACCTCGAAAAGCAAATAGAGCTTTGAAAATTGGTCCCTTATTGTAAGTATTAAAATCTATCACTAAAGTATTCAATCCAGAGAAAATTGCATTTTCAGTTCGTTCCGTAAAATATTAATGTTTAATCATATCACTAAACACTCCTTTAGGGCTATGTCGCTTTTTGTAAAGCGAATCTCTTATAGGGAGTATAAAAATATCTCATGGTATTTACGACTAAAACGTTAATCAATCGAAACGAAATATCAAACGTCAAATCAAAACGTCAGCGAGTACGTTGACTAAGGAGCGGAACGCTACGGGAGGCGCACACCCGACGCGGACGCTTCTCATCGACCAAGGCACCATGACTCCAAGAACTTGAATTCTTAGGAGCATGGCGTAAATCTCAATCCAAGAACTTTCTATAACTATAACGTGGGACATATGGTTTAATGCTTATGGTAGCTTGCAGGCAGTAAAAGAAATTTAAAAAATTCTAAAATTTCTGCCTGAATTTATATGTATGTAATTATATTCCGTAGCGTTATATTACTAGATTCCAGCCTTTTCTAGAGAACTCGCTAGTCCGAGGCGGGCTGGCGGATTAACAGAGTGGCCTATATCTTCAGGTTTCAATTTTCAATAATTATATAAAATGAGAATCGACGAGAGAAATTGCCTCGTTTTCTTATGAGAGTATTATAGTGGAAACACAAACGGAATTTCTACTAATAATACAGCTTTATGTAGACCTCAGTGTTAACGATGTACCAACTACCATAACTATTGGTTATCAATAACGGGTATCGTTGTATTTACAACCCTAGACGTGTCGATGCAATTTGTCGAATGCCGCATAACGCTTAACCGTAAGTAAACTAATATTAAAAGTAGATTTCATGTTGGCGTGCAAGTGATAAGCGAATATTAAATGAAAATGTTAAATTATCTATCACGACTTCCGTGGTGCAACGGCTTTCGCAGGCAGTACGCTTACGGAGATCACAGCTTCGATGCCCGTCCTGAGTCTGAACTATTATGTATAAAATGTGTTAATTCACAGAAAGTATACTTATATACTTTTTGTAGTATCCCAGTCATCTAGTAGCTATAAAACAACCGCTCTGCCGCTTACTTTGGGGCTAGATGGCTCTGTGTAATTATTATAATATTCGACTTTCATTTCAAGTGTAAGAAATGATGCGGCGGATACACTTTATCAAATTTAGAGTCGTTTATTGCATTTATTTAGCCAGCTTTATTCAAAATAATGTTCTTAAGAAGACGATCTACAAAAGACTAGAATCGATTTCAACCGGAAAGACAAATTTTTTTTAGTTAAGGCCTATGTAAAAGATACGAGGTAAAGATCATAACGGGACAATTATAAAATGACAATAGCCTCTAAAAATATTCTGGGTTCGAACTTTCCCTTAGGGGGATAGTATACCCGCCACGCTAGTCCAAGGCGGATGGACAGGTCATACATACCGGTGATTTCAGGATGCAGGTTTCCTCATGATTTTGTCTTTCATCGTCGGTATATGATTATTATGCTATATATACTATACTACTATTGTATACGTGGTGTATGCTATCGTGGGATTTGAACCCGATCTCCGAGTAATACCACTGACCTACCAGGTACCTGAGTTCTGTTTAAACACAATTTCTTCTACAAATTTAGTTTATAACAACGCCAACGCTTATATCTTGGACGCTATCGAGTGACGAAATAACGGGTTAAGGAAACAAGATTACACGGGTGGGACACATGACAGCGGTTTTAGCACTTACCGCCCAGACATGTGCGGTTATGTGAATTACGGTTCGTTTGCATACATATTGTAGTGTTATAATCATTATTAAGTTTTAAAAAAAAATAGTACATTTGTAAACGTTGAAGTTTTGACCTATTTTGGAGGTAAGGAAATCGATATTTATTCGATGTTTATAATACATGTGTAATTGGGATTAAATAAGTAAAAATATGTCAAATTCAAATTACTTACAAGGAATAAAATAAATAAGTACAAGGGTAAGAATATTATATACTGTTTTGTTTTTTATTGAAAAATTAGTGATAGTAAAATAAAATGATACATTAATAACATAACACTAGGACTAATAGGAGCGAAGCGGTAATGAAAAATCTGTTCGTGTTGAGCCGGGTGAGCCTGCTAGTATTTACATACATTAATTCTAGATAACTTTTCGGCAAAAACAGTCATCATATGTTTGTATTAAACAGGTTAGATTCATTATACAGGTCAAGCTCAAAATAAACTTTGAAGAATCCTCGCAAGTCAGAATAGACGGTGATGCCAGCAGTTGCTACAAAATATCATTCAAAGAAAAAGGGATTCCGCTAATTCGTTACAGAATAAGTAATGAAAAATTCCGTGCTCTTTTCAATCGGTCCGAATTTGTAGTTGCGATAAAAATATGCAATGGTTCAAATATTTATATTATTTATTGTGAAATTTTGCCGCCCCCTAAAAAGTACCGCCCGAGGCGGGCCGCCCCTGCCGCCCCCCCTACGCTACGCCACTGTATGCAACTTTCAGAGATCCTTTTATATACTCGTTTCTCACTTTATCAATTCTGGTTACTCCACACATCACATTTTAAGTGGTGTAAATTTATCACAAGTTACACCAGTTGTCTCCGTTTCAGTCATTCCGCATTTATTCTTCTCCTAACACCTTTTCCTATTTCTCCATCACTCTGCAGTAGGAAACCCAGGTATCTGAATTCGGAACTAGTTGGTACAGATGATGAATCTAAAGTCAAGGTTGTCGCACAAGAAGTTACACCAAAATCATAGAATAGATACTCTGTTTTAGATCTACTTATCTTTAATCCAGCCTCTTCTAGAACCCGCCTCCACTTCTCCAATCTCTTCTGAATTTCGAATCCATCCTCGTCCACGAGAACAATATCATCTGCAAAAAGCATACACCAGAGCGCCTCCTCTTGTAATGTTGCGGTTAAGAAGTCAATAACTAATAAGAAAAGGTATGGGCTTAAGGCTGAACCCTGACGCAGACCTACTTTTACAGAGAACTTATCCGTAAGACCAACTGCAGAGCGCACTTGTGTACTTACACTTTCGTACATACTTTTGATCAGCCTCACATATTTCTCTGGCACCGCTTTCACTCTAAGGGCCACCTAGTCAACTGTGGAGGCGCACGAGGACATTGCACGGAATCGTACACTACCCGCATTCCAAAAAAATAGACAATTTTTTTATATATTTCTCGTTCTGTTTGGATCGCATTTCTAAAGATACACACACTTCGACTTCTGCAATCATCTCACCATAAAGTACTGTTGTTATTATGCTAATGGAAAAGCCATTTATTAGAGTATAACATTTGCTCACACTTTGTATGGTCTATTCAGAATAAGTGCGTGGGTGTCGTGTGAAGGCATAAATGCAAGGCCTTAATGGAACAGGGTACAATAATCAATATGTACCTTAATACAACAATTACTTTAATTAATACATGTCTATGTTATTGTAATTTAATGTTTCTCTTTAAATGGTACGATAGCAGTGAATAAAATTCTTCGTCACTATTGCACTAACAACTAAATATTAAATAAGATAAAAGGGTGTTATTGGTTATTTAAAAACATTGATATTTTGCCTGTCGGAAAAATAAATTCCGACAACCGTTTCTTTTTTTGTAATTATTGATTATTTTTTTACACGATAACCGTTTTTGGCGCTGCGAGCCAAAATGAATAGCCGTCATTTGCGGATTCGAGTAGTTAGTATACTACTTGTAGTTATATATACTATATATACTACTTGCCATTACACATTTTGGGCTTTTTACGAGCTCTCCTAATAACATATCTCGACATTCCGTGTGTACTAAATAAATAACAACGTCCCGCTGCTAAGCTCGGGCCTGCCCTTTGGGGGACAATATACCCCCCACGCTTGTCCAAGGCGGATTAGTGGGTCACTTACATCGGTGATCTTGGTATGCGGATTTCCTCACGACGTTTTGCTTCACTGGTGATGCTTAGGTGGTAATATGCACATTAGACGAAAACTGCCTAAGCGTCGAATACCACGATACCATCGTGGTATTCGAACTAACTTGGGTACCATAACTAATATCGATTCAAAGGTCAATTATCTGGAAGTTATCCGTGCAGGGGCGGAGAAAGAATATTGACCTCTTCGGCCGGGGTCGGCCTGTCGTAAAAGGTGACAACAACCCACCCCATCTTTCTAGCTACATGGTAGGGCCCCAAGCCCGTCTGGATGGTGACCACCTTTGGTTTTAAGTATTCCACCATAATAACTTAGTGTTGTGTTTCGGCATTAGTGACCCAGATTCCTGTACTGTTATGGGACAGCAGCGTGTTCGCGAAGCCACTGGCGTTGCAAACACCTATAGGCAACGGTAACTGCTAAATTCTAAGTTGGCAGTAAGCTTGTCTGCTGTCCTACAGCAACAAAAAATAAAAACAAATCTAAAAAGGGAACTTTTGGAGTTAAGGTCAGGATTCAAACCCAGAACGATCCGAAACCTAGCTCCAAATTTATGGTTGAAATTATTCAAGTTATTAAACACTTCAAAAAAATAAAGATGTGTCTCTTTACTGTGACTTTTCCGTTTCATCGAGTTTCAGATCACAACGTTGCTAAAGAATTTTTCACTTCAAAAACTATAATATATTAATAAGCCCGTTTAGAAAACTGTCTTGGATTGGGGCTAGCTCAGCATATGAATTCAGCATAGGTCTTCTGAACAAGAAACTTTAAAAAAATAAGGATATTTTTGGACCATACTAGCCTAGAATTGAATCAAGGAAATAAATTACACATTTCAAGTTTATAAAATATACATAGGAGCAAAATTAAGGCTGGTGTTGATTAATATATTTTTTAAATAACCGTGCAAATTCAAGACACGTTCTAGACTTACTCGTTAAACACGGAAGTGACCAATTTTGATCATTACTAAAACTCAAATAGAATAAAAATTAATAAAATCCGGCACGAATCAAGATTGTTTTATAGTACAGTTGGTTTAACATATAAGTCAACGTAATTGGATAAAAAATATGTTAGAAAATGAGGTTTTTAGTATTGGAAATATTTTACAATATAATCGTGAGTGATTTTTTAAAACTGTTTTAGAATAAATAAAAACTTGGTTTTTTAGATATTAAAATCGTGATTTTAGATTAAGCTTCTTTAAATTTATTAAATTTAATTTGAATTTGTAAACAGTTGTCGTAATTTAAATAAATATTGGATTAGGTTATATAACGGATCTTTCAGCGATATTTCCACAAACTTGGAGATTATAAAAATATGTATCGGGTGGGCCGTTTGCCTGTCTGCTGAATTCCAATTATAAAATATATCAAATTTTAATAGTTTATCGTTAAGGATAAAGAAGGACATTTATAGTAAAGGAACGACTGGATGTCATGTCGTAGAAGTCGTTCCACTCAAGAAGTCAAATGCGCTTTGTAGAGAGGATTGGAATATTCCCCACCGACAAGAGCTCTTAAATAAATAATAATCATGGTAATTATAAAAAATATTTTTGGGTCAAAAAGTACTAGACAATTCGTATATTATAATAATTATATATTTTTATATTGTAAATAAAAACATAGTATACGTAAACGTCAGACTTGAGCCGGAACCTCGGACTGAAAACTTACGAGTATCAACCCTTACGGTGTGCGAAAGCGGTTGCGTCAAACCGTCATATCTACAAGTTAACAAAGCAAATTTCTCACAGTATTATGAGTGAGGTCTCGTCTTTTTGTGTACCATGGGAACCCAAACAGTGGTTTATGTCACGGCCTTGTGAGTTCAAGTTTAACTATTTCGGCTATCTCGCCACGGCTCGGTCGTCAACTGTGCCGTGACCGGGTGAATCGAACTGCAACCAATGTTGGTTTTAAATTTTGTCGTTGTTTTTGTTGTATTAAAGCCCCAGTATATCTTATCTTGTTTAGGGGCCGAGAAATATCTCGGACACTTTGACCCAATGGGATCTTTTGTGTTCCCCTAGATAGCAATCACACCTCTCCAATCTCATTGAAGATTTGCTTCATGAGCCTAACAATGAGATATGGAGATAGGAGCCTGTAGTCTTCCCGTGTCGGATATCGTACTCCCAAAAGATTCATTCGTCTCCTGGTCAATGCATCGCATGTACACAGTAGGTGTTCCATGTGTTCTGTATGTTCCCCACACAACCTGCACATGGGTGTCGCGGATAGACCCATCTTCATGAGCATGTTATTGGTTCCAAAGTGCCCAGTAAAGGTCCCAAGCAAGTAGCGTATTAGCCCACCTGCTCATGTTCCAGATGGATCCTCGTGCTTTGTACGTGGATCCCAAAAAATTTTTGGAGTGTTCCAGACCGATTCTAGTCAGCCAGTGTTGTTGTTGACTGCGGTCTGCAAAATCCCTGAATGTGGCTTTCACGAGGCTAGTCGTAATGCCTACACATGGTTCTGGACCCATAAAATCATTAGTTGAGCCCTCTCTTGCAAGTATATGTCAAGTAAGCCCCAGTATATGTGTGAGCTTTTACATTTCTACTATGTATACTTTTTTACTATAAGTCTCACATACATACAAAGTATATAACAATCTATAGCGTCCACTCCTGGGCTTAAGCCCTAATAATACTTTGGCGGATAGCCAGGTTAGACATACCAGTAATCTTGATAGGCAGGTTTCCTCACCGTTGGTTCATGACAATTATTGTTATAATATTCACATTAAACAAGAAAAACTACCTAAGTGGTGTCATCATCATCATCTTAGCGTTGAATCCCGCTTGCAGCCCAAATTCTCGCTCTCCGACTTTTTCTTCTCCACTTCGCACCATCTTCGGCATCTCTGGTCAGTCCATTTTCACGCATATCAACCCTTACGACGTCAATCCAGCGCTTTTTGACATTTATTCCCCAAGTAAGTAGCCGGTTGTCGTAAAACGTGGTCATACCAGCGAAGGTGACACTCCTGCAATTTATCCGCAATGTCGCGGACATGAAGGCTGCCGCGAATGCGAAGAGTTCCTAATACGATCCTTCTAACTACCTAAGCGCTGTGTCGTGTGGTATTCGTACCCGGGACCTGTAAATTAGTATCCGAGTGTAACACTACTGAACTACCAGGTGTTAAAAACCCGGTAGCTCAATGCGTACCTAAGATCTGCATTTAAGTACTCATTGTTAAAAGACTACGCCATCTAGTCCCAAAGCAGCAGAGCGCTTGTGTTAGGGACAGAATTTAAAACGATCCCCTGGATTGAAGAATCGAATCCGTGACGTATACGTTCCGATAAACCTGCCACGGAAATGTCCAGAAATATTTTCCTACAATTTAGATCATGATATGAGTAGACTACCCTTTATACAGAAACGCTGCAGTCATTATGACGAAGCAATGATGCAAAAGATATATAACAGATGGGATCAGCAATAAATTGCAATACGTTATTTTAGCTATTTGTCATACTCGTATAATAATCCAGTCATACTCGTATAATATATCCAGTCATAGTTGAAATAAATTTCTTTCAGTCCCTATCTATCAGTAATCATGTCTTTTTTTCCAATCAACCCCAAAGCTTAAAAACAGTAACTCAGAAATAGAAAGTAAAGAAAGAAAAATATACCTATAATTTAAATCTCATTTATTAAAATATACTTTATCCCTTTCTACATAATGAATTTTTATAAATATTGTAACAAATTTTTTTTTAATTTATTAAATATATTTGAAAGAGTTATACAAAATTAGCCAATGAACTGTTTCATATAATGGTAACACTGACACCAAATTAATATAAAACTATCTTCAACATAATTATTATTAACGATTAACGCAGGAACAGTCATCGCAAGTAGTTGACACAGAGGCAGATGCAACATTTTCCTTTTGTCACGATGCACGTGCATTCGCTCTTGTCGCATTTGCACTGGCACGACCCTGTGCTCTCGCACTTGCAGTCGTCGCAGACGACGATCTCGCCGTTCTTTTCGCTCACGCAGATACAAGTCTTGCCTCCAGTCGGAATGCATACACATTCAGCCTTGTTACACTTCTTTTCACTTAGTTTCTTTACGACAACACAGGAGCAGTCTTCGCAAGTAGTGATCTCCCCTTGCTCGTTGATACAGAGGCAGACGCAGCACTTCCCTTTTGTCACGATGCACTTGCATTCGCTCTTGTCGCATTTGCACTGGCACGACCCCGTGCTCTCGCACTTGCAGTCGTCGCAGACGACGATCTTGCCGTTCTTTTCACTCACGCAGATACAAGCCTTGCCTCCAGTCGGAATGCAGATACATTCAGCTTTGTCACACTTCTTTTCACTCAGTTTCTTTACGTCAATACATGAGCAGTCTTCGCAAGTACTGATCTCCCCTTGCTCGTTGATACAGAGGCAGACGCAGCACTTCCCTTTTGTCACGATGCACTTGCATTCGCTCTTGTCGCATTTGCACTGGCACGACCCTGTGCTCTCGCACTTGCAGTCGTCGCAGACGACGATCTTGCCGTTCTTTTCGCTCACGCAGATACAAGCCTTGTCTCCAGTCGGAATGCAGATACATTCAGCTTTGTCACACTTCTTTTCACTCAGTTTCTTTACGTCAATACATGAGCAGTCTTCGCAAGTACTGATCTCCCCTTGCTCGTTGATACAGAGGCAGACGCAGCACTTCCCTTTTGTCACGATGCACTTGCATTCGCTCTTGTCGCATTTGCACTGGCACGACCCCGTGCTCTCGCACTTGCAGTCGTCGCAGACGACGATCTTGCCGTTCTTTTCACTCACGCAGATACAAGCCTTGCCTCCAGTCGGAATGCAGATACATTCAGCTTTGTCACACTTCTTTTCACTCAGTTTCTTTACGTCAATACATGAGCAGTCTTCGCAAGTACTGATCTCCCCTTGCTCGTTGATACAGAGACAGACGCAGCACTTCCCTTTTGTCACGATGCACTTGCATTCGCTCTTGTCGCATTTGCACTGGCACGACCCTGTGCTCTCGCACTTGCAGTCGTCGCAGACGACGATCTTGCCGTTCTTTTCGCTCACGCAGATACAAGCCTTGTCTCCAGTCGGAATGCAGATACATTCAGCTTTGTCACACTTCTTTTCACTCAGTTTCTTTACGTCAATACATGAGCAGTCTTCGCAAGTACTGATCTCCCCTTGCTCGTTGATACAGAGGCAGACGCAGCACTTCCCTTTTGTCACGATGCACTTGCATTCGCTCTTGTCGCATTTGCACTGGCACGACCCCGTGCTCTCGCACTTGCAGTCGTCGCAGACGACGATCTTGCCGTTCTTTTCACTCACGCAGATACAAGCCTTGCCTCCAGTCGGAATGCAGATACATTCAGCTTTGTCACACTTCTTTTCACTCAGTTTCTTTACGTCAATACATGAGCAGTCTTCGCAAGTACTGATCTCCCCTTGCTCGTTGATACAGAGGCAGACGCAGCACTTCCCTTTTGTCACGATGCACTTGCATTCGCTCTTGTCGCATTTGCACTGGCACGACCCTGTGCTCTCGCACTTGCAGTCGTCGCAGACGACGATCTTGCCGTTCTTTTCGCTCACGCAGATACAAGCCTTGTCTCCAGTCGGAATGCAGATACATTCAGCCTTGTCACACTTCTTTTCACTCAGTTTCTTTACGTCAATACATGAGCAGTCTTCGCAAGTAGTGATCTCCCCTTGCTCGTTGATACAGAGGCAGACGCAGCACTTCCCTTTTGTCACGATGCACTTGCATTCGCTCTTGTCGCATTTGCACTGGCACGACCCTGTGCTCTCGCACTTGCAGTCGTCGCAGAGGACGATCTTGCCGTTCTTCTTGCATACGCAGATACAAGTTTTACCTTCACAAGTGATACAGACGCAATTTCCCTTGTCGAATTTGCAGTCAGAGCATTTTTTTTCATCTGTTTCAATGCATTGGCAGTCATCACAACGGATGATTGAATCGTTCTTTTTGCGTATACAAATGCAAGATTGTCCGTTTGTTGTAATACACACACATTTGGTGGAGCATTTGCAGAAGCACTTCCCAGAAGAACATTCGCAGTTGTCACATGTGACTAAATTTCCTTTATCGTTTTCAGTAACGCATATGCAAGATTTTCCTTCTGTAGGTATACATAGACAGTCAGTTTTGTTGCATATAATGGCGCAGCGAGTTTTATTGGAGGTCAGCGCACAGCAAGGCATTGTTGTATTGTTAATAGCGTCTGAAAGAAAAAAAATGATGTAAAATATAAAACATATTACCCAATTACCCAATTATTCTGTACCCAAATTATATAAATTATAAAATTAGAATGTATATTTTTAACGTTTACTACATTATGTTCAGTATTTTTTTTCATCATCATCATCATCATCCTAGCGTTAGTCCCGGTTGCCACCCAAACTTTCGTTTCGGTGCCCGGGGTCCGCTTTCCGACTTTTTCTACTCCACTTCGCGCGATCTTCAGCATCCCTGGTAGTGAGCCCATTGGCACGCATATCACCCTTTACAACGTCAAGCCAGCACTTTTTGGGTCTACCCCTCCTGCCGGGGCCCGGCGGAGGCGGCATGGCCAGACATTTGTTTCCCACGTAAGCATCCGGTTGCCGTAAAACATGGCCATACCAACGGAGCCGACACTCCTGCAATTTATCTGCAATGTCACGGACACGAAGACTACCACGAATGCGGGAGTTCCTAACGCGGTCCTTCCGCGTCACTCCACACATCCACCGCAGCATATTCATCTCCGTGACACGCAGTTCTTGCTTGTGTCGCTCTAACACCGGCCACGCTTCACAGCCGTATAAAAGGACAGGCCTAATGATGGTCTTATAGACCTGTCCCTTCAACTTTACCGGCATCTTGGGGTCACAAATGACACCAGTTACCTCACGCCATTTGGCCCACGCGGCAGCAATGCGTGCCTTGACGTCGCAATCGATGTCACCAGACGCATGAAACACAGATCCCAGATATTTCACATGGTCCGTGCGCTCGACCGTGTTGCCGTCTATGCGTACGGGTGTGGGATCTGTGGAGTTACAGGCCAAGTACTCGGTCTTCGCCACATTGAGCTTCAGACCACCGTTCTCAAGCGACTCCTTCCACACCTTCACACGTCGCACCAGCCTACCCCTGTCCGAATCTGCTAGCGCGATATCATCAGCATACATGAGCAGCCACGGGGGCTGCTCATGTGAGTTTCTGATGCTGTTTGACAATACGTCTAATACCACGCTAAACAGAAACGGACTAAGGACGGATCCTTGGTGCACCCCGACGGTGATGGGGAAAGGTTTTGTGTCGCCAACAGCGGTCCGAACTACGGAATCGGAATCACGGTACATGTCTCGGATGATCTCAATATAGGCCTCTGGAATCCCTTTGGACCGCAATGCCCACCAGATTATCGCGCGAGGAATACAGTCGAAGGCCTTCTGCAAGTCAAGAAACAGGCAATGCAGAGGCGTATTCTTCGCCCTGTATTTCTCCGCGACAGTCCTTAGGGCAAAAATAGGGTCCATTGTCCCGTGACCAGGGCGAAACCCATATTGACATTCCGAGACAGTGCACTCCTGTCGAATCCGAGAGTCGATAACCCTCTCGAAGAGCTTCATGGTGTGGGACATGACCTTTATTCCACGGTAGTTACCGCACTCCTGCACCGATCCCTTGCCTTTGAAGACTGGAGTAATGATACTCAGCCTCCATTGGTTCGGGATCGTACCGGTGAGGAGTGTCCGGTTAAAAAGGTCTGTTAAAGTGCCCACACCACGAGAGCCCATCGCCTTCCAGGCTTCGATGGGGACTCCATCGGATCCAACAGCTTTCCGATTCTTCATGCGGCGAAGACAATTCTGGACTTCTGCAGGCGTTATCAGTGGCACTAGTCCTTGGTTCGGAGGAAGATCTGACGGCTGCACCTCTTTATGCTGCTTGTTCAGCAGCTCGTGGAAATATGAGCGCCATCTCTCCTTCACCGCGAGGTCCTCGCATAACAGGTTGCCCCCGGGGTCTTTTACACAGCGGCACTTGGAAATATCCTGTGCCGCTTTGACCCTGGAGCGCGCCAACTTATATATGAGCTTCTGTCCCTCAGACGAGTCCAACTTATCGTAAAGTGGTTGTAAGTGGTCTCGTCTGGCTCTGGCTACAGCTTTCTTGGTGGCGCGTTTGGCATCTCTGTATGCGTCGCGATCTTCAGGAGATCTGGACGCTTGCCACTTCTTAAAGAGGGCTTTTTTCGCCCTGGTCTCCCTCTGGACTGCGTCGTTCCACCACCAAGTCTCCTTGTCACACTTGCGTCCGCCCTTGGACACGCCAAGCACCTCTCTCGCCGACCCAAGGATAGCCGCCTGAATCCTGTCCCAGTAAGCTTGAACCGGTTCGCCCTCACCTCCGGCGCACTTGTCGCCGATGGCAGAGGCGAACTCCTGGGACTTGATTTCATCAAGCAGCCACCACCTGATTCGGCGTTGAAGGTGGTCGACACATTTGCCTTTGGGCTTTACGCAGAGGTCCATGACAAGAAGACGGTGTTGTGCAGTGAGACTCTCACCGGGTATGACCTTGCAGTTGGCCACTTTGCTGATGTGGTGTCTCCTAGTGAGTAGGAAGTCGATTTGGGTAGCATTCCTCCCGCTCTTGTAGGTGATGAGATGCTCGGGTCTCTTTTTGAAATACGTGTTCACGATGGCAAGGTCGGCAGCCGCACACGTATTGAGGATGTCCTCCCCTTCCGCGTTGCGGCTACCGTACCCAAATCCACCGTGAACACGCTCAAATTCCCCACATTCATCACCCACATGACCGTTCAGATCACCCCCCAAAACGATCCCCTGTGATAATGGGATTCCACGGAGCACTTCTCCGAGTTGATTCCAAAACGCTATTTTATCGGCGTCGTCACAACCGGCCTGTGGCGCATAGGCACTTATCAAGTGGGTAACTACCCCATCGATAAGCACCCTAACGACCATAAGCCGGTCGCTATGACGTTTCACTTCCAAAATGTCGTTCTGGAACTCCTCCGAGAGCACTATGGCAACCCCATTCTCCCCACCAGGTGCACCTGTGTAGATCAGCTTGTAGCCATTCCCAATGAACCGGGATCTGCTGGCCTTCCACCGAGTCTCCTGCAGGAACGCCACGGCCACCCTCCGCCTGGAGAGCACATCGGCCAACTCTCTCGCGCGTCCGGTTAGCGTGCCAATATTCCACGTTGCGAAGCGGAGTTTCCTTTTGGATGGGGCTAATGTCTTTAGCCGTGCTCGCCCACGGCACGGCAGCCCTAGTCCACTTGTCACAGGAGTCGGGCGAAGTTCCTGCGCGTCGTTTTGCGGCGACGCCCTATCCGTGACAATACCTTTCCGTGTTCTGACCATGATTACTTGGCTAGTTTTGGTTTTTACGGGAGCGACTGCCGTCCGACCTCCCAACCTCTAAAGGGAAACCTAGAGGTGTCCTTCCCTCGCCGCGTGCAAGCTGGCAGAGGGAGTGACCCATCAGTCGGCTTTTACGACTCCCTTGGGATGATTTGGGGTGGCCCTATTCTTTCTTCGGCCGGGACCACACGGCACTCAGTTCAGTATTTTTTTTAGTATTAGGTATATCAACTTAGATAAATGATTAGTTTTTGTCTCGGGGAAAACCTCTTTTGACGGGTTCCCCTGGCCCGGGGGTACCAAGGGATATGTGGGACTCCGGGAAAGAAGTTCAGCCATCCGACTACCCACTAAAAAACCCCGCTGTTTTCCTATCGCCTACGCCCGGGCCTACGGATATGTGGCCGGCCGATCTCGCGGCCCGGGCCGGCGCCAGCCCGCCCTTTGTCTCAAGGCAGGCCTCTTCTAAATATAAATTTAATAAATAAATATATATTAAAAATATAAAATAAATATAAAATACATAAGAAATATAAAGAAATATAAAATAAATAAATTAGATAAATGATAATAAATGAAATAAATATCATAGTCATCACCGAATACTATTAATTTATTTATTAAATTTATAATCTATTTATTTATCGTTTATTGTCATTATTTTTATTGTAATTATCATTATTTTATTTATTGTCAATTTAATTTTTCAGTGTTATGTAATTAATATTTAGCACGAGTGTAGCCAGCGGACAAACATAACTTGACAAATTGAATGAAAATTTATCGCCGGGTGTACATTTCAATAGCAATATTTTTATTTAAAAAGCGTAAGGTAGTATTGCGTTTTTAGCATTCACACAGTGCGTTCACGCGAATACGTAGGTAACTACTGTGTAGACTTACATAAATTGTGAAAATCATTAAGAGTTGTGCATAAAAGTAAAATAATACGTGTGGTAATGTATAACATATAAATAAGTGTGAGAGTGTAAAAATAAACGCGATTGAATCGTAAGTCTATTTTACTTCTTCAAATCCATAATTTAATAAAAATAAATATAATTATTAAAAAGTTGCATAAAAATTTAAATTTTCAATTTAACACTTCTTCTAAATAAACCGCTTTTTAGTAATTTTTTTTCGGATCAACCTCATAAGCACATTTTACAAAACTCACACTCATTTTCTACTTCTAGATAACTTTTTGCTTTTACACATTGCGTATTGAATAGAAAACGCCTAATCGACGCTTAAATAATTTGTTTTTTAATAATTGTTTTTTTTCTACATTTCACTTCATATGAAATAATATGATAATGTATGTAATTATATCAGGACAAAGAGCATTCGAAGACGCTCGGCACTGCGAATTTCCTATTTAGAAGCCGTATGACGTAGTTAGTTGTCGAATGTGATTGTGCACGGACCCCGTAAAAGTCGGTGACCCGGCAAAAGTGCCACCCTGCACACGCAAACTAACACTCGGATGTTGTTTACTTTAGAAGAAACCAATAAAAGTGTCGCTTGAGGATATATTAGATGATTGACAACGAATTTTCTTGTTCTACTTTCAATGTGAAACGAGAAAAATAATTTAAATACAAAGATTGACAGATTTTTCCTCAAAAAGGGATTAACGTCAGGCAGGCGGCCGGTTGTAAGAACTAAGCTACAACTATTACAACATGTAACATGTTGTGCCGTTGTGGTGTAATAGTAAGTAAGCGAGTAATAAGTAAGTATTTGAACAGTAAAGACGTGTCTGTGTATGTCTTTTGAACTGCACACTGCACTTATTGTTCTTATTTTTCTTTCCTTCTTCGCGAATGCGCTGGCAGGGTCGCCATATGAAGGATCGACGCCGGAGCGAATATGCAACACGTCTTTACTGTACAAATACTTATTTATTACTCGCTTACTTACTATTACACCACACCGTCCCCATTTAATGTGGGATAAGGGCAGGAGGAAGAAGAATGTATGCAATTATATCATAAAGCATATCCTTAAAGTGAATTAATGTTACGGAAGCACACCGCCGATCTAGGTGTTTTGTTTTGAAAATGATGTAAAAATTACTCGAAACTTGGTCAATTATTAACATCGAGCAAAGGGCTTTATTCGGCTTAGATCATCGTAAACGTTCCATAAATCGGCGTGTTTTGGAAGCATTATAATAATAAACAAAATACTCACTGAATGAAAACAATGACGATGTTTTATCAATTTGTTATCACAAGATAATAATAGTATTAATTATTGTAGCGCACACCAGTTTCAAACTGTTACTGAGTTATTAAGGAATGATAAGAGCCGGTTATATACATAGAAAATGAAACCGTGCGCAAAGAGACGTGCGCAATGATTAGGCTGAGTACAGAATGAATCATAATAGGCTTCTTAGACTGGCTTCTTCTGGAATTTTCTAAATGATATTGTAATGTTGCGTATGAGTTGAGATTTTTCCTATTGCAGTACGATATGGAGTTTTACAAAAAATACTTTATAGACAGACAATTTTACAAATAGACATTATTTCTTCGAGGCCACCAGCGCGTTGGTGGAGCACACCGTTAATTTTTATTTATTGCTATATGACAGCAGACAGGCTAACGGCCCGTTTAGAATTTAGCAGTTACCGTCGCCTATGGGTGTTTGCAACGCCAGTGGCATCGCGAACATGCTGCTGTCCCATAAGGGTACAGGAACTTGGGTGAACACAACACAAAGTTATTATGGCGGCATACTTAAGACCATGGTGGTCGCCATCCAGGCGGGCTTGAGGCCCTACCACGTAGCTAGGGTGGGTTGTTTTGTAGTCTTTTACGTCAGGCCGACCCCGGCCGCAGAGGTCTGTATTCTTTCTCCGCCGCCCCTACACGGATATTTACATTATTGTATTGTATATTTACATAAATGATACTAATTGATAATCAAAGTTATTTAAAATGAAAAGTGATTTTTACTTATTCGCGTGGAGTGATAATTTTCACAATCCTTTTCACTCGTTATATTCGATGTTTTTTATAATGATAATATTTTAATATAAAATATTAAATAAATCATAGGTAAAGCGAGTGGAAAGGATTATTTTATAATCTTTTCTTATTACATAAAAAATTTTACGAAATCTAGAACTTTTTCATTCCCTTAACTTAAAAAAACGACGTCTACATTAAGAAACAATTTTATTAAGACTATAAAATATTCAAAGGAAACCAAAAAAGAATTAATTAATCGAATCATAAAAACCATAAAAACCTCGTTCTAATTTGACTTGTTAGGCATTTTCCTTACTAATATAACACATTACATAATTAAAAGTCGGTTAACAGACAAACACGTTTTTCCAAAGTGACTCGCCTTGAAATATTTTAACTTCCATAGAAACTCAATGGACGTGATTCATTGATAAATAAGGTACATAGAATATGATATAATGTCATATTATTGTCATATAGACCGCGGGCTTGTGTTATAATATTATTTAAGTGTTAGTTCGCAGAGCAATGACCAAAAGTCGATTTTACGACAGGCTGTTTATTAATCTTACGTAAATATAGAATTAAATTACTACCAACCGACATACAGATCGCTAAATTATATCGCTTGAAAACTTTCTCCGGAAAGCCCTTAGTTAAGCAATGGAACATAACAAGCTGTTAATTCAGTACAAATCTGGAATCAAATTTGTGTAGTCAAAAAGCTTCCCACAGTAGAAAATTCTGGGACCAAATTTTCAGAGTAATTTAGTTGATAATATAATCTCTTTGAAATCTTTCAAATGTACTTATAGTGCCTTATTTGATCATTGTCTCGTGATAATAATATGAACACAGCCTTAGAGCGTTATCAATGATACGATAATTAATAAGGTATTGTAAAAGTGGTAAGATAATAAACTTACTATACATATATAATTGGGATTTGCCTGTAAAAAGCTTTCGTGTAAAATATTTTTCACAAAGACGTTTGTGCGACCAAAAGGAACTTTTATTTGGTAAGTGATCTTTTAAATTTTTTGTTATACTATGGATTATATTATTTTGTGAGTTTTATAATTATACTACTTTTTTTTATTAAAAAAAAATATCATGTAACTAAAACAAATTTCATTATATTGTATAAATCTTTATAGTTTGTACCTGTTGAAGGGGATCAGCCACTTTTTGTCTCAATGAAAATTAAAACAATAATATAAATATACAGGTGAGAAACAAGTGTGCCAAATATGATTAATAAGAACATATTATGACCAAAAAGTTTTCCTATTAAAAGAGAACAAGTTAAAAAGCAATAATAATTTTGATTTTATTGATTACTATTTTAATTTTTTAATAGTTTCTATTTATATGTATATAATTTACTAATAATTTTATAGAAATAGTATTGTAAAAATTGTTTTTATAAAAAATAATATACATATAGAAATTATGTAATAAAATCTGAAAAATTATGTAAAATGAAACATATTGTTCCGTGATAAAAATTGAAATAATACAAATTAATAATTTTTAAGTAAAAATTTAAAGCAAAATTTTATTATTGTGCATTTTTAATACAAAACTTTAACCGTTTGCATTAAACGTTGTAATTATCGTTTCATAATTTTATAATTTCAAAATGATTATTTTATATTATTAAATAATATTGTACACTTAGGACAACTTTCTAGTTCGGTGGTTAGAGTTAATACTCTAATTAATTTCAAGTTACCGAATCTCTAGGTTCTCAGTTCTATCTCCGATAAAGTACCAGAGGAGAGCATTCTATCGGTATTCAAGTTTGGGTCTTCTAATCTGAAATTTCTCTCAGTTTGCGTACATTACGTAAATTTGGTACGCCTTCCGGCATTTATTGATCTGGGCCTACAAATAATGCACCCTAAAGAATTTTTCTTTTTAAAAGCATTTAATCGTAATTATGTCACTGTTGGTCACTGACAACTGTCGCCCGATGAAACTTGCTTTTAATGAACTTATAATAGATACGGAAAATTAGTTTTGGCACTATACAAAATCAAACCAAAATCTTTCCAATCCTGGGGAGAATATTCGTTAGCTGGGAAAAGAGCTCTTCTGTATGTCTTAAATAAATAAAAACCACTCATCCGATTCATGGGCAAAACAATACACCTTAAAGTGCTACAGTAAAAAGAGAAAATAGGATATTTCGGAGAAAGTGCTAACATGTTTGTTTTGTATTTGCACTCGAACATGTGTGATGATGTAACAAAGGCTATATTCACTTTATGACGAATCATTTAGTGACGCAATTTCGACATCTGGTACTCTTTGTTTGTACAGGCTAATGTATTTGGATATTACATTTAATTACTTAATTTATTAAACGGTTTACTTTGAAATTAAGCATATTGACGACCTCCAAGGCGTAGCAGCTAACGAACATCAAAACGCCAGTGCAGGTCACGAGTTCGATTCCTGTCCTGCGACTGGGTGTTTACGCAGAATATGGGATGAAGAATATGGCATTTAGTATATTATTATAATATAATTGGCAATTACCGTTTTTATCCGTGCAGAGACGGAGAAAGAATACTAACCTGAAGCGACAAAACAATCCACTCTAGCTACGTGGTAGGGCCCCAAGCCCATCTGGATGGCGATCACCTTTGGTCTTAAGTATGCCGCCATAATAACCTTGTGTTGTGTTCCGGCATTAGTGACCCAAGATCCTCTACCCTTATGGGACAGCAGCGTGTTCGCGATGCCACTGGCGTTGTAAACACCCATATGTGACGGTAACCGCTAAATTCTAAGCGGGCCGGCAGCCTGTCTGCTGTCCTACAGCAATAAAAAAATACTAACAGTAAAGAAAAACATCAACTTCATTCGTCGATACGTCTCAGAGAATCTTCCTTGTCATGTAGCTCCGGCCAAAATATACTCTTGCAATGATTGTCAGCGTTTTAATTACTGCAAGTGGTTTGTTTTGGTCTATGTGTCTGTGATCGTCAAGTGTGTTTATAAAAAGCACTACAATGCAAGTT
Organism: Malacosoma neustria; assembly: GCA_963693495.1. NCBI lineage: Eukaryota > Metazoa > Arthropoda > Insecta > Lepidoptera > Lasiocampidae > Malacosoma > Malacosoma neustria. Next base: position 17,728,385 of record OY856381.1, read on the forward strand.
GTAGGGCTAATAGCAAAACAGGTGAAAAAAATAATATCAATAAAAACATACGACCAAAATATTCGCATTAAATGAACAACTTAATAAATCAAGTTTACCACTCATACAATAATTCTAAGAACTAAGTTGTCATTATTGAAAATATAAATTATTCGATATTTTAATTTAATTATTAGAATGACAAGGTAAGGTAAAGCACGTGCTTAAAGAAAACTTAAAATAACTTTAAACGAGGTTTTAATTACAAACTTCCACAACTCATTATCACATTAAATTAATTTACACGTGAAGGGGCGGATAAGAAAACTGACCTCTACGATCAGTGTTGACCTGTCATCAAGGCGACAAAACAACCCTAGCTAGATGGTAAGGCCCCAAGCCCCTCTGGATGGTAACCATCCCTAATCTGATAAGAAAAAAAATCTCGGAAATTAAAAAAACAAACTTAAAACAATTTTGCATTGTTAACATTTTTCACTTCGAACAGTAATGTCAAACTGATTCTGAGAAATTGTAAATGGCGACAACTCGTGTCATTCACGTTCAATTAACTCCATGCGTGTAAATTATGACGTTTATCGCATCACAAGTTCCGAGCACCTCTTCCCTGGACGTTTTATAAAAAGTCCGTTAGTGTTGTTATAAATGTGACATTTCAGTAAGTGGTATTTGTTTGTAAGTTTCATGTCGGTGTCTGTTTTTAATACTATTCTTGTATCATTAACATTGAAGCATTATTCCCAGTTACACAACAAACATTTTTAATGCCTGGGTCCACTGTTGGACATTTCCTCAGAGTGATACTACTACACACCTATGTTCTGTTACCTTTCTGGGTTATCAAAGGCGATAAATAAACATAAATTACGGAGATAAATCGCTAGTCCTAAACTAAATAGCAGAGCGCTTGTTTTATTAGTGCTAGACTTAACTGACTTGGCAACCATGTTCTGTCATATAATTTTTTTTTTCAAAAGTAGCGTCCTTCTCTAAGGTCCAATCTATCTCTATACCGAAATACATCAAAATTGGTTTAGCGGTTTAAGCATGAAAACGTAACAGACAGAGTTACTTTCACATTTATAATATTAGTCTGCAGTTATATAATAGACTTATACAGGGTGATTTTGACAAAACCGTCCAAATTTTTTTTACGCACTAAAGATCATTTTTAAGGAACCCATTTTTGCAAAAAAAAATTGTATATCAAATTTTCACCATAAAATATTTCATATATGATCATTAATTCAATCGTACAGAATAGTGCTATGGTGCAACCTTCGTACGTTAACCTGTTATTACCTGTCTCTGTCTCTCCCGCGTAAATGAGTAGTGCGTATTCGCTCGCCCGGTGCTATGGCGCCGTCCTCAGCCTTTTACTAGGTCAGATGGAGAGGTCATTGACACTCTCGCGCCGTATTATGTAAATTGCGAGTTCTTTGAATGACTGTGATGCTGATTACTCAACATTTTTGTACTATGTGATACAAAATTAAAATACATGTTTCTCATTACTTTTACTAAAGATTCTTCTGTGTGAATTTGGACGGGTTTGTCAAAGTCAACCTGTATATAAACACTCGCGACGGGAATCGAATATATAACCCATACAAGCGTTCTGAAATACGTATTTCATTGCGCCACAGAGGTAGCCAACGGATTACTCCTTTTTCTAGTTCACAGTAAATAAACAGAGGGTTCCTTTTATAGTTTCTTTTGGATCATCATCATACAGTATTGCACATATTTTTTATTAAGTTTTATCAACAATATAAAAATGGCAGAAAATTCAAAACACTTATTTTAATTACCTGTTATGTAAATATTATCGTGTATTAAAATCAAACAGATAAAATATTTTGCAAGGTCGCAAACAATTCTTTGTCCATACACTAAACGGCTCCTAAACCTATATATTTTAATTATACATACATAATAGAAATTTAAAAATAATACAGTATTTTATTTATATGAATAATTTTAAGGATTTTTTTATTTCAAGCAAAATAATTAAAGGACATCTTTCGTTTTGTTTCAGGTAATTGAATATAGCAGTATTAAACAAAGGAATACGTGTACGTAATGTGTAGCAAGCGGTGAGGTGAAACAACGACTTGCGAATAATAGCTGGCGAGGGCTGGATGCCAGATAGGGCTCCATCTCCAAACTTATTTTAGGTGTTTAGTATTTTACTTTAAAATTCTAAACGCGGAATTTTTTCGTTTCTTTTTTTAGGATTCCATCGACCCTATCTAATTTTTTTTCGATTTACTTTTGCCTGTTATCCGCCCAGCGGAGCGGGTGTGATTGGCTAATATTATTTTTTATTACTGTAAGATAGCAGACAGGCTGACAGCCCGTTTAGAATTTAGCAGTTACCGTCGCCTATGGGTTGCTGTCACATAAGAGTACAGGAACTTGGGTCACTAATGCCGGAACACAACACAAAGTTACTATGGCGGCATACTTAAGACCAAAGGAGGCCCTATGACACGTCTGTATTATTACATAATCATACTTGCAATGAAATCAATGATACAACGATTCCAAGAGTTCTATAACCACTGGTCACCTTCTGGCCATTTCTCTCACTAAACAAATCTCTAATATATCAAATTGATTTTCGAGAAATGCAAGATGAGCACCGCAGACTAAACGCCGGTCTCGAAACGAGGTCTAATATCCGTGGTGGGGTCAGGTCGTGAGGTCTCGAGATGAAAGTAAGATTGCAGCCGCGGAACCCATCCTGCAACTAAGATTTGTAACACTTGACACTATTGTGACTCATCCGCTTGAGCTAGTTGATTCGTGGCAAAGATAATATCGCATCTCTGGGAAGATCTTATGAATCCCTTCTTCGAAATGGTTCACATGTGAATGATCGCTTCACCGCTGTCACCGCTTGAGGCCTCTCGGTGAGGCAATGGGTGACTCCTATGCAAAGCAGCGGTGTATCCTCACAGGAGTTTTTTACCCTATCACTATCAGAGGATGTAAATAGCTAATGTAATCGAGAATTACAATACTAAAGCGTCTAGACGCACATGCTGCTTTTTCTACTGCTAAAATATATTTAATTTAATTTCTACCGCTACTGATAAATAAGGACGGCATTATTTGATACTAGCATGAGCGTAGTAACAACTTTTTTTCTTAGACTTTTAATTCAGCAATAGGAACTTCCGCGGGAATGCCATTGAATGGATAGTCGCGCAGTATAATAATAATATTTCTTTATCGCACATACATAGTTCAGGGCTAAGTAATAGGTACATAAATTTGTATTCTAAGTACAATAGGCGGTCTTATCGTAGCGATTACTGCCAGACAACCTTTGGATGGACAGGATTTACAAAATTATAAAACGGTATGCGCGATAAAATAATCAACATATACTACATACATATATAAACAAATATTATATATAAACATACATACATTTTTAATTTACATTAATGATTTGTGCAACCTAAAATTGAACAATGGCAAAATCATTACATTCGCGGATGACACTGTTTTACTATTTACTGCAAAAACTTGGTTCGATGTGAACAAAACAGCCAACGAAGGGTTTGCTGCAGTAACTACTTGGCTTGATGTTAACCTTCTGACATTAAACTTAGAAAAAACAAAAGTAATGACTTTCAGTATTAATGAAAATTCCCAACCTCTTTTTAATGAAATTAATATAAAATCCCACATATGTGGAAGACCTACAAATTTAAATTGTAATTGCTACTCTATTGATTGTGTCAATAGTATTAAATATCTTGGCGTTGTAATAGACAAAAATTTAAATTGGAAAAAACATATCAGTAAAACTAGTAATAGAATAAGAAAATTTATATTCATATTTAAAACACTAAGAAATGTTTGTCCCCCTAAGCTATTGTTCAGTATTTATTATGCCCTATGTCAGTCACTACTTAACTATGGAATATTATCTTGGGGTGGTACATCAAAAACCTCAATGTTAGTTATCGAAAGAGCTCAAAGATCTTTACTAAAAGTGATGACCTATAAAGGCTTCTTATATCCTACTACTTTGCTCTATAAAGAAAATAAAGTCTTGTCGGTGAGAAAAATGTTTATAAAATCAGTAATTTTGAATATCCACGTCAAACCACCTAATCTTATATTTAAGCGACGGCAAGACCTTGTTTATAACATTCCACGCTGCAAAACATCATTTGCGCAGAAATTCGCGGATTATCTGGGCCCTAAATTATATAACGAAATTAGCAAAGTAATTAAATTAAACAAACTTCCCATTGGTAGGTGTAAGAAAGTTTTGAGTGATTATTTGTATGAGCTGAATTATCAACAGTCAGAAGAGATTATCAAAGCAATTATTTAAATATAATATTACATTTTACTTATATATAAACTTACATACATTATGTTCACATACAATCATTGTTTCAGTTAATATATGTATCTATATTTTTCTTTCCCTTCTTCTTTCATTAATATTTTATTTTAAATTATTATTTATTTTTACTACTATATCTCATTTAACTACTATATATTATTTAATTATTAATATAATGGTAATTATTATATATTAGTACTTATTTTAAAATACTGGCCCACTGAGATACAGTATTCACTAGTTCAGGGGCCAGTGTGATTTTTTCTAAGTCAAATTAGTTGTTGTACATGAACTGTTGTGATAAGAATCTTTTATATTTAAAATTTGTATGTCATGTATAAATAATTAAATAAATAAATAAATAAATAAATAAATAAATACATAGATACACATATATACACTCATACACACGCATGTACATATATTGCAATATATGATTGATATATCGCATGCTTAATCATAAACTGACCTAACTCAAAAAACCTGTTTTTTGGGAAATCGCAAAAAACGTTTTGTCATTTACTACTTATCCCATATATTGACATATAACTAAATAGTGGTAACTCAGTGTGGGAAAGAGATATCGAAATAAATCTTAGTTTGGCCGATAGAAGGCGTCGATACAATACTGCCCGTTACATTAACTCACTTTAGACCTAAATCGTAATCGGTCAGTTTATGATTAAGCATGCGATATATATAAGTACCAAAATTGATATAATAAATGAATAATGTAACCTTTCTGTAGTGATAATATATTAGGTTTTTAAATAGTATTCTATAACAAGTGTATTAAAAGATGATTGGCTTGTTTTATGTCAGTTGTAATATTATAATTATGTTCCACAGTCTAATTGCTTGTGCTGTAACTGGGCATTTTTAAACACTGTATATCCTGCAATAGTATAAAGTGATTTACATCGGGTTCGAATCGAAGAATACAATTGAGTTTAAACGCTTTTAAGAGGAAAAACTGTACATGCTAATACTGTCGTATAAATTAAGGTTATAAGGTTTATCAATTTTCTTTTTAGTTTATAAAGGAAGGCTTGAATTAGTAATCGAAAGTAAGTCCAATATGTAATCGAAATGTACATGTGAAAGGAAAAGTGATTCCATTAAAATGTCCTCAAGTTGTTTTTTATAGCTGGAGTTAATAAATACAGAATACTAACCTCTGCGGCCAGGGTCGGCTTGTTGCAAAAGGCGACAAAACAACCCACCCTAGCTACGTGGTAGGGCCTCAAGCCCGTCTGGATGGCGACCACCTTTGGTCTTAAGTATGCCGCCATAATAACTTTGTGTTGTGTTCCGGCATTAGTGACCCAAGTTCGTGTACCCTTATGGGACAGCAGTGTGTTCGCAATGCCACTGGCGTTGTAAGCACCTATAGGCGACGGTAACTGCTAAATTCTAAGCGGGCCGTCATCCTGTCTGCTGTCAAACAGCATTAACAGCTCTAAGTATGCTGCCATAATAACATTTTATAGTCTTCTGGCATAAATAACCCCTGGCTCACTTATGCAGGAAGAGGGGCAGTAACATACAAACGGTGCCGCTAGCGTCACTAATACCTAGGTGGCGCTAACTGCTAACAATTAAATTAGCTGTCATCTTATCGGTTGTCCAAATTAAAGGTTTTCAGAACCTTTTCCACAGACCTGTACTGGTTGCATTTATAACCGTGTGCCCATAAGACACTGTTAGAAATTACTTAGGCTCAGTGTTATCTGAATCATTTAATCGGTTAAGTGCTGGATGAAGCTATTGCGATCGAGGTCCGTGCGTGGGTTAACCACTTAAGCATTTTAGTATTTATTTATTGAAACTATCGACTTGACTCAAACCTTTAAGCCTTTTGAATGTGTAAAATATTCTAATATTTCTTTAACATTTTCAAAGATAAATGAAGACTGAGTTTAACTTACAATTTCGAACTAGGAATTTTCGTTACTACGTATAGTTTTATTCCGATGATACTATTTTCTGGTCAGAAGCCATCTGAACTCTAATTTTTTTATTTGTCTAACATATAAAGATGTTACATATCATCCAAGTGTAACAGTTAAATCTAATACTATCACTATGGTAATATCGTATATATTTATAATGACTCCTGAATTTTCTTTAGTCAAAATGACATGAGAAAATATTTTTGGGTAATTTTGAATTTCACAAAGGATACTACTTCGCTATCAAGTCTGAAATAAAACCTTGAAACCGTTTCCATTATTCAGTAGAGTACGCCAGCTGGCAAATGTTACCTCAAATTTTGTATGACCCCTAATACACTATCATCATCTTAGTATTAAATCCCGGTTACTACTCAAACTTCCGCTTCCTGAAGTCCACTTTCCAAGTTTTTCTTCTCCAATTCGCACAGTCTTTGACATCCCTGCTGGTGAGAGTAGCGGCATTCTGGTAGTCGTTGATTGATAACTTTTACAACGTCAAATCAGCACTTTTTGGGTATACCCCTTATGGGCCCGGCGGAGACAGCATGGCGAAACATTTTTCTCCATATATGTCGCTAATTGCCATAAAACGTGGCCATACCAGCGAAGACGATAATCTGAAAGTTACCCTAATTGTCACGAACATGAAGCCGTTTATGCAGGAGCAGGAGTTTGTGGGGCCCCTAATACTCCATACATTAGTATGTTAAAGTTATTCAAAATATTCCGATGATTGCATTGACGAAACTATTTGCAATGTAACTGTCCATTACAGGTCCATAAATAATAGATAAGTGCGAGATAAGCAGCGGGCAACCAGTGAAAGTGATTCGAGTATTGTTTGGACCTCAGTGGGTGATCATTAACTATGTAAATATTTATTTAGTACTCCATTTAGATGATCAATGTTGATAATCATTTAAAAGTTACTACACAATTTGTATGTACAAACTAAAATTAATTCAAAATATGCAACTAAGGCCGGCTTGCTCGACCAATCACTAACCCGATTTAGCGCTAAACTTATTTTAATACTCATTCTGTCCCTGTCACATTGACAACATTTGACAGGGACAGAATGACGATTTAAATAAGTTTAGCGCTAAATCGGTTTAGTGATTGGTTGTGCAAGTCGGCCTTAGATCTATAATAAATAGTCGTTTGACTATTTAACGACCTCCTGCTGTCCTAGATAGCGGTTTTGGGGGGCCCCTCGGGGATGGTTCAGCCGCCCTTGCTAATGCCGTGTGGAGAAAGCAAGAGCGCTTTGCCGCGTGATCCCTACATTGATAAGAAGAGTGCAGGGAGTCAACAACCCCGTCTGTCCATCGACTCAAGCACTACTCGATTGTATGTAGGCAGAAGTGTCCCCCTCGACTTCCTCACATTCAGAGGGACCGGCAAGAATGGTTATTCCTCATAAAAAATGTACTAAAAGATAAATGCCATCTATCTTCCTAACTACAAAAGAAGATCTCATTTGCAGATAAAGAAAGCAAAATATTAAAAATAATTTGATTAATTAAGAAAATGTAATATATTTTTTTGCCTTACATTCTGTCTTGTTAGTACTATACTTCCATTTCTAATACACCTTTATTTTTTACTAGCTGACCCGGCAAACGTTGTTCTGCCATAAAAATAATAAAATGTCAAAAAATAAAAAATAAAATTTAGGGGTGGACTACCCCTAACATTTAGGGGGATGAAAAATAGATGTTGGCCGATTCTCATAGATACCGGATAAGCACAAAAAATCACTAACTCAATTTAGTTATCTGCCTACTGCCTACCCACTAAGAACGATGGCGTGATTATTTATAGCCTATGACCATTTCTAGGTTATCATCTATCACCATACCAAATTTCATCAAAATCCGTTCAGCCGTTTAGGCGTGAAAGAGGAACAGACAGACAGACAGACAGACAGACAGAGTTACTTTCGCATTTATAATATTAGTATGGATAATATTATATTTATGCCAATCCATCTGCCACGGATTTACTACAAGCGATACCTTAGGTAATGGAAATTGTTGGATTCGATCAAATGTATATATAGGTGATATAATGTTTAAGAGCGTGTTACAAATCTATACCCAAAACACCTCTTATTTCTTTAATTTTTGCATAAATTAAAACAATTCAATGTGGCATAACGAAGAGTGAAAGTAATGATTGCCTTCGCATCAACGCGTGTCGTTGACCAATTAGTATGTAAATTATCGGTTTAACTACATTTGTTCCTAACTATTGTTTCGTTTGAACGCATTGTCTTCGTGGCGTATGGACGATAACTTCCGGATTGTTGACTTTTTTAAGATTTGGGAGAGTTGACGCGTTGCTGCTTCTCATCATCTAAGCTGACAACCTTGGTTACAGCCAAAGCCTACGGGAATGTAAATTAAACGCGTCTGATGAAACTGTAAGCTGACTGATATTATTTGTGACTGCAAGATAGCAGTCAACTTGAACTTAGGGGGGTCACCAAGTCTTACTCGGGGGGTCACCGGCAAAAGGAAAAACCTTTCGCCTGCGACGATAATGCAGTGTGGCAACCCGCGAAGTTAGGTCCGCGCAAACTGGCATCCAAATCAAAGCCGCACGCGGCCTTACCAACTTACCTCGTACTTATTTTCAAAACTGCCGTGGCTTCTTACAGAAAGTAGGTCTTAATAATGAATATAGGTACCAAAATAGAGAAAATCATAAACGTAGTACTTATAAATTATTTTCTAACTTTTGTCTCTATGGCCCAAGGGGGTCGCCAGAATTTATCAACCCTTAAAGGGGTCGCGTATTCAAAAAGATTGAAAAACACTGACTTAAGCTATCATATTAGCTAAATAAATGATATATCGCAACCTCTCTTAACCTTCATCAATCCTAGACCCAGCTTTGTTGCACGTAACCCCATTGTATTATAGAAACCATCCTCAAGCCATGTCACGATGTTTCCATTCATGTTGCATGAGTCTTGAAAAATGTGTGCGATTTGTTTGTTTGTTGCGTAAAAGCGTTTGTTTACAATTATTGTTTATGTGAGAAACGGTATTTGTTTATTGTAATGGCATTTTGTGGATTTCCTCCGTTTTCATCTATAAGGCTCATTATGTAATCTTGACAATAAGTAACGGCTACAATTAAACATAGTCAAACTTAGTAACACAACTAGTACTGTACAAACCTTGAAATGCCCAAATCAAATCAAATCAAATCGAATTTTTATCAGTGCAGGGGCGGAGAATGAATACTGACCTCTACGGCCAGGGTCGGCCTGTCGTAAAAGGCGACAAAACAACCCACCTTAGCTACCTGGTAGGGCCCCAACCCCGTCTAGATGGCGACCGCCTTTGGTCTTAAGTATGCCACCATAATAACTTTATGTTGTGTTCCGGGATTAGTGACCCAAGTTTCTGTACCCTTATGGGACATCTGCGTGTTCGCGACGCCACTGGCGTTGCAAACACCCATAGGCGACGGTAACTGCTAAATTCTAAGCGGGCCGTCAGCCTGTCTGCTATAAAAAAAATATAGAGATGAAGCAAATATTTTGTGTTACTTAGTGGTTGAACTTATAGACGCATTAGTATACTTTTTTAATATTTTTATTGCTACAGCTTCGTTTAACTAAAATGTTGGCAGTTAATGTGACAATATTTTATGAAATTGTTTTATTTCTCGTTACCCTGGTACAGCCTACAATACTTTGAGCTACATTTCTTGCTTTTACAAAACTATCATCTACCCCCAATTAGACTTCTGCTAGGCTTACTAGTACTAGATTAGGCTAAGACGTGGTAGATTTAATTACATGTTTAGTTACTAAATTTTTTCGAATTATAATACTTTCGTTATTTTTAAATTTGTTTCGATTAAAATTATACAAACCGTATTCAAAGAACGTGTTATTCAAGTTCGGTAGCATTAGTGTTAAGATGTCGCGTCGCGGGTTTAAATAATGACAAATCACACCTTTGAGTTTATTTTCGGACATCAAGCGAGACGTTTATACTATAAAAGTTCCTTTAAGGTTAATTTTTTCAGGATAATTAAGGGTTTAAAACAACCTTATCAAACACCTAGGCTAAAAGACATGAAGTTATACGCAGAAAAAATGAAAGCTATTAAAAAATAACATTCTTAACTCATTACACACACAAACACATCATTCAAGCATACAACGCTATTATTATAATTATTTCATTCTTAAACCAGAACATTTATTCGCAACACTTAGTGCTAAGCCTTTTAAAATAACTCCCTAGTTAATAACAACCAACTTTCATTCTTCAAATAATGCGAATTACACACGAGCTTAGTACGTGTCGATAAAGCTGTTTTACTTCTTAAAAACTGCCCTGGGTTAGTGTTTTTCATCTTTTTTAAACGTAACAATAACGGAGATATAATATTTCGTAGAGTTCCTGGATACTGAGCTTCCTTCAGTCGTAAATCGTTCACCAAGTTGCTCTCTAACGGAATTCGCTTTCTGGCACTTTATGGAAAATCCTTAGAAGTGTTCAAGCTCATGGTTGTGGAATTTTTCAAAATGTTTTACACTAAAAATTTGATTCGTGATTGTTTCCATATTTCTTGAAAACTTTAGTTAAAAATCTTTACTGTGGGGCAGCAGACAGGCTGAGGGCCCGCTTAGAATTTAGCAGTTACCGTCGCCTATGGGTATGGCTGCTGTCCCATAAGGGTACAGAAACTTGGGTCACTAATGCCGGAACACAACACAGGGTTATTACGGCGGCATACTTAAGACCAAAGGTGGTCACCATCCAGACGGGCTTGGGGCCCTACCATGTAACTAGGGTGTGTTGTTTTGTCGCTTCTTACGACAGGCCGACCCCGGCCGCAGAAGTTAGTATTTTTTTTCCATAAGCGAATTACGTATTAATTCGTGTGAATAAGCCATATATGTATATATTCTTTGTTAAAATAACACTGTTTAAACAAGATGCCAGACAAACCCTAAAGCCACTATTTCTATTCATTAAGTGATTTGTTAACTTTTAGTGGCATCTGTTGGTCTTTTTCAGTGGACAGAGTAATGTCAGGTCTCAAGCAATCCAATCGACATGCTAATTTGAGTCCGGAGGGTAGCAAGCAGCCACTTTCTGAAATGAAATAACACCGGTTTCTGCCGATATAATAATATAGAACGGCTAATATAGACGGTTAAAGGCTTTTCTTTTTAATAAATTATCAAAATTAAACAAAAAATGTGTGCGTCTCGGGATGCCCGATAGAAGTGATAACTTAAACTAATCTAAGTTGAACTTGAACTAAATATTTAAAATTCAAATTGTTTAACTTGAGAAAAGCTTAGGTTATTACTTAAATTTTATGTATATTGATATGATAATGTAAGGAAAGTTTATTTATTAATAAAACCAAAAATAATTCAAAAATAACTAAAGCTTCCAATTTTTCCAATAACTGTTTCAAAATTATGTTAAATTAAATTATTCCCTAATGTAGATTCTTTATACAGAAAAAAACTGAACTGTATTTCATTGTAATACAGTCGCAATTCGAATAGATCTAACGCTGTGGGTTAGAGTGAGAGACGAGGAGCCTACCTACCGCTGCCGTATGCGTGAGAGAAAGGGAAGCCAGACAGACTGGCGCCGTAACGCGTTACGTAACGAAGCAGTTTACCCTCCCATAAGAATTTATCACTTCAAAAATACTTTCCCAACGAAAGGGTTTCTTCGATAAGTGCTAGAGCCTAAATGGCTTGACAGATGTCGAAGTATGAGGTATCATTAGTTCAAGTTCCTGTCTGCTACAATATTTCCTATAACCTGTGTTACGGTAATTTGCTTTTTATCTCAGTAGTGTGTGTGTATGCGTGCGTGTGTGCGTGTGACCCTTCCTGATCTTGCCCAAAAAGATACAATAAAATAGATTCAAAAGACGTGAATAACATATTTTTATAGGGACGAAAATAATCCATTTGTCGTCCTTCACGACTTTGGAAACCAGGCAGCTAATTACTCTATTGTTATAAATACACATTACACTGGTTGCAAATACTGAGTATTGGAACTGTCCATTTGACATAGATTACAGTTTTCCAACAAACATTTGAAAATAGGTTTCAATTTCACTTAGTAATCACTTTCTTATTGCAGTTGTGTGGTCATGTTCAAAAATCAATTTATTTTCTATAATAAATCAATCTATAGATTGGCTGAAGCATTATACGTAAAACGAAACGTGTTCAGCGAAAGTGTTTTAAAAAGTTTGAAAGTCACTTTGACTTTTAGTTGTCATTTGAATTTGCCGCCTTTAGTTTCTTTTTATTTTGGGGTCAAAATTCATGAGAATCAAAGATAGATCCTACTGTTTTTAAATATGAAATAATTGTTATGTACTTTAAATTATTAATTACTCCATTTATGTTTTATGAGTTTTATTGTTGTGTTTACTTACTATTTAAGATAGTTTACTTTTTCACGACAGCTGAATAATAAAATATTTTTGTAGATTGAAATTGACCGATAGATATTATGCATTATGTTATAGTTAGTAATTTATAATTACCGAAGTAATTTCTGAGCCTCACCTGGCTTGGCTAACGATACAAACATCTTGTTGACATGGGGTCATAAAAAGCAACGATCAAATTGCTACCAGGCACCAGTAGATTATTCTTGTCTTTTTTATATTTAAATTTTTGAAAAATTTAATGCTGCGTATCCTCTTCAATACAAAGACAAACAGAATGTCATATGACAATATTCAATAGTATTCTATGGATCTGTGTCGGGAAATAAAAGAGAAAGATGAAAGGATGATACATGTCGTGGAGATGCGGATATAATAATAATAATAATCATTTCTTTCGGAAACCATGTTCCATACATAGTCACCAAAATACAAAATCATTAAATTATACAACTAAACTAAATAAATAGATTAAATAAAATGAATATAATGAATCCATGCAGTAACAATATTGATATTGAGATGGATGTATAAAAATATGAAACTGAATAAAATTAATACAGTTTGTTGATTAAACAGTAAGAACATGGTGTGTGTGATTTTTTTATTGCTGTAAGACAGCAGATAGGCTGACAGCCCGCTTAGAATTTAGTAGTTACCGTCGCCTATGGGTGTTTGCAACACCAGTGGTATCGCGAACACACTGCTGTCGCATAAGGGTACAGGAACTTAGGTCACTAATGCCGGAACACAACACAAGGTTATTATGGCAGCATACTTAAGACCAAAGGTGGTCGCCATCCAGACGGGCTTGGGGCCATACCACGTAGCTAGGGTGGGTTGTTTAGTCGCCTTTTACGACATGCCGACCCCGGCCGCAGAGGTTAGTATTCTTTGTCCGCCTCTGCACGGATATAAAATTTATATGTGTATGAGGATATAATGTGAAGGAAATAATGCCATGTGACAATAAAAATGCTAGAAAATAGACCAAAGAAAATATGGATGGATTGTGTAAAAAAGATATGTCTAAAAAATTAAGAAGACGGCTTACAGCGGAGAGAGCAAGGACAGAACACGTAGTGTCATCCCACATAATCTGGGATAGTGGCAAGAAAACAATACTACATAGATGACCTCGTATATTGAAGTAAAACCTTCAAATTCAATCGGAAATAAACGCTGAGAAGACGAAGGTTAAAAACATTTATTCGAATCAAACATCTTCGTCCATTTTGGCTTCTCTATGTTAATACCCAATTAATTCCATGCGACGGAGCATACTTGTAAATATAGACATATTAGTAACAATAAATTAAAATAAGAACCCATAATTATCCAACTGCTGGAATATTTATGAAGTCCAAAAAATCAAACTCAGTAATAGACAAAATACTGCGTCCCGCAAAATGTTATGCGGCCTTTTTAATCAATCGTGCTTCAATTCTGGGTTAATCGAACCACGATTGAATCAACAAGGTTCAACAGGTACAACACGACTTTCCTTATACGCATCGCAACTACCGAACATCCAAATTCTGAACACGTTGAGACACGACACAAAAATTTGAGAAAACAGAAAGAAAATCATGCTCATACGTAATCATGCTCTAGAGTCTAGAATCTAGACAGTACAAAAGGTAGAGCAGGAATCAAAATAATATAGTGTCATGTTCTATAAAATAACACTACCCCGCACGCATATATCCCAATGCATATATTACATGTGTACCAATGCATATATAGACATGTATAATATACATAACTAACAAACACAAAATATTGAATGTGTGGAATTTTCGTTTTATGCTGCGCCAATATTTTAATTGTATTTTCTTACGTATTTTACTCATATCGTTGGATTCTGTTGGAACTTGAATATATAAAAAGTATTTTTCTAGTAGTTTCCCTGCATCAAGTGTGCTTGTCCCACTTGTGCCTGCGGCATCAAGCATGGTAGAGGGACAGGATCGATCATCTGTTTCATCTTCTCCGTCCGCTTGTTGTTAGACAGTATTGCTTAATAATTTATAATGCCGTATTGTCGTCGTTAAATCGAGTGACGTTTTAAAGAGTTTACACTGTATCTATGCCTGACTAATCTATGATTGTGTAATGCGTGTCATCATAGTGATCTATATAAATAAATAAACAAATTTAATCCCATATACATCATAAGTTAAAATCTGGGATTCACACTAACGGGTAATTGATTCAACTATTTTAATGAAACCAAGAGCTATATCGCAACTGCCGAACATAAATATAATTTAAGTACTCTGTACTTTCGAGTATTTTGTGTCAATAGATCACGTTCCTTTTCGCTATCACGTATCATGTCAATGCCACTTCCAAAATATACCAACTTAATTTCACAACTAACAAACATAAACACGTTCAAAAATAGGCTTTATTTCTTGTATATAAAAGAGTAACTATGTTATTGTTGATGGTAATAATATTGGTCGGTAGCAAAATACTGTAAGCAATTATTGTCAGCGCGATGACCCCTCGTAAGGTACTAATGTTCACTGAATCGTGGACTAGACATTTAGACGATGTTTTGATTTATATCAGGTTTAAAAAATTGGCCTTACGAAATCCTTCAAACGCATTGCCAAAGAGTGTCGACATATCTATCCTAAAATAGCTCAGAATAGTGCTATGTTTTACAAGAAATTCCCGTTAAGGGCTATGTCAGCTAATGTACCCTACTAAGCATAAAATAAGGCTCTGTCCCAAGTATTTTTTTAAAGTAAGGGCAGTTATAAGGTAATAACGTTTAGGTAGCAATCGCTTCTGTAAAATCTAGGATTTAAATATATAAATTTAAATTGATTACCTCGGAAAGAGAAAAAAAAATGTCAAAAATGTAGATTAGTTAAGATCTTAAAAATTACGAAATATTGGAACTCTGGCTCCTTTTAGAAAGAGAACAAGAAGAAACAACAAGAAGAAAGTCAAAGAGACAAAGTAAGAAACAAACGTTGTATTGGAGAATCACTGTATTTCGTATTCGTGTATACTTTTTGTATTATCTTTATGTATTTTTATTTATTTTATTAAACACTCCTGTCCATCGCCCTCATTCAGGTCGCCTAGAAGAGATTGCTTCAAGCGATAAGGTCGCCATTTGTACAATATACCAAGTTTCTGTAATAAAAAAAATATATAATTTGACTTATGGCATAAAACTCTCATGGATCATGGGAAACATTATGGGACCCATGAGACGATATTTTGAAGTTAATAAAGTTAGTTACTAATAGCTCCTTCATGTTACGTATGGTGTAGATAAGAGAAGACGACTTCAAGTGACCTCTTCATAACCTTTTGCTGCTCCCGAGTCTGTCGGAGGACCCATAATCATCTCCTCAGGATTTCCAAAATCTGGACAATAAATATAGAGAAATAACACTAATATCCAAACCTCAATGAATTGAGCACACACACGAATACAAGTTCGTGATGATGTCGCTCGTACTAATTAACTCTCATTAATTCAATCAAAGCGTTCAACTTGAATCAATTAAGAAGACTAATGATGTAAACGCAATGACATGCATGCTATAGAATGATCTGCGCTAGAAGAGCCAAGCGAAGTACGAACTTGTGTACCGACTAAAGTCTCAAATTACGATTCTTCTCTCTCATAACAATCAAATAAATATTTAGCGACAATTCACACAGCGCCATTTACTCCCAAACTAAGTAGAATAGCATTTGTCTTATGAATACTAAACAACTGGTATACTACTTATATACTTTTCTTTTGTAAATAAATACATATTGTACATAAACACCCAGACGCGAGACGGGAATCGAACACGTACCCTCTGCCAGCGTATTGAAATGCGTTACCATAAAATCAAAGCATTTATTTATCAGAAACATGTTACAATAGGTGTTAGTGAAACATGTTGCACGGTAAGAATGTTTCTGCAATAACTGGCATACGAAGTTATTTAATAGTATAAAATTTGTTAATGTATCAAAAATTAATCAAGCAATAATTCATTAATGTCTCTATAATATTAATACATTTTAATATTCGTATTTTAGAGATATGATACATGTCAGTATAATGAATTCATCCGAATATAATGAATTCATAATGAATTTAGTCCGTTTCTGCTTAGCGTGGTATTAGACGTATTGTCAAACAGTATCAGAAACTCACATGAGCAGCTACGGGGGCTGCTCATGTATGCTGATGATATCGCGCGGCAGTTCGGACAGGGGTAGGCTGGTGCGACGTGTGAAGGTGTGGAAGGAGTCGCTTGAGAACGGTGGTCTGAAGCTCAATATGGCGAAGACTACTTGGCCTGTAAATCCACAGATCCCACACCCGTACGCATAGACAGCAACACGGTCGAGCGCACGGACCATGTGAAATACCTGGGATATGTGTTTCATGCGTCTGGTGACATCGATTGTGACGTCAAGGCACGCATTGCTGCCGCGTGGGCCAAATGGCGTAAGGTAACTGGTGTCATTTGTGACCCCAAGATGCCGGTAAAGTTGAAGGGACAGGTCTATAAGACCATCATTAGGCCTGTCCTTTTACACGGCTGTAAAGCGTGGCCGGTGTTAGAGCGACACAAGCAAGAACTGCGTGTCACGGAGATGAATATGCTGCGGTAGATATGTGGAGTGACGCGGAAGGACCGCGTTAGGAACTCCCGCATTCACGGTAGTCTTCATGTCCGTGACATTGCAGATAAATTGCAGGAGTGTCGGCTCCGTTGGTATGGCCATGTTTTACGGCAACAGGATGCTTACGTGGGAAACAAATGTCTGGCCATGCCGCCTTCGCCGAGCCCCGGCAGGAGGGGTAGACCCAAAAAGTGCTGGCTTGACGTCGTAAAGGGTGATATGCGTGCCAATGGGCTCACTACCAGGGGTGCTGAAGATCGCGCGAAGTGGAGTAGAAAAAGTCGGAAAGCGGACCCCGGGCACCGAAACGAAAGTTTGGGTGGCAACCGGGACTAACGCTAGGATGATGATGATGAGTATAATGAATTCATGTTTAAATATTCTGCGGGCTTATTTCGTTGGTGCTTCCCTGTGATATTTTTTTAACAAGAAGACATAATAAGGAATACCGTACGTAGAGTTATAGCAACGTATTTATTTTATCGCATTTTATGACTCCTAACTAAATTGGGTATCTAGCCCTATTTATATTTGTAGTCGGGATCACACCCACAATTGACTCTTGCTCAACTGAGATAAAAGATGTTTGCAATGATCATTATATCCTCAATCATTTGCACAGTTATGTTGACAATTTCAAACCGTGCGTAGAAAGAATACTGACCTCTGCGGCCGGGTTCGGTCTGTAAAAGGCGACTAAACAACCCAACCTAGGGAGGGCTCCAATCCCGTCTGGATGGTGACTACCTTTGGTTTTTAAATATGGCGCCATAATAACTGTTCCGGCATAAGTGACCATATCCTAGTACCAACTTTTCATCACCCCAGAAAGACTTTAAGAAGAATTGATTGACTGTATTTAAAAATTATTCAATTTTTGTTGTCTACGCTTGTGTCCAAATAGCCCATCTAGCATAGTACCTTAAGTTTATGCATGTTTGATTGAACACTCTTGTCCATGTACGACCTTGCTTAAATGTTAATAGTAAACTTATTCCACGATGATTGAAGATTGCGATTAATGATTATATAGTTTATATCTTGACTATTTATCATTTAATTTACAAATACTTTATTCGGTGTTAATACATTTTGTAATATGCTATTAAGAATATATTGTTGTGAATTGAAATAATAATCGTGCAGGGGCGGAGAAAGTATACTGGCCAAGCTAGGGGAGGCCTTGCTTTTAAGTGGGCCGTTAGCCTGTCTGCTGTCAAGCAGTTACCGTCGCCTATGTATGTTTGCGACACCAGGGGCATCGTTACGAAAGAGTTTTTCAACAAGAACTTTGTTTTCTAAAACAAAATAAAACAAAAAATTTAGATGAAGATGATTCAAATTTTTATCGTATTACAAAGAGAAAAGTTCGTCAATTATGAATGAAAAATGATATCTGACAAAAGTCCACGAGTCGATTCTTTCAACAAAGTTATTAATCACTTTTTGGCAAAATGGCGGCTCTATTTGGCCAATTTAGCTCTATAGCCAATGCATCTATTACGAATACGTCAAAAAACTAAATGTCAAAACTATCATGTTGTTGGTGTTGCCACAATTGACAAACAAAGTTCTTGTTGAAAAACCCTTTACGCTGCGGTTCAAGTACGGGAATTAACTGAAACCGAGGTTACTTATAATCCAACACAACGTTATTATGGCAACATATTTTGAGATTAAGTCTCAAAATATGTTGCCATAATAACGTTCAGAACCAGACGGACAGAATCCAGACGGACTTGGAGCTCCTTCGAACTTCGCCTTTTACGACAGGCCGCCCCTGGCCGCATTGGTCAGTATTCCTACTCCGACCCTGCATAGGAAAAGAACCTTTAGCTTAGCTCTTTAATATCCGGTGTTTTGTATTTTATTCAGTGCCTTAAAATTGCGCCTTCAAATGACTACACTAAAACATGCAATATATTGTCCTAAGACTTGATTATATAAGGCAATAGTAGGCACTAATTATTATATCACTTTCCGTTTAGAGATCTATGGTTAAAAATAAAACAATTCTTCTTCCTTCCCTTGTCCCAGCTATATGGGGTCGGCACAACATGTACTATTCTTCCACTGTCCTCTATTAGTCGTCATCTGAACATTCACACCTTCTTTGCCATGGCATGACGAGTCACCTTTTACGCAATACATTTTTTCTTTGGTCTACCCTCCTTTTACCGTATCAGGCTAACCTATTACTTTTGAGCTTCTCAATCACTGTCGCTACTTTCAAACTTCCTTTGATATATTTATTTATAATTTTATTCATTTTTGTCACTCCACTCTACTAAAAAAATAACAATTAAGAAATCCAAAATTTATTTATTCCTTTTAATAACTAACATACATTGTCAAGGATATTACATAAGCTTGAATCGTAGTTTATTGTTTCCGTAATACATTTAGCGTCTATCCGTCAATATTTTGACTTTGCCAGTAACAAGGCGATATCCCTTACGTAACCGGTAAAGTGTATTTACCGTCATATTTAGTAAGATCCGTATTCGTAAGGCTTGCAATCGATTATAACGATTCGATTAAAAATTAGACTAACATGCTGTACGTACATGGGAGTTATGTAGATTGATTGTAGGCACTCAGAGAAACACAAGGACGCCATTATAGATTGGTCTCAATAATAATATAGTACAATAGCCACGTACAGATGGGGAAGAAAAGCTTCGTTGAAGAAAGTTGCAAAGCCTTAAACAAGCGAGGCAGGTAGGCAGATATGATTACATTCGAGTATGATGTCTGTTGCCTCTAAGCGGTGCCCTGAGCCTTACAGTAGGTTGATATGGTCAGTTATATCCTAATATAATATTATTAATATTTAACTTATATGATACGTAAAAGGAAACTCTCATATATCTACGAATGTTTTTGTTGTATTAGCAAAAAGTAAAACATCAGCGTACCTTTTCCCTTCAATGACTCGGATTCTTTGCAAAGTCAATGGGTCATAAGAAAAAAAATTAATACCTGTTATATAATAATAATATATTTAAATTCTATAATAATAATATAAAGGGCTTTTCCATGCCCCTTTGCTCCGAATTAAAAAAACAGAATAATGTTTTACATCTTTAGGATAGGACTTAATCACATGACGAACTTATTTCAATATTATTTAAGTATATATGTATATGTACGTTTTGAAATGGAAAATATATCATCTAGAGCAGTGTTTTTCAATCTTTTTAAATACGCGACCCCTTTAGGGGTTAAAAATTTCTGACGATCCCCTTGGGCTATAGAGAGACAAAAAGATAGTAATTTATAAGACTATGTTTATAATTTTCTCTATTTTTGGTACGTATATTCATTATTAATACCTACATTCTGTAAAAAATCACAACAGCTTTAAAAGTAAGTACGAGGTAAGTTGGTAAGGCTGCGTGCAGCTTTGATTTGGACGCCAGTTTGCGCGGACCAAACTTCGCGGCGTTGCCACACCGCATTATCGCGGGCGAGAGGTTTTTCCTTTTGCCGGTGAACCCCCGAGTAACACTTCGCGACCCCCTTAAGAGTCGCGACCCACAGATTGAAAAACACTGATCTATTGATTAATTTTAATCAAGCATAAAATTTTAATTTCCACCCAATAATTCAAATTTTAATATGAATCCTATACAAAGGGACACTTTCTATTGAGACATAATTTCTATCTGACATATGTTAATAATGTTATTATGTTAAGTACGTTATTATGTTATTTCTTAAAACTTCATCAGTACAAGTTTTTTATGCCATACGTATATTAAACCAATGATCATACAGTATTCACAGTATATACATACTATCCTCTTGTTTAAAAATCAAGATCTTTTGATCACTTTCAAAAACTCGTATTTGAAGTCATTTTAGTCCTATGCTTTCAAAAATGAAATAACAAGCATCGATCTTCTTATACAAGTCGCATCACTAGTTTCTTTGAAGTTTGGGTGCTTGTTTGTAAAACCCAACGAGGTTAGTTTAGTTGTTAACAAGGATTTTAAGATCATTGAGTGCCGCTCAAAGTCATATGGGTGTTGTGATTGGCTAATTAGCGGCTATTTGGGATCGAGGTCATGTGGGAGAGCGGCACCGTTTGATATTGTTACCATACATTTGGGTATTGAAAATTAGAGACAGCACCTTCCTTGTTTGTAGAGATATAAATCAATACTAAAGTTATACGAATGTACCGTGAAAAGATTTTATTGTGGCTCGATTATATGTTTTTGATGTTTGATAAGGTTGAAAAGTTCTACTGCACTTGTGATTCTAAACCAATCAGTGATTCCAGCCACTATTACATAAAAACAAAAAGAGTTTTGTTGAGAACAATGTATAAAAAGCAAGGCCACAAGTAGAAGGATGAAAGGATGTTACATGCTGCAGAAATACGAATGCTGTGGAGTTTCGATGATGGATAAAATTAGAAATGATTATATGAGAGGGCGTTTGAAAGTAACGTTTAATACAGATTGGCAAATTCAAAAGTAACAGCGTAGTGTGGCAATATCCTATATCTTTAAACGAGCAGTTCTTGTATATACAAGATATATATACATAATATATATATATATATATATATATATATATATATATATATATATATATATATATATATATATATATATAATCGAGGGCGATAAATCGATCTAGCTAAGAATAATTTCTAGAAAATGTCATTTTATTCGCTTTTTTTTTATTGGAAGAAAAATAGTAACAAAAAGGTGGCGTTTGAGTAGTCCCAATTTAAACTGAAAAATGACTCTTCCTGACATCTATCGGCGAATAATAATACTATTTTTTTTAAATTGCTTTAACGACACAACAACACTAAAGCTATTCCAGCAGATGGCGTTGTTAAGTAACACGAAGTCAATGAGTGTTTGCTTTGAGGTTAGACTAAGAAAATCAATTGCTAATTTCCAAAAAACACAATTTATAAAAAAAAAATACCGAGCAAAGCTCGGTCATCCAGCTGGTAATACAAAAGGGAAGAATGTCAAGTGACATGGAAAATGCTACGAATCACAATGGAGGAGAAAGAGGAGTGGACCAAAGTAATGATGCGTAAAATATGATTTGGCGGTAAAATGTGTGAATGTTGATATGACGGCTGATAAAGGAGAGTGAAAGGAAAGAACATGTTGCATTGACTATACTATGTGGAAAAGGCGGGAAGAAGGAATAAATAAGAACATGTTTATTCAAATGTCATCTTAGGGCCTACGTAGACCGGGACGGCATGGCAAAGGATTTTGCCGTCAGTCAGCGCACATTAGCCGCTTAGATACCGCGGCATTCCAGCGCCTTGCCACGGCATGCGGCATGCCACGGTGCGACAAAGCACGCCTCGGCAGCTCCTGCTGCCCGATACACTTTTAGTCTTCAGTTGCGTTTGATCAAGTCAAAACGAGCGCCGGAGGCCTTGGCATGCCGTTGCCTACCCGCAGTACGCCACGGCATCCCGCCGCGGGAGCCTGTGGCGCGTCTTTCAATGCCGTGAAATGAAATCCCTTTCGATGCCACGGCATCATTTTAAAGCATAGCAATTTATGTAGTATTTCTATATAGATAGGTTTGAATGTCCATTAGTAAAAAATTAAATCCCTTACCATGCCGTTCCGGTCTGCGTAGGCCTTTTCCATTACCTTACATCGATGGTAATGAGTTGAATAGCATGTATATTATTATTTGCATCACCCCAGCACTTCCTAAGTCTACGCCTCCTGCTGAAAAACTATCCAGCTCTGAAAGTGGACCTCAATTATATCGAAGGGTGAAAAGCTAATTGTTTTAAGCTACGTTTTATAAACTTTACAGGAGATCTAAAACTAAGGTAGTCGTAATATGACGCTTCAACTAAGCGATTAAATACAATATATTATGACATTATAATTACATCGGCCAACGGAAGCAGATTAGATCGGAGATGCGGTTGCAAACGTAACCGGACACGTGGAAATGTACTCATATCTGTTACAAAGGCATCGATTGTATCTGTTACAGAAATTAATACCTAAGCCCTTGTGTTATCATTGTTTTAGATATTGATTGTTCAAATAAAACTTTGCTAATATAAAAATTTCGTAACGTTTTCCAACTCATTCAAATTTAAGCTTAAGTTAAAATACATATATTAAAACTTGGTTTGTCGCAATGACCAAAACTCGATCCTTTGACACCCCACAAAGACTCTAGGTGAGGGGGTTTTTAATGCTTTACTAACCCACTGAGTAGTCCCAGTAGCAGGGTGGAGAACCCCATAAGCCAGGTATATTTCCTTCCAGAGTTCCAAGGTAGGACTGTTAAGGTGAAGTTTTTACCTGGAAAAAATATTAAACATAAAAAAGTCAATTTTTTGTATATCGCGTAATACATAAATTATAACATGAATGAATTACTAAACAAGTTAATAAAATGTTCAGTAATATGTGCATATATTTTTCATTAATGCTGTTATCTAAACAGGTCTATCTAACACGATGAATACCTCATCTTGGGCGCAATCCATGTTTGATGGTTGTAAAGAAATGCTGAAGCAGAGATTGGGGTTTATATCATGTCATGTCATGTCATTATAACTAACCACGCCCCAAAATCATTATGGGCGAATTCATACTAATCTTATATATGTAAAAATAACTCTGTTTGTAACGTTTTCACGCTTAAACCGATTAATTGGAACTTAGAGAAGGACATCGGCTACTTTGGACGTGAAAATGAAACTTGATGGAGGTAAAATAAGGGTAAACGTTAAAATTTTGAACAAATGCAGAAAAAATTTTGCCCGGGCCAGCTTGTATTTTATATATCTAAGGTCGCTGATTCCATGAACTACGCGTGTAAAGCGAAAAATGACCTCTCCTATTAGTATTCCTTAGCCTTAGATGAAAATATATAAGAGAAAAACAACTTTATCGATATAAATCTTTATTGAAATAGTTTTAAATACTCCATGATAATACGCGGTAACAGTTCTGTCACTGTCAATTTTTTTCTATCTGTCAGCAGTGATGTGCCTTGTGATTGGTTGTTGGAAATTCGTAGGCGATTTTAAATCATATCGTTTATCAGTTATATATGTACATACTGTTTGGTTGACAATTATAAAGTTTATGGTAAAGTTTTATTCAGGTATTGAAAAGACGATGAATCCGCTTTGCCCGAACGAGAACAAACAGGAAAATTAGTAAAGTATCGTCTCTCAATAAAATCAAAATACCGAATCTAATCGATTGGAGTGGAATGTATTTGTGTTGGCAATGTTACCGGCCTTTAATTTATTTACTGCTTCCGTTAAATCGTTAGATGTATAGGTATATTGGCAGTTTAATATTTTAGCCCTTTATACTGTTAATCGTGGGAATAAATCGATTGATTGTATTCTAATTATATTTGACGTGAATGTTATCGAAAATTAATCATTATTACTTTCGATGAGGCAAAGCGATGATAAGTTTAAATTATTTTAGTAAAAATCGTCTCAGTTTGCACCATTTTTCAGAAATTCCATGTGATAAATAAGTTTTGATGTGTAAGTTGGCAGCTCATTTAAACGCTTAAGTAGTTCGTACACTTTATACTTGTAATAAATATAGAAATATACTTATTTAAATAATTAATGCAATAAATAATTTTAACTTGTAGATGACAATGTACGTCAAATCGGACGAGTCATATTTTTTTTGTCATAATATCGAAAGGTATTTGGTAAAACTTTTTTGTAAAATATTAGATATAATTAACATACATTAATGTTACACTACAGATGTAACATTTTTCGTAAAAAAGTGAATTTCAACGGCCTATTTCTCCTGTGTTTCCTCCATTCATCTCATTCCCTTATTTTGAGTCCTACAGCACGTTGGTGTGTATGCAAATGACTGTACCTGCTTATATAAAATGGACATCTGACTACTTGCTACAATAATAATAACAGCCCATTCCACTACTAGACGTGGGCCTCCCTCTAGATGGAACATTTAGTGGGAAGGATGATTAGCGGGCTCTACAAAGCGGTGCTCTGGGCATGCAGGATTTCCTACGATTTTTCCTTCACGAAAAAAAAAAAAAAAAAGTATACGACAATTATGTTATAATACGCACATCAGGCGGGTAAACCTACCTAAACAGTACCTACATGCCACCGTGGGATTCGTATCCCAATGAAACCGTCCATCCGTGCAGGGGCGGAGAAAGAATACTAACCTCTGCTGCCGGGGTCGCCCTGTCGTAAAAGCCGACAAAACAACCCACCCTAGCTACGTGGTAGGGCCTCGAGCCCGTCTGTATGGCGAACACTTTTTGTCTTAATTATGCCGCCATAATAGCCTTGTGTTGTGTTCCGGCATTAGTGATCCAAGTTCCTGTACTTATGGGACAGCAGCGTGTTCGCGATGCCACTGGCGTTGCAAACACCCATAGGCGACGGTAACTGCTAAATTCTAAGCGGGCCGTTAGCCTGTTTGCTGTCCTTTAGCAGCAAAAAAACACCACTAAGTTACTTAAACTCCAAAATCTTTAATAATCTTTTAAATTATTAAACTCAAAAATTTATACAAATTCAAATGTAGAACATTATAAAATAAATACGCACAGGCCACTACAGGGTGCCCATTAATTTCCATGCCTTACCTTGACACCGAAAGCCTTTGTAAGTCCTTAAAAATAATTAAAAAGTAATATTTATTGGAAAATTTAACGTAGCAGAAGAAAAGTGAAAAATAATAAATGCGTAAATCTTTTTTTTCGCATTTTTACTAATTTTAAAACCATGTTTAAAGTTGCGGTAAACGGATATCACGTCCGGTTTCGTAAGAACAATTAACACGCCGACTATAAATACTACACGTTCATAAATAAAGTTCATAAATGTTTGGTATAAAACGAGATACTAATTAATAAACTCACCACATATTCGCGTTCGACTTTTGAGGCGAGAATTCCATCACTTGAAATGTGTTCCTGTCACACTTGATAGTAAGGATAATTAAGAAGTGCTAATTCTGGTTATGAACGTATGATTTGCGGAAGCTACTCATTTCCAATACACATTTTACTTTATTTTTGTATTATATTTTTGAATGCATTCATTTCATCTCGGTTATTCGAAGATGATGTCATAGGGCCTACATTCTGTCACTCTCGTAGAAATTTTATTACGCCCCTTTTAAAATACCTCATGTTCTAGTGGGGTGAAGAATAAAAATATTTAAAAGTGTGCAAAACAAAGTTTCTGTAGTTACCTGTCCGTAGACGCTCCAGATAGTGATAATGAACGCCTAGCTGATGGTGAGTTGAAGAGGATGATGCTGCTGTGTTATTTAAAAATATCCGGACAACCGAGCTTATTTTTTTTTATAAATTGTGTTTTTTTTTTTAAATTAACAATTGATTTTCGTGTTACTTAACAACGCCATCTGCTGGAATAGCTTAAGTGTTGTTGTGTCGTTATAGCAATTAAAAAAAATAGTATTATTATTCGCCGATAGATGTCAGGAAGAGTCATTTTTCAGTTTAAATTGGGACTACTCAAACGCCACCTTTTGACATTTTTTAGACATGTTTCCTAGCTAGATCGATTTATCGCCCCCGAAACCCCCTATATACTAAATTTCATGAAAATTGTTGGAGCCGATTCCGAGATTCCAATTATATATATATATATATATATATATATATATATATATATATATATATATATATATATATATATATATATATATATATATATATATATATATATATATATATAAGAATTGCTCGTTTAGATATAAGATAATTTCTCAGAACACTCACTCACCGCTGTACGTACAGTCGGTAGAAAACGCAAATTAATATCTTACTAACCAACTTCTCGCGGTAATATCTAATATTCGTATTTATTAATATCTATATAACTTTTAACCGTTCCCAAGCGATAATAACGGTATCAAAGTAACTGTTAAAAATTGTAACAATCCGCTGATTGCAGTATCTCACATCTATGAAGCTATGAAGACGTTTCGCGTTTACCACTACTGACCTTCATCTTTCCATTGATAAGCCACTGCCAATCATTGAAAGTTTTTTTATATTGACTTATTGTACAATTTGATCAATATCTCATCCCCGTACTCATTCAATACACTAGTATTGAATATATGAATACCGATTTGAAAATATCTCTGTCAGAGAGATTCTCTCCCGAATTCCTCATCCAGTTAGTGAGTCCTGTTTTATTCTTTAAGGATATTGTTTCACCGAATGTGCGTAGCATAATATTTGTCTTAGCGTGATAGGAGAAAAATGGGGTTGTTATACACTATCAAGTCCCAAATACCCCCGACTCTCCCACGGTCAGGGAGGTACGTTAACAAGATTTTCCTATAAAAAGCTATTATAGCACAATGTGTTAGCGATAATTATATAGAATTAATAACCAAATTCCTAACCGTAAAGGATATTCTACTTTTAAAAATAATGATTACAAATCAATAGTATTTTTGACATTTTTTTAATTGCTGAGAAACAGCAGACGGGATAACGGCCCACTTAGTAGTAAGCAGTTACCGCGAACACGCTGCTGTCCTATAGGACTACATGAACCTGGGTCACTAATGCCGGAATACAACACAAGGTGAATAAACACAATGGTGATATACTTATAGACCAAGGGTGGGTGCCATTCAGACGGGCTTGGAGCTCTACCACATAGCACGGGTTGTTTTGTCACCTTTTACGACAGGCCAACCCCGGCGACAGGGTTAGTATTCTTACTCCGCCCCTGCACGGTATATTTAATGATAAAAAAAGTAAAATAATAAATCAACTAATGTTCAAGTTTATTGCTAAATTTTTAGAGGTTCTATCAACAAAAGATTTATCTATACAAATAAATAAAATTGGAGGGTCTGTTTGTAATATTAAAATAACCGATATTTACTAAGTGCATTCGGACGTATACACAGTACATATACCAAAACAACATTTTTTACAATTTTTGTCTGTCTGTCTGTCGTTTGTTCCGGCTAATCTCTGAAACGGCTGGACCGATTTTGACGGGACTTTCACTGGCAGATAGCTGATGTAACAAGGAGTAACTTAGGCTACTTTTATTTTAGAAAAAACAAAATGGTTTTAGTTAAAAGTGATCAGTTTCGGATTTTTTATAATCCTATTTTAGTTGACCTCAGATTTATATCATCAATCATATGAAATAGGGTTCAGCTTAGGCTGGACTTGTAGGTTCGAACGCAATTTGTATATTTCATTTATTTATATTTTAGGGTTTATAGGGTTTGTAATCCAAAATAAACCATAAGATATATCCAAAAAAATGCTGCCCAAAGTCACTATTCCACGCGGACGGAGTCGCGTGCACAGCTAGTATGAAATAGAACTGTATAAACAAATAAAATCTCCTATGTGTAAATTAATTTTTTCTATCATATATATGAACTCAATAAAATTTATTATAAAATTTATCTAGAAATTTTAATTTTTCCATAAAACTGTCACAAACCTGTCATCTTATCTTTAATGACATTTTTTATTGCGTTTTTAAATAATTAATTAAACATATCGTAGTTTCATCAATTAAATACGTCGAATACTAGATCGGTTCCGTTATGGAATGTTTCGGTGCCCATTACTATCTGTCATCAGTCGCGTATCTATGCCGTGGATCATGCGTCACGATTGTCAGGGTCGGTGGGGTGGCCAGAACTAAAAGAGGCTCGTCGGAACATTCCTGATTTCAATATATGATTAAATCTTTAGCCTGAACCTGTTATGCATTTAAATTACCAAATACCAGACTGTATTCCACTGCTGGGATATGCTGGGATATAAAGGCTAGACTGCCACGCTTGTCCAATAAAAGGAGATGTGCAGACACTCATCTACAAGAAAAATCTCCTTACGTAGTAAATATAAGTTTTAAAAATGTTTTCTTTTCCGTGCTGAGGCAGAGTAGGCACTGACCTCTGCGGCCTATCGTAAAAGGCGATAAAGCAACCCCAGCCAGGTGGCAGGGCTTCAAACCCGTCTGGATGGCGACCACCTCGGATCTATAAGTATGTCGCCATAATAACTTTTTCTCGGCATTAGTGACCCAGTTTCCAGTACCCTTTGCGTACAACAGCGTGTTCACGGTGTCCCCAGCGTCGCAAATATCCATTGGCAACGGCAACTACTTACTATTAAGTTGGCCGTTAGCCAGTCTGCTGTCCCTCAGTAAAATGTATGATTTAATGTTAGTTACTCAGTTACGCGAGAACAGCCGAATGGAATTGGGTGATGTTATTACAATTGATGTAGTGTTGTAGCCAAGTGGCATCTCATTCAGAAACCAACCTGGAGATCTCGATGTCAATTTCTACAATGTCATGCACTGTTTAGGCAATGGTAACCCTGCATGTTAGTGATCTCATTGCGTTTTTGCACGATTTCTGTACGCGTGTTCCTTTGCCATCCGTAGCCAAGCAAATAACGGTTTTGTCCCAAAGTGTTTACGGTTTGATTTGGATTACACCTTATTTATTAAGTTAAAGAAATATTCAGCGTCGTATGTGATAGTTTGACAACACTTATCGTCAACTTCGAATTAAGTCTTAGCCTGATATATGATATTACCTGTTAACACGAGAATACATTATATTATCTTAACGAATGATTGCCTCATGAATAAATGCTATGCGGCAAAATAAATCCATTCCCTTCATGAGTTCGTTAACATGTCATTCTCAGCGTCCATTACTTTAGTCTTTTGCATCCCTATTCGATTATTATCACGTATACCTCTGAAGATATAAGATCAGCGTTGAGGTCCTCTTGCTGGATCGTGGTGGATGCGCATGTCAAGAATTTAATTTGCTATTTACTATAGCCGATACTACATCCTAGCAACTATAATACCCGCTATATCATTATGAGCGACTTGCTCGCTGTCACTGCTTGGCAGCTGCATACGTCACCAGCACATGCTTCGACATTTACCGCAGCATATTCAACTTTCGCTAGTTACTCGGGCGCCGGCGACGTTCAACTATTATATAAAGGGACAGGTCTATGACAGCCGTTTGGAAGCCGTGTATGAAAAATAAGAGCACTCCATTTTGTTTCTACGGTGTCGTAAAATTTAAATAATGTTTTGTGCAGGTGTGGAGTAAGAACTCGTAACGAAAGAGTACTGACTCTTGCTACCGGGGTCAGCCTGTCGTAAAGGGCGACTAAACGACCCCAGCGTGCCAAGCCCGACTGGATGGTTACCACCTCTTTGATATCTAAATATTCCATCTCCGTGCAGGGGCGGAGTAATAATACTGACCCCAGCAGCCGGAGGCGATCTTTAGAAAAAACGATTAAACGACCCCGGCTAGGTAGTAAGGCTCCAAGCCTGACTGGATGGTCACTACCCCTGGTCTCTAAGTAAGCCGCGATAATAACTTTGTGTTGTGTACCAAAGTAGACTGGTTAATCTTCTGCAATAGTATATAAATAATTATTCTTCTTATGTTTTTTCCTGGGTGACATCCAAAATTTTCGAGCACTAGAGCCTGTAAGTAGCTGAGTAGGTACTGTCATATTACAAAACTTTTGAGCGCTTTTTTGCGAAGTGCCCTTCAATGCACTCTCTTAGGAATAAAGTAAAGGAATACTTAAGGAATATGAGTAAACAGAAAATTGCTGTAGAAATATAATATCGGCATAACTGAGCCAGGTTCCAGTTCCCCTACGTGGCAGCGTGTTAGCGGTGCCCCTGCAAATGTATATAGGCGACGGTAACTGCTCATTATTAAATAGGCCCTCAGTTTTTCCGTTGTTTCACAGCAATAAAAAAACAACAACAAATGGGTTCCTGCTGACACATCAATCAATTGGAGGAATATTGATTATTGTACTATAAAAATAAACTAAACGAAGATGTCTTGTGTTGATATTTTATCCGTGCAGGGGCGGAGAAAGAATACTGACCTCTGCGGCCAGGGTCGGCATGTCGTAAAAGGCGACAAAACAACCCACCCTAGCTACGTAGTAGTTCCCCAAGGCTGTCGCGATGGCGACCACCTTTCGTCTTAGGTATGCCGCCATAGTAACTTTGTGTTGTGTTTTGGCATTAGTGTCCCAAGTTCCTGTACCCTTATTGGACAACGTGTTCACGATGCCACTGGCGTTGCAAACATCCATAGGCGACGGTAACTGTTAAATTCTAAGCGGGCCGTCAGCCTGTCTGCTGTCCTATACCAATAAAAAAAAAAGATGCGGATTAAAAATAGATACTTTTAGTCTGTTTACTTATAGGGATAATAACTTTGACTTAGAAAATGTAATTTAAGTCCATCTTAAGAGTCTTTCGTAAAATGATTTCCAAATTTCGCCTTGTGAAATGTCTGTTGAACTCAACAGGACGCGACCGAAATAAAACCCTCATAGAATCGTATGGGCCTGATGGTTGTATAAGCTTATTCTAAGAATCTATGCATCCTAAGCACATCTCATCTTATGTATTAACGTAAATCTATAAATAATACCCATTTATATAAATACAGGTTACATTTAGGCAGTTTTTGTTCGCGCAGAATTCTGTGAAACCATAATCCATCATCTTTGTTGCATAATAAATGCATCACAACCTGTTTAATATATAAAAAGTGATGTCATAGGTGACCGCAGCCATTTATATATCTATTGATTGTAAACAACTGTTTATATGAGCAGGAAAACGTTTTTCAAGCTAATTACTCTGTTTTATGCCGGATACATTCGAAACTTACAAGGTCGGGACTTTTACGGCTATTTAATGTTCTACTAGTTGACCCGACAAACATTGTTCTACCATATGAATTTAAAAAAGTAGCCTATGTTCTTCTCTAAGGTCCAATCTATGACTGTATCGAAATTCATCAAAATCGGTTCAGCAGTTCAGACGTGAAAGCGTAACAAACAAAGAAACTCACTTTCGCATTTATAATATTAGTTAGGATGTAACATTTTATTTTCCTAACCCTAACGAAATTTCTACATCTTTGGAAAAAAGGGGAATATTTTTTTCTGTAATAATACTCAAAATTATCGGACTTTGATACGTGGTAGTCGACTGATATCACGCTCGGAAACTAAGCCTGAAGTCCCCAAGTTTAAATCCACGACAGCATCTAACAGTCTTTTCTCGCCTGATGTGCATAATATAACATAACTGTCATGTGCTACGGTAAAAACAAATATATATATATATATATATATATATATAGATATAGATACCAGTCACGGACCGAGATTGCACCATACAGGAATGAGAACGATAGCTCGAGAGCAGCAGACTGTATGAGAGAGGAGGGAAAAGGAGTGGTGGTTAAATAGACGCGATACCTTGCAGTGGCCAGAGAAATTCACATTGATCTTGATTCCATCCCTTCCCGGTTCGGTTCAGGTCGCGGAAGAACTGTTGCACGGCTCCAGCTATATTCACGCTCACTGAATACACAATTAATTATGGCACGTCCATTGAGATATTGGAGTAACTGAAGTCAATTGCGCACGGCGCAGAGAATGGTCTTTAGGGAGGTCGAACGTCGACCTCCCGCGCGTTTAGAAGCTCACGCGTTACTACTTATATTGTTTTCGTCCCACCCTCGTTTTTATCATTTACCTCACCAAGAGTGAGGGTAGGTAACAAAAATCAGGAGGCGAGATCGAACAATATCATTAAAAATGTGTATAACAAGATTACCGGAATGTGTAACCCGCCAATCCACTTTGAACAAGCGTGGCGGGTGTGTTGTCCATTCCTCCTAGGGCAAAGCCCGAGTCCATTATTGGCTGTTATTATTAATCACAATCACATTAAAGTCAGGCTCTCAACAATCTATTATCGGAAGGTTCTTGGGTGCCTTGGTCACATTGCCTGACGACAGCCGGATAACTTGAATAAACTGATCGTAATGGCCAAGGTAGAAGGAAAGCGATCTCACTGGACTCCCAATAGCAACCGTTATTCGAGAAGCTGAGGAGCGGACGAAATGGAAACAGTTTACAAGACAGGCCATGGTTGATTTTCAAGGACATGACCTTCAGCAATGAAGAATCCGACCGTAAAGAAGATATAATTATCATAATAATATAATGAATATCGGACTACAAAATAAATCTTGGATGTAACCGGTATAAAACTGGAAACATTATTAATTCAATAAAACTATTTAATTTAAATATAAATACGATTAAAACAATCTGTTACTTTGCCTGATAAAATAAATAGATTACTTTTAGTAGTTCAAAGAAGTTGTTTGTTCATCATCATGATCGACATCTTAGTGTTAAAACTTCTGCGGACTTTGCTGAACAAAGTCCGTTTTCCGACTTTTCCTTCTCCTTCTCCTTTCGGTATTCATGATATTGCGTCCAATGGCATACCTTCACGGTGTTAAGCATGTAGGCGGTTGTCATAAAATGTCATCGTCGGCGTCGCTTTTTACGTCGTTTTATTACCAGTTACCACTATAAGGGATCCGACGCAGTTCTTTTTAGTGAAAAATACCAACATTTATTTCGCTTTTGTGTCCTGTAGCTCATTTTCCAATAAGGAGCATTTAATAAGCTTCTTGCCCTTGTTATAACAGCAAACATTGACATATCGTCACTATTATCTCAGATGTGGACCAGCGGAGCAGCGATCTGTCGAGTAAACATCGCTCTCTAAATGATTATAAGATATAAAATGTAGCGAGTGAATATTATTTCCTAAAAGTTCATATAATATAGCTGTAATATTTTATTTAATAAAACAATAAACAGTTATTGTATAATAAAAAAATTAATAAGTAAAACATATATTTGAGCTCAGATGATTTATTTAAATATATTATAAAAATGATTGTTAAAATAATAATGAAATATATCATCATTTATGACCCATATTATGTAGGTAGTAAACATTTATCTCTTTAAATTACAGATGAACGGTGATTATCAATTATGTTCAATGTTTGAAAGTACAATACTTTTATTTCAAAATAGCATTCAATCTATGGCGCTGAAGAATGATATTTATGGAATTTTTAGCTAAATACAAATTTTTACATACCTTTACTCGTTTGAAAAATTTCTTCTTCCTGCCTTTATCCGACCTTATATAGGATAATATGTCCTCTCTTTTTCAACTCATTAACGTCTTTCTCAACAATATCATCTTTCAAACATACCATTCCTCTTTTCTTTAATATAAAAACCATTACTTATTCTCCGTGCAGGGGCGGATTAAGAATATTAACCTCTGCAGCTAGGGTCGGCCTGTCGTAAAAGGCAACAAAATAACCCTAGTTACGTGGTGGGCCCCAAGCCCGTTTCTATGGCAAGCACCCTTGGTTTATAAGTATATAATTGTGTGTATATTTTATGTTATATTCTGGCATTAGTGACCCAAATTCCTGTAACCCTATTGGACAGTAGCGCGCTTACAATGCTTCTTGCATCGCAAACATCCATAGGTGACGGTTACTGTTTACTATTAAGTGCAGTTTGCTTGTCTCCTGTTCCTCAGCAATAGAAAAAAACTTAGTAAAATCTTATGACATGTACCACACCCCAATACCAGTCCTCTATTAAAATACAGGCAGTACGTTAATCATGGTGGTCGATTTGACACCGAGACAGCCGGGGGCTTCCGTGTACACACATGACGGATGCTCGTTTGTATCGTTTAACTATTGATTGGGGGCCTACTAAATTATTTCGACGAGTAATTGAATTCTATTATGTAACAACTAGTTCCTGCAGCTGTTTTACTATTTAATTGTATTGATTAGAAATTTTATTTGTTGTTGTCAGAAAGTTTCTTGTCTTTAATGATAGAAATAAGAATAACGGTACCCCACCACTTCCCTAAGGAGAAAAGGCGACATACTATAACACTCCTTTTGAACTTTTCAGCAAAAGGACAGCGCCAGTTTCTCTCTTCAATGTTTGGTTTTAGATAATATGTAAAATTAAAATTGTGTAACATATATTTTTTTAATTTTATTTTTTATCGCAGATATATTTTTTCCGAAATGGAAATCTAAACTAAATTCACAGTTTAAGTTTACAATCATAAATTTTGACAAATATAGTTTCTAAATTAATTTTATAGTATTTATAAATAACTTCAGATACTGTATATAATCTTTTGACTAAATATTAACCTTATAATAAACAGTAAATATAATTGTGTACACACGCAGCGTTTTTTCTGTCATAAAATTACACCCATCGTTTGAAATATTTTTTTTTCTCGAGTATAAACTCCGTTGATGAGTGGTATGTGGGGTTCCGTTCTCTTATCGCCAAATAGTTGTTCCAATGGACATAGTGGCCGTGGCCCATGCGGAAGATACTCCCTACATCGGTGAAACCTCAGTGTGAAATTTTTCTTTATTACTGTATAAATGTTTTCTAGGAAAAATAATGTCTCGATCAAACCATTGTAATGTGTGTATCAATAAATTTCGCAACATTACAATGTCACTATTCTCAATACAGTTAGAAATTATGCTAACTTGCAGAATGGAAACCAGTCCGTGCTCCGTGCCAGGTGTTTCCCGCGGCAGGGAATATGTTACATACAATACTCACCAAGTGGCACACTTCCTCAATTTATATTTATAAGATAACAGTTTTAATAAAATTAGCAAAACCACGAACTATTTTATATTATCTATTTATCTACAGATCTTTATTTTTTATTATGGACTGCTTTTTTCATCTGACATGGCCATAATACTTGTTTGGTCATATTTTTGGATTTATTGTTGTGGTGTATATTTTTTCCGACTATTCATATTCATAATACATTTTTTCACTTGTCGGTAGGTATCATTTTTTCCCCCATTTGACTTTTCCTATTTATTGTCTTTTATTTTGTCGTTTTTTTATTTCATTTCTGATATCTTTTTGTTGTCACATTTTTATTTAATGTATCTTATTTCACAATTATTTGTGCTAATTATATGAAGTAGATAAAACTATCTCGCTAACTCTTTCGTCTTCACCCTGTTATTTTAGATTTACCTTGTGGCATGATGTTAATCAGACTGCATCCTTTACTTTAGGCTTCGGGGTATGTTGGAGGCCTATCGCAACTTTGAAAAGTCGGGGTTGCAGTAGACTAATTTAACGTTCCGCGGTCCGACGCTCAAAGCGAACGAAGGAACGCTTTAAAAAAAGTTCAGCGAGTTGTATTTGTTTTCGCAATATGATAATAAATCTAACTCGAGTTTATACTGCCGCCGCCGATTTCGCATGTTTGTCCGAATATTGACTGACTATTTGACTGATCAATGATTAAGCTCTTTAATAATTTATTTTAAGTAAGAATACATACGCGATAGTTTATGCATTACATACACGATTAATCAATTTTCACATTTGAGTATTTGTTTTAAAAAGTCATAGAGATTGGAGATTGATAAAATCAATATAATAATTTATCAATAAAAAATTAAATGTTTGATATAAATTTTTTGAAAAGGTATTTCACTGTTAAGATGCGTATATACTTATATTTTTAATATAACTTAATTTATTATTATACTAGTAGAACATCTAATACAAATTTTGTTGATATTATTGGATGTTTATTGATTATCTTTATATTCTATAAAAAAAGAAAATACTTTGTTGAAAAGCGATGAGTTTAAAAAATGGGTATTAGGTATGAGGGCGCCATCTTGAATGAAAGTAGCTGTCAACGTCATGGATTTGATTAGATTAACAAACTGTCACTCTGACGGAGCGTCGTTCGTTGGATGCAAGGCATGAATTGCACTTTTTGAAGTGAAAATGTAGGAAGCGATCAACACTGGAATAACCAAATATGACAAATGTACCTCAAGATCTACATGCCCTAGCTAAATCTAAAATGCTCTGGGAAAAATCATGGCGAACATCCCGCCATACTGTTGGATCCCACTATGGTAACCTACAACCTAGATACCGTCATCTATCTAAAAAAATAGTTTCTGCTATAATTCGTACATATACGATTAGGCCATTGCCTCAGTCTTTTTGGCAAAAATAAGGGTACGAAACCATTCTCTTTGCGAATGCGGATTATTAAAATTAACGTGATCAATGGATGATAACGATGCTGACCATTCTCGGCTTACATATATATTTTATATCATCTTTATTTAGGCAAGCAAACGTTATGATAGATTATTGGTCCGATCACCTAATTATTTTAAGTACCAGTAAGTCGTACGAGTATTCAGCCAATATTGAACCACAATGCCTTTTTCATGCATGCATTCCGGGAACTTTGCATAATACGTTGGTCCATCGGTATGGGATCGTCTTCTACTAAATTTGTCAATCTTTCTTTTATATTTAACGTTGCATAAAGTTAGTTTTATTAAAGTTACAAAATACCTTTATCGTAAGTCGTAAATTACGCTATTTCGAAGGAATAATTTAAGAGCATGGTATAATAAGGAATAATGGAGCGTAACAACAAGTTTGGCGCTCAACATTGAAATATAAAGCCCTTAGTATGTGGTTAGCAGGAAATCTAGGTAAAGACCTCTCTTGAGATCTGGTTACGAGGCTTTAGGCGGAGATTGTAGTTTCATTTAGGTCGAAAAACAAGTTTTGTTTGATATACGCCGTTGTATCTTGTTCCTTTATTGCAATTATATAATAATATTGTGTACAAATAACATTGTCGTGTTGAAGATGATTATATTCAAGACTGGTCCACGCCTTAAGCCACCTCGTGGAATTTGCAAGATTTTTTAACTGTTTAATAATATAGATGCGTTCGTCAATTTGATGTTCAAGTATAACCTCGGTTGGTCAACTGCTATCACATGTGGATGTCAGAGGATTCGATGCCCGTCCTAAGTCTGTATGTTTATGTATAACATGTATTTATGAACAAGAAAATTAAATAAGTGGTATATCAGTTGTCTAGTACCTTATACCACACGCGCTATATTGCCTACAAGATGGCGATGTGGGAATTGTTACAGAATATTCATTGATAAATATGATAACATACGATTCAATACATTTGACTACTGCTTAATTTAATAAGAAAAGTTAATTGCAGCGATATATGACGCTCAAAATCGATTATCCGTGCAGGGGCGGAGAAAATACTAACCTCTTCGGCCGGGGTCGGCCTGTCGTAAAAGGCGAGAAAATAACCCACCTTAGCTACGTAGTAGGGCCCCAAGCCCGTCTGGATGGCGACCACCTTTAGTCTTAAGTGTGCCGCCATAATAATTTTGTGTTGTATTCCGGTATTAGTGACCCAAGTTCCTGTACCCTTATGGGACGGCAGCATGTTTGCGATGCCACTGGCGTCGCAAACACCCATAGGCGTGTAACTGATACATTCTACAAGTAAGTGAGCCGTCAGCCTGTCAGCTGTCCTACGTTAATAAAAATTATTCATTTATTGTTTGTTTCTTGTTTCAGATTCTATGCCTTGAATCACATTTTGCGACAGGTTTGTCAAAAAAAATACATTAATTTAATTCCGTCTGAGTTATCTGTAAATACTGTAGTAAAAACAAATCTTTGTTATATTGGTGGCAATATTTTTATTAAACAAGTATCTATAAATAAAAATACATATATTTATAATTTTTTTCACTAACAATAAGAGGTTGAAGGGGTTTGGTGAAATCGCTTTTTGCGCGATATAACTCAACTGTGTTATTATTTTAACGTCTCCCGTTATTTGATTATCTCCCTTAAAGATTTGACTAAATTACAATTGTCATCATTACCAACGATACATACGCATATTTTCTAAAGGGACTCAAACAGATTCGCAAGAGGGCGTTAGTAACACTTTCATCATTCATCTATTCTTTATTACTCTACCACCTTCCATCAATATCTACACTACTCTATTGACTCCTCTTTCGAGGCAGGTTCTTCGCCCGGCGAAGGAGCACGCGTAGAAAATCTCTCTCTCCTTCTGGACGTGTCGCAGTAGAGGACCACTCTGGTGTTTTTATTAGATATTTAGTGGTAATGCATGGACTCATCGCACTAAAGTATTTCCACCTGAAGAAACAAAAAAGGTAGCACTTTGACGATGCTCTATGATTTGCTAGCTTATACGAAGGTAAAAAATGTTTACCTACCATCAAGTCAGAATTGTTAAATGTCAAAGGTTACGCTTAAAATACAAAAACCATTATTTGAGTGTCCGTAGTGAGCACGCGGGCGGTTTCATATGTTTAAGTAGCCGCGCCGCGACCGCCCCGCGCCCGCGTGTGTAGTCTGGCCAAGCACTAAAGCTTTTGGGCTTAATATAATAAATATAAAAAGCTTCTTCTTGCCATTCATGTTCTCCAAGGAGTTTAATTAACTATATCTAATTTGATACAAAAACTCATAATAATAGAACATTTTTACTTGTCATTCATCCTCTGAAAAGCATGAAATGACTTAACATTAAAATATAATACCCACTGAAGGCACTCAATCATTCGGACCGATCTTAACTAATCGATAGAGGATATAAACAAAAAAATATGGACAAGCACGCGCCGCGGTCTGAATGACGGTTAAAGTTATTTATTATCAAATTCAAAGCCACCCGCGTATCGACACCGATCTTTTGTTTGACGCATCTTAATGATAAAATATACTTGACCAATTATAATCTTTGCTTGCCAGTATTGGATTTTTACTGCTATGGAAAACAGTTGTTTGCGACACCAGACACCGCTAACATACTGTCCACGTAGCTGGAATCTGGTTCATTTATTTTTATTACTGTGGGACAGCTGACAGGCTGAGTGCCTGCTTAGAATTTGGCAGTTACCGTCGCCTATGGGTGTTTGCAACGCTAGTGGCATCGCGAACACGCTGCTGCCCCATAAGGATACAGGAACTCGGGTCACAAATGCCGGAACACAACACAAGGTTATTATGGTGGCATACTTAGAGGCCAGTGGTGATTGCCATTTAGATGGGCTTGGAGCTCTACCACCTAGGTAAGGTTGTTTTGTGGCCCTCTACGACAAGCCGCCCCCGGCCGCAGGGGTCAGTATTCTCACATCATCACGTCTACCGTGCACGTAAAAAAGGGATGAACCACTTTTACCTACAAGTGATACACGGGAACACTCTCTGACACCAGAGAAAAATTTAGAGCCATACTGCATCCTTATACACATGTTTTTTTAGCCAGGAATTGCCCTTTGACATTCCTTAAAAGATAGTTAAGTCAGCAGTCTTATTTCTCAATGCATTTGATGCATTGAGCAAAGTTCAGCAAAGTTTTAGGAACTACCACTCTGGGTGATGCTTTTGCTTTGCTTAATGATACCGTTATCTTTTTTGATTATACTTTCTCTATGAAATATAAATTCAGATGTATTTGCAGCTAACATTTTTTATTTTTGTATAGAACAAATATAAATTATTATAATATGCTTAAATTAAGTTTAAAACTACACTACATTAGAAAAAAAATGAAAAAAGAAAGAAACCAAAAACACGAAAACTATAAATAATAAATTGGCTCCAGGGCACCAATGTCATTCCGTCCGGACTCTTGCCATCGTTGCGACTTAGTTCATTCGGTTCCAAAATGGAAGGCACCCCGACATTGATAAGAGAGCGGCGGATAATGTCATTTAATGCAGCGTGTCGTGGTAATCGGTCAGCGCTTTAGCTACACGATAAACCGTGAAGCCCTAGGCCTCCGACTTTACCCCCACACCTACAGCGATGAAGAACTACAGCTGTTGCCCCCAGTCGAATTGAGACCGCAATTCTATACGAATTATCGTCCAGGAGCATACGCAAAGCTAAATTCGCCGAGGGTAAGGCTTGGAGCCATATACCTGATTCCTACTTGGAGACGTCTCTAAGACGGACGCGCTCAGTATCGTGAGTGCTAGAAGATAAAAGATTTTTGTGCACTAAACTACTGAGCGAAGCGTCCTAAAGCTTTTGTATCTTGGGCTTCTTGTTCACTTCTACTTCTTGCCTCAGCCAAGATTTGAGTTCGAATTATCTGAAGGTAGTACAGGTGAAGTGGTTTAAGATTCAACCTGGCTTCTGTGTACTTCACCATGGTGAATCCTCAAGCCCTTTAGACCTTTAAACAAATGTACCTGAGAGCACTGGTCACACTGGATTAGATTATCAACGGATGCTTCAGGTTGTCTGACATAAAATCCAATTGAAATCTCCAATATCAAAAATAACAACTTAAAAACCTAATCTTATATTAGAACAAAAAATATATTAATATCGTTAAATTACAAACTATTAGGAGTCCATTTGGTGTGTAATATGAATCCAGAGCATATTTTCAGTAACTAGTGTATTTTAAAAACCGATTTTCATCAACCAGCTTTCTTATTGTCACGCACATTTTAATTTGATTTTTGGGGCGCTCATTACTCTCTTGGCATCTTTTTGGTGGTAGTTGACGCTTAGTGTGGGTATCTTGTGTTAATTATCAGCTATCAAAGTCGGTCTTCGGTCTCATTTTATTTGGTAAATGAGGCTGAAGGTCCGTATAAAGAATGGTGCGGCTTAGGTCTCGAAAGATGGTAGTTGCGGTGCGGGAAACAAGGGTTACGTTACGGAGACGAGAATACCCAGCAAGTCAGAAAGAGCGGCGACTCACCTGAGATTCTCCGATCTGCTACCCTCCACGGCTGGTTCTGCGGTTTGTAGTCTAGGTCTTTATAATTATTGGTTCACGGTAATAACACACAAATAAAAACTCGTGCAGGTTTAACCAAGACTCGACGGTACGTGTAGTCGGCGCGGGTGCTAACCAAGCAGAGAGGGCGGCGCGGCCGTGATCGAGTAGTTTTTCGAAATCAACGTCAGACGCCGCAGCATCTAAACTAACTTGCGGGTAGGCAGAGAAAAATTATAGGATGAGGCGCCTAAACAAAATGCTTGAGTACACTTAGAATCAAAATATTCCATTTTTCAGTATATAATTATGTACTTCGTTGGTTACATTTCAGCTCCATACTTGAATAACTTTAATTGAATTTTGAGAAAGAATTAGATATTGAAGGTAAATTTTTAAATATTTGTATTATATATAATTTTTTTTTTATTATTGCTCTAGGACAGCAGACAGGCTGACGGCCCGCTTAGAATTTAGCAGTTACCGTCACCTATGGGTGTTTGCAACGCCAGTGGCATCGCAAACACGCTGTTGTCACATAAGGGTACAGGAACTTGGGCCACTAATGCCGGAACACAACACAAGGTTTATATAAACGTAATACGTTTTTGCGAGAACTTGAGTAGGTACTTATTTATATTTCAAAAATAATATATTGGTATTGTTAGCTTAACCGAAGCTGTGAATAGATTTTAACACTATATTTCTTTAAACATGTTTTAAATGAGTCTGTTAATGTGTGGTTTGCAATTGTGAAGACCAAATTTTAAAAAAATCTGGCAAAGTTGACAGAGCTGAAAGGAGTTGGATGACAATGGATAGAAGGATGAGGGTTATTGAAGCTATTTGCCACTTTAGAAGGGGCCCGCCTCAAGACAAAGGGCGGGCCGGCGCCGGCCCGG
The DNA here is from genome assembly GCA_963693495.1 of Malacosoma neustria. Lineage (NCBI taxonomy): Eukaryota > Metazoa > Arthropoda > Insecta > Lepidoptera > Lasiocampidae > Malacosoma > Malacosoma neustria. The sequence continues at coordinate 17,771,366 of OY856381.1, forward strand.
GCCACGATATCGGCAGGCCATATATCCGTGGGCCCGGGCGTAGGCGATAGGAGAACAGCGGGGTTTTTAGTGGGTAGTCGGATGGCCATACATCTTTCCCGGAGTCCCACATATCCCTCGGTCCCCCCGGGCCGGGGGAACCCGTCAAGAGAGGTTTTTCCCCGAGACTAAAAAAAAAAGCTATTTACTGTACGAATGTATTATTTAATTAAAAACACTATTTAATTCCAACCTCAAATCACAATGTTTTGTAATAAGTCTTTTACATCATCCTTTTCAATAGTGATGTTGCATTTCTTTTGTTTTTAATTAAAACTATGAAAGCTACCTAACACAAAAGGATTCACAATTTGTTTAGTTACAGCAATTAAGACGCTGTTTTGTTTGTTCGTAAATCATTATTTCATAATAGAATTGTTTTGTATTAGTTATTGTGGAGTTATTATGTATATTATGTATATTCCTTTTTTATATTATTCCTCTTATTATGATTATTTTAATGAGAAAATTTAAAATATATTTATAATAATCTTTGAATAAGTTCTCGCATTTTTATTCCAAAATAAAACCTTTATACAAACAAACAAAACTTTGTACAAACAAAACCATTCATTCAAAGTATTGTCTATAACTTAAAGACCACTTTCTCCCATGTTTCTGGCATTATTCCGCGATATTAAACGATATCTTTAGAGACTATTTATATTATAAATTAACCCATTCCTTATCTTCGTAAGAATAGTAGCGCTGCTCAGTCAGGCCATATTCCATCCAAATGAATAGGTGAAAATCAGAGAGGAATAAAAAACGGTATTTATTGTAATTTACTGTTATTTAATATTTTCCATAAGATATGAACACCAAGTATCTTCTACAAACGTGTTCTTTGTTTAGAATTCAACTTATTCAACTGCCTTCTGCAGAATAATTAAATTCAAAGCTGAACTTAATTTTAGATACATTAACAAAGATTTATTTTCATCGCGATTGGTATTAACATAGTCTTTGCAGTCGACGAACAAGCAGCGGGTTAGATGAAGCGGAATGCTACAGTTTCCCACGCATAGGCGGCCTTGCGTTTGCGCTGTGGTCATGATGTAAGACCTAAGCGGTCGATGTAGCGATTTTTATTGAACTCCTTTTCTCGTGGAAAATATTTGTTAAATTTTTCTGTTACTTCGGCTCAATTATGATAGACTTTTATATTTGTTATTGCGAGTCATTCATTGAGAATTTTTGATAAGAGTAACGACATTAAAATGCAATCATAATACAAGAAAATAAATAACACTCAAGGTATTAAATAATTAAATATATTGGAACAATTCACACAGCGCTACCTGGTCCCAAAGTAAGTAGCATAGCTCTTATGTTATGGGTACTAGAGAACTGATAAACTACATATATGTATACTTTTTTGTAAATAAATACATCTCATACATAAATACTCAGACGCGAGACGGGAATCGAATCCACGTCCTCCGCTAGCGTACCGAAGTGCGTTATCCGTTACACCACGGAATATGAATATACAATAATAGAATAATTAGAATCTAAATAATAGAATAATAATAGAAACGAACTCAAAAGTTTAGAAGAAGACAGGATTCTCTTATTACTTACCAGGTTAAAGCCCGTTTCACACCAGAAATGTGATCGAGCTGTTTTGGCGCACTGAAGTAAAATCATGCGCCTAAATCTGAGACACTAATAATATTTTAACAATACAGATTTTATCTTCAAAATCCTAATAAATAGCTTAATAATTATTATTAAGCATATGTGGGGATCGCAATATCGACTTTTGTCATTAAAAAAACCTTAATTATTTCTAACTTTGTTCCCGTTTCTAAAAATACTCTAGCAACGCATTATTTTATTATCTTGTCACTCTTCGTATAATAAAAATAAAGCCCGGACAAATCACTGATTTAAAAATGACACGCAAAACTTTAGTCAATATTCAACTAAACCTGAATGCAATTCTTCGAAAAAGAATATTTTTCCGCCTTCGCTTTCATTTTAGCACTATGTCCAATACCTTATCACGTATTACAATGTCCGGGTACGAAGTAAAGTGAATTTATAATGGACGTATTTCGATTAAAAGCACGTGGGCGTGCCTTTCGCATAATGTAGATAATTCTAACCATAATGCCATTGAATTATTATAACATTTTGGCACAGTAAGCGAATTTAAGTAGTTTTGTTAGTTAATAATGAATCCTTTCAAGACGGGAAATATTTTGGGATTCTCTCTAATGTAGTCAACTGTGGAGTATATTTATTTATTTTTATATGTACACCAACAGCGCAGTACACATTAAATAAGGCCATGATATAACAAACATAACAATTATATATATACATATAGGTATGCATACATGCCAATGACAGGCTGTACACAGCTTTGTCTACAGTTTGACAATGTCAATATTTATTTTAACTTCTAACTTAAATTAACTTAATCTTCACGAAAATATATGATTAATTTCCTTTTAAAATCCGTCAATGAGTCACAAAATATATCTATGTTCGCAGTTTTACCGGCTATTTCATTATATTTATTACACATTCTAGACAATGGTAGGTGCTGGTCGAGATTGGTTTTACACGGGGGAATCCGAAATACACCAGGCCGAAAATTGCGTGGGCAATTAAAAGGGACATTGATCTATATACGACCAAGGAGATGCTGATATTTGATTTTATTGTTGATTATTTTATGCAGAAATATTAAGTCACTCATTATACGGCGATGATGAAGGGTAGACATGTGAAAGAATTTCAGTCTTTCCACATACGGTTGAGTACACATAATTCCAGTAGTTTTATAATCCAGATGATGGGTGAAGGCACGTTTTATACTCTCGAACCTCTGGGAATTTACACTACACACAGGGTTCCATGCGACACTAGCAAATTCAAGATGACTTCGAACAAAACTATTATACAAAAGTATACGTGTGCTAGGCCGCTTAAACCCTCGCGTACTGCGTTTCAAAAAACCTAACATTTGGGCAGCTTTACTAATTTTTACATCAAAATGGGTAGAAAACTTGAGCTTGCTATCTATTACAATGCCTAAGTCACGAATTTCCGGCACTGCATTTAGAGCTATTCCATCCAGATAGTATGTAGTATTTAAGGGTGTCTTATTTTTTATAAGACTAATGTGAAAACATTTACTAGAGTTCAGGGACATGCCATTATTATCGCACCACACCTTAACGTTATTAATATCTGCTTGTAGAAGTGTAACATCATCTCTTGATGGAATAGTTCTAAAAATTTTGAGATCATCAGCAAACAATGACATTTCACTGTGTTTGATATGCGCAGTTATATCGTTAATAAATATGAGAAATAATATTGGCCCCAGATGGGAACCCTGTGGCACACCAGATTCAGCGTAGTAGACGTTAGATTTATGGCCACTTACAAAAACAGTTTGAGGTCTTAGTGTTAAATAAGATTTCAACAAACATCCATCAATACCTACGCTTTTAAGTTATATATAGCAATAGTATAGCATGATTTACCTTGTCAAAGGCGCTGCTGAAATCAGTATAAATAGTATCAAACTTTATCGCACTCGAGGAAGACAGAGGAAACAAATGACACTAAATTCGAATCAACTGATCTACCATTTCTACATCCGTGCTGAAAATCCGATAAACTATGATCAACAAGATTGTAAATTAGGGGATATATTAAAGATTCAAGTAATTTAGAAAAACAAGAGAGAATAGAGACTGGCCTATAATTTTTAACGTCAGCATCATCACCTTTTTTGTGAATAGGTATGATTCTAGCTCGTTTCCATTCAAAAGGAAATATACCAGAAAGTATAAGAGGGTTTACTATAGTATCCGGGTAAAATTGACCTCATTAGACAGCTGTACCTTTCTTAATAATTGACAAAGCTTTTACGAGGACTACCTCGTACCATACTAATGTCGGAAACCAAGCTAGACGTTACAAGTTAAATCCTACGCCAGCATGAATTTAGACAGTTTTTCTCGCCTAATATTTATATTATAAATTATTGACGACCTCTGTAGCGTAACGGATAACGCACTTCGGTACGCTTGCGGAGGTTACGGATTCGATTCTCATCTTGCGTCTGGGTGTTTATGTATAACATATATTTATTTACAACAAAAAAAGTATATAAGTAGTATATCAGTTGTCTAGTACCCATAACACAAGTACTACGCTACTTAGTTTGGGACTAGATGGCGCTGTGTGAATGGTCACAAAATATTTATTTATTATTTATTATAATGTATGTATGTATTATTTATGATAATCTCGTGACGAAACTGAGATTATCAGTATGTTTAACCTTGTTCGCCTTGGGCAAGCAAGGAAGCGCTAGCTCAGGTATGTGACGTTATGGGACTTTAATATTAAATCAAGACTTCATTTGCTAGTCCATGTTTATTTATACATGAATGTAAACGATCCCTAATAGATGACCAAATCAATCAATCTGAGGCAAATATCTTGGGGGACCGCAACTAGTCTTGCGACTATCTGGTCGTCTTTTGGGGAACTCTCGATGAGGGGCAATGGCCAAGAGCGTAACAGACTTCACAGGGGCATAGGTAATCTTAACATAACACAGAACTTTTGAAAAAAAAATCGTACATTTATAGTAATAATCTTAAAATTACGTTCATTACAATAGAAATATTATTTATATTGATAGCTTATAGGCTTAAATATTTATTAGTATGATATAAATACATACATACAACTGAGCTAACCTAGCAATTCCTTGTAGTTTTAATTAGAGCACGATGTTAGCTAATGGTATAATAAATTTGACAATGAAACAATTCAATGCACCCTGTATTACGAATGCGTAAATTGGATTTTATGTATCATATAAACTTTAATTAGTGTTTTGCATTATATTGTATTATTTGAGAAAGGTTCTCTCTCTGAATAAAATATATATTACGTTATACTGAAGGCTTATTTTAATACATGTTTTTGAAAACAATAATGTATGAGCTTTAGAAATGAGATACTTAAAAAGTTATTGTTACCTTCATAATCATCAGAATTATTATTAAGTATACGTTTAATTATTAGTTTTTTTTATTTAATTTCTCTCATATTCCTTTATATGAAGTCAATGTTTTTAGTGTCCAGTCACAAAATTGAAGCCCTTAATTTTTTTTATTGCTGTAGGACCATAGACAGGCTAACGGCCCACTTGGAAATTAACAGTTACCGTCCCGTATGGATGTTTACTATGCCAGTGGCATCGCCAACATGCTGATGTCCCATAAGAGTACAGGAACGTGGGAACACAACATAGAGTTATTATGGCGGCATACTTAAGACCAAAGGTGTTTGCCATCCAGACGGGCTTGGGGCCCTACCACGTAGCTAAGGTAGTTTTGTCACCTTTATGACAGGCCAACCCCGGTTGCAGAGGTCAATATTCACTCTCCGCCCCTTCACGGATAACAAAGATTAAATTTAAAAAAATTTATGTTTATTAATCAAATATTGCGTAATGTAGCTGGTTACATCGTTAGCATTACGACTAAATATAGTTTTGTTTTATTTATTGTTAAACGCATTTGTTTTTTTAAGCCGAATAATGAGAAAAACATTTTTTATGAAATCCATACCGCTTATTGTTTATACAAACACTAATGACAGACCAGAACAAAACTCTTAACCTGTGTATCAAGCAAACAAACATGACCGTACTGAACCTCTTGCATAGCCACTGTGTCAGCCGTATCAATTGCAATTGATAAAATTGTAATCGTCTTCTTCCTCTCCTTATCCCACATTATATGGGATCGGCACGACATGTTACATGTTGTAATAGATGTGGCTTAATTTTTACAACAGGCCGCCTGCCTAACGCTATCCCCTTTTTGGGGAATAATCTGTCATCCTTTTTGTTTAAATTATTTTTTTCGTTTCACATTGAAAGTAGAACACGAAATTTCGTTGTCAATCATCTAATATATCCTCAAGCGATACTTTTATTGATTTCTTCTTGAGTAAACAACATCCGATTGTCGGTTTGGGTGTGCAGGGTTGCACTTTTGCCGGGTCGCCGACTTTAACGGGGTAAAATATGACAATAATGAAAAAAATTCCTAAAGTAATATATTTAGATTTTTACAATTTTATTTAAATATAAATATGAGTACTAATTTTTATTACACTATACCATCACTACAATAGTCGGTCCTCAGATTTGGTACACATACACGTTCCTATAATCTCGGACAGCAGGTACCTCACGATGTTTTACTTACGATACTTACGTTGAGAACAAATGTCTAGCCATGTCACCTCCACCAGGCTTCAGCAGGAGGAGTAGACGTAAAAAGTACTGGCTTGCCGTCGTAATGGGCCATGAATATGATATGCGTGCCAAAGAACTGACTAACGAAGACCGTGCGAGGAAGTCGGAAAGCGGACCTCGGGCACAATAGCGGAAGTTTGTGCTGCCGAACCGGGATTTTACGCTAAAATGATGATGAGTGGCAATACTCAATAAAAATTGCTTCGATTATGCATATTATCTATTATGTGCTTAGATATTTTATGGTTACATTTTGATAACTCTCATTTGTATTCGCCTTAAGGGCAATAACTAAGGGCCTTAACTAAAATTCATTCTACTTGGAGTTTGTTAAAATCATTATATCATAGTACGGCCACTTTCTATTATTATCTGTTTATTATGCATATCTCTAACGAGCTGTCATTATTACTAAGTCATAAATATATAAATTCGGATACCATTTCGTTTAACTTTGTATATGAACAATATTAATTGTACATTACTTTTAATTGGACCGATATCCCGTTGATGCTTGTTCGTTAGTCTGTTAGTAATTTATATCGCATACATACGGAATGTGAGAAATAAGTCATAAGAAGTAGCGATCTAACTCTCATGTACTCTAAGGCGTTTTATCGGATATTTTGAAAAATTATACGGTAAAATACATTAGTATACATAATAGTATACATACAATTAGTTATTCATAAGGTCCCGATGAGAAATATTAAAAGAAATTGTTAGAGCTTTTTCTCTTCTTATGTTTGTCTAGAATCTAGAATATATTGTAGTAAAAACACACATGACCCGAGGACCAGTCTAGAAATCACGGCTACTATTCTCACGATGGAATGCACCACTTATTCTTGGAAAAAATACTTAATTACAGTAACATATTGCGACGTTACGAAGGTATATTTGCATACTCTACCGTCTGTACTACGGGGAATGTTCTGAGGAGCTATTTAGAACGGTACCCTCGTCGTCTTTCTACCACTGCACTACCCGCCATCGGCTGGGTGGTCATCCCCATTTCTTGGGGCCTCTTCTTTCTTGTACGAAACGGTTCTCAAAAAAGTTCATATGGCGTACTCTCAGGATCAGGAATAAGCTTCCGGCTGAGGTTTTCTCAGCGCGGTACGATATGGGGTTCTTCAAAAAAAGCGTAATAAAAATTTTTCGAGACCGGCAGCGCGTTGGTAATGCCTCTGATGTTGCAAATGTCCATAGGCGACGGTGACCACCTGCCAGGGTGGGCCGTTTGCCAGTCTGCTGAACTCTAGCTATAAAAAAGGTAAAATAAATATCGTGAGGACATCATGTATCGATATCGCTACTATGATAATATAACGGCCAATCTGCCTTGAATAATTGGACGATTATACTGCCTGTTCTCTCTTGGACGAGGCCCAAGATCAGCATTCGTCGTTAGAAAAGGTCGTTATGGGCTGTTATTATTATTATAAAAAAGGTCATCGTCCCGTTTCCATTTTGATAGTGATATGTTAGACGGAAGTCTAACATATCACAATCAAAATGCCTTTTATACGGCTGTGAAGCGTGGCCGGTGTTAGAGCGACACAAGCAAGAACTGCGTGTCACGGAAATGAATATGCTGCGGTGGATGTGTGGAGTGACGCGGAAGGACCGCGTTAGGAACTCCCGCATTCGCGGTAGTCTTCATGTCCGTGACATTGCAGATAAATTGCAGGAGTGTCGGCTCCGCTGGTACGGCCATGTTTTACGGCAACCAGATTCTTACGTGGGAAACAAATGTCTGGCCATGCCGCCTACGCCGGGCCCCGGCAGGAGAGGTAGACCCAAAAAGTGCTGGCTTGACGTCGTAAAGGGTGATATGCGTGCCAATGGGCTCACTACCAGGGATGCTGAAGATCGTGCGAAGTGGAGTAGAAAGAGTCGAAAAGCGGACCCCAGGCACCGAAACGAAAGTTTGGGTGGCAACCGGGACTAACGCTAGGATGATGATGATAATGATGTTAGACGGAAGTCAATACTGTAAAAACGAAATTTAGTAAAAGCCTCTTTGATCAGAAAATAAGAAGTTTCACGAAAGGACACAAGCACAAAGAGAGCGTAGATCTTTAGCAACGTGATAATACTCAGCAGTACCTCGAGCCCCTCTGTAAATTTTGAATAAAATGCTTGTACAAGATTTGTCGCTAAGGTCCTTTGACTTGAACCCTACGTATAAAATATTTCTCACGAATAGATAGGCAGGGGCGTTTTCACACTGTCCATATAATTAATGGGACTAATGAATTCTGTGTGACGTACACCGACTATTTTGACTTCGAGCTGGCTAACTAATTAACAAGTGGGCAGGATGTACTTCTTAGAAAGACAATTAGCATCCAGAGTTTTGATTATGAAAATGGATAACTGGTATTTGCGGAGGTTATAAACTTAGCATACCTCTTTGATTAAATTAGATGTTAAAGGCCAAAAAGGCAAATCACATATAAATTAGCGAGTCCTTAGCTGAAGACCGTCCTTGACAAATGTAATATAGGATACCTAAGCTCATATCCGGCGATGTACTACTAAAATACTGTCTTTGAATGTACACTCAAGGAAATACCGATGTACAATGATTATAAGAATATGGGAAAAACTGTGCCATATGGGCACCATTCTTTCGATAAAACCTCTTAATAATTAAAAAAAAGTTGATTGGAATGTATTCGTTACTTATTATGTTACGACATGATTTAGATAACTGCATCATTATTATGTTAAAAATGAGCCATCGGAAGAATTAACGTGAACAACATATTATGTGACCGTTTAAACATATATTATATAATATGTCATTAAAGTACAAAAATATTTAAAACTGTATTGAATTTCAACATATACATAAATATGTACTATTTATTCTACATATACTTTTATCCGTGCAGGGGCGGAAAAAGAATACTGACCTCTGCGGCTGGGGTTGGCCTGTCGTAAAAGGAGACATAACAACCCATCAAAGTTCTGTACCCTTATGGGACAGCAGCGTGTTCGTGATGCCACTGACGTTGCAAACACCCATACACGACGGTAACTACTAAATTCTAAGAGGGCCGTCAGTCAGTACAATTAAAAAAAAGCAATTAAAAAAATAGCTGACGGCATGAAAAAATCGGAAAGCGGACCCCTGGCACCGAAACGAAAGTTTAGGTTGCAACCGGGATACTACGCTTAGATGATGATGATGAGTATTACTGGAGCAAAAAAAACGTTTCACATATTCATGACGCTAATATTGCGTTTCATCCGTAAAATTTTAACCCTCGTGCGCGCAAAGAAGTTTCACTTCAAAAAACAATTGATAAAATTTCTGGAAAATCCATTCTTAATGAGCAATTTACACCGCGAAATGAATAATTATGCTAAATTTCAAGTCAACCCGATGTATATTTTAGGAGATCTCATGATGAGTGGTATTAGTATTAGTGGTACTAATAAATTGACGTTTCTACTTAACGTCATTGAAATAGTATTATAATGAAGGTTTGGCCTTTGATGAAGTCTACTATGATAGGATTATAGTTACAAAGTTTGTCAATTTCTTTACAGTACATGTATCTAGTCAGATCAAAAATTGTAGCATTAATGAAATAAAATTTTGGTACGTATATAGAACATTATAAAATAGGGACAACTATTAATATACATGTTTGTAATAAAATGGACATAAAATGCAGTACTTTATACTAATTTAACTTATCCATAAAATGAAAGGCCTAATTAATAGCCTTTTATAGGTACAGTCAAGCTCAGTGGGTGGCTTACAGCGCTGTAGTCGCCTGTACGCGGCTTATCTTACAGCTTGTAGCTCTACGTACGCTTGGGGACACTTACGGGAAATTATTAGAACTAGTGGTCGCCCAGTGTAGAAATTCGACCATAATTCATTTAATTTTTAAGTTTGAACTTTGTTAAGGTTCTTTTTATACTATATTCTAATTATTTAAATATTTACTATTTTTTTTATTGCTGTAGTACAGCAGACAGGCTGACGGCCTGCTTAGACTTTAACAGTTACCGTCGCCTATGGGTTTTTGCAATGCTAGTGGCATTGCGAACACGCTGCTGTCGCATAAGGGTACATACAGGAACTTAGGTCACTAATGCCGAAACACAACACAAGGTTATTATGGCAGCATACTTAAGACCAAAGGTGGTCGCCATCCAGACGGGCTTGGAGCTCTGCCACGTAGCTAGGGTGGGTTGTTTTGTCGCCTTTTACGACAGGCTGACCCCGGCCGCAGAGGTTAGTATTCTTTTTCCGCCTCTGCACGGATAAGACTCTGCACTAGTGTATACTATGAATTTAAATATTATATAATATATTATATTATTATAAAAAGTAACCGTAATGATGTCGTTACCAAGCCGTAAACTCTTATAAAAAAAAACAAAGAGTAAGTAAGGTATGTATGTGTGTATATGCTGTGTATCATTCGAGCAGTAATGTGTATAATGTTTATTTTAATTAATTTAATGTATTTCGAATGGATTTTAGGCTAAAATAGCTTTCTGTACTTCTCCTCCATACAAACTTCAATTGTGCCAAATTTTATACTCCTACGTCCGCGCAATTTTCGTAAAAAGCGGTACAAAGTTTCCGCTTCACGTATTAATATTCGTGGTAAAATAGAGTACTTTATTTTTCTTGTTAACGAAAGTGATGTGTAAAATGAAAAAATTTCTAGAATACTGACTCCTACGGCCGGAGTTGGCCTGTCGTAAAAGGCGATAAAACAACCCTAGCTAGGCAACCATCCCTAGTTTTTGAATATGTCATCATAATAACCTTCTGTTGTATTCCGAGATTAATGACCCAGGTTCCAGTACACCTATGTGGAAGGCAGCGTATTAGCAATGCTCCTGGCGCCGCAAACATCCATACGCGATGCTACCTATTATATAGTTGGCCGTCCGCCTGTCTGCTGTCCCACAACAATAAAAAAGACCGGAATCTGCATGATTATGATGATATTTTAACAAACTTCGCAATAATATATAATTTTTATCCGTGCAGGGGCGGAGAAAGAATAATAACCTCTACGTTTGGGATCGGCTTGTCGTAAAAGGCGACAAAACAACCCACCCTAGCTACGTGGTAAAACCCCAAGCCCGTCTGGATGGTGACCACCTTTGGTCTTAAGTATGCCGCCATAATAACCTTGTGTTGTGCTCCGGCATTAGTGACACAAGTTCTTGTACCCTTATGGGACAGCAGCGTGTTCGCGATGCCACTGGCGTTGCAAACACCCATAGGCGACAATAACTGCTAAATTCTAAGTGGGCCGTCAGCCTGTCTGCTGTCCTACAGCAATTAAAAAATAATAATAAGAAACCTTTTCGAATGTAATGAGATAAGAACTGTAAAAGCCATTAAGCTTCTTCCAGCCTATCTTAAATAAGCGTTGAGAACATAAATAATAGATAGATAGATAGATAACACTTTATTGTAAACCAATTATATAAACACAATGAAACTTATTTACACAATCAATGAGTACTTGACTTACAATGGGCGGCCTTATCGCTACAGAGCGATCTCTTCCAGGCAACCCGGGCTATAGAACATTATTGGTGTTACATTGATGTGGAAGGGAGGTATGGTAATAAATAATAATTATATTTTATTTACATAATAAATAGATAATATACATAAAATTCAATAATATATATAAAATATAATAAATAAATAGATAAACATACTTAAATATCTATATTTGTAGAATACATAAATAAATATATGTTTTGTTGTTACACTAAAGATAGGTATGAGTGAGAAGTTATAAGGTTTATATAAGTATAATATATTATATTTTTATAACTTATCTTACATAAATTCACTTTATAAATAATGTGCGCCGGCGGAGGCTTAGCGCTGAACTATCGCAGTACAGTTCAGATACTTAGCAATGTAAGGGCGAGGCCATCTATATGATCTGATTCAATCAGACGTAATTTCACCACCACCTATTTCTATGGTGTCAAACTGAAAATACATGATGATCTTTGCAACAGAAGTAACCCGTTCTATGCTGTATAAATGTTAAGATCACCGTTATCTTTAAACCAACAAGTATTTGGAATTAAATCAAATTAAGTGTATTATTTATCATTTCATAATTTAAGGTGTTTGAAATCTGTGTAAAGTTGAACCTGCAATTTATTCGCAACGTCACGGACATGAAGGCTGCCCCGAATTCGAGAGTTAACGCGGTCCTTCCGCGTTACTCCACACATCCACCGCAGCATATTCATTACTGTGACTCGCAGTACCTGCTTGTGTCACTCCAGCACCGGCCACGCTTCACATCTATATAAAAGGACAGGCCTAATGATGGTCTTATAGACCCTTCAATTTAACCGGTATTTTACAGTTACAGATGACACCAGTCACCTCATACCATTTGGCCCACGCGGCAGCAATGCGTGTCCTAACGTCGCAATCAATGTCACTAGCCGCGTGCAATACAGATCCCAGGTATTTCACCTGTTCCGTGCGCTTGACCGTATCGCCGCCTATGCGCACGGGTGTGGGATCTGTGGAGTTTCAGGCCAAGAACTCGGTCTTCGCCACATTGAGTTTCAGACCGCCGTTCTCAAGTGATTCCTTCCACTAACCCCAAATCTAAATATGTACTTGAAAAGTTTTTTTAAGATGAAAATCAGGAATTTTTACCATGGCCTATCATTCACCACCATATATAATTTATAGTCAAACACACATATATTTATGAAAAAATATATTTTTCTATCTCCATTGATATAAAACACGTGTTGTAGATTTATGAATGTAGTATAAGTTTTCACGGAAACTTGATAGACAGTTAACAACTAACCTCATTGTGTCGCTTTTTGGTTGTCAGGGTGCGCGCGCGCACACATCGCAAAAATTTTACTCTCATATTTATTCCCAAACGCGCCAAAAGAAGTATAACTTTTTTATAAAGAATATTTCAGAAAACTGATTCTGATATGATTACCCTCTTTCTATAATGTAGACTTCAGATTTGGAGCTTCCGGCTGATAGTTCTATCCTTAACACGATATAACTATTTTTAAAAAGTTGACCGTTTTCATTTGCTATCGGGGAAGCCGTTTGTTTATAATAAACCACTTATGTCGAAGCATGTATTTATATCCTGCAAAGCTTTGCTATACTATGTTTTTTTTAATGCAATGTTATTTTGTTATTGGGATTTAAGATTCATTATTAGCCGTTACAATAAAAAATTATTCCATGTGTTTACGCCCTGAGAGATGAGGATCGCCGCTGAGTGTCCGATAAACATCTCGGTAATCGTTACCGCAGCTGCAACACCTGTGCCGATACAGTTAAACTGATATTAAACCGCTCAAAGGGTTATCTTCGTCCACCACTACTCGGAACTCATCTGCAAAATTATCTATAGTTCTCAACACTGTTGGTTGGACTTCGAATTATATTAGGTCCTTACATATGAAATTGGCGTTTTGTACGGGAGGAATATAAAGTCTTTTTTTTTATATATTTAATTAATCAAAGTATGCACCGTTGTTATCTATGTACTTTTGCCATCTCATAGGTAGTTCATTAATCCCTTTACTAAAAAAACCATGGGGGCGAGAATCAATAAACTCTTTGAAGGCGGTTTGGACTACCGCATCGGAGTTGAATTTTTTTCCTTGTAAGAAGTTGTCCAACTTCCGGAAAAAATTGTAATATGTTAGAGCGAGGTGCGGGGAGTACGGTGGATGTCGCAGACATTCTAATTGTAGCTCATCTAACTTAGTGGTTGTTGTTGTCGTAATCGTATGGCCAGATTTTAGAAAGCTGTAGTGAACGACACCGGTGCTAGTCCACCAAACACTCATAAGTAACTTTTTCTGAGTAAGTTTTCGTTAAGGGCAGGATTTGGCTGGGTCTGCAGGGTTTAGAGCCATTGCAACGAGTGCTTCCGATTATCGTACAGTATCCACTTTTCATCACAATTAATGATTCGATTTAAAATCCCTTCATTATTGTGTCGGTTGAGCAAAGTAACACAGCCGTCGACGCATGTTTGCAAGTTTGATTCACTCAATTCATGAGGTACCCATCGTTCAAGTTTTTCTACTTTCTCGATTTGCTTCAAGTGAATTAACACGTTAAACGCCACCAGTTTTATCACTTACCCCGAAGCCTGCAGCTATATCTGAAGTGCTTTGTGATGGATCCGCTTCCACAACAGCCTTTTATTCTTCCCTTTCCACTTTGGTCTCCGGCTGTCCACGGGGTTGGTTCTGAAGGTCGAAATTTCCAGAACGAAAACGTTGAAACCAAAAACGTACCGTGCTTTCTTTTGCGACACCAGCGCCGTACACATAATTAATCCTTCGACCTGTATCTGCAGCACTGGTGCCACGGTAGAACTCGTACTCGTAAATATAATACGGATATTTCATGTTTTCCACTGTGCGGTAATAAGCGACGCCAAAGAAAAAAAGAATGAGGAAAAATAAAGGAATAACTGTTTTCGAAACTCAAATGTACCAGCTAAATGAATTGATAAATTTGAATTTGGAATTCTTAACCAAAGAGGAGATATTTCAGATCAAAGTGGTCAGTACGACCAAAACGCTAATTTCATATGTAAGGATAGGATTGTTACATATTTTGATTTCACTACAACAATTTTTTAGAACATGATTTTTTAGGAATCAGGGAGAAGGCTTTTTAAAAAAAGGAATTAGATTAATAGAAAAGGAAGGCTTTAGAAAAAATATATACAAAGTGTTTAAACGCGTTGGTGACTCGTTTTATTTTATTGCTGTAGAACAACAGATAGGTTGACGATCCGCTTAAGATTTAGCATTTACCGTCGCCTATGGGTGTTTGCAACGCCAATGGCACCGCAAACATGCTGCTGTCCCATAAGGCATAAGCAGTCTTCATGACCGTGACATAGCAGATAAATTGTAGGAGTGTCGGCTACGTTTTACGGCAACCGGGTGCTTACGTGGGAAACAAATGTCTGGCCATGCCGCTTCCGCCGGGCCCCGGCAGGAGGGGTAGACTCAAAAGTGCTGGCTTGACGTCGTAAGAGGTGATATGTGTGCCAATGGACTCACTACCAGGGATGCTGAAGATCGTGCGAAGTGGAGTAAAAAAGTCTGAAAGCGGACCCCGGGCACCGAAACGAAAGTGTGGGTTGCAACCGGGACATAACGCTGGGATGATGATCTAGGTATTTAGATTAGATTAGACTAGGTAGATAAACTTTTCTAGTTTTACGAATTTTAAACACCTACAATGATGAGATTCTGCAGAATTACATGTATATACTTTTAAATTACCTATACTTCAATGCAGAGCTAGATGGGTTTGCGATAGCGAAGTTCATGTAATTAGTTTTATTTAGCTTAAGTGTTAAAAGATCCTAACAAAAAAAAACCAAGTGTATTTTACTGTAATAAAGTCGCAATTCGACTACATATGTATAAGTAATGCAATCATTTAAAAATTACATTATAGAATAAGCTTTAAGCCATTATTAAGATAAGATTGATAGATTATGTCAAACAAGATCATATACTTGTACAAAAAAGACTATACTTTTTATATGCACTTTAATAATTAAATTAAACGTACTAATTTAATTAAATTGAGATTTCTTAAAGTAAAAATTGATGTTATTTGCTTAAATAGCCTTAATTACACGTTCGTATAAAAAACTATAGCGTGAAAGAATGTTAACATAATTTTTGATAGGACCCCTTTATTAGTGAGTCGTGCGCTGCGGTAGGTATTCAAATCAAAAGTAATGACAGGGTGGGTAATAATAGGATGAATATTTAAATAGTGTTTGATATAATTATTACAAAAAGACGACTTTTTGAAAGAACTTGTGGTAAATCACTGAGCAATTTTAGGTGCCTTTTTGTCTCCGTGCTTCTCTATAACTGCCTTTTCTTGGTCAAAAGATACCAAAAAAAAGTGCGTACGTACAAAGTACACATGTCAGAAGTGAAACTTCTTTGGCAAACTAATTTTTAATTCTTCTAATAAATTTAGAGAATTTATGAAATATTATTATTTTATATCTTATTAAACAAAACTCAACTGTATTTTGCTGCAATAAAGTCGCAATTCGAATAGATATGTATAAGTAATGCAATGCAATCATTCTAAAATTACATTATAGAACCCTTCAATAATCCATAAACCATTATTAATAACGTTGGTATTACTAGAACAAAAATAACCAAGTGTATTTCATTGTAATAAAGTCGCAATTCGACTACATATGTATAAATAATGCAATCATTTAAAAATTACATTATAGAATAAGCCTTAAGCCATTATTTATAGGGTTAGTATTACTGGAGGAAAAAAAACGTTTCACATCTTCGTGACGCTAATATTGCGTTCCGTTCGTAAAAATACCCTCACGCGCGCAGAGAAGTTTCACTTCAAAAATAAAATGTTACTGTTTTTGGCGTCTTTCAGTCCGTAATTTTATCTCCGTGCAGAGGTGGAGTAAGAATAAATAGACCCCTGCTCCCGAGGTTGGTCTATCGTGAAAGGCGACGACACAACAACCCTAGCTAGGTGGTAGCTCCTCAAACCCGTCTGAATGACAACGGCTATTGAAGTATGCAGCCATCATAATAACTATTATTGTGTTCCGGATTTAGTGACCCAGGTTCCAATACCCACTAAGAACATAATTTATGGAAATCCTGTCCAAAGCGTATTTTAAATCTAACAAAAACAAGGAGTATTTTCTCATGAAACCATGTTGGTTACGTACCCGATATTTAAAACGACTACTTGAAATGTCAATGTGGCATTTTTTGTAATTCAACAAATGTATGTTTCGACATTTTACGTCTGAAATATAAGGCGAGTGTGAATGGAAGTGTTGGAAGGGGTAGACCTAGGCGGACGTTTCGAGACCAGATCAGGGACGTCTTGAAAAAAGGCCAGGTCAAGAGTACCCTAAACCGAAGGGCATGTGTGAAGGGAATAATGAAAGTGGACGAAGCGAAACAAGTATGTAAGGATCGTAGCAAATGGAAAGAAGTGATCTCTGCCTAGCCCTACGGGAAAGAGGCGTGATTATATGTATGTATATATGTAAATATATTATGAACACATATTTTAACACCGCGTCGATTTGTTCCGGACACTGAATATTGCAGTTTGATTTTAAAAAAAAAACGTGTATTATTTCGATATTGATAGCGCTCTCGCTCTGTTAATATTTTTTTTATTGTATATAATTTTATTTTATTATTACCGTCGTCTGCAAACACCCATGTGTTTGCAACGCCAGAGGCATCGCGAACACGCTGCTGTTCCATAAGGGTACAGGAACTTGGGTCATAAAAGGTGACAAAACAACCCCAGCTACGTGATAGGGCCCCAATCTAGATGGCAACCACCCTTGGTCTTAAATATGCCGCCATAATAACCTTGCGTTGTGTTCCTGTACCCTATGAGAGAGCAGCTTGTTTAGCGGTGCCTCTAGTGTCGCAAACATCTATAGGCGACGGTAAATGCTGTTCCTCAGCAATAAAAACAAATGTTGGAACCAAACCAACAAAAAGTGAACTCTTGAATAAACTTTTGGAGTTATTTTTATTTAACATTTAATTGCTCCTCTTGAATGAATATGCTTCTCATCCCTGCATTCCAGTTCAGAGGTAAACATAGATAGATAGATAGATAATTCTTTATTGTTCACCACACAATTTTACAGAAAAAAAGACATAAAAAGAAATAGGTAATAGTACAACATAGTGAGCAAACGGCGGCCTTATCACTAAACAGCGATTTCTTCCAGACAACCTATCAGAAATATTTAAAGTAGTAGTACAAGGCGGTGCACAATAGACATAAAAATCAAGATAGTAAATATTATACAAAAAAAACTAAATTAATCTAACATACAACAGCAATACAATGAAGCATACACATGACGATGCAGTTTATGACTTTAGGTAATGGTCATTAACCAAGTTTTTAAAAATGGCAAGTGATTTTGCTTTTCTAATATCCAGAGGGAGGGAGTTCCAAATTTGGACAGCCTGTACTGCAAAGGAATTAGAAAAGAATGTCGAAGAGTGTACAGGGGTCTGTAAGAGCAAGTTTTCATTAGAGCGCAGAGAGCGGGAGTGAGTTGTATAAAGAAATTTAAAACATAGCTCATGCAAACCATGGGACACTGGCTATTGTAGTATTTTTGTTGACGCTATAAGGCTATTTGGAGCTACTCGCGCTTCTCCAGAGCTGTATCCCATACATACAAATGCTTTATATATTCAAAGTTTGTGGTTTGCGGTTAGCAAAGTAATTTGTTTAATCTGTCAGACAAATGGACATTGGAAATGTAACTGTTATCAACAGCATTGACATTTAGGTGTAAATGAGTGGTAGTCGGCCGCCACACCCCGCGTGTTATTTCGTAAAAGGGCACTGCGCGGCAAATTGGTCATTACACGGGAATTCCATTCGGTACTCTCAGTCATTATTTTACCATGAAAGAAATGATCATAAATTTTTTTGATTTCATTGATAAGAAAGGAAAATTGTAGCATATTAATTACTATGATCAACGTCCCAAGTTCGGTATTTATTTGTAAGTTTGAGAAATACAAGACATTATTATCTGTAAATAATATAATAAAACATACGGGTTATTATTATTTTGTATTATTGATTCTAGGACATTGAAAAGCGATTTTATAATTATTACATGATTTCTACAAGTAAGTACTACATATAATAAGCTAATATCATAATTTTTATTCCTTTTAATATTATTATTATAAAACTAATTTTAATTGTATATGATATTGTTAATATTATGTATAAAAAAAAAATTAAATTTGAAAAAAATTAAAAAATACGATTTCATAATTAATCAAACTAAAAAGAAAAATAATTCTTAACACAAGAATAAAATTACTGAAGAGAAAATTAATGTCAGTGTGCTAAAACGCGTGGGGTGCTCGATATCAATCGTTTGGAGGATTAACCGGACCTCCTATGGGGTAGATTCTCTAAGCGAGACATTTAATCAAACACGTATATCCACTGGCTCACTATTTTTAATGGTGGTGTGTATCATGTTATTGAGTGATATAAATAATTAATAATTACAAAACTTATATAATCTATACTACTATTATAAAGAGGAAAGATTTGATTGTTTGTTTGTTTGTTTGCTTTGAATAGGCTCCGAAACTACTGACCCGATTTAAAAAATTCTTTCATTGTTGGGAAGCTACACTATCCCCGGGTGACATAGGCTATATTATATTTTCAAAAAAATTAGGGATCCTTACTAAAACTCCAATACTGTAACCCAAAGTGTAAAAAAATTACCTAAAATATTATTTAAATCGCGTGCGTTGCGAAAACTATTGATGATATAATAAAATAATGTACTACAACTTTGCAGAACACATCATTATCTACAAAAAGTGTCGCGACAGCATATATCTAACTATTATAGTTATGCCACAATAAGTGTTTTTTTATTTTAAAAATTTAATTGAAATGCCGGCCCTATAAAAGGCTCTTTATTTGGATCTTAATATTAATCCTCATCAAAATAAATTACTTCATATTCAAAACGGCTTCACTACCTTCATATAACTTTTTGATTTATTCAATTCGGATATTCCATTCGAAAGATATCACGAGTTTAAAAATGTAAGTATTAGAAAAATGTTGCGTGGTAGCCGCTCACCCTGTTCGGCTAGCTAGACAGCACCTTATGCAATGTAGGCGTGCGTCACTGGGGTTTTTACAAAAATTAGAATACTTATTAAAAAATAACGAAAAATAAATAAAAAGTAATAACAAAAAAATCGTTAAAATAAAAGCTCATAGAAATAATAATATTCAAATTTTCTTTATAATTTTATTTTTTTAGTAACCTGACGCAAATAGAAGGGTTTGCCCTCAGGGGCGCTCCTCTGTCCGAGGAGTGCACGGGTGTGCGTACCCGAGGTGCCCGAGCATCCGTCGCTTCACTCCCCTCTCCGTTCGAGGCGACAGAGTCCTCCTACCTTTGTTTCCGTCTACCTCTTACACCCTTTCCAACTTAGCTCTCTGTTCGTGGCGTGGTCCCCGGTGGGATGGTTGCGAATACTGATTGGGGTCCCGGGTTCTACCCTCGGACCTGATTTGGTAGTCGAAACCATTCCTATTTCGACTGCGCCTGCACAGAGAGTGTTCCCGGGGCGGGAATAGCATCCTCGCTGTCGGTTGGTCTTGCTGGGCCGGCTACGACGTCAGGCGACTCTGCTTTTTCTGGAGTGTCGTCTGGTAGTCGTACCCACGCCTGACTAGCACGCGACGGGGATGTGAGTCCCGTCCGGAATTGGCCGCGGACCTGTCGCTCCTGGCCCTGGTTCTGTCCATGGTCGGGGGCGATCCTGGATGGACGGCCGCCGCCTCCTTTTGCGAGGCAGTAGTGTCTGCAAGAGAGGCGGCGGAACGGGAGCGAGAGTCCGCCAGCGCACTCCCCTCCCGCCAACGTAGGCCGAGTCGTCGGCGCCGGAGGGCGGGCAACGATCTCCGGCCGCCGTAGAAAGTGGCCGCGGGCGGCCCCTCGGGGGAGGATCCGCCGCCCGCACTATTGCCGCGAGGGAGAAGGCCACGTGCTGTTCCGCAGCCCCCCTCAACTCCTAGAGTTGTTACAAGAGAGCGCCGGGGGGACGAAACCCTGACCCCTTGGCGCCAGCACTTTAGAAGGGGCCCGCTTTAAGACAAAGCGTGGGCCGGCGCCGGCCCGGGCCACGAGATCGGCAGGCCATATATCCGTGGGCCCGGGCGTAGGCGATAGGAGAACAGCGGGGTTTTTTAGTGGGTAGTCGGATGGTCGAACATCTTTTCCGGAGTCCCTTATATCCCTCGATCCCCCCGGGCCGGGGGAACCCGTCAAGAGAGGTTTTTCCCCGAGACCGAAAAAAATAGAAGGGTTTAATTTTTAATTTTTTGTTAAATACCCGTGCGAAGCTGGGACGGGCTGCTAGTATAAAATAATTTAGTGACAGACTCCGAATAATATTACATTTGTATTGACATCTCAATAATTTCTCGAAAATATCTAAAAAGTATACATATAACTAGAAAGAAGAATATATATGAAAGTATACAATTATTCGATTTTAGCAGTGTAAGAAATCAGATGGCGAGAGAGGCGCCACAATCGTTATAAATTTTTTCGCTAGTTTCATTCCGAAATGCAGAGTTTAAAAAAATCGTACAAAGCACCCCACGCTTTTAAAACAGTGACATTAATTTTCTCGTTTGTAATTTTATTCTTATGTTAAGAATTATTCTTTCCTTTTTTTTATCTTTAACTTTTTAGTTTGATTAACTATAAAATATAATTTATTTGTTGTCAAATCCCAATCAGTAAATGTTTTTATTAATTTAACGCCATCTTCTGGCAGTGTTATCAATTAAACGCAAGATTTCGACAGAATTTTTGATTGTTCTAAGTGGGTAAAAATCGAGTCCGAAAATTCCGTTACATACAGGTCAAGTTAAAGCGAAGTTGAGTAGAAAAAGTCGGAAAGTGGACCCCGGGCACCGAAACGAAAGTTTGGGTGGCAACCGGGACTAACGCTAGGATGATGATGATGATGACAGGTCAAGTTAATATAAAGCATTTAAAAAGAGAGCAAAAAGCCAACGTGACGCGGTGTTCCCAGGCGGTCACCCATTCATCTAATCGAATGAAATTAATCCTGAGGATCCTGGTAAGGATAATGATACAATTTATACAAATTATTGCACTATCATCGGTCCTTAATAAGTGTTCAAAATTTGAAATCAATCCGTCGCGTCGTTTTGAAAAGGGTGAAAATAACGTTCAAAGATTCCGTTACATAGATACATACCAAGCTAATAAAAGCGTATTAAAAGAACAAAAAACTGTGTTGCATACAGTAAGGTTGATAATTAAGCCTTTATTATGTATATTCTGCCATTTTGTCACCTATTTTCGCATATAAAAATTCATTTCATAATAAAATATATATAATCTTTACCTAACAGAACATTTGATATTTTTATCCATGCAGAGGCGGAGAAAGAATACTAACCTCTGTGGCTGGGGTCGGCCTGTCGTAAAAGACGACAAAACAACCCACCCTAGCTACGTGGTAGGGCCCCAAGCCCGTCTGGATGGCGACCACCTTTGGTCTTATGTATGCCGCCATAATAACCTTGTGTTGTGTTCCGGCATTAGTGACTCAAGTTCCTGTATTCTTATGGGACAGGACAGCAGCGTGTTCGCGATGCCACTGGTGTTGCAAACACCCATAGGCGATGGTAACGGCTAAATTCTAAGCGGGCCGTCAGCCTGTCTGCTGTCCTACAGCAATATATATATATATATATATATATATATATATATATATATATATATATATATATATATATATATATATATATATATATATATATATATATATATATATATATATATATATATAAGGAGATCCGAATGGGCAAAGACAACCAGGATAGTGAGCTTCACAGACGGATAAGGCTTATGTGGGCAGCCTACTCAAAATCGACTTTTAAGATGAAAATCTCTGCAGAACAAAAAGCTAGGATATATGATCAGTGCATCCTGCCAGTGCTTACGGCGCCGAAACCTGGGTGTTCACCAAAGATATCATAAATAGATTACAGGTGGCCCAGAGGGCAGTTGAGAGATAGCTGGTAGGAGTGACACTGATGCAGTGTGCAGACGTAATCACACGAGTAACTCACCTAAAATGGAGTAATGCTAATGCTATAATAATATTATATTATTATAATATATAAAAAAGTAATGCTAATAATAGATGGGATTGAATGCATTAAAGCTCGTCATTTAGAGTGATATCACATTCAAATATCAATCTAGAAGTCATGGGTTCGATTCCCATCAACACCTATTATGCACCTCTTAAGCAGTTTTTCGCACTGATGTGCTTATTATGACATAATTAAACGGTGAAGAAAAACATCCGAGGGGAAACCCACATACTGAGATTAGGGTATGTCTACCTAATTAGACAAGTGCGGAGGGTACTTATAATTACTATCAAATTTTAATATCGTTTTTTTTTCGGAGGAGGAAAACTGCCTTCGCGCAATACCTACCGCGCGAGGTCACGACACTCGTGTAACGTGAGTCGAAGGTAAAGGCTATGTACCGACTACTAAAAAAATCTCCCCCAGGCTCCTACTTTGGTCGCCTATATTCGGGGTGTGGCGCGACCCGACGACCGCCACCTCGAACAGTGCTAGCCCACGATAACCGCGAGCAATCTGAGGGAAGAATCCCCCGGCAACGGAGGGCAATTAACACTCCCCAATTGTACTGTACGTGTACTGAAGTTACGCCGTATTTCCAGAGTCCCGCACAACTCTCGCTCATATCTATATATATAAAAGAAAGTCGTGTTAGTTACACTATTTATAACTCAAGAACGGCTGTACCGATATAGCTAAAAATTGGTGGGTAGGTAGCTTAGAGCCAGGAGACGGACATAGGATACTCTCTTATTACTCTCTCACGCAAAAACTACTGAATGGATTTTAATGAAACTTTACAATAATATAGCTCATACATCAGAATACCACATCCTACTAATATTATAAACGCCAAAGTTTGTAAGAGTGTAGGTTTGTTACTCTTTCACGCAAAAACTATTGAATCGATTTTAATGAAACTTTACAATAATATAGCTTATACATCAGAATAACACATCTTACTAATATTATAAACGCTAAAGTTTGTAAGAATGTAGATTTATTACTCTTTCACGCAAAAACTACTGAATCGATTTTAATGAAACTTTACAATGATATAGCTTATACATCAAAATAACACATCCTACTAATATTATAAACGCGAAAGTTTCTATCACGACTAAACCGCTGAACCAATTTTGATCAATTTCGGTACAGAGATATAGTGAATCTTGCAAAAGGACATAAGCTATTTTATTATAGTATTTTTTTTATTTATATGGCAGAACAACGTTCGCCGGGTCAGCTAGTATCACATAAATATGAAGCCATCAAAATGTCAGACAGAATTCATCGATATTAATCACGTTGACGTGAACCCGTCAAATCTAATTTTGATTTGATGCCTTTTTGATTGGTTCCCTGCGTGACTGCCGACTCTGGGACGCATACTCGTAATGGTATACAATATTTTAAAATAGATTAAGTTATGTAATTAACACGGTACAGTTAAATACACAAGATTTTTAAGTCTAAAATGAGCAAATTTAAATAAAACTCTTAAAATCATTTTCAATATTAAAACAACGGGTTCAGCACTTAAACCTTGCTCGCTATCATTCTTAGCGTCGCCCTCACTATAGTTAGGTACATTTTGAATTTGGAATAATAAAATTTCTTACCACAATAACATTTTGTTTATCAAGAAATCGCTATCGTATTTATTCGAGGCTAGCAACGCGTTGGCAGTTATGTAGTGAACATGCGAAATCTATAACGATTGTTTGTTATCTGGTAGAAGCTATGTTTGTGTGTTGTACATAAAAAAACATACGGGGCAGTCTTTGGGGACTGCCGATAGAAGTGAAAACTAAAAAAATGTTTATGATCAAGCATTAATGTTTAAATTGGTCATTAACACTTTTTTACAAACCAAAAATGGTTCACCCAAAAAGTGCTCAACGCGCCTATAGAAGTTTTTACTTCAAAACCTCAACTGTATTTCATTGTAATAAAATCGCGATTCGAATAGATATGTACAAGTAAGGCATTTGCAATAATTTAAAAGTTACATTATAAAATAAACCTTAAGTCATTATTAATAAGGTTAGTATTACTGAAGCAAAACTCTGTCTTACGAATCTTACGAATTTTCGATCAGGACACGTGACCTGATGCGAGTTTAACATTACCCATCACAAAAAAAAGTGCACAACTCCACTAAAGAAGTTTTCACTTCAAAAATACAGGCAGCAATGAGGACGTATCGTAATAAAAATGTCAATAATACAAATAAGCTGTTGATCAATTAACATTTCACATTTCCACAGTGACCCGTTAACTATATTTTATTCGATTCGAGTCGACTTTGCCCGAACGAGCGTTACACACGCAAACGTGACAACTTAGTCTCATTTAGTATCGTGAACCTTTAGAATTTTTTAGTTTAACAATGTTACTTTTGTAAGTAATCAGCCATCTATTCAAGTTATATATAGACGTATATATAGTTATATATAGGTATTAGTTATATGTAAGACCGCTAACACTATAAAACAACTTCTTCTATTTGAAAATTTGTTCCTAATCGCCCCCAAGATAAACCATCTCTATTATAATCTTTCCTTTATACTCGTTATTATCATCTTAGTTTTAAATCCTGGGTGCAACTCAAACTCCCTCCTCGGTATCCGGGGTCGGCTTTCCGACTATGGCCGATTTCTGTAGTATCAATACTATCGCATCGATATTAAAAAAAGTATTGTTTTATCGAATTAATTATGGAAATTATATTTCTTTTCAATTTTCTTTACACCTGTACCCACATCTTTCTCCTGTTATTAAGTCTTAAAAAATGTAGTTTAATTTGTTTAGGTGTTAATGTATTCACTGGAAGTGTGAACTTTATAATGAGATATTACAATGTCACTGGCCTCTACATTATCATTAAAAACGCTCTTTATTTTTGAATTCGTTTAATATGAACACACGCAACATAGTACTTTTTGGTCACATTAGAATTCTATTAAGTGTTGACTATTCTCGATCAAGCGGAACAGCCTTAATACATCAAAAAGCCTCAAAGAGGCAGATTTAAAAATCAAAAAATACCTAGTAAATACTTAAATAAATACTTCTTTCTTCTTCTGGTCAAGGATCAGTAAGCTAATCTCCCATTGCTATTTTACAAACAGCAAACGTACGACACCGTTAGATTTTTCCTATCGGGGTACTGAACCCGCAACGACTGCCGTCACTATCTACTGAGGCAGATGGCAGTAACTAGTGTAAAAAAATTACATATTTGTTACGAATATCGAACTCAAAATTGTGTTATTGGCAATACTGACTAATATTTAAAACAACCAAAGAGAATCACTTCCAGAGTGTAACAGTTCCGGAATATAAGCGACCAATGAGAGTCGCTTCCGAAGTGTGGAATGGGGACGAGTGAGGGACAGGCTGACCGCTTCCATATAAAGCGCCGCAAGTAGGGGCCAGGCCCTCCCCTCTTATTCGTTCGGTCATCGTCGCGTGCGTAGGCACTGTCTGTCGGTCTGCCTGCCATTCCGCCACTGGTTACTATTCATAACAGAAGAAAGAACGGAAGTTGCCGGTCTGACTACCACGAAGCTGTCGGTCCGCCTGCCATTTTTCTGAATCGTACACCGCCGGTTCATGAAGTTCATAAAATGGCTGGTTCAATAAAGGGTTACGTTAAAATATTCATTACATCCTTTTTTCTATTACCCTATTGAACAAGAAAAGAAAAAAAAGACGTGAAAGAGCAAGCTTTGGATGCATCTTCTTCTTTGTCCTAACCTCATAACTGAGGAACGTGATTTTGTTGCGTAACCCTCGCTACCATAGTGCCATTTAGATGGAAGATTGTGAGCTGGCTTCAGTAGCCAGTTCCTGTCTTCCATGTTATCGTGCTGGAGAGCGCCCTCTACCTTTCTTTCCTTCCATTACGCTTATATCTACGGTACGGTATCTACGTACGCAATAATCAGACTGCGCGTCCAAAAAGCTTGAGGAATTTTTGCCTTCACAGACTACACAGACTAAATATTTATAAAATCTGCAAATATTTTCCTCTAACCGATCCAATCTGGATGCCCGATTGCCCGTGTCAATCCAATATTCTTGTAAAACTGTCTTTTGATCTCCATTGTTCACAAACAAGTGTTTCGTCAACTTGTTAATAATTTATAAATGATATAAATCTTTCATTGGCAAACCTAATCTAATAACTTTCAAAATTTATCTCTGATCTCATAAAATTTAGTACAGCATTATACTAATATTGTGTACCAACAATGATTTGACATTGGAGTACCAACAATGATGTAGATAATCGGATCATTAGAACGCATTATGTCGAAACTAAAACATACATTATTATGTATACAATATACTTAGGTATATAGAGTACTTGAACCGTGTACTACTTTTTATTGCTGTAGGACAGCAGACAGGCTGACGGCCCACTTAGAATTTAGCAGTTACCGTCGCCTATGGGTGTTTACAACACCAGTGGCATCGCGAATATGCTGCTGTCCCATAAGGGTACAGAAACTTAAGTTATTATGGCGGCATACTTAAGACCAAAGGTGGTCGCCATCCAGACGGGCTTGGGGCCCTACCACGTAGCTAGGGTTGTTTTGTCACCTTTTACGACAGGCCGACCCCGGCCGCAGATATTAGTATTTTTCCTCGGCCTCTTTCGGAAGAGGCGGCTTAAGTAGGCTTAACAGTAACACGCAAGCTTCTAAACGCACGGGACGGTCGACGTTTGACCTCCCTGATAGTTACTCTAAATTTTCATTGGCCATGCTATAAAATTGTGTGTTCAGTGCGTAACATTTAGCTGGTGCCGTGCAACAGTTCCTCAGCGACCTGAACCGAACCGGGAAGGGGTGGAATCAAGGTCAGTGCTAATTTCTTTGCCCACTGCAAGGTATCGCGTCTCTCTAGCCACCGCTCCTATCCCATCCTCTCTCATACAGTCCACTGCTCTCGAGCAATCCTTCTTATTCCCGTACGGTGCAATCTCGGTCCGTGACCGACATCGTACAACTTCTTTTTTTGTAATATATTGTGGCAATTCACACAGAGTCTTCTAGTACCAAAAGAGACAAATCTGTGATCCCAACAGGCGTTCTGGCGTTGCGTCACAGAGGTCGTCAAGGCAAAGGTTATATTTCTCCTATCCGGGTTGGAGTTAGAGTAGCAGTCGCTTCTATAAAACTAAATTTAGCAGCCTGACCCACAGAGGCCGCTGATGAACAACAAACACCAAGGTCACCAACCCAAATGGGTTAATCAGTGGTAAGTTCTGGACTTCGGCTCCAGCCATGTCACCGGAGTGCTCTTGCTCTCCTGTTGCGTACGGTAAAGTGTGAACTTGACGTTGCAAACATCCCCTGCAAAATATTATTTTTCTTAGATTATGCGAAGTCTTTTTAGTTGTGCAGTGACAGTTTTTATTTAGAATTTTTTTTAATGAAGCAAGAAAAGTTCAAATGAATTTAATTGACTTGAATTAAATATATAATGTATGGATGTTGCTCTACAAATGAATTATTATATTACAATACCTAGCAGCTCAGTGGTATTACACACGTAGACCAACCTAAAAGTTCCGGGTTCAAATCCCACGGTGGCATAGACCGTTTAGGCACACTTTTGTTTAACTAATGTGCATATTATAGCATAATTTCTGTGTATCGACGGTGAAGTAAGACATCGTGATAAAGCATACGGAAACAACCTCGTATGTGTAACCCACCAATCTGCCGTGGACAAGCGTGGTCACGCTGTCCGTTCCCCCTAGGGGGAAACCCGGGCTCATCTGTGGAACGCTGTGGTTTATTATTATTATAGTACCATTAAGTCATGTTTAAGCCTGTACGATGCTGGTCACGGACCGAGATTGCACCGTACAGGAATGAGAAGGGTAGCTCGAGAGCAGTGGACTATATGAGAGGGGGGGGGGAGAGCGGTAGTTACAGAGACGCAATACCTTGCAGTGGGCAAAGAAACTCGCACTGACCTTGATTCCACCCCTTCCCGGTTCGGTTCAGGTCGCGGAAGAACTTTTGCATGGCACCAGCTAAAGTCACGAACACTGAACACACAATTTATTGGCACGGCCAATTGTTTGAAGTAACTGAAGGGAGGTCGAACGTCGACCATCCCGTCCGTATAGAAGCTTGCGCGTTACTGTCTATAATGTTTCCGTCATATATGGCCATCTCGAGAATGAATGAAGAACGATTGACGAAAAAAGTGTATAAGGCAAGTGTGAATGGAAGTGTTGGAAGGGGTAGACCTAGGCGGACGTTTCGAGACCAGATCAGGGACGTCTTGAAAAAAGGCCAGGTCAAGAGTACCCTAAACCGAAGGGCATGTATGAAGGGAATAATGAAAGTGGACGAAGCGAAACAAGTATGTAAGGATCGTAGCAAGTGGAAAGAAGTGGTCTCTGCCTACCCCTACGGGAAAGAGGCGTGATTATATGTATGTATGTATGTTTCCGTCCCGCCTTCGCTTTCACCATTTTACCTCACCGAGAGTGAGGGTAGGTAACAAAAATCAGGAGGTGGGATTTCAAATACCCTTTATGCAAGAATCGAACAAAACCTACTTAGCTAAATACATCATGGAGTTAAATGCATTATTTTCCCATGAAGCCGTAAGCAATTAAGCATTGACGCAAAATCCTTCTAACCCAGTAACTTATGGGGTAACAGCAGCCGCTGACAACGCAACGCGTGAGAAATTGAATTTGTACATCGATATAGGCGTTAGAAAATAATTGCTATGAAATATTAATCGATGTATTGCTTAATGATGTAGGTTATAGTTGTTGTTTCGGATTATTTTATAAACTTTTATTCTTAAAAAACATATATCTCTCATAGATCAGGAATATAATATTTGCTGCGGATTGTGCTAGTTAGAGAAAATGCTCACGAAGATCATAGTAAATTGGCTGAATGGCAGGAGAGATTGCAGGATGTTGAGTTGAAAGGAAAACCAAAACTAAACATCTATTTTGCGAATTTGGTCAGACTGCAGACTTTATCCTGATTACCTTATTCTAATTTTCAGTACCTCGGTTCATTAATCCAGAATGACGGTGAGATAAACAGAGTGAATCCTAAAGCCTTAGGAAAAATTTATAAGCCACGTATGTCGCTTAGATTTAAAGGTAAAATTATAAGACCATAGAAAAACCTGTCATATTGTATTGATTGGATAAAGAAAGCATGAAAGGATATTGCATGTTGCGGCGATGTGTATGTTGATATGGGCGTATAGAATTACGAAAGAAGAATACCAAATGACAAAGAAAATAAGAGTGTATGGATACATAACTAGGTGTAGACTAAAAAAAGATGGATGGATTGCATAAAAGTTGATATGACGAAAAGAGATGTGAAGGTTGATATGACCACTAATAGAAGAGAAGAGTGGAAGGAGAGAAATAAATTGGGATGAGAGCAGGAAGAAGAAGTAATGAAATGTCTTTAATTCCTAATTTTAATTCTTATATAAATGGACGCAATGGGTTGATTATAAATAAATTTGGACAATTCACGTAGCGCCATCACATTAAGCAGTAGAGCGCTGGTGTAATAGGTACACTGAACTCCTAAACGGCTGCACCGACATTGTTGAAATTTTTGTGTGTGTTCAAGTGGATTCGATAATGGTTTAGATTCGCATTTGGACACGGTAGGTGGCGCTACGATCAAGTTCTGGGATTTTTATTTTTTACTACGTAACCCCAACATTTTAAACAGTTCATGGCACTTAAAAGGTATAAAAATAAATGCGTGCGTACAAAGTACACATGTCAGTAGTGAAACTTCTGTGGCAAACTAATTTTAAATCTTCTTAAACAAAACTTTATATCTTATTAAACAAAACGCAAGTATATTTTGTTGCGATAAAGTCGCAATTCGAATAGATATGTTTAAGTAATACAATGCAATCATTCTAAAATTACATTACAGAACACTTCAATAATCCTTAAGCCATTATTAATAAGGTTAGTATTACTGGAGCAAAAAAACGTTTCACATCTTCGTGACGCTAATATTGCGTTTCATCCGTAAAAATTTTACCCTCATGCGCGCAAAGAAGTTTCACTTCAACATATGCTTAGTCATTTTTAACGCTCGGTGTCCTTTCCTTGATTCGCTTTCTTTTATTTCCGTGCGGAGGCGCAGTAAGAACTGATCCTTGCGGCCAAAGGCAGACCGTCGGTAAAGGCATCTAAACATCTCTAGTTAGGTAGTAGAGATCCAAGCATGGCAACCTGTTGTAATTTTGTATTAGTAATTATTAGAAAAGACGTGTTCATTTTTGTTTGTTTATTATTGAAGTACTTGAACTATTTTCGTGCTGATAACGATTTGTTGGTCCTAAAGCAGACAAGGAGGATGAGTCCCTATTTATTGGATTCTTCCTATCCAAGATCTTCTTTTTCTTCAAAGGACAATTTGGTCTCTTGTGACCAGGTTTTCCACAACCGTAACACACGATTATTTTCTTGATCTTTGACTCAACAGATGAGGTATCAATCTTTGTCCTCATAGATAGAGTCTACATTTTTATTGAACTTTCCTTTGACACTTCGTTAAGTCATTTGGATATTACCAGTTCGGTGGTAACATAAACTTTACTATTTTCGAGGGCCATAATCAGTGAATCATATCTCGACGTTAGACCTCCCAACAGAACAGCAGCAATCGACGCATCATCTATTACTTTGTCTATATCCACCAAATCTTGGGCAGTGGAAATAACAGTATTGATATATGACTTGAATTTTGTATTAGTAATTATTAGAAAAGACGTGTTCATTTTAGTTTGTTTATTATTGAAGTATTTGGTAACCTAGTAACATAGAATGCATGAACAATTTTAAATAATAAAGAACAATATGTATAAAAGTCAGTATTAGTACAACACAACCACCCCTAGTTAAGAGGGCCGTCAGCCTAACTGCTGTTTCACAGCAATAAAAAATAGAAGTAAAGGGTGTTTACATCTCTGAATTTAGGAAGGTTTCGAATAAATAAATGAGAAAAATATTATTACTATTATAAAAATGCTTATTGTGTTGTCTTTGTTACTGTATACCATAATATTGTATTTAATTGTAAATTGATGAACTAAGCTATTTTTATTATTATTGACTGTTTTATTTGATTATTGTTATTTATATTTGTTGGTAATGTGACTGGATATTTTTATATAATTTTAAGACTGGAGATAAGACTATATATATAAAGATAAGATTTTAAGACTAAGTGACTGATGATTGATTATAATTATCTAAAATATATTTGTACGTCTTTTGGGCAGAACAGGATAGGACATTACCATTTACATGTAACATCTGTGCGATCAGTGTAAGATCAGTGGTTTGAAACCTTGTCATCCAAAAGAGCCAAATTTAGATACACAATAGATTTTTTTCATAGAGTCATTTTAACTTAAGCTTAGCTAGGAGACGTCGTTACGTGAATAATTATAGATATTAAGTAATATTCCGTGCCTGGACTAAACATTTCGCGGACTTCGGCTCTTGACTCCCTGGAGTCAAAGTGCCACATGCGGCTTGCGAGCCGCGAGTTGTCGACCACTGCCCTAGATCAAGAAGAGAGAGTCAAAGAGGCTTTCAGTCGCTGTCGCGTCTCGCGACAATGTACGCCAAGGAAATGAAAGAACATTGGGGTAGGTTTAGTGGGTATAGCAGTGACGTGCACCTCCTGACCAAGAGACGGTGGCGCACGACTATAGTGCACAGGAAATCATACTCTATCCGGCTGCATGTTCCCAAGCGATGGGGTATGTGAAAAGTCTACCTTATAATAAAAGACTTTTGACGTAGACTGTACTGCTCAACAGACTACCTCGGGTTCCAAAACGTAGCTTTCGTAGACAAATATATTGAAATACTTGTAAGAATATATTTTTACATTCATACCACTAAAATATTACAATATTGTACAATATTGTCATTAGCAGCACTATTGCTGGTAGTATGGTAATATCTATATATTACCATACTACAAAAGCAAGCAGCCATACACACATCAACCATACTCCACAAAGCCCTAGGGGATACAGTTTTTGTTTGCAACACAAATGACACACGGGAGCCACCAACACTAAAAATCATTCCGCACCTACTAAACACACAAATTTTACAAGAAACACCTGAGAGCCACATGGGACAATTTAAAAAGAGCTGTATATGCGAGAAACCCTTTGCCCACGACAGTGGCAGCACTAAGAGCAGCACTTTCAGAAGAATGGGACAATATTCCGCAAGATCTTTTAATAACCCTAATAAAATCTATGCGGAACCGATTAGAATCCGTAATAAGGGCACGTGGAGGTAATACACCTTATTAAAACATAAATAAACCTTTGCATAAAGTTTGTGTCTATTGTTAAAATAAATTTTTTAATTAAACCAATTTTCCTTAAATTTTTGTTTTTTCTTCAAAAAAGTCTTAAGGTCCTTTCCAGTACACAAACTTAAACTAAAGGATATGACCCTACGCTGTTTTAAAGTTCACGAACCAATCTAGAGGTTTCAATTTAAATATGTATAGAAAGTTTGCATACTTATTAAAAAAAATCATTTCAAAGTAATCCTGAACTTTGATGCAGTTTATGAGTCCGTCAGTTTAGTTAGGGGGACATGAATATCTCTCTTCCCGTGTACTACGAGACGGGATATTCATGAACAACCGACATACGTTGAAATAAAGTATGTTTTAATAATAATTTAAAAATAAATAGAGCGACTATTATTGCTTTTATAGATTTTCGTTAGTTAATCGCAAATTAAAATTTAACATTCTGCCATATAGTTAAATCCTTAACGAAAACAGCCATACTGCAATAAACGTGCAGTAATTCCTATTTACGTTGTTGGTGAATGCGCCACATTCCATGACACAGGTAGTATTCATTTATCCGCGTCTTCCGCCTCTAATGTTGCCAGCAAACGGAAAAAGCACTATACTTATATATTGTATTTAATTGTTAATTTATATATGATTAAAGCAAAGTATCTTATTGAAAGTATGTTTACTACATAGAACACATGGAAATGTACGTTCACAAAATGTGTGAGCGGCGTAGATTTTTTTTATTGCTGTAGGAAAGCAGATAGACTGACGGCCCGCTTAGAATTTAGCAGTTACCGTCGCCTGTGGCTGTTTTCAACGCCAGTGGCATCGCGAATACGCTGCTGTCCCATAAGGGTACAGGAAATTGGGTCACTAATATCTAAACACAACCCAAAGTTATTATGACGGCGTAATTAAGATCAAAGGTAGTCGCCATCCAGACGGGCTTGGGGTCCTACCACGTAGCTAGGGTGGGTTGTTTTGTCGCCTTTTACGACAAGCCGACCCCTGCCGCAGAGGTCAGTATTCTTTCTCCACCCCTCCACGGATGGGGAGGGGTGGAGAAAGAATACTGACTCCCCTGTCCATTTAATAGTAACCAGTTGCCGTCGCTTATGGGCAGTTGCAACGCTGGAATCTTACTTGTACCGGACCACAACGCAAATTTAGACAGAAAAGTCTGGATGCCATTTAGATGGGCTTGAAATCCTACCATATAGCTAGGGTTATTTTGTCGCCTTTTAAGACAGGCCGCCGTAGAGGTCAGTATTCTTACTTCACTCCTACCTGGAGAAAATGTAATATGAATTAATCTTATATAAATCAACAAAAAAATAAGTATCAAAGAATTTCCGAAAGGATTTATTAATTCCCAGTAGTTTCCCTTATTGTTCAATGGTTGCGGACTCCAAAATGGAAACTTGATAAAACCGGCCAGCCAGAATAATTATATAAAATAACACAGTGATTATAAAAAATAATTTTACAACAGCCTATATACAATATATTTATAAACATTAACAGGAAATTTTAAGTAAATAAACAGCAACTCAAATGGACTCTCACCGTCGCGGGCGCAGTTCAATGATTTACGACGAATTTTAATCAGGAGAGTAACTACATTCAATTACTTAGTATAATAATATGTAAAGTTATATTGCAATTTATTTACGTACCTAGCTAAAATTGGTATACAATAAAACTAATAAATTAAAATCAATGATGTCATTATCATCCCTCTAGATCGGCAACTTTGTCATCCAAGAGTCAAATATACATATATAATACACAATTGAAATTTATTCAAAGAATAATTTTTTTAACTTATGCTTTGCTTTATTAGGAGACATCACGCAAATAATTATAGATAATAATAATATATAATTCCGAGCCGGGACTAAATATTTCGCGAAAGAACCATAGCCGTCAAACAGCCGCGGGTTGCCGGCCACTGCTCAAGACGATTTAGGCGCCAATCGCATTTGCATCCTTAGCTTGATGAATCTGAAGTTACCGTTAGAAATTCTTATGACGACCACGATCGACGACTTTCGATGACAATAAGATTGAGTTCTTATCTTCATATCTTTAAAAGGGTGATTTTATAAGTGGAAATTGAATGGATTTTAAAAGTTCAAATCGTATTGAATAATTTCCAATTTAACACAAATTAATTTGCAATTGTGTCAAACATAGTGTCAATAGCACTTAAAACATCATTTTATTACCTCTTACAAGGTGGTGTATATTGTTCACATTATTGTTTTCTAATCTTTTAAACCTCGATATGTCTGTCATGATTGTTATCTGTCGAAGTAATTAATATTGGTGTTTTCTGTAATAGTCGTATTTTTAGGGTTCCACGCATTGAAACACTCTTTATATATTAATGATAACAGAACAAAAATAGCTAAATATTTCAATCCGTATTCCAGAAATCTTTGTTTATAAAATAAATGATAAAATAAAAAGAATACATACCAAGAATTCATATTAGATCTATTAATTAACTTCAAAAGTTTTTTTAAGGTAAAAGGCCCGTTTATCACGAATTTTTGCTATGACCCATCATTCACCACCATATATAATTTAAAATCACATTTGTGAATAAATATATTTTTTATCTCCACCGAAAAAAAAAACTTTTATATTTATAGGTACGAGTTTTGACGGAAACTTGAGAGACATTTATCAACTACCTCGCTTTTGGTTCTCGGTGTGCGCGGGGCGGGCATCTTAAAAATTTTACTCTCATAAATTTTTACAAACGCACCAAAAGCAGTGCAACTTAAAAAAATTGGACTAAAGATTCTTATTAAAAATGGATTGCGTGTTTGGGTTCGTATTTTGTATGCAAGCAGAACAACACCAGCCTTTAAATGCCGGTTATGGCTATAAAGGCTCGGGCCTATGCCTCTTATTTCAGAACTTTATATCTATTACCTGTTAACTAATTAATTAATTAACTATCCGTGCAGGGGCGGAGAAAGAATACTAATCTGTGCAGCCGGGGTCGACCTGTCGTAAAAGGCGACAAAACAACCCACCCTGGTTACGTGGAAGGGCCTCAAGCCCGTCTGGATGGCGACCACCTTTGGTCTTAAGTATGTCGCCATAATAACCTTGTGTTGTGTTCCAGCATTAGTGACCCAAGTTCCTGTACCCTTATGGGACAGCAGCGTGTTCGCGATGCCACTGGCGTTGCAAACACCCATAGATGACGGTAACTGCTAAATTCTAAGCGGGCCGTCCGACTGTCTGCTGTCCTACAGCATTAAAAAAAACTAGGTGTATGATGATAGTTCTAAGTAAAAACGTTTCTTTGTTTTCTTTCAATCAACGACTCTCGCAGGGTAAAACTTTTTTTTGATACTAGAGTCTTATTGCTGCTAAACTCGGTAAGTGCAAATCTAGGTTCGTAATAGATACTATGTTCTTCCATATTCCAAGTGCGGATTTATTATATTCATTGTTTAATTTTAAGCAATTTTTTAAACACAAGCAGCATAAAAAATTGCTTGAATACATTTGCCTAAATTTTGTTCAATCAATTTAAATGGATTTGATGAATATCTTAATACAAATTGATTCAATCTATACAAATAAATAAAATTGGAGGGTCTGTTTGTAATATTAAAATAACCGCTTTTTACTAAGTGTATATGGATGTATACACGATACATATACCAAAACAACATTTTTTACAATTTTTGTCTGTCTGTCTGTTCCGGCTAATCTCTGAAACGGCTGGACCGATTTTGACGGGACTTTCACTGGCAGATAGCTGTAACAAGGAGTAACTTAGGTTACTTTTATTTTAGAAAAAAGAAATAGATTTTGTTAAAAATTATAAGTATTGGAAATTATAAATCAATTTAAGTTGACCTCAGATTTATATCATCAATCATATAAAATAGGGTCCAGCTTAGACTGGACTTTAGGGTTCGAACGCAGTTTGTATGTTTCATTTATTTATATTTTAGGGTTTATAGGGTTTGTAATCCAAAATAAAGCATAAGATATATCCAAAAAATGCTGCCCAAAGTCACTATTCCACACGGACGGAGTCGCGGGCACAGCTAGTATACATATATGATTTAAAAAGTAAAATACATAAAGACACTCCTTTGCAATCTCATCTAATTACAGATATGTTCATTACCTTCCATACAATTTAAAGTTCTCTACACTTAATCATTCACCAAATACTTTTTAAAAGTTTAATCAACACCTAATGAAGTCTATTAATGTCATATTCAATCATGATTAACCAATCACACAATAAATCATTATGAATGGCAGCGCTAAATAGAATAAATTGCTTAAGTAGAAAAAGTATACTTATATTTTTAAATAGTATTAATAACGTTTTTGTAATAAGCACTACATACAACGCTTCGAGTTTTTGAGTTTGCCCTATTTCTTTGACACATCGAAAGTCTTTTTATTTGGTATTGTTTTTGACAACATACTGCAATTCTATTTTATTCTTTTTAGACATCAGACAATGCCTTACAGTTCTTGTACTAAACTGCGGGTCTAGTCAAGGTGCTAATGCCATTTTTGACTCACGCTTTCGCTAAAACATTTACGCTATTATTGATTGTAGCATAACCGCCATCTTAGAGGCCATTTTGAATTTGCAACCGATTTACGAATCCATGCATTTCATCTCCTTTGAGTCACTTTTGTTAATTTTATTTTAAATATAAATCATCACAATAATATAATATCCTAGGTTCCATCCCATAAGCTACAATATTAATCGTTAGTAGTATCACAAGGTTAAATGAAAGACGTTTAGAAACAATAAAATAATAACACATTTTCATTTCTTTGTTACAGATAATCTGTGCTGCTGACCTAGAAAAAATACAAGATCAATCATTTAAAATTAGAACGGCTGATTATAGTTAAAGGAAGTATAAAAACGATTAGAATAATTTGAAATAACGAGGTATTAATAAAACAAAAAGATAAGACGAAAAATCCTTGTAATTTAATTTATTCAACAGTATTGTTGTAAAAAAATAAACTTTATCCTCCGAATGGTTAAATTTAAAATGAATATGACATATCCTTAAGGATAAAATATCTGTATCAAAAGATGTAAAAGCAGTTCCCGAAAAGAATAAGATATGGCGCATAAAGTAAAAAACAACCACTACGTGGCAACGCACAGATCAGGTGTGGACTCACCTTCTTCCGGTGCCTATTTACACCGAGCGTCATCGAGGGACGAGAATGACAGCCATCGAGCGCCTTCCGAGAGGACTGTGTCAGAATACACGGTAAGCTTTATTTCTAATCATACTTACTAATATTATAAATGTGAAAGTAAGTTTG
The DNA here is from genome assembly GCA_963693495.1 of Malacosoma neustria. Taxonomy (NCBI): domain Eukaryota; kingdom Metazoa; phylum Arthropoda; class Insecta; order Lepidoptera; family Lasiocampidae; genus Malacosoma; species Malacosoma neustria. The sequence goes on from OY856381.1 coordinate 17,810,241, forward strand.
TTTGTTACGCTTTCACGCGAAAACTACTCAACCGATCATCATGAAACTTTGTACACATATTCTTGGAGATATTAGAAGTAACATATGATACTTTTATTGAATTTTTTTACCTGTTAATCGCCCAGCGATCGGCTAGTTGGACATACTTTTACGAGAATTTGTAACTTAACAAATTTCAAATGATTCAGCTGTGGTGCAATTTGCAAACAAACTCAATAACTTGAATGCAACCACAACAACAAAAAGTTGAATATTGTCAAAACGACCACCAGAATCACCAGATAATGATTACAACAATTACAATTATTACAAAGACAACAACGACCTCTGAAAATATTACCAAAACGAGCACACGACACACGACCGGTTTGTAATACGTCGTTGTTAGCGTGAGCTAATATTGCCACAGGCGCCATCTAGTGGTGGTGAATTTGATTCCTACACCCACACAGCAACATAAAGTTCATCCCTCGATGTCTGCTCATTACAAAGAATGTTTACGTTACATGTGAAGCGTTTCTTTTTTTATTGCTATAGGACAGTAGACAGGCTGACGGCCCGCTTAGAATTTAGCAGTAACCGTCGCCTATAGGTGTTTGCAACACCAGTGGCATCGCGAACACGCTGCTATCCCATAAGGGTACAGGAACTTGGGTCACTAATGCCGGAATACAACACAAGGTTATTATGGCGACATACTTAAGACCAAAGGTGGTCGCCATCCAGACGGGCTTGGGGCCCTACCACGTAGCTAGGGTGGGTTGTTTTGTCACCTTTTACGACAGGCCGACCCCGGCCACAGAGGTTAGTATTCTTTCTCCGCCCCTGCACGGATAAAATTTTATTCATATGATTCTTAGGGCTAAACAGCTCCCTGTGACCAACAAATGGCGGCGACGGGGGTAAGCCAATTTAATATTGATCCTTTAAGGTTTGATCTTTAAGATACATACAAAATTGTTAAAAACCTATTTATGGAAGAGTTATTGCACATTTTTAGAAACCTACCAGATTTTTGGAAAATTAGAATAGACCGTGGAAGAAAATCAACGCTAGCTGAAGCTGCGGTTAGCTATCAGTCCACAGTTCAGTGCCCAAGGGTACCAGGGCTAGGGAACGTTGTTGTGAATATAGTGGGTATAACTGTGACGTGGGTCTCTTGGAAGAACTCCATAGTCATGAGTTAGAACGTACGGGAGCGTTGCGCGAGCGCACCCGCTGCGCTTCTCTTAAAGACAAGTTGTGCGTAAAGAATTTCAAAGAAAAACAGATAATCAAAAAATACTCTCCTCACTGACTAAACTGACGAAAACTGAAATCGTTCATTAGACTCGTTGTACGAATTCCGCGCATATCAAAACACCGTCAATATAATAAAAACAGATGTGATTTATTTCTGTAGCACATCAAAATAATGTTTCTTTACCGTCATAACGGCCGTATCAATTAAATTCGTGCGAAAACATCCAGCTTGTGGTACGCGGGTGCGCGCCAAAAACGTACTATGGTATACTGTCCAAGGAATAGAAATAGAGCGATTTTAAAATACTTGTGTTGCGCTTGATTTCGTTATTAATTTAAAATTAATAACTAATACAAAACTCACAAAGGGATTACATGTTTCGCTAGTGCACAAATAGCATAGGATGGCAGTGGATAGTCGCCGGCTGCTTCGGGCGGCACCAGTGTTGCGTCGCTCAGAAGAAGCAAACGACAGAGTGCAAAAACTAACCTAACTAAAATACAATGCTAGTAAGAACAAGTAAAGGCTATAAATTTCAGTTAGGATTAAATAAGTAAGCACAGAAATCAATTAACTAAATGTATTTTTAAAGCCTTACTTAGTTAGCTTTTTGTAGTAATATAGTTATTATTCAGCCATTTTTATACATTGTGAAAGTTGCCTTTGACAAAAATTTATCACCAGCAATATATTTTTCATCACCAAAACCATCTGCCTCTCGAAGATTAAATCGCTACTAAACGTATTACTGTATCGATAAATAAAGTCGTAAGGATGAAGAATAAAAATAATTGAAATTTTTTCTATATAATGTATACATATATAGGTATATTCATTTAGATCGGGAGGGACGGCCGTCGCCTCCTTCTGCGAGGCAGTCATGTCCGCAAAGGAGGCGGCGGAGCGGGAGCAGGAGTCGACCACCACACTCCGCTCCTGCCAACGCAGGCCACGTCGGCGGCGCCGTAGGGCAAATAACGACCTCCGGCCGTCGTAAAAGCGGCCGCGGGCGGCCCCTCAGGGGAGGATCCGCTGCCCGCACTATTGCCGCGAGGGTGAGGGCTACGTGCTGTTCCGCGGCCCCCTCAACTCCTAGAATTGTTAGGAGAGCGCCGGGGGGACGACACCCTGACCCCCTGGCGCCAACAATTTAGAAGGGGTCCGCCTCAAGACAAAGGGCGGGCCGGCGCCGGCCCGGGCGACGAGATCGGCAGGCCATATATCCGTGGGCCCGGGCGTAGGCGATAGGAGAACAACAGGGTTTTTTAGTAGGTAGTCGGATGGCCATACATCTTTCCCGGAGTCCCACATATCCCTCGGTCCCCCCGGGCCGGGGGAACCCGTCAAGAGAGGTTTTCCCCGAGACCAAAAAATAAAAGATCGGGAGTCAATGTTTAGATATTTAAATTTTTTTAAATATACCAGTTTTGCATGATAATCAATTAATTTTTTTTATGAATTCTAAATTAAAATGTAAGCACGTGACTGTTCTATAATATCCACAAAAGTTCATGTCATGGTAGTTTTTACTTTGCAAAAAATCTTTAGTCTGGGTGACCCCTTACAGTATTTTCTTATGTATTTATTGTATGTGTTAATATGTGTTAATACATGTTAGTGTTCTTAATAGATTTGTGATTAAATTGTTTATTATCATATTAATTTTATAGAAAATTTTCGTTTCTTTTATAACTTGGACCGTAGCTGCATTTCTAGTGGTATTGTTTGTTCTGCCTTTCGTAAGTACCACACCGACTGCTATTTCAATCATAACTACTTTATGGCGAATTAAGCGGTTGTAAACTTTGATTGCATACTCCCTGATCGATTTCTAATTTTATAATTTTAATGATTCTACGCTCTGTCTCTTTTTGTTACATAGAAAATTTATACATGTCTTTTGGCAATAGATAAGAGATGGGTAAATGTACTTAGTTTAATTTGGTATTTACAAAGGGAGGTTGCGGGGAAATCCTCCTCCGTGCAAAGGCCGAGGTAGAATACTAACTCTTGCGACTGGGCCGCGTGTCGTGAAAGACGACATTACAACTCTAGCTAGGTGATAGGGCTCATGCCCGTCTTGATAGCAATAACGCCTGGTTTCTAATCATATCATAATAACATTGTGTTGTATTGTTACAATTGCCTACATATGACGTCAATACGATATGTAAACCGCTGAGGTTGCATTTTGATTGACGTCATTGTACATCGTCATTATTTAAAGTAGTAAGTATTTTTAAGTCGTATTTTTTTCATTCTCGAGTCATTCTATCATTAGACTTCATTGCGGGCACTCAATTTTCAATTTTCATTATATTTCATCTGTATTTGAATATACTTAGTCATTTTTATTTATTTTAAAAAGTCAAATCTGACCGACCTTGTAATAGTATCCCGGTATTAGTGAACGAGGCTCCAGTTCTCCTCATCGAGGCCAGCAGCGCATTAGCCCCTGGTGTTACAAACGTTCATAGACGATGATGACCACCTATCAGGTGGGCTGCTTATCTATCTGTTGAACAGCTATAAAGTACAATTATTTAGTGTTCGTCAAGAAGTAGAAGAAGTAATAATTTTGCCAGCTTTTACAACGTACTGAAGACTTTATGGGTTGTTTGACTTTATGGTACGTTTTTCTGGTTGACCATACATACTCATTATTATCATCTTGGAGTTAAATCCTGGTGCAACCCAGACTTGCACTTCGATGCCCAGATAACTGTTTCTTCTCCACTTCGTGCGATATTCGGCATCTCTGGTAGTGAGACCATTGGTGACGTCTTTATGACGACGAGCTAGCAGTTTTTGGGTCTACCCCTTCTTCTTCTTCCTCCTGCCCTTATTATATGCCCTGTTGTGGCTTAATTTTTACAACCGGCCGCCTGCCTGACTTTAACCCCTTTTTGGGGGAAAATCTGTCATTCTTATTATTTAAATTATTTTTCTCGTTTAACTTTGAAAGTAGGACACGAAATTTCATTATCAATCATCTAATATATCCTCAAGCGACACTTTTATTGGTTTCTTTTTGAGTAAACCACATCCGAGTGTCGGTTTGGGTGTGCAGGGTGCACTTTTGCCGGGTCGCCGACTTTTACGGGACAATTCATATTCGACAACTACGTCACGAGGGCTTCTAAATAGGAAATTCGCAGTGCCGAGCGTCTTCGAATGCTCTTGGTCCTGCATTCCGTTGCACTTGAATGCAGACAAGGCAGCTTGAGCACAATGCGTCCATCTTCATATATATCTGTGATGGCGCATGGCAATCTTCTTCTTGGCAATTAAGAAGCCTTGAAACTCACGGCTCCTTTCATAACCGTCGGCGAAGGACATCGTGGCAAGCAGGGATAGCACATAGGTGGACCTTTGCAGCACGTTGTAGGACAAGAGGCCACTAACATTGGACATACTGCAAATTACTCGCAGTCTTCAGGGTAAAAGCACGCCATTTTTATTTAGATTTTACTTCATTTTAGGAAGCAGTTTTTTTTTTATATTTAACAACACTGTCGTCATGTAAGTGCGATCAAACTTTGCAAATGTTTGTATAAGTACATAAATTAAGTATTTTAATAACTTAACGCCTACGATAAAGTGCAGGAAGTTGTTTTTTCATAGCTAGAGTTCAACAGACAGATAAACGGCCCACCTAATAGTAACGTGCTTCCTCCACGAAGAAATTTCTGGAAAACCGTGGCATATAGGAACAAAGAGACTTGAAGAAAAAGGGATGAACGCAAAGCCGATGGCAGTTTAAATAAAAAATAAATGTTATGTCCTTTCCAATCAAATATATCCTTAGAGTCTTAAAGCAATTTTGCATTGCAGACAATGGATGAAAGAACCAGGTCACCATCTGGTGACCACCGCAGCCCTCGGCGGCATCAGCACACGAACGGGTCCCCAAGAGCTGATAGTGTATCGGACGTTTACGTCACCAGTGCTGCTTATCGGGCACCTTCAGAAATCAGGCAAGTATTCGCTAATTATGACTCTATTCACATAATATTCCACAACCTTATTTTTAAGAAATTAATTAACTCTAAAACAAGTATTAGTAATTCATATATGGTAGCTTAGGATATGCTATCTATATCACCGATGGACCGCCTTCACTTCCTTCTTCGAGACGACGAACGATGAAACCTGAGTAAATTAGTAAATGCGATCTAAATCAATCACTTCAACGTTGATATGAGAAGTGGAAGAAAAAGAAGAAGTCAAACTATATTTATGACCGCTGTAAGTTCGGTCACTTGTCGGTTCTAGTAGTTTGGGATAAGGGCAGGAAGAAGAAGGTACCTAACGTCTCGCTGTCGTATACCGGAAACCCTTTGTATCCAGCGCAAATTCTTTCACCGAGACGATTCTTATCTTAACCAAATATTTCAATAATATTTACGGATTCAGAGTCATTTACCATGTCACGTGCTTTTTACTAAAACTGTCCATAATAATAGTTAAATATTAACAGCCAAATTGTGGTCTTACTCAAGTCCCAAAATATAATAGAAATATTGACTTCGTATTATAGCATGTACCTTTGGAGCAGATTTCTCGCTAATGTAAACGTCATAACTTAATTTCCAAGTACTGTGGGGAGAAGATCATGAGACAATCTGCCTTGGACAAACGTGGTGGGTATACTGCTTGCACCCGCTAGAAGGAGGCCAATTTCAGCAGTGGCATCTTATAGGCTGGCTTTACGTAACAGGCTTTGATAACTATAGGCTGAAGTAACAACCACTCCACCGCGATAGAAGATGTCTTCAAGAATCTGGACTAGAATGGTCGGGGTATAAATATAAACGGCGAAAACATCTCACACCTCCGTTTCGCGGACGACATTGTCATTTTTGCAGAGACGCTGAATGAGTGCTCTCTACTGGTCGGTCATGTACAATGAACATGTCATGCTAAGACCGGCCAGTGTGAATGGCGTCCCTCTGGATGTTGTTTCGAACTATGTCTACCTTGATCACAAACTCCAGTTCGACAGGCACAACTTCGAGACGGAAGTTAATAGGAGGATTCAGCTTGGTTGGGTGGCTTTCGGCAAACTTTGTCAGGTCTTCTCGTCGACTATCCCCCAGTGCTTGAAGACGAAAGTCTTCGAGCAGTGACTCCTACCAGTATTGATCTACGGAGCCGAGACGTGGACAGTGACGGCAGGGCTAGTTCACAAATTTCAAGTCACTCAGCGGGTCATGGAGCGAGCTATGTTGGGTGCCTCTCTTGTGGATAAAAGTAACCGATATAGCTCGCAAAATATGCAAGCTGAAGTGGTAATGGGCCGGTCACGTTTGTCGCAGGGCCGATGGGCGTGGAGCGTACGTGTCCTGGAGTGGAGACCACATCTCGGCAAACGTAGTGTAGGACGCCCCCCAGCCCGATGGAGTGATGACCTTCGCAAGGTTACTGGTCGGGGATAGATGGGCAAAGCCAGGGACGGGGTTTTGTGGCGTAAACTTGAGGAGGCCTACGTCCAGCAGTGGACAACGAACGGCTGACGACGAGAAAACTAATAATTGTAAAAAAAAAAACAATGAATAAATAATAAATGTAAAATAAACCATTGGCATGATCACGCGCATGCCAGATACGTTTACTATAGCTGTACAAATAAACAAAATATGAAATATTTGTGGAACTTTAATTCACTATCCAAGAGGAAACGCCTGGAGGCGTTTATTTGTTCTTCCATGTTTTATTTTGAATTTTTCATGGTAATAATCAAAAAAATATCCTACATTAGTTTGAGCAGTTGATGTTGAATTGAAACTGCTAGTAAACTCATCATCACAAAATTAAAAGACGAAATTAAACAAATGTTAACGAAAGATCATCTACAAGTTTTAAAAATTAGACTACCAAGTAAATCAATATTTACCTATTCCCTACATATGGGAAAAATTATCTAAAAACGTGCCTGTACTATGTTCACTACGTACTTTATGCTTTAGAGGGACAGACTTTTACAGATTTACACATTTTAGTCTTCTCCGTTCACACAATATGCACCATAAGAGGTTCTTTCTAATGCATTACCAAAAAATAAATAACGTGTGACAGTTCTGGAATAAAAAAAAGCAACAGCGCGCTTGTTGATACAGGAAGTAAGATCTTTTTTGAATTTATACTTTTGGTGACATTTATTAGACATTTATGAGAAACGAGAAGATAGAGTGGCGAAATCCTTAGCACTAAATTCTGGAAGGAAAAGTGTATGTTCTTCACCGTCAGACATTTGCTGCAAAAGAGACTTACTAACAACAAGACTTATCGACATTAAATTCATATATCGCTTTTACAATGCCCTGAGAACGAGATGAGGGGATTGTCGTTGGCTGCGATCAAGTCGTTCCCTCATTTCTTGACAATAGCTCTTTAAACTCAACGCATTTAGCAAGAACATTTGAGCATACACTTTATATAACTACGTGCCCTTACCGTTAGCCTCTAACGCCAGTATTGACCTTGCCCTTACATTTACCGCCATAAACGGCACAATTAGCGAAAGATACCTAAATTAGGGTGCGTTCAAACGCGCCGCCTGAGATTGCCATTTACCGCTACATTAAACCCATCGCTAAATTCCCCGATTCCATTAATACTAGCAAACGGGCTTTGATACGTGATGAATCACAGTGTACGACCTGAAATGCGTTTCGAACGCCGCTGTCAATAAACGCTGTCATTTTGACAGTTATAACTATTTTATAAATTGATAAATAGGATATATTTGTACAAAACATTATGTTCTACTACTTTACAGGAAAGATTTTATATGCACTATAGGTATTTAACCTTACACCTTTTATATGTAAAATACCTAGTCAGGTCATAAATTCTGTCACATGTTTAATGTAAAATAATTGTAACAAGTTTATTCATTATGTAACCATTCATATACCAAAATGAACTTAACAAAACATAGATTCTTATGACATTAAAGTTTATTCAAAATGACCTCCGTGATTTTGAATACAAGCCTTCAATCTGTGCGGCCAGTCGTCTATCGCAGCACGAACGAGGTCCATGTCAATATCGGCGGCTGCCTTAATCAAGGATGTCTTGAGTGACTCCAAATTGGGATGAGGCTTTGAGCACGCCTTTTCCTCCAAGTGTTGCCATATCTTGTAATCTTACGGATTCAAATCTGGACTGGAGGAGGGCCAGTCTTCGTGCCGGATGAAGTCGATTTCACGCGCCGCCAGCCAGTCTTGTGTGCTCTTCGCTCTATGAGCTGGCGCCGAATCTTGTTGGAATACCCAGTGCCTGTTATTGAACATGGTATGAGAAACAGGTTCCACAAGGTTCGTCAGGACTGTATTTTGATACACAACAGCATTCGTTTTTACACCTTTCTCACAAAAATGTACCTCTGTTAAGCCCCAATAAGAAACTCCCAACCATACCATGAGCGAGGATGGAAAATGACCTCGTTGGACACGCGGAATACGGTTGCTCGCTTCTTCACTACTGTGTGCGTACACCTTATCATTTTGTTTGTTGTAGCTCTCTTCTACGGTAAACATTTTTTCATCCGAAAAAAGAATTTCCAGATATTTTTTTCCCGCGTACCGCTTCAACAAAGCGCGGCATCTCTTCAGTCTCAGGTCCATTAGACGAGCATTCAAACGATGTCCTGTTTTTCTTCGATATGCCCGAAGCCCTAAGTCTTCATTTAACACCCTTTTCACCGTGGTTCTGCTTAACCCCATCTGAAGGGCCAACAGTTTCTGCTTACGTTTGGGATTTCTTTGAATTCGTGCCTTCACAGCTTTTATCACTGCTGGAGTCCTAACAGACCGAGGGCGACCACTTCTTGACCTGTCATCTACACTAGAGTCTTCATTGTATCGTTTGATGGTACGATAAACGAATCTTTTGGTTATATTCAAATTTTTCAGTATGTTAAAAATTTGAATTGGCGCGTAACCGTAACGATGCAACGCAATAACTGCAACACGGTCTTCTTTAAGCGTCCACTCCATATTTAAAAAAGTAGTAAAATTCTAAAAGTATACATTTTTATTTTCATGAACAATTCGAAATTCGAATTCAATAAACTTTTTTGTGGCCAGCATTCTAAAAGAAAAGTTTTTATTGTGTGACAATACTTATGACCTGACTAGGTATAATACAATAAGTAAATATGACAATAGTTGTATAACCCTTTTATGTATGTATAATACATACATATAATCACGCCTCTTTCCCGTAGGGGTATGCAGAGACCACTTCTTTCCACTTGCTACAATCCTTACATACTTATTTCGCTTCGTTCACTTTCATTATTCCCTTCATACATGCTCTTCGGTTTAGGGTACTCTTGACCTGGCCTTTTTTCAAGACGTCCCTGATTTGGTCTCAAAACGTTCGCCTAGGTCGTCAAAACGTCAATCGTTCTCACTTGTCACTAAGTTATAAGTCCGTAATAAGGCCTGTAGTATTGTATGGATAAGAATACTGGGCCACAAAGGGGACATACATATAAAAGTATGTTACATGCTGCAGAGATGCGAATTCTGTGATGGATGTGTGTAGTTACGAAAATGGAAACAATTAGAAATGAGTATGTTAGAGAAACTGTGAAAGTAGCGTTGAAAATACTCAATTTTAAAACTAAACCGCAACAAATTAGCGTGGTATTTAATGCAAAGAAAATGATATAAACGAGAGTGAGTATATACAGGAGGAGAGGTAGACCAAAGTAAAAATGGATGGCGTAAAAGATGATATAGTGAAAAAGGGTATGAATATTGAGATGACGGCTAATAAAGGACGGTGGAAGGAGAGAACATGTTGTACCGGCCCTTTTTTTTTGGTATCGGGTTGGAAAATCCTCATGAAGGCCCTCTACCCTCGGGGAAGGGCGAAGAGGACTGTCAGACTCTTACTGACTAAAAACCAACCCGTGTTCCTTATGTACCCGTGTGTCGGAGGGGCGGGTATCGCCGAAGCATTCGTTGCTACCCCCGACGGGTATTGGCCCGCCAGATGGTCAGGTGGGCCCCGTCACCCACTGCGGCCGTCACCCCGGCCGCAGGACTCCACTATTCCGTGTATCCTTATCCCACACGGATAAGGGCTGGAAGAAGAAATACAACATGTATACATTATTATAAGATTTTTTATTTTCTTTTGTAAGCATCTATGTCAAATTTTAATGAACCCAATCCATACAATTACATATTTATAAACATATTTATCATTCATTACATATGTACATACGTATACGACGTATCGACGGTTTTGAGATGTGGTGCCGGCGGCGAATGTTGTGCATTCCATGGACGGCTCGCAGGACAAACATCACAATCCTGCAAGAACTTAAAATAGCACAGAGATTGTCGAGTATTTGCCTCCAGAGAATGCTGCTATATTTCGGCCATATTGCCTGAAAACCCTTCGATAACTTGGAGAAATTAATAGTTACGGGAAAAGTGGAGAAAAGACCCCGAGGTCGCAGCCCCACAAGATGGTCCGACCAAGGGTGGCTTAAAAGCTGGGCACACGAATCACAGACACTATAAACCACGCCAAAGACAGAGAACAGTGGAAGCGGTGCTGTTGTGAAATCAGTCGGGAGCATCGCGACGCTCAGCAGTGAGCAAACGATTGGAGGAGGAGATATTTATGTACATACATATTTGCTGTATTTTTTTAACCTCTATAAGAAAGAGAAGCCACCCTTGTAACTGTAGAAGTGAAAAACTTGGGTAAGTGAAAACCATCTATAAGCGAAAACGAGATTGCGGTCCCTTAAACTCTCATTTATCCCGGTTCGACTGTGATATAATTTCTGCGTCATGGCAATATAATATATTTTCTGCGTAAGCAGTTGATGGCAATTAAAACTACTTTTGCAGCTTTTCAAAATTACGTTATTACATATTCAAGTAGACCATTGTTTATTATATTTATTATAAAGACCAATAACAGACGTTTTTTAACCGCCCGTCACATCAGAGCTTTAAAATCAATGCTTGCATGTAATGCAACAAACTGATGTGAGATTGCCCTACAACGGTGTATATGACACCACAAGCGTTGTATATGTTTATAGCGTGATTGTTGAGTTGTGGTTGAGAATCGGTTACTATGTCGCAGCACTCAGATTTACAATCATGGGAATGCATATATCGTGGACCTGTGGATCTTATATCGATCTTGTATATTCATAAGATGATACTACAATTATCAAGTTCTATATATTCGTAAATTAAATAAGCCCGCTATCTTGTTTCGAATTTTTTTGTAAAAGGATAATCCTATGTATGGTTTTTACAATACCTTAATAACCAGAACCAGAATTAGAAGATCCCTCATTCCTTGACAATAGGTAATAAATAGGTCTTTAAAACAACGTATTTAGCAATAATATTTGATACTTTCAATCTGAGCCAAAGGGCTGTTAGCCTTGGAGCCCTGTAGACCCTATCGAAGATACCTCATCTACCTACCTCTATACATTATTGGCGATAATTTGTAGCAATTTTACATTATCTATTCCAGCAATAAGATACTAACATTATACAAGACCGGCATGGTAATATTTTTCATACATTTTCTTAACTGCTCAAACCAGCGTCGTGCTCTTGCCGATATTTAGAAAATTTTAGTTTCCGATTTCGAATATGCTCCTTTTTTATTGTTGTAGGACAACAGACAGGCTGACGGCCTGCTTAGAATTTAGCAGTTACCATCACCTATGGGTGTTTCCAACGCCAGTTGCATCGCGGACACGCTGCTGTCCCATAAGGGTTCAGGAACTTGTGTCACTAATACCGGAACACAACACAAGGTTATTATGGCGGCATATTTAAAACCAAAGGTGGTCGCCATCCAGACGGGCTTTAGGCCCTACCACGTAGTTAGGGTGGATTGTTTTGTCGCCTTTTACGACAAGCCGACCCCGGCCGCAGAGGTTAATATTCTTTCTCCGCCCCTGCACGGATGAAAATTATTTACTTTTCTTTCTTCTTTCAGGTCATCACGAATTTGTTCTATATACGTGAAATTTCATTCAATTGTTTCTAAATGTGTATATTAGGATGTAATTAGGATTATTAGTAATTGTATTAATATTTGCACGCCAAAGAGCCGAAGAGGCATATAACATGTTGCACTGGATGTTATCATTCTTTACACAAACGTGTTTTGTTGCAAATAATAAATTCATGTGAATTTAAAAACATGAATAGAGTTTCCTCCCTCGCTGTAATAGTAAGTCTTAAAAGATATCAAATAGATCGCTATACTCTTATAGATCACCGAAATTAAAGGAGTGAATCGTTCTATCCGTGATGTAGGTCAGGCAATCGGCCCTGCGAAAATCCATATTTTGTCGCATCTTTTTTTTTGTTTCGGGGAAGAACCCTCTCTTGACGGGTTCCCCCGGCCTGGGATATGTCAGACACCGGAAAAGGTGTTCGGCCTTCTGACTACCCACTAAAAACCCCGCTGTTCTCCTATCGACTACGCCCGGGCCTACGGATATGTGGCCTGCCGATCTCGTGGCCCGCCCTTTGTCTCAAGGCAGGCCTCTTCTAAAGTGTTGGCGCCTGGGGGTCAAGGTTTTGTCCCCGCAGCACTCTCTTGTATTGACTCTAGGAGTTGAGGGTTGCCGCGGGACAGCACGCGGCCCTCTCCCTCAACAATTTTGTCGCATCTGTTCCATCGGTTGATGACCGGGGATTCGATTTTTCGATTCCAGTTCTAAGTCTGTATTTTTGAGTATAATATATATTTATTTATAATACAAAAGTATATAAATTGTATGTATATATTAAGTTGTCTAGTATCTTTAAGACAAACGCTTTGTTGCTTACTTTGGCAGCTGTCACCGTGTGTGTTCTATTTATTTTATCTATCTTTCTTGTCTCTCTTTGATCAAGAAAAGAAACTCTAACCGAAAAACATCAATACTAGTAGATGTGACCCTGTGACAATCTTCAAAAAGTCTTCTTCGATCGCCCAATCGAAACCTTGGATGATATCAGAAGTATAGGAAGAGTTATCAAATTGACAGTTTCTTTAAGTATTAAATACAAATGGTGGAAGTTACCAAGGTTATTTTAAGAAGTAAACAATAATACATAAATATTATGAATATATGGAAGCCAAATATTACACCTGAACCCTAATCTAGAATCTGTGTAATCGAAGGAAATTAACTAAATATAAGAATTTCAATTTGGTGTTAAGTATGTAAATTTTTTTGACAATTCTAGTTACGGTAACATAATTCTAAAGTGGGTAACACATTTCCATGTATAAAGTCAATAAATCCACAGATATGGCCCGTATCCGATTCCCAGAGTCATTGAGCTGTCGGCAGGCGAAGTCGGCTTAATATACGAGGCTCACGATTTACGATATAACTGTAAGCGCGCCGCGGCCTTTGAGAACATAATATGAACGCTTTCTTGGTAATTTCTTGTTTTTCATTTAGTTTTAGTACATATAGTTCTTGGGATTAAATTGTGAAATAAATAAATTTTATAACGACATATTTGCAATATAGTAATTTTTCTATTAAATAAGTTAGGGGTAATATTCAACCTAGTAGCTCAGTGGTATTACAGCCAAATATCAATCTAAAAGTACCGGGTTCGTATTGTAGGGTCCCAAGCACGTCTGGATGGCAACCACCTTTGGTCTTAAGTATGCCGCCATAATAACTTTGTGTTGTGTTCCGGCCGGCATTAGTAACCCAAGTTCTTGTACCCTTATAGGACAGCAGCGTATTCGCGATGACACTGGCATTGCAAACACCCATAGGCGACGATAACTGCTAAATTTCAAGTGGGCCGTCAGCCTTTCTGCTGTCCTACAGTAATATAAAAAATCAAATAACTAACCCTGGTCTGGGTTGTATGAAAGAGATCGCTTTTAGCGATAAGACCACCTTTTGTGCAATCAATGATATGTTCTTTATAAATTCGTTTCAAATAAGAATAGGATCGACTTTGCGCCATGTTGTGACGTCAAAGAATAGGTTTTTTTTTTATATTTATTCCACTAACTGTTTAAAATAAAATTAGGTATGTTACCGGTATTTATGACTTCAATTCCACTCACCATTATTGATGCGCAAATAAGGTTTCGTTCCAAACCGTACTTTTCTAGTGACATTTGACAGATAGAGGTCGTGGAGAGTTCTTATTTGAATCGCATTGTATAATAATAATTGTATTTGTGTTTTTTTTTTCTTTGTACAATAAAGAGTTATCTAAGAGTATCTAACTATATAGTATAATTTTCGTTGTCACCGAGCGTTTAATTTATTCTAGTTTTCAGTACTCTTGCATCTTCTTTGGCGTTACACTCTTGCCAGAGTGGTCGTGGCCGTCACGTTGAGGTTTTTGTAGCCTGTGTTACAATACGACGCCACTCTTCGCGAATTGCCGCTCTCCTTGTGCATTCGTGCAGAGGAACGTCGACGGCGCCTTTCACTTGATCCGTCCACCTCATCGGTGATCTCCCGCGTGGTCGGGTGCCCTCAACCTTGCCCTGCACTACTGGCATTCGATGGATTCGCCTCCGCGCCGTGATACGTGTCCAAAGAAAGTGAGGATGCGAGCTACTCTTGCATGCTCTTCACCATTTTAACAGACCCTGATCGCATTCTTGGAACCTTTGGAAATGTAAATAAACTGCGCATAAACTCATTATACCATCTGTATTTTATGAGACTCTTGTCTCCTCAATTATAAACTATAAAACCTCTGAACATGGTCCATATTTTAACCGCTATTTTTTTAAACAAAATTGTTACCAAGCCCTTTTAGTTCCTCTATAAAAAGTAAAAAGTAAATGTGCTTTATTGCCCACGGTCCTGATATCTGTGCTCGATTCCCGTGACCATAACAAATTAAGTTTACTTTCCAGCAACGACCTTCGAGGACGGCAGCGTGACTGTACAAGTGTATACAGGGTTATCATGCGTTCATAAATTGTAGTGTTCAAACGGAAATTGCGATTAAACATAGAATACCGGATTAATCATCATATGTAGACCCACTAGTGGACTCCAGCACATCCTAGAGGCAATGGATAGTATACCTATCATGCTTGCAAACAGTGAATTTCCTCACATTTTCAGTACTTGACAATTTTTTTTATTTATTGATAAGGTATACAAACATATTACAATCTAAAAAATAGGTCATAGTATAGGTACAGCATAGGTCTAGATTGTAAGCCAATATAGTATAAACCAGGGGTGAGCAACCTTTTTAATCAATGGGCCAATTTTAATTTTAATTTTTTTGGCGGGCCGCACATTGATTCACTGTTATTAATAATTTACGAAACTTTATTTATAATAAATATTAAAGTAAAAAAATATAAAACTAAAAAAGTAAAGATTTCATATACAAATTTTAATGCAAGATAAAAACAAACAAGAAAAGAATAGAAAAACGAATTTACTTGAAATTTGGCACTGTTTTTTCTAATGAAAAATTGGCAAAAAATCACAATTTTATAACAATATAATGATGGAAGAAAGTCGATAAAATAAATTCAATTTTAGAAATGCTTGGCGGGCCGCATAAACATGTTTAACGGGCCGCGTGTTGCTTCATCCTTGGTATAAACGACATAATTAAATTTTTTACAATATTAAGTTAATATGAAAAGAAAGTAATTGTATAAATAGGTTGAAAAAGAGGAAGCCTAATTAATCATATACATAAGTGAGGACATGTTTTCTAAAATAAGAGTGCGAGCTGATGAATGTATCCAATTGAGGGTGCGCCGCAGAAGTGTTATAAGTTCGACAACAACGTACGACTGGATATAATAAGACGTATTGTTCTTATAAGTTTGCAGCCCAAGGTATTTGGCTTACGAACTTTATTATTGAGATATATTGGTAGCAGTTGTAATAGGCAGGGGGGATCTACAAGAGAGTGCAATATTTTATGTAACATGAGGACGTCAATCTGATTTCTTCCTGTTGTTAAAGAAGTAATTTTAAAATAGGACAATTTATCCTGATAACTTGATAACAATATGGCGGTATACTTAAGACCAAATGTGGTCGCCATCCAGACGGACTTGAGGCCCTACCACGTAGCTAGGGTGGGTTGTTTTTTCGCCTTTTACGACAGGCCGAGCCCGGCCGCAGAGGTTAGTATTCTTTCTCCGTCCCAATACGGAAATAAATTGCCGCCACTAGAAGAGGGTCTTTATTTGTATCTTGGTATTAATCCTTATATAAATAAATTACTTCGTATTCAAGGCTGCTTCAATATCTTTATATAACTTTTTGAATTATTCAATTCGGACATTCCATTCGAAAGATATCACGAGTTTAAAAATGTAAGCATTAGAAAAAACGTTTCACATCTTCGTGACGCTAATTTGCGTTTCATCCGTAACGTGACGCTAATTTCCATTTCATCCATAAAAAAATTACCCTCATGCGCCCAAAGAAGTTTCACTTTAAAATATACAAAAACTTCAAAATATAATTAAAAATGATAAATGAGAATGCTCGTTGGCAACATATTTAGTTTGTGAAACTTTATTATTTTGTGCATTTTGACATTAACTAAGACTCATATAATTTAATTACAATGTTGATTTAATATGGCTCACAGAATGGTTTTTATAACATTTCTGTTATTTTGGTGTATGAGTTATGCCACAATTTTCGAATCAAAATCATATGTTCTGCAATCTCGGCTGATAATTGGAATAATAAAGTAAATTCACTTCAATTCAGGCAATTAATTCAGTCACAGCTATATAATTTACTTCACATGAAACATTTTTCTTATAATTGTCATACTTTTCAATTCTCCGACACGTCAACATGACAGCCCTGCCGCCATTATAGGTAATTTTCATCCCGAACGAAATCTCCCATTTTTTGGTAACTTAATTTCTGAGCATGACGTATGACGGACAAGTCCTTTGATGGTTGCCGGCTTACACTTCTCGATTGTCCTCGAATTACGTGACCAGCACTGTTCCCTTGATGTCAATTTCTACGGATTTTAAACACTTCAGTGACGAATTAAATGTAATGTTGATTGAAGAAGGATTTACGTCTTTATATTCTTTATAATCCAATGTTAACATACCAAATTCAATAAACATTCAATTTTAAAAGCTACCATATTGGGTTACCAATGCATTTAGCATAGCATAGATGCATTTAGCGGACTAAGAATACTGATCTGTGCAATCAAGGGTGGCCTTTCGTAAGAGGCGACATGTATTTTATTGATCGGAAACGATTGTCAAACATACAATATAAACTTCTATGGTTCAGTAGTTATTTGCGATCAAAAGTGAGCTTGAATCCTCTAGTATCCTCTTGTTGTGCCAAAATAAAATACTCTCATTGCACTAAAACGATAATATGGATTGTATAAATACGGATTACATAAAATCGAAATTATTTTTAATTCGTTTTTTGTATACTGAAACACATGTGGATAGTATTTATTAAAATATCGGACAGTCATTCAATAACATTCAATAAATATCTACAAGGACAAACAAGGTAATTATTAACATCCTTTTGTAGAAACGAGAATTAGCATGATTATTTTCAAATAGAGAATATTCAATATAACTAATTAGACTGGTCTCATGATAAAATATTATTATTATTTATATATTTTTCAGACAGTTACAATATAATATCTACTATAGCAGGTTAGTAAATTATAGGTAAACTTGAAAATCTATTGTTAGTAAACATAAATATAAAATAATAAAAATTATTAAAATATCCTTACGTGCAGCTATACCCAGTGGCGAATCATTTTACTTAAATACTTTAAACGATTTTCAGTGTGACAAGAAAATCATTTAAGATGTTCTGAATTAAAAAAATTCTTTGACCACAAAAATATACACGATCGGAGAACGACGACGCGACGTTCACGTATTCAATCCACTCGAATAAGACGTGTTTGATCAAAATACCCTTTGTAACTCATTAACGGCTGTCAATCTTCATATAAAGCACTTACTACTAAAAGTCACTCATTACTCACTTCTTTCCATCGACCATGTGCTTTGCTTTGTTGATTCACTAGCATACATAACCCCATATTAAAGAAGACGAATTGTTTATTTCGCGCTTTTAATTTACCTAATCGCCAGGTTATGTATACGGTAAATTTGAAATACAAAATGATTATCCTCCTGTCAGCATGAATCATGCACGTACGTCATACGTAGCAACCAAGTCGCATCACGATCGGAGACCAACCTAGCTCTCGGTTTCTATTCCTACGATGCCAAGTATCGCTTAAACAGTTTTTCTCGCTTAATATGCATATGCCACATACTGATGATGAAGGAAAAGTTTGTGGGGAAACCTATATACCGACATCACTGCTATTTGTAACCCGCGGGACGGGTATACTATTTGGCCCCTATTTTTTTCGAGGACTAACTCTGATGATTAACGAGTCCCCTCTATCCGGGAGGATTAAGGGGTATGGGAACTCCGGGAAAAATTCAATAAATACATTCGACTACCCATAAAAATCCCCGATGTTGTCCTATAGCCTATCGCCTGGGCCGACGGATAAGTTGGCCCGTCAATCTCGTAATCCAGGTCGGATCCGTTCCCTCTAGGAGACGGACCAAACCCTACATGTCATGTACATATTATAATAACCAAACATACCTACATACAAACCTACATTGCTGTTACATATTATAATAACCAAATCATTCTAATTTAATTTAATTTTTAACTAATTAATAGACATTTTATACCTCTATACTTGTCTCAATTTACCATGAAGTCACTTTTATGTCGTAAAATAATTCTAATTCGATCCAGTTCCGTAGTAAGGGCTTATTTATAATCTTTTTTCATCCTTTATCGAATACCTTTGACAAGTTATTTAAAGTAAATATTTGTCCATAGCTCAATAATAGCTGTCTCGTTAGGACTTTTTGATCGCTTTCACTGTGAGGTATTCAGTAATAAAAAACATAAAATAGACATGAATGTAGAATCGTGACGAGCTTTGACGGACTTATTTATTGAATGTCTTGATTAAATTCAAAGCATTTAGATTGAACTGAAAGCGCTCGTATACCTTTTATAGGAGGGATGGATGAAGCTTGATAAAGAAGGAAACGTTAAACACTTTTTGGGTTAAAATTCAATTACTTCAAAACCATGTGATACAGCATATTTTGGATATATGTTGTGTTTGAAAAAAGGTAGAAAACCTCGAAGATGAGAAGATGACATTAAAAAAGGCGCTGGATTACATTGGATTAGACTTGCGTAACTAAAGTAAAAAGCATGGAAAATATTAGCTACTAGCTGTGCCCGCGACTCCGTCTGCGTGGAATAGTGACTTTGGGCAGCATTTTTTGTGGATATATCTTATGGTTTATTTTGGATTACAAACCCTATAAACCCTAAAATATAAATAAATTAAATATGCAAACAGTCAGAGTTATCGAATGCACCTACGCCTGCGCCTCCGGAATACGTGCGTTCGAACTTATATAGTTCAGCCTAAGCTAAACCGTATTTCATATGATTGATGATATAAATCTGAGGTCAACTTAAATTAAAATATAAAATTTCCAAAACTTATCATTTTTAACTACAACTATTTTTTTTTTTCTAAAATAAAAATAGCCTAAGTTACTCCTTGTTACATCAGGTATCTGCCAGTGAAAGTCTCGTCAAAATCGGTCCATCCATTTCAGAGATTAGCCAGAACAAACAGACAGACAGACAGACAAAAATTGTAAAAAATGTTGTTTTGGTATATGTACCGTGTATACATCTAATACGTCCGAATGTACTTAGTAAAAAGCGGTTATTTTGATATTACAAACAGACATTCCAATTTTATTTATTTGTATAGATGTGCATTTATTTACATTTTATTTACATAATTTATTTACATAAAGATGTATACAAATAATTTATAGTATCAGTAGTCTATAGTGCCCATAACAAAAGGGATCTGCTGCCTTCTTTGGGATTGGAACTGTGTGAATAAGAAAATATATATTTATTTGCTTTAACATGTTGTGTTACAAGTTTTTTTTTTTATTGCTAGAGGACAGCAGACAGACTGACGGCCCGCTTCGGATTTAGAAATTACCGTCGCCTATGGGCGTTTGCAACGCCAGTGGCATCGCGAAAATGCTGCTGTCTCATAAGGGTACAGGAACTTGGGTCACTAATGCCGGAACACAACACAAGGCCATTATGTCGGCATTCTTAAGACCAAAGGTGGCTGCCATCCAGACGGGCTTGGGGCCCTACCACGTAGGGTGAGTTGTTTTGTCGCCTTTTACGACAGGCCGACCCCGGCCGCAGGGGTTAGTATCCTTACTCCGCCCCTGCACGGAGAAATATAGTGTTAATAGGCTGTAAACATGACAATTCGGAATAGCGTTAGTATGACTATCAACGTATAGTTAAATTATTATGTCCTCAGATTATGTCATCGTCAATAACAGCGACCTTTGTCTGAACGTGATTCAATTTCAATGTCATTTGTTAGCTCGTGGCGTCATTTGTTTGTATTCATGTCGTTTAGACTACGGACAAACTGTCAGCGATTTTTAATAAGTACCTATTAACTGCTCCGACAGATTTCTTTCTGATCTAAAGTTACTGGCCATTTATGCAGTCCAATAGAAAACACGCATGAAATTGATCCTTCCATTTGCCTCATTTTTATATTTCAATTATAACACGGGCAAACTGAGTTTATAGTTTTTTTGACGTGAAAACTTTGACAGCTTGAGCAAGATGTTTTAATTTACTCTGTGGTTTCTATGAGAAAAGAAAAGGGTTTTTTACCGTTTTCCTGGTAATTTTTAAGTTTTTTCTCTCCATTCTTATGGAGGTTCTTACCTTCCTTATGCCTTAACGAATGCAAACGATACAATATGCAAACAAAAATTAGCTGAATTACTAGAGCCGTTCTCGATTTTTTCGCTTATTGGCGATTCATTTTATTTATATAAAAGATAAAAGTAACAAAGAGGTTTTTTAAAACGGATCTAACCCATGAATGAGCACTCGTACTGTTAACGGACTTAAATAGTGTATATTGCCGAATCGATTCGTATGTATGTACCTACTTGGGGCTACACTATTTTCAGAGTACTCTATTAGGGCTTCTGAATTATCAGCCTTAGAAATAATAGCCATAGATATAAATAAAATCATTCATCAAACACCCAAACTCTACTGCGTGTAAAAAAGAAATTATTCCATTAAAAGTTATGAGATAAAAATGAAATTTAAATTATAAATTGACTTCAAAAGGATATTAATTCAATTGAATGTAGTGAAATCAATATTGTCTAGCCCACGGGTTCCTAAACTCTTTTTACCAAGAGACCACTTTTCCAAAATGTACTGATTGATACCTCAGACCCCTATAACTAAATGACTTCAAAATCCTACCTCTAGTTTTTTTTTCACATACGTAACACAAGCTAGACATGTTAGAGGACAGTATCTGGAAAATTTCAAATAAGAACTTATATTAATTAATAGGAGTCGATTTTAAGACCTCGTCGACCTCCAAAATCAGTTTTCATTTACGTCCCTGGGAATTTTGCAGGATTTCAACACCAAAGGTTCGCTATCGACCACTTTTGGAATCCCTGGTCTTGCATCATAGAGTCAATCTCATTCACTGATATGCTTAATGATGACCGGAACTAAAATCAGTTCTTGTTCCGCAACTTTAATTTATAATAAAAATGTAATATTTAGTTTTCCGCAGACCCAAGCCAAGCAAGAAGCAAACAAAATACTAATTTACAATGAAGACATTAAATTGTCAATGAATAAGTTGTGTATTTTTACTTGCAGCCGACAGTCGCGGGCACCTCGCAGCGTGTACTCCTACAGGAGTGCGGTGGCTCCATCGGTCGCTTCTACCCACAGGTCAAAAGTCTCTAGAAAGGTAATTCCATTGTTTTCCTTATCATTTAAATGATACCATATAAATAAACCTTAACATAGAAGACTGCAGTTTCTTCTACCCTAATCTTGATTAGCCATGTTCCAAATAAATTCTGTAGAACGAAAAACAAAATAATTTACTCAAAAGAAAAAGAGCCAAAAAGCTTTTATTTACTAAGAAGAGCATTAGTTCTTTATTATAATTGTGTTGAAGCTGATAGAGGAGATTCCTGATCAAGAAAAAGAGAAAGCGAGGGAGACAGAATAAAAATGGCGTACATTTAATTGACCAAAGTTATCCACCCATTCAATACAAAATGTAAATAATGTGTTACATTATACATAGAAATTAAAGTGGATACAGGAGAGGGAACGAAATGATGGATTGCGTAAAAAATTATATGATGAAAAGGGTAACAACATTGAAATGACAGCTAACAGAGGAGAGTGAAAAGAGATAACATATTGATGATGATAAGAGCAGGAAGAAGTATTACATTATATATTGTCAATTTATTTATTTATGTTTTGAATTGTGTCAGTGACCTGCTGGGATGGCTTGGCCATGTCGAGAGAATGAATGAAGAACGATTGACGAAAAAAGTGTATAAGGCGAGGGTGAATGGAACTGTTGGAAGGGGTAGACCTAGGCGGACGTTTCGAGACCAGATCAGGGACGTCTTGAAAAAAAGCCAGGTCAAGAGTACCCTAAACCGAAGGGCATGTATGAAGGGAATAATGTAAGTGGACGAAGCGAAACAAGTATGTAAGGATCGTAGTAAGTGGAAAGAAGTGGTCTCGGCCTACCCCTACGGGAAAGAGGCGTGATTATATGTATGTATGTATTTATTTATTATCCAACCCGACAAACGTTGTTCTGTCATATCAATTTTAAAAAAATAGAACTTAATTTACGTTCACCCCTATTTCATCCACTTCAAGTTTAATTTTAGCGACAAAAAATAGCCTGTCCCTATACCGAAATGCATCAAAATTGGTTCAGTGTTTTAGGCGTGAAAATGTAACAGACAGTCAGAGTTTCACATTTATAATATTAGTATGAATTATTTTATAGGCAGGGGTAAAAGTGGACGCAATGGCAGCTCCAAACCCGTTCTGCCCGAACGTGAAAGGCATGTGCTGTCTGATGCTGCTACTGAACCTGGGCCTCATCCTCGTCACCTTGGGCTTCGTCATCGTGCTGCAGTTCTTCGAGCCACTGTTCGTTTGGTTAGTATACTTCAGACATCGTCTAAGTTAATTTCGTTATAGTAATAATATATTATCCGTACGGGGACGGGAAAGAATACTGATCTCTGCGGCCGGTGTCGGCCTGTCGTAAAAGGCGACCAAACAACCCACCCTAGCTACGTGGTAGGGCCCCAAGCCCGCCTGGATGGCGACCAGCTTTGGTCTTAAGTATGCCGCCATAATAACTTTGTGTTGTGTTCCAGTATTAGTGACCCAAGTTCCTTTATCCTTATGGGACAGTTGTATGCTTGCGAGCATACAACTGTCCCATAAGGATAAAGGAACTTGGCTTGGAAGTGGCACTGCGGTGTCACTGACGTTGCAAACACCCGTAACTGCAATATTCTAAGGGGGCGTCAGCCTGTCTGCTATCCTACAGCATAAAAAAAATATAGCCCTAGAATAAGTCAATGAATTCTAAAAAAAACTATTAAGCAATGTAATATTTTTCACGAATATCCCGCTACACGAGTATCGAATGCAGAACAACACTCAATTTAAAAAGTATAAACAGTTATATCACTATTAGCACTTAAAAAGAACTCTTTGAACTGGTGTAACACGTTTGATCCATTACGTCTTTTTGAGATTTAAAATAAAACTTTTATTTCTCAAAGCAATCCAGGCCTTTCATCTGCGAACTCACACAAAGGTAACACATTAAAAATCACTTAGAAGTTTGGAAAAATAACGGTATGCGTAATTTGGATGTTTTTGATTTGCGTTTTGACACATCACTATGGTTTGGATTGAATGGGTGTTCTTAGCGTGTTGTTAGCGACAACCTGGTTCACATCTCTTTGTGACCTTTTAACTGTTAACGCCTAAAATGCTATAATGTATTAAAGATGTATGTCACTTTGCGCTGGGGCTTAAAAAGGTCGCTCATAAGTATAATGTATATATATATATATATATATATATATATATATATATATATATATATATATATATATATATATATATATATATATATATATATATATATATATATATATATATATATATATATCTACGGATTAAGAAAGATAAACATAATAATATTTCCACTAATAAATAATTTTTAAGCCATATTAAAGGCAGTATATTTTACCGGTTCGAAGTTTTATTCACGTAAATCTGGCGTGAAATCGTCGATTCCTTACTTTATTTTAAAGAAACATAATATATTTACATTTTCTACGTCACAGTCATCGATTGTAGAATTCCTTACTCAAAATCTCGTTTAAAAATATTTAAACAAGTTATTTAAAATTACCCCCATTATTTAAAATTATGTATTTTTACAGGATCCTGGGCATAGTTTTTCTGATATTCGGCTTCATAACACTCGTGGGGAGTTTAATATACTGCATAGTGTTGTGCCGCGAGAACCCATACCCACGGTACCCGGACGACTTCTACTGGACCCACCACTGGTCGAAAACCATCGGACCCTCAGAGATACACTACAGCACTAGTGAAAAACCATACAGACAAAATGGCCATAGTGATAATAGATATAACAAATATAACGGAAAATACTCTGATCGCGAGAGCGCTAAGGGCTACTCTGATAGGGAAAGCAAATTAAGCAGGTATTGACTACTATAGTGTTATCTTTTTGGATAATAAACAGTATGTTTAAAGCGCTTGGTAAAATAGAAGGCAATACAAGTCAGTTAACTTTAAAACTTTTTAATTTTCGCCATTTTTTAATAACTTGTGAGTATGGCGTA
Organism: Malacosoma neustria; assembly: GCA_963693495.1. Lineage (NCBI taxonomy): Eukaryota > Metazoa > Arthropoda > Insecta > Lepidoptera > Lasiocampidae > Malacosoma > Malacosoma neustria. The sequence goes on from OY856381.1 coordinate 17,835,406, forward strand.
TTTTATGTTATAATTTTTGGCATGGCTACTGAAGTATTTGAGATATGAAACATGGCGAACATGTTGAAGCTAGATTAAAAATATATTGGAAAAAAATATTTTGAGTGTCGGATTTTTCTTGTAACCCATGATTTCTTGATAAAGAATAAATTAAATACAATCAATCATTGAAAGGATTTTGAAATTAAATTTGTGATGGAAAGTATTAAACTTTGTGTTATAATTTTAACAATACATCTTGTAAGAAATTAATAGTTATAAGTAACATTAACATAGTAAACTCATGTGCTAATGGTATTTTAACAATGCAGTATACTAACTATACTATTATTACTATATTAACTATACTATATTAAATTTCTTAGTGCTTGGCCGGACTGAAAACGCGGGCGCGGGGCGGTCGCGGCGCGGCATACTTAAAACATTATGAAACCTTAATTGAGTGTCCGTAGTGGGCACGCGGGCTGTTTCATATGTTTAAGTAGCCGCGCCGCGCCCGCCCCGCGCCCGCGTGTGCAGTCTGGCCAAGCACTTAAATTTCAAATTAAAATTACGCAACTATATGAGTCATAATTTTAAAGTAAATCGAAAATAATAATTCAGCTCTACAATCTGCTTTTAAAAGTCTATCTCTTTACGAAGTATGTTTAAAAACTGTGAAAAATGAATTTTTACTTAATAGGCGTTTCATATGGCTTTCATCTGTAATTTGTTTAATAATCTGCCTACGTATTCTGTCCAATATTTACATATTTTTTAGAACTGAGATCAACAGACAGGTGACTGTCATTTAGGAACGACCTCCACTCACTCAGTTTTTGAGGTTTCTGGAATGTTTGCATTATTAAAATACCAATTATTCTAACAACACTAATAATGTAAATAATAGACCACACTCTATAATAAATGCCATATTAAAATAAGGAGTGTTTAATTTCAGGGACCTATTCATTTGAAATGTATAAATTATTAATAAATTTATTATATGGTAACTGTATTTATAAGAAAATGTAATTAATCAAAACTATTTGAAATAAATGTATAATAAATATTTTTGATTTTTATTTTAACTATAATAAATGCTACATTTAGGATAAGTTATATTTCTCCATCGACTTCGCCAATGATCGCGGGAGATTTCGCCACCCGTCTTATATAACTCACCCCGAGACGCCCATCATGAAAGGGGCCCGCTCTGATTCAAAGACGGGCTGGGACCTGTGTCTTCATGTACACGGTATTTACCGTAGATGCACCGTAATTTGGTCTTAATCTACCGTCAAGGTTATGGCATTACCGTGTCATAAGTCACCGTAATATAATTACAATTAAGTTATCAATATTAATTCATCACATACTGCGTAAAACAAATCTCAGTCAACTTAACATCTTTCGTAATGGCAACACTGCTATTTGTTGCTTGGAATCCCCGAATATAAGCTACGTCCTCACTTTTTTTTTCAACACTGAACTTAGCGCACTCTGCTGGTGCATTTGATAACTAATTCACGTTTCAATTACCCGCATAATTTGGCATTGTGCGCCACTGATTCGTATTATGCTCTGTAATTGGAAAACAAGGTTTGTAACTCAAGTATCAGTTTGAATAAGAGCATGAATGAATGAATGAAAACTCTTTATTGTTCACCTTAAATATATATGGTAACTGGTAACAATATAGTATGTTGTTTTTTAATATTCTTAGTAATTTGGTAAGTAAGTAATTCTTAGTAATTGGATTCACAATGTTTTTTATTCGTCGAAAAATGACACGGTAATTTAAACACCGTATTTTCACCCTTGCAACACGGTAACTCTCAATTTACATATGGAGACACTGGTGGGACTGACCTGACCGAGCCACAGTATTGGTAAGTAGTAAGTACCATCTTACAGGCACTTAGGTATCGATTGGACAGCGTGGTTTTCAGTAAGCAGTCCGAGGAATCTCATATTCGACTCCGACGCGCTTAGACTCGCAGAAAATAATTTTTCTTCAACTGAAACCTGTATGCATGCAATTTTGATATTAGTCCTACCAGCTTCCTGGAGAGCTAGTCATGATTGCTAAACCCTAAAAAACAAAAAGGAATATGCCACTCACACCTCAGCATATTTAATTTTAATAAGAAAAAGTTCTTCAATCTAATTAAAATATACATCGGAATTGACGTTACCTTCCAACTACGTCATCTTTGTTTTATCTATCTAACATTAAGGAGAACTCGGGTTCTACATAGGTATAAAGTATCTGTCAAAGAGCGCTGCGGTAGCATAGTTTAAATTTTAAAAATGGAAACGCAAAAATAGAGAACTTTTTACAACAATTTTTTCCGTCCATTCATTTCATGAAGTTTTATAACAATCGACATAATAAAATCACTGATATTTTTTATAAATTTCACGATAGATAGCCCAGTCACATCACAGTTGGCCATAGGCCTCTCCCAAGCAAGACCTTGCCAGTAATTCTTCACAAGTGGTCACCCCACCTCGCCGGTAAGCGTCGGGTCCTACGCTGTTTGTCGAGACACGATCTCTACTCGAAAACTCGTTTACCCGTTTTTGGTTATAGTTATTTGCTAAATTATAAGAAACTAGTATCGAAGTACTACTATTTCATTAACATTGTCATGGATTTTTTTAAATTATTGATTCTGCACACTTTATTCAGTAACATTCATGTCTGTGTTTCGTAAGGCAGAACTGTGATAGTAGGTACTTTTTCAACTTTCCTCCCGTTTAGCACTCCTTTTTTTTTATTACTGTAGGACAGCAGACAAACTGACGGCCTGCTTAGAATTTAGCAGTTACCGTCGCCTATAGGTGTTTGCAACGCTAGTGGTATCGCAAACACGCTGCTGTCCCATAAGGGTACAGGAACTTGGGTCACTAATGCCGGAACACAACAAAGTTATTATGGCAGCATACCAAGGGTGGTCGCCATCCAGACGGGTTTGGGGCCCTACCACGTAGCTAGGGGTGAGCTGTTTTGTCGCCTTTTACGACAAGCCGACCCTAGCCGCAGAGGTTAGTATTCTTTCTCCACCCCTGCAAGGATGAAAATAATAAACCAATTCCATAATAATAAACAATCCAAACTATCTTTGATTTACATAATACACTACAACGGGGAAACGGTAATAGGGTAATCAAACACAAACATAAGAATTGTTTTATTTATTTACAAAATATCAACATATTTGAATTTCATGTATTGAAAAATAAAACTGATAGTTTTATCTAAAATACCGACAACACAACATGTTTATAGAGAACACAGCTAAGGACTCGCTCCGTTATAGCCGTTTAAGTCAATTTAATTTAAAATGTGCAATGTGAGACTGCGCGAGAAACCGTTGTAACGCTACAGGAGCTGCAATTAGAAACCATATGTCATCCACCGTACTCGCCAGATCTTGCTCCAAAGGACTAACATTTTTTTCGTGATATGGACAATTTTCTACGTGATAAAAAAATTCTTCCCAGGAGGCAGTACAAACTTTCACAGTTTGTCTAATCTAGATCTCCAGAGTTCTATCGTAAAGACATATGTGAGCTTCCGTTAAATAGATATTGAGTTTAATTACTAATAACATTACAATTAAATTTTTCCTCGTTTGACATTGTTAGCTTCCACGTATATTTTTAATTTTTTTGTTAGAGGGCGGGTCTTGTAAAACATTACGATGCGTTATAAGGGCGGAAGGGGGGGTTACGAACAAGGCGTTTAACATTGTTTTGTTTAATTTAAATAAAAAAGAAGATATTGTACAGAAAAACGTTACGGTGTATATATTACATGTGGAGAGCGGAAGGTCAAAAAGCTTAAAAATACTTGAACCTTCTAAAATGAGCAACACCGCATACTATATGTATATATATATATATATATATATATATATATATATATATATATATATATATATATATTTTTCTTCAACTGAAACCTGTATGCATGCAATTTTGATATTAGTCCTACCAGCTTCCTGGAGAGCTAGTCATGATTGCTAAACCCTAAAAAACAAAAAGGAATATGCCACTCACACCTCAGCATATTTAATTTTAATAAGAAAAAGTTCTTCAATCTATATATATATATATATATATATATATATATATATATATATATATATATATATATATATATATATATATATATATATATATATATAATATATATACAATATATATATATATATATATATATATATATATATATATATATATATATATATATATATATATATATATATATACATATATATATATATATATTTCTATGAAAATATTAACACGTTAAATGGCATGACATAATTTAGTTTATTGCGCCGTGATAACTTTTTTAAGGAAAATATTTGTGCTTGCATTTAACGTGTTATTAAGCAATGCGTCACACAGTGACGCCGACAATTTTTTTGTATAATATACCCACATTTATTACATAAATATACGTAAATGGAGTATATTTTTACAGGAAAAAGTGACAAAAAGACCAAATAGAAAAGCACAAGCACCTAATGGAATGAATGAATAAATGAAATATAGAAAAATAATAAAATAATGACAAAGAAACACATAAACGTTTACCATAAGAGTACAAGACGGTTAGTAATTTAAGATAAAAAACAGCAATCAAAACAAGAGTATGAAATAATATGAAAAACATTAAATAATTGTTTTCTCAGGAGATGAAATTTTTCTATATGAAGAGATTAAATAATAAACCGATTTTTTTATTATATTAGGCTAATAGTCGATTGATTCAAAATAATAATAAATTTTGGAATTGTAAAGAAAATTCTCTCGTCGAAAATTTCAAATTTCAAAATCAAAAAGAAAAAAAGAAAGGCAATAATGTTCAATGTATATGTAATTCATAACTACCTCCATAAGCGTTATTGAAATATTTACCTTCATAAAAGAGATATTCAAAATATACACACACAGTACACAATGTCATCATTTTATTTAAAAAGATGCAAACACTTGGAAGGCAGTTATATATATATATATATATATATATATATATATATATATATATATATATATATATATATATATATATATATATATATATATATATATATATATATATATATATATATATATATTAATAAAACTAATACAATGGGTATCCATAAAACGTGACACGTTCACAGGTCTACGTTTAAAGTAAAGGGAATACGCAAGATGCAACTCAATTATATACAAATAAAAAAAAATGTCAACTTTAAGAAAAATGAATGTTCATTGAATATCCCATATCATTTATATACAACACTTGTCATTTAATTATATCATAATATAATGACGGAAAAGCAAAATGTCCAAATATCAAAAATATTTGTGAATATAACTAAAATAACATTTTTAATCTGTAATTAATTTGAATTACTATATTTGTATTTAAATAAACATGTAAATAGGTGTTTATCTGTTTCTTACGTATATTCAAGTTCACGCATTATACGAGGGCAAGATGAAAAAAGTTCTCGACCTATGTATATAATACAGAAATTTCATTTTCAATCAGCGAAAATTTATTATTCCTGCCTGGGTATATGTCTCACTAGTTCGTATGATAAGTTTCAACTTGTTCTCTCAAGTAGTTTGTTTACACGAATTTCCGCACTAGACGTCATAAAAATCTTCGTTTTGCATGGATTAACCCCTAAAGGAATTCATTCAAAGTTGAAAAAAACTTTACGGGAACTCTGCTCCGTCAATGTGAACCGTTAAAAAGTGGGCAGCTGAATTTAAACGCGGTCGCACGTCCCTCGAAGATGCACCGGAAACCATCGAAAAGGTGCACGATATCGTGTTGGATGATAGGCGTGTTAAGGTGAGTGAGATAGCTGAGGCCGTGGGAATATGGGAAGAAAGAGTGCGAAACATCTTGCACAAAGAATTAGGGATGCGAAAGCTCTGCGCAAGGTGGGTTGCCGCATTTGCTGAATGCCGATCAAAAGCAAATGCGCAAACGATATTCGCTGCAACGTTTGGACCGATTCAATAGGGATCCGACCGATTTTGTGCGGCTATTTGCTACCATGGATGAGAAATGGGTCCACCACTACACGCCAGAAACGAAACAGCAGTCGAAGCAGTGGGTAGAAGCCGTGCCGTTGGTTTCGCATCTGGCGGAAAGGTCATGGCCAGTGTGTTTTGGGATACTAATCTTTTAGACCAGCTGGATGCCAAAATTCGCGAGAAAGAAATTTGTTTCTGGGAAACGTTTCGCGTCCAATGAAGAAGTTGAGGGGACCCTAGATGGATATTTTCACAGCCTTCCAGACTCTCACTTTCGGAAAGGAATACTGATGTTGGAGAAACGCTGGAACCAAGTGTGTTGAAGTCAAGGGAGAATATGTAGAAAAATAAAATAATTTTTCAACTGAAAATTGCTGCAGTCTTTCATTGTCAGGCAGAGAACTTATTAACTTACCCTAGGTACACTGGATCCCGTTTATAATTACATAGGAGGGAAACGACAAACACGTCACACTAAGCGAACGTCATATATATGTCTTCTTCTTCTTCCTCCTGCCCTTATCCCACATTATATGGGGGATGAGGGTCGGCACTACGTGTTACATGTTGTAATAGTTATGGCTTAGTTTTTAGAACCGGCCGCCTGCCTGACGTTAACCCCCTTTTTTGGGGAAAAATCTATCTTCCTTTTTATTTAAATTATTTTTCTCGTTTCACATTGAAAGTGGGAGACAAAATTTCGTTGTCGATCATCTAATATATCCTCAAGCGACACTTTTATTGGTTTCTTCTTGAGTAAACCACATCCGAGTGTCGGTTTGGGCGTGCACGGTGGCACTTTTGCCGGTATTTGTATTTGTATATATATTTAATTTATTAATTGAGCGAAACATTTCATATTTTATGTAAGAAATCAATAATAATGTTTGGCTTCCGGTGTTTTGTTCTTTTGTGCCACGAACCTCTCGAACACTGCCCGAAGGTGTTTGAACCGACCATAACTTATTATAAGTGGAGTCATTCAGTCATATCCGACTTTGTTATAATATTAATATAGACGGTGTCATAATAAACGGATTCCACTGTAATATCCCATGTCCAATACAATCTGAGGCGCATTCGAAAAACCATACACACTTAACAATAATTGTGCCTAATAGAATTAAAACTATTGTAGAAATAAGGAGATTATGGTATCCGTATTTTTCAAGAGCTGCTAACACGTTTTGGACTTAACACGTAAGATAATAAGATCATTTGTAATTTATTTGGACCTACCATTATGTTGACACAACGCTCTTGAATTGTTTAATTTTTTTTATAATTTAAACTAAAAGTTAAAACTATTAAGAATCATCTAGATTTTTATATAAAATGTACTCAAACAAATATTAAAGAAATAAATAATAATTGAAAGGAAATAAGTCTTAAACATGAAATTGTATACTTTTTAGTAGCTACATATTACAATAACGAGTCAGCAACTCGAAGAATATCCTTCATTGGCCTCCATCAGCTTGTCTTCTTCTTACGTCATCGTTTAATAAAAATACTGGATCTAGAAATAAAATACAAAATCAGAATAATATTCATGCTAAAATTAAGGCCACGCCATCCGTCGCAGAGCAATGACCAAAGTACGGACCTGCGATGTCCCCACGTAGGGCTTTGGGTGGCGACCGGTAGTCGGTGTGACTAAAACGCTAATATCCTATCCAAAATGTCAACGTCAATGTCACTGTGACATGGGGGAGAGGGACGCGCGGACGCTCCTCGACGACCAAGGCGTCATGACGCTTCCTGTTCCATACACGCCGTGACCCCGACAATCCAAATACAAAATTCTGTAAAACACCAGACAGGCTGACGGTCCGCTTAGAATTTAGAAGTTACCGTCGCCTATGGGTGTTTGCAACGCCAATACGCATCGCGTATTGTGGCAGTGGCATCGCGAATACGCTGCTCTCCCATAAGGGTACAGGTAAAGGTATGGTGGCATACTTAAGACTAAAGGTGGTCGCCATCCAGACGGGCTTGGGGCCCTACCACGTAGCGGGGTGGGTTGTTTTGTCGCCTTTTACAACAGGCCGACCCCGGCCCGCAGAGGTTAGTATTCTTTCTCCACCCCTGCACGAATAAAAGTTAACTGTTAACATGTTAAACTTACCATAACAACCACTGGTTCAATTGACACTAATCACTATCCGAGCCTTCGCTTATATTAAATTCCGATTCCGAATCGCTGTCCATCTTCTTCGCCTTCTTCTTGGGGTTAGTCTTTTTCTTGTTCTAAAATTTAAAAATAACATGAATCAATATACAGTGTAAACTCTTTATAACATCACTCGATTTAACGACAAACTCCTTAAAATGTTGGAAAGAGCTTGACTTTGGTTGGTTTACCTAGTTTCCAATACAATAATACGCTCTATATAGCATTACTTTAAATCTATTTAACGACAAAAATAAGGCATTCTAAATCACACTGAGGAACAACAAGTGGTTGAAGAAGATGAAACAGACGATCTTGTCCGTCCACCAAGCATCAATCAAGAAATTAGCGAAATTATATTACAAAATATTTTTTATATAATCAAGTCGATCCGACAGTATCTCAAGATATGAATAAAATACATAAGAAAATCCAATTAAAATATTAAAGCAGCGAATAACATCAGACGAAGATAACAGACTATACACAATAAATGTTATTTGTATGAATAATAATGTTCGTGTGCAAATTGTGTTATACGTTTGTAAATACATACATATTATTATAAAATAGTAAAATAATATATTTTATAAAATATTTCTCTCCATTTAACGACCACTATCTATAACACTGAAAAATGCACAGAGCACACAGTAACAGAGATTCAACACTTGACGAACTCCATTTTACAACGGTGTTCGCATGTCGAAACGTCTATATACAATCGTGTATCACGCAAATTTTTAGGTATTTATCTTAAAAATATAGTATATCAGTTGTCTAGTAGTCATAACTGTGAATACACGGCGAATTTATTATTAATATGATGCGCGTGCGCACAGGGACAGTGTCATGGCGAACTTTGATTTTTACAGGTCCTACGATCTTTTTTTTTAGTAGTTGAGTCAGTTGGAGACAGTTGGTGTTAGACGACGTAACACTTAACAGCGGTAACAACGGCTCCAGCGACGTAACAGCGAATGAGCGTCTGACATTAGAATCAGGAAACTTAATTTGGAAACTATTGCGAGATGTAAAACAACAGTGCTGCCATCTAATATAAAATGGTATGAAAGTATTTTAAGTGCATTTTTATTATTGGTTAACTATAACTAACCTTTCTACTATCGAAAAGACTATCGTCGTCATCACTGTCCTGGCTGAGGATCAACTTGGCCGGCCTCTTCTTGGGCTTCTTGTCCTCTTTCAGCTTATCCACATTCATCAGCTTCCTCTTCTGCGCCGGCGGCTTCTTCTTGGGTGGGGACTCCTCGACGGGCGCTTCGTCTCCGCTGGATATCACCGCCACGTGGTGATTGTTCGAATTCACGTTCTCTTCTTTCTTCGTGTCTTCTATTAACGAGTCAAATAGGCAATCTACAGAACAAATAATAAAAAATATATTATTCCTTTTCTTTAAAATGTTTAATCTAATAATAATCATATATATTTTAATAGTAAGCATAGTATAACACTAGTTTAACCCCTAGAGCGCGAACCGTCGATATATCGACTCTATTAATGCCTATAAATTGCGGAGCGTCGGAATATCGACTATTGCGCAGTTTGATTTTAGGTATCGATCTGTGCGGACGTGTCGTAGCGCGCGCATGTATAACGTTTATAACAAGTTAATAACATTTATAAATAACCATTTAAAATTATTTTTCTGCGAATTTATCGTTGAATTTTGTATTTTTTTTTTTTAAGTATCGAGAAAGAATGACTTGAGCTAAAAAAAACATTCCAGACACCAAACTCGATGTTCGCTAGTTTGTGTGCGCTGTAAAAAGGGAGTACATGGGGTTTGTGTGGGGAAACATTTTTGCCAATGATTTTTTTTATATTCTTGCTTTTTTAGTTGAATAAATACAGTTATAGTAAAAATATGTGTTAAATTTGAGTAGTTTGATATGTCCCTAACACATAACAGAAAAAATTACGAAAATCCATCTAAATTTGAGGAAAATATTTAAGATTCTGGCCAAACTTAATTAATAAGATACTTTTTTCAAAACTCCTTTCGAAATTTATGCAAAATATGTGACAATTAGCTCAGCACTAAAAGAGTTAAGGTAGAAATTAAGAAAATAGGCATGTAAAAAAAGTTCTGGATTCAATTTGTATCGGGAGGACAAGAAAAATATTAAAAATAATCATCATCAAACATCGACAAACTAAATCTATTTGAAGACTTCTGTAATGTAACAACTAACGGTCTTTCATATGCTCACTGTTTCGATTCCAGTTACGCGTTAATTTTTTAACAACAAATTTATACATAAACTAAGTATTTATTTACAAAATAAACGTACAAAATTAAATATCAAAAGTAGGCACCTCAGTAATAGCTCGGAATATTTAATACACTATTCGCTCTACTAGAGGCCTTAGTAAGTTCCCTTTCAGTTCCAACAAACAAAGATTCTCCAAAGAGTGCAGTTATGCTCAATTAAGTTTTTTTATAATGAATGTCATAAAACTCCTAGTCATTGGCAGCAAACTGCTGATGCGAAAAAAGATAGGCAACAGTGATCGTGTAACATCATCAACCCAATCAAGAGCACGTTGTACAGTGACGTTCAAAAGATTATTAGCAATTCTAAAAAACTGTAGCTATACTTTTTATTATTGCTGTGGGACAGCAGACAGGCTGACGGGCCGCTTAGAATTTAGCAGTACCGTCGCCTAGGAGTGTTTGCAATGCCAGTGGCATCACGAACACGCTGCTGCCTGAACACAACACAAGGTTATTACGGCGGCATACTGCAAAACCAAAGTTGGTCGCCATCCAGACGGGCTTGGAGCCCTACCACGTAGCTAGGGTAGGTGGTTTAGTCGCCTTTTACGACAGGCTGACCTCAGCCACAGAGGTTAGTATTCTTTCTCCGCCCCTGCATGAATAAAAAAATACTATGAACATTATAGTGCTAATGGATTTTTGAACGTTGATTGTACAAATGACTTTCATCGCATCGAAAAAAATATTAATTTTTTTTTTGCAACCTGCTGATGGGCGAATACTTTCCATACCGTAATTGCCTCAAACTGTGCGTCTTTTACCTCGATGCGTTTTCGAGACATTTATATTTCACGTGCCAAGAGCTACAAGAGAACAATGTGGCTTGGTTTGATTTTCATAAAAGGACCGGGGTTGGGACGGGACTCCCACCCTTGCGCACGCACATATACATCAATAACACGTTGAGTGCCAACCCCGCGTCGGGGAAGGGTAATAAGTTGGCGGCCTCATTTCGGAGCGGGGTCGGCACCATCCCAATTTTTTACAATAGTAATATAATTATTTTATTATAATAATATCATTTTATACTACCATGTTCATATACATATTATAGAGTTAAATTACATTATTGACTATGCATAGAAAATGTAGAAGTAAAATTAAAAGAAGAGGCTTCTATATAACATATCTTCTTAGACAGTTGGTAGTCAATAGACGCATGACAGAAAAGTTAATTTTTTCATAACAAACATAAAATTAATCAGAAAACCTTAGCAACAAAAGTCGGGACTCCAATTTTCATCACTGTAAAATCACTTCCAAAACTTACCGGAGTCCATTTCCGCGGGTTTCTTCGCTTTATTCCTCTTCACATTGAAATCGTCATCGTCGCTCACGGACATCGCCCTGGGCTTCTCCTCTTCAGATTCAAGCTTGTTGTCCAACAGCTCGAGTTCGGACGCCGAGTCGGAATCGTCCGAACCGTCTTTGTATTTTTGTACCTGAAATCAATCAAATAACACTTTTCGGTGATACGTTCGTTAATAGAACATACATTTGAAGCAAAATAAAATAATTTATTTTTGTTAAACCTTATACTGTATGCTATAAACTTCTTGTATGAGAATGTTACCTTAGTGGCCGCCCGCCTGGCGCTGGGCCTCTCCCTTGGCGCGGGCGCGTCGTTCAATTCCACGTCCGAGCCGGACATGTCTCCCCCACTACTGCTTCCGCTGAATGTCATTTTTTTCTAGAAAATATACGTCGACATTTAAATACAAATATTTGTAAAATACCACTATTACTATAATAATTAACAGTTACCACATATTGAGGGGTAAAGAAAAATATTATTTTCTTTTTATCTAGAGTTCTGCAGAGCCAAATGGTCCACCCAATAGCAGGTGGTTACCGTCGCCTATGGATGTTTGCAACACCAGAGGCAATGCCAACGCACTGTATTCTTCTAAGAAATTCTTTAACACCTTTTTTAAAAAAGTTAGCCAGAAGTTCATTACAAATCCGGAGAGAACTCAACATGAATGTTGAGAATCATCTCATACAAGAGAGAAGCTCTAGGAAATGGGGATAAACGGCCAGCAGATGGCGGGCAGTGCGTTTGTAGAAAGACAACGAAGGCACCATTCTAAACAGTTCTTCGAAACACTCCCATTTGTACAGATTGTAGAATATGCAGAGACAGTCTCTTCGAAGGCCAAGTGTGTCTAGACCGTCTGTGAGTATGGGATCATTCAGATCATTATTGTGAGGAATTGCTCATCAGTTTAATGAGATTTGGTACCCCATGTATCCATCTGGTACAAGTGTTGCAGTTTTTTTTAATAATAAAATCTAAGAACGCACCTTTTTAGGTTCCTTCTTGAATGTGAGCTTTGTCTGTTTCAAGCCATCCTTGTCTTTGTCCGGTTTCTCTGGCTTTTCCTTTTCCACTTTCTCTTTCTTCACTCTGCCCTTTGGTTTCTTATCACCGCTCGAAGGGCTGATGCCCGTTGGGTCATCCTGTCAAAAGGTTATATTAACTCACAATTGCATTCAAGTCAAAGCACTTCACTAGGATAGCACAGTGGTCACCTCAAAAAACTTTTGCTGGTTCTACAAACAAATGAATCCAACTTATTCTCTCTCATCAACGACTGGGCTCTAAAAGGAATAAGGCCGGATGCAGACCGAAAACTAAGCTATGCCAAAACTAAACTAAGCATTAAGCAAGCTAAGCTAGAAATAAATGGCGCGCACACCAAGAGCTAAGCCAAAGCTCAGTCAGTGTTGCGAAGTTGAATTAGACGGACGACGCTCGCCATGAATATAATCGATGACGAAAGTTCCGATGATGAATACGTTACACATAGAAAAGAAATAGAAGATTAATACTGACTTATTTAAGAAAAAGACATTCCAGAGCTTGGATATGTCAATACATTCAATCTCGGCACACAAGTGGAGAGTTTAGAACTTTATTTTACGAGTTAGATGATGAAAATTTTCAGTTATATTATTGTTACAAGAGTTCAGTTTTAAGATTTGTTATCATTGATTATCGGAGATATTACTAAACAAGATACTAACTATCGGAAGGCTATAACCCCAGAAGAAAGATTAGCTATTTGTTTGAGGTAAGCAAAACAATTTTAATTAAAAAAACATTCGCTACAAAACGACCGTGCGTACGACAAAGGACACTGGACAGCACTGGCGAAGGATGTGATGTTAGATAATTGCCCAATGAACTTGGTACAGATGTCGCTAAAACCTGGTATTTTAAATTAAAAATTGGTACACTCACAAAAATTTGAATAAAAAAAACTACTAATATCAGCAGAGTCTAATACTATTTAATGACAATTTAAATATTTTTTTAGTAAAAGAAAATAAATACATATTTTCTAAAAAAAAATTTTTTTAATTGATGGTATCCGCAACAGGGCGTAAATTCTGATCGAAAATTTCAAATTTACCTACCTAAGATTAATATTAATTGCATAAATAAAGTGTCAACAACTAACTATTAGTATAAACAGTTAATATTTAACCATAAACAATAACGCCATTACTAGTTAAACAATGCCTAGAAGTTTGTCCTTAAAAATAGCAAAAACAAAAATTATCATCCATGGTAGATGTCAAAAACTTGGTATTTTTGCGTACCAGGATAATATTTAGTCGGTACATGATACAAAACCTCCAAAAATGGTATGTATACCAAGAAATTGGTACATCTAACATCACTGGGCGAAGGATGTGCGAATGGCGTGCGGGGAAGGCGAGAGGGGCTTAGCTTAGCTCGTGTAGGCGCATCGGCATACACAACTAACTTAGCTTTGCATATTTTAGTTAGCTCACATAGTTTGCGGTCTGCACACAAGTATGGAAAACTGCGTCAGCTATGCGAGCTAAGCTAAACTAACTTAGCTTAGCTCTTGGTCTGCAACCCGCGTAAGGCTTCATGCATTGAAACCATTATTTTCCCATCTATATAATACAATCACTATGGCTAATGACCTAATCTTACTAATGTTGTAACACGTTAACTGCAGAATGAGGCATAAATGGCCTTGTGTGTCTCTTCACCTAGAAATCGTGCTCTCTGCTCTTTGTGTTCCCTTTATATTTTTGTTACACGTTGTTTTGTAAAATTGGGAAACACAACCCATTGTAAAAAGTTTAATTATGCAAAAATCATCCATCAGATCCATCAAAAACCACTTCCCAGTGAATGTGTTAAAATGACATTTAATAAATTTATATGATTTATTTAAATAACAAATCGTGATTATAAAGTACCGGATCGTATTCCTTCTTGATCTCCTTCCTGGACTTGGCCTTCTCAGCCGCCTGGATGCGCTTGATCAGGTCCTCGGAGATCTTGGGCTCCACGCGGGTTCCGCTCTCCGAGGGCACGATGTCCATCATTGACTTGCGATTCTTCTTGTTCGCTTTCTTTATATCATATCAAACTTGATTAAAACTCAATTTATTAAGGGCACCCTATTTCGTTCACTAATGTAGTTTAAAAGTAGTAAAGGAAATATACCATTCGGCGTTTCCCTTCACGAAAAGTAAACACATAATTTCCTCTACTCCTGTCGCCCCATTGTCATCCAAAAGTGCCAAATATAGATAATACACGATTGAAATTTATTCAAAGAGCAATTAATTACTCATCGCCGTCCAACATGTGTTGGCCAGCTTTTTTGCACACTTATTTGTTATTACAATTTATTATTCTTCAATTTGTATAATTTAGCAAGATTCCATTGAAAATCCTATTTGTGATAGTTCCACATGTACTAACGCAGCGTAGATACAAATAAGGGCGTGTAAACTTGTGTTTGCGTGCAAATCTTATTGGTCTCTGTTAACAGACGGCCACAGATGTTGTTGGACTGTGATGAAATATTAACATTTTAACATTTTTAGACATAATCGTTTTTACTAAATCATACCTTATTTTTCATCCTTTCCATCTAGTTATTCAGAATGCATAATAATAATAAATATAAAAAATATTAGTATTTTATTCATCACTTATTAGTTATTAGCTAACCATACATAAATAACAGTAATAACTAGGAAACAATGGATATTAGATTTGGCTTTATACAAAAACATTAAACATATTAGTAAATAAAAATATGTAGGTAGTTTTAAATATTCACTGCAAGGAGCCCTACCAAAACCTTGTACTAGACTTGTATTTAACATAATCCATCTGTTAGCTGGAATTTCCTGTTGAATAACAGGAAAATGTTAGACACAGGCTGATCGCGAAAGCCTGTCAAGCATCGGACAATAAAGATTGAGGTAGTTTTTGTGGATACACGAACATTGCATGGGATTCCATACTACCCTCCCCACCATGAGCCTCTAAGTAGTGGGGTGCACATCAAGCTTTTCCTACAAAAGGCTAACACTATACAGTTCGGGGGCTTTGACACCCACAAAGTATGTCAAATTAGTACCACATGTATTTAAGAAACATACCATAGCTTTGGTGGTCTTCTTGTTGACTGTGTTCTCCTCGTCCCTCTCCTTTTCTTCTACATCTTCTAGTTTGATGAGGAGGGCATCAAGATCTTCACGCCACAACATCGGTGGAGTTTTCGCCCTGAAAATGATATAAATTATTTATCAGTGATTACTAGGGTGCACTTCACATTGACCAATGTGCCCATTAATACATCGCTTCTCTTCTGTATGTTTAAAATATTGCACTAACTTCAGAGTGTTGAGTTCAGCCAATTTCTGATCCCTCTGTTTAAGAAGTTCATCTTTCTTCTCCTTGGTCAGCATCCACATGGACATTCCCAGCAGGTAGTTGAATTTCTTTACCTCTTTTAATTGATGGAATGCTTTTTCTGGAATAAATGGAAAAACATAAATATATTGTGACAATTCACACAAAAAGAAAAGATTGTTTGCGTAACGGTGGATTTATATTTAGACAAATATAAATCCAACGTGTCGTGTTGTGATGCGTCAAAACGGTATCGGTTTCATACATTTAATATGATTAGGGACACATTTGTATGTCGTGACGCGTTCTGTCGTCTGTCCTAAATGTATGAAACCGATATGCTTCTGACGCGTCACGACACGACACGTCAGACAAATATAAATCCACCTTAAAACATGTTATGGCGAAAATGGGTGTGAATAATGAGATGACAGCTAACGGAAGAGGATGGAAGGCGAGAACATGTTGTATCGACGCAATGCAATAAGAGCATGAAGAAGAATTTACAATGCACCATATAGTCCCAAAGACAACTAATAAGCCATGGTGTGGTCAAGCTGTAATATAAAAATATATATTGGTAGAGTTGTAGATTTTGCAGAAACAAGGAAACGAGACCAAGTCTTACAAATCAACTGATTTTCTACCTACAGTTGTATATTACAGTTGATGAAAATAATAACAAATACCTTACGAGTTGGAAGATTTGTGTGGTCAAACATTTAGCCATTATAACCTCTGTTATTTAAATGTAATTTCCTTGAATGCATAAAGAATGACCGCAAATACCCTGTGTCTATCAAATATTTTTGGGGTCAGGTGTATATATTAATTACAAAGTAAAATATTATTAACAAATTAAAAAAGTATACAGTACCTGGATCAACAGGTTTCCCCTTCTCGGGTTCTGGTTCAGGCTCGTCCTCTGACTCTTGTTCCTCTTCCTCCACAGCGTTGAGCCCTTGCATCTTGCTCGCACGTTTCTTCCAGTCCGCAATCGGATCCGGAGCGTAACCTATATATATATGAAAATAATATTAAACAAACATGAAATCCTCAGCTAGGTGGTGGGACTCCAAGCTCGACTGGAAGGCGACCACCTCTGGTCTTTGTATATGCCACCATAATACATTGCATGGTATTTCGACATAAGCGACTCGGGTTCCAGTTGCCTCACGCGGAGAGCGTCGCCAACACCAAGAGGCGACAGTAAATTCTTCCTATTATAAGTGGGTCGTCAGCCTTTCTGCTGTCCCACAGCAATGAAAAAGAAAAATATAACTACATCATTAGAATAATTTTTTCTTCTTTTTTATATAAATTCTACTTTGTTTCATTTCTTATTATGTACTAGCTATGCTCGCGACTCCGTCCGCGTGGAATAGTGACTGGGCAGCATTTTTTGGATATATCTTTTGATTTATTTTGGATTACAAACCCTAAAATATAAATAAATGAAATATGCAAACAGTGTTATCGAATGCAACTGTTACGCCATACGCCTCTGGAATATGTGCGTTAGCTGCGAATAATTGAATGCCACAGGCGGCGGCGCGGCTCTAGGCGCGCTTTATATACCCGCGCAGGCGTGTACAACAACCTACAAAGCCCAGCCTAAACTAAACCGTATTTTATATGATTGATGATATAAATCTGAGGTCAACTTAAATTGGAAATTAAATAATTCCGAAACTGATCATTTTAAACTAAAACATTTTTTTTTTCTAAAATAAAAGTAGCCTAAATTACTCGTTGTTATATCAGCTATCTGCCAGTGAAAGTCCCGTCATAATCGGTCTAGCCATTTCAGAGATTAGCCGGAACAAATAGACAGACAGAGACAAAAATTGTAAAAAAATTTGTTTTGGTATATGTACACTTACAGTGTATACGTGTCCGAATACACTTAAAAAGCTTTAATTTTAATATTACAAACAGACACTCCAATTTTATTTATTTGTATAGATTAAGCAAATTCCAGAACATAATCCTGGGTTGACAAGTCTTCGTTAAAAATGTGCATTCATTTATTCAGGAAAATATACAAATTTTATTTATGTATTTATATACGTGAGGGTAGACAATGAGGACTTTCGTTCTTATGCTCACCAGTTGGCGCCTCTGGCCACTAACATACTAAAGTATAGTAATAATCAATTTTAATTGTGATAAATATGTGATTCAATGACTATACTTAAACTTTTTCTTAATTACACTTTTACATGTTGACTAGTAATAAAAAAATCTTGAATAAATGAAATTCCTCGCTACGAATACTTTACCTCTCTTAATAAGTTCTTCGACCATGGCTTTTCTTTTCTTGTTCTCAACCACCAGCCCCTTGTCGCACTTCTCCAGTATGAATCTGGCCTGATTCGTCAGCTTATCGGCTTCGGCCTGCAATTGGCCCTCCAGGTACTCTTTTCGACGGGCGTAATATTTTAGACGAATTGTGTAGAATTCACGGAGAATTTCTTCCACTTTGTCATATCTGTTAAAAGAATGCATTCCAATCAAATTGGTTAGTCATGCTAACATCTAAAACTTATTTCTATTATAAAGTTTTATATATTAATTTATTAATAAATTGTTATAGGATCCCTAGCAGGACGCATTGTCGAGGACCTTGTCTTTTCATGACCACGCACTGTCGAACTAATGCTGGTAAACGATCGCTACCTTATCGAATAGTAAATTCTTATAATTCCCTTTTTCACTCCATTGATATAGCAGCGACGAGTTCCAGTATTTATAAAAGAAGTGTGTTGAAGTGTCTCCAAGACAAATAACTGCACCTCAGCTACAACGCACTGAATATCTCACTCTGAATTAATGTATAAAATATAATGTGTAATAAATGTGTATATAGTATTCTATTTCCATCCTGACTAAGTTATTATGAAAATTTATTTCTTTATAGTTTTTATTTAATAGTCAAATTTTTTTATGTCATATCCAATATAATTTTTTTTGTTGCTAGTTCTTAGTCATGTTAAACTTCTTTTTTTGTGTAACCTATGAGAAATGTTGTTGGGTTTATATTAGTACTAACATATTAAATAAGACAATTTACTAATCCTCATATAAACACTGTTTGTTCGTCCAATAAAAAAAAAAAAATTCTATTACATACTCTACTCAACAGCTCTTACAAAAAAGATCGAATAAAAAAAACATAGGCTTTTCGAATGCCATAAGATTTTCATGTCCATGTAACTAGTCCTTGTGCAAATTTGGTTTTTTAATGAGACTGCCATCTAATGCATTTACCTTGAATGAAAAACTTCATGATTTTACATTTATTATATCTTTCGATTTCAATAGTCCAATTGTTCCCCAGAAAAGTGATGCCATGACCATCAATATAGGATTAATCTTTCATTTGGATATTAGTTAATCTTAATATATATAAATTACGTGTCACGTTGTTTGTCCGCTATGGACTCCTGAAGTACTGAAGCGAGTTTAATAAAACTTTGCACACTGTGTGCAGTTTTATCCAACTTAAAAGATAGGATAGTTTATATCTCAATTTATAATCTCAATATTATTTTATTGTCAATCATTTTTTATTATTTGACAGAGTTATAATTATCTGTTAGTTCGATAAGATTCTAAAGGCCCGTTCACGACCTTGCCGCTGTGAGCGGCAGCTAAGCGCGGAGCGGCGAGCGGTAATATCAAAAGTATGAAAATGTTTGAAGGCACGCCACGAGACGTTCTCGTGACGGCAAGGTCGTGAACGGGTCCTAACTGATGGTGGTATAAGGTAATTAGTTGACTGGATTAAGTAAGTATCCAATAGATGGCGCTGTTTTTTAAAATTTGTCAAAGTCAAAAATTTTTATTTTAAAAGGCCTGAGTAACAAGTACTTTTAAAATGTCAAAAGCTAGATAATATGGAGAAGAACAGACAAGGAACTCCATGGATATATTTTGTACAAACATTTATTATTATAATATGAAGTATATATAAACATAATTATAGTACACGTTGTATGGCAGAACAACGTCTGCCAGGATAGCGTTTAACTTTTTCCAGACAACAAAAAACAAAAAAAAAAATATTTAAAGAAAGAATTTGAAGTTGCAATCCATTTATGCATAATTATAATAAATTAAGATTGATTCCACTCACTTGTTCAAACACGAGTTATGGTCGAACGCGTTCATGCACGTCATTGAAATGGTGGTCTGCAGTTTGAACACCTTGTGCACACCTTCGGCCTCCACCTCGGACAGTTTACCGGGCAACAGGGACACGACAAACCGAACAGTTGTGTCTGTGTTGTATTCCTACAAATTGAATAATATTCATTACATAATGGACCCGCTTAACACGTTATCGACCGCTATTAATCGACTTTTAACTAACAACTATTTTCGTACAGTGGGTTGTTGTTTATAAGGCCCTTTATTATATAAAATAAATGCAACATAAAGTATAATCAATAAAATGACATTCCTTTGAAACAATAGGAAAAAGGACAACATAAGGAATACCAAATATTTAGCCGGTACTGGGAGTAAATGCATGTGACTAAGACGGTACTTGGAAAGGGGCAGACTCAAAAACCACTGGTCGATAAAGTGTTAACTATGGCCCTTTCCGTGATGTGTGCCAGGGGGTGTGATTTATATGTCTCCCGCCCCGCTCTTCAGCACAACCTTCACCCGAGTCACTCGCAGTCTACGGCATCTGGAGAGCGTTCAATGCCCTCCGGCGCCGTTGTCATGTCCTGCGTTGGTGGACAAGGAGCTGGCTGGTATATAACTATTGATATAATACCGCTCAACTACGGAAAACCAAACTGTTCAGGGTTTAAATTATATAACAAATATAAAAAGGACTGGTTAGGATTAGTTCATATATTCGACTGACGCAGCTAGCTAACGAATAAAAATATAAAAACTTAAACTACCCACAACACAAAATATATGGTATAGTATAAATAAATGATACTGTTAATCATGTACACTGTATGCGCGCGAGTTCATGTCCATCGGGGCCAGAACGCGCGGGGGGCAGCTCGCCCCGCCTTCGCCCACCTCACCGCATTTGTCTGACGTCGACTGTTGGTCCTTGACGGTTGTGACGCGTGCTTATCGATACCGAAAATTTACACTAACGCTATTGTGTTATTTCATTGTGAATAAACCATGACTACTCCGCTTCCAACAAGGTAGAAAAAACCTTTTATAATACATAAGCAAGCACGTGAAATGGCGAGAAATGTCTTACAGATGTTTGTCGAAGAGAAAAAAGAGGATAAATTCGCTTTTCCCGTTAACAATGCTTTAGATCGAGCGGCCTATTACACTGGACTTACTAAAAGAACATTGTCTAGAATTCAAACAGAAGCAAGAAAATGGACCTCTTCATTCGCTTTCTAAAAAAGGGAAGTCGTGTAATAAAATAGGGAATTTAAATGTAGATGATTTCGATAGAAGTGTAATACACAGATGTATAGAACAATTTTATTTGATAAGAAAAATTGTTTTCACTTGTCCTAAACTTCTGCCGGCTATCTGGGAAAAAATAGATTTTCTATGGGGGACTACAAGTCTACGAAAACTACTAAAGGAAATGGGCTATAAATGGCAAAAATGTCACAACAAGCGAAGGATTTTGGTAGAAAGACCAAATGTTATATTTGCGCGGTCAAATTATTTGCAAAAAATTCGTCAATATAGAGAAAATGATTGCGTTGTTTTCTTTTAGACGAGACGTCGGTTGAAAATAACCTCGCATTTAAAAAGTGTTGGAGAAACGATTATATAGACGCGGTACTGACTGACACTAGCTCAACGAACAGGCTGATTCTCGTTCACGTCGGATCCAGACGTGGTTTTTTTGATGACGCGAAGTTGCTTTTCAAAGCTGGTACTGCTACAGGCGATTACCACGGGCAAATGAACAGCACGAATTTTGAGAAATGGGCGACTGACATGTTTATTCCCAATTTGCCACCATCCCGCGTTGTCGTTATGGACAACGCACCATATCACACTGTGCAGGAAAATAAAGTTCCAACAAAATCAAGCAGTACAATGGTTATGTTCGACTGGCTTACTAGAAACAATGTAGATACGATAAAACTGCATGCGCCGCAAGAGAAACCTTTTAAAATTGTCCAGCTCACCCACAGTCACGGACATGAGATTTTAAGATTGCCACCTTACATGTGCGACTTAAACCCAATTGAGTTAGCATGGGCAAAAGTCAAGAGAGTTGTGAGGGAGTACAACGTTAGCTCAGATTTATCCCTAACAAGAAGAACTGTTGACTAAATCGGTAGTTATTATCGACATTACCATAATTAATTAGGTTGCAGCAGTAGCGCATTCCTCAGGATGGACATGAACTCGCGCGCCTACAGTAGGCATATACTAACAGAACAAGTAATTATCTCCTTTTACAAATTCAAAATTAAGTGCCTTATTTTTAAATTTGGTCAGGGCTATGCGTCCTAAAAAAATACCCATATTAATCAATCAATTCTAACTATCATCAAATTTCTTTTTTTTTTCAAGTAAAAACTCATTTAATTGGTCACTTGAATACGGGGGATATGGGACTCTATGCGTCTACTAACCTCTATAAAACCCCACTGTTAGCCTATTGTCTGGCCCAACGGACAGCTAGTATGGCTAATATCGAGATTTACTGGCTTTAAAGTCTAAGTATTTGCATTATTAAATGTTTGTCAATAAGAACCTGTACAATAAAATTATTTCAGCGTAAAGACGCAAAATACATAAGTTACCTTCCAAAGAGAAAGTAAAAGTAAATAATAGACAATAGAAAATAAACAAATTTTATGCTAACCCTGTATTCAGATATTAATGGTTTCAGTTTATCCGTTCCAAGCATGGGCTCCAAAACGTTTTCCTTATAATTCTGCGTCCAAGTGCCGACCGGTAACTCAGTGATTTCTATTTTCTCGCCGGGCAAAATAGCTGCCTCGCCGGATATCACGTATTTGTCCCCGAAACCTTCGATCGTCCCGCGGAAGTTCTTGTACCACGGATGCATTTGTTTCGGTTCCTCGCCATCCAGCATGCGCCTAAAAGTTAATAAACATTTTTTTTTATAATTATAGCCTCGAATTTATTAGTGTATTATTTTCTTATCATGGCTGACATCAAGTAATGTATGTAAAGATTATTTAGATCTACCCTATTTATTTAATAGTAAAAAACTTATGTTCTTATTGTAAAAGTACAGTATTATTATCCGTGTAGGGGCGGAGAAAGAATACTAACCTCTGCGGCCGGGGTCGGCCTGTCGTACAAGGCGACAAAACAACTCAACTAGCTACGTGGTAGGGCCTCAAAACCCGTCTGGATGGCGACCACCTTTGGTCTTAAGTATGCCGCCATAATAACCTTGTGTTGTGTTCCGACATTAGTGACCCAAGTTCCTGTTCCCCTTATGGGACAGCAGCGTGTTAACAATGCCACTGGAGTTGCAAACACCCATAGGCGACGGTACACCCTATGATGTACCCTAATACCCTGGCCTTGTAGGTTATTACGGCGGCATACTTACAGACCATGGGTGGTTACCATCCAGACGGGCTTGGGGCCCTACCACTTAGCTAGGGTTGTTTTGTCACCTTTTACGACAGGCCGACCTGCCGCAGGGGTTACTATTCTTACTCCCCCCCTGCACGAAGAAAATATGATACACATAAATACTTAAAATATTGTTTTACCTAATATTCTCCACGATATCTCTTGGATTATAATTAGGGATTTTGGTGGACCAACCGGTGCCGATGCCCTCGGCGCCGTTCACCAACACCATTGGGATTATCGGGATGTAGTTGACAGGTTCTATCTTCTGGTTGTCTTCAAACTCATGCTGCATAACAAATTTAATAGTGTAATAATAATAACTAAGTGCACTTTACGCCAATGCCTTTTCTTAATCCATTTTCTTAGTCCATTTATGTGCCAACAAGTACAATGAAAAATTGAAAAACAAATAGTGATGATTCGGCATAATTTGTAGTGGAGTGTGATCACTGCGGCCGGAGGTGACTAGCCAGATGGTAGGGTCCCAAGTCCACCTCGATGGCAACCACCTCTGATCTACAAGTATGCCGTCATAATAACATTGTGTTATGTTCCGTCATCACCCAGGTTTCAGTACCACTATGCAGACAGCAGCATAGTCGCGGTGCCCCTGATTTCGTAAACATCCATAGACGATGGTTACTGCTTACTAATAATACTTAATAAGTGGGCCATCAAACTATCTGATCATCAGCCATAAAAAATATATATATATAACTCGTCTGATCTGAAGAAAGTCATGTATCATTATTATGTGATTCAGGTTTACATTGATTGTGGTGTGTGTCGGTTCACACCGCTCGCCATCGTAATTGGTTGAGATTGCACTATAATGCGCGGGCGCAACTCACTATTGTTCGGCGGAGCTCACTCGGCATCGCTCGCCACAGCAGTCGTTTACCGAGTGTCATAACGAAAGACCGCGCGCCCGCCAACGATAACCGCAAACAATATTAACCCTTACAATGTCTCTTTTATTATCTTTATACATATTTCTTGCTCTATTATCTATATATTATCTTGTCAATATATAGATCTATATATAATAATAAAAAATAATTTATTTTGGGAAATGTCATACATAGATTATTATTACCCGTGCACAATAAGTTGAGACCTGGGGGCGGGATAAGATTATAAAATCGGAGCGCGTCGTCGTTGCCTGACGTAAGCCAGTACCAGACTAAGATGTTAAAAAAAAATGGCGTTGCCTACAGTACAACATGGGAGCTTGAGGGGAAGTTACAGGGGTAGCGGGCGGAGGGTTGCATTCCAGACGAGTCTCAATTTATCGCGCACGAGTTATAGTGGGTTTCTAAGTTCTTAACAATAGGTTAGAATATTGTTTTTCTATTAATAATACCTCTTGTTTCATTACTTCCTATATTTTTTCATTAAATAATATTATGGTGTCCATGTGTTGAGTATCACAAAAGTTAACTCAAGGATTACATCCACTTGTTGAAATCACAAATGAGTTAAATTCACACAGCGTCAAGGCATTTTAAAACTAAAATATCTCAACATAATACTCACAATAAGCAATGGATCATCATGGGGATGGAATATGAGCCTGGTCAGTGGTGACATGAGGGTGAATATGTATCTGGGGCTGGCCGAGTCCTTGCCACCGCAGAGCCTCGTACCAAACTGACCTCTTGGCTCCAGCAGATTTATGTTATTTGAACCAACGTAATTCTGCGCCAAGTTCACTATCGTCATGGCTAACGACTGTTCACCTACAAAAATAAATTTACTATATATTGGCTTCACAAACATTCCAATTCTATACAATTTACTATGTTAACTACAGTTAATATTTCTTAGTGGGGAAAAAATGTGTAAATAACATCTGAGTTTCGCAAAACGAACTAGAAAGTGATAAAACGCATTAAACAGTTGATTGCAACCCAAAATCGGTTTTCTGATTCATTCCGCTTAACTCCAGTCTTCAGGGTCTCTGGTAATGAGATCATTGGCACACATCCTTTACGCTAACAAATTATATAGCAAAAAAACATGGTAGACTGAAAAAGAAAGATGATGATGAGCAAGTTGGTAATGTAAACTAGCCAGCAGAATAATAATCAGCTTGAAGAGGCCTGTTTGTCAAAGAGAACATTGAAATTAAAATTAATAAATTTAGAATAAGACTTTATAATTCAATTTGGCATACCATGATGGTAAGCAGAGTGTTCAGCCACAGAACCAGCCAGCTGTGCCACTTTGACCTCCCGTTTATCATTGCGCTTGATGCAGGTGAAAATCACCTTGCGTTGGCCAGGTTTTAAACCATCAATCATCGAAGGTATTGACCTAAAAAATACATAATACAAATTAGCAAGTCAATAACAAACAAATGAAAACTTGACAACAGGGAAGTTTACTCTTCCTGTTTATATAATAATTATTTAATATTAGGGTGTCCCAGAAAAATTAAAGTTTTTTTAAAGCATACATACAAGGTAGGATCACGATAACCTGTGCCGACTTACATCGGAACCTGTCAATACTTGTTAACTACAGCGGATGTGCGCGAACGATCGATGTGTTTGTTATAAGTTGATTTTCTCTTACAGTACACACACACACACATTGTTTTTCGTAGTTCTAAAAGATATATTTTTAATAGGTGATGCAAAACATCAAATAACAGGATCAAAACTTCCTTCTAATGGACCAAGTTTTAGCAGTGTTATTTTATAACATTCGAAGTGAATTTAACTGTAAAAAATAGTGCAAATTTCCCTGTTAAGGAACATATTATATATTGGGATAAGGCGTGTATACCTAGGAAATATTTTCCTAATTGTGTAAAGAAACTTTCTAATTATGACAACTAAATATTATATTTCTTATGCCTTCCTAGTTGGTTACAATGAAAAAAGCATTGGATTCCTTTCAAGCTCAATCACACTGAAAATTACTGACATTATGCAACTATCTGTAGGGCCATGTAAGCACATATTCACATTTACATCACACATTCACGCCATTTGTACGCATTTTATAATTTCATTGAACATCTCACCTCACGTTATCGCCATTGGAGAATAGAACCAGCTCTAGATTAACAAAGTCTGAGTAAGACACTGCCTTAGTTTCTTTTGTATACAAGTATCTCTCTGGCAGACCAATCTCCTTTCTCCTTTTAACTTCATCCATGTGGTTTGTCAACCACTCCTTACGTTGATCCGCCCCCTTTTTCGAAAAAGCAAGTTCAATATGATGGTCGTCTGTAGGTCCCGCATACTTGAACCTTATCCTATGACGTTCCATGTTCTGGAAATATTCCTTAGCCTCCTTTGAAGTGGAGGTACCCAAACCTTTGTAGTACTTTATATTGTATGTATGATGATTCTCCGTTTCATTCTTCCATTCCTCAAATTCTGGCAATGAATAGAATGATATCTCCTTGTCTTTTTTTGTAGCTTTCACAATTGGCGTGATGAATTCCTCTAGGAACGGCAGTTTTAACAACTCTGGCCAATTGAGATGTATGAAGTTGATTATTAACCCCTTAATGTGAGACCCATCTTGATCCTGATCTGCCATAATCATCACTTTACCGTATCTCAATGATTTCAAATCATCTACTGTATTGTACTTCTTTTTGTATATCAGACCAAGAATTTTGATTAAATTGTTTATCTCAACATTTTCAAAAACTTGTTTATGTGAAGCATCGCGGACATTCAAAGGTTTACCCTTTAAGGGGAATACTCCATAATGATCTCTTCCTACAACACTGAGTCCTGAAACAGCCAATGTTTTGGCTGAGTCTCCCTCAGTGAGAATTAACGTGCAAAGGTGTGAATTCTTTGTTCCTGCATCATTAGCATCTTCTAACTTTGGTATCCCTTTGATCTTACTCTGCTTTTTGCCAGATGCCTTAACCAATTGCGTTTGAGCTTTAAACTTTGCCCAAGTTAATACAGATTCAACTAAACCAGATTTACTAACTGCTGTAATAAATTTCTCAGATAAATTGCATTTTGAACCAAAACTTTTAGCCTGGAGAGTCATGTTTTCCTTTGTTTGAGAATCAAAGGTTGGGTTCACTATCAAACAGTTTACGAAAAGCCACATGTGAGTTTTTACTTGGAATGGCTTTATATCAACACCTCCCTTATTCTTCTTCTTTAACACTTCCAGAACATTCTTAGCAATACTATCGGCCAATGTGTCCACATGTTTACCACCTTTTGTGGTAGCTATTGAATTCACAAATGAAACCTGTTGGAAACCTTTATCAGATACTGTCAATGCAACCTCCCAGCGATCGTTGACCTTTTCATGAACAACCTTCAATGGTTGACCATGCTCATCCTCTTTACCTTTTATATACAAATCTATGTAATCTTTGAACTTGTTTATTTTAATTCTTTCCCCATTCAAATACACTTTGACGCCCTGCGACGAAGCGGCCACGTCGTACGCACGTCGTGACATCAACGCGACAATATCATCTTCTAGCTTTTCCATTTTAAATTTAGCCAAATCAGGGCTAAATGTCACTTTAGTAAAATCTTCATCTTTACCACTCTCTTTAACTTTAGGCTCGGAAGCCTTCGTCATGTTAGAGCCCCATGTTTGTTTGAAATGCTTTTTGTATTGTTTCGATGCTGTCTCAACTGTGAATTTAGTAGAGAATATATTACATAGCTTGGCTCCATAACCATTTCTACCGCCAGTCACTTTTTCTTCTTCATCATTATAATTTGATGATGTCAATAAGTGTCCAAATATCATGGTGGGCACAAACATTTTCTCATCTTTATGCATTACAACTGGAATGCCACAACCATTATTATATATAGATATAACATTTTGTTCTTGGTTGATGTCAATTTTAATAACATCCATTTTAGGATCCCGTTGTTTGTTGTCAGCAGCATTCACCAGAATTTCATCATATATTTTGTACAGACCTGTAAAGAGAAATGCAGTTCTATTAAATCTATTATCTAATCACAGATCTCTTAAAAGTATAACAGTAAAAATATGTCAAAATTAATAGCTTTGTAGATGCTGTTGACTAAATAACATTAAATGTAATTGGAGCAATACTAGAGTATTTAGCCTTTGTCACCAGGATGATGTTGAGAGTGTTGCATTAAAATCTGAGCAACAGGTATTTCCATTGTAAGCTCTAAATATAAGCACTAACATACACAAACTTTGAGCAATAAGTGTGAACTTATTTCTTTAAATAACTATTACATCAGGTAGAACTCTGAATGAGGTTCGTCTATGGCTTGTCTAGTCTATGTCTAATATGGAACTGAGTAACTAATTTGTGAAGTGGTCTGAACCTCTCTGAAACACAATTATAAGATAAATAATAAAACCTCCAATCTTCAAAGAAAGTATTAAAAATAGACAATTTAGGCTCCTTACTGAACAAATAGATTACCTGGCACAAAATTCAGAGATTTCTGCACCATACACTCCTTTTCTTTATCATAGACCCACATGGTCTCAACAGATCGTTCAACAGACCCAATGTAGGTATCAGGACGTAGGAGGATGTGCTCGAGCTGAGATTTCTTCTGGTATATCTTCTCAATTGTGCCCTTCTGTCCTTTAGCAGGAGGTGCTCCCTCCATTTTGTCATTTTGAGTGGCACCAGCCATTTTGTTGAACATACTCTGGTAAGGACATATTTTTTTTATATTTAAAAAGAACTTTGCTAATAAAACTTAAATGATGAATAATATTTACTTGTATTATTATGTTATATCTTTAGTTAACATATTTTATACATACACAAATGGATTTAATTAAATGTTGTAAAAAGTTACTTGGCAAGCACTGTTACTATAATGAAATCAAAATAATTTATTTCAATATAAGATCTTACATATCACTTATTGAATATCAACAATCTACTACCAGTTCCAATACAAAACGCTGGCTAGAGAAGAAATGGCGAAACAAACAGCCCAGTGAATGTTTTATTAGTCTTATTTTATCTTTTTTTTTTTTGTTGTGTATAACTTTAATTACAAAATGAAATTGGAGGAAAAAGAAATATGAAGTAATAATGGCAACTTAAATACTTTTATTCCCAGTCTGTGCAATCTCAATATAATCTTTAATGGTGTAATATATCCTTTCCCACACAGACATTGCTAAATAGCTTTTTTAAACCTATTTATTTGTTCCTGTTAGTATAAAATTCAACATCCAAAGAGTCCTATCCTATTGTTTGGATCATTGGCCACATTTCGTATATAAAAGAGTCAGCTGTATTTTATCATTATCAACAAAAAATTTAAAGTATACACAAATATATCATTAAATGCAATTGTCACCCACAACCTGGTGGACCCGACCAATATATTGTGAGAATTCACACCGTGCCATCTAGTCCTAAAGTAAGCAGTAACACTCGTATTACGTACAAGCCTTCCCGCACACTTCACTGGTCGAATAACAGAAAAAAGTTAATCTAATAAATATGAGAAGTTTTATATGCATGCATGCTACACATGTTACTGAACTATCGCTTAAAACTCCTGTTCATACTTCTTCTTTTTATAATAACTCCTTCATTGTTCATGCTATCAAACTCTGGAATGCACTGCCTATTGCTATAAGACAAGCTAAGTCACTACCAACTTTTAAAAAATTTGTTAAAAATCACTACTTATCTTTAGTGTAACAACAAAACATATATTTATTTATGTATTCTACAAATATAGATATTTAAGTATGTTTATCTATTTATTTATTATATTTTATATGTATTATTGAATTTTATGTATATTATCTATTTATTATGTAAATAAAATATAATTATTATTTATTACCATACCTCCCTTCCACATCAATATAACACCAATAATGTTCTATAGCCCTGGTTGCCTGGAAGAGATCGCTCTGTAGCGATAAGGCCGCCCATTGTAAGTCAAGTACATATTGATTGTGTAAATAAGTTTCATTGTGTTTATATAATTGGTTTACAATAAAGTGTTATCTATCTATCTATGTTGCCCCACTACTTTGCAGCAAGAAAACACATTTCTTTAAACTTTAACAACTTTTTAATCATCATCTCAGTGTTGAAACACGGTTGCAGCCCAAACTCTTGCTTTGGTGCCGGGCTTATCAACTTTTTGATAAAATTAATAGGATTATGAAGGGAATTGGTAATAAGGCAATTCAAGAGAATTGACTCAATAGAAAATCCAAAAATGCAAATGAATGTATATTTGCTTCAACAATCAATGAGGCTCAGACATAGGCCTTTAGTGAATTACATTATAAGATATAACACGATACAAACACATAGGTAGTCTATTCTATCAGGTTATGAAAATGAAACTGTTCAATAAAATGAGAAAATATATTTTATTCAGCTCGAAGGTACATGACATTTTTTTGTATCGCCTCTTCAAATTTATAAAACCATACCCTTGTAGTAATAACAGACCAAAGGTAAAAGGTAAAATATTAAATTAACACTTTGTAGATAAATTTTGACAGGTTTATTATCAAACGCATTAATGTTCAGAAGAATACTTAATATAAGCATTGTGAGAATATTAAATCTTGTTAGGCAAAATAACAAAACACTACTTCGACCGTTAAATTACCAAAATGCCGCCAATCGAAGGTTTTACCTTTATATCAGCCATCTTGACAGGAATGCTTAAAAACCTTTTGCGATCAACGCTCAGCACCGCTTTCCGTATAAAAATTAAAAAACCTATACTAATCGTGATCACTTTGGCAAAATATCATTTTAAAACACTTAATTCCAAAAACAGAATCACAACGAAACATCAGGAGACGCCGTTGTGCCGTAGAGAATGAAGAACTTTTTAATATTTTTTTAAATGACAGCTTGGCAATTTGCTTTGCCTCGATTGTCTATGAGTTAGCAAAGGATTTAATCTTAGAGCATTATAAACCATTATAGTTTAATGATTAATGCTCTAAGGATACTTTATTCGTATGTTAGATGTAATTTTTTTGGACGTCATACATGTCGTGAATCCGTGTGATTATGAAGAAAGTTTAATTCGGTTAAAACAAAATATTTCCTTATACGATTCTTCCCCATGCCATCCCGTAACCCAACAATTTAAATTTTATGTGTGTCTGTCTATTCTATATTATCATCTACTCTTTATAATGTTGATTAAATTCATAACAGTAAAAACTTTTGAAAACTAAAGTTATTAAACCTATCCTCGGTTGGAGAAAGTAAAGTTTTTGAATGCCAAGTCAGAATTATAGTTATAGAAATAATACCATTTGTCAAACATAAAAAAAATTAAAAAAATATATCAGCTGCGATAATCTAGGGTTATGTTATGATTTGAAAAATCAGATTTTGTACAATTATCGAAAATGTCGTTACTAGCCCTTGCTTCATCAACATTAAGACGGACAGTAGCTTTTCGGTACTCTCTTATATGTAGAGATTGTGTAAACAAAGTGCAAACAGTGAAATCAAGTTCTGTAACCACGAGAACGATTCACGATGTAAATACGAACGTCGTGAAAGATGTTGTTCTATTCAAATATGAAAATCCAAAGTTTTACAGATATATGAACGTTTTCGCTTTAGTGCAATATATGTTTTGGACGTATTTAGGTATATTTGCATTCAATTCTTTACGTGATGCACCTGTCGATGAGTCTACTGTCACTGAAGACACTCCTTGGATTAGGAGGATTAATCTTGGTGAAAATAAATACAGGAACACCCTAGGGAGTGTTGCACTAATTGTTGGTAAGTTTTACAGTGGGTTATATTATAGAAAAAGCAATAATTAATTACTTATCTGTTTGTATTTAAAATAACTAATAAACCAATTAATAACTACAGTAGCTAAGTCCAGATTTTTCATAGTTTTTATTAATGATCTCATAACAGAATTAACTTGCCCGTGTCTTCTCTTTCGATTCGAAAATATATAATGGCATAAAAGATATTTCGGACTGTTTAGCACTTCAAAGTGATGTTCAAAGAATATCAAGTTGGTGTAAAGAAAATAAAATACTCAACATTGACAAATGTTTCATTTTCTAATAAAAATAATATCGAAATGTACAATTACTTTATAAATAATCAACTTTTAACTCATAAAACTATAGTTAAGGACTTGGGAGTATTTTTTGATGACAAACGTATCATCAGAGATCACTATACTAATATTGTTATATGAGCCTATATGATGCTTGGGTTTATTGGTCCACTAAAGATTTTAGGAAAATCCAAAGCCTGCATATACTGTATAACTCACTGGTGAGATCTGTTTTGGAATATGCAGCTGTTGAATGGTCGCCTTGCTATAGTGTACATTCCAATAGTATTGAAGCGGTTCAACGGAAGTACCTTCATATTATATCATTATAATGTTTGCGGTAGGCAGCTGTCAAATTATCAGGATAAATTGTCCTATTTTAATATGACTCTTTAACAACGCGAAGAAATCAGATTGCAACCTCCTCATGTTACATAAAATATTGCACTCTCTTGTAGATTCCTCCTACCTATTACAACTGCTTCAGATATGTGTCAATAATAAAGTTCGTAAGTCAAACACCTTCATGCTGCAACCTTATAAGAACAATATGTCTTATTATAATCCACATTGTTGTTGAACTAATACAGTCACTGTGCCGCACCCTCGATTGCTTATTTATCAGCTCCCACTTTTATTTTAGAAAACTTTTCCTAACTTATGTATATGATTAGTTAGGCTTTCTCTTTTTCTACACAATTTTGTAATTAGATTTTCTTTTTTCAAATTATTTCCTTTTCATATTAACTTAACTATATACTATATCTAGATCTATACTATGACCTATTTTTAAAATTGTAATCTGTTTATATACCTTATCAATAAATAAAGTCCAATACCTAGCTCCGCCTGGGCCAGAAGCGCACACCTCTACTAGGGTGTGGGGCTCTTGAGGAACACTAGGGTGGTTTAAGTGGGTATAACAGCACCTTAGTCCTTGTTAACTATGACGGGGGCGCACAATAGTCCCACACTACCACATGTGGTGGGGGTGTCAAGCATTTCAAGAACAAAAATTCAATGGTCAAAAAGTCAAATCTCAAGTTTAATGGTGGTTCTCTGCCAGTAAGTCAGACACAATGTCTTGTTATTTTTAGTGCTCAAAATCTACCTACTGCATATACTGTCATCCTCTTTATGAAAAGAGGATGTATGTAGTTTAATGATTTAATGTCTTTTAAACAGCTAATAGCCATATTGTGTACATGATGGACAGTACAAGTAGATCTTAAATGATCTTAAATCTACAAACAACTAGATCTTAAATGGGCCTTGTAAACAGTGGTGCTGTCTTATTTTATTATTCATACATCTTTGTGTCTGGTGTGATTGTTCATATAATAATTTCATACAAAATTAATATTAACCTTTCAGGTACAGGCTCCCTAGCCATGATATGGATGTATACACTTCGCTCAGTGCGTTACCTGATTCTGAATAAGGGTGGGAAGCACATCACATTTGTAACTTACACTCCATTCGGCCAGAACAGAATAATGAAGGTGCCTTTGCAGAACATATGTTGTAAGGAGAAAAGAACGTTGGCGACTGTCCAGCTGCCCATCAAAGTGAAGAACAGGATGATGCATTATATGCTTGATATGAGAGGGGAATTCAAAAATCCCATACTCTTCGATTCCACAGCTGGGTTGTTTAGGAAATTGTAATAATGAAAAGCATTTGGAGATCTCAGAAGTTTCGTTATTGAAATTGGATGCCAAGGTCCATTTCTACCCATACAGAGATGATATGTTTGCAATATAAAATATGTGGATTTATATAAAATTTCATTATGGATGGATGGATTAATATAAAATTTCATTTATATTTTCTTTCTCAAACTCTGATTAACGAAGATGGGAATTCCTAATAAAAAGGATGACCCAAATCTATTCCTTTTTTTGTGTAAGTTATACTTGTCACATAGGGACAACAAAGTAAACAGCATTCAACTGGTGACTTGGTTTCTAAATGATAACTTTATTTTGCATTATTTATTACTTATTCTAAAGAATATCAGAGACCATGTAGATCAACCAGAACCCCATTCTGGTTTGATGTAAAATTAATTAGCAATTATATAAGTTAACTAAGTGATTAAAATTCCCTTTCATATTAAAGTCAGATTTAATTTGTATTAAACATCATTACAAATAACATGTTTTAGATATGTTGTGGATATAATATAATAATATATAAAATAAGGTATGGTTGAATGGCTGTTTTAATTTACGAAAGTGATTTCCCTTTGCATATTTAAAGTTTGGATGGAAGGATAGCAGTTGAAAAATAAAATACTCAATGAGATTTATCAGAAATATCTTTATTAAATCATTTATAATTAAATTAACGGAAAAACTGTCTCAACACAAAATAAAAGAAGTACAATTTTTATAACAAAATAATAATGTTTCTCTTTCTATTTACAATAAACTTTCGCTCATGTGGCGCGATTCACACACTGCTTCTCATCTATGTACGTATTATAAATTAACTATTTATCATACATTTTGCGCCTGAAAATATTCAACAAAATTCCGCGCACAGAGTATAACCTTTTTATGCTGATTGTAATTATATGAAGGGTGTGTGATTCTAGAACAGCTATACTCAACCTGTGGCCCACCGGCCTTATGTTGTTGGCCCATTTGGTGTTAATTAAATTAAACCATTTAGAATTTCGAGGCCATTAGAAAAATTGAGAGCGCGCCGAGGTCCGTATGCCAGTGCAGCCAGACCGTGCTATTTTTTACTCCTTCTAGCGTTGCGCGCGTGACACATATGTAAATGAAGTGTGTCGAACGGAGCCGAGGGAAACCGATACAGGTGGACAAGTCGAGGGGAATGAAGCCCTTTACACACGAAACCAAGATAACACACACAACACTTGCCTTCTGTTCATAATAATAAATGGAGTTGTTACTAAACCAGGTCAATAAATGGACCAGGTCCAAACGTTTTTCATTACAGTAAAAATTAATTAATTTAAAGGACACTGCAACATGTTTGAAACGTCAGGAAATGACAATAGTCGTTTAACACAATTTGTAATAATCGCGAAAACCTAGGAAATCATTACCTGTTTTTTTTTTGCAGCCCGCGACCCCATGACTTATTACAGTAAAAATGTTTCACCTGTGCGCGTCTTTAAAGGAATATTTTTTTAAATATAAACTACATAATAAAGAAAACACCACAATATTAATAGACAACGGGGTGATTTTACAATCAACACATAATGAGAAAACGTTTACGGTGTTATACACACAACAACGCCATCTGTGAGTTGAAACCAATATAACTAAAACATCGTCAATAAGTACTTTCAGATGGCGCTGTTATATGTTTCGAACATCTTAACACTAACTATTTATTAAAATTATGTCTACAAATGCTTTAAACTAGCTTGCTACGACAAGCTACTGAATGCCAGTGATGTATCGAGAAACTGCTTAACGGATTATCAGAGATCATAAAACATTGTATGGCAAATAACCACTCCGTGCAGGAGCGGAGAAAGAATACTGACCACTGCGGCCGCGGTCGGCCTGTCGTAAAAGGCGCCGAAACAACCCACTCTAGCTACGTGGTAGGTCCCCAAGCCCGTCTGGATGGAGGCCACCTTTGGTCTTAAGTATGCCGCCATAATAACCTTATGTTGTGTTCCGGCATTAGTGACCCAAGTCCCTGTACCCTTGTGGGATAGCAGTGTGCTCTATGTGTGTGTTCTATGCCACTGGTATTGCAAACACCCATAGGCGACGGTAACTGTTAAATTCGAAGCGGGCTGTCAACCTGCCTGCTGTCCCAAAGCAATAAAAAAAATTTAGTTGAATAAAACCTCTTTAATTTCTATTTTTTTACTTGTCCTCATTAAGAAATATACGGAGATTAGCAGAATAATGTGTCAAATATGGTTTTATATGAAAATGTACCCCAAGAAATAATATAATGAAATATTTAGAACCTGTCAGATTAAGTACCAACTTCAAAGCCGAACGGAAGTTAAGCAGTATGACTCGTCACCGGCCAATTTCTATTAAGTACAATATTAAATTCTCATTTACATTACAAATCATAAATATAGAAAAAATAAACGTACGCTATTAATAAGTTACTTGGTAAGGCTATGTGTTAACAGGCTTATTTTATTTTGTATTTCTTCTATCATTAAATTGACACTAACATAACATTGCAGTTATAGTAAAACTGCAATAATTTTTATATGCATTGTCTCACTGCATTGCAATAACTTATCCGTCAACTTAAAACTTAGATATCCACACATTTAGTCATTTTATTTAAATATAATATGTTAATCTTGCATTTGTTCTTTCAATTATTTCAAAGGTCGGTAACATGCAGTCTGAGATCGTTTTTGATTAACTGTTTTACCGACAAAAGTATTTAATTAATAAAATGTTAAACGGTCGACTAAAACTCAATTGGTCATATTTTTATACCAGTCACTCGCTTCGTTGTATCTTATCTCTAAACGTATGTAATAACGTATATGTTTGAATATATTTTAAGATGCTGCCACAATTATAAGTACATTTACAATAGTCGTTTAGTTACAATGAACTCTAACATAGATGGCGCCACTATTCAATTTCATGTTTTTCATTCATTATGAACTGAAATAAGTAAATTTCATGGTTACGTTTAATTTCATGTCGCTCTCCGCTGACCAGGTGAGGATCACCTAAATGGTCTAAATGGAAAAACAGCCACGCTGAGTCTGAGCATGACAATTATACTTTTTCCTTTGTTTACTTTTATATCAGAACTTTTGTTAATTTGTCCTAAATGGTTATTTGTTTAAGTTTCCAACACACGGTGCACATTTTATCGTGTAATCGAGTACCTATCAATCAGAACCATTACGATCAGACATAACAGTAAAACGTTATTAATGGCGAAATTATTTATATGGGCCATAAATTTGTCAGTAACAAGCGCCCTTAGGTATCACAATAATCAAATAAGTACTATACTTTGAAGACGTCTAAATCATCTCCATTGGTTGCAACGATTATCAAAATTGGTGTCATAGAACATATTATATGTAACACGCTAGCATTATATTATGTCTATTAAAAAAATAGTATTGTTCCAAATATTTGTACTATCATTAAATTGAATTATTGAAAAATCTTCACTACAATTGATTATATTAAAAAAAATAAGAGAAAATAAACAGTTACAGTAGAAAAATATCACAAAATAAGAAAGAATAAGGAAAGTTGTAAATACTAATAAATTAACCACAATTATGTATAGAATTAATTCAACTTATATATTGAATTAATTTTACCTAATTATTTTCCATCAAAATTGTTTAATTATACACGGCCCGAACGATCTTGGTACATCGAGGCATTTATTATAAAAGTACGTTGACAACTATTTGCATCACTCTCGTGTTTTTCAAAGTGTGAGGCAAAACAGAGTGAAGCGAAATGGTTTTATGGCAGTTATGCAAATATAGCTAGTCCTTAATGCTACGATTTTACGTTCTTTCACCTTTGTATGTACAAAATGCGTGTTTATGTCCATTTTTTTCTCCTGTCCTAAGTCCATAAGTCTTTATATCTCTTTATAAGATTTAAAAGTCATCATAAAACGTATTACACATGTATAAAATATCTAGCAGTAGTTCTACTCACTGATTAAAAAATCTATCTTTTGTATGAAGCAGCAAAAACTATCCGCGTTATTATTTTTCTGGCAATACCTCAACTGGCAAAGTAGATTTAATTAAAGTTGATATTGAAACAAATTTCAACAAGTTGGTCAATCTTGTTACATATCAAAGCATTAATTATTCTCATATTCGTACTGAGTCAAACTTCCTTTGATTGAAGAGGACACCTTATGTTAGTAATTGTAACTTTTTGGTCAAAATATTCGTCACTCGTGCTAATTTTACCTGGATACTATGGCGATCCAACCGGGGACCTCCATTTAAAATGTTTTGAATGGGTTTAAAGCGTGTATTTAGATAACGTTTCCAAAACCCATTTCCCGGTTGTTTTTCCTTTTATTTTCGAATCCGACATTAACATATGCACTGTATAACTAGTCGAAACGAAAAGCTGTATCGGCGATATGGCAAAACATAACCTTAAAACAAAATGAAGTTAGCTTGCAATATATTTTGCCGTATTAGATCCATTTAACGTTGCAACGATCAAAACAATTAAATTCTACTATATTTAAATTTATCTTATCTGTAAATTTTATTGCTGGTCTTATGATATAGGTACTCAAATTAAACCTAGCGTTCGTGAATTCATGAATCCCCTTTCTAGTTTGGATATAGAGACGTAGACCAATTATTGTATTAATATTTAAAAACCGCATTCAAGCAAGTCTTGGGGTGTCTTATATCCTACATTTACGTCAGTCGGAGAGATATCTGTGGGGCCCGATGTCGTCGCCATCGTCCTCTCTGCCGGGGCTGATGCTGTCTATTTCGTCCACTTCCTCGAGATTCTTCGTACTCGGATTACAAAGTCTGCGAACGTATAATACATATTAAAAATTTATCCTATACCTTATTCGTTTTACCAAAAAATAAAATGTAAACAAATCGTAAAAAGGGTTTTTTGGATGTCAATTTTACAATAATCAACGTGATATAAACATAATTACAACATTAATTGTCATAACTAACTTACATTATAAAGAAACTAAAAAGACAATGTTTCTAAATCTGTTACTGGTTTTATATGCTGGTAATTATAAGTGTACTGTTCAACGTACTATTGTCGATTGGAAGGAGTGTTTTATTATTACGGTCGGATTATAATCCGAGTGTTTTATTATTACGGTCGGATTATAATCCGACCGTAATAATAAAACACTCCTTCCAATATACCTTCCGGGTATACCCGCCAGGTTGTTATCTATACAAATAAATAAAATTGGAGGGTCTGTTTGTATAATAATATTAAAATAACCGCTTTTTACTAAGTGCATTCGGACGTATACACGATACATATACCAAAACAACATTTTTTACAATTTTTGTCTGTCTGTCTATCTGTCCGTCTGTCTGTCAGTTTGTTCCGGCTAATCTCTGAAATGGCTGCACTGATTTTGACGGGACATTCACTGGCAGATAGCTGATGTATCAAGGAGTAACTTAGGCTATTTTTATTTTAGAAAAAAAAATAGTTTTTGTTAAAAATGATAAGTTTCGAAAATTTTATATAAAAATTCAAGTTGACCTCAAATTTATATCAACAATCATATGAAATAGGGTTCAGCTTAGGCTGGACATTGTAGGTTTTATTTCAAATTTAAGTTGATTTATATCATCAATCATATTATGAAACTAGCTGTGCCCGCGACTCTGTCCGCGTGGAATAGTGACTTTGGGCAGCATTTTTGGATATATCTTATGGTATATTTTGGATTACAAATCCTGTTAACCCTAAATTAATGTAATATGCAAACAGTATTATCGAATGCAACTATTACGCCATGGAAGTAGTTTTTGTTAAACATGATAAGTTTCGGAAATTTTATATTCCAATTTTAGTTGACCTCAGATTTATATCATCAATCATATGAAATAGGGTTCAGCTTAGGCTGGACTGTGTAGGTTGAATTTCCAATTTAAGTTAACCTCAGATTTATGTCATCAATCATACAAAATAGGGTTTAGCTTAGGCTGGACTTTGTAGGTTTGAACATACGTATTCCGGAGGCGCATGGCGTAACAGTTGCATTCGATAATACTGACTGTTTGCATATTTCATTTAGGTATATTTTAGGGTATATAGGGTTTGTAATCCAAAATAAACCATAAGATATATCCAAAAAATTCTGCCCAAGTCACTATTCCTCGCGGACGGAGTCGCGGGCACAGCTAGTTAGCTAATATTTTCAAGTAATAACCTCATAAAACATCTTTGAATGTGCAGTAGGTTGACAAAAAAATTTGAGAAACATTGGTTTGTTTACATTTTATTTTTTGGTAAAGTAGATAGATTATAGCTAGAAAAATTTACACACACACTCACGCACGCGCACAAACGCCCTCTCGCGCTCACGCATAATCACTCACATTGTAAAATATGTAATATTAATTTTTGCAGAATTAGTTAATTAAAAATGGGAAAGGAAACTTGCCCCAGTGGAATCAATTATTTTATCTACTTTTAGTAACTTTATATAAGTTTGTAGTATTTAAGTTTCACCCTTTTAATTTTGTATGCAATAAAACCAATTTAATTAAAAAAGACAATATTATAATATTGGTTTATAAGGTAAGACGTAAGAAATCTATGAAATGGTGGAGACAGTGAAGTGGGTCGAAGAGGTAGAAAGTAAATAAATATATTGGGAAAATTAACACAACGCCATCTAGTCCCAAACTAAGTTGCATAGCACTTGTGTTATGGGTACTAGACAACTGATTTACTTACATGTATACTTTTTTTTTGTAAATAAATACATATTCGTCTGTGCGAAGGCGGAGAAAGAATACTAACCTCTGTGGCCGGGGTCGGCCTGTCGTAAAAGGCGACAAAACAACCCAACCTAGCTACGTGGTAGGGCCTCAAGCCCGTCTGGATGGCGACCACCTTTGGTCTTAAGTATGCCGCCATAATAACCTTGTGTTGTGTTCCGGCATTAGTGACCCAAGTGCCTGTACCCGTATGGGACAGCAGCGTGTTTGCGATGCCACTGGCGTTGCAAACACCTATAGGCGACGGTAACTGCTAAATTCTAAGCGGGCTGTCAGCCTGTCTGCTGTCCTACGCAATAAAAAAAATAAAAAAATGTACATGTTAGAGACAGCTGTTTAACTGTACCTGCATTTGCAACAGACGATGCAGGGCGCGGCGAGCAGCAACAGCGGGCTCGCCACCAAGAGCAGTAGCCCGAACCCCGCGAATATGCCCACCACCTGTCAAATATCAATTAATAACATAAGATATAAAATTAAGGATGAAACATTTTTAAAAATATCGATATATATTGAACTAAGTCGATATCGATATGTCGGTCTAGTAGGCCGATATATTAACATTTTATCAATATTTCTTTTTTTAAAGCATATGCTTTATATATAGAAATTCAGTGCAATTTTAGTTATATCAAACGTTTAACGATTATGTTTCTCTAAATGCTACATTTTTAAAAATATCGATAGAACGGCGCGTAACGTCGATTTCGATATTTTTCGTATATTCGATATTTTAGGCGTCAATATATCGATATTTATCGGTTTTCCGATATATCGTTGCAAGCCTATCTACAATTGGCACACACTATATCACTACTTCTATCCGTGCAGGAGGAGAAAGAATACTGACCTCTGCGGCCAGGTCGGTTTGTCGTAAAAGGCGATAAAACAACCCACCCTAGCTACGTGGTAGGGCTCCAAGCCCGTCTGGATGGCGACCACTTTTGATCTGTCGCCATAATAACTTTATGTTGTGTTCCGGCATTAGTGACCCAAGTTCTTGTACCCTTATGGGACAGCAGCGTGTTCGCGATGCCTCTGGCGTTGCAAACACCCATAGGCGACGGTAACTGCCAAGTTCTAAGCGGGCCGTCAACCTGTCTGCTGTCCTACACCAATAAAAAAAATCCTTAATAAAATTGAACTCTGGCATTTTGCTTAAATGTTAACATATCATTATATACTATAGTTTGTACCTTCAATCTAAGGAAATTACGCATGCATAAAGGGGAATAATTATGTCACGCTTTGTTCACACAATGGCCAAATAGAGATAATAAGATAATTATTTTCTGTATCTACTCTACCTCTGTTATTTTACAAAGCAGAGCAATATTAAATGAAAATTTAATAAATGACTTTAAGTTATTATTATTATTTATCTAGTATACCTGAGCGCGATGCCACAGTACAGATGCGCGGGAGTGACCCAATTTGTTCTTGCAGGGGCCTTTGTCGTAGTGCCGGAGGAGGAAGTCGTCCTAGAATTGATATGGTATAATAAATGTTAGTATCAGTAAAATCTCTTAGTTTTGGAATACTTTTAGTACTTTATCGCTACAGCATGCAGGATGCCCACTTTGAAACTTAAAAATACTAAAATTTCACAACCAAAGGGAGCTAAGAGTCAATTATCCAATTGTATTGCATCTCTCTCTTCAATCGGTCCCTCATTGCTGAGGATCGTGACTCCGTTTGATTCCGTCAACCAGCTGTCTCCATCGATCCCGTTCTGCAGCTTGGTGGAGTGAGTCGCTGACAGGTATTTTCAGTTCCTCCGCTATTTGGTCCGACCAACGTTTGGGACTTCTACCCCTAGGCCTTTTTCCTTCGATTTTACCGGTCACCACAAGGCGTTCCAAATTGCTGGAATCCCTGCGTGCAACATGACCAAAATACCGCAATATTCTTTGTAGGCAGGTTGTGGATAGACGTTGATTGACGTTGTATTGCATAGCTACAAATAAAACAATCATCTTGGTATTTTTTTATTATAATTATGTTCTCAGAGATTACCAATTAGAAAACCTTAAGATATTTATTAAGATATTTAACCTAAGATATTTTGAAAAATATTCGTGCGACCGGTAATCAAGTAGTGGTGGGCGCTATCTTTAAAAGTCCCCATTGGACGGTGAAAGCAACAATTTGGATGGGTATTTTGCGACTTGGCCACGCCGAGGAAATTAAATTTCAACATAGCAAAATTCACAAGAATCAAAATTTAACGTACGATTACCAACATCCCTTAGCAATGGAATGAGCTTTGAAACTCGAGCGTACGCAAAGGTGCACCGTACCGCAATCGTTATGTTGGAATATTTATAATCTCCAAACACCATATAAAGAAAACAACGTATTTCACATGAGTTATTTCGTGGGGTGATTTTAATTTGTGAAGACGAGAAAACAGACGGATGATTTATCAACATCGTGTAGATGTAATATGGGGAATATGGTCTTTGGCATTTACCTAATGACGGTGGTCGTCTGAAATGAGAATAGCTCTCCCCCTCCTGCCTAAATACCTAAGGCGTGTATATTAAATATACCTTTTTATCCGTGTAGGGGCGAAGAAAGAATCTGTCGTAAAAGGCGACAAAACACCTACCACCTTTGGTCTTAAGTATGCCGTGTGTGTAACCTTGTGTTGTGTTCCGGCATTAGTGACCCAAGTTCCTGTACCCTTATTGGACGGCAGCGTGTTCGTGATGCCACTGGCGTTGCAAACATTCATAGGCAACGGTAACTGCTAAATTCTAAGCGGGCCGTCAGTCTGTCTGCATTCCTATAGCAATAAAAAAAGGCATCCTGGAAAGCGACGAAATAGAATACTACTTTTGCTAATTCACAAAAAGAACAAATAGACTGCAGTCGTTTCCGTAAAAATCAAATTTTGGCTTCGTTTATTTCATTTTCTCAGTTCTCAGAAAACGTCACCGAAAATAACCGGTGTAAAAACAGTACACATCTTAAATTTGTCGAAAAAATTACGTTTCCTTGACATTTATCTTTTTGTTTTTTTAATGCCTGTGCTGTGACTGCCAATAAGTCTTTCCTTTTCGTTTACACGATATTCAGAAACGAGCCTCGATGTGTTAAACTTAGGGCATGAATCTCTTTTAAGAAGACAAAGTACCTATGCTAGAAAACATGAAACTATACTCGTAACCTAACGCAAGTGGTTCCTATTGGCACAATTAAAAACTAATTAAATAAGAATAAGAATA
The DNA here is from genome assembly GCA_963693495.1 of Malacosoma neustria. Taxonomy (NCBI): domain Eukaryota; kingdom Metazoa; phylum Arthropoda; class Insecta; order Lepidoptera; family Lasiocampidae; genus Malacosoma; species Malacosoma neustria. The sequence goes on from OY856381.1 coordinate 17,879,943, forward strand.
TTTTTATTTAGGACACAATCATCATATAAAATACACAAATATTAAATGACATAAAAAAAATAGTAATAGTTGATGCAGTCCTATATGGGTCTTAGCTATATGCTGGTTTTGTATAAAACCAGCGCTCACTGTTGCCGTGTGCCCTGCCGCGATGACCGCCACGCCCTCGTCGCCCAGATCGGCGCGGACCTGTCGCTCCCGACCCTGGTTCTGTCCATGGTCGGGGGCAATCCTGGATGGACGGCTGTCGCCTCCTTCTGCGAGGCAGTCATGTCCGCAAAGGAGGCGGCGGAGCGGGAGCGGGAGTCCACCACCGCACTCCCCTCCCGCCAACGCAGGCGACGCCGGAGGGCAAGTAATGACCTCCGGCCGCCGTAAAAAGCGGCCGTGGGCGGGCCCTCGGGGGAGGATCCGCCGCCCGCACTATTGCCGCGAGGGAGAGGGCCGCGTGCTGTTCTGCGGCCCCCTTCAACTGTTGATTCAGAAGAGCGCCGGGGGCCGAAATCCTGACCCCTGGCGCCAACAATTTAGAAGGAGCCCGCCTTAAGACAAAGAGCGGGCCAGCGCCGGCCCGGGCCACGAGATCGGCAGGCCATATATCCGTGGGCCCGGGCGTAGGCGATAGGAGAACAGCGGGGTTTTTTAGTGAGTAGTCGGATGGTCGAACATCTTTCCCGGAGTCCCACATATGAACCCGTCAAGAGAGGTTTTACCCGAGACCAAAAAAAAGGCCCACGGAGTGACATTTATACCATATATCTATGTAATAATAGCAATATGACCACACATTGCAAGTTGACAAAGCCAACACATCCGCCTTTATCGCTGTACCGAACAATTAGAGAATTACATTACTAAAAAATCTGTAAAAAATCGTATCTCTTCCGTAATTTGCAAGCGTTAGTGTTGTAGGGACAGTATTATATAACAATAAGATAAAAACAAAATTAACTGAAAGGTGGCAGTTACAAAATTTCTAAAGAGCACTTGTATCCAACGCAAGATCTGCCTGTCTCCCCTGATCGTCATACAGGAATGCTTTTAATTTTACTCTGACGAAGGCGCAAACTGTCGACTGGGTGGGTATAAGCCGTGCACGCGCCGCGTATAGGTGTCAAGGGAGCGTTCATTTTTCAACGAATATAATTACGAAAACAAACGGCCCGACCCCGGCCTTAATACTCGGAAAATGTACGCACAATGCATAGTTTTCTTAGTTATTTTCATTGTTGACTTAGTGTACGTTTAATTATAAAACGCTAATTGGTTTTAAACAACCTGTTGAAGTGTAAAAATTCATAAGATTAAATATAAGTTGTCGTATGTAGTTCTAACTTTTATAACTAGATGGCGTTGTTCGAAAATTGTAACTTGCTGAATCGCGCTATCTTTTCCCTGCATTCAATTTGTGTAAGCGAACGGGAATTTTTGTATGTATGGAGAAATTCAGAAATACACTGAATTATAACAGTCTACTTTTTGGTTTTTTTGTTCTCCAAGAAGTGACGTAAACATTGGTCCTATCGAGATCGGATATCTCGGTGAGGTTTTTGAGCATCATACTTGCGGATAGTGGATCGCTATCACAAACTCGCAAGTACCAACAGTGGCCGACGGGTGCTGTATCCAGCCAGCATCGTCAGCTTCGGACCGCATCTTCAGAGGAAGACATCGGTCAGGAAAGCATCATCCAGTTCAAAGGTGTCCGGAGACACCTGCGCAGCAACGACGCCCCAATCCAAGGCGTGTCGTGTCACCGTGGGCGGAGCCAGTCCAAGTTGCAGGGAGCAACCGAGCTGAAGGAAGCCACGAGTGAAGGTCAACCATACAGTCCACATCATCAGTCAAGTTATCAGTTTAGTGAGTGAAGTGTCAAACGTCAATCAAATTGACGTCAAGTGAAAAGTGCATTCTACTCTGGATTGCAGTGTATTATGTGAGTCAACAAAAACTGTGAGTATTTTTATTTGTCACTGTCAGGAATCACACAATTATCATTGGGACTTTAACTTTTAACATAGTTTGCTTAGAACTTTAAAAAATTAATGCATGTTCAGTTTAGACTTAGAATAATTCCTTAAAAGTGTTTAGACGGGGAACCTATGCCCAATTTTTCTTTGATCTATAAATAATATCTCAAACACTTAGAAAATTTTGAATAATTTATATTAAGAACTTTAAAAATTTATGAATGTTAAATTTAAACAGAATAATTCTTTATAAGAGTTCATCGGGTAACCTACGCTCAATGTTTATCTGAACAAATATTTCAAATACCTTTTTAAATTTTGAATAACTTGTGCTTAGTAACTATTGTTTAGAATATTACAACATACAAATATGCAGGCCCTCATAAATTTTCAAGTCGATTTATATTCTCGCATAAATAAGGCAAGAACTAATTTTAAAAAATCTCCTAAAGATCGCATTAGTAAACAAGTTTACATAGAGAATAGAATTGAGTCAATAGACCAATTATGGCTTGAATTTTTATCAGGCCACAAGGAGTTAATGAAAACTTGTGACCCTAAAGACTTGCAAACCACGGATTATATTAAAAACGAAATTTATGATAAAACCGAAGAAATTTATTTGGACCACAAAGGCGAATTAAAGGAGTATCTTAATCAATTTAGTCACAAGGATTCATCTCAACTCGATGTAGATAAATCCAATCCAATTCACAACATCAGCATGAAATTACCCAAAATACAAATCCCATCATTTTCTGGTGAATATTCTCAATGGTTAACGTTTAAAGATTTATTCACTTCATTAGTTATAAAAAATCACACTTTGGACAATGTTCAAAGGTTACATTATTTAAAAGGGTATCTCACGGGAGATGCTGAGCAATCAATTAGACATATACCAATAGAAGGAGCTAATTTTAATAGATGTTGGGAATTGTTGAAGGAAAGATATAATAATAAAAAGTACATTTGTCATAACATTTTAAAAACATTATTCAGCCAAAAGAATATGACAATGGAATCAGCCGATAGCTTGAAATGTCTTGTAAATACTACTAACGATTGTTTAGCAACATTAATTAATTTAGGAATAGATGTAAAGTCTTGGGATGTATTAGTCATCCACATTCTAACTTTAAAATTAGACCCCGAAACACGCCGGCAATGGGAATTTCATGTGACATCAATCATTTCATCAGACGAGTTGCCCACCTATGATCAGTTTCAAGATTTTGTGAGTAAAAGATATAGAGCCATAGAATTCATTAATACAAAATCTAGTGTTACTAAAAATCAACATAACAAAATTAATACCTTTCATGTCAGCAGCACATCTTGTCCATTTTGTTCGGAAATTCACAAGTTAAGTGCATGCAATAATTTTCACAAGACCACAGTCGCTAATCGGCGTAACTTTGTTAAGAAAAATAATATTTGTTTTAACTGTCTGGGAGCAAATCACTCTGTAAAAGAGTGCAAGTTAACTCGTTTTAAATGCAAGGAGTGTAATCGAACCCATCACACTCTCCTTCACCCCACAACGGGTAACAGTAAAGCTGAAGGTGGTCAAAGCACTAATCAAAAAGAGGGCTCCACCTCGTCAGCTGATCCAACACCACTTGTTTCATGCTTTTCTTCTGAAAAGGTACAACAAGTGTTACTAGCTACAGCGTTAGTAAAGGCTCGGTCGAAGAATGGCACGGATTACATAATCCGAGCACTTCTCGATCAGGGTTCTCAAGGTTCATTTGTCACCGAAGCAACGGTACAATATCTAGGTCTGAAAAAGATACCAACAACAAACAAAATTAGTGGATTAGGCAAGTCAAAAGGCTTAATCTCAAGGGCAGCGGTAATCATAGATATCAGGTCTCAAATCTACCCAAATGTCAACATATCAGTAAGAGCTCATGTCCTCAAAAGCATCACATCAATGCTTCCATCTAGTAAAGTTGAGTTAGTAGATTGGAAAGAACTAAAGGATTTAACCTTGGCTGATCCACATTACCACTCTCCAAATAAAATTGACATTTTATTGGGTGCAGAGGTGTACAGCCAAGTATTGAGGGATGGAATCTTGAAGGGTCCGCACGGTACTCTAGCCCAAGCAACAAGCTTAGGCTGGGTGTTATCAGGTGCCACAACAACTATAACTTTTAATGCATCTAAATCAATCCATACGATGTATTGTTGTTTAGAGGAAAATGATGCACTGAAAAAATTCTGGGAATTAGAATCAGACATTCAAATGCCAAGAGAGAAGCTCTTGACTAATCAAGAAAAATATTGTGAAGAATATTTTGAAAAAACACTTACCAAGGATAGCGATGGTAGATACATCGTTCGTTTACCATTTAATACCGATAGTCCAGAGGTGACGTCGTCTCAGGAAATAGCTGAAAAAAGATTAAAATCATTAGAAACAAAGTTAAGTAAGAATGAAACATTAAAAACAAAATATCAAGAAGTTATAAATGAATACTTATCTTTAAATCACATGGAAATAGTACCTAATGAAGAAATAAAAAATAAAAAGGCAGTTTACTTACCACATCACCCCGTAATAAGGAATGATAAAGAGACCACGAAGGTGAGAATAGTGTACGATGCATCCTGTAAAGGTAAAAACAATAAATCATTAAATGATCATCTATTAATTGGACCTACCTTGCAGCCGGAACTCAGGCATATTATCATGCGTTGGAGATCTGCTCCAATCTGTATTTCGGCAGACATAATCAAAATGTACCGTCAAGTAAAAACACACAGCGATGATAATGATTTCCAAAGAATACTTTGGAGAGATGAACCAAGTCATGCAATCACACATTATCGACTTACCAGAGTCACTTTCGGTACAGCGTCAGCTCCATACCTTGCAGTTAAGGCACTTCAACAAGTGGCTCGCGACTATGGTGCTGAATATCCTGCTGCTGCTGAAAGAGTGCTAAGCGATTTTTACGTTGATGATTTTATGAGTGGTTCACAAACTTTAGAGGAAGGAGTTAAAATATTTAATGAAATGAATGAACTATTAAGCAAGGCAGGATTCAAATTACAAAAATGGAATAGCAATAATGATAAACTAGTAGAAATAATGAAAGGAGAAAACAAGGATATCAAGGAAGGATTGGAAATAAAGCAAAATGAATTAATCAAAATTTTGGGACTTACCTGGAACAGAACCCGTGATGAATTTCAGTATTCTGTAAAGCTGCCGCCGCTCTCAGCACCTGTAACAAAAAGGAAAATTATATCAGATGTATCGCGGTTATTTGATCCATTGGGATGGATAGCACCATGCATTATAAAAGCAAAGGTTTTTATACAGCGATTATGGATAGCTGGGACAGGATGGGATGAGAAACCACCAGTTGATATATTAAAGGATTGGTATACTTACCGTGACGAGCTAGCTCAACTGACAAAATTTTGTATTCCCAGGTGGTTGCACACAAATTCGCATGATGCGGTTGTAGAATTACATGGCTTCTCAGATGCATCCACTATCGCCTACTCAGCTGTAACATACTTGCGTGTAATAAATGCATCAGGAGTTGTCCATGTCAGCTTAGTTGGTGCTAAAACGAGAGTAGCCCCTGTAAAGCAAGTTAGCATACCACGATTAGAGCTATGTGGGGCTGTATTATTAGCTAAGTTGTTGGTGGAGGTTGCTGGGGTTCTTAACATTCAGAAAACCAAACTTAGAGCTTGGACGGATTCCACTGTAGTGCTTGCCTGGCTGAGTAAACATGCCAGTAACTGGAAAACATTTGTAGCCAACAGAGTAGCGGAAATACAAACGACTCTCGAACCTTGCCAATGGTCCCACGTCTCTACAAAGAACAATCCGGCTGATTGTGCATCACGTGGTGTCTGCCCAGCGGATCTTGCTACGTTAGACATATGGAAATTTGGTCCGAGGTTTTTATGGGAGAAGAAAATTACATACCCCAAATTGAAAGATAATCATACTCTCGAAGAGGAATCAATAAAGGTTCACGTCGGCACTACTGAGGAATCGATTCTGGACAAATATTCTTCGCTTACAAAATTAATTCGTGTCGTAGCATATTGCAGAAGATTTGTCACAAGAAATGATTCACGAGGAAATAAGGGAACAAAGTATTTAAATACGTTTGAATTAGACGAAGCGTTAAATACTTGTATAAGACTGGCTCAAGCTACAGTATTCAACCAGGAATTAAAGGAAATCCAAGCCTATGGGCAGGTCCAAAGGAAACAGTCAAAGCTATTGTCGCTCACGCCCTTTCTTGATGAAAGAAAATTACTTAGGGTGGGCGGTAGAATCTCACATTCTCCGGAACCAGAGAACATTAAGCACCCAATTATATTGCCAAACAAATCAGCTTTAACAAATTTAATTGTCGCCCATGCGCACAAGAAAACACTGCATGGGGACGTACAACTCATGCTTAATTACTTAAGATCAGCTTACTGGATAATTGGGGCGAAAAATCTCGTAAGGCATCATGTGCGTAAATGTATCACATGTTGTCGTCACAAGGCTAGGAGTCAAACTCAGCTTATGGGGTCTCTACCGTCAGTTCGGGTCACACCTGCTCGACCATTCCTGAATAGTGGAGTAGACTACGCAGGCCCAATTATGTTGCGGACTTCAAGGGGTAGAGGACATAAGGGGTACAAGGGCTATGTATGTTTATTTGTCTGTATGGTCACGAAGGCTGTTCATATCGAAGCAGTTAGTGACCTGACATCAAGAGGTTTTTTAGAGGCATTTAAACGTTTTGTGGCTAGGCGTGGGCATTGTGCAAACTTGTACAGTGATAATGGAACAAATTTTGTGGGAGCGTCTAAAGAACTTAAGGCTTTGTTCGACGCAGAGAAATCAAGCATGATTCGAGAGGTAGCCGATGGTCTCGCTTTACTGGGAACAAATTGGCATTTTATACCACCCAAGGCTCCAAACTTTGGCGGATTGTGGGAAGGGGGTATAAAATCAACCAAATATCATATAAGGCGAATAATTGGCGATTCTACGTTGACATATGAGGAGATGACCACCCTTCTGAGTCAAATTGAGGCGTGTCTAAACTCTCGCCCATTAACTATTATCCAAAATGATCCAGATCAATCCGTACCTCTGACACCAGGTCATTTCTTAATAGGGGAATCCTTAGTAGCAGTGCCTGAAGTGACCTATAAAGGTCACCATCTAAGCTCTTTGAAGCGCTGGCAACTTACACAACTAATGCTTCAACACTTTTGGCGGCGATGGTCGAATGAATATTTAACGCATCTCATGCACCGTTATAAATGGTCTTATAAAGTTCCAGAACCTAAGGTGGGGGACATCGTTTTGGTGAATGAGGACGATTTACCTCCATGTAGATGGCTTTTTGGCAAAATTATTGAAAAACATCCTGGTTTAGATGGATTAACTAGAGTGGTATCTCTAAAATGTAAAAATTCTATTATTAAACGTCCCACTTCTAAACTTTGTATTCTACCAATTAGTGAATAAGTTGATGTTAATAAGTCGTGTTAGAAATTTATTGTATTAGCGCAAATTGTTATGTAAAAAAGGGAAAATTTTAATGTATTTATTGTGCCTGCCAAAGATTGTATTTATATCACGGTGGGCGGTTATGAAGGACATTATGTCCTTGGTGGGCGGAATGTTGAAGTGTAAAAATTCATAAGATTAAATATAAGTTGTCGTATGTAGTTCTAACTTTTATAACTAGATGGCGTTGTTCGAAAATTGTAACTTGCTGAATCGCGCTATCTTTTCCCTGCATTCAATTTGTGTAAGCGAACGGGAATTTTTGTATGTATGGAGAAATTCAGAAATACACTGAATTATAACAGTCTACTTTTTGGTTTTTTTGTTCTCCAAGAAGTGACGTAAACACAACCACAAATATGTAGAAGTTTCCCACGTTTTACTTTATTTGAAGCGGATGGGATTTTTCATAAAATTCATAAATAAAATTTTCTTGTCGGAGTACCTACAATTGATTTTAAAGATATTTTTGTGACATGCGAATTAGGTACTGACAACACACAAGGTAGGCTACTCAGTATCATAAAATCTAGAATTGTTTTCCATATCCTTCCGTACTTCAGTAATTCGGTGACATTTCTTCTAACAAGTGTACTGTCTTCAGTTATACCCCAGTTACTACAGATACAAGTTTGTCACAAATGACACCAGTTACACCACGCCAAATGACGTGAAGTAACTGGAGTCATTTGTGAGCTCAAGATGCCAGTAAAGCTGAAGGGACAGGTCTATAAGACCATCATTAGGCCTATCCTTTTATACGACTGTGAAGCATGGCCGGTGTTAGAGAGACACAAGAAAGAACTGCGTGTCACGAAGATGAATATGCTGTGGTGGATGTGTGGAGTGACGCGGAAGGACCGCGTTAGGGACTCCCGCATTCGCAGCAGCCTTCATGTCGGTGACATAGCGAATAAATTGCAGGAGTGTCGGCTTCGTTGGTACGTCCACGTTTTACGGCAACCAGATACTTACGTGGGAAACAAATGTCTGGCCATGCCGCCTCCGCCGGGCCCCGGCAGGAGGAGTATACCCAAAAAGTGCTGGCTTGACGTCGTAAAGGGTGATATGCGTCCCAACGGGCTCACTACCAGGGATGCTGAAGACCGTGCGAAGTGGAGTAGAAAAAGTTGGAAAGCGGACCCCGGACACCGAAACGGAAGTTTGGGTTGCAATCGGGATACAATGTTGGGATGATGATGACTACAGATACAAGCTTCTTTCTGGAGCCGATCCTATTGGACTATTAGTATTATTTTTACGAACAACGTTATTCCCACAACTATTTAGGAATCTGTATTTAACATTATCGAATGAATGAAGAAGGGATCTTAAACAACCTTAACACCGATGTCAACTTCTACATTATTTAGAATGCCTTATGTACATGTTCATATTTGATACTTCAGTAAACAACATAAAACTTATGGGTACAAGACAACTAATATACTACTAATATACTCATTTTGTAAATATATCATACTAGCCATTCTCGCGCTTCGCTGGTCGAATAACAGAAAAGAAGTAAATATAAAAGTGCGAATAAATTTATTATATTACACTGAAAAAAAAGTATGAATGAATGAAACTCTTTATTGTTCACCAACTAAAGTATTACAGCATCAGCGAGAAAAATAAAATATCTCTAGACATAGCATGAACAATAGGCGGCCTTATCGCTTAAAGCGATCTCTTCCAGGCAACCGTTTAACCCAGGAGAAATATATAACAAATATAAGAACCTTTAGTAGTGGTGTAATATCTATATAGTAATTAAATTATATATAAATATAAACGGAACATATACGGAACGGAAAGTATATCCATATAATCCTCGGCGAAAGGAATATTCCTACCAAATTTCAAGTCTCTACGCCTTATGGTTCCGGAGATAGGTGGAAATCTCTAATTCTTGTAGGTGGAATTTGTAAAATCTATTTTTGGCTGACCTGTACTCGGCGAAAGGAATATTCCTACCAAATTTCAAGTCTCTACGCCTTATGGCTCGAAATATCGTGATGAGTCAATAATATAGGTGGAAATCTCTTTATTTCTATAAATAATAAGTGATAATAATAATATTTATATAAATAATAAGTGTACTGACGTGCGCTATATGCTATTCACTTTACCAAAAAATAAAATGTAAACAAATCGTAAAAGGGTTTTTTGGATGTCGATTTTATAATAGTCAACATGATATAAAATTATCATAACAACTTTTAATTATTTATTAGAAATATCTCCTATATTCTTATTTTTTTATATTACTATTCTTTACTTTTAGAAAAAAACAAAATAATTTTATTTTTACAATTACTATGAATGATAAATATTAATGCATATAAAATTTACATATTTACAACATTAATTGTAATAACTAACTTACATTATAAAGAACTTAAAAAGACAATGTTTCCAAATCTCTTACTGGTTTTATATGCTGGTAATTATAAGTGTACAGTTCTACGTACTATTGTCGATTGAAAGGAGTGTTTTTTATTACGGTCGGATTATACCCGCCATGTTGTTTTATTCTAGCTTTGTTTGAGAAACATTGGTTTGTTTGTTTACATTTTATTTTTTTGTAAAGTGAATAGCATATAGTCATTTTGCCACAGAAGCCGTTAATCTAAAACATAATTAACATAATATCCGTGTAAGGAGATATTGAAGAGTACTCACGTCAAGCGATGCGAGACAGTACCAGCAGAAGACATGTTTGCAGCGCTTGCACATCATCTGCGCGCAACCCTCATCCTTCTCGATGGGCACGCGACACATGGGGCACAGCTTGATCAGCTCCGAGTCAGGTAGCAGGGGTGCGCCTGCGCCCCCCGATGCCGACGCAACCGCCGCTGCTGCCTCGCAAGTCATGCCTCCGTGCCACTGTAATAAAAGCATTACATTTCCATTTGAACGTCTCAACAGCGTTGTACTAAAGTAGTTGAGTCTGAAGACTCAAAATGATGTATCAAATTTTCGAATGTGACTTTCGTGAAGATTTGTCAACTATTTAAATTTATAAAATAGCTCCATAGTATTGAGAAACTATCATAGTACTTTCGTATAAAAATGCTATCTGAAAATACACCCAGACAGAAAACAAGCGAACGTATTTACAGGCATTATACAGTGACTTTGATAAACCCGTCCAAATTCACACAAAAGAATCTTTAGTAAAAGTTATGAGAAACATGTATTTTAGTTTTGTATCACATAGTACAAAAATGTTGAGTAATCAGCATCACAAAGTCATTCAAAGAACTCGCAATTTACATAATACGGCGCTGAGTGTCAATGACCTCTCCATCTGACCTAGTAAAAGGTCGAGGACGGCGGCATTGCACCGGGCGAGCGAATACGCACTACTCATTTACGCGGGAGAGACAAAGACAGGTTAACGTACGAAGGTTGCACCATAGCACTATTCTCTACGATTGAATTAATGATCATATATGAAATATTTTATGGTGAAAATTTGACATACAATTTTTTTTTGCAAAAATGGGTTCCTTAAATGGTGTGTAAAAAAATTTGGACGGTTTTGTCAAAGTCACCCTGTATATTTTCATCAATTTCACAGTTATTACAATGACATTATCTTTCACACTTATAGAGGTTTGTAAATAATGTTGTTAAAATAAGTTTACGTACATTCAGATAACCGGATAAATTATGTTACACCATGTATAAAAAGTACTGTTTAAAAAAAAAGAGAGCTTTAATATTTTTTGTGTATATATTATCACCGTATCGTATGTCGTATGTTTGTTGGGATGTCATTTGATACAAGAAGTCAGACACACACACAATGGTTCTAGGCTTCTTACTTTTTTGGATTCCATTGACCCTTTCTCATTATTTATAGATTTACTTTATTCTGTTATTCGCCCAGGAGCGTAGCGGGCAGAAACGGCTTGTATGTTATATAGCCAACTAATTCGAAATTTCCCGCGGGGAACGATGCTACGTTTCCGCGTTAATATGTCAATTATACGGAATCACTAGGGGTATACCATGATGTAAGAGTTTATTTTATTATTTACCAGTGCGCCACCCCCACATGGTCCCAATTCCCAATTCAATATCTGTCCACTGTCCGTATTCACTATAGCAGCTTATTTAATCTCGTAAAACCATGAAATACCAGTAAAATTATGAATAAATCATTGTATATAATAAACATTTTTACTATTAACTACAATACCTAATTAAGATATTTTGTTCAGTCCTTTTTTTTGTTATTGCCATACCTTTAAATGTTTTTTTATGACTTTATTATCTATTTTTAAATATAATATAATTATATAATTAATTATAATTCTATTCACATCTTAATTAAAAATATTGAGTTAATTTAATGTACCGTTGAGTCATATTACACAAATTAATATATTTTTAAACAATTAATTTGTGAGAATAGTTGAATCGTATTTGTATCGTCATTATTTTTTATTTTCGAAACTCACGCTGCAGATACATATATAAAGATCGGAAGATTTTGACAAGATTGAGGCGCCATATTGCGAATGAAATTAACTCATTCGATATATAGACAAATACAACATCCTAAAGACGTGGAACGTGACAAAACCACATTGCTTGTGATTACATATGAACCAAAATGAAGTGTTCTGTTAAAAAACCTTGAAGTGCCAAGTTTGATTACAATCTGAATCTCTTCGATGGTAACTTTAGCTCATATTGGAATAATAGTTATAAAATACATAATTGACTTTCAAAAAATGTTCTAGATAGGAAATTATTTTGAATAAAAAATTTGAGTTTGAATCAAAATGAAAACTTCGCAATAAAAAGAGGATAAAGTTGTCGTTTAAAGTTTAAATGAATACGAATCACCTACGTAAATGATTTTGAATACGAAAGTCCGTTTGTGTCGATGATCATTGCATTACATACACACTGCGTCACATATTCACAGCGTATGCATATGCAGGTAGCATTCATTCATCTTTCTACACCGACCGCAAAAGGTTTTTATCAAAGGAAACGGGGTTTTTATTTGTGAGGTGAGAAATAACGGCATGCACTGCAACCGAGGTGGGTGAATGAGTCAAACAAAGCTTTTCTCCTGAGGCCCCTTGCTCTATAAGCATACCACCATAATAACCTTGTGTTCCGTCATTAGCGACGCAAACATTGAGGGGCTTCGAACAGAGTCCCTGCTGCTTTTTAATGTTGACAATAAAAGTCTCGTAAGTCCTCTATAACATTTAATGTGTTGAAATTCAATACACACCATAATAAACACTATGGATAGGTATTTGTCGTGATCCCTATTGCATAAGGATGTAGTATTGTAATCATAGAATACCTAGTCAGGTCATAAGTATTGTCACACAGTAAAAACTTTTCTTTTAGAATGCTGGCCACAAAAAAGTTTATTGAATTCGAATCTCGAATTGTTCATGAAAATAAAAATGTATACTTTTAGAATTTTACTCATTTTTTAAATATGGAGTGGACGCTTAAAGAAGACCGTGTTGCAGTTATTGCGTTGCATCTTTGCGGTTACGCGCCAATTCAAATTTTTAACATACTGAAAAATTTGAATATAACCAAAAGATTCATTTATCGTACCATCAAACGATACAATGAAGACTCTAGTGTAGATGACAGGTCAAGAAGTGGTCGCCCTCGGTCTGTTAGGACTCCAGCAGTGATAAAAGCTGTGAAGGCACGAATTCAAAGAAATCCCAAACGTAAGCAGAAACTGTTGGCCCTTCAGATGGGGTTAAGCAGAACCACGGTGAAAAGGGTGTTAAATGAAGACTTAGGGCTTCGGGCATATCGAAGAAAAACAGGACATCGTTTGAATGCTCGTCTAATGGACCTGAGACTGAAGAGATGCCGCGCTTTGTTGAAGCGGTACGCGGGAAAAAAATATCGGGAAATTCTTTTTTCGGATGAAAAAATGTTTACCGTAGAAGAGAGCTACAACAAACAAAATGATAAGGTGTACGCACACAGTAGTGAAGAAGCGAGCAACCGTATTCCGCGTGTCCAACGAGGTCATTTTCCATCCTCGCTCATGGTATGGTTGGGAGTTTCTTATTGGGGCTTAACAGAGGTACATTTTTGTGAGAAAGGTGTAAAAACGAATGCTGTTGTGTATCAAAATACAGTCCTGACGAACCTTGTGGAACCTGTTTCTCATACCATGTTCAATAACAGGCACTGGGTATTCCAACAAGATTCGGCGCCAGCTCATAGAGCGAAGAGCACACAAGACTGGCTGGCGGCGCGTGAAATCGACTTCATCCGGCACGAAGACTGGCCCTCCTCCAGTCCAGATTTGAATCCGTTAGATTACAAGATATGGCAACACTTGGAGGAAAAGGCGTGTTCAAAGCCTCGTCCCAATTTGGAGTCACTCAAGACATCCTTGATTAAGGCAGCCGCCGATATTGACATGGACCTCGTTCGTGCTGCGATAGAGGACTGGCCGCGCAGATTGAAGGCTTGTATTCAAAATCACGGAGGTCATTTTGAATAAACTTTAATGTCATAAGAATCTATGTTTTGTTAAGTTCATTTTGGTATATAAATGGTTACATAATGAATAAACTTGTTACAATTATTTTACATTAAACATGTGACAGAATTTATGACCTGACTAGGTACATAATACTCTAACAAGATTATAATAGTACTAGCCGTCCCTGCCCACTTCGCTGGTCGAATTACATAAAAAAGTAAATATCAAAGTGCGAATAAATTTATTTTGTTATTTATTGGTTACACGCATTTTGGGACTTTCTAGATCAATCCAGAAATTTTTAGAATTTTCGAGATTACTTCAGAAACTTTCTACAACATTCTAGTCCGATTACAACAATTGCAATCATTTTAGAAATTTCTAGATCATTTCAGAAATTTTTAAAATTTTCTAGACCATTTCGAATCAATTGCACACATTTTGGAACTTCCTAGATCTTTCCAGAAGCTTTCTAAAACATTCTAGATCGATTACAACAATTGAAACCGTTTTAGAACTTTCTAGATCATTCCCGAGATTTTCAGAATTTTACAGAAGTTTACATTAGAGAAGGACAGATATAATAGGTCTTTACCTATGAAATTGCCGTTCCGCAGAACGAAGTACTGCAGTACTGGCCATTTCAAATCAAAATAATTTTGTTTGGTTAAGAATTCTAATTTCAAATTAATTTTATTTTAAAAACATGTAATTCTTTTTCCAAAAGTAGTCATTTGTTAATTGATTAGTGTTACATTTTCATCGCATTTCAATCTTTTCGTCATCATGGATACGTAAAAAATTCGAGTAATTATGGAATATGAGTACCGTCGTGGCAGCAACGCGGCACAAGCGGCACGCAACATCAACGACGTTTACGGAGCTAACACTACAAACCAACGCACCACCTGTTATTGGTTTGCTAGCTTCCGTTCTGGGAATTTCGACCTGAAAAATGAACCTCGCGGTCGTCCGAAGACTTTGGTCGACAATGACGAATTAAAGGCGATTGTGGAAGCTGATGATACACAATCTACGGCTGAATTAGCAGCAGCTTTCGACGTTAGCGTCAAAACAATATTTGTCCGTTGGCGTCAAATTGGCAAGGTAGAAAAGCTTGACAAATGGGTGCCCCACGAACTCAATGATCGCCAGCGCGAAGTACGCGTCGAGACGTGCCTTGCACTGCTCAACAGACACACAAATGAAGGAATTTTGAACCGCATTGTTACCTGCGATGAAAAATGGATTCTGTTTGATAACCGCAAGCGCTCAGCAAGTTGGTTGGATCCTGGTTCAGCACCTAAACAATGCCCTAAACGAAAACTTACCCCTAGAAAAGTGATGGTCACTGTTTGGTGGTCTAGCGCCGATGTGATTAATCACAGCTTCTTACCAAACGGGGTGAGCATTACTGCAGATGTGTACTTGTTATACAGATGTTACTTCGATTAATACAAATAAAAAATACATGAAAAAAATTCGTTTAAATTTTTTCATACAAAACGGCAATTTCATAGGTAAAGACCTAATATATAATTTCACATTTTTGCCATCCACAATCACCCATCCCGACCAAACTCCCTTATGCATACCAGGGGACCTAGGGGTATTTGCCATCCCAACGGGAAGTTGATCGAAGTTGCGGATGATAGAGAAAACCGCGGACACACGTACGAACATTAGCATTTTATATAATATATTAAGATTTTTGTGTCGGTAGTTCAAGGTAGATCAGATTCGCACTGCCCTGGAAACTACTGTCCACGACGCTTTACACTCTGCTTCCGATAGGGGCAGATGGCGGCAAATAATACGCACCAAAGTACTCCGTCGAGATGATCACGACCCTCAGCACTGAGGAAACCGACGCGAGGAGGAGGAGGAGGAGTTCAAGGTAGGCAATGTCTTACTGGATATCGCTTGCTTGCCACACACAGACTATATCTCAACCAACATGTCGCGCGTTCCGGATCACGCATCATAAAAAAGGTGCGTTCTTAAACGCCACACATCCATAGGCAAGGGAAACTGCTTTCTATTAAGTAGACCGTCAGCCTGTCTAATGGTGAACGCACACTTGTCCGAGCCGAACGCGCCGAACGAGTAGAACGAAAAGAATTTTAGAATTCTGTATATGAAATCTCATGAAACCTCGCACACTTGCCCGCGTCGAATCGTCCGAATCTGGAAGAACCCCAGAAATCCTACATGAATTCGGATGACGTCATCAGATTCGGCACCGCTTATGGACGCCATACACGATCCAGTTTACCGTCAAGTTTGCAGCGCACTTGAAGCGGTATCAAGTTTGCAGTGCATCCATATAGACCACTCACGTTCAAGTTCGCCGTCAAGTTTGCGTGATGACGCACTAGTTGAAACCATGGTATCGCCAGTGATGAACAGCGACGCATTAGCCATCCTAAGCTTAATGCTAGCAATTAAGAAAACAGACTCAACAAATTAATTTTTTTTAATCAATTTCACGGTCTGCGTTTTCTTCTGCTTCTCTGTACTTCGCGACTAGTTTATCTAGAGCTGCATTTTTCTTTAGCCTAGTCAATAAAAAAGAAATAAGTATTAGACGTGCGCACGTCTTCGCCTGTCGATGCCGACTAACGTCATGCATACTTGACCGCTCATACACACGTCCAAGTTTACATGATGCTGCAAACTTGATCAAGTTGGCAGAATCGAAATTCAATTTTTGCTTCAAGTAGACTTGTCATGCACACTGATAGCCATACACCGTCAAGTTTACCGGACACCGCTTCAAGCGCATTGCAAACTTGACGGTAGACTGGATCGTGTATGGCGTCCATTATGCGGTCGACTCGACCAATGCGCTCGCATGACGCATTCTATCAGTTGCGTATAACAGAGCAACGAGCGAGTACTATTTCTGCATTCCAGGCGTAAATGAAATAGAAACGATTTCTTCGGCGCGGTAGATTCTTTTGGTGCGGATTTGTGTGCGAGGCCTCCTTGACTTCGATTCGTTCGGCTCGGACAAGTGTGCATTCACCATAATGGTCCTAAGCGATAAAAATAAGCTAGTGAATTCTTCAACGTGTTATAATTTATCATTATCTTGTACATCTGTATTCAACTTCTAAGGTACCAAAGCTAAGTGGTATCATAATCGAAAGGCGGAGGTAACAAATTCGATTCCCACAATGCCATGCAAATGTTAGGCATTTTTCTCACTTAATTTCGTATATATATAATTCCTAACAACTAACAATGAAAAAAGATACATCGTGAGAAAACCTCCACGATGAAACATCGGCGTGTTATCCGTCACTCCGCCGTGGACAAGATGGCGCCGTCCGCGTACTGCGTAGGACAACTGGAAACTGGGTCACAACACAAGGTTATTATGTCAGCATTAAAGACCAGGAGTGGTTGCCATGCAGACGAGTTTGGAGTCCTGTCAGATAGCTAGGGTTTGTTTTGTCGCCTTTTACGACAGGCCGTCAGTATTCTTACTCCGCCGCTGGACATTATTATATTTGGTTTAAATGTATGTCTAGCTAGTCAAATAATCTTCAAATAAATTTTCCTAATGTATTAAGTTATTAGATTTATATATTTTTAACAAAACTTCAACGACCGATTTATAAACTTTAAAATTTAAAAATCGCTCACTTCGCTTCGCACGATATATCATCATCACAAATGCGCATAAAATTACCTATTTCAGAAACCTGCTAGAAAAAAAGAGCATGTATACTCCATTTAAGCTAAACTATTCTATATAATTCGACCCGTTTCCCTTCACGTCCCGCGATGTACACGAGTGGAACGCTCACAATGCTTTTAGACTTGAGCAGTCTCAACGCGAACAAAGCACGGTGGTGTAAACAAAAACCTTGGTTGCACAATGAACGGCTATAAACTGTACAGTGTTGCACTGCTTTTGTAATTTTAATTTATTTAAGGCTTAGTGTATTGTAGTATGGTATCGATGGGTATTCGGGCAGATCGTCAGTCTAAGTCAGTGGTCGGCAAAGTGCGGCTCCAGAGCCGCATGTGACTTTTTGGCTCCTTAAGTGCGGCTCTGGCACAAATATCTACGAAGGCGCAATAATATTTTCATTAAAAAATAACTTGGTAAGAAAATAATTACATCTTATTTTGATTTAAAATTCTTCTATAAATCGGAGAACATGTAAAATGTTTTTATTGAAGTTAAAAGATGATAGGTAATTAAAATTTTATATTGTTTATCATGAAGATTATCAAGAGTAAACTGAGAAGTCGTCTTATTGATGAGAACTTGGAATTATGCCTAAAATTAAAAACAACAACATACAAACCTGACTTACTCAAACTTTCCAAGGAGATGGAAGCACTTGATTATGAAATTTAGTTTTATTTAGTGTACTACTTATTTAGTGTATGTAATAAAAGATTATTAAACAAGCAGATTTGGCTCCTAATTTTTTTTTAATTGTTGTAATGTTCATATTTGGCACTTTGGCTAATAAGTTTGCCGACAACTGGTCTAAGTTATTAGTATTTTATATTTAAGTTATCAATACATTTTAACGCAACTTAAATCATAAATCAGTGCTTACACTTGGCGACTTCGGGCTCCAGTGGGTACTAACAAGCACAGAGCGAAATAAATAAGTATACTGACACAATTCACACAGCGCCATCTAGTCCCAAAGTAAGTAAGTAGTCTGTGACTTGTGTTATGGGTACTAGACAATTGAAATACTTTTCTTTTGTAAATAAATACATATTATCATCGAACCCGTAACCTCCGCAAGCGTACCGATGTGTTTTAACCTTGACGCCACGGAGGTCGTCGAAAGCACTAAAAGTACTACGTCATCATCCATGACACTTTCCTTCCACATGCCGAGACAATGAACACAAGAGAAGGGTGCTGCTAGCTTAATTTTAACGAGTCTTGTATTGTTGAAATATTAACTTTGACTTTATACCACACATTCATCTCTCAACGAAAACGAATAATTATGATTCTTACTTACTCTTAGCAATAGAAAAAATGGGAATCTATAAAAGATGCATATAAATTTGAAACGAAACTTGTATTTTTAATAATTCGCAAGTACGGTTGTTGACACTTAAAATTTTAAATGCTCATTAAGAAAGATTAACGAGCTGTGAGAAAATATATAAAACTGTACTTTTACGGGCCAGTGCATTTAAAAAGAAATGAAATTACGTATAAATGACCTCATAATTGAAATCCGTTGATATGAGTCATCTAAACAATTCAACGAATTAAAATTTATTCAGAGCCATTTTTTTTTAACATAATTATGTATGATTTGTTTTAGTAGGAGACATTATTACGGAAATAATTATAGATAATAAGTAATATTCCATTCCTGGACAAATAAAAATTTCACGGAAGAGCCGTAGCCGTGAGAGTAGTTGTTAGTACCACCTGCACCCAAAACTTTCACTTTGGAGCCGGAATTAGAAATTTTTAGATCTCGTTACCAATCCTTTAGACCTTATATTGTACCGACATCATCAACACAAACGAATAAATGAAACAGCTACAGCAGAATACGGCGACAACTGTGATAGGCCCCAAACCCAAAATATAAAGAGCGCCACGCTCATTGTTCAGCAAGGTGTTGTAACAACTAGTAAAGTTGACTGGGGGCATAGCAGAGCAATGACCAGATTCTCATATTATATGCATCGGATTCACCCCTTAATTCTGACGTGTTACTAAAAGTCAAATTTAAGTTTTCTCCGGACAAAATGTTTTTTGAAATACAATTACAATACAATGTTCGTACATTGACGTCATTGACACGCAAAACCCTTAAATGAGAAGCTGAATTACAAGGGGACAGCGCGTACGCAGTCCCCACTACCAAAAATTACGCGCCCGAGTTATCCACCTTAGGGATAATCGCAGGGGTCAACCCATCCGCAGTGCAATGGATAGGCCTCGCCCTGGGGGAACCGCCTTCTTGATCACGGTTTCCCCTACGCCAGGTAAGTATGCTTTAACAAATACACTGTAGCGTAGTCTATAAACGCCATTTGGTAACGTCAGCGCGATGTAGGAAAAAGACGAAAACGTACAGCGCCATCTGTTGAGCTTAATAGAGAATCAAAACATAACACGTTCTTGCAGTTACTATTTTATCAGGGATTTATTCGTTCTATTTTTATCTACTTTGTAATTTTTACGGTACAGAATAAGACGTGAATTTTCATTTGATTAAACCATGGTCGTAGTGAAACTATAAAATGTGAAGGATGCTTCAGCTAAGTTGTATCCAGTGAATGGATTTAGGTGGAGAGCGCTAACAATACATTGTGTGGGTTGCACTCTATACTGAAGCATGGGCACAAAATATTCATTTTTGCGCTATGTTTATATTAATTTACAAAATGAGAGATTACACTTTTTAAATTAATTGAAATCAATATAAAACAAAACTATTCTTTTAAATACAAAGAAACCAAAACCATCTTCTGAATAATTGACGAATTTCTAAATAAAAAATACAAAAATCACATACATAGAAATTTAATAAAGTAGGTCAAATCGAGTTCAAAGGAGTCGGTAACAAACAAACAAACAAAAAGATGAAACTAATAACTAATAAAAATGTGTTAAAAAAGTATTTATTTTTAAATATAGAGTTTTTTGCATATATGAAATCTTGCAAACCCAGAATCACAGTTAATTTTTTAATAATAACAGCTCATAAGCTCCCTCTCGGATGGTATACCCACCCGCCACCTTTGTCCAAGGTGGATTAGTGGATTACGCACACGGGTGATCTCAGTATAATAATAATTTTATTCCGAAAAAATTCATATACATATCTAGTTTAATTCTCCTGGCCCCTGAACTAGTTTACACTATATCTCGGGGCCCAGGTTCCTCTCTGGTGATCAATAATATAATACATATGATTATAAAATTACAAAAAAGGAAGAAAACAGAAACCAAACTATACTAAACGGACCCATAACAAACCAATGAGCTCGTTTGTGTTTGTTTATGTGTGTATATGTGTGTCTGCGCACGCGCATGTATTTATATATGTATCTGTGTGTGTGTGAGAGAGAGAGATATTATATTTCAATTCCCTATTTTTAGTAGATTTTCCACATCATCCTGCACTGCACCTGCACAGGGGCGGAGAAAGAATACTGACCTCTACGGCCGGGGTCGGTCTGTCGTAAAAGGCGACAAAACAACCCACCCTAGCTACGTGGTAGGGCCCCAAGCCCGTCTGGATGTCGACTACCTTTGGTCTTATGTATGCCGCCATAATAACTTTGTGGTGTGTTCCGTAATTAGTGACACACGTTCCTGTACCCTTATGAGACAGCAGCGTGTTCGCGATGACACTGGCGTTGCAAACATCCATAGGCGATGGTAACTGCTAAATTCTAAACGGGCCGTCAGCCTGTCTGCTGTCCTGCAATAAAAAACAAAGTATTCAGGTTTCCCCACGATATGTTTAAGCTTTGCTATTTCATACACTGAAAATTATCTCCTACAGTTGTTTTGGTGGAAGAAAGTAATTTAATATAGTGATAGACATAACAATAAAACATTCTCACAAAATAATAATTATGAACAATAGATAATGACATACAAAATTGTCATGTTTATAATTCCAGTGTCGGGAATATCTTTATTCAGCCAGTTTAACCATGCGTCAATGGCAGAGAGCAACGAACCAAATATTCAAAATATACCAAGTGTCAATGAAAAATATTCAGGCATCCTGTTAGTGAGCGAGATATCAAAAATCTCTCTGCATATTCTCCGGCGGTAGATGTTATAGTACGTAAATATATGATGAAATTAATTACATTCAAGCGCTTAACCCCGTTTGCATTTAAACATTTTCAGTATGAAGCCCGAGGTTCGCTGTTGAGTTCTGTCACATGGTTCAATTTGTTAGTAAATGCTAACCGTCGCTAAATTAATAAGTAGTTACTAGTCTGTGCCCAAGCGGACATGTGTTAAGCTTGTGCTTTTCTAACAATAAAATACACTGAACAGATATAGCGTAGTTCTGCCGTTGGCTTTATTCGAAAAGAAACTCTTCCATCTTTAATCTTCTATACTTTCTGCTTAGCGGGGAATCCTGTAGCATTAACCGCATACGAGTTTCATTTATGTAAATATGTATTTAATTTTGGGTTGATTCTCGTCCATTTTTCAACGACATATTTTCACCATCTTCAATCATATTTTTAATAGAATATCATAGAAAAATATAAATAAAAACTTTAAGTTTATACCAGAAGAAATTTTAAAGAAATACTGATCAGATGATCACCATCGCCTAAGGATATTTATATCATCATGACCGATTTTTACGCATTGCTTGCTGTTTTGAATGAAATGTATCATCAGTGAATAATAAAAACCACACTGATTAAATGACTTTATTTCACAAACAGAAATTCCTTTCGAAAAAAATATGTGTAAACATTGAGCATTTTTGTTTACGTACGTCATAAAAAACATCTGTCTGAGTTCGGGGTTATGTCCAAGAATCCAATATTGGGTAACGTCGTATACAAAAATTTTATTCGACATGAATAATATTAAAGTTATTGGAAATGTTATTATGGTTGTACACCGCCATAGGTCCTATTAGGAATTTATTTTCTATGCAGTCGGAAAAAGATCGCTTCCAACTGCTACTAGTGCCGGTAGCTTCATAATTTTGTGAAATACTTATCTAATTTTTATTATTTTAGTAATAATTAACTGTCAAACATGATTTGTGCGGTACAAAATAGTTTCTGTGTATACTTAAAATTATAACTTCCATGTGCAATAATAAAACTCAATGCGTTAAGAGTTGCGTTGTACAAGTATATAAGGAAACGATGTTAGAAATATTTAAAATACATTATAGTGAGAGTAGTAATACAACATTCAACCACGCGGGGAACCATTGGCCATGCCTTCGGACTTTCGTAAGAATGAAAACAAAGAGGAAAACAAAACGCAAATATCTCAGCGGTACATAATTCGTGTTTCATCGGACTAACTGGCGTTACCACAAGACTGAGGTGGTGGACTTTTCAGAGGCTGGTTGATAGCACATTGGAAACATATTTGTCATTGTGAATGTCTAAAAACGACGGTTATCGCCTGTCATTAACAGGCTTCCCTGGACGTCAAATCCCGGATTCTGACGCTGAAATCAGTCATTGCTATTGAATTGTCACAGTACTTTTTGATGAAGACAGTGACATTAAAGTTTAAACCGTCAGTTACATGTCGATGCTTGCAAGGCAACCTTGAGCACTTTCCGGAAAAGTGATGAATGATTAATTATTTTCTGTTGGATCATTTCAATCCAACAATTAGGTGAGTTATGTTTTTTTTTTTCTTAAATATTTGAACGTCAAATCACTTTCCTGGAGAGTTCACTCAATGTCAACACATTTAGTAAAGTTTACCTTTTAAGCGTGGATATACATTTTGAAGATGACACGGACATAGATATAATTTAAAAAAAATCTATAATTCAAAAAATTCACAGTACTCAACAATTGAATGGTATAAAACAAAGAAATACGCTACGGTGCGAAAACAATGAGCATTTCATTGGGCTACATGCAAACAGTTATTAGAAAATGTGCTGCTACGTTACCATTGTTTACAGTCATCGAAAGGTGCAATGATTCATACATTAAACAAAACACTTCATTTATGATAACAGTATCCCCAAAACTGTATAATTAAAAAACTCAGTTATCTCTTCTTCTCTTTTTATTCATAATCTTTTTATCTTTAGCAAAATCTTGGCGACTGTAGGTATTAATTAGGTTTATTACTGTATGTTTGTATTGTATTATATATAAGTATGTATGTACACTGACGGACTCATAAACTGCATCAAAGTAATAGACGACTTTGAAATAAATATTTTAACCAAGTATGCAAACTTTCTATACAGATTTAAATTGAAACCTCTAGATTGGTTCGTGAACTTTAAAACAGCGTAGGGTCATATCCTTAAGTTTAGGTTTGTGTACTGGAAAAGACCTTAAGACTTTTTTGAAGAAAAAACAGAAATTTAAGGAAAATTGGTTTAATTAAAAAATTGGTTTTAACAATAGACACAAACTTTATGCAAGGGTTTATTTATGTTTTAATAAGGTGTATTAACTCCACGTGCCCTTATTACGGATTCTAATCGGTTCCGCATAAATTTTATTAGGGTTATATTGTAGCATTGGTGCGGGAGGGCTTGGATCAACGAACGGTTGGTAGAAATTTAAATTTAAACCAGTCTACTTGGTTGTCCAGTGATTTACTTGGTTTGAATACCAGTACTTGAGGAGGGATATTAGAAATGTGTTTTGTAATTGAAATTACGTTTTACGGATTTTAAGTTTCTTCAGTTGGATAAATTTTTATTGGTGACGTTTCGGTAAATGTTCAGAAGCCGTGTTCGAGTTCACCAGATTGTGCAAAACGCGCATAAATTGTTTAGGTTTAGAGGTTATTAGGAACGCACGGCTCAGAAAATATAAAACGAAACATAAGAGTGGATAAATTGTTTAGGGGTTATTATGAACACACGGGTCAGAAAACACAAAACGAAACATAAGATTGATATCTCACGAATCCAGCTAATTAAGGTGATAAACAAATAAAACAATTTCAAATGAACAACTAGTAAATTAATAAACAAAGTTCCACTGGAATTGTATGGACTCTTACAAGGAAGTAAGTTTTAATTACATAGGCTTCCACAAACAGCTTGTAAATTACAAACTTCGTCAACTATAAGTCAAAATATCCGGATGACCGAGCTTTGCTCGGTATTTTATAAATTGTGTTTTTTGGAAATTAACAATTGATTTTCTTAGTCTAACCTCAAAGCAAACACTCATTGACTTCCTGTTACTTAACAACGCCATCTGCTGGAATAGCTTTAGTGTTGTTGTGTCGTTAAAGCAATTTAAAAAAATAGTATTATTATTCGCCGATAGATATCAGGAAGAGTCATTTTTCAGTTTAAATTGGGAATACTCAAACGCCACCTTTTGACATTTTCTAGAAATGATTCCTAGCTAGATCGATTTATCGCCCCCGAAACCCCCCGTATATAAATTTCATGAAAATTGTTGGAGCCGATTCCAAGATTCCAATTATATATATATATATATATATATATATATATATATATATATATATATATATATATATATATATATATATATATATATATATATATATATATATATATATATATATATATATATATATATATATATATATATATATATATATATATATATATATATATATATATATATATATATATATATATATATATATACCTAGTCAGGTCATAAGTATTGTCACACAGTAAAAACTTTTCTTTTAGAATGCTGGCCACAAAAAAGTTTATTGAATTAGAATTTCGAATTGTTCATGAAAATAAAAATGTATAACTTTTAGAATTTTACTCATTTTTAAATGTGGAGTGGACGCTTAAAGAAGACCGTGTTGCAGTTATTGCGTTGCATCGTTGCGGTTACGCGCCAATTCAAATTTTTAACATACTGAAAAATTTGAATATTACCAAAAGATTCGTTTTATCGTACCATCAAACGATACAATGAAGACTCTAGTGTAGATGACAGGTCAAGAAGTGGTCGCCCTCGGTCTGTTAGGACTCCAGCAGTGATAAAAGCTGTTAAGGCACGAATTCAAAGAAATCCCAAACGTAAGCAGAAACTGTTGGCCCTTCAGATGGGGTTAAGCAGAACCACGGTGAAAAGGGTGTTAAATGAAGACTTAGGGCTTCGGGCATATCGAAGAAAAACAGGACATCGTTTGAATGCTCGTCTAATGGACCTGAGACTGAAGAGATGCCGCGCTTTGTTGAAGCGGTACGCGGGAAAAAAATATCGGGAAATTCTTTTTTCGGATGAAAAAATGTTTACCGTAGAAGAGAGCTACAACAAACAAAATGATAAGGTGTACGCACACAGTAGTGAAGAAGCGAGCAACCGTATTCCGCGTGTCCAACGAGGTCATTTTCCATCCTCGCTCATGGTATGGTTGGGAGTTTCTTATTGGGGCTTAACAGAGGTACATTTTTGTGAGAAAGGTGTAAAAACGAATGCTGTTGTGTATCAAAATACAGTCCTGACGAACCTTGTGGAACCTGTTTCTCATACCATGTTCAATAACAGGCACTGGGTATTCCAACAAGATTCGGCGCCAGCTCATAGAGCGAAGAGCACACAAGACTGGCTGGCGGCGCGTGAAATCGACTTCATCCGGCACGAAGACTGGCCCTCCTCCAGTCCAGATTTGAATCCGTTAGATTACAATATATGGCAACACTTGGAGGAAAAGGCGTGCTCAAAGCCTCATCCCAATTTGGAGTCACTCAAGACATCCTTGATTAAGGCAGCCGCCGATATTGACATGGACCTCGTTCGTGCTGCGATAGACAACTGGCCGCGCAGATTGAAGGCTTGTATTCAAAATCACGGAGGTCATTTTGAATAAACTTTAATGTCATAAGAATCTACCTAGTCAGGTCATAAGTATTGTCACACAGTAAAAACTTTTCTTTTAGAATGCTGGCCACAAAAAAGTTTATTGAATTCGAATTTCGAATTGTTCATGAAAATAAAAATGTATACTTTTAGAATTTTACTACTTTTTTAAATATGGAGTGGACGCTTAAAGAAGACCGTGTTGCAGTTATTGCGTTGCATCGTTACGGTTACGCGCCAATTCAAATTTTTAACATACTGAAAAATTTGAATATAACCAAAAGATTCGTTTATCGTACCATCAAACGATACAATGAAGACTCTAGTGTAGATGACAGGTCAAGAAGTGGTCGCCCTCGGTCTGTTAGGACTCCAGCAGTGATAAAAGCTGTGAAGGCACGAATTCAAAGAAATCCCAAACGTAAGCAGAAACTGTTGGCCCTTCAGATGGGGTTAAGCAGAACCACGGTGAAAAGGGTGTTAAATGAAGACTTAGGGCTTCGGGCATATCGAAGAAAAACAGGACATCGTTTGAATGCTCGTCTAATGGACCTGAGACTGAAGAGATGCCGCGCTTTGTTGAAGCGGTACGCGGGAAAAAAATATCGGGAAATTCTTTTTTCGGATGAAAAAATGTTTACCGTAGAAGAGAGCTACAACAAACAAAATGATAAGGTGTACGCACACAGTAGTGAAGAAGCGAGCAACCGTATTCCGCGTGTCCAACGAGGTCATTTTCCATCCTCGCTCATGGTATGGTTGGGAGTTTCTTATTGGGGCTTCACAGAGGTACATTTTTGTGAGAAAGGTGTAAAAACGAATGCTGTTGTGTATCAAAATACAGTCCTGACGAACCTTGTGGAACCTGTTTCTCATACCATGTTCAATAACAGGCACTGGGTATTCCAACAACATCCGGCGCCAGCTCATAGAGCGAAGAGCACACAAGACTGGGTGGCGGCGCGTGAAATCGACTTCATCCGACACGAAGACTGGCCCTCCTCCAGTCCAGATTTGAATCCGTTAGATTACAAGATATGGCAACACTTGGAGGAAAAGGCGTGCTCAAAGCCTCATCCCAATTTGGAGTCACTCAAGACATCCTTGATTAAGGCAGCCGCCGATATTGACATGGACCTCGTTCGTGCTGCGATAGACGACTGGCCGCGCAGATTGAAGGCTTGTATTCAAAATCACGGATGTCATTTTGAATAAACTTTAATGTCATAAGAATCTATGTTTTGTTAAGTGCATTTTGGTATATGAATGGTTACATAATGAATAAACTTGTTACAATTATTTTACATTAAACATGTGACAGAATTTATGACCTGACTAGGTATGTTTTGTTAAGTTCATTTTGGTATATGAATGGTTACATAATTAATAAACTTGTTACAATTATTTTACATTAAACATGTGACAGAATTTATGACCTGACTAGGTATATATATATATATAATACACAAGAATTACTCGTTTAAAGATATAAGTCATAATACATAATTAACTAATTAAAATAAGATATATAAAAATTGGTACAAGGAAACTCACCTCCTGATTACACTGCGAGCAAAAATCATGGCGACAGGTGGGGCAGTGGGCGGGACTGGCGGCACGCACAGTCACCACCGTGTCACAACCCACCCGCGGACAGAACGCGCGCCCTGAGTCCATCGCCACTTCTGAAATAGAATCATATTACATGTTAGAAGTATATGACGTCACGAGCCACTTAGCCCAGTGCCCTACTTATGTAAGTGTACCAGTAGGATAGGGATGGCCATGATGTGTGGTATATACCTGGGATAGCCCACGTTCAACATTGGATTACAAATTGTTTAAAATGAACACTGACGCCAATTATTACTTTTTTTATTGCTGTAGTACAGCAGACAGGCTGACGACGGCCCGCTTAGGATTTAGCAGTTACCGTCGCCTATAGGTGTATGCAACGCCAGTGGCATCGCGAACACGCTGCTGTCCCATAAGGGTACAGGAACTTGGGTCACTAATGCCGGAACACAACACAAGGTTATTATGGCGGCATACTTAAGACCAAAGGTAGTCGCCATCCAGACGGGCTTGAGGCCCTACCACGTAGCTAGGGTGGGTTGTTTTGTCGCCTTTTACGACAGGCCGACCCCGGCCACAGAGGTTAGTATTCTTTCTCCGCCCCTGCACAGATAAAACTTTATACTTATCGGTTTAAGTTAAAAGCAATGTGCTACTACTGCCAAAAATATGTTTTAAATGGATTCTGGAACTGGAATACAGTAAAAGCTCCTTATTCGCGCTTCCTTCATTCGCGTTTACACTATTCGCGGATAAAAAAAAATATTTATTTATTGTTAGATCTGTGTATTTAGAATATGTAATTCAGAAGTCATTTATCAAATTAATAAAATTATATGTATCAATTTTTTTATGTCTATTCCATAATTATTTGCCCTTAATTAAGAAACTTGTCTTTCAGATATTCATCTAAGTTATAATACGACTTCTCAATTAACATTTGTTTCAATTTGTTTTTAAAAGAATGTTCAGAAACAGTATCTTGTAGCAATTTGGGCAAGTGATTATATTATATTCTGGGGGTCACACAAAATAAGCTTTTGTTCAGGTAAGTCGTATTACTAGGTAGGCCACAAGTTTTGTTTTGATGGTGATTCATCATAAATTTATTAAATAGATGCATATTATTTCTTACAAACATTATTACTTCATAGATATATAAACATGGTAGAGTAAAGGTATAATTCCGAACTACTCTGCACGCAGCAGTGCTGCCGCGACACTACCGGTCCCCATTAATCTCTATAAGCTTATATGAGAGTACATTCCGAGCTAGGCAGCAATGACGCGGCAGCAGTGTCGCGGCAGCACTGCTGCGTGCAGCGTAGTTCGGAATCATACCTTAAAGGTATTTATTTTAGGAAAGTAAGGCTTACAACTTTCAATTTACTTTAGATTAAATATGAACCTTATACACCTTTTTTGTGACTTAAATACAATATCTTTATCTGTTGATTTACCCCAAAATAATATACCATATCTTAATAAAGATGTCACATTGCCATTATATGCAGTAATAATAGTAGACAAGTTGGCTTTTTTAGACAACATGCGTAAAGCGTATGAGTATTGATTGAGTTTTACAATAAGGTTTTCTTCAACATGTTGGATACACTATTACATTTCGGAGTCAAAGCGCTCATCAGCTAAGTGGGTTGAGGCAGGTGGAAACATTCCAAAGCGACCAAAGACACAAGGACACAACAATCGGCTGGCAAGGTTATAACTATGGTTATGGGATCAGTATTCTGGGATGCGCAAGGTATTTTGTTTATCGACTATCTTGACAAAGGAAAAAGGATCAATTCTGAATACTATACAGCGTTATTGGACCAATTGAACGAATAAAAAAAGAACAAACGGCCCCACATGGCAAAGAAAAGACTACTGTTCCACCAAGACAATGCACCATGTCACAAATCAATAACTACGATGGTCAAATTGCATGAATTGCACTTCCAATTGCTGCCCCGATACAATGCCCGTATTCGTCAGATTTGAAAAGGGAAAAAGATGTAGCACCAACGAGGTCATTGCCACTGAGACCTATTTAACGAGCAAAGATCAAGCATTCTATAAACACGGTATCGAGAAGTTAGAGAAGCGTTGGACCGATTGTATCGTGTTAGATGGAAATTATGTCGATGAATGAAAACGAATTTTGCGAAAATTTTATGTATTTCTTTATCAAGCTTGAAAAATATGTAGAATACAGAATAATTTTATTTTAAGATATTAATATCTCGTCTGTAAAAATTAATATGTACACAAGCTTGATTAAAACTCTATTTACCCACCTTTTGCTAAAAGTACCCTATTGGTTCAATTTGAAAAGGAGAGGTCGATAACATCTATCTTGAACAGTTGATTTTCTAAAGTGCCCTCGAGTTCAATGTACTGAAAAGTTTGGAAAAGCCACGATCACGAGCCAAGTTATTTGACTTGAAAATTGAATTGTGAGCAATAAGAGTTTATAGGGAGCGGGATTTCGACTTGGAAATTTTCAAATCAAACGTTTTATGGACTTGCTTCTTATCCATTAAGTAAAACTGTCAACAATGTTGAAATATTAAATTAGAGGATAAAGGAGTATAAAATATATTTTTCTATACTACTATTATAAAGAGGAAAGATTTGATTGTTTGTTTGTTTGTTTGTTTGTTTGTTTGTTTGTTTGTTTGTTTGCTTTGAATAGGCTCCGAAACTACTGACCCGATTTAAAAAATTCTTTCATTGTTGGGAAGCTACACTATCCCCGGGTGACATAGGCTATATTATATTTTCAAAAAAATTAGGGATCCTTACTAAAACTCCAATAATGTAACCCAAAGTGTAAAAAAATTACCTAAAATATTATTTAAATCGCGTGCGTTGCGAAAACTATTGATGATAGAATAAAATAATGTACTACAACTTTGCAGAACACATCATTATTTACAAAAAGTGTCGCGACAGCATATGTCTAACTATTATAGTTATGCCACAATAAGTGTTCTTTTATTTTAAAAATTTAATTGAAATGCCGCCCCTAGAAAAGACTCTTTATTTGGATCTTGGTATTAATCCTTATCAAAATAAATTACTTCATATTCAAAACTGTTTCAATACCTTTATATAACTTTTTGAATTATTCAATTCGGATATTCCATTCGAAAGATATCACGAGTTTAAAAATGTAAGTATTAGAAAAATGTTGCGTGGTAGCCGCTCACCCTGTTCGGCTAGCTAGGCAGCACCTTATGCAATGTAGGCGTGCGTCACTGGGGTTTTTACAAAAATTAGAATACTTATTAAAAAATAACGAAAAATAAATAAAAAGTAAAAATAAATAAAAATAAACAAAAAAAATCATTAAAATAAAAGCTCATAGAAATAATAATATTCAAACTTTCTTTATAATTTTATTTTTTTAGTAACCTGACGCAAATAGAAGGGTTTGCCCTCAGGGGCGCTCCTCTGTCCGAGGAGTACACGGGTGTGCGTACCCGAGGTGCCCGAGCATCCGTCGCTTCACTCCCCTCTCCGTTCGAGGCGACAGAGTCCTACCTTTCTTTCCGTCTACCTCTTACATCCTTTCCAACTTAGCTCTCTGTTCGTGGCGTGGTCCCCGGTGGGATGATTGCGAATACTGATTGGGGTCCCGGGTTCTACCCTGGGACCTGATTTGGTAGTCGAAACCATGCCTATTTCGACTGCGCCTGCACAGAGTGTTCCCGGGGCGGGAATTGCATCCTCGCTGTCGGTAGGTCTTGCTGGGCCGGCTACGACGTCAGGCCACTCTGCTTTTTCTGGAGTGTCGTCTGGTAGTCGTACCCACGCCTGACTAGCACGCGACGGGGATGCGAGTCCCGTCCGGAATTGGCCGCGGACCTGTCACTCCCGGCCCTGGTTCTGTCCATGGTCGGGGGCGATCCTGGATGGACGGCCGTCGCCTCCTTTTGCGAGGCAGTAGTGTCTGCAAGGGAGGCGGCGGAACGGGAGCGGGAGTCCGCCACCGCACTCCCCTCCCGCCAACGTAGGACGCGTCGTCGGCGCCGGAGGGCGGGCAACGATCTCCGGCCGCCGTAGAAAACGGCCGCGGGCGGCCCCTCGGGGGAGGATCCGCCGCCCGCACTATTGCCGCGAGGGAGAAGGCCGCGTGCTGTTTCACAGCCCCCTTCAACTCCTAGAGTTGTTACAAGAGAGCGCCGGGGGGACGAAACCCTGATCCCCTGGCGCCAGCACTTTAGAAGGGGCCCGCTTTAAGACAAAGCGTGGGCCGGCGCCGGCCCGGGCCACGAGATCGGCAGGCCATATATCCGTGGGCCCGGGCGTAGACGATAGGAGAACAGCGGGGGGATAGTGGGTCGAACATCTTTTCCGGAGTCCCTTATATCCCTTGGTCCCCCCGGGCCGGGATAACCCGTCAAGAGAGGTTTTTCCCCGAGACCGAAAAAAATAGAAGGGTTTAATTTTTAATTTTTTGTTAAATACCCGTGCGAAGCTGGGACGGGCTGCTAGTATCTAATAAAATATATTAATATCGTATCTTCATCTTTAATATCTTATCTATTCTTATCTTTATCCGTGCAGGGGCGGAGAAAGAATACTAATCCCTGCGGCCGGGGTCCGCCTGTCGTAAAAGGCGACAAAATACACTACCCTAGCTACGTGGTAGGGCCTCAATCAAGCCCGTCTGGATGGCGACCACCTTTGGTCTTAAATATGCCGCCATAATACCCTTGTGTTGTGTTCCGGCATTAGTGACCCAAGTACTTCTACCCTTATGGGACAGCAGCGTGTTCGCGATACCGCTTGCGTTGCAAACACCCATGGGTGACGGTAACTGCTAAATTCTAAGCGGGCCGCCAGCCTGTCTGCTGTTCTACAGGAATTTAAAAAAAAATCTTCTATTGCAAACAAAAAGTTATACATATTTTGTGTCTGCTAGCAATATAATTTGATACTACTTATATTGGAAACCTTGTATTTGTCTGCAAGCCCATACTAGGTTAAACTTAGAATAACACATGGTACTTCCACCCTTCTGGATTAACCGTCTTCGCAACATTCATAACTTTATTGGTTAAATATTCTATACAAATAAATAAAATTGGAGTGTCTGTTTGTAATATTAAAATAACCGCTTTTTACTAAGTGCATTTGGATGTATACACGGTACATATAACAAAACAACATTTTTTACAATTTTTGTCTGTCTGTCTGTTTGTTCCGGCTAATCTCTGAAACGGCTGGACCGATTTTAACGGGACTTTCACTGGCAGATAGCTGATGTAACAAGAAGTAACTTAGGCTACTTTTATTTTAGAAAAAAAAAAAAGTTTTAGCTAAAAATGATCAGTTTCGGAAATTGTTTGTGACCAATTTAACTTGACCTCCGATTTATATGATTAACCATATGAAATAAGGAGTTAGCTTAGGCTGGACTTTGTAGGTTGTTATTTAGTTTAAGTGGACCTCAGATTTATATCATCAATCATATGAAATAGGGTTTAGCTTAGGCTGATTTTATAGGTTCGAACGCACGTATTCCGGAGGCGCATGGCGTTACAGTTGCATTCGATAACACTGTTTGCATATTTCATGTATTTATATTTTAGGGTTTATAGGGTTTGTAATCCAAAGAAAACCCAAAGATATATCCAAAAAATGCTGCTCAAAGTCACTATTCCACGCAGACGGAGTCGCGGGCACAGCTGGTTTTTTAATTATTGTACAATTTTCAAATATTCCCTAATTAAGGTCGTATTTCAATAGGTTCAGGGTATTTTCTATATAAGGATTCGCTTAGTTTTCTGTTTTTTAAAGAAATATATTGAGAATACTAACCTACACATCGCATGCTTAATCATAAACTGACCGATTACGATTTAGGTCTAAAGTGAGATAATATAACGGGCAGCATTGTATCGATGCCCTCTATCGGCCAAACTAAGATTTATTTCGATATCTCTTTCCCACACTAATTTACCGGTATTAGTTATAAGTCAATATATGGAATAAGTAGTAAATGACAAAACGTTTTTTGCGATTTTACCAAAAACGGGTTTTTTGAGTTAGGTCAGTTTATGATTAAGCATGCGACATGTTATTAAAGAACAATGGATATTTATTTACATGTTAATTAACGTATGCGAACGACAAGTAGAAATGTCAGGGTCGTGCGTTGACCATGTGTTGGTGATACGACACCTGGTGAGTATCTTTAGAATCGAGTTTATTATCACAATATTCAAAAAATTCAGAATTGATTGTCTTGATATTTGAACACAAATATCAAAAAGAACGAAGAGAAAAAACAAAATTACATGACATAAATACATCGCAACTATCCGTGCAGACGGCTGCACCGCGGAGAAAGAATAATAACCGCTACGGCCGGGGTCGGCCTGTCGTAACAGGCGACAAAACAACTCTCCCTAGCTACATGGTAAGGCCTCAAGCCCGTCTGAATGTCGACCACCTTAGGTATTAAGTATGCCTTCATAATAACCTTGTGTTGTGTTCCGGCATTAGTGACCCAAGTTCCTGTACCCTTGTGTTGTGGGACAGCAGCGTCTTCGCGATGCCACTGGCGTTGCAAACACCCATAGGCGACAGTAACTTGTAAATTCTAAGCGGGCCGTCAGCCTGTCTGCTGTCCTACAGCATTAAAAAAAACGCATTAATAACAATGGAGGATAAAAGGAGAGCGTAGAGAAGGACACGAAACGGAGTCGGAGACGTTGTTGAGCGAAGACCAAAAGTCGATCGTGCGACCCCCACAATAGCTTGCGGTGGCCGACCGGGGCCTTCAGTGGGTATGCCACCGCGATCACCCTGGCTGTCTTTCGCTAGTCAGTCCAGTGGCCGCAGTAGCAAAGCGAAGAACTCTGCATACTTGCGTTGCCTTCATACTAAAGGTATCGTAGGATCAGCCAGGTCGCTACTGTATAAACCAAATGTCTTTTGCCTCGTTTTCTTCATCCTTGCATCAAAGAAAATTAAGAGTCACGCGAGGGTTATTATAAGTTCCTCTGGATGCCTCACTGGCTGGACAATGTCCACATATATCACTCTCCAATATACCCCTGTCTATCGCTCATACACGTCCGTGGTTCTTGTGACTTAACAGTGACATATTGAGAACTATAGACGCCAGAGACAGCGCAGGTATGTTGTAAATGTATACCGTAGATTGTATCAGGTACACTACAGCTATAATGATGTTACGACATC
The DNA here is from genome assembly GCA_963693495.1 of Malacosoma neustria. NCBI lineage: Eukaryota > Metazoa > Arthropoda > Insecta > Lepidoptera > Lasiocampidae > Malacosoma > Malacosoma neustria. Next base: position 17,915,275 of record OY856381.1, read on the forward strand.
GATGTTTTTATTATCGAGTATCGATATATCTTGTCCAAAAAATATCGATAGAAAACATCGATAGTTGAAATATCGATAGATATCGCCCATCCCTACCACACTCACCGCACGTGCGCCCCGTAAATATACATGTAGGTATATATGTATACATAGGTGTACATTCAAAAAGTGTAACTTGAATTAATATCAAAGAATAAACTTGAATTAATATGAAAGAAAACAATTACTGCATAAATAAAAAATAAATAATTATAATTGCATAAGTTGATTAAAATGTTTTTCAATATCGCCCATCCATGCATACGCATGTACAGTCGTAGCATATACATACACGTTAAGGGAACGTTCGGCCGAGCTACATGGTAGGCGGAGTGGGGGGGTGTTAGGTTTTATTTTCGTTACGGAATTTCTTGATTCGGTTGTCGCGCTCAAAGCCCGCGATAAAAGCTATGCAATAGCTTAACAAAATGGCGGCGAAGTCTCGAATATGCGACACTAATGCGTCTAGCCTAGTGTTTGTGCCGTGCAAATAAGCGTGAATCGTTCCGATTGGTTGGGAGATGGCGACTTAAAGGCCGTGTTTTTGCGCCGTATTCAGAGAGTATTTGTACTGGTTACTTTACAATATCGAAGGATTTTATTTTCGACTAGCTGTGCCCGCGACTCCGTCCGCGTGGAATAGTGACTTTGGGCAGCATTTTTTGGATATATGAGGTCAACTTAAATTGGAAATTCAACCTACTAAGTCCAGCCTAAGCTGAACCCTATTTCATATGATTGATGATATAAATCTGAGATCAACTTAAATTAGATTACTAAATTTCCGAAACGTTTCCAGGCAAACGGCCCACCCTGGCAGGTGGTCACCGTCGCCTATGGACGTCTGCAACACCAGAGGCATTACCAACGCGCTGCCGGCCTCGAAGAAATTTTATAATGCCTTTTTTGAAGAACCCCATATCGTACCGCGCTGAGAAAACCTCAGCCAGAAGCTCATTCCAGATCCGCAACATGAACGTTCTTGAGAACCGTTTCGTACAAGAAATAAAATTATTTTGTAAATAAATACATATTATAGACAAACACCAAGACGTGGGACGTGAATGGAAACGAAAGGTCGTCAATCATGTACATGTCGCTCACACTTGTCCGTTACTTTTGCAATTTGACAGTGACAGTGACATCTATCATAATAATACAGATTGTACTATTATTCTATTTCAACGCATTATATCATTAATGAAAGCGAACGAAAGAACATATTTTAGGCAGATACGATATAATAGGTATACTTCTTACGAGTATTAACGTATAATATTAGCTAAGCATGTAATTTATTTGCAATATTATTTAAGTTTTTGAAGTGAAAACTTCTTTAGCGACCTTGTGCACTTTTTTGTGATGGGTAAAAAATGTTAAACTCGCTTCAGGTCACGTGTCCTTGTCGAAAATTCGTAAAATTCGTAAGACGGAGTTTTGCTCCAGTAATACCAACCTTATTAATAATGACTTAGGTTTATTTTATAATGTAACTTTTAAATTATCGCATTGCATTACTTATACATATCTATTCGAATTGCGACTTTATTACAATGAAATACAGTTGAGTTTTTGAAGTGAAAACTTCTTTAGGCGCGTTGAGCACTTTTTGGGTGAACAATTTTTGGTTTGTGAAGAAGTGTTAATAACCAATTTAAACTTTAATTATTGATCATAAACAATTTTTTATAAACCGAAAATAATAATCTAATAGCTCGACGATACAATTCACAAGTTATTTAGTTTTCACTTCTATCGGCAGTCTCCATTGAATTTTGAAGATTTTTAAAGTTATTTAGCTTGAACGAGTACAATAATTGTATTATAATGTGTACTGACCGTGATTTAAACGGAACTTGAGATGCTTCTCCATGACAGCGGGTTCGACCAGCGCTGATATCTCGTCAAGGGCCAGCGCGGCGCCGACGCGGCAGCGGGCGTCTGGGCAGGACACCTCGTAGGCGCCATTGCACACTTCGAACTCCACATACGCATTCATACACTGCAACAAACATAATTAAAAGAATTATTAGTTTCGTTAAAAACTTTTTGATGGAATGTGTTCAAAAGAAGGGAGCCGCTTGTGCGGTCTATGGGAGTCCCTTTATGGGGGGGGGAGGCTTTTTCCAGAGCGTCCTGTCACTGTTTGTGTATTCACTATTTTTAGATTAATTTCTATTTGTATATAGATAATGAGACCAGATCAGGAACGTCTTGAAAAAAGGAAAGTCAAGAGTACCCTAAACCGAAGGGAATAATGAAAGTGGACGAAGCGAAAAAGGTATGTAAGGATCGTAGCAAGTGGAAAGAAGTGGTCTCTGCCTACCCCTACGGGAAAGAGGCGTGATTATATAGTATAGTATAATGACCTCGGTGACGTAACAGCTGAAGCACTTCGGCGCGCTTGCGGAGGTCACGGGTTCGATTCCCGTCTCGCGTCTGGTTGATTATGTATTTATTTACAAAAGGAAAGTATATATGTAGTTTATTAGTTGTCTAGTACCCATAACACAAGTGTGCTGTGCCAGTATATTTATTTATTTATAGATAAATGTAATTAGGATAAAATGGGGGGATGACATGATATTTTTATCAAAAGCCCCTAAATAAATTACAAAGCCTAAAAAAGGCAAGTTTCCTGATTTTTCAGGAAAACTTACCTTAGTCCTTTTGGACTACGCCCCTGTTATTAGAATGTATATTTATGACTTTTTTTTTAAATATGTTTAGCCCATAACACGATGTCATTCATCCATTAATATTTGTTCACTCTCCCTCACTTCACTATAAAAAACGTTCATGTTGTTCACAAAACTTTCAAGTGACGCTGCTGCTATGATAATTAAAAATTCTATTAAGTGACATTATACATAAATAGGTTATTCGTACTGTGCTCATAATATGCTGACCCGAAAAACTTTCGTTCTGCCATATGATTAAAAAAAACAGAAGTTAATTACGTTCACCCATATTTTACCCCCTCCAAGTTTTATTTTCGCGACAAAAAGTAGTAGCCTATATCCTTCTCCAAGGTCCGATCTATCTCATTCAACAAAATTGATTCAGCGGTTTAGATGCGAAAACGTAACAGACAGACAGTACTTTCACATTTATAATATTAGTATGAATATTCCTATAGAATATCAAGACACGTTCTCTCATTACCACATATCACATGCTAAACATCACCTATAGACATGGAATATCGACATCCTCAGCTTAATGTTCTCCCATGATTGTCGAAACTTAACACTTTATCGGCCGCTATCCTATTTATCGGCTTTTCGATTGCCAACGCTTATTGAACGCTAATTTAACGCTTATTATTCGGCTTTTAGCTAACGACGGTTTACTATTACCTTGAATTTATGTTATGAAGGCCATTTTTATATAAAACTAGCTGTGCCCACGACTCCGTCCGCGTGGAATAGTGACTTTGGGCAGAATTTTTTGGATATATGTTATGGTTTATTTTGGATTACAAACCCTATAAACCCTAAAATAAAATATAAATGAAATATGCAAACAGTCAGTATTATCGAATGCAACTGTTACGCCATACGCCTCCGGAATATGTACGTTCGAACCTACAAAGTCCAGCCTAAGCTAAACCCTATTTCATAATGATTGATGATGTAAATCTGAGGTCAACTTAAATTGGATTATAAAATTTCCGAAACTTATCATTTTTAACAAAAACTATTTTTTTTTTTCTAAAATAAAAATAGCCTAAGTTACATCAGCTATCTTCCAGTGAAAGTCCCGTCAAAATCAGTGCAACCATTTCAGAGATTAGCCGGAACAAACAGACAGACAAAAATTGTAAGAAATGTCGTTTTGGTATATATACCGTATATACGTCCGAATGCACTTAGTAAAAAGCTGTTATTTTAATATTACAAACAGACTCCAATTTTATTTATTTGTATAGATGTATAGATAAATGCAAAATAAAGTATAAATATTAATAAAATTATATTCCTTTGAAACAAACAACTTGGAAAGGGGCAGCCTCAAAAACCACCGGTCGATAAAGTGTTAATTTAAGTATTTATCCAAAATGTTCCTAAGTAAATCAAAATCAGCATTCTGTACATAATTAAAACGTGACTTCAACATTTCATTTGGGTCCGTTCAAGAAAATGCGAATAACTGACAAATGTACCCACCCTCTGGCCCGTAAAATAAGGTCGAGGTGACTGAACTAAGTTCATCACCTTTGGCTAAAGCCTTGCAGTGACTGACCTTTATAATTGGTAAGCCACGGGTACGCCAAGTTTATTCATTCGTGGCTCATATTTTGATATAAAATTAAAATACATATTTATGAAAACGCTTTAAATTTATTTTTAACAAGATGACCCGGGGAAATTCGTATCACCTACTATTATACAATTTGTGTAAAATGTGATCAATACTTAAGCTGAACAAAACGAATGAATAGGGAGGGCTAAAACTACATAAAAATCAAGTGAAGCACAAATTAACATCAAAACGTAAATTCGGTCACTTCATCAATCTCGTAGGGAGTAAGTTTTTCACTTTTAAATTAGTAGAAGATATAGGGTTAGAAGAATTGTTACTACCAAATGTGTATTAGAAATAAATTATCAATTTTTATTGTATTTATGGTTCACTATTTTCGCGATAATGGCTTACACATAAAAGATATATGCTGCCGCGGGCTTTTTTGTAGGACTATTTCAGATAAACATTTCCATTATACATTATATAATGTACGTGTAACTCTAATGGTTTTTCCAGCGCACGCCAGAATAGCTCGCAGAATTTTTTCCTAGCTACTTGACATTTATCGATATATTTTCGACAATTCACACAATATCTTTATAAATTATAGCCTATGTATTATTGTGCCTATATGTTATTTTGATGTATAACCTATATTATTGTAAAGTTTCATTAAAATCCATCGAGTAGTTTTTGCATGAGAGTAACAAACATCCATACATACAAACTTTCGCGTTTATAATATTAGTAAGGATTTAAATATTGCTGTCCAATGACAGCATTTTAATGATCAATATCATTAAAATTGTTATACGTTTTATGGATCTTAAAAAGATTCTTCTTTGAATTAAAATACTCAATAGAAATTGTTATTTTTTGACCTAAATATGTTTACCCCAATTCTATCAAATAAGGTTCCTAATTAGAACTTTACGTAAATGCTATTTAGTCAATCCTAATTAAATTTACCATCTGCCCGTCTAGTCTTTACTTGCCTTGAGATTCGTGATTAAAAATGTACCTCAGGTCACACTTTTCGGGGTGGGAGATGGATGTGAAACCTGAACTTAGCCACATTTATTTTCTCATACATCTTTATGAGAAGAAAATTTCTTTTGTTTGTGTCAAGTGAGTGCACCAAATCAAATAGGCGTGCAGAAGTCTACTTATGTGACTATATATTGTGCATCCAGTGCTCCGAAGAAGGATACATAGAACCGGAGCAGAATTACCACCTTAGCAACTCGTTCGATAACTCATTAACTGCCAGGCATTTTGATGAGTATTTGGTCGTTTATATAGTACATTAACTGACATGCCATATAAGTTAAAAAGTAGCCTATGTCCTTCTCCAAGGTTCGATCTATCTCTATACCGAAATTCATCAAAATTCGTTTAGCGGTTTAGGCTTGAAAACGTAACAGACAGACAGAGTTACTTTCAAATTTATAAAATTAGTATAGATAGTCAGTTATGTATAGATAAATTTGTTTAAAAGATAGTTTTCCAGATATTATCTTTTTATACGCATGGCCATCAAAAGAACATAATTTAATTTCCACAAAGTGTCGGTTATCAATGTCCGATATGGCGATTAATTTGTTATGGAGTACAATCAGCAAATTACTCACCAACACAACGTTAAAAAATGTTTTAATAGTATACCTTTTCTCTTTGAATAACTTCTACAACGCTGTACAATTATAATCATGTTAAGTGACATTCATTACACTAAGTTATTGCTCGTCATGAAGGCTCCTTCATGAATACTGTGCGCGAGGCTAAGTTATTAATTAAAGTGGATACTACAGACGACACGTCTGTGTGCGTTACACAATAATCGTTTCTTTTTAAAAGTCGTCCACTTGTTACTCGATGTCGTGAGTTAACTTCGGAAAAATCATACCGAATACATGATAAGAAATCAGTTTAAATAATGCGGCTAATGTGAACTCATAACTTTTATGTGGCAGAAAAGAGATCATTTAATTGTCGTTTTTAAACAAGCCAGATTCAATTGTTTCGAATAGGTATGTATATACTTTTACCTACGTATCGCATATGTACAAAATAGAGATAAAGTAGGCACACGTTATTCCGTATTTGGATTAAGTTTATATTATTAGGTACATACAATATATCATTATCTACTGCATAGACGAAAGCATGTTAAATGAGACTAAAATGTCTACGATAAGGTGAATATTTTAGACCATTGATCGCTATTAAGAAAATAGCAGTGTGTATTTAATACAAATTAGTTACATAGTACAAGGAAAATATAAAGTATAAAATATTCATTTTTGCTTTAAAAACAATACGCCCAACAATCACACAATTTAATTGTGTATATCAAACAATTTAATATAAATTAAAAACCAAACTATCACATATCGTCCTTGTATCATGGATGATATGTGACGGAAAACTCTGAAGCCGAATTCTAGACCATCACTCAAACTTTTCTAGACTACAGAGGATGTTATACAAACTAGAAGTATGTAAAGTGAATAAAAGCGAAAATTACGCTTTAAGGTCTAGATTTTCAAATTCACAATATTATTAAGGTATTGTAGTATGTAGTATTTGATTAAATCCAGAATAGGGTTTACAGAGGTAACAAACAGCGTCGTTAATATTAATGGCCGCTATCGCGAGCTTTAGTCTGAAGCTGGAGCGACATATGATTATCCCCCCGTCGCGTCGTGTAAAGACAAAGAGTAAGAACGGATCACCGCGAACGAGGAATTAAATAAAACAATGAACAATCGAGGAATACATATAATCGAGCTACCTGTCACTACTAACATCAACATAGCGTCATGTCCCTGTTGCAATCCAAAATTCCGTCTCGATGACCTCTTTTTGCTTCTCCTCTTCGCACGGTATTCAGCATCATTGGTAGTGAATCCATTGGAATACATCCACCCTTTATAACGTCAAACGACCAGTGACCAGCTATTTGAGGTGTACCTCTTCTGCCGGTACCCCGTTTGGGGTCTCATGGAGTACAAATGTCTACCTGGTAAGTAGGCGGTTGCCGTAAAACTGGGCCATACTAATGTGACCAACATGAAAAAAGCCGCGAATGCGAGAATTCCTAATGATTTGACGACCTTCGTGGTGTTTATTTATATGTATTTATTAAAAAAAAAACATTTATGTGGTGTATCAGCTGTTTAGTACCATATACCATAACACTAGCGTACTGTTGCCTAATTTAGGTCTAGATGGCACTGCATCAAATCACAATACATTCATTTATATTATCATCCAACAATAAACATCCTTGCGATCTTTTTAATGTGTTCAAGTTACACAAACTCGAGTCATTAAATATATGTATGACTGACTATAAAGGGACCAAATTTTTTATAAAAATAAAACAAGCTATTTGCCATTGTTGGAGTAATTTCTCCAACGATATTCAACCATTTTATAACAGCACGTAATGTTGCCGGTTAGCTGATCACGCGAACCAGTGGTGTGTGCACCTTCGTCATTCATTACCATTCACGTTACTGTTATTCATTACAGTTATTTAGTTTCATAGGGCAGTTTGGAATAATTTTATTACTGTATGAAATGCATTGCTCAAACATCGTTAGGCCACGGTAACTGCTTACCATTAAGTTGGCCATCAGCCTGTGTACTCCATCATCATCATCATCTAAGCATTGTATCCCGGTTGCAACCTAAACTTCCGTTTCGGTGCCTGGGGTCCGCTTTCCGATTTTTTTTATTCCACTTTGCACGGTCTTCAGCATCCCTGGTAGTGGTGGTAGCCCATTGGCATTATCACCCTCTACGACTTCAAGCCAGCACTTACAAGACATTTGTTTCCCACGTAAGCATCCGGTTGCCGTAAAACGTGGCCGTACTAACCCGACACTCCTGCAATTTATCCACAATGTCACGGACATGAAGATTGCCGCGAACGCGGGAATTCCTAACGCGGTCCTTCCGCGTCACTCCACACATCCACCGCAGCATATTCATCTCCGTGACACGCAGTACTTGCTTGTGTCGCTCCAACACCGGCCACGCTTCACAGCCGTATAAAAGGACAGGCCCGTCAACCTGTGCACTGTGCCTCAGCAATAAAAAATATCTCTGTCGGAAGGCGGCAAATCTTTGAAGCCCCTTATTAAAATATATAAATAAATATATTGGGACAGCTAGCGTCGTCCACTGCCAAAGTTAATAGCAGAGAGCTCTCAAGACGGGAGTTGAAGCTGTGACTCCCGTAGGCATTCCGGTGTGCGAAATTTGTTACCCCACAAAAGTCGTCATTACACAATTTTATCAATATTATTTCTTAGTATTATCACGACATCTTTAAGAATTACAACCAAATACACGGAGCGGAATTGTGCGCTCGCGTATTCGCTTATACACATGCACACACACACACCACGCACAGGCCCACGCACGAACGCACGCATCATATTAGAAGTTATTCTCTTTAGCACCAGTTTTCCCCGATACAGATTTTTTTTAGTTTGAAAACTAAATACTATTTATGTATTAACTAATTTTAACTTGCGTCGTATTTTATATTGTACACTAGTCCCAAAAATTAAGGCATATAAAAAAATTCCAAATTTTTAGGTGATTTTCAACAAGCTGTAACTCTAAGGAAAATGATCGTACGACAATAAAATGTTCAATGAAAAATTCCTAAAAAAATTAAGTTCGATTTTTTAAATGAAATAATAAAAACAATTTTTGAAGCCTTTTTTTAAGACGGCCAAAAAATTTGCATTATTTTTTCGGTAGGTTCCTTAGGATTAGTCCAGAATGATAAAAAAATTTCATCACTAGTTCTGAAAACTAGATTATTTTTTATTGCTCTACGATTATTTTCCACAGAGTTGCAGCTTATTGAAATCACAGAAATATCGATTTTTTTTATATCCCTTAATTTTCTTGTGACAAGTAAGTGTAAATAAATATTTTATTGAATAAATAAAATGAAAATTATTCTAAAGTGTTGTCAAATTGATCCAGTGCACTCAAGTAAGTAGGCAATGTTTTACATTACATACAAAAGCCTAAAAAATTTGTTCACAAATTGCCAACTAGAACTTTATTTGGAATTCGGATTTTGTCGTCCGCATTCGGTGTATATACGTGTATGGAGATGAGAGCAATTAGTGACGTGACATTTTCACCATCTCCATAGAAATCTAGTTACGAAACAGTCACAACGACAAAAGTCAGCAGCGCGTACATATAGGTGAAGGCTACGAATATTGTTCAAAAAACAATTAATGCCCGCACAATTGTTTGAATGTAATGTTTGAAGTAACAGAAACTAAGCAATTGAGGCACTTATTATACACGACAACCAACTGTTGAGTTAAAAAAGTTGGAATATTTACTATAATGAGGTGGGAAGAAAATATATACATAGAGATGACATAAAATTACATTTATATACACATATTTCTTTTCTTAACCTAATAACATCTTTGTAACTATATTTTGAGCAAATATGTGAATTTGATTAAAAAAAACATGCGGGGCAGTCTTTGGGGACTGCCGATAGAAGTGAAAACTACGTAACTTGTAAATTGTATCGTCGAGCTATTAGATTATTATTTTCGGTAATAATAATATAAAAAATTGTTTATGATCAATTAAAGTTTAAATTGGTCATTAACACTTCTTTACAAACCAAAAATTGGTTTCCCAAAAAGTGCTCAACGCGCCTAAAGAAGTTTTCACTTCAAAAACTCAACTGTATTTCATTGTAATAAAGTCGCAATTCGAATAGATATGTATAAGTAATGCAATACAATCATCTAAAAGTTACATTATAAAATAACCCTTAAGCCATTATTAATAAGCTTCGTATTACTCGAGCAAAACTCCGTCTTACGAATTTTCGATCAGGTCAACATTATAAAATAAACGTTGTCATTATTAATAAGGTATAATGGAGCAAAATATTCCTATAAGTGGAAACTTTACTGATTTGTTAATTTTTATGTTTTCTTTATATTGTGATGTATTGTAATTGTTTGTTTCCCAAATAAATAAAAATAAAATAAATAAAACTCCGTCTTACGAATTTTCGATCAGGACACGTGACCTGACGCGAGTTTAATATTTTTACCCATCACAAAAAAGTGCCCAACGCCGCTAAAAAAGTTTTCACTTCAAAAATAAAAAGCCGGAGTATCCCTCGGCGGCTATGACTGCTCACTCCCCCATAGACGAGGTCCACGCTCGATACGAACCCCCGCTGATTGATATATTCTACTCGTGACATAAGTAATTACCCCAAGACCCCAGTGGTCATAGGCGTCCACGGAAACGCGCGTGTATTGCACAAGGACAATTGCGTTTGTTTAAATCAACAATCAAATTCAACCTTCATTCTTGAACCCATGTGTCATCTGTCATTATCCTGGAACACCTTTATATTTTTTTCGCTTATTTATTTCTTAAGTCAATAAAACTTATCAATAAATGCTAAACAATAGAAACTCTATAGAAATGTCGAAATATTAATACAAATAAAAAAAAACATCGAAATGTCGAAGGGCGGCCTTGATCGTGCACACAAGGTCACTGTGGACTCACGCAACTTACTATTGAAGGCTCACGAAGTCACACTACATCCGTAAGGATTGTATTATTAGAAATATGCAAATCATTACCCATGATTCGATCCGGCCGATCCAAATTTAACTTCCTACATTAATCGCTTACAGTCACAACAATAGGATATGATGATTATAGCAATTTTTTTTAATATTACCTGGAATATGTCACAAAGGTAGTACAATACTAAGATGAAAACGGGGTTTGTTCAAACACCTCCAAAATCTTTAGTCTTGGGTTTGGATCCAAGTCGTCGTGTCAGACCTCGCAAATGAAATACGAGGAACAGACAGACAGGCTGACGGTCCACTTAATATAATAGTAATCAGGTACCATCGCCTATAGATATTTGCGACGCTAGAGGGAGCATGCGGAATATTGCGGAACACGTCGGAACATAACAAAAGGTTATTATTATGCGGCATCCTTAGAGACAAGAGGGCTAAATGGAGTAAGATAACTGGTGTCATCTGTGACCCCAAGATGCCGGTAAAGTTGAAGGGACAGGTCTATAAGACCATCATTAGGCCTGTCCTTTTATACGGCTGTGAATCGTGGCCGGTGTTGGAGCGACACAAGCAAGGACTGCGTGTCACGGAGATGAATATGCTGCGATGGATGTGTGGAGTAACGCAGAAGGACCGCGTTCGGAACTCCCGTATTCGCGGCAGTCCGTGACATCGCAGATAAATGCAGGAGTGTCGACTTCGCTGGTACAGTCACGTTCTACGGCAATCGGATGCTTACGTGGGAAACAAATGTCTGGCCATGCCGCCTCCGCCGGGCCCCAGCAGGAGGGGTAGACCCAAAAAGTGCTGGCTTTACGTAGTAAGGGGTGATATGCGTGCCAATGGGCTCACTACCAGAGATGCTGAAGACCGTGCGAAGGGGAGTAGAAAAAGTCGGAAAGCGGACCCCGGGCACCGAAACGAAAGTTTGGGTTGCAACTGGGATATGACACTGGGATGATGAAGATGATTCTTAGAGACAAGAGGTGGTTGTCATGCAAACGGGCCTTACCATTTAGCAAACCAAAGCCCTACCACCTGAAAACATTTAATATACTCGTATTTGATTTTCTTTTGAGTAGTCAGGTAAAAAAGAACCATTGTAAATGAACTTCTTAAGTTTTGCGATGATGACAGTATAATTACAATAAAAAGTCACGAAACCTTGAACAAGTAATAAACAATTTTGATCTTGAAATGATCCATAACATTGGTGCATACAAACAAGAAATAAGAACAATTCACACGATATAATCTGTTATATTTATTCAGCTGTTGACATTCCAAGCATTAAAGTATTTGGTTAGTATCAAAATAAAGTAAAAAAGGTATGAAAAGGGTTCTAATCTATCATCTCCTTGTTTCCTTTATCACAACCTTGGGGGTTAAAACTGGCATTTAGGCAGGCAGCGATGTTTATAGCATACAAGGTTAATTAAAAAGTATGCTTCCGTTATAGTTATGTACAAAGGCATATATGTATATACATTTAAACAAGATAAAATACCGGAAAGATAGTTTCCGACTTGACCCAATGGGAAATATAGGATTTAACTCATACGTAGTGGGTCTGAACTGTTAATACCATCGCAACTTCTTTAGTAATATAGTATAACTAAATTTGTGTAAATATGTGTTTGTTACTAATCATTTATGTATGTACATTCTTCTTCTTAGTCGTACACTCCTGGCGGAGTGGTCGTAGTCATGGATCGTCTCCTAGGTTGATTGCGGCTTCTGCAATGCTTCTCCATCTCTCCCTATTTGTGGCACTGCGTGTACATTCAGTGAGGGAACACTTCGTAGATGATTTAATGAGGTCTGTCCATCTTGTGGGTGATCGGCCGCGAGAGCGTTGACCTTCTACTCTTCCCTGTGCCACCAACCGTTCCAATGAGCTTTCGTTTCGTGTTATGTGTCTCTAAACATTTTAAGGATTCGTATTTGCACAATCGACGAAAGCCTTTGTTTGATGCGAAGCTCCTTCAAGATGGAAACGTTAGTGCGGTGAGCTGTCCATTTTATCCTCAGCAAACGCCGCCAGCACCACATCTCAAGGGCATCAATCTTTTTGCGATGTTTTTGCTTGATCGTCCATGTTTCAGCTCTGTATAGGAAAATAGGGAATACTAAGCATCTCATTAATCGAACCTTGGTATTTTTAGTTATGAGGCGATCTTTCCATATTGTATAAATAAATTAATGTTGTTTGTTACATTTAATTATAGTCATAAAATATATAAACTCCGTTATATAATAAATCTTGATCTAGATATCCGAAAGTACTGCAAAAGGATCAAATTAGACATCCTTTGGTATCCTTACAGGACTGTTTAGTACTAGGCAAACATAAAGTGATAGGAGGTCTGTGCTTTACCGTCTACACGAGCTCTACATAAGGCTAAATGGAATACAACATGACGTAATTTCAATGCTGCTCGCGGCACGCGGACGTGACCGGTTGTGCAAGTTACTTATTTGCGCGAAGGCAGTTTGCAGAAACCTCTTTGCCGATATGAGACCCTGGTACCGATGAATGTACGAAATAGTGTGTTAGTTAGCTAAAGAATTTGTCAAATTCTTTAGTTTTTTTAATTATATGACGTTTTATCAACTACCTACCTACCTATATAGTAGTTAAGGTGAATTTGTGGATGACCTCAATCCATCGCCTCCAATAAACCGCTTGGAAAAGAAACCTTGCCTATCTGGCAACAATTTTATAATTTTACCAAAACCATACGATAGCATTAGTACCATTTTTGAAGATTCGTGACATGCCCTTAGTATAGACACGGATGGTATACATTCAATTGAGGGCACTGGCACAAGCGACGATGAAAAGAGAACCGAACATTATTCTCGTGTGCACAAAAACAACAATGTAACGATAGTACTTCAACGAACAATAGGTAGAAAGCATAACGTAAATAATACGACGTTTAAAGGTAATTTACTACAAGATAGTCTTATATAATAGAGCCATGATTACAGTGTTTCATGGAAACAACTTAGAATAGTGACGTCAATATACGTGAATTGCATTGATTGCACCGATTAAGTTGAAAATAGACGTATCTTGTACGGAAAGATGCAATTAACAGTCAGAGCGAAAAAGCTATTAAAGAACATGATTTATATAACATCTTAATTGTGTTAATTAAATACTAAATCAATTATTTATTATCGGCCACGTGTTATGTCAAGATATTTGCATAAATTGATTTTCATACACATTTATACTTTAAATGGGTACAATTGACGCTAACTTAGATAGATAGATAATACTTTATTGTCACCAACTTAACCTAATGATATAATACAAGTTAAAGAGAATATTCTAAATATTGAAAACAATGGGAAACCTTTAAGCGATTTCTTCCAGGTAACTTGGTAAACTTTAAAACAAAACAGAAGTAATTTCCTCCGTGCACAGGTATAGTAAGAATACTGATGCGCCCGGGGGCAGCCTGTCATAAAGGGGGACGTAACAACCCTAGCTAGGTGGTAGCCTGGATGGCAAGCATCCCTGTTCCTTAAATATGCTGCATTCCAGTTATGTATCTCACCATAAGTGACATAGGTTCCGGTTGCGTAGACGGTAGTGTGTGTGTTAGCGGTGCCCCTGGCGACACAAACATCCTTAGGTGGCGGTAACTGCCAGCTTTTAAGTAGGCTGTCAACCTGACTACTGTTCCACAGTAATAAAAAAAGTAGCAAGTTCCCACATTATGTGGTGTCGGCACAACATGTTACATGTTTTAATAGTTGTGGCTTAGTTTTTACAACCGGCCGCCTGCCTGACGTTAACCCCTTTTTGGGAAAAATCTGTCATCCTTTTTATTTAAATTACTTTTCTCATTTCACATTGAAAGTAGGACACGAAAATTCGTTGTCAATCATCTAATATATCCTCAAGCGACACTTTTATTGGTTTCTTCTTGAGTAAACAACATCCCAGTGTCGGTTTGGGTGTGCAGGGTGCACTTTTGCCGGGTCGCCGACTTTTACGGGACAATTCATATTCGACAATTACGTCACGAGGGCTTCTAAATAGGAAATTCGCAGTGCCGAGCGTCTTCGAATGCTCTTGGTCCTGCATTCCGTTGCGCTTGAATGCAGACACAGGCAGCTTGCGCACAATGAGTCCAACTTCACATATTTTGGTGGTGGCTCACAGCAATCTTCCTCTTTGCAAGTTAAGAAGCCTTGAAACTCGCGGCTTCTTTTCACAACAATACATAACCTTACATAACATAACCTTCGGCGAAGGACATCGTGGCAAGCAGGCATCGCACATAGTTGGTTTTTCACAGCACGTTGTTGGATAAGGGTCCACTAACATCGGACATACTGCAAATTGCTCGCAGTATTCAGGGTAAAAGCACGCCAAGTTTAATTTCCAATCAGAATTTCAAAGGCAAATTATGTCCAAAAATGTACCTGCCTGTCTGTAGGTAATGTAACCAGGTTGCGATTTAGTACGTAATATTACAAGAACAGAATTCAAATCACTTTGGCAATGGAGAAAGTAGATCAGGAATCATCAATTAACATCGTTACATCAGATCTACGCATTTTACAGTCGAAAAAAATCACATGTTACATTGTGTGGATATTGTGATTTAATTTATATGTAAAGTTTCTCTAAAAGTTGGTCAGCAAATGCCTCTGATATTGCATAAAGAACTGCATGTAACAATAGCCATTAAGAATTGATTTACCCGTGGTACAAAATGTTCTCAAAAGGCCGAGAAGATATACATATAAACGACTGCCACACGCCTGAGCACGTCAACACCAGACGAAAACATCGATGAAGTGAAGAAAATAGTTTGGTCCAATCGTCGTATCACCGTTAGAAAAATTGCTGAGGACCGAAACACAACGATTGGCTCGTCCCATTAAATTTTTACCAATGATTTAGGCATGAGACGGGTCTCTGAGAAGTTTGTACCAAAATTGCAGTTGTTTGTACGTGAATTTTTGATCAAAAACAACAATCATGATGTCCCAGCCACCGTATTCGCCAAAACTGGCCCCTGTTGAGAAGACTTGTTGAGAAGATAAAGGCGGCATCGATGGACAAGCTGAACTAGAACACAAATATATTTTTGAAGTGCTTCGAAGATTGTAAAAAACGTTGGCACAAGTGTATATATATATATATATATATATATATATATATATATATATATATATATATATATATATATATATATATATATATATATATATATATATATATATATATATATATATATATATATATCTAATGGAGATTACTTTAAAGGGGACAAAATAGATATTCATGAATAAATAAATAACTTTTGAATCGCCATCGGCTGGGTGTTCATCTCCATTTCTTGGAGCCTCTTCTTTCTTGTACGAAACGGATCTCCAGAACGTTCATGTTGCGTACTCTCAGGATCTGGAATGAGCTTCCGGCTGAGGTTTTCTCAGCGCGGTATGATATGGGGGTTCTTCAAAAAAGACGTTATAAATTTCTTCGAGACCGGGAGCGCGTTGGTAGTGCCTCTGGTGCTGCAAACGTCCATAGGCGACGGTGACCACCTGCCAGGGTGGGCCGTTTGCCTGTCTGCTGAACTCTAGCTATAAAAAAAAGAAAAAACACAAAATTCACGATACTTTTTAGCCATATAATGGATAAACAGATATGTTATATTTTTTTAATTTTAATTTAAAATAACTCCCAACAATAATACGATGAAAAATTAATAATTCTACAAATTATATACCAATCAGATACGCTAATTACACTCAAATTTTTTTAAAAAGATTTTACGATATTCCTGTAAATACGTTACAACAAGCGACCGTGAAGGATTCTCAATGCAGGCGGAACAGAAATACAAAAACAACTCGACAGTCTTTTGTTCAGCATAACATATGTATTTCTTGAGATACTTGAGGAACTGGTAAAACGGCCTAACACCGTGAAGGTCTGGGCAATGTAATAACTTGTGCATTATTTATTGTTCGAATTAAAATTAACGATGTACAGAATAGAATGATGTGACCTTTAATAATGTTTAATTTAAAAGGCAAAAGTTGCAATACCTAGATTTTAATTAAATTCGGCGGACAGCTTGGCTCCGTGACCTTGCACGGTCGTGTTTATGAGTCCGATCCTTATAGGGGACAATATCCGTGCAGGGGTGGAGTAAGAATACTAACCACTGTTGCCAGGGGCGGCCTGTCGTAAAAGGCGACATCAGGTGGGGCCATCCAGACAGATGGCATCCACCCCTGGTGTAAGTGGTGTATAACAAAAGTATGCCGCCATAATACAAAAAAAAATTTACACACTTGTAAAGACATGCTGACAATACACAAATTTAATATTTTGTCCCATAGTCCTTATCAAGATCATCAGGATTAACTCTTTCTTTTACTTTTGCCGCAAGATGGCGTTAAATTAATAAAAAAAAAACACGTGTGCGTCTCGGGACGCCAGACAGAAGTGATAACTTAAACTAATCTAAGTTGAACTATTTAATATTGAAATTGTTTAAACTTGAGAAAAGTTTAGGTTATTACTTAAATTTTATGTATAATTTATATGATAGTGTAATGACAAGGAAAGGTTATTTATTAATAAAACCAAAAATAATTAAAAAATAACTAAAGTTTAAGAATTTTCAATTTATCCAAAAACTGTTTCAAAATTACCTGTATTTCATTATCACATCACAGTAAAATGTATTTCATTGTAATAAAGTCGCAATTCGAATAGATCTAGCGCTGTGGGTTAGATTGAGAGAGGAGGAGCCTGCCTACCGCTGCCGTATGCGTGTGAGAAAGGGAAGCCAGACAGACTGGCGCCGTAACGCGTTACGCAACGAAGCGGTTTACCCTCCTACAAAAAGTTATCACTTCAAAAACATTTATCGATTGGGAATGGACACAATTAATTATATTTTATAGTTAATCAAGTTTAAAATAAATTATATATAAAAATAAAACTAAAAAACATGCTTTTATCGGCCTTTGCCTCCATGTAAATTATTTTTGCAAAATTTTGGTGACGTTTTGTATAATTTAAATTAAAATACGCATCTAAAATGATGTCAAAGTACAATATAAAATATAAAAAAAAAACAATAATTCTATTTTGTCTTATACAATTAATATATGTAACAAAAAAATATCCGAACCGAGGCATAATTCACTGGTGACGCAGTGAAGCATCAAATTGTATACCACTCAACAACAACAAAAAGCACATTAGTTCAGTATACAAGATGCCATTAAATAGTTTACTCGAGGCATGTTATTTGCAAGTCTGAGGCAATTTCGTATAATGACTCAACGCTATTTAAGTGTATTATTGAATTACGATTAGTACATTGCCTGGAAAATAGATGACTAATTTTCGCTAAAAACATTGGGAAATATTCTTTTGATGTGTAATTGAAATAAAAGCAGACGTCGAATAGCCTAAACAAATAAAGCCGTCGTCATTAAATCAATTTACTAAACATTCTAACAGTGTTTAGAAACCCGGCAAACGTTGTTCTGCCATTTAAATTTAAAAAAAGTAGCTTATGTCCTTTTCCAAGATCCAATCTACATCTATACCGAAATTAATCAAAATTGATTCAGCGGTCTAGGCGTGAAAGCATAACAAACAAACAAATTCACTTTCAAATTTATAATATTACCATGGATTAATTTACGACAACCGGGTACCCACATGTTAGACAAATGTCGGGCTCCAGTAAGAGAGGTAGACCCAAAATCTTTGGCTTCATTCACTATTAGAGATGGCCGAAGACCGTGCGAAACGAAGATAATAAAAGTCGAAAAGCGATCCGCGCGGGGACCCCAAAGCGGATGATTAGGTTGCAGTCGGGATTTAACGCTGAGATGACGACTAGTAACTTATTAGTGCTTAAAAAATAATTACATCTTAAAATTGATTTAAAATTACAAAGGAAATACTAATAAATAAATAATTAACATTGTCTGTGAATAATGCTTAAAAGAAGGATAAAACAACACTGTTATGATCTTAAAACTGAAACAGACGCCACCTAAAAGCGACAAACGGATTATTTCTTCTGTTAGCCTTAGAGAGGAAGGCTTTGACAATACTTAGCAACATCTATTTCTTTTACTTTTTTGTATACAAAGGCACAAACAGAAACGATGCAAATAGTTAGGATTATTAATCTATGACAATAAATTTTGTGGACTACGGCTTTCAAAGTGGAAGGTTCCTCTCACGTGCAATGGGAGCCACCGCTCAAAGTAGAAAACGAAAACAGTTTTACAAAAGGAGGTAAAAGGTTGACAATAAATTATTAAATGTTATAATAGGCCATCGTGTTTGATAGAGTAAATTTTTATTTTATTTTTTATTGCTGTAGGACAGCAGACAGACTGACGGCCCGCTTAGAATTTAGCAGTTACCGTCGCCTGGGTGTTTGTAACGCCAGTGGCATCGCGAACACGCTGCTGTCCCTGTACAGGAACTTGGGTCACTAATGCCGGAACACAACACAAGGTTATTATGGTGGCATACTTAAGACCAAATTATCGACTTTTACGACAGGCCGACCTCGGCTGCAGAGGTCAGTATCCTTTCTCCGCCCCTGCACGGATAATTAAGGTAGTTTTTCCGTTAAATCTACGAACCGCTAACTCAGATCAGTATATGGTGATTAACAGCACAATGTACTATATGATTAATTAAGTACATATATATAAAACGTAGGTGCTGTCTTTTATACTGTCCACTCATTGAGTAGTAGAGGTATACCTTTAACATCTCCAAACCACTTAAACTTAAAGTGGTTTGTATTAAAAAAAAAAGGTTTACTGATATTTAATCGAATAAAAACAAATTAATTCGTCTTATATTATATTTTACTTATAGTATATATTTTTAAGTTATATTATGTATTTTATGTTATATTATTTTTTCATGTTTTAGTGATCTCGGTATTAGAGCCGAATAAACGGAGCACACGGGACTAAGCCAAGTGTACAACGTTGTAATTCACTGAGTCTTCATTAATTTGTAAAAAAAAATCTGACAAGCCTGCATGTATTAAGGATAATCGCCTTTTGAAGTAAAACATAAATATTAGGAAGTTGGATATCAATAGATTTTTTAATTTAATCTTTTAATTCACTATATTTCTCTGCTATTGTGTTTTGCAGGTTATGAGTGTTCGGAATAGCAATGTCTAATAAATATGCGGTGTGATTAGTTTTGTTTGTAAGAGTTATATCTGGTTTTTTTTTATTATTGCTGTAGGACAGCAGACATGCTGACGGCCCGCTTAGGATTTAGCAGTTACCGTCGCCTATAGGTGTTTGCAATGCCAGTGGCATCGCGAACACGCTGCTGTCCCATAAGGGTACAGGAACTTGGGTCACTAATGCCGGAACACAACACAAGGTTATTATGGCGGCATACTTAAGACCAAGGTGGTCGCCATCCAGATGGGCTTGAGGCCCTACCACGTAGCTAGGGTCGGTTGTTTTGTCGCCTTTTACGACAGGCCGAACCAGGCCACAGAGGTTAGTATTCTTTCTCCGCCCCTGCATGGATAGGAATTTATTGCTGGTTTATTGAAGTGTATTGTTTTATAAATTATTATTATATTTTATTTATATTATTATTTTCATGTTACTTATAGCGCACGCTCTTGAATATATTCCAACCTTAAAGATTGACTGATCGCTTCTTAGCGATAAGTGCGCACGTTGTGCACTTTTGGTTTATTGCGATATCTTCATTTAATATAAAGTTTTAAAGTTTTAAGAAACAGTGTGTTTTTTCTTACCGCGGAGAAGTGTGACAAGGGGTGTGGCGCGCATGCTTACTACAACTTAAGTAAATATTTTTTTGGTGGACAATAAAGAATATTCTATCAAAATTTATTTTATACTCTAAAATTACAATGTTGCGGTTAACAATCGAATTATCGACCATTTGTGGGGATATATGAAGGTTATAATATGCGTATGGATGAATGGAGGTAATGCGTGAGGATATATGCGTATAGTTGACAAGACGAGTACGATTAAGCGATGTCAAAAAAAAAACAATATCATTAATTTCAGATTTGTGTGGTTTATGTTAGACCTTGGCAGTAAGTTGTAGTCTAGCATCACGAAAGTGAGCGGTGATTGAGTAAGGTGCAAATTCATTGCTTAGCGAAAAAATTACAAGGTTACTTTTTGAAGTAATTGTTAAATAAGTGAAGCGTAATTTTAAAAATATATAATTAATCAAATCTGCATTCTAAATTAGCTGATGTATATACAACGCTCAAAAGTATTTTGTCAACTATAAATTATTAAAAAAAGTATTTTAAGTCCAAGGATAGAAACAGAAAGAATAAATTGCCATTTGATACAACATCATTCTTTAATAAAATTTATCTGTGAAGGTAGTATAATCAGCTTCTACTTTGCATTTTTTTATAGCTGTAGGACAGAAGACAGGCTGACGGCCCACTTAGAATTTAGCAGTTACCATCGCCTAGGCGTTTTTGCAACGCCAGTGGCATCGCGAACACGCTGCTATCCCATAAGGGTACAGGAACTTGGCTCACTAATGCTGGAACACAACACAGTTATTATGGCGGCATACTTAAGACCAGATGTGGTCGCCATCCAGACGGGCCTGGGGCCCTACTATTTAGCGTGAAAAATTTACTCGAGGTCGAAGGTCAAAAAAGTGGGTTTTTCACGATTTTCACCAAAACGGTCAGGTTTTTCATAAAATTACTTCAGACAAAAATTGTAGATCATAAAATTGTCTATGAGAAAGGTTATTGGGGAAAAATCTGCCCTCCTTTTTATTTAAATTATTTTTCTCGTTTCACATTGAAGGTAGGACACGAAATTTCGTTGAAAATCATGTAATATATCCTCGAGCAACACTTTTATTGGTTTCTTCTTGAGTAAACAACATCCGAGTGTCGGTTTGGGTATGCAGGGTGGCACTTTTGTCGGGTCGCCGACTTTTACGGGGTCCGTGCACAATTCACATTCGACAACTACGTCACGAGGGCTTCTAAATATCCTACATATACAAATCCTATATATACAAATAGTGAGTCGAAATAACCAACGACTTTAAGTACATAAAATAGTTACATTGTAAATATTTGAGTCTAACGTGAACGTGAGTGACGTATATGTTCAAGAGATATAAAAGTTTAATGCTTATAATAAAGTATTGTATGTATTATTCGTGCGCAAACAAATTTGGAGTATCATGGTGATTTTCAACCTTTTATCCATGTAAATGTATAATACATATTAATAACCGTAGTATAATGGCGTACATTTAAACATTAATGGTTTTCTTTTAGCATGTTATTATTTTATGGTAATCACGTGCAGACACCTATACGTATTCGTATATACACGTGTACCTACAGACGGGCCGGAGGGCTCAATTAATAGTAAACAGTTACCGTCGCCTATAGACGTTCGCGACGTCAGGTGCATCGCTCACACCCTATCATCCCCGCGTAGGATAACTGGAACCTGGGTCACTTATAACAACACAACATCAGATCGCGGCCTATAGTTGAACCATGACCTTGTATGCGCAGTGACACATTGTTCTAAATGGGGTGAGCGTGAGATATGAGGGAGCGTGCGAATCCATAGCAACGCACCTGGACACTAGCTCCCGCGCAGTGACAGCCCGCCCCGCTATACCCGCGCACGCTCCCCGCGATCCTAGTGTACAATCGCGCACATTTTCTTCACTTCAGACTATGAAATTTGTGATAATTTAATTTCACGAAAATGTCATGGCCCCAACCAACTTTAAAGAGACAGTCGAGAAAGATGATAGATATTTGATGTTTACAATTATTTTTAAAAAGAAAATGATATAACTGTTTCTGAAAATAAAACTGCCGAACCTACAAAAAATCTGTGTCTACAGTTAAAAGAATCATAAGAGAAAGCAAAGTTTTGGATTAATAGTTGCGTTTTGGACCTCTGGTAAAAATAGATAATGAATGAAACCAGTGACAGGCATAGACGGTTTCTTCTACAAGGGAGTAATAAAACGATGAATTACCGACCATTCGTAAACTTCTTAAAAATTACACTCGGATATAAATTTGTAAGGTTTAAAAAAAAGTCTTTGCCGAATCATTAAACCCGAGTTGGGTTCAAATGGAAAGTCACCGAGAATAACAGGAAAATTTTAATAGAAACAACAGCCTTATTGAGAACAAACTATGTACTTACAAAAACTAAGGAAATATCGTCAAGAAAACAGACCAATTATTTACACAGATGAGTCATATGTTCATGCCACGCACACAACACCGAAAGGTTGGAGATAGGTCCACTCAGGGATTGAAAAAACCTATTTCAAAAGAGCAACCCGTCGTGATAGTGACATGCCGGATCGAAGAATGGTTTTTTGCCACACGCTTTGTTAACATTCAAGTCAATTAATACCGAATCTCCCCCCGAATTCGGTAATAGTTGTGGACAATGCCAAATACCACAACGTAAAGTATGGAAGTTTCTAAAAACCTTAGGATTTGGAAAATCAGTGCACAGTCCCAAGCCTAGTGATTTGAATATTGACGACCTAAATAAACATTTCACATTTAATGCCTACTTTGACAAGTAGGCATTACTTTAAGGCTAATACATTAAAAAATCTTTCTCTGCTCCCAACTCCTTCTCATCCAGTTTTTCTTCTAAGTCTTTTATCTGATTGCGATGTTAAGAGTGCTGTAATATCCATTACATCAAATGCCGTCGGCAGTGACGGTATTAGTCGGAATATGGTTCTCCCGATTCTGGATGTCATTAATCCCATTTTAACTCATATCTTCAATTACTACTCAATATCCTCTAAAACTTTCCCAGAAGCCTGGAAAGAAGCGCAAATTATTCCACTCCCAAAAAAAACCAACCCTTCCTTTTTTTGCGAATACCGCCCAATTTCTATTCTTCCTTTCATTTCCAAAGTTTTAGAACGCCTAATTCATAATCAATTAAATGTATTTCTTACCCAACATTCACTTATGAATCCTTATCAATCTGGTTTTCGCCCAGGTCATAAGTACGGTAATTGCGTTAGTAAAAATCACGGATGACATCCGGAATGGCATGGAGGGTAGTATGTTGACTGTATTGTCGCTGCTTGATTTTAGTAGTGCATTTAATAATGTGAATGACGATGTTCTACTTGGAATTTTGCGTACTCTTAACGTCTCTCCAACAGTAATTGACTGGTTTCACAGTTACCTGTATGGCCGCCAGCAAAGAATCCATATCGATGATAATTACTCATCGTGGTGTGATGTAACCGCTGGTGTGCCACAGTGCGGCGTTTTATCTCCACTATTGTTTTCTGTTTTTATAAATTCGATTTCCGATAACGTATCTTCATCTTATCACCTCTATGCAGATGATTTACAGATTTATTATTATTCACGATCCTTTGGATAAACTCCACAATGCAATTGAATGTATTAATTCGGACCTAGATCGTGTACTTAAATGGAGTGCAATGTTTGGTCTTACGGTTAACTCTCAAAAAACTCAACTGATTACCATAGGTAGCCCTAGACTGTTAAAATAAAATGGGCCTCATTGCCACAAGTTGTTTTCGATGGTACGGTTATTCCCTTCAACGATACAGTCAAAAACCTTGGCATAGCATTCGATAGTGAGTTGTCTTGGAGGCCCCATATATCTGAGATAAGTCGTAAGGTATTTCTATCTTTAAGATTTCTGAGAAGAATTAGAATCATTCTGCCCACTGCTACCAAAATTAGGCTAGCAGAGTCTCTCCTGCTCCCTATACTGGACTATGCTGACGCATGCTATCTGAATTTAACCTTAGAACAGTTAAATAAACTTGAGCGTATTCAAAATTTTTGTATAGGGTTCATTTTTGGATTACGCAAATTTAACCATATCTTTGATTATCGTAAAAAACTCAAGTGGATTCCAATAACTTTTCGCAGGAATACTCATCTCCTCACTCTCCTTTATAACGTTTTATACTCACCTACTAGTCCACATTACCTTAAGGAACGCTTCGATTTCCTGCGTCTTTCTACTTCTCTAAATTTGCGCACTAGTACGTATCGTAAGCTCAAGACGCCTGCACACACTTCGTATTTTTATAAAAATTCTTTTGCAGTGCAAGCTGTCCACCTTTGGAATGCTTTGCCTCTCGATGTTATGCAAGCTAAATCACTGTCAAGTTTTAGGAAGTTACTCCGTAATCACTATTTCAAGCTCAATAACTACGTGTCGTGATGTAAC
This sequence comes from Malacosoma neustria, assembly GCA_963693495.1. Lineage (NCBI taxonomy): Eukaryota > Metazoa > Arthropoda > Insecta > Lepidoptera > Lasiocampidae > Malacosoma > Malacosoma neustria. The sequence continues at coordinate 17,940,483 of OY856381.1, forward strand.
ATTTTGTTTGTATTGATTATAATGATTATTGTGTATTTTTAGTATATAATACAAATTATGTATATGAAGAAATAAATAGTAAGCATGGATACTTAACTCAAAACGCTACACCTACATCAACAGACTCCATATAATAATAAAATAATATCTATATAAAAGGTTGCCTGGAAGAGATCGCTTTAAGCGATAAGGCCGCCTATTGTGTATTAGTTGTAAGAACTTCTATGTTTGTAGATAAATTGAGTATACAATAAAGAGTTATCTATCTATCTATGTCACTATGCCCACTAGACCGTTCCGTAACCGATCAGCAGCGTCACGTGCCATGCATGGAGCGTCAATAATCGTCGGCGAGAATATTTTGCCGGTGCCGACACGCTCCGTGCATGGCACGCGACGGTACCAAACCAGTGTGTGCAGGCGGCGAGCCGGTGAGTATACGGGTTGTAACCGCGTATGATTTCAATAGATGATAAACATACTCTAAAGTTAGTGTTTCTTCTGACAATGTTATTTTAAATTTTTTTCAGCTAAATATTAAATTGGAATGTAGACATTCGAAAATACGGAAAAAACTTTTCGTCATCATCAACCTAGTGCCTGAATAATGTCCAATACTTTCCTTCTGTTTTTCGTTCTTTTATAGAATCGTGAATCCAGTAGTAGCGTCGAGCGTGTTTTTTGTTTTCTTCTTCTTCGTCATCCAATATTATAGCAATCATTGCTAGTTGTCTAACAGTTAATTTTCTAATAGCCATACTTATTATAGTATTTAAAAACTTGATAGTACTCTAAGACGTCCACGCAACACGGATACGTATGCGAGAATGAAATCGATTTCTACCGGTTTTGTTGGATACATAGGTACGTACGGGCACAGAACGGGCATTAAGAATAATAATTAAGAACAATGATTTCAAAATAATATATAGCAGAAGAATACGGTATTCAACGTAAAAAAATCTTAAAATGGCTCTCCTGTAAAATCATTAAAAGTACATTTAAGACCTTGTACTACCTACTGTAAAGGTGCGATATCTCAACAAAACCAAAAAAGTTCCTCCAACTAATGATTATTACAACTGGTATCGTCGGAAAACTGAAGTTTTCCTCTCATTGTTTTCCTTCGCATTGAGTAGGTGGTATGGCGATACTTAATACTAAATCATTGGTCATGTCATGTGAGCACATCACATACATCCAAGATATGTTTTTAAATGTGTTTTCCCATGTATTTCTTACGTCCTATTTGGCACAACAAATATTACATAAAGCCTCTGACCTCATCTTTGAATACAGGTCGCGCGAGCTCATTACACCTGCACCATGCCAAAAGTGGGCTACCGATGCATGCCTAGTAGACATTAGATGAGTGTGCAATATGTGGACGGCCTACTTGGCACGCGTCTACCTTTTCAGATAAGACTGGCCCATTCAGTATCCGAGTCAAACTCAGACTAGATACGGTGGCTTGTAATCGATTTTATTTAACTTAGTTTTCTTAGTTATTTTTCAAGTCCAGGTCGTACTTAAATACTAACTGTTAGTTAGAATAGATAACTGTTTTCGCTAGATTGAAGTTAAATTGTTGGTCAATATACGAGATATTTAACGGTTATAGTTTATGAAAACTGTATGGTAATTTGATTGATGAAAGCGGAGAGTATTCAAAATTGTTAAATATATTAAGGTCTTTACCTATGAAATTGCCGTTTTTTATGAAAAAATTTAAACGAATTTTTTTCATGTATTAATCGAAGTAATCACCCATGCAATCAATGCATCTTTGCCAACGCAGTGGCAATTTATTGATGCCCTTCTTAAAGAAATCAGCTGGACGAGAGGCAACAAATTCTTCAAAGACATTTTGTACTGCCTCTCGGGTATTGAATGTTTTTCCCTCCAAGAAGTTATCCAAATTCTGGGAAAAGTAGTAGTCTGTAGGCGCAAGGTCTGGTGAGTAGGGCGGATGACGGGGAACTCCCAACCCCAGTTCTTGCAACTTGGAGACCGTCTACTGTGCAGTATGAGGGCGCGCGTTGTCGTGCAGGAGCAGCGGAGACGAGCGATTGACCAATGCTGGTTGGAGATGTCCCAGCTTCTCCATCATTGTGTTCAGTTCTTCACACAGTACACATCTGCAGTAATGCTCAACCCGTTTGGTAAGAAGCTGTGATGAATCACATCGGCGCTAGACCAGTGACCATCACTTTTCTAGGGGTAAGTTTTCGTTTAGGGCATTGTTTAGGTGCTGAACCAGAATCCAACCAACTTGCTGAGCGCTTGCGGTTATCAAAAAGAATCCATTTTTCATCGCAGGTAACAATGCGGTTTAAAATTCCTTCATTTGTGTGTCTGTTGAGCAGTGCAAGGCACGTCTCGACGCGTACCTACTTCGTGCTGGCGATCATTGAGTTCGTGGGGGACCCATTTGTCAAGCTTTTTTACCTTGCCAATTTGACGCAAATGGACAAATATTGTTTTGACGCTAACGTCGAAAGCTGCTGCTAATTCAGCCGTAGATTGTGTATCATCAGCTTCCACAATCGCCTTTGATTCGTCATTGTCGACTAGTCTGCGGACGACCGCGAGGTTCATTTTTCAGGCCGAAAATCTCAGAACGGAAGCGAGCAAACCAATAACAGGTGGTGCGTTGGTTTGTAGTGTTAGCTCCGTAAACGTCGTTGAAGTTGCGTGCTGCTTGTGCCGCGTTGCTGCCACGACGGTACTCATATTCCATAATTACTCGAATTTTAAACGTATCCATGATGACGAAAAAAATTGAAATAAGATGAAAATGTAACACTAATCAATAAACAAATGACTACTTTTGAAAAAGAATTCCATGTTTTTAAAATAAAACTAATTTGAAATTAGAATTCTTAGCCAAACAAAAATTATTTTGATTTGAAATGGCCAGTACAATTCACATGAACGGCAATTTCATAGGTAAAGACCTGTTATAAATTAAAAAATTTAATACAAAAAAAACGTTGCTTTGACCGCAAACAACAAAAAAGCATAGACGCCTTTAGTCCGTAGGTTGATTATTGCTTTAAATTTCATACTGCCATTGTCAATGTTTGGACAAGCAATCAATGATTAATTTTACCCTGATGTTTAATTAAGGCCGACTTGCACAACCAGTCACTAAACTGATTTAGCGCTAAACTTGTTTAAATCGTCATTCTGTCCCTGTCACATTGACAACATTTGACAGGGACAGAATGACGATTTAAATAAGTTTAGCGTTAAATCGGTTTAGTGATTGGTTGTGCAAGTCGGCCTAAGAATAATAATTAACAGACGGCAAACAATATTCCCGCTATGGTGCTGCGCACTTGCTTTGCAGTATTGGAACGTATTCTAAAAAGGCAACCCTGCGCTAAGTATTAAGAATCAAGGATTTTTGAAATATCCACTCGACGCACAGAGCAAAACCAGTTATTTAAAGATTATAAAAACATTAACACACTTAAACAGCAGTATCGTCAACCCGTCAACGTCGTTAATTATTTTATTATTGACATATATAAATATACAACATATAACTTTTCTATAAAGTAATTTATAACTTTATATCATTTTCATGTAGCGCAGGAAACACAATGTTATTATATAAATATATTTTAGTTTAAATATAATGCTATTATAATAATAATGTCTGCGTTCTAATAATTTTATAGGAACATTAATAATATAAAGGAACTATAAATCATCCCACAATAGACAGGCTACAAGGAAAACGTGAATTTAACGTTAGCTTTAAAAATAAAATTATAATATCAACATAGTTACTATTTAATAATTAAACTGACAAATGCCATTATATTAAAATAAGTAGTATTCACATTACAGGCACTATTACGTCTTACTTGTGTTAAATCTCAGATGTATGCTCGCTAGAAACGAGTATACGAATATGAGGGAACTGATCATATGAGTCAATACTCCAACGTAAAAGCTTGTTCAACGAAGCGAGACGACTGCTCAGAAGGAGAATAATTCAGTACACAAACATTCAAAATATAATATATACTCGTACATAATTGATTTATATGAGATTTATTTATTTGTATAATTATGGCATGCCAACAACATGAACACAAAATTTGTCACAAACATTGTCATAATATATTAATTAAACCTGAGAGTTTAATAGATTAAGTTACAATACAATCTATACAAATAAATAAAATTGGAGAGTCAGTTTGTAATATTAAAGTAACCGCTTTTTACTAAGTGCATTCGGACGTATACACGGTACATATACCAAAACTAATTTTTTTACAATTTTTGTCTGTCTGTTTGTTTGTTCCGGCTAATCTCTGAAATGGCTGCACCGATTTTGACGGGACTTTCACTGGCAGATAGCTGATGTAACAAGGAGTAACTTAGGCTATTTATAATTTAGAAAAAAAAAAATGTTTTTGTTAAATATGATAAGTTTCGAAAATATTATATTGCAATTTAAGTTGACCTCAGATTTATATCAACAATCATATGAAATAGGGTTCAGCTTAGGCTGGACATTGTAAGTTCTACACGCCTGCGCGGGTATATAAAGCGCGCCGATAGGATTCAAGAAAATTTGGAATCTTAGAGATCAGCGTCGAAAAAATGATCGTATGTATACGACACGCTATTTATATTTCTTACGCGAAATACAGAATTAATTAGTTATCGTAATCCTACTAATATTATAAACGCAAACTAATAATATAAACTTTACAATAATATAGCTTATACAACAGAATAAAACATAGGCTATAATTTATTAAGTCTCTATTTCACGCGGACGGAGTCGCGGGCACAGCTAGTTACTAATAAGAAATGTATAACAATATCATAAAGAGATTAATAGAAACTCGTTAGTCGATTAATCGGCGCGAAGCGACCGAGCGACTAGTATTACTGTGATTTGATATATATATATATATATATATATATATATATATATATATATATATATATATATATATATATATATATATATATATATATATATATATATATATATATATATATATATATATATATATATATATATATATATATACCTAGTCAGGTCATAAATTCTGTCACATGTTTAATGTAAAATAATTGTAACAAGTTTATTAATTATGTAACCATTCATATACCAAAATGAACTTAACAAAACATAGATTCTTATGACATTAAAGTTTATTCAAAATGACCTCCGTGATTTTGAATACAAGCCTTCAATCTGCGCGGCCAGTTGTCTATCGCAGCACGAACGAGGTCCATGTCAATATCGGCGGCTGCCTTAATCAAGGATGTCTTGAGTGACTCCAAATTGGGATGAGGCTTTGAGCACGCCTTTTCCTCCAAGTGTTGCCATATCTTGTAATCTAACGGATTCAAATCTGGACTGGAGGAGGGCCAGTCTTCGTGCCGGATGAAGTCGATTTCACGCGCCGCCAGCCAGTCTTGTGTGCTCTTCGCTCTATGAGCTGGCGCCGAATCTTGTTGGAATACCCAGTGCCTGTTATTGAACATGGTATGAGAAACAGGTTCCACAAGGTTCGTCAGGACTGTATTTTGATACACAACAGCATTCGTTTTTACACCTTTCTCACAAAAATGTACCTCTGTTAAGCCCCAATAAGAAACTCCCAACCATACCATGAGCGAGGATGGAAAATGACCTCGTTGGACACGCGGAATACGGTTGCTCGCTTCTTCACTACTGTGTGCGTACACCTTATCATTTTGTTTGTTGTAGCTCTCTTCTACGGTAAACATTTTTTCATCCGAAAAAAGAATTTCCCGATATTTTTTTCCCGCGTACCGCTTCAACAAAGCGCGGCATCTCTTCAGTCTCAGGTCCATTAGACGAGCATTCAAACGATGTCCTGTTTTTCTTCGATATGTCCGAAGCCCTAAGTCTTCATTTAACACCCTTTTCACCGTGGTTCTGCTTAACCCCATCTGAAGGGCCAACAGTTTCTGCTTACGTTTGGGATTTCTTTGAATTCGTGCCTTCACAGCTTTTATCACTGCTGGAGTCCTAACAGACCGAGGGCGACCACTTCTTGACCTGTCATCTACACTAGAGTCTTCATTGTATCGTTTGATGGTACGATAAACGAATCTTTTGGTAATATTCAAATTTTTCAGTATGTTAAAAATTTGAATTGGCGCGTAACCGCAACGATGCAATGCAATAACTGCAACACGGTCTTCTTTAAGCGTCCACTCCATATTTAAAAATGAGTAAAATTCTAAAAGTTATACATTTTTATTTTCATGAACAATTCGAAATTCTAATTCAATAAACTTTTTTGTGGCCAGCATTCTAAAAGAAAAGTTTTTACTGTGTGACAATACTTATGACCTGACTAGGTATATATACCCGGCGCTCTCTTGTATTGTAGGAGTTGATGGGGGCCGCGGAACAGCACGCGGCCCTCTCCTTCGCAGCAATAGTGCGGGCGGCGGATTCTTCCACGAGGGGCCGCCTGCGGCAGCTTTCTACGGCGGCCGGAGGTCGTTGCTTGCCCTCCAGCGCCGCCGACGTGGCCTGCGTTGGCGGGAGGGAAGTGTGGTTGTCGACTCCCCCTACCGCTCCACCGCCTCCTTTGACATGACTGCCTCGCAGAAGGAGGCGAGGCCATACCAGGCTAACCTATTACTTTTCAGCTTCTCAATCACTGGCGTTACTTTCAAACTTCCCTTAATATACTCATTTATAATTTTATCCATTTTTGTAATCGGCCTGTCGTAAAAGACGCCAAAACAGCCCTAGCTACGTGGTAGGGCCCCAAGCCCGTCTGGATGGCAACCACCCTTGGTATAGACCAAGGGTGGTTGCCATCCAGAAGAAGTCCTTATAGAAGTATGCCGCCATAATAACCTTATGTCGTGTTCCGGTATTAATGACCCAGGTTTCTGTACCCTTATGGGACAGCAGCGTGTTCGCGGTGCTCCTAGCATCGTAAACATCCACAGGCGACGGTAACTGCTTACTGTTAAGTGGGCCGTCAGCCTGTCTGCTGGTCATCAGCAATTGCACAAAAAAAATTATTATGTTCAATTTAGGGAGATGCGATGTTGTTGTTTGTGAGTACATATATATTTGCATCACAATAAAAACTAATGAATACACATAATTTGCTTTGTAAAGTGCAAAAAATATCTCTTAATTTTTAAACATAACGATTTAATACTCAATGTAATCATTAAGTTATATTGGATTTCTGCAAAAAGTGATAAAATCTTGGCTTGCACATTCCGGGTCTAATGTTGTTGAAATTACGCCAAGATGCAAATTGCAAATCTTGTAATATTACCTCTTAACATTATATTGGTACGAGTATTTAATTTTATAACGTGCATTTTGGTGCATAGTGCTATAGTGTTGCTATGTTCTCCTTATTATATCAACGGAAAGATAATGCTCAGTTTAGACTCCTGTCTACATCATTGAGCTACTGCTATTACTTTTATACTACTGCTAATACTATACCTACATTGCTGTAGGACAGCAGATAGGCTGACGTCCCGCTTAGAATTTAGCAGTTACCCTCGCCTATGGATGTTTGCAACGCCAGTGGCAACGCGAACACGCTGCTGTCGCATAAGGGTACAGGGACTTATGTCACTAATGCCGGAACACAAGGTTACTATGGCGGCATACTTAAGACCAAAGATGGTCGCCATCCAGACGGGCTTTAAACCCTACCACGTAGCTAGGGTGGGTTGTTTTGTCGCCTTTTACGACAGGCCGACCCCGGCCGCAGAGGTTAGCATTCTTTCTCCGCCTCTGCAAGGATAAAAAGGTTTTCCGTTTTGGGAGAAAATGAAATTTATTTCATATCATATGAGTGCTTCTTTCGCTAATTCCTACGTGTATCATTCTCCAATAAATATACCCTGATCTATCGCTCACACACGTCCGTGGCCCTTGTGACTTGACAGTGATATCTTCACAGCTTTATGTAAACAACTTTGTGACACACGAGACAGAGTAGGTTTGTTGTAAAGGAACATCATCGCCTTAATCGCATACAAGTACTTTTTATTACAATCCTTCCTTATTAATAATTTATTGGTGGCCTTTTATCACCTTAGATATGCGACGGCGTCATCACACGACCAAAATCACATATTATTATATGAAGTTCTATTAGACATATTAATGAGCTTTATTTATATAATATTTAGACCCTATATTTGTGCTTAAATAAAAGCTGATACCAAAGTCTTTTGTGACTTAATGTCACGTGTGGGCGGTACATTGGCGCCCGTTTAAGTATACTTTTGGAAGATCAAAATACATGAGCGAATTACATCAGCTCCGAGCGTCCTTTCACGGCGGAAAAATTAAAATAATAATATATATCTTAATTGCAATGAAAATTTTAGTGCGATTTCCTGCACTGAAAATTATGTGTTGCAAGAGTTTTACAAATACAATTAAGATACACTAATGTCACGTTTAAAACAAACAAATTGTAATCGTGGGGTTTGGAAGCCGGGGGAGCTTACGGGCATGCGTATATGTAATGCTATCATCCAGAGAGGCAATGCGACCAATGGGAAAGTTTCCGCACACTGATTTTTCTTGTTGTTATAATTATTCATATAGATTATACAAATATTTCGACTTCAGTGGATAATCAAACAAGCAATTATTTAGATATACACATAATACACGACTACATTAAATATACGTGACATCGTATATTTAATGTAGTAAATACCTTTTAGTGAGTTGTTGTTAAGCGCTTAGGTAAATACAAGTAATTACCGTGGTATACGTATGTTAGATAGAATATTCTTATAGAGTATTACAATCACAGAAAAAAAACCTAGAAAAGACCTTTTGATATACTAAAAACTTAACTAAACAAACACGATACCTATTTACTTAGACGAATTTATTTTTCTGATATCTCTGTTCTGACACTACGTATGTGTCGTAATAAGAATTTTCGAGGAATCTGCGGAAACAAAACTACAGCGACAGCGTTAGGGTTGCTTATATTTCATGAACTCTCCCAAGCTCGTCTGGATGGCGACCACCTTTGGTCTTAAGTAAACCACCATAATAACCTTGTGTTGCGTTCCGACATTAGTGACCCAGGTTTATGTATCCCTATGGGGGCAGCAACGTGTGCATGATGCCACTGGCGTTGCAAAAACACATAGGCGACGGTCACTGCTAAATTCTAAGCGGGCCATCAGCCTGTCTGCTGTCCCACAGCAATAAAACAGAAAAGAAAAAAATAACTTCTGGCGGTTTGACAGGATATATCTATCTTTTATATAAAAGCCATTATCGCCAAAATAGTGAACAATAAATACAATAAAAATTGATAATTTATTTCTAACATACATTTTAATGAATTTCGGTATAGACATAGCACTGAAACTTGAAGACGGACATAGGCTACTTTTATTATTGTTTTTTTATTTTTATTTATATGGCAGAACAACGTTTGCCGGGTCAGCTAGTATTGTATATATTATTTGTATATTGACCAAAATAATAAGCTACACAATCTATCTACATTACGTTATTATCAAGCGAGTTTTACAGGTAAAACAATAGTACAATTTGACCTTATAACGGCGATTCGTGAAGCAATTAACAAAGACCGTTTGCATAGGAGAGAAAGCGAAGCCCTTAACCCCACTTTTACCGATTAATGTGCTTAATTTAAGATTAAACATTGGATCAGATACCAGAGAGTAATGGGGCCGAGTCGAGAAGAAATACCCACATAAATACATAGATGCATATCTTAACGGTTTCGTTAAAATTTTAGCTGTTTTAAAGTCCCATGGAGACTATTATTTAATTGAAATGTTTCTAAGTATATGTGAACAAATTTAGAGGTCGTTAAAATTTTACGAACTACCTACATTATTTTATAATACAAAATGTAAACATACCACAGGATATACATTAATTGCATCATAGATAGATAACAAATAGCTAACAATTTATTATTTTGCTATATCTAGTATTTACTACATTTATTTTCTTATAATATTTCTTTGCCAATGATAAAAAGTAGTGAGCGAATTTTTAATCTATGAGAATATCTGTAATCTTCACATGATTCGAAGTGAAAGCTTAAGACGCCACCGCAATGGTAAAATTGGGAGAACCAAATTATTACTATTTTGCCTTAAGCTATAAATAATTCTAACATTACATGGTAATTTTATATTTTTCATCATGCATATCCGTGCAGGGGCGGAAAAAGAATACTGAACGCAGCGGCCGGGGTCAGCCTGTCGTAAAAGGCGACAAAACAACCCACCCTGGCTACGTGGTAGGACCTCAAGCCCGTCTAGATGGCGACCACCTTTGGTCTTAAGTATGCCGCCATAATAACCTTGTGTTGTGTTCCGGCATTAGTGACCCAAGTTACAGTACCCTTATGCGACAGCAGCGTGTTCGCGATGCCACTGGCGTTGCAAACACCCATAGGCGATGGTAATTGTTAAATTCTAAGTGGACTGCCAGCCTGTCTGTTGTTCTACAGCAATAAAAAAAATCATATTGACAAAACTAACGTACTACACATGTTCTTTTAACAATAATAATTCTGTTGCAATTTAAACTGTACCATCTAGACTTAGAGCAAGTAGACGACTGATATACTACTTATATAATTTTTCTTATCGCTGAAGGATAGCAGACAGGCTCACGGCCCACTTAGAATTTAGCAGTTACCGTCGCCTATGGGTGTTTGCAACGCCAGTGGCATCGCGAACACGCTGCTGTCCCATAAGGGTACAGGAACTTGGGTCACTAATGCCGGAACACAACACAATATTACTACTTATGGTTGCATACTTAAGACCAAAGGTGGTCGCCATCCGGACAGACTTAGTGCCCTACCTCGTAGCTAGGGTGGGTTGTTTTATCACCACAGGCCGCCCCTGGCCGCAGAGGTCAATATTTTTTCTCCGGCCCTGCACGGATAACATTATTTTATAAATAAATAAATATTACGCATAAACACCCAGACTTGGAACAGGAATCGTACCAGTGACCCCGCAGGCGATCCGTGTGCGTAAAGTTACTTCACGAAAATCTTCATATAAAATAGAGTAGTACTACACACGTTACAGCTTTCAGTAAATGCTGTATTTTTCACAATATCAAGCCGTACAGAATTCCAGAAATACATCATAATCTAATCATCGCTTCCTGTATGTACCTACATTATCAAGTTCTAGGTTAATACTGTATTCTTAAACGAGGTTGTCGACCTTCATTCCGGTCAGATGTTGCCCACTTTATTTACTTGACACTCGTGATAACTTTATTTGTAAACACCAGTTCGCTGATTACTTTGGCCGGTTCTAGAAAATACTACGATTATAGGAAAAAGTTGTATTGGATACTTTTTTGTTCTAACAGATATTGTCTATAGTTTGTCACTTACTTATATTTCACAAGTCTTTTTATCTTTGCAGGGGCGGAAAAGGAATAGTGACCTCTGCGGCCGGGGTCGGCCTGTCGTAAAAGACGACAAAACAACCCACCCTAGCTACGTGGTAGGGCCCCAAATCCGTCTGGATAGCAACCACGTTTGGTCTTAAGTATACCGCCATAACAACTTTGTGTTGTGTTCCGGCATTGGTGCACAAGTTCCTGTACCCTTATGGGACAGCAGCGTGTTCGCAATGCCACTGACGTTGCAAGCACCTATAGGCGACAATAGCTGCTAATTTCTAAGTGGGCCATCGGCCTGTCTGCTGTCTTACATCAATAAAAAACGTCGAAAAAATGTAACTCAAATTTTTTGACGCCTCCCCTCATATCGACTTACAAAGGTTCTAGTGTATATTACTTTTAGGGTATATGCATATACTTAGTTCTTTTATCCTTGCAAATGTCATTTGTAAAATTAACCAAATAAATAAGTATGTATATGTAAACCGTAAATCGAAAATAAAAATGAGAAAGGCTCGATGGAATCCAAAAAATAAATAGCCTATAATAATTATCCACGAAAAATTCTGCGTCGAATTTAGTCCCAACCCGATATGTTCAGTAGTTTTGTTGTGATGGTGCGTCAAAGAAACCCCATTTCCCTTAGATTATAAAATCCAGTTCGTTTAAAATAAATTCACAAACGTCCATTTAAAATATCGTACAAATTTAAAGTCTAAGCTGCAGTATAAATATACATAGTAATCCGTCAAACGCAACGAGCGTTGTAACGCGTGCAGAAATTAATCTGATTGTAGCACTAACAGGGTTAATTGTTAATCCCTGAAATAGGTGTGCTTGGGCACGTTGACAGGCTATTAATAGCACGCACCTAGGTCATTGTGGCAAGCGGCGGACTGTTAAGACTAATTAACCCCAGTGCAGATCAATAATGAATGATTGGGTCGGATAAACAGGGCTTCATTTAATCTTATATATAAAATTCTCGTGTCACAATGTTCGTTCCCGTTCTCCTCCGAAACGGCTTGACCGATTCTCATGAAATTTTGTGAGCATATTGAGTAGGTCTGAGAATCGGCCAACATCTATTTTTCATACCCCTTAGTGATAAGGTCACTATTCCACGCGGACGGAGTCGCGGGCACAGCTAGTTACTTATACTGACCTTATAATGACCGACCTTTTTTGAAAAAAAAAGGTCGGACACAGACTTGGGTCTAATGTAGGTTGAAACTTTGAAAAACTTCATTTCATAAAAACGCTGAACTTTAACCATTATTGTGTTCAACTTGATTCCTTTCAATATTTTTTCCATATCTCGTATTTTCGCCATCTTCCTTTACTGACATCATAATATACATTCACCAATTCGATTATTCTTTCAATGAATATCTTCTTAACGAAACAAATCATGTGCATTTAAGCACTTGCTGATCGGATTTAAACCAGGTGCTCTTAGCACGCGTCACGAGCTTTAATGCTCACGCACAGTGCATCCAACGTCTAGAAGGCGCACACCAATGCAAGCTAAAAATATCACGGGGTAAATACCGACCTTAGTGCAAAACGTACAGCCGCAGCCGGCTATCAGCGTGACCTTGTCTGGCGTCGCGTCTTCCAAGCACAGTTTGCAGTTCACGGGAGCTTTGGCCACAAAACCATTACCAGATCCGTCCAATGAGTACCTGTTAAAGGAAAACTAATTAGACGCATGCATTTTACTGATTATCTGTTCCCGTCAGATAGGGAGCGTTCAAGTATTACGTAACGAATTCAGGTTCTAGTAAAAAGTTACGGCGCGTTACATTGCGGTCAGAAATATCCAAAAATTGTGTTACGTAATACTTGAACGCTCTCATATCATTTTTTCTATTATTGAGGACCAGCAATCAGACTGACGGCCCATTTAACAGAAAGCAATAACCGTCAGCTACGGATGTATGTGACGTTAAGGGCACGGTGAAGGGGTACTGGAACTTGGGTCACTAATGCCGAAACACAACCCAAGGTTATTATAGCGGCATACTTATAGACCAGCGATGGTTGCCACCCAGACGGGCTTGAGGGCCTACTGCCTAGCAAAATATATATGTAGTAAAAGATTCATATTTCACAGGTAGCGGTCTGCTTTCATTCCTCCAAATAGGCTCGGTAGAGGCGACTTGACTCGTGTACTTACACGTTTGATCTACTTTGATCACACAGCGTCATCTAGTCCCAAACTAAGTAGCACATAGCACTTGTGTTATAGGTACTAGACAACAATAAATACTTAGTATACATAAACACCCACACGTGAGATAGAAATCGAACATATGATCTCCGCAAGAGTGTCGAACTTATCTGTTATGCCACGGTGGTCGTTATCTTCGTGTAGTTTTTTCGATTGGAATGATTAAACAACAACAACAACAAATAGCACAATCATTACAAACTGTACAAGAAACAAAATTTCTAGGAGTGTATTTAGACAGTAGATTGCAAACATCAATCAATACTCATATGCTTTACTCATTTAGTCTAAAAACGCCAACTTGTCTACTGTTAGTTATTACTGCATATAATGGCAATGTGACATCTTTATTACGATATGGTATCTATTTAATAAATTTATGATGAATCGCCATCAAAACAAAGTTTGTGGCCTACCTAGTAATACGACTTACCTGAACAAAAGTTTATTTTGTGTGGCCCCCAGAATATATAATCACTTGCCCAAATTGCTACAAGATACTATTTCTGAAGATTCTTTTAAAAACAAATTGAAACAAATGTTAATTGAGAAGTCGTCTTATAACTTAGATGAATATCTGAAGGACATGTTTCTTAATTATGGGCAAATTATTTTGGAATTGACATAAAAAAATTTATACATATTATTTTATTAATTTGATAAATGACTTCTAAATTACATAATTCTAAATACATAGAGTTCTAACAATAAATAAATAAATAAAAGAGTGAAAAAGGTTGACTTCGATTCCGAATGTTATCTACCAAAACGTAGTTTAGGTTATTGTTTGTTGACGGCATTGAACCTCACCTGGAGCCGCTGGCGCCGGCGAGCGAGAGGAGAGATGAGCATCTCGAGCAGACGGACGGCGCCCGCAGCCGGTTGTGTGCTCGCATCGGTTCCGGCGCTTTCTCGCGATCGGTTAGAGCGAGAACCGTTGAGCACTTCCGCAATCCTGACAACAAATTGAAAATATAAATATCAATTGACATATTCTGCGTTAAGAGGAAAACGGGATTAAGCGCTTGAATGTAATTAATTTCATCATATATTTACGAACTATAACATCTACCGCCGGAGAATATGCAGAGAGATGTTTTGATATCTCGCTCACTAACAGGATGCCTGAATATTTTTCATTGACACTGCCATTGACGCATGGTTAAACTGACGGAATAAAGATATTCCCGACACTGGAATTATAAACATGACAATTTTGTATGTCATTATCTATTGTTCATAATTATTATTTTGTGAGAATGTTTTATTGTCATGTTTATCACTATATCAAATTACTTTCTTCTACCAAAACAACTGTAGGAGATAATTTTCAGTGTATGAAATAGCAAAGCTAAGCATTTATGAAACACCTTTTACTTCGTGCTTGCCCAATATATAAAAAATAAGAGGAACATTCACAAACTTTAAAGAAAACTCAACTGGTCGCAATATTTATGTAAGATTGGTTAAAGCCTCTGAAATATTAAGATACCTCTAAATGACAATTATAACAATTGAGAGAGACAGTGTTTCCACTTACACACATGTAAATGACTTGACGAATACTGTCTTCGATCTCTTTTTCTCTGAAGAAAAGATCATAAAGAAAAAAAGAAAATACAAGTAGAAAAGACACAGTATTTACAGTTTATCATTCCACAATAAAAACTAATACGTCACGGCGGCGAAAGAAAAATGTAAGTGAACCTGCACGACGACATAATACGGTCATAGCAAGCGGACAAGTTGAACGGCCGCTATAATTATTGTGAAACAAAACAAAGTTACGTCAATTATGTATCTGAAATAAATTTAACACGAAAGCATGTTAAATTGAGCACTCATTAGACGAATCTAATGAGCTTATATAACAAAATTTTATTTTTAAAATATACCTATATTCAATAGCTTAATTAGATTCAGT
Source organism: Malacosoma neustria (assembly GCA_963693495.1). Taxonomy (NCBI): domain Eukaryota; kingdom Metazoa; phylum Arthropoda; class Insecta; order Lepidoptera; family Lasiocampidae; genus Malacosoma; species Malacosoma neustria. The sequence continues at coordinate 17,956,080 of OY856381.1, forward strand.
CATATTAAGATTCGCGAGAATCAATATTTGGATTACTTTTATAACACAACATTTTCAAATGAAAGTGTTAAATTGAGCATTACATCAATTTCCAAATTAATATGACCTTTATCAGGATTCAAACCAGTTTCGTTCGACTTTCCCAAACAAAGAGAAAGCAGTGAAAGGTAACAAGCAATAATGTTCGCGAAAGGTATATCAATATTAAATGGTCTATATTTTCTGAGACTAGTTCATGATTTTTTATTTATAATTTTTAACAGTTATTCTTTTGCCAATCCTTCTTACGGGCACTTCATTTTCGTACTTGCGGATTGTACACTGCTGTTTGAATACAAAGACAAAGAAATACTTTATTTGAAGGAAAGAAATACTCTATAATAAAATATACTCTATTAAGCTATGTCATGGGCTATGCTCGGAGTTTCCCTGCGAGATCGAATCAGAAATGAGGAGATTCGCAGGAGAACCAAAGTAGCCGACATAGCCCGGATGATTGCAAAACTGAAGTGGCAGTGGGCTGGGCACATAGCTCGAAGGACTGATGGCCGTTGGGGCAGAAAAGTCCTCGAATGGCGACCGCGTACCGGAAGACGCAGTGTTGGTAGGCCCCCCACAAGATGGACCGATGATCTGGTCAAGATCGCCGGGATAGGTTGGATGAGGGCAGCGCAGGACCGATCATCGTGGAGATCTTTGGGGGAGGCCTTTGTCCAGCAGTGGGCGTCTTCCGGCTGAAATGATAAGCTATGTCATAAGGCTAAAATTTTAAGCGACTATTTCCGACAGTACCCTTCCTCATCGTGATCCGTGATGCATTTTCCCAACAATTGTAACCTATTATTATATTTCCACTCCTATTACAATTACATTTGATTGAATAGTAGTGAAAATGGGAAGTAGTACATATACGAGGATGGTCTGAAAAGTTTCCGACCTAACAAGGATACACGACATTTTTTCAGAAATTTTTATTTTATTTTTTGACATAGTCTCCTTGTACAACTCTACACACTTCTCCCGGCGATGCTCCCATCTCTGTAACCCGTCCAAATAGTACTCGGCGTTTTTCTCTGCAAAATAATTTCATTTGTTCACGAAGGTGATTGCCTCTTCATTTAACGAAAATCTGTGTCCTCCGAGCGCAATTTTTAGATGAGGGAACAAAAAGAAGTCGCTTGGGGCTGGATCTGGTGAGCAAGGCGGATGGTCAAGCAGTTCAAACCGTAATTCATGGATTTTCGCCATAGCAACCACTGTGGTGTGAGACGATGCGTTGTCTCGGTGAAACAAGATTTTCCTTTTCTGCAAATGTAACCGTTTTTCCGCGAGTTCTGCCTTCAGCTTGTTAAGTAATGATGCGTAGTATGCTCCTGTAATGGTTTTTCCTTTTTGAAAATAAACGATTAAAATAACTCCATGCCTATCCCAAATGTCTATCCCAAAAACCACTCGCCATCACTTTCCCAGTGGAAAAAACGGTTCCCCCTTTGCATTCCACTGTTTAGACTGTATTTTTGTTTCGGGCGTATAGTGTAACCAAGTTTCATCTACAGTAATTAATTGGCGCCAAAACTCGGATTTATTGCGCATAAACTGCGCCAACAGAGCGTTGGAAATGTTCATTGGAACACGTCTAACGTGAGCAAACGCGGCACTCAACGCGCGGTCCGCTTTCTCATGTCTAAATGTTGATTTAAAATGTGACAAACACGTTCTTTTGACATGTTCATAACCTCTGCTATCTCTCTCACTTTAATTCGGCGGTCGTCTAACACCAGCTGGTGAACTATGGCGATGTTTTCGTCGGTAGTTACAGTTTTTGGACGTCCCGAACGTTCATCGTCTCCCAAGCGCTTACGGCCACGTTTAAATTCAGCTGTCCAAAATTTCACTGTGGTAATCCAACTCATCTTTGATTTGCGTAAGCGTATTGCCTTTCAAAAACAAATATTAAATGACAGCTCGATACTTGATTTTGTCCATTTTCCTAAAAACACTCACATCAACTCACTCAAACGACCGTTACATAACTGCGCGTCCAAAATGGCTGAAACTTTGGTGAGTAACTGTCAACAGATGAACAGTGAAATTCACTAGCTTTTATTTACGAGCGCTGATGCCATCTTCATGTGGAGGTCGGAAACTTTTCAGACCACCATCGTATAAGAGCGCATTATCATATTTTTCTTCGTGCTGGGGCGGAATAAGTGGGCCGTCAGCCTACCTGCTATTCCTCAGCAATAAAAAAAAAATAATAACCACAAGCCGTCTTACCTTTTCACGCGATCCATTAAATAAAACACCTTTTCTATTCAAAATATCGCAAGTCGTCAAAGGCTCAATAAAATATAATGAATATTGAATCATAACAAGAGGATTTACGTGAAATACCGTAGGTAAGCGTATTCAATTACATCCTACGTCCGAGAGCAGCCGGCCCGGATTTAGCTATATATATAGAAATCTGTTAAATCCTTGATATTAAAGATAATAATAACCTTAATATTCAGACTCCTATTGACAAATGCTTTGTTTCGATTGGCAACTTCTGCGCGTCTATATGAGTTACCCGTCCATAAGGAGCTACAAGAAAATTTGGTTTTGACATTTATGTTTTGATAGCCGTCATTACTTGGCAATAATGCTATATTATGCACATTAGGCAAGGATGATCGATGTAATTTAAAAGAAAAAGACGGCGTAAGTTCTGTTGAATACTTTGGTATTTAATTTGTATTTGTCCAACCTTATTTTGTACTTTGAGTGGAAAACATAAATAATGGATGCCCGTTGTTTACCCAGTTTTACGAATTCGGTACATTGCGGCGAGCTATCGTGATAATCGCTCCCCCGTTTGATGGAAATTGGGTTACTGCGTTATTGCGTTTGACATGCTAAGTTTGATGCAAAGATGTGTGTGTATTCAACGATTGGTGGAAAACCAAAGTATTCAAATTTCTAACAATTTATATAAAATAAACCCTATTTAGAAAATATGTTTTTTGTATATATGTAACTTTAGGTTTTGCTTGAACTTGGTTTATTTTCATAGATTATCTGACGAAAGGTTGTACTATCAAGGTAGAATACTATACTTTTAATGAGTTGAGGCCAGCAGACAAGCAGGCGATTAAATTTTTTATGTAGACCACAGCGGCAAGCATTACTCTTTTTTTTAAGAGCGTATTATTTAATAGAACACAAAGGTGTTTATTGCAGGAAGATAATGCAACTAATAGGCAAAAAATCCACTAGATTTTTTTAATGTTTGGAATAAATAATACGATAGTAAATTTAAGGATATTTGCTTCCGCGTCCACCTCACGCTTATTCTAAAAAATGTAAAATCCATTCCTAGTGTATGATTTGATGACTTAAATGACGTCAAATCATAGTAATATTATAAACGTGAAAGTAAGTTTGTTTATTACGCTTTCACTTGAAAACTACTTAACCGATCATCATAAAACTTTGTACAAATATTTTTGGAGGTATTAGAAGATTATTACTTAGTGGTTTTTTGTGCTATTATTTTATTAAGCCAATGTAATAACTGTGAATTTGATAAATAAATTAAAAAAAAAAAGTAATATAGGACTTTTTACTGAAAAAAAAAGATTTTACGAAGATGCCCTTTCTCATTTTTTTTCGATTTAATTTTGCCTTTTAATCGCCCAGCGGAGCGGGCGTGATCGGCTAGTATACCATAATAGTGGTTTGAATACGAATCCCAAAACATTTTTATAAGAATGGTCTAAAAAGTTAATATCGTGGACTAAGACATTCAAATAATGCTTATGATGTAAAATTTAATTGAAATATAAAAAATATACGTCTTCTATATCAAAGTAAATAATATTTCTGCATAAATCCAACTAATAAATGCGAAAGTGAGTTTGTTTGTTTCTATGTTACGCTTTCACGCCTAAACCGCTAAACCAATTTTGATGAATTTCGGTACAGTCATAGATTGGACCTTGGAGAAAGAAGGACATAGGCTAATTTTTATGCCAGAACGTTTGTCGGGTCAAATAGTACTTTATAAATACTACGACGGTTACCAGGAAATTTTACTTCATGTTTGCAGATGAATTAAAACGGATAGAACAGTAAACACTGTAGCAGTAAATGTTTGCACATTTTTATTGCTTCAACACACAGACGGTAAAATATTATTATTCGATAGGTATTTACTATTGGAGTAATCTATTATAATTATTTCTTTTGTGTATTGTTACACGGTGGTAAAATTGACAATCGTGTTAGGTGCGTTCAAAACTACAAGTTCCTTCATGTAACTCAAGTCCTTTTTCAATATTAAGTATGGTAGTTTATTAATATTAAGTACGTGTAATATATACCACCAGACAGCGGGGAATGTTGGAATATAGGCGTATGCGATACTGATCAGGCTTGAGTAAATAACAATAAAATAAGAAACAAAACAATTTTATTTATTTATGTGCATACATATCTATATGATAAAACCCGGCGTAGGCATCTTATGTCATCGTAATCAACATACTCTGAAATTTATTAGTCTGCTAGTTATATCATGAATGAGGGACTGATTTTAAAGATAATTTAAAGATATTTAAAATAGATGTCGTTTCTGCACCTCATGTCAAACTTAAATACACATGTGAATAATTCTTTGAATATAATTAAAATTATTTTAATCTTAAAAGGAACTGGATGGTTGCAACAAAATACACTCAATTAATTATATTATTTATACAATTGTATCATTTATTTCACGAAAAGTTTAGAAGAAAAAAAGAAGTATTGAGAGGAAATCTAAAAGAGTATTTAAACGTGGACAGCACACAGAGGCGTTTTCTTTAAATAACAGACCTTAAGTCTTACTTGTTTAAAAAAAATATTGTAACTCTTTTATTGCTGATTAACAACAGACAGGCTGGCGGCCAGCTTAATAGTAAGCAGTTACCGTCCCCTATGGATGTTTTATCGTATAATAAATTTAATAATTTCTTGCATGAATATTTAGTTTGTGTATTATGCTCCAGTTTCAGTAACTAGGTCTTATTTGAGGTGGTGCACGCCCACCGCACCCCAAACCACCCCAGCGTTCCTTTAATGCCCAACAACCGGGAGAGGGATATGCTTTCGCATGCGCCGCCCATCCGCCAGCCTAGGCTTAGAAAATTTCACGACAAGTAATTAGTAATAGTTGGAACAAGCAACAATAATACAAACAATGGGAAACAAAATTAAAACACGTCCATAACGACGTCAAGGCACGCATTGCTACCACGTGGGCCAAATGGCGAGAGGTAACTAGTGCCATTTATGACCCCAAGATGCCGGTAAAGTTGAAAATACAGGCCTATAAGACCATCATTAGGCCTGTCCTTCATACGGCTGTGAAGCGTGGCCGGTGTTAGAGCGACACAAGCAGGAACTGCGTGTCAAGGAGATGAATATGCTGCGGTGGATGTGTGGAGTGACGCGGAAGGACCGCTTTAGGAACTCCCGCATTCGCGGCAGTATTCATGTCCGTGACATTGTGGATAAATTGCAGGAGTGTTGGCTCCGTTGGTACGGCCACGTTTTACGACAACCGGGTGCTTAGGTGGGAAACAATGTCTGAGCATGCCGCCTCTGCCGGGCCACGGCAGGAAAGGTAGACCCAAAAAGTGCTGGCTTGACGTCGTAAAGAGTGATTCTCGTGCCAATTGGCTCATTACCAGGGATGCTGAAAACCGTGCGAAATGGAGTAGAAAAAGTTGGAAAGCGGACCCCGGGTACCGAAACGGAAGTTTAGGTTGCAACCGGGATACAACGCTTAGATGATGATGATGATGACGACTGTTATTTATAACAACGATAACTAAGAGTAACACACAGTAAATAATGACAAATCAATATTTTCACTCAATTTCTAGCGAACAAACAATATATATTCGGTGAAAGTTAACAAACACTTAATAAAGAGTTGAATCATAGATATTAGGTAGTTTAACACTATTTCTAGTTAAAACTTTGGTATTTTTCCACAAATACGAAAGCCCGAACGAGGCTATACGATTTACAGTTAAAATTTAAACAAGCTACGCCGCCGCGCCGGTACACAATTTGCATATAAATGTTGTACTTACACTTGAAAGTATCTCTGATATTTAGATAATATCCCCATTTTTATGTATAATATGTATTCATTTCATTCATTCATCTAATCTTGTGTTTTCGGCTTTCAGTGATATTTCATTTAGTTGGATCATTACTCAACACTGGGCAGAACGTACTGTCCAAAATAAGAATATGGTTATGCCCTCTCTGTGCGCATGGCGGTTGTGTACGTGCGTACGTGAATGTGTGTGAGGGTGTGTTAATGAGAAAGCTGAACTGTGTGAAACATATTGATGGAAGTAATTATTAATAAATAAAACTCATCATCATCATCCTAGCGTTAGTCCCGGTTGTCACCCAAACTTTCGCTTCGGTGCCCGGGGTCCGCTTTCCGACTTTTTCTACTCCACTTTGCGCGATCTTCAGCATCACTGGTAGTGAGCCCATTGGCACGCATATCACCCTTTACGACGTCAATCCAGCACTTTTTGGGTCTACCCGTCCTGCCGGGGCCCGGCGGAGGCGGCCTGGCCAGACATTTGTTTCCCACGTAAGCATCAGGTTGCCGTAAAACATGGCCATACCAACGGAGCCGACACTCCTGCAATTTATCTGCAATGTCACGGACATGAAGACTACCGCGAATGCGGGAGTTCCTAACGCGGTCCTTCCGCGTCACTCCACACATCCACCGCAGCATATTCATCTCCGTGACACGCAGTTCTTGCTTGTGTCGCTCTAACACCGGCCACGCTTCACAGCCGTATAAAGGACAGGCCTAATGATGGTCTTATAGGCCTGTATTAATAAATAAAACTATATATTATTAAATATTTGATGCAAGTAATAAAATTATTTTTATATTATACTTTAATTAAGCAAATCAGTTTGTTGGTATGTTAGATTTTGCAAATATGAGTAGATAGTATTTTTTGATAATTTTAACGTCACGGGATAAATATTAAGATTAGCATTGGTGCGATGCGATATTATTTTCATTAGCCTAGACTACAAAATCAATCGGGTCTCCTCTGTCTATCAACTAACTTCACAGCTGTTTTTTTATTGCTGTATAGGCCAGTAGACAGGTGATTGCAACGTCAGCGGCATCGCGAACACGCTGCTGTCCCATAAGGGTACAGGAACTTGGGTCACTAATGCCGGAACACAACAAAGATTATTATGGCGGCGTACTTAATGGCGGCCATACACGATCCAGTCTACCGTCAAGTATGCAGCGCGCTTGAAGCGGTGTCCGGTAAACTTGAAGGTGTATGGCTATCAGTGTGCATGACAAGTCTACTTGAAGCAAAAATTGAATTTCGATTCTGCCGACTTGATCAAGTTTGCAGCGTCATGTAAACTTGAACGTGTGTATGAGCTGTCAAGTAAGTATGCATGACGTTAGTCGGCATCGGGAGGCGATGACGCGTGCACGTACTGCGCGTGATATGCGCCATGTCACAAAATACTGCGCGATATAAAGAAATCCTGAGCGACTACATTATTATTAAAAAAAATGAGCCATGTTTGTGGCAAATAAAAAATATATCCTTACTTCATATCATTACCTATACCTATACCTACATATTTACTACGCAGCAAATTAAATCCTTTTTTTTAACTTAGTTCACCAACAGATAGGGAAATTAATGCAAACGCGAACTAATTGGATTTTATTTTGAGACATAATAACATATTATAAGTTGGTTTTTAAACGTCTTCGAAAAAGGAGGAGGTTATATAATTCTACTGTATTTTTTGTATGTTGTTACGCGATATCTTCCCTGATTATTCACCTATTTTAATACTTATTTCTTTTTTATTGACTAGGCTAAAGAAAAATGCAGCTCTAGATAAACTAGTCGCGAAGTATAGAGAAGCAGAAGAAAACGCAGACCGTGAAATTGATTTAAAAAAATAAATTCGTTGAGTCTGTTTTCTTAATTGCTAGCATTAAGCTTAGAATGGCTAACGCATCGTCGTCCGTCACTGGCGATGCTATGGTTTCAACTGGTGCGTCGTCATGCAAACTTGACGGCGAACTTGAACGTGAGTGGTCTATATGGATGCACTGCAAACTTGATACCGCTTCAAGCGCGTTGCATACTTGACGGTAGACTGGATCGTGTATGGCCGCCATAAGGCCAAAGGTGGTTGCCATCCAGATGGGCTTGAGGCCCTACCACGTAGCTAAGGTGGGTTGTTTTATCGCCATTTACGACAGGCCGACCCCGGCCGCAAAGTTCAGTATTCTTTCTCCGCCTCTGCACGGATAAAAATTAGTTATATTAGTTTACTTTACTAATGCACTTACATATATCTTATTTTAATACTTTCATTTATCATGTGACATAGCAAGAATTCTCGTAATATTTATACGCTTTAAAAATAAACACAAAAATACATGTTGTTTATTTAAAAATTTAATAAACAAGTCATTAGGGCGACATCGACGCCAGATCAGCCATGTTTTGAATCCATTATTGATATCGTATATTAATAGCAGTGAACAGCATACGTGTTGTTGCATTACATTATAGATATTGTTATCTCATATAATATAATATATAATATCCAGCGGATCACGACCGCTCCGCTCCGCTGGGGGAATAACAGGCAAAAGTAAATTGAAAAAAAAATGAGAAAGGATGGAATCCAAAAAATATAACTATCTACGACAAATTCCGCGTCGAATCACTATTCAACGAAACTACTGAACAGAACGGGATGGGACCACTACTGTAGTCCCTATACCAATGGAGTTTTGTTGTGATGATGCGTCAAAGGAACCCCATTTTCCATATACATATGTATAGATAATTTGATTTATATATATATATATATATATATATATATATATATATATATATATATATATATATATATATATATATATATATATATATATATATATATATATATATATATACATACATATGTACAGGAAAATACGTGAGGAACTAATGCTTAATATAGCGTACTTGGGAGGTTAATGACATTTGGATTTTCCTATTGATTTTACAGAGTAACTGATCCACGGTCACGAAACGTATGTTCAATGTAAACAAGATAGGTAAAAAAAAATAATTACTAACACGTGTCAGCGTTTATACTAAATATATACATTTAGGTTTGTCCTTTATGTATAGTAGGATGAGTAAAAAATCGACTTTTTTTTACTTTGTACTCAGAAAAATAGACACCTCTAGAAAATTCTCTCCAAATGTGAGCTCTTAATTTTAATATGAAGGTGCTCCGCTCCGCCTTACAGTTTTTCATTTTTTCTTCAGTATTAGAAAAAAAAATACATTTCTCTCTACCAACTGTGCATTAAAAATATCTGTTTTCGTATACTTGTGGGAAATTGTACGCTATAAAAAAATCTCTCTTATAATTTTTCCTTAAACCTCACCGTTTAAAAGATATTAAAGGTTGAAGTTTGATTATTTTAAAACAAAAAAAAAAACAGAAAATTGTCTGCCTGCCTAAGTAGTATAGCTTACAGTTTCGTAGCTCTCTCTCGGGGTCGGTCCCTCATTGTCTGAGGATCGTGGTCAGCATTGTCTCCACTGGTTTCCGTCCAGCGCATCTCCTACGACCGTTTAGAATTTAGATAACGACGAGTTTTTCACTTGATCGGACCATCTTGTCGGTGAACGACCGCGAGATCTTTTTTACCTTCGGTGTTCCCAATCATAATATTTTTTTCCAAATTCTTGTCGCCTCATGCGCTTCGTAGCTAAGCTATGCGAGTACACGTTCGACCAAGCTTTTCACTCAGATTGTGTCCGATTATATTAATTCGTAACTAAGGTCAGATTTTAAATATAAGCTTATTTAATTTTTAAGAGATGTTTTCCGTCGATGCGCTGACAAATTCGAATCTAAGCATTTGAGCAAGTAAAGGTACAAGAGGAATTTAATTACAATATAAAACTGACCTTCAAGCAAAGGCTGCGGCTGCGAGAGGACAGAGTCCCGTGAGGCGGCCCTGCGGACTGGCTTCGCTGGCCTCGCTAGTGATTTCAGTCCACCGCTCAGTAACAACTCGAGGGCCTTCCGACCACCAGGACCATTTGCTCCTGCTCCCATCTGTAAAGACAGAAAAGGTACTGTAATAAAATTACATTTCCATAACCAATTTATATCGGGACTACTTTTTATGATTAAAACAGTTGGACGAAATAGGTCAAAAATCTTTGGAAAACAAAAATGGAATATAACCAAGGCATCCATACTTATTTCGCAATAATATGTATCCGAATCCATTGCGATAGAAAAAAAAATATAGTTTGTAAATATCGTACAAAGCACCCCACGTTTTTAGAACAGTGACATTAATTTTCTCGTCAGTAATTTTATTATGTTAAAAATTGTTTTTACCTTTTTAGGTTGATTAACTATAAAAGCGTGTTTTTAGTTTTTTGAATCATAAGTTATTTGTTGTCAATTTCTAATCGGTAATTTTTTTTATTAAGTTAACGCCCTCTTCTGACAGAAGGATAATAAAGTGTTAATCCTGATGATCATGATAAGGACTATGGGACAAAATTATTAAATTTGAATTTTTTTGATCCTTCAAAGTGTGTTGTAATAATCGAGTCCGAAAATTCAGTTACATAGGTCACAGACGTAAATATGGTCCTTTTTTTGTTCCGGAGATGGAAAAATGCCCTTTCCCACTACCAGCCGTGCAGGCTTGTGCGAAATTCGCAGAAGCAGTGTCGTCTACCCATAAAAAACACCAGTCCCATGTTACGTAAACACGGTGAGGTATTGAACTCATTCAAACAGCTGATTTTGTATCAAGACGCAAAGATTATATTGTTATATTCGGTAACTTTTTTCATATCGAAGCTATGCCCCGATGCTATATATACGATGAGACCATAGTCTCTCTACAAGTGGAATTCCAGGGTTTAACATTTTCAGGGGATATTAACGACCTGCGTGGGCGCAATGGTTTTTGCATGTCGTTTTGAGTCTGAGTGTTTATGTATGTCTTTGTATCCAAAAGAAAAGTATGTTAGAAGCAAATCAGTTGTATAGTACCCATAACCTAACCGCTCTATTGCTTACTTTGGGACTAGACTGGCCACGCTAACTCTGCCGTGGAATAAATGGGCAACCCCAAATAGTTTTTTATATGGTATACTTTTCCTGATATCACTTTCGTGGTACGTGAGCTGTCAGTTTGCTTACGCTGTTTGTTGTTTTTCATATATTTTAAAGAAAAATGGTTAAACCTATTAAAAGTGGGGTGCGGAAGTATGTATAACACGTCCTTTTCTTGTACCGACGTATTAAAAATACAATACAATATATAAATATATGCAAACTCTTAAATCTATCCATAAAAAATAGAAGATCAAATATTAAATAATGAAAGAAACCAAAAACTGGAAAACTATAAATAATAAATTGATTCCAAATCCAAACATTTTTTCGAATACTCATAGCCTGTTCATAATGTTGATAAGAAGCTCGTGTCAAATTAACGTCCAATTTCAATAACGTATCTATCTACAGATTTTGATATTACTTGTATGGGTCTTATGTCACTATTACATAAATTATAGATATTTATGTAGGACAGCACGACAGCAGACAGGCTGACGGCCCACTTAGTATATAGCAGTTACCGTCGCCTGTGGCACCGCTAACACGCTGCTATCCGCGTACTGGTGCTAGAACCTAGCCACTTATGCTAGAACACAACGCAAAGCTATTATAGCGAAATATTTAAAATCCATGGGTGGTTGCCATCGTGATGGGGTTGGAGCTCTACCACCTAGCTTGGTTTGTTTAGTCGCCTTTTATGAAAGGCCGACCGCGGCCGCAGAGGTCAGTATTCTTTCTCCGCCCCTACACGGATATATGGTACTGGGGCAAATTTTCCAAATGTAGTTATTTAAAATTCTCTATGTAACAAAAGATAAGCTTGTTTATTCACAACTTCGTATAAATGTAGTAGCTACGGAATATTTTTTTACTTTAAATAAAACCTGATTCATTACATACTTCGCCTTAAAAAAATATTAATTAATTTCATATAAACGGTAAATTAAAAAACAAGAAAAAAAAATTAGAAATCGTTATATTACTGTAATAACTATTAATTGTGTGAATGAATGGACTGGACTGGATATGGATGTTTACGGAAGTCTTTTATCATTTATTCATAAAACAAAATATATTTGGTTATTATTATATACTTATTTAATTTTAACAATAAAATTGTAAGGATCATTACATTTATTACATTTCTAAAAATACAATTATTTATATTAGTTTCGCATTGTCAAAAATACTACACAACGAGTCAATATAAATTATATGGGAAAGTATTCATCAACTGAGTAAAAACAATTTTTAATAAGAAACAAAAAAGACAAATTTTAATAAGAAAGAAAAAAGGACCGCTTTTGTAATTTGAGGCATTTCACCCATAGCAATCGGAAAATAAACAACAGGCGAAAATCAATACAGTTTTATTTCTAAAACACCATGTTTTTAAGAATTAGCGTCGAGCGAATTCCTGAGTAAACGAGTCCACATGCAGTGGAGACCGCATTTTGACAATCGTAATGCAGGACGCCTTCTCGCCCGATAGGCGAATCGGGCCGAAAATCGGGACTGGGCAGGAAAGGAATCGGGATTAGCATTTATGGTGTAACCTTGGGAAGGCCTATGTCCAACAGTGGACCACAATAGGCCGACGAGATCATGTTTCTAAAGTAAAATATATTTATTCATACAATTACATTAAACTTATATAACTGAAAAATAAATATAATATATACATAATTCAGCTCTAAATTACCTCTAAGCTCAACTAATGCTAGTTCTATCGCTGCTGATATTCCGCAAAGGCCTTAGTAACTTAAATAATTAAAAAATACACATTTAAAACGCATGTACACCGTTTTGTTTACCTTTTGCATAGGACAAGAGATACTTAATTATTGGCTTGTTAAGGAGTAACTCTACTAAACCTTTAAAATTAGGCATCTTTTTAGCTGACGAAAATAAACAATGATGCATACACAAATAAGAAGATATTCAGCTCTGCGACCATACAATATTCTAAATATCTCAACTTCTAAATAAATAGTAAACATCAAACCCAACCGGAAATAAAATGACAAGAAGATTCAACGCTACGTATTGTAACACTCATTACAATTCAGGCCTATTCCTATAAACACATTTACAATTTAAAAGGATCGAACTACGCAAGCACATTCGTGTTTGAATTACAAATCATACACTGACGCAAAACATTTACTATTCTTATCATTGAAAAAAAAAACATAATATTATACTTATGAATGATTCAGTTTATTTTGATTTATCTATTTAGGATTTACGAGCATTATATATATCGTTAGTTAATCTATACATATAAATAAAATTGAAGAGTCTGTTTGTAATACTAAAATAACCGCTTTTTACTAAGTGCATTCAGATGTATACACGTTACATATACCAAAACAAAAATTTTTTACAATTTTTGTCTGTCTGTCTGTTTGTTTGTTCCGGCTAATCTCTGAAATAGCTGCACCGATTTTGACTGGACTTTCACTGGCAGATAGCTTTTTTTTTTGTCACGGGGAAAACCTCTCTTGACGGGTTCCCCCGGCCCTGGGGGACCGAGGGATATGTGGGACTCCGGGGAAGATGTTCAGCCATCCGACTACCCACTAAAAAACCCCGCTGTTCTCCTATCGCCTACGCCCGGGCCTACGGATATGTGGCCTGCCGATCTCGTGGCCCGGGCCGCCGCCGGCCCGCCCTTTGTCTCAAGGCGGGCCTCTTCTGAAGTGTTGGCGCCAGGGGGTTCGTCCCCCCGGCGCTCTCCTGTATTGTAGGAGTTGAGGGGGGCCCCGGAACAGCACGCGGCCCTCTCCCTCGCGGCAAAAGTGCGGGCGGCGGATCCTCCCCCGAGGGGCCGCCCGCCGCCGCTTTCTACGGCGGCCGGAAGTCATTGCTCGTCCTCCGGCGCCGACGACGTGGCCTGCGTTGGCGGGAGGGGAGTGTGGTGGTGGACTCCCGCTCCCGCTCCGCCGCCTCCTTTGCGGACATGACTGCCTCGCAAAAGGAGGCGACGGCCGTCCATCCAGGATCGCCCCCGACCATGGACAGAACCAGGGCCGGGAGCGACAGGTCCACGCCGATTTGGGCGACGGCAGATAGCTGATGTAACAAGGAGTAACTTAGGCTATTTTTATTTTAGAAAAAAAAAAAAATGTTTTTGTTAAAAATGATAAGTTTGGAAAATTTATTATTCCAATTTAAGTTGACCTCATATTTATACTAACAATCATATGAAATAGGGTTCAGCTTAGCCTGGACATTGTAGGTTGAATTTCCAATTTAATTTAACCTCAGATTTATGTCATCAATCATATGAAATAGGGTTTAGCTTAGACTGGACTTTGTAGGTTCGAACGTACGTATTCCGGAGGCGCATGGCGTAACAGTTGCATTCGATAATACTGACTGTTTGCATATTTCATTTATATTTTAGGGTATAAACCCTATAAAGGTTTTGTAATCCAAAATAAACCATAAGATATAACCAAGAAATTCTGCCCAGTCACTATTCCACGCGGACGGAGTCGCGGGCACAGCTAGTTACAAAATAAATAATGCGAAGAATGTCTTTAGGTGTCTAACGAATGGTATCTTTGTTGTGACAAAAATATAATTTTTGAAAAGGCCCGGGAAAGCGGGCTGATGTATGTAGGTTCGGGCCGCAGCTTAACTTGTCGCGTCCTGAGGCCTCGCCGCTGTAGGCGAAGGAACACGGGCGGTTTTAGTGGGTATACCAGCGATGTGCGTCTCTCATCCTAGAGACGGGGACGCATGGACGCATTACAAGAGGATTCCCACACAAACCACTAGTACCCTATTTCTATATCCCGAAAAAAGAAGGTGGAGTGGCTCTATTCACTTTAGCTGGAATGATTGGGCGGAACTTCAAAAATACAAAAATCTTTACCACCCTGCAACTGTAAGAATGTATGTTGATAATTGTATTTTTTTAATCTAGTGGGCCTGAATATATTTGAGCAACAAAGAATTTTTCTGTCACATAAAGTGTTCGTATACTAAAATAATTAGTAATTACACTTACAACACTTACTGTATTGAGTATGTTATTTTCCATAAACGCAGATACATTAAATTCTTCATAAAATAACGTCTGGCCATTATAATGCGAAAAGAGGAGCGTCACGTAACAAGGAGGATGCTAGAAATGAGAATGGATGGATACAAGAGAAGGGGTAGACCAAAGAAAAGATGGATGGATTGTGTAAAAGATGATATGGTTAAAAAAGGTGTGAATGTTCAGATGACGGCTAATAGTGGAGAGAGTGGAAGGACAGGACATGTTGTGCCGACCCCACATAGTTTGGGATAAGCGCAGGAAGATAAAATAAAGTTTCGCATTAATTAAATGAAAACTCCAATTATGTACATAATTAAGATAAGATTTTTATTCCTTCTGAAACTACTTGTTCTATTTATATTAATTTAAAAGATGAAAACACTATCACAGGCATTTAATTTTATTAGCAATATGAATGAATGAATGAATGAATATACTTTATTGCACAACACACAAAAAAAAATATACAATATAGGACAATATGTATTTATATTAAAATAAAAAGAAGACCTCTAAATTCTTCTCGAGGACTTGCTTCCGTATCTCGATGGTCAGGAACACAAGGAAAATAAAATGTACCTATTAAACTGATACTTCATAACATATGGATGGCTACTTTTGATATAAATGAGCAGTATTTGACGCAGATTTTCATAAATTAAAGCATATTATTGATGAAAATAAGATTATAAATGTTTTTGTTAAAATCATCTAATATATAAAATTCTCGTGTCACAGTTTTCGTTGCCATACTCCTCCGAAACGGCTTGACCGATTTTCATGAAATTTTGTGAGCATATTGAGTAGGTCTGAGAATCGGCCAACATCTATTTTTCATCCCCCTAAATGTTAGGGGTGACCCACCCCCAAATTTTTTTTTTAAATTTTTTGACATTTTATTATTTATATGGCAGAACAACGTTTGCCGGGTCAGCTAGTATGTTATAATATAATAATAATAACTTCCTTAGAGGTCACGTGTCCTATCGAAAATTCGAAAGATTCGTAAGACGGAGTTTTGCTCCAGTAATAACAACCTTATTAGTCATTACTAAAGGTTTATTTTATAATGTAGCTTTGAAATGATTGCATTGCATTACTTATACTATCGAATATATCTATTCGAATTGCGACTTTATTACAATGAAATACAGTTGAGTTTTTGAAGTGAAAACTTCTTTAGGCGCGTTGAGCACTTTTTGGGTGAACAATTTTTGGTTTGTAAAGAAGTGTTAATGACCAATTTAAACTTTAATGCTTGATCATAAACATTTTTTTATAAACCGAAAATAATAATCTAAGCTCAACCGCTCGACAATACAATTCACAAGTTATTTAGTTTTTAGTTTTCACTTCTATCGGCAGTCCCCAAAGACTGCCCCGCATGTTTTTTTGCTGTTACTCGAAGTATAAAAAATAAAATAATACTGAAAATTCACTATTTTCACGTTACTTTTCATATACAAAATACAAAATATTTCAATAATCTTAATATTCCGTTTTATAATGTATTCTAACTAATATTGTAAATGCGAAAGTGAGTTTGTTTATTTGCTTGTTACGCTTTCACGCCTAAGCCGCTGAACCAAATTTGATGAATTTCGGTATAGTCATAGATTCAACCTTGGAGAAGGACATAGGCTACTTTTTAAAAATTCATATAGCATAGCAATGTTTGCCGGGTCAACTAGTTATTAAATATTTTGCACAAAATTAACCACACATTTCAAAATATTAGCTGTTTTTAAAATGGTTTTTCGTTATGACTTTTGTAGTTTAATATTATGCTTTTAATAAGTAAAATATATTTTGAGATACGATCGATCTACAAGAAGTCAAAATAAAATTAAAAACACGTGAAACATAGGCTCTTAAGCTTTTATTCATCCAACATGTTTTTTTATTAACACGTATCATTTAATATTTGTACGCCAGTCATGGCATAACGTGTACCATCCATACCATTATAACATATTGACTGTCATCTACATGCAATATAATTTATTATTCCATTGTATTGTGAAACATGTTTTTTTTTGTTTTTTAGACGGCAGACAGGCTGACGGCCCGCTTAGAATTTAGCAGTTACCCTCGCCTATGAGTGTTTCCAACGCCAGTGGCATTGCGAACACGCTGCTGTCCCATAAGGGTACAGGAACTTGGGTCACTAATGTCGGAACACAAGGTTATTATGGCGACACATTAAGACCAAAGATGGTCCTATCACGTAGCTAGGTTGGGTTGTTTTGCCGCCTTTTACGACAGGCCGACGCCAGCCGCAGAGGTTAGTATTCTTTCTCCGCCCCTGCACGGATAAAAATGTTAATCAAATAAAGAGTTATTTTACATATGCATAGATCACACTTTCTATACTATTAATTGTGTACAAGATAATTAAAATGACTACGATAATATTATGATACCGCCGTGACATTGAGCGATCGGTCGCCGGTCGGTTAGTCGAAACGTGAAAGTAAAACAAACTCACTTTCCCGGCTGACCACAAATATATTTGGTTACATGACCCACATGTTCTATTGGTCTATAAGTAGTAAAAATGTACTTTATTTGACGACTCATGTGGCGAACTGCTAACGCACTTCGGTACGCTTGTGGATGACGAATTTGATTCCCGTCACGCGTCTGGGTGTTTTTGTGTAATATTATATATTTACTTAGAAAAGTATATATCAGTTGTCTAGTACCCATAACACAAGCGCTTACTTACTTTGGAATTAGATGGCACTTTGTGAATTGTCCCAGTATAGTCATTTACTAGTTGACCCGGCAAACGTTGCTCTGCCATATGAACTTAAAAAAAAGTAGCCTATGTCCATCTCTAAGGTCCTATTTATTATGACTTTACCGAAATTCATCAAAATTGAGTCAGCGGTTTAGGCGTAGGTTCAAAAGCTTTATGACGTCACGATATGAATGAATACGAAATGAATATGATTTAAAGTCCATGGATACAAAATGATTAAGTTTTGTATGTTTAATTAACATAATTAGTCGTTTATTGTTTCGACGTCGTTTGCTTTCTCTGTTATCTAAAAAAATATTTGACTTTATGTTGATTTTATTAAAGATTATTAAATAAAAATAAGAAAAAATATGAAAATAAATTTTTCTTATGATTATTTTTAAATACATGCATAAAATTGAAAAATGTGTGACGTCAAATCAGGAGCGAGGGAGTTCTAAAAATTTGACAACCTGTGACAATGACGGGAGGACGGGTTAAAAAGTCCTAAAATACGTGACGTAATTTATGGTTGGTCCCTAAAAGGTGACAAAATAACCCTACCCTGGTAGTGCCACAAACCCGTCTGGATAGCAACCACCCTTAGTCAATAAGTATGCCGCCAATAAAACCTGGTGTTGTGTCGCGGCAATAATGACCCAGGTTCCTGTACCCCTATGGGACAGCAGCGTGTTCGCGGAGCCCCGTTGCATAACATCCATAGGCGACGGTAAATGTTTACTATTAAAGGAGTCTGCCCACTACACCGTTCCATACCATGACCGTGCTAGGACCGTATCAGACACAAAAGCAAACGGTCGGTCGGTTACGGAACGGTCTAGTGGGCATAGTCACATACTTTTTAATACAAAGAATATTTTGTTTGCCTGGCACGTTCCTAGCACGGCCATGGTATGGAACGGTGTAGTGGGCAGAAACCCTAAGCGGGCCATCAGCCTGTCTGCTGTACCTCAGCAATAATAAAATCTACCAATGTCTATCTGGCGTTAAAAACATTTAACAACAATTTACTACAATTCAAAACGTTCAAGGATGAAGACCACTAACTATACGTGCAAGCAAAGGTTGCGTAAATATTCATACACAATTTGCACTTGGCCAGCTTTAATTGTGTACGTACATCATTGGTATAGGAGTTAAGCTGAGTGTGACAGGATGTCGGCGCCGGAGGGCAAGTAATGACTTCCGGCCGCCGTAAAAAGCGGCCGCGAGCGGCCCCTCGGGGGAGAATCCGCCGCCCGCACTATTGCCGCAAGGGAGAGGGCCGCGTGCTGTTCCGCGGCCCCCCTCAACTCATGTAGATTCAGAAGAGCGCCGGGGGACGAAATCCTGACCCCCTGGCGCCAACTATTTAGAAGGGGCCCGCCTTAAGACAAAGGGCGGGCCGGCGCCGGCCCGGGCCACGAGATCGGCAGGCCATATATCCGTGGGCCCGGGTGTAGGCGATAGGAGAACAGCGGGGTTTTTAGTGGGTAGTCGGATGGCCGAACATCTTTCCCGGAGTCCCATATATCCCTCGGTCCCCCCAGGCCGAGGGAACCCGTCAAGAGAGGGTTTTTCCCCGAGACCAAAAAAAAAAGTGTGACAGGATAAGAAATAGTGAGATAAGGAAACGTTGTGGTCTGAAAGAAGATGTAGTGACAAAAATTGAGAAAGGTATGCTGAGATGGTTTGGCCATGTTGAGAGAATGAATGAAGAACGATTGACGAAAAAAGTGTATAAGGCGAGTGCGAATGGAAGTGTTGGAAGGGGTAGACCTAGGCGGACATTTCGAGACCAGATCAGGGACGTCTTGAAAAAAGGCCAGGTCAAGAGTACCCTAAACAGAAGGGCATGTATGAAGGGAATAATGAAAGTGGACGAAGCGAAACAAGTATGTAAGGATCGTAGCAAGTGGAAAGAATTGGTCTCTGCCTAACCCTACGGGAAAGAGGCGTGATTATATGTATGTATGTATGTATCATTGGTAAGTTTATTTTGGTGAGCTAAATCCACGCGTACGATGCCTAATGTACATATCTATACAAATAAATAAAATTGGAGTATATGTTTGTAATATTAAAATAACCGCTTTTTACTAAGTGCATTTGGATGTATACACGGTACATATACCAAAACAATATTTTTTACAATTTTTATCTGCCTGTCTGTCTGTTTGTTTCGGCTAATGTCTGAAACGGCTGGACCGATTTTGACGGGACTTTAACTGGCAGATAGCTGATGTAACAAGAAGTACCTACTTTTATTTTAGAAAAAAAAACTAGGATCTCACGAAATTTATTTCCGTTATTCGATCAGCGAAGTGGGCGGGAACGACTAGTCATTAATATAACTTGTATAAATTGTTCGCGATAACGATAAAATTGTTTCGATAAATATACCGTGCGTGGACTTGTTTACGAGACCCTCGTTAAAACCGGCTATATTCAAGGAGTTAGAGATAATTTCAACTGCGTGATATATTAATAAATATACTATATAATCACGCCTCTTTCCCGTAGGGGTAGGTAGAGACCACTTCTTTCCACTTGCTACGATCCTTACATACTTGTTTCGCTTCGTCCACTTTCATTATTCCCTTCATACATGCTCTTCGGATTAGGGTACTCTTGACCTGGCCTTTTTTCAAGACGTCCCTGATCTGGTCTCGAAACGTCCGCCTAGGTCTACCCTCTCCAACACTTCCATTCATACTCGCCTTATACACTTTTTTCGTCAATCGTTCTTCATTCATTCTCTCGACATGGCCAAACCATCTCAGCATACCTTTCTCAATTTTTGTCACTACATCTTCTTTCAGGCCACAACGTTTACTTATTTCACTATTTCTTATCCTGTCACTCAGTTTTACTCCCATCATACTTCTTAATAAATATACTGAGATAATTCCGACAGCGCAATTTCTGTTAGGGGTACTAGATAACTGATACTATTCTTTTGTAAATAAATACATATTATTGTATATATAAACACCCAGACTCGAGACAGGAATCGAATCCGTTACGCCTGGAAGGCCGTTAAATATTTTGAATTGAGAACAAAACTCTTTTGGCCAGCTTTATCGAACTAGTAAATGATTTCTTATTGAAAATTGTTGAACCACTGACATTTGATTCTGAATTTGCAAATTGTATAAAAACCTTTTTTTTACTTCTTTCGTTACATTCGAAACATTCACAGCATATGCTGTTGAGTATAGTTACAGGGCCAGACTCCATGGCGCCATTTTGTGTTCGTTCCTACGGTGGCCTTTCCGTACTTGACCAACGAGGTACAAGAAAGAAGATGAAATAGATGTATCTAATGAGTGGCTCGGCAACAAATTTTTATTACTTATCCGAACACAAGACTTTGTTGAAAGTAAAAATATTTCATCGTAAAAGATTCGAGTATTTTTCTCTAAGCAGGAGCGGAGTAAGAATACTGACTGACTGCCGCAGGTGCCTGGGTCGGCCTGCTGTTATAGAAGACTAAACAACCCCAACTAGATCTACTATCTCCAAGCCCGTCTGGGTTGCAAATCATCCCTCATTTCTAAATATGTCAGCATAATAACTATTGTGTTGTGTTTGGGCATGTCACCAGGTTCCAGTACCCGTGTCCAGTACTACGTGGACAGCTGCGTTTCAGAAACATTCATAGGCGACGGTAACTGGGCTACTAAGTGGGCGAAAAACCTGTCTGATATCCCACAGCAATAAAAAAAGATTCGAGAAATTGTCACGACGCAAAGTCGCAAACAGAATCGACAATCAAAATATACAATATGGTATCACAGATCTTATGAAACAGCTCACTCCAATTATGCAATAGGACTAGAAAAAATGGCCTCAACCGGAAGACTGAATTAAAAAAAAAAAGAAACTACGAGAAATTTCTATGTCACTGCCACTATTTGTGATGGACTAAAATAACATCGGCCGAAAATACATTGTAGTATTTTCGGCCTAGAACACTACAAGAGCTCTTAGTAATTTGTTTCCGTGAAGGCTTGGCTGCTTGCCCCGTGCGCTGTTTACGACTTAACCTAAACGAAGTAATAAAACAGAATATATAATTATTTATATAACAAATTTGTAAGTCATTTGGCAAGATCACGATTCAGGCAATGATTATCCACAAACCAATAAGGATACAAAATAAGTAATTATTTTATTATTAACTAGCTGACCGGACCGGGCAAACGTTGCTCTGCCTAGGAAATTTAAAAAATACATTTTAGATTTAAAATCCGTTCTTATCACTCGTATCTTAATGGTCAACAATAGGAAAAATCAAACAAAGAAAGTTAATGGCCTAGCTCGTGACAATACGCAACAGCGTATCTAAGACTCCTGCGAGTTCAACAGACAGACAATAAGCCTACCCGATAGCAGGTGGTCACCGTCACCTATGGACGTTTGCAACACCAGAGGCAATGTAATTTAATTAAAAGCCTATTATAAATTCAATTCCAATTGAATCAATCCAAACATTTCACATTAGTTATAGTTTATGAACGTTCGTAATTTTTAACTGAAAAAAATATATTGAAATAATTTATACTTTAATTATCTAGTTTTCCATTTTTTATGCCTTCTATGAATTTAAAAGATCCAAATGAAAAGAAAATATTATGGATTAATAAAAGATGATTCTTTCGAAGCTTTGATACTACATATGCTTTAACTATCAATACCAAGAGTAGATGCTGACAAAATTACCTATTTTCATAACAATTTAAAAAGTAATTTACCCTACATAGTAATAACCAAAAAGTTTTAATGGAAGAAAAAGAGAAAAGAGGTCAAACATTAAGTTTATATACTTAATTATAATCTATTAAAATAAGTACATTACAAGTACATTCATTAACTTACTAGACGTGCGATTATCAGCTGTTATTAGTGGGGTAAATATTAAATTTAAGAAACTCTGCAAGTCATGGATCAAATTACCAAAGAGGGCGATTATATTACATGCTCGTCATAAATCTAGAACGAGGTTAAAGTACATTGTCCTGAAAGCGTCTGCGGATAAGTTTTTAAAGAGGCAGTGCTAAATTTATAACATTTAAATAAAATAATAGAACATTTTGATCAAACGGACGAAGCGAATTTAAAAAAATATATTTATCACAATTCTCTCATTTATTGCATGAAAAACGGTAATTAAATACATAATATGCTAGATTTACATAACACCACATGTTTCGGCAATATATAATTCAATTGTTCAGTGACTAACCAACTAGATACATTGTTTAGATTTATTAAGTTATTATTATACTCTTAATATCATAATTATTACTTAGTATACAAAATAGAACTAAATCAATGTCAATTATAAAAAGTAAAATTAATGATTAAATAATTTAAAATATCACTTTTTATATCTAAAAAGGAATTCATAAGAAAATAGCTTGAAGTGAAATATATAATATGAAAAAGAACTTCAATTCTTTAAATAGTACGCAAAGAAGCGAAACGCCAATAGATGCTTATTTATTTCAAAAATACAATTATCATAACAGATTTTTATCCGTGCAGAGGCGGAGAAAGAATACTAACCTCTGCGGCCGGGGTCGGCCTGTCGTAAAAGGCGACAAAACAACCCACCCTCTAGTTACGTGCAGGGCCTCAAGCCCGTCTGGATGGCGACCACCTTTGATCTTAAGTATGCCGCCATAATAACCTTGTGTTGTTTTCCGGCATTAGTGACCCAAGTTCCTGTACTCTTATGGGACAGCTGCGTGTTCGCGATGTCACTGGCGCTGCAAACACCCATAGGCGACGGTAACTGCAAAATTCTAAGCGGATCGTCAGCCTGTCTGCTGTCCTACAGCAATAAAAAAAACAGATAAACAAAATCAAAAGTGCAATCCTTTTCTTGCCTTTATAAATTCGTTTAAATAACAGTAAAAAATATCTACTCTAAAAGCATATCTTGTAAATTTTAAAATAAAATTTTACAGAATTTATTTTACTTTGCAGCAACTTAATGAAAATAAGTGTTTTAGATCCATAAAGATGCATATATATTTTTAAAATAATCACACACAAAAATTGCATTATTAAAGACGATTATAAACAAAATTTTCGAGACGCAATCTCCACTTAATTTAATACAGACACGAGTACAACTGGAATAACAAACCCATAACGAAAACCATTTAACAAAGTGCCTTATTTGTCCTTCAGATAACATCAAATAAAACCGCTAAGAAAAACAACAAGAAAAATAAAAAGGACAACGTTAAAAACGTTTGCGTCTCTTATATAAATTGAAAACCGAATTATCCTCTAACTACTCCAGTTGGCATTCCTATTAAAGTAAATATTAAAGGAAAACATACGGCCGTCATAAATAGCGCGGCCTCATTATGAGTGTAGTGATGATGTGTGTATTACGGAAAGAATACTGCTAGGCCACGCGATACTTTCCCGCGAACTTGAACAAGTCACAACCAAATCAGTGCGAGCACCTGTGTTCCAATTCCAATATTTTCATCCCACATTTCACAGGGTCGGCGCAACATGTTGCCTCCTTCCACTCACCTCTGTTAGCCGTCATCCCAGCATTCACACCCTTTTTTGCCATATCATCGTTTACGCAATCCATCCATCTTTTTTTTTTGGTCTACCTATTCCTGTATCCATCCACTCTAATTTTCCTTGTTATACGGCATTCTTCCGTGCACATTACATGGCCAAACCACGCCAATCTATTACTTTTTCTTATAATTATCTAATCTTTTTATAAATCTCAATCTAGCTTCGATAAATCTCAATAACTAGAACCCAAACAACAAAACAACTTGAAACGAAAGATCAAAAAGAAAAAAAATATTACCAAGACGTTTTTTCAGTATGTATATTTTTCTCAATAGATCAATGAATTAGAGATCAATACTTGTCCACGTGTACCATATTCAATCTCAAGGCTGTAACACAAATACAATCTACTATTCTCCAAAACTAACATATGAAAATATTCGTTACCTTTTCAATGGTAAAATATGTACATACATATTAAAATTTATTAAGATTCGATGAATTCGCTTTAAAGAAAGTTTAATTAACGTTTAAAACGAAAATGCTACGAAAATAGCCGTGTGTGAATAATTAATCGATATTATGAGCTATTAAACACTATCGATTTAATTTTGTTAAGTGGCTTTATTTCATCCGTGCAGGGGCGAAGAAAGAATACTAACCTCTGCGGCCGGGATCGGTCTGTCGTAAAAGGCAACAAAACAACGCACCCTAATTACGTAATAGGGCCCTAAACCCGTCTGGATGACGACCACCTTTAGTCTTAAGTATGCCGCCATAATAACTTTGTGTTGTGCTCCGGCATTAGTGACTCAAGTTCCTGTACCCTGTACAGTAACTGTATGATAATATGCACATTAGGCGAGAAAAACTAGCTAGGCGGTGCATAATAATAATAATAATTTATTTATTTGTCGAACAACATGGTCCATTATTTACATTACAAAAGTCAATCAATAAAAAAAAAATTGTTATTTGCATACCATCGTGGGATACAAATTCTTTTTTATTCAAAATAAGTTTTAAACATTTTTTGAAAGTGTAATATGTATTTTATAAATAACTATTATTTGCAAATAGGAACTAAAGTTACCACCGCCTCACAATGTGTTTGGTTCTTAAAAAGAAGCGATTTCGTTTCCAATCGTTTGACTTCCACGTACCGACACCCACCTTGGATGTCACCATAGTAACCATCCAAACCAAATTAACAGTGTCCATTATAAACAAACGTATAGTATGATTAAAAGGAACCTTGAAAATTGTTAAAATCACAGTTGCTAATGGCGGCCACGTAAATTATTTATCAAATTCACTGTTGTTCGGCTTGCGAAGGTTATTGTTATTAACTAAGCAAACTGTTTACTCACAAACAGCGTTGACTTTAACAACAAAGTGGTTTTACAAAGTTACGGCTTTCAACCTGTAAAGGTCTTACCGTAGTAAACCAAAGCACCACCATACAATTTACAGTACGTGCCCACACCACGTGGCTTATTTTTTGGAAATTTTTTACGCCTTGTTACCTAGCTCTTGGTGACATTCGTAGTATAAGAGAATTTTGTTTTGGCACCTGCAGTTCAACTCCCTAACCTCGACAAATAATGTTTTATTTACGGCATATGAGCGAATATAAGTCATCAATATTTCATCAATCAATTATCAATTTGTAGTCACTTTTATCCGTGCGAAGTAAGAATTCTGACCCATGCGCTCGGGAGCGACCTGTCGTAAAAGGCAACAAAAATAACCCCTGCTAGGTAGGACTGTAAGTCCGACTGGATGGTGACCACCATATGGTCTCTAATTATGCCGCCATAATAACTTTGTGTTGTCTTCTGACATAAATGAACCAGGTACCAGTTTCCTTACACATACGACAGCGTGTTAGCGATAAGTGAGTAATTAAATAGCCCGTCAGCCTGTCTGCTTTTCTATAGCAATAAAAAAAAACATGCGGGGCAGTCTTTGGGGACTGCCGATAGAAGTGAAAACTAAATAACTTGTGAATTGTATCGTCGAGCTATTAGATTATTATTTTCGGTTTATAAAAAATTATTTATGATCAATAATTAAAGTTTAAATTGGTCATTAACACTTCTTTACAAACCAAAAATTGTTCACCCAAAAAGTGCTCAACGCGCCTAAAGAAGTTTTCACTTCAAAAACTCAACTGTATTTTATTGTAATAAAGTCGCAATTCGAATAAATATGTTTATACATATTTATTACTGTAATATGTTTATATTTACATTACTTATGTAATGCTATGCAATCATTTAAATAAAACTTAAGTCATTATTAATAAGGTTGATATTACTGGATCAAAACTCCGTCTTACGTCTTACGAATTATTTACGATCAGGACACGTGACCTGACGCGAGTTTAACATTTTTTACCCATCACAAAAAAGTACACAACGCCGCTAAAGAAGTTTTCACTTCAAAAATAAAAAGATGGACTATTTTTCTTTGAGAATAATCCGGATTTAGCCTTCATTAAACTTGGATGCGGATGTGCCCTCACACGTCGTTATCACTATGTTAACAGGCTGTGTAACATCGACGGTCTTTTATAACCAGTTCTTGTTTAAACACATAACTCTCAAGGGCACAGAGACAATATATCTCTAAATAATGTGCAATCAAGAGATGTCGTGTCTCACAAATGATAACATTAGATTGTAATTATGTTTGCTGAAATATTATATCATTAAGTCACTAGTCATGCAACACACATCCGTATTCGTTTTGTTATTCCTAATGAAAACGAAAGATTACTGACAAATAAGGAACTGCTGAAGTCATAAAGTAGAAAAGAAAATCTAAAGTAATTAACCAACAAATAAAAGAAATTCAACTCCCGCTTAGACCAGTGACGGCAATCACGGGATTTAGAGGTCAAAAAACCGGAGGTAACTATCAACGTAGCAATTTGGTATCATGACTATAATAGTGTTATTAATATTCTACGCATAAAAAATACTTCATACCGGATCAAGAAAAAAAGCTTGTATGATTATAGCCGTAACTAATACGATTAGAGATTACTAAAATAACGACAGTAAAATGCAAATAATAGCTATAAACAAAAATAAAAGGATATACGAGAACTAACAAATGTAGGACGCTCCATGGACGATGTCTCGTGTAGTTTTCAAGATCAGAACTAAATAGGAGAGGCGAGTAAAAGGAATTTGCGATAACTATTTAAGATCTACTTCCAGAAGAGTACACGAAATAATACCTAGTCAGGTCATAAGTATTGTCACACAGTAAAAACTTTTCTTTTAGAATGCTGGCCACAAAAAAGTTTATTGAATTAGAATTTAGAATTGTTCATGAAAATAAAAATGTATAACTTTTAGAATTTTACTTATTTTTAAATATGGAGTGGACGCTTAAAGAAGACCGTGTTGCAGTTATTGCGTTGCATCGTTGCGGTTACGCGCCAATTCAAATTTTTAACATACTGAAAAATTTGAATATTACCAAAAGATTCGTTTATCGTACCATCAAACGATACAATGAAGACTCTAGTGTAGATGACAGGTCAAGAAGTGGTCGCCCTCGGTCTGTTAGGACTCCAGCAGTGATAAAAGCTGTGAAGGCACCAATTCAAAGAAATCCCAAACGTAAGCAGAAACTGTTGGCCCTTCAGATGGGGTTAAGCAGAACCACGGTCAAAAGGGTGTTAAATGAAGACTTAGGGCTTCGGGCATATTGAAGAAAAACAGGACATCGTTTGAATGCTCGTCTAATGGACCTGAGACTGAAGAGATGCCGCGCTTTGTTGAAGCGGTACGCGGGAAAAAAATATCGGGAAATTCTTTTTTCGGATGAAAAAATGTTTACCGTAGAAGAGAGCTACAACAAACAAAATGATAAGGTGTACGCACACAGTAGTGAAGAAGCGAGCAACCGTATTCCGCGTGTCCAACGAGGTCATTTTCCATCCTCGCTCATGGTATGGTTGGGAGTTTCTTATTGGGGCTTAACAGAGGTACATTTTTGTGAGAAAGGTGTAAAAACGAATGCTGTTGTGTATCAAAATACAGTCCTGACGAACCTTGTGGAACCTGTTTCTCATACCATGTTCAATAACAGGCACTGGGTATTCCAACAAGATTCGGCGCCAGCTCATAGAGCGAAGAGCACACAAGACTGGCTGGCGGCGCGTGAAATCGACTTCATCCGGCACGAAGACTGGCCCTCCTCCAGTCCAGATTTGAATCCGTTAGATAACAAGATATGGCAACACTTGGAGGAAATGGCGTGCTCAAAGCCTCATCCCAATTTGGAGTCACTCAAGACATCCTTGATTAAGGCAGCCGCCGATATTGACATGGACCTCGTTCGTGCTGCGATAGACAACTGGCCGCGCAGATGATGGCTTGTATTCAAAATCACGGAGGTCATTTTGAATAAACTTTAATGTCATAAGAATCTATGTTTTGTTAAGTTCATTTTGGTATATGAATGGTTACATAATTAATAAACTTGTTACAATTATTTTACATTAAACATGTGACAGAATTTATGACCTGACTAGGTATATATACAAAGGAAGAAATTTAAAATCACATAAAAAATCCGCACAAGAAAAATATTCAAATTAAGCAAGTTTTGTAAATAGTTTTTTTTTTTTAATTTATGGGGAAAAATAATTTCTTGTTTAATGTCATTAAATTCATTGACAATTCGAACCTGTCTAGTACAGCACAAATTGTAAGTAATAAAAATCGAATTACAAATACAATTACGTCAAAAACTACATAATACTAGGACTTATAAAACGCTTTAAAAGTACTCATGCACTTAAGGCAGTAAAACGATAATTTTTCACGATATACGCTTCTAATGCATAGGAACTATAATTTATTCGATAAGTGGACAAAAAGTGACTTGAAATAATGATGACAATATACAAACCAGCATGCGAACGCGATTGATTATTTGATTGACATGTTGATATCAATTCAATTTGTAATCGACTGATGGAAGCTAAACGGATTGTGATCATCAGTTCATACTTATGTTATGATTTGAATGAGCATTATGTTAGTTAAATAACAATACCCATATTAAACATATACAAAAATAATAGCTGTTGTGTAGGGGCAGAGTAAGAATTCTCATCCTGTGACATTTTTTTTATTGCTGTAGGACAGCAGACACGCTGACGGCCCGCTTAGAATTTAGCAGTTACCGTCGCCTATGGGTGTTTGCAACCCCAGTGGCATCGCGAACACGCTGCTGTTCCGTAAGGGTGCAGTAACGGGTTACTAATGCCGGAACACAACACAGGGTTATTATGGCGGCATACTTAAGACCAAAGGTGGTCGCCATCCAGACGGGCTTGAGGCCCTACCACGTAGCTAGAGTGGGTGGGTTGTTTTGTCGCCTTTTACGACAGGATGACCCCGGCCGCAGAGGTTAATATTGTTTCTCCGCCCCTGCACGGATAAGGATGTCGTGAAAGGCTACAAAACAACAGGGGCAGGGTTCCAAACCTGACTGGATGGCGACCACCCCTGGTCACGAAATATAACCACTATTAATAACCTTGTGCAGTGTTTCCCTGCGTTGACGGCAGCGTATTAGCGGTGCCTCTGGCGTCGCAAACATCCATAGGCGACGTTAACTGCTTACTATTAAGCTGATAGATTGACTGGGCCGTCAGCCTGTCTACTGTTCCTACTGTTGTCTATTGCAATTAAAAACATATATTCTTTTCTTTACGGTCAAATTCTTTATTGCTGAAGGTCGTGTCCTTGAAAATCAACCGTGGGCTGTCTGGTAAGCTGTTTCCACCTCTTCCGGTCCTCAGATTCTCGAACAGCGGTTGCTATTGGGAGTACAGTGAGGGCGGTTACTTGGTCACACCAGCGGCTAGGTGATCGGCTTCGTAGTCACTTTCCTTCTACCTTGCCCGTCACGATCAGCTTATCCGACAGTCGTCGGGCAATGTGAACAATGCATTCAAGAACCTTCCGATAACAGATTGTTGAGAGCCTGACTTTGATGCGAAGCTGGTCCAGAATATATTTATTTGTTCTTTTGGCCGGCCAATGTATGCGGAGCGTTCGTTTCCAACACCACATTTCGAGTGCATCTATCTTCTTGCACTCTGATGCCATAATCGGCATTGGCAGAATCATGGACAATTAGGGCATCAAAAACAAAAAATAGCCAAAACAAAATATATTCACATTAGATATCAAAATATGCTCCTAATAACAATACAGCCGGTTTGTAATAAAATAAAGCAAATAAATATTTAAATTAAATAACAAGCGTCCACGTGACCACGTTGGAAACTTCAAAAGTTCAGAAGGTACAAAACACACAAGGCCTTGACAGTGGAACAGTGATTTATTCAACGCGGAAATATCAAACCAGTATCTAATTTAGATACCGATCGATATCGATACTAGCTGAAAAAACGAAATTAATACGAATTTATTGAATTGCATCGAGGCGCGTTCATATCCATACTAACATTATAAACGTGAAAGCCATTCTATCTGTCTGTCTGTTAAGTTTTTGTTTTAATTTCAGTTTAGAGATAAATTGGACCTTGGAGAAGGACATGGGCAATTTTTTTTTAAATTTCCCAGCTGTCCCGGAAAGGGATTACCGGTTTTTCTAATGAATGTCGCTAGGCTTAAGCACGAGGGCGGTCTGATAAGTACTTAGCCTACCGATTTATTTCTCAAAATAATCTCCTTTTAGCTCCATACACTTGACCCAGCAATGTTCCAACTTCTTTAACCCGTCTGTAGAATACGTTTTCTGGAGGTCTGCAAAGTAGTAGGCCTACGTGACGGCGATAACCTTCTCATTCGACTCAAATTTCTGCCCGGCGAGTGACTTTCAAATTTGGACCCAAAAAAGAACTCGCAGGGGGCCAAATTTGGAGAATACGGTGGATGTAGCAGCAGTTCGTAGCATAAAAACACCAATTTAGCCGTGGCGACGGCGGAGGTGTGAGCCGCTGTGTTGTCATGGTGAAAAAGCACTTTTTCCTTCACCAAACAAATGGTACTGTTTTCTCTGCAATTCGCCGTCGAATCGGCCCAATAATTCGGCATAGTAGTGCCCTGTGACCATTTTGCCCTTCTCCAGGAAGTCGATGTAGATCACGCCTTTTGAATCCCAGAAAACGGTGGTCATAACTTTTCTGACCGATAGGACACAGTCTTCACCATCTTCGGAGCACGTACGCCGGGTGAAGTCCTGTTTCGATTGTTCCTTGGTCTCTGGTGTGTATCAGTGTATCCATGTTTCGTCGACAGTCACGAAACGCTACAGAAACTCCTTCGAATTGCGCTTAAACAGGGTCAAACACTGCCTCTGATTTGGTCTTACGGTTGCGCTTGTTGTCCCGAGTGAGCAAACGATACCATTCACAAGTTACTTAGTTTTCACTTCTATCGGCAGTCCCCAAATACTGATCCGCATGTTTTTCACTGCGGCGCCTTTATAGGTGAAAAAATATTTTGCGGCACAGGTAGCCTTAAAGAGGTTTGAAGAAAATGAGAACAGTAAAAATTTTATACTCAGTTGTGTTTAATGCGACGAATGAAAGTGTTTTCATGATTTTTACAATATTTCTTTATGATTAAGAGAAGTTTAGTTAGTTTTACTGTAGTCACTAGACACAAAAAATTTGCTTGCACAAAGTAGAAGAATTAAGCATAATTCTTTTCACTGCAGCCTTTCAAACCGCGCTGTATTTTTAGTCATTTTTTTCTAATTATTGACATGGTACCCCTGGCGTACGCTCGCGGCACCCAGTTTGGGAACCTAGGCTCTATTTTACAGCATACTTCCCCATATTGTCTCTTACAATATCCTTCCATCTTTTAAGGGTATTCAACTCATCCATTTTATTTTTACACGTTCCTTCGCACCTCCTATCTAAATAACCTTCACATTTCGTTGCGACTGATGCTACTTTCAAATACATGTCATAAGACCAGGCATTCATCATACTGGTATTAGTTATCGATTTAATAAATTAGCAAATATATGTATTAAAATGTAAATAGCAAATCGTAATGACGAACGTCTTCCAACCTTGGAAGCGTCAATAATGCTATGTGTTCGACCTCGAAAACCAGGAAATCTTTTGGCCCGTGCTGTATAACAATTCGATGTAATTAGAAAGAACCGCCGGTCATTATTTAGTCATTGAAAACAATGGCATTTATTGAGTCATTTTATTAATACTAATTTTCAATTAAAATTAAGTTAAAATTAGACATGTATTTACACTAATCATCAAACATGTATATTATGTGATGCCTGAGAGTTCATACAGTGACAGAAGAAGCATTCCAGGGTGTGATTAAATAGAGATGGAGATAATTGCGAACGGGTGCCTTCTGCTACTGGGACTGGTCGATTCGCACTGATCAGGCAACTATTATGTTAATTATTATTTACAATGCATTGACCTGCATCGTCCACTCATCCCACTCTATTGTAAAATTCATTGATATATGTATATATATAAAAAAAAAGATGAAAACAATATATCAACATCAATATACAATAACAAATACATCCATGGAGTTTCTTGTCTGTTCTTCTCCATAGGATTCACTTTTGGAACTGACACCTAGCTTTTGACGTTTTAAAAGTGCTTGTTATCAGGCCTATTTGAAATAAAAAAAACTGCCTTTGACTTTAATACATCCTGCACCAATCTCAAATTATTGGTATAAGGCCAAACGATTGAGATATCTAGAACATTTTTCTTACATATTAGACGTACAATGGCAAGCAGTGCAATAATCAGAGCGTGTTAGTAATGCAGAGTATTGTAAGAGATCAATCAACCTTAAAACAATCGAGACATTATTAATGAGATTAATAGTACAAGAGTTGTATCAATGATCCATTAAGTTGATAAACAATTAGTTTTTAATGATAGATTTTTCGATTTGATACAGTAGTATATATGACAAAAAATTAATTTTTCTTTGATACTAAGCTTATCTAACTTTGTTCTTCTTTTTCTACGCACTAGTTGATTCCAAAAGAAATCGTCTCAGTTGCGATACAGGCGACAGCAATAGTTTGAAGGCTACGTAAATTAGAGTCAAATTGAGTTATTCGATCGTGTTTGTACACATCTTTCTTTCGTACACACATTTAGTAACAGTGTAAAAGCGTCACTAAAATATAGCTCTTATCAGTATCGAGAAACCAAATATTTGGTTGACAAGCACGTCCCTAAAGTCAAAGCCGAGAGTTGCAGCACTAGTCGGTTCAAAATATAAAAGAAACACGCGTGAGCGTGCTCGCCTTACAAGAAAAAAATCACTAGTATACTTATATATATACTGCTTAAGATCTCGAACATTGGCAATCAGACAAATTGTAAAGCACTCTTCCCAAAGTGAGCAACCGTCACTTGAAGTGAAAACTACAATCTGCATACAGATTTATAAAATAAATAATCTATCATATATACAGATAATCCTCCGCCACACAGGCTCTTACGAGACCTAATGCGTGAAACTGGACTTCTTCATCGATACGCTCTAATTTAAAGGAAAATTTCTATGTGTAATTAATTTGCAATCTGTACCTTACGACGAGGGTGTACGGTACTGATTTTTATATGTCTTGAAGCGAAATTTTATGACAAATATCTTCAATTAATAGCGAGAATTGTCACTAAAACATACTGGAGCATAACGTACAATGCATGGCATGTAAAACACTGTTAAGTAAACAAACAATATTTTGTGAGATCGCCCAAGCGTACCGAATAATTAAAACCAGTTTTGGTGAACCGACTGTTTACTTACGTGTCTTAAGTCTTAATTACATAATCGTTAATCAGTTTCAATTGTCGTAAATGTATAAAGTAGTTAAAATACATTCAATGCCATTCATTGACTTCACGTACAGTTAATATTATGAAGTAATGCTGGACGGCGTGAATTTAATTTCTTTAATAAAACACAGCACAAAAACCAATCACTGGACTACATCGTCTAACACATTACATATATGTAAAATTACATATAACTCTTGCATAAAGGGTATTTGAAATCGCGCCTCCTGATTTTTGTTACCTACCTTCACTCTCGTTGAGGTAAATCATGAAAGCGAGGGTGGGACTGAAATAATATGATAGTCGACGTTCGACCTCTCTGACCACGTAGTTAACGCGCAACGTCCAATCTATTTCTATACCGAAATTCATCAAAATTGGTTCAGCTGTTAAGGCTTGAAAACGTAACGACAGAGTTAATTTTACATTTAAATAATATTACTGTCGAGAATTTGAGATACATATTTTCGTTTTACTTCTGTAATTATTACGAAAGAGCATACAAATATTAAAAAGCAACTTATATGTCTTTTATTATTAATCTCTCTCGTGAATCATATTCATAAAAATACAAACGAACCAATCAATAACCTATAACAGAGCAGCCATGGTTTAATGGGTTATTCTATTCATGGCGTTTACGTAACGTCTGCAGACATTAATGTCCTTGCCAAGTTGAAGGTTGGCAATTTTGATTTTACGCCAAAATAAACAATACTATAAAAAAACTATATATTGGCCAATTTCAATGGCTTAAACTTCGTATGTATAAGATTAAATAATCTATCTATCTATATATATATATATATATATATATATATATATATATATATATATATATATATATATATATATATATATATATATATATATATATATATATATATATATATATATATATATATATATATATATATATATATATATATATATATATATATATATATATATATATATAAAAATGAATCTCTATTTCCCTTGGTCATCGCATCACGCGTGAACGGATGGAATAATTTCCCTAATTCTTTATTTGTTGTATTTATTAATGTCTATATTTATTATATTTTATCTAATGTTTCTTTTATTTTCTGGTTTATTATTACATTCATTTTATTTAATTTCGTTATATATACATACATACATATAATCACGCCTCTTTCCCGTAGGGGTAGGCAGAGACCACTTCTTTCCACTTGCTACGATCCTTACATACTTGTTTCGCTACGTCCAGTTTCATTATTCCCTTCATACATGCCCTTCGGTTTAGGGTACTCTTGACCTGGCCTTTTTTCAAGACGTCCCTGATCTGGTCTCGAAACGTCCGCCTAGGTCTACCCCTTCCAACACTTCCAATTACACTCGCCTTATACACTTTTTTCGTCAATTGTTCTTCATTCATTCTCTCAACATGGCCAAACCATCTCAGCATACCTTTCTCAATTTTTGTCACTACATCTTCTTTCAGACCACAACGTTTCATTATCTCACTATTTCTTATCCTGTCACTCAGTTTAACTCCTATCATACTTCTTAACGCTCTCATCTCAACTGCATTTATTCTGCTTTCATGTTTCTTCTGCCATACCCAACTTTCACTTAATTTCGTTATCTAGTTTAGTTATTTAATGATTTTGTGACTATGTATGGAACCTGGTTTCCGAAATAAATGATGATTATTATTATTATTATTAATATCAGGAGAAGGTTCCATTGAAAGAAAAAATTAAGAAAGTTGAGCGGAACATTAGACGTAAGACGGAGTTTTGCTCCAGTAATACCAACCTTATTAATAATGTCTTAAGGTTTATTTTATGATGTAACTTTTAAATGATTACATTGCATTACTTATACATATCTATTCGAATTGCGACTTTATAACAATGAAATACAGTTGAGTTTTTTGAAGTGAAAACTTATTTAGGCGCGTTGAGCACTTTTTGTGCACTTTTTGAACAATTTTTGGTTTGTAAAGAAGTGTTAGTGGCCAATTTAAACTTTAATCCTTGATCATAAACACTTCTTTATAAACCGAAAGTAATAATCTAATAGCTCGACGATACAATTCACAAGTTACTTAGTTTTTACTTCTATAGGCAGTCCCCAAAGACTGCCACGCATGTTCTTTTTTTAATTTTCAGTAAAATTTTAGTTTTTAAAAATGCCAGCAATTAGACGGACAAACTTAAGTCGCAGAGCTCGCAATGCTGCAAATCAAAGACATATAAGAGCACGTCAAACTGACGTGCTCTTATATGTCAACTGACTGAAATCAACAGCATAAAAATGTTGCTTTTAATCCTTATCGAGCTGCATTTAATTATTACGTGGAAATCGATTACAGTTCACAGCAAATCGTTGCTATTGGATCAATGAACGTTGTGTGTCAATATTGTGAAGCATTTAAGTTTAAAAATGAGGCACCGGGATTGTGTTGCACGAGTGGTAAAGTCAAATTGACGCCACTGGCACCGCCACCAGAGCCTCTGCATTCATTCGTTTCCGGAAATTGGACAGATTCTATACATACATATATTTATACATATATTTCTGTCACCTGCGAGCTATTCTAGGGTGCAACAGTTAGAGACACATATATAATGGAAATGTTTATCTGAAATAGTCTTACGAAAAGTCCACGACAGCATATATCTATATTTTATGTGTAAGCCATTATATTGGCTATAATAAACAGTGAACCATAAATAAAATAAAAATTGATGATTTACTTCTAATGCACTTTTGGTAGTTAAAATTCTTCTAACTATGTCTTCAACTAAATTAAAACTGGAAAACGTACACCATCCGAGATTGATGAAGTGACGAATTTCCGTTTTGATGTTAATTTGTGCTTCACTTGATTTTTATGTAGTTTAGCCCTATAATTCGTTTTGTTCGCCTTAATTTTTGACCACATTTTACACAAATTTCACCAGGTGCTTTTGTGGGAAACAAATGTCTGGCCATGCCGCCTCCCCTGGGCCCCGGCAGGAGGGGTAGACTCAAAAAGTGCTGACTGGATGTCGTAAAGGGTGGTATACGTGCCAATGGGCTCACTAGCAGGGATGCTGAAGACCATGCGAAGTGGAGTAGAAAAAGTCGTAAAGCGGACCCCGGGCACCGAAACAGAACTTTTGGTTGCGACCGAGATACAACGCTTAGCACTTTTAGCACGTTTTGGGTTTACCGCTCCTGCCGAGGCCAATTAATCGATACCAACCCAAAATTACCAATTAATCGATGTCAACTACTACAAACGAGTACACATTGTTTCTCCTAACTAAACAAACATATGAAACTATCAAGGTGCCGATTTAAATAAGTTTGTAAGAACTTTTCGAGGTTATATCGGCGAATACAAGGCCATTACTACAATATATTATATGAATTATCCAATAACTTGACCTTTTATTAGCAATTATTTTTATAAAATACTAGCAGCAATACCCGGCGTTGCTGAATATTCTAGAACATTCTGGAAAAAAATTGCAATATTGTAGAGAAGTTCTCGATACTTTCACACACTAACGTAATTTACGTCATTCAGCACACTCCCGAACTTATATGATACGTACAATGTGTTAGAAAAGGATAGAAGTATCTCATTACACATTGTAGCCACCCACATCCATCCACTTCCACCTACAGCAACCAAACTCCCTTACTTGCAAGTGCACACGTGGGCCTTCTACCACTGCAACCACAAGGCGGTGGGTGTTCATGGAGCATATATATTGATTAACTAGCTGTGCCCGCGACTCCGTCCGCGTGGAATAGTGACTTTGGGCAGCATTTTTGGATATATCTTATGGTTTATTTTGGATTACAAACATACAAACTGCGTTCGAACCTACAAGGTCCAGCCTAAGCTGAACCCTATTTTATATGACTGATGATATAAATCTGAGGTCAACTTAAATTGGATTTAATAAAATCCGAAACTGATCATTTTTAACTAAAACCATTTATTTTTCTAAAATAAAAGAAGCCTAAGTTACTCCTTGTTACATCAGCTATCCGCGCCCTCGTCGCCCAAATCGGCGTGGACCTGTCTCTACCGGCCCTGGTTCTGTCCATGGTCGGGAGCGATCCAGGATGGACGGCCGTCGCCTCCTTCTGCGAGGCAGTCATGTCCGCAAAGGAGGCGGCGGAGCGGGAGCGGGAGTCGACCACCACACTCCCCTCCCGTCAACGCAGGCCACGTCGGCGCCGCCGGAGGTCAAATAACGACCTCCGGCCGCCGTAAAAAGCGGCCGCAGGCGGCCCCTCGGGGGAGGATCCCCCGCCCGCACCATTGCCGCGAGGGTGAGGGCTGCGTGCTGTTCCGCGGCCCCCCTCAACTCCTAGAGTTGTTAGGAGAGCGCTGGGGGGACGAAATCCTGACCCCCTGGAGCCAACACTTTAGAAGTGGCCCGCCTCAAGACAAAGGGCGGGCCGGCGCCGGCCCGGGCCACGAGATCGGCAGGCCATATATCCGTGGGCCCGGGCGTAGGCGATAGGAGAACAGCGGGGTTTTTTAGTGGGTAGTCGGATGGCCAAACATCTTTCCCGGAGTCCCACATATCCCTCGGTCCCCCCGGGCCGGGGGAACCCGTCAAGAGAGGTTTTTCCCCGACACCAAAAAAAAAAGCTATCTGCCAGTGAAAGTTCCCTCAAAATAAGTCCAACCGTTTCAGAGATTAGCCGGAACAGACAGACAGACAAAAATTGTAAAAAACGTTGTTTTGATATATGTACCGTGTATACATCCAAATGCACTTAGTAAAAAGCGATTATTTTAATATTACAAACAGACCCTCCAATTTTATTTATTTGTATAGATGTATAGAGTATATCATTGAAGAAATCAGTTGGTAAAAAAGTGAAATTATCGATGAGAAATTTGCTTTTTACGATCTCGAATTCGAAGGAACATGCGAGTATGAACTTTAGCTTTGTCCGTTGTTGATAAGTTTAAGTTGGCGAAAATACGAGTAGGCCTTATCTGTGTACTCACAAATAACTACTCGTAATTACATACATACATTACGTAAATACATAATTCACTTTTCTTCTTCTCATAATTAAACATGCTATTCTTCTTCCTCCTGCCCTTATCCCACATTATATGGGGTCGGTATAACATGTTCTCTCTACTTCCAACTCCCTCTGTTAGCCGTCATCCCAACCTTCACTACCCTTTTATGCCATATCATCTTTTACGCAATCCATCCATCTTCTTTTTGATCCACCTCTACTCCTGTATTCATCCACTCTCATTTCTATCGTCTTCCTTGTTATATGGCATTCTTCCCTGCGCATTAGATTAGGGCTGTCCATTAATCACGTGAGGCTCGAAAGGGGGGGGGTCCATAAAAAAATCACGAAATATCACAAGGGGGTTATCACGGGGGTGTAATAATATATCACGTGTATTTATTTTTTCGGCAAACGCGTACAAAATCAAATTTAGCACTGTGCCAACAACTGACTTACAAGATGCTTATCCAGTTATTGGTGTTGAAGAAAGTCTTGCTTATCCGTGGTCCGAGGATACTGTATATTAAATTATGTTCATTGTTCATGTATTAGTGTAAAAAAGTTTTTCGCATTTCTTTCATTATTTTTATGTCAGTCAAAAAGAACCTGTAACTTTTCTGTCTCTAAACGTTATTATTGTAGTTTTTAATTTTCTATAATAAAATTAGATGATACTTAAAATTAAGTACCTACAATAAATTTGTACCGAACGTCTCATTGAGGCTGCATATTTATTAAATTTACTTGACATCATGCATTAATTTCGCTACTTATTAGTTTTACCACTAAACCCTTTCGTGGGACGTTACGTTCTTCTCTGCGCCACTTTAGTTCACAGGAAAATTGTAACTTCGCGAGCAATATAGCTGATTGTAAATCGCCCGCTTTGATTTGTCTGCGCGTGTCACATGTTTGTTTCTGTTACTCGCGATCTACTAACTATACCTACCTAAATTTTCTAATTACCCAACAATCGTGTATCGTGTCTTAATGATCAGACACTTTGATAAATAATGAAATTTAAACATAAAAAACATCTTTATCCGTGCAGGGGCGGAGAAAGAATACTAACCTCTGCGGCCGGGGTCGGCTTGTCGTAAAAGGCGACAAAACAACCCACCCTAGCTACGTGGTAGGGCTCCAAGCCCGTCTGGATGGCGACCACCTTTGGTCTTAAGTATGCCGCCATAATAACCTTGTGTTGTGTTCCGGCATCAGTGACCCAAGTTCCTGTACCCTTATGTTACAGCAGCGTGTTCGCGATGCCACTGGCGTTGCAAATACCCATAGGTGACGGTAACTGCTAAATTCTAAGCGGGCCGTCAGCCTGTCTGCTGTCCTAGAGCAATAAAAAAAATGAATTTGAAGGACAAATTTTAATTTATAAAATAGAATACAAACATTTAAGGTACGATTGGTATGTATAATTATTGGCAAATAATATGAAATATAGGCAGGAAATTTAAAAAAAAACAAATGAACGATAAAATTCTAATAATAACACACGGATATGTTGCTAATGCTACGATCAAAGACCGAAAACACTCTTTGAACAAAATAAGTTCACAACGTGTCGTGATGCAAAACATCGACATAATGAAAATTTCGAGGCTTGACTATAGGAGTCATTGCAGTAATGAAGAAAACCCATAACAACGTTCTGATAACTACCTATACAGACTGTAACCATACTAAGATGGACAATTTGTAGCTTATCAATTCGAGGACAACGACGTACTAAAAGATTAGAGGACTTATTTATTATTGAGAGAAAATGCGTGCGCAATCACAAATAAGATGTTTAATCTAGATTGCATCCTGAGATGTCACTTTTGCGAATTGGTTTGCATCGTTAATGATAGATTATTAATAGGCGTTTTATGTATGAAAAAAGATTTATTAACAAAGATTAATATTTTATAGTACTTAGCATACAATTTTAGGCACAAGCGCATGCAAGCAAGAGGGTTACAGATCTATCTGTCAAAAAATAGCATAGTGTAAAAAATATTTTTAAACAATGTTCAGTTTTTAGTAACACTCTTGTTTTCCTATGTCGGTTTCAGAAAACTGTGACTACGACGCGGTGTTAGCTGTTTTTTCCAAGATTGAACGTTTTCAGTCTTTGCGCGTAACAATATATTACATTTATTATGCTAAGCCGACTTTTAAGAGTGATTTCTTCCGACAGAATACAATTAATAAGGCTAAATGCGAGGTGTTAACGATTAAAGAATTTCAAATCCTAGTTTGTGCAATATTAGGTACATCTATACTACTATTATAAAGAGGAAAGATTTGATTGTTTGTTTGTTTGTTTGTTTGTTTGTTTGCTTTGAATAGGCTCCGAAACTACTGACCCGATTTAAAAAATTCTTACATTGTTGGGAAGCTACACTATCCCCGGGTGACATAGGCTATATTATATTTTCAAAAAAATTAGGGATCCTTACTAAAACTCCAATAATGTAACCCAAAGTGTAAAAAAATTACCTAAAATATTATTTAAATCGCGTGCGTTGTGAAAACTATTGATGATAGAATAAAATAATGTACTACAACTTTGCAGAACACATCATTATTTACAAAAAGTGTCGCGACAGCATATGTCTAACTATTATAGTTATGCCACAATAAGTATTTTTTTATTTTAAAAATTTAATTGAAATGCCGCCCCTAGAAAAGACTCTTTATTTGGATCTTGGTATTAATCCTTATCAAAATAAATTACTTCATATTCAAAACTGTTTCAATACCTTTATATAACTTTTTGAATTATTCAATTCGGATATTCCATTCGAAAGATATCACGAGTTTAAAAATGTAAGTATTAGAAAAATGTTGCGTGGTAGCCGCTCACCCTGTTCGGCTAGCTAGGCAGCACCTTATGCAATGTAGGCGTGCGTCACTGGGGTTTTTACAAAAATTAGAATACTTATTAAAAAATAACGAAAAATAAATAAAAAGTAATAACAAAAAAAATCATTAAAATAAAAGCTCATAGAAATAATAATATTCAAACTTTCTTTATAATTTTATTTTTTTAGTAACCTGACGCAAATAGAAGGGTTTGCCCTCAGGGGCGCTCCTCTGTCTGAGGAGTGCACGGGTGTGCGTACCCGAGGTACCCGAGCATCCGTCGCTTCACTCCCCTCTTCGTTCGAGGCGACAGAGTCCTACCTTTCTTTCCGTCTACCTCTTACATCCTTTCCAACTTAGCTCTCTGTTCGTGGCGTGGTCCCCGGTGGGATGATTGCGAATACTGATTGGGGTTCCGGGTTCTACCCTGGGACCTGATTTGGTAGTCGAAACCATGCCTATTTCGACTGCGCCTGCACAGAGTGTTCATGGGGCGGGAATTGCATCCTCGCTGTCGGTTGGTCTTGCTGGGCCGGCTACGACGTCAGGCGACTCTGCTTTTTCTGGAGTGTCGTCTGGTAGTCGTACCCACGCCTGACTAGCACGCGACGGGGATGCGAGTCCCGTCCGGAATTGGCCGCGGACCTGTCACTCCCGGCCCTGGTTCTGTCCATGGTCGGGAGCGATCCTGGATGGACGGCCGTCGCCTCCTTTTGCGAGGCAGTAGTGTCTGCAAGGGAGGCGGCGGAACGGGAGCGGGAGTCCGCCACCGCACTCCCCTCCCGCCAACGTAGGCCGCGTCGTCGGCGCCGGAGGGCGGGCAACGATCTCCGGCCG
The DNA here is from genome assembly GCA_963693495.1 of Malacosoma neustria. Classification (NCBI taxonomy): domain Eukaryota; kingdom Metazoa; phylum Arthropoda; class Insecta; order Lepidoptera; family Lasiocampidae; genus Malacosoma; species Malacosoma neustria. The sequence continues at coordinate 17,999,214 of OY856381.1, forward strand.
ACGTAGAAAACGGCCTCGGGCGGCCCCTCGGGGGAGGATCCGCCGCCCGCACTATTGCCGCGAGGGAGAAGGCCGCGTGCTGTTCCACAGCCCCCCTCAACTCCTAGAGTTGTTACAAGAGAGCGCCGGGGGGACGAAACCCTGACCCCCTGGCGCCAGCACTTTAGAAGGGGCCTGCTTTAAGACAAAGCGTGGGCCGGCGCCGGCCCGGGCCACGAGATCGGCAGGCCATATATCCGTGGGGCCGGGCGTAGACGATAGGAGAACAGCGGGGTTTTTTAGTGGGTTGAACATCTTTTCCGGAGTCCCTTATATCCCTCGGTCCCCCCGGGCCGGGATAACCCGTCAAGAGAGGTTTTTCCCCGAGACCGAAAAAAAATAGAAGGGTTTAATTTTTAATTTTTGTTAAATACCCATGCGAAGCTGGGACGGGCTGCTAGTTAGATATAAAACTATGACGGTAGATCTATTTTCTTTGATATGAAGTATCAAGAAATATATATACATACATATAATCACGCCTCTTTCCCATAGGGGTAGGCAGAGACCACTTCTTTCCACTTGCTACGATCCTTACATACTTGTTATATACAAAAAATAATTATTAGCAAGGGTTTTTATTGAATCAAATCATGATTATTTACAGTTTTTGTGAATTTAACGAGATACTGCACTATGTGAATACACATATGAGCAGGGGGCAAATACGCTACTTGTTTGGGGCCTTTACTGGGCACTTTGGAACCAACAACATGCTCATGAAGATGGGTCTAACCGCGACACCTATGTGCAGGTTGTGTGGGGAACATACAGAACGCATGGAACACCTACTGTGTACATGCGATGCATTGGCCAAGAAGCGAATGAATCTTTTGGGGGTAGGATATCCGACACCGGAAGACTACAGGCTCCTATCTCCATATCTCATTGTTAGGCTCATGAAGCAAATCTTCAATGAGATTGGAGAGGAGTGATTGCTATCTAGGGGAACACAAAAGATCCCATTGGGTCGAAGTGTCCGAGATAAGATGTGAATACACATAGTTATGGCAGACATTTTACATGCATGCAATGAATGCGCACGTAAACCCATCCGTACAGAGGCGAAAAAAAGAATACTAACCTCTGCGGCCGGGGTCGGCCTATCATAAAAGGCGGCAAAACAACCCACCCTAGCTACGTGGTAGGGCCCCGAGCCCGTCTGGATGGCGAACACCTTTGGTCTTAAGTATGCCGACATAATAACTAACTGCTAAATTCGAAGCGGGCGGTCAGCCTGTCTGCTGTCCTACAGCAATAAAAAAAATTATGGCGGCATATTTAAAGACCAAGGGTGGTTGCCATCCAGACGGGTTTGCAGCACTACCAACTAGCAGGGGTTATTTGATCGCCTTTTAGAACACGCCGTGCTCGGCCGCAGGGGGTAGTATTCTTACTCCGCCCCTGCACGGAGAAACACATGAACGTATTTCCGACCAGTGAGAGAAACAGGGGGCCAATATCCTTGGGCGTATAAGGGTGAAGTTATCTGATAATTTTAGAAAGAATTTTTTTTTATTGCGTAGGACAGCAGACAGGCTGACAGCCCGCTTAGAATTTAGCAGTTACCGTCGCCTATAGGTGTTTGCAACGCTAGTGGCATCGCGAACACGCTGCTGTCCCATTAGGGTACAGGAACTTGGGTCACTAATGCCGGAACACAACACAAGGTTACTATGGCGGCATACTTAAGACCAGAGGTGGTCGCCATCCAGACGGGCTTAAGGCTCTACCACGTAGCTAGGGTGGGTTGTTTTGTCGCCTTTTACGACAGGGCGACCCCGGCCACAAAGGTTAGTTAGTATTCTTTCTCCGCCCCTGCACGGATAATAACTAGCGCTACTTTGACGAAAGTTGGATACTTTACGTATAATGGATGTTGTCATCAACTCGAAACAACCTGTTGCTAAAATTAACTGCAACGCAATAAATTCCTATGACAATATAATTAACATACAGACGCGGAATGAATATTTCACCTAACATGTTTCGCCGATCGACAAGGAAACGAGCACCGAATGTTAAGTCGGAAATGAATTATGGAACGCGGGTTTGTATCGGCCAATGCGAAGATTTTAAAACACGGTTAATGGAGTGAATTGTACGAGGTACAGGAACTTGGGGTCACTAATTCCGGAACACAACACATGGTTATTATGGCGGCATACTTAAGACCAAAGGTGGTCGCCATTTAGACGGGCTTGAGGCCCTACCACATAGCTAGGGTGGGTTGTTTTGTCGCCTTTTACGAGGCTGATCTCGGCCGCAGAGGTTAGTATTCTTTCTCTGCCCCTGCACATTCGTGCAGGGGCGGCATGATGATAGTGTACGTATATATGTATTTATTACAAAAGTATATATGAACTAGATATCAGTTGTCTAGTACCCACAATACAAACGCTCTGCTGTTTACTTTGGGACTAGATGGCGCTTTGTAAATTGTCATATTGTATGTTAAGGCCAAGCTAAACTAAGATAATTCTCATGTGTTTTAAATTGTAAAACGCATTTAAATTGAATAATTAAAAACTAGATAACCAGCTACCTATTATCGGTTATAACAATATCTGTGCTTATAACCTTACCCTTGTACGATGCAGGTCGTTTGGGCAATTTCGATAATTTGTATCATAATTAAACAATTCTTGTCAGCGTGATATAATAATCCAGCAAGGCTGGCCGATAACGCTGAACTATCGATACGTACATTGCGAGAGGTCATTAGTTGGTAGAAGGTCTTTTGCAGACGAGAGATAAGCAAAGTGAACCTGTCACCTTGGAAGCTCTTAAACACTTTAGCTGGTACACTTGCTAGACTTCGGAAATATTTTTTATAGCTAGAGTTCAGCAGACAGGCAGACGGCCCACCCTGGCAGGTGGTCACCGTCGCCTATGGACGTTTGCAGCACCAAAGGCATTACCGACGCGCTGCCGGCCTCGAAGAAATTATATAACGCCTTTTTTGAAGAACCCCATATCGTACCACGCTGAGAAAATCTCAGCCGGAAGCTCATTCCAGATCCTAAGAGTACGCAACATGTACGTTCTAGAGAACCGTTTCGTACAAGAAAGAAGAGGCTCCAAGAAATGGGGATGAACACCCAGCCGATGGCGATGGCGAAATAACAACAAATATGTTACATATTACTGCATTTTAGACAATGGCAGATATTTAAGGTAGGTAAAACGTAAAGTCCGGTCTCATCTCATCAGCAAAGTTTACGTTAACATCATACAATAACATTTACAGAGTAAATTCTACTTCCTTTACTTGACCGAGAATTTATCTGTAAACAATCAAAACAAGTAAACCTTTATTCGTCCTTTACGACTTACTAAGAAACTGATGGAAGAGCCCTTTACTTATTTCTTTATGATCATACCAAGCCAGCCAGCATGTGTCAGCGAATACCGCCTAGCATTTAAGAAACAAATAAATGTCAAACTTTAATGTTAATAGAGATATGTGTTATTACACATAATAGAAATATACACGTAATAGAAATATTATATTAAAAAAATAATAACTTACACTTCTGTCTAATGCATTTATCAAAAAACATGGCATTAACAGAATTAATTTGACTTTTAGAGTTGATAACACTAACAATGAAAAATCTCAATTCATAAATCGATTAGCACAAAATCAATTAGAATCGAATGCAATATCCAAATCATTTCATTATAACACATGTAACAAAATATTACAACAACACTTGTAACAAAATATTTACAATTGTAAATCGATAGCGAAACAAGCGATTAAGAATCGAAGCGTCCGATCGCAACCGATATTTTGTCGTACTGTGTCATCGTAAGATGCATCGCACGCGATTGGTTGAAGATTTCCTGATACGAACAAAAAGCCTTTAGAAATCACAATGAAATTGTAAACTTGCATTTTCCGTGTCCGTGTTCTATAGACGATTTCCTATTTGCGTAGATTTCTTTTATTTATTTTCTATTGACGGTAGTATTCAAATTTTCAGTTCAATGCCGGTATCGAATACACGTTCCAGTGAATGGGATTATGTCATCTAATTAAGTCGATAAGATATTGACATAAGGCGATTCACGGAGTTATTTTCCGCAAATCGATCATTAGTTAATTGATACCATGTTGCAATAATTTATGTTGATAAGAACTGGAAGAAGATTTATATTGTTTAGATTTCCTTCAATAATACGAAACAAATATCTCTGTTTTAAGCGAAATTCATAATTTCTTCAAATGGTCATGATTTATAGTAAAATATACGTACATATAATGTAATATCTGTAATTGGTTATTGTCAGAACAAGAGGCAGGAGTGGAGTAAGAATACTGACCCTTGCGGCCGGAGGCAGCCTCTTGTAAAAGGCGACAAAACAAGCCTAGCTAGGTGGTTGGGGGGTTCCTGTGTGTTTGGCACCAATACCTGGTTTTAAAACATGCCGTCATAACGACCTGTATAGTATTCGGGCACTAGTAAACCGGGTTCCAGTTCCTCTTCGAGGTGATTGTCTGCTCATCTCATTTATTAAAAAAAATTGTCTAGTTGAATTTGATATACATTAACTCGAAACGTGTATGCACTATGAAACTAAACTTAAATAAACGATTTATAATATAAACATTTAAATTCCATAGTCTATTTTATTAATAGAGAGAGAAATACATATTTCTATACTTTTAGGATGTTTATTTTTTTATTGCTGTCGGACAGCAGACAGTCTAGAAACAACTACTAAGAATTTAGCAGTTACCATCGCCTATTGGTGTTTGCAATGCCAGTGGCATCGCGGACACGCTGCTGTCCCATATGAGTACAGGAACTTGGGTGACTAATGCCGGAACACAACACAAGGTTATTATGGCGGCATACTTACAGGCGGGCTTGAGGCCTTATCACGTAGCTATGGTGGGTTGTTTTGTCGCCTTTTACGAGAGGCCGACCCCGGCCGCAGAGGTTAGTATTCTTTCTCCGCCTCTCACGGAAAAAAATAATAATATAAGTCTAGTATTAAGTCAAAATCATTTGACAGTCGTAGTAATAACATATGAGTATGCAACTGGAGCGTTTGGCCTCTACCCCTCGTCTAAGACGAGTCTGGATAGGCTCACCTGATCTCCGAAGTTGTTTACATAAATAAGACTTCTTCTTCTTCTTTTTCAACCTTTCACCACCCAATGCTGAGTGTAGGTCTCTTCTAATGCACACCATTCTTCTCGGTTCAGCGCCTTTCGCATCCAGTCCTTACCGGCTACTCTAACAACGTCGTCGGTCCAACGCATCGGTTGCCTGCCTACATTTCTATGCCCTACTCTAGGCCTCCACTCAAGCACCCGACCACCCCACCTATTGTCCTGTCTACGGCATATATGGCCCGCCCACTTCCATTTTCTGCTAGCGATCACATGGGCTATGTCGACCAATTTCGTTCTCTTCCGGATCTCTGTGTTCCTGATAGAACTAATAATAAGTAATCGCGCGACTTGTTAACAAGTTAAATTATGACTTTTCGCATACACATGACATTAATCTCATAGTGTTAGTATAATTAGCGGGACACTAAAACACTTTACAAAGAACAAAGCCTCGTCACGAGTGTATGCTAAAAGATCGATATATTCGTTATTTTTAGATGTATCATTGAAAGTTAACATCGTTCGAAAACATCGATAAATTGAAATGCTATGCGTTACGCTTAAGATATGCTTATAGGCACACAGGGCCGTCTTTATCGTGGGTTCAAAGGGCGTGAGTGCACTCAAATGCACGCACAAAATAAAAATATAAGTAGACACAAATATTAAATTATTTTATTGAAATTACACTGCGTTTTTTTTGTTGATAAGAGTGGGGGGCGCAGGCTGATCACCCTGCACCCCGGCGCAGAATATGCTTAAGATGGCGCTGGGTATGCCCCGATTACCTCGTATAGAGAAGAATTAGTAGAATATTGGAATTTATCCTACTTTTAAGTTTTAAAAGATGACGACTGTTAGTAGATTAAAATAGTTATTTAATAAATTATACCTACGCTTTCTTAAAAAAAAAAAGCTGGCGTCCAAGTCATCAAACAAGTTTTAAAAAAAATGTTTCGTCTTCCGACATTTATTAATATTTATTGTGCATACATAAGTATAATACATGGAAGACATTGGCATGGAATTAAAAAGATTTAAGCCTTTTAAACTTGACCTTGTAGTTTCCGTTAAACGTAAAATACCCATCGATCTCATAAATCTAGCTGTAATTATGGAACATTAAAAAGTGGATAATAACATCCTTAATCGTAAACCCCCCATGGGGAAATTTACAAATTTACCTTCGATAAGGAAAATCGTTTATTATTTGAAAAATATTATCAACATTATCTTATATCCTCATTCATTTTTGACAAGCCAAATTCCATTCGAGTATTATTAGTCAGTAAATCATTCATCATTCACGTGTGATAGTTAATCATAATAACGAAAAAGTTTTACAGACTATCAAGAATAGAATCAGAATAATCAGTTGAATAAAAGAAGAATAAAAGGGAAAAAAAATCAGATGTTTGTGTAATATCTATATTCCATGCAAAAGAAGCTCGGGGATGTAACAATTTAGTAGCTATTAGTTTATACTTAACTACAATCAAAATTGACCAAAAAAGAAGACCCGATATATTCAGATTTGAATACTATGATGATCTATAATAAAACAATTACAGCCACGTCTGACTTAAAAAAGAAGAAAAATATAAATCTTCTAACATTGTGATACATAAAAAAAATATTAAAATTTATAGAAGGTGTTGACGACGAATGCCAATTTTATGGGACCGAGTCATATAGCTACTTATAAAAAAAGCACACTCAAAATTCATTACAGTCCAAAACATGTTTATCAATTTGAATAAATATTCAATACAAGTAGATATATATTTTTGCCCCTGAATTTTTATTAACATCTGTGCTTGTTTTTGCTACATCATGTGATTCCTTTTAAAGTTGAATAGTATACTCGCAGTCTAATGTAATTAAAAACATCTAATCAGATCTTACACTCTGCGAGAATGACGTCTGAACCTTTGCAACGATTCCGTCAATTGTGAAATTTGCTAAACTATAATGGCATCCAATTGACGTTAGAAATAGTCTATTTTAAACAAATGAAGGATGTTATATATAGTATGATAATGAGAATAAATATCTCTTACCTTATCTGTATCTGTCGGCAGAGTGCCATACCCGTACCAGCTCCTTGCAGTTTTTAGTCTGGGTTCCTCTTTCGTGGACAGGAGACCGCTTCCCCATCTAGCCAACCCTTCGGCCACAGCCGCGACGCTAGGCGTATTTGGACTGCCATTAGGAGAATCAGGCGTAATAGTCCCTTTCTCCGCAACAGGCGGCAATGTAGGTTTTACACAGCCTGTCCGTCTTTCATATATTCTTTTGCAAGGTTCATCTATATCCGTCTCTAAAAGTCCTTTTTTATCGCTTCCTCTCTTAATCTCTTGTCTCTTCTCTTCTTTCTGACCTTTCTTTGTTTCAACATCTTTTCGTTTTGCACTGTCATTAGAATCTGTTCTACAAAGCAATGATTTCTTCAAACTCTCATCAGAATCTTGTTTAAAAATCTGTGCTTTTTTATCTGCTTCCTTAGCATTGCTTTTATTATCATCTCTAGATAAGAGTGCTCGTTTTAAACTATCACTAGAATCTTGTTTACTGAATTTTCTTGGACATTCTGTATTTAAGGAATCTGTCGTCTTTGATATAAGAAGTTTTGGATAGTCATAAGGTGCATGGTCGTTTGGTGGGTTTAGTTCTAAAGATCTTCTATTCTTGCGCTTATCTGCTGGGGCGATTTGAGCTTTTACCGGCAGCAGCCGCCGAGGCAGCAAACTGCGGTGGTCAGCGAGAGGCGATTCTGGGCGCAGCATTTTTAGCGGCTACTTTCCACTGCCGCAAATTCCAATACCCCTGAAACAAAAGAATTTTCTATTTTAAGTATTTTTTAAACAGAGTAAGAATATACGTTTCAAAGATAATAATTATATTGGAAGGCGTCTCTGCTTAGACTTTCATAAAATGTTACTTGAATACAACAAAGTTGTAACTGGCAATCATGTTCATTTACCTGAGCAATGAATTTATCGCTCAGGCTATTTGTAACCATAGCCCGCGCTCCATAATAACGATATAATTTGATCAAATTTACATAAATACATAGTTTCATACAGTTTTCGTTATAATTTATAATAAAAATCACGTGTCACATAAACGTGAGTGATAATAGACGATTAATTAAGATATCTCAGTAAAATTCTGCTGCCCTAGTTTTAAATGTGATGCATGAATGGAAGCATTACCGCAGTTTTAATGCCTTTATAGATTGTAAAGCTGTCAGAGTTATCAGAGGTGACAAGTGTAGTGTATAATTCCAATTAAATTTATTTGAATGAATAATTAAAAGGATCTAAATTTCAATGTGGAAAGAAGTGGTCTCTGCCTACCCCTACGGGAAAGAGGCGTGATTATATGTATGTATGAATTTAAATTACCTATCAACGAGAGAACTAATACTCTTTAAAGTAATTTAAATATCATTATCATATTACGTTTAATTTAAATGTTATCCAGATTTAAGTTATGTAGCTCTGAAATTGTATTCTTAACGTTGCTATAAAAACAACGCAAAGGTCTAAGGTTTATCGAACATAAAAAACACCATTTGGCGCTAAGGAAAATCACTTTTATTACAATATATCAAGTTATTTGCAAGAAACGGTTGGAATGCGATCATTTGGATGCCAATTAAGCGGGGGTAATTTGTTATCAATGTAGAGCATTGCAAATGAGCCATTATCACGTGAAGCAAGTTCAACACATACCTACAAGGCAGTCGAAAACAAATGATTAACGATAATTATTTCAAAGACATGTTTGTTCATCTTGTTTGTAAAACGTGCATGTTTTTGAAAATTATCCGATTTGTACAAAATTATAATACTGTTTGACTTTGTTTAAGTTTAAACTGGTATGAACAATGCGAACTCATGATTTAAAAGTATAAATGACACTGTAGGTGAATTTTAAATAAAATACAGTTTTTTGTTCAACTTGTATGGCTACAAATATTGTTACAATTTAAATGTATTTTTTTATCATTGCCATGGAGCAGCTGACAGTCTGAAGGCCACTTAATAAGTAAGCAGTGATCGTAGCCTATGGATGTTTGCGATGCCAGGGCTAACACGCTACCGTCCCCGTAGAAATGGAACCTAGAAACTTTATTTATGCCGTAACACATCACAAGGTTATTATACGGGATATTTAAAAACCAGGAGTGGTTGCCATCAAGACGGGCTTGGGACCCTGCCACTTAGCGTGGGTCGCGTTTTGTTGTGGCTGTTATTAAAATTTAATATGGAATGTCAAAGCAAATGGAATGCAGTGATTGCCTTGTAGAAAACAGGCATGGTTCCTCGATTTTTTTTTATTGCTGAGGAGCAGCAGACAGGCTGGGGGCCCACTTAATAGTAATCAATTACCGTCGCCTATGGATGTTTGCGACACTAGGGGCATCGCGAACACGCTGCTGTCCCATAAAAGTACAGGACCTTGGGTCACTAATGCCGGAACAACCCCAATTATCACTTTACAAACCCTTATTTCATGCATTAACATCTATTTTAGGTTGCTTCTGTTTCCGTGGTTCACAAACATTTAAGAGTTTGGTACCAACCATATATGTCATACTATCGACATATACACCGTTGATACATTGATTCTTTGTTCAAGACCATAAAAGGTCCGAGTGGCCACATGTTGTTACAATCGAGTGCAAACATTATTAAAGCCAAGATTGTGAGAAAACAAAGCTTTATTACAAAAAGTAAAAAATACAGATTTATAACTTAAATCGTCATTATTTTAGCATCAATCCCCGGGAATCGCTTTGCGACTTACCCCTCCAATTTCACACAGTCTTCAGCAATTACAATGTTAAGCCAGCACTTTTTACCAGGCTTCGTACCTGTCAAGATCTGGCGCATGCGGCGTGACAAGACACGTGTTTCCCACCTAAGTAGCCGTTTGCCGTAAAACGTGGTGATAACAACTCACGCGACTATCATGCAGTTTATGAATACATTGCTTATGAAATACATCAGAGGATAACGTATATTAAATATGCCACGAATAATCGACATCCACCGGAAGCATATTGAGCGGTTCTAGCACTGGCCAAGTTTCGTATAAAAGGGCAGGTTTATTGATCGTCTTCTAGAACTAATAACCCATCAGTCTATACCGGCTATTATTACCGGTAAATCTATCATATCCATTATTTTCGAATTACTTTACATTTGTATATATATTGTTATATGGAGAGTTGAAAAAGGTAGAAACACAACTTAAAGCAAAGGTCGAGGTTGAGCGAAATGTCAATAAAATTCAACTTCAAGTTGAAAGTATAATCAATTAGCAATATTGTCACTTATTACAGGCGGAAGGCCCTTCAAGCCATTGGCGTGTTGACGTGGCCAAGTGATTCACTCTCTTAGGGTGTGGTGACAGGTGATAAATAGATATTTTATATTGCTGTGGAACAGTAGCCAAGCTGACTGCCTGCCCACTTAATTGCAAGCAGTTATCAGGAGTTAGGGATCCGCATTCTCACAACTAACCAAACTAACAAATATAAACGGGATTATTGTTAGTGAATGTCTACAGCTGGTAGGATTGGACGGGGGCTTTTAGTATGTTTGGGTGGGGTCAGTAGGAGTGGAGAGAGCCAGTCATTTCACACTCCCAACCGGTTCGCTTTGCTGCCAACTTAGCCCTTTCGGGGCTAGATCTAGCCCTTTTTCTGTCTGTTTAGCCTCCATTATAATGATTTAGCCTCTAGCCCCAAATTTAGCCCTAAATTATCATATCTCAATAGACATAATCATAGACACGTCTAAGAACGAAACGAAATGAAATTTTAACAGAAAAGCCTAGCAAAAACTAAACGCGCTCACTTTCATTCTATGTGGGGATTCCCCGTATCTACTATATCGTTCCTGTCTCCTGTTTTACATCTATTTCATTCAGTATTTGGTGACATGGGGTCAGTACTTCAGTAGGTCACCATTTGGGCTATAAATGAAATACCAGCGAAGTATCGCCTTATAGGGACGCGGGAAATGATAATCCATACAATCATACAAGGACGTAAGTTCATTAGCGTTCACAATGCTGGTAATGCCACACTCTAACGCCGACGTCGAGAGGGTATTCTGCACGATGAATGTAATTAAAAACAAATTACGAAACAAAATTAACTTTGATATCCTGAATAAAATGCTACAGATATGATTTGGCCTTAAAAGTTTTAATCAAAGTTACTGCAAATATGAAATCCCGAAAGATTTCACTAAAAAAAAAGGATCTAAAGAAAAATATAGATTTAAATTGAGTAAGGCTGCGTGCAATGAGCCTGAGCCGCAAACATCAACGTCAAAGCACAAAAAAACCTTTCACGACAAATTTGACTCAGACTCAGAAGACATGTAAACTGCTTTGAGTACGTTTTTTTTTTCTATGTATAATATTGTTAATTTATGTTATTAAATAATATATTTATACAATATTTGTACACAGTAGGTAATAGACTATACTAAAAATTAACTATTTCTATTAAGTTTTATTAATTATTTATCAATTTAGCCCTTATTTTAAATTTTTTGGCAAATCTAGCCCTTTTTGAGGTTCTATTTAGTCCATAAACCTGATACTGAGTTGGCAACACTGCGGTTCGTCAGTAACCGTCGCGATGCCGGAGCAGCAAGTGCACCCTTCTACTGCGCATCGCATTATTATAAAATTTATCGCTCGTGAAGGACTTCAAGCAACGGATATTTTTCAGAGGTTAAGTGCACACACAGTTCGGGGATCAAAGGGATAAGGAGTACAAAGAAGTCGAGAATGAGTAGAAAATCGGGAACATGATCGCAGATGAAAACATTCGCGCAGTTCGAGACAATCTTGAAGACGATCGACAAGTTACGGTATTCGAAATTGCAGAATAGGCGGGAATAAGCTATAGGAATTGTCAAAGAACTTAGTTCCGTAAAGTTTGTGCCATATGGGTCCCTCGTCTTTTGAACGAAGATCAGAAATTGAAACGTTTGGAGGTCTGTCAAAGGCTTACAGCAAGGTTTGCGAAAGAACATGTTGCATTTTTGAGTCGTATTGTCACCTGCGACGAGACATGGGTCAACCACTACACTCCAGAATCAAAACAAGCCAGTATGGAGTGGCGGAAAAAGGGGGAAGCAGCTCCAGTGAAAGCCAAGACTCGACTGTCAGCTGGAAAGGTTCTTTCAACAGTGTTTTTTGACCAGCAAGGCATTTTTCTCATTGATTTTTTGCACGAGCGACGACTTACTACTGCGAGCTATTAACAAAGGTGAGAGATGCATATCGCTGCAAAAGAAAAAAACAACGGATCCGAGAGATCATCCTTCTCCATAAAAATGCCAGACCTCATAGTGCAGCTCTAACAATGTCAAAACTGGAAGAAGTGCACTGGACTCAACTTGAACATCCTCCCTACAACCCGGACTTATCGCCCTGCTATTTTCATTTGTTTGGGCCGCATAAAGAAGCTTTAGGAGATGGTGTGGGAAGAATTTGTGCGCAATTGGCTTCTGAACCAACCAGTTTCATTTTACGATGCTGGGATAAATGTATTTTAAAACAGGAAACTACGTAGAAAAATAAATTATATTTGTCTTTCATCATTTACTAATTACGGTTTATTGAAAAAAAAAATCACGTTCATATTTGATTCACCCTCGTAATTACTAAGTTAAATCTAACACCTACTAACTACTATTAGAAGATACAACAGACAATGTTTGAATTCGAAAAATAAAGGCTTTATTTATTTATTTATTAATCAACCAGTGTTTGCAATCCAGACGGCCTTGGATCCCTACCGGTTATGTTACTTTTTACGAGAGGCCGACCTCGAACGTAGAGGTCAGTATTCTTACTTCACCCCTGCGCGGAGAGATTACCCTTTTTTTCAGAGATAAAACAAAACGTGCACATATATTTTTCCTTTAAGAGTTGAGGTAGTTATACTGCAATCGTCTTGATAGAAACAAAATTTATCTACATTCCTCGGAAAAGGGCGAACATTGATACAAATATCTGAGTAGATCAGTTCTCCTGCAATACTTCGAAGTGTACGCTTTCAATGCGACCAAGATGGATCGCTAGCAAGAAGAAGTATTCCAGTAATTGACGGCTTATGTGGCGCAACGGCTTTCATACGTCGTCGTAACGCATGCAGGGATCACGGGTTTGATTTCCAAACGAAAATTATACAAGGAGTGTATCAATTGTCTACTTCTAATAACAAAAGTGCTACCCTACGAAGGAACTAGATAGTCCTATATGTAATTCACAGAACATGTGCAATTTATTTCAATTGGATCAATTGGATCAGAAGTGATACTATTCTATCATCTTTCACACCAAAGATTCAGCTTCGATGCATAAGAACATAATAATCATATGAGAAAAATATCCAGTTCTTAAAGTGGCCTACGCAAATTTAACCATGCTGGGTGAATTGTCTCTAGATACAAAAACGGCAGGTCACGGACGGGCATTAACGCCTTTAAGGACGCGCAACAATATTTCCCTATTATACTGAACAGTAACTGACGTGAGTTATCACGTATTTTTGCTACGCGTTCACATCCCAATATTAAGAGCGAGGAAATCATTAAAATTGGGTGTATCACCAAAATGTATACAAAAAGTATATTATATATAATATTTTTACAATACGACAATTCTACTCCTAGTGCAGCAACCATCGTAAATTCATGCCTTATTATTAGTTTTATTTTAAATAAATAATGCTTTATTTTGGACACGCTTTTATTAGCTTCATACGTATGTTAATATGTGCCTATGTAACGTAAACTTTGAACATAATTTTGACCCCCCTTCAAAACGTCGGATTAACTCGAAATTTGGCATACTTATCAAGGACCGATGACAATGCAATAATTTGTATAGTTGATATCATTATCCTTACTAGGATCCTCAGGATTAATGAATTTACTACGGACCAGTTCTCGTCCGATCACCGAAGTTAAGCAGCGATGGGCGCGGTCAGAACTTGGATGGGTGACCGCCTGGAAACACCGCGTGACTTTGGCTTTTTGCTCTTTTTTTACACGCTTTATATTAATTTGACCTGTATGTAACGGAATTTTCGGACTCGATTTTTACCCACTTTGAACAATCAAAAAAATTCATAATTCTGCCGTAACGCCATCTGACGTTTAATTAATAACACTGCCAGAAGATGGCGTTAAATTAATAATTACCGATTGGAAATTGACCGCAAATAAATTATATTTTATAAGTCAATCAAACTAATGAGTGTAAAAAACTAAAAGACACGCTATTTATAATTAATCAAACTAAAAAGAAAATAAAAATACTCAACTTAAGAATAAAATTACAGACGAGAAAATTAATTTCACTGTTCTAAAAAGCGTGGGTGTTTTGTACGATATAATTTTTGTCAATAACCCTGTATAATCACGCCTAATAAACGAAATTAATGAGGATCACCTTTACATTTAAATAATTTACATAAACAACAATATTTAAATTAAAATCGGAATATACCTTTTTGAAACAGAGTACAACCTGTTTAGTGAGATATGATAATTTCCAATACTTGTTTCAGTAATACCCCTCTAAATCCGCGTTTTTATATTTGAATTGCGAAACCAGTACAATTAAATTATATATGGCGTGTATTTAGAGTGTGTTATTCCAAGAATGTTAAAAAATACATACAAACATCGTAATACCTAATAAATGGGTACAACAGACAAACAAACATGCACGGCCCGCCCCACTCATGAGTTGTATTTGGCTATTTTTCTACTTAACATTTTATTAAACTTCACCAAAAGCTTACAATATTTAATCGGGTTTACAGTATGTCCTGAACGAGATACTGGCTCTTTTTGTAACTCATTCGAGATGGCGTATTTTTCGGTCCCCCGCGAGCGATTTTTGTTTATATTGTTCATTTTTAATGGTTTGTTTTTTATGATGCGTAATAAAAGCAAATTTGTTTTCCTATAGATTATATATAATTAAAAAAAAAACTGACGGCTACTTTATTCAGAATGGCTCATTGTTATTATCGGAAAACATTAGCACGGTGTTCAGCCAGTCTCAAATTTATCGGGCGCAGTGTGCCGCAGGCTCTTCGAGGGAACCGTGCGGTCGATGGCCCTTTACGGGGCCCCAATCTGGGCGGATCGCCTGACGGCCAAAACGACAGCGCTGCTTCGCAGGCCGCAGCGCGTCCTGGCCGTCAGGGCGATAAGGGGATACCGCACGGTGTCCTTCGAAGCGGCCTCCCTGCTGGCCGGATCCCCACCATGGGACCTCGAGGCCCGAGTCCTGGCGCTATTGTACCAGTGGCGCCGGGATGCGGCCGAGCGTGGCTCTCGACCCGCGCCTCGCGAAGTGGAGGTAAGGCGGGCGGAGCTGCGCGACGAGGTGCTCATGGTGGAATGGAAGGAGCGCCTCGCGCACCCCAGCGCGGGCTTCGCCACCATCGAAGCGGTGAGGCCCGTCCTGGCTGAATGGCTGGAAAGGCGCCACGGCGCCCTGACCTTCCGCCTGACGCAGGTCCTCTCGGGGCACGGTTGCTTCGGGAGGTACCTGTGTCGTATAGGGCGGGAGATGACGTCAGGGTGCCACCAATGTGGCGCGGGCGACGAGGAGGACACGGTGAACCACACTGTCGCCATGTGCCCCGCGTGGCGCGAGGAGCGCCGCGCCCTCGTCGCCCAAATCGGCGTGGACCTGTCGCTCCCAGCCCTGGTTCTGACCATGGTCGGGGGCGATCCTGGATGGACGGCCGTCGCCTCCTTCTGCGAGGCAGTCATGTCCGCAAAGGAGGCGGCGGAGCGGGAGCGGGAGTGGACCACCACACTCCCCTCCCGCCAACGCAGGCCACGTCGGCGGCGCCGGAGGGCAAATAACGACCTCCGGCCGCCGTAAAAGCGGCCGCGGGCGGCCCCTCGGGGGAGGATCCGCCGCCCGCACTATACCGCGAGGGTGAGGGCTGCGTGCTGTTCCGCGGCCCCCCTCAACTCCTAGAGTTGTTAGGAGAGCGCCGGGGGGACGAAACCCTGACCCCCTGGCGCCAACACTTTAGAAGGGGCCCGCCTCAAGACAAAGGGCGGGCCACGAGATCGGCAGGCCATATATCCGTGGGCCCGGGCGTAGGCGATAGGAGAACAACGGGGTTTTTTAGTGGGTAGTCGGATGGCCATACATCTTTCCCGGAGTCCCACATATCCCTCGGTCCCCCCGGGCCGGGGGAACCCGTCAAGAGAGGTTTTTCCCCGAGACCAAAAAAAAAAAGTCTCAAATTTAGTGAAGTTCTAAAATTATGATTTTTTTATTTCAGGTATATACAGGGTGACTGACAAACCCGTCCAAATTTTTTATACGCACTAAACATCATTTAAGGAACCCATTTTAAAAAAATATATAGGTAGGTACTGAAAAAAAAATTAAGTTGTCATAAACATTATTTTAACTACAATACTCTTAATAACATTACGTTTAGTTAGATATTCGTTTGGGAGATCTTTAGAAGCTTGAAATCGTCATTCAATTTTATTTTTATTATATTTTTTGTTGTCTTGGTATTTTATTTTCGATAAGTAATATCTATTTATTTGCCTGTATTCTTTCTAATTTTACACTCATTGGTTCGTCCTTACTTGTACCCTTCTATTAGGCACAGTTAATAACAAATTATTATAATTATTGTATTATTGCATTGCTGATTCTTTTTTTTTATTGCTGTGATACAGCAATAAAAAAAAAGGGCTGACGGTCCGCTTAGAATTTAGCAGTTACCGTCGCCTATGGGTATTTGCAACACTAGTGGCATCGCCAATACGCTGCTGTCTCATAAGGGTACAAGAACTTGGGTCACTAATGCCGGAACATAACACAAAGTTACTATGGCGGCATACTTAAGACCAAAGGTGGTCGCCATCCAGACGGGCCTGGGGCCCTACCACGTAGCTAGGGTAGGTTTTTTTGTCGCCTTTTAAGACAGGCCGACTCCGACCACAGAGGTCAGTATTCTTTCTCCGCCCCGTACGGATAGAAACAAAATTAAATTTCTAACATTATTCGTAACAAAATTAAATTTTATTTTACATATATTCTTTATGTATAGTCTACCGTGACATCATTTAAATAATGTTCAAGCTGAAGATGTTTTTGGACAAGCATATCTTGGGACGCACATACATATTTTGATTTACTTTTTTTCTTTACCCTAATTTGTTGTTTTTTATGGAACTATTTTTGCAATTGTGTAAACAGTTCTCAAATAAAATATTTCTTTATTTCTAAACTGTAATAATCATAGCTAAGATATAACTCCATGGACTATCTACATATATTGGTAGTAATAAAAGATATTGAATTGTGAAAGACCTGAGTCAAAGTTTTAGCCATTAAACTCCTAGCTTATTGCCTTCGTATTGTAGGAGGAAATATAATTAGACCAAGAGAAAACCTAGAAACAATATAACGTGTTAGTAAGTAATGTGAGAAATGTTCATAATTAGTTTCGTAAATTTTAAAAATTCTCACAGTCACAATGCACTACTGTAACAAACCACTAATTTCCTAATTCTCGTGAAATTGAGAGCATAAAAGGGAATTAAAAATATTGTTAAATCTTGAGAACTAGGATTGTATAATATGATAATAAAATAAATACAGCGACACGGCCCGACTTAGCAATGGAAACTAAACTTAATTCAATTCGGTTGAGTGATTTTCAAGATACGTTTGAAGGAAACTTTACAACTAATAACTATAGTTATACACACGTTGTAATCACGTTTGACAGAACTAGTAAAGTTATAACTTTACTTTACTAGTTCTGTCAAACGTGATTACAACGTGTGCTTTGGATACACATAATATTGCAATTGAAATTAATTCTATGTTTCAAGTTGTTTGTCTAGTAGGACACAGAAGCTGGACGTGTCAACACTTTCCGGCGATCGGGGCTTACTCTACCATGATTTGTGAGACGAAGCTTACTACGGGTCAAAGCTGTCCGAAGCAACAGCGTCAGCGATGGAGAGAAACCTGGAGGAGGTGTTCAAGTATGTTTGTAACGAAGTAGGTATGTATGTAGGTACGTGAATTAGTCCATAAGAGAAACATTCAACATACCCCGCTCCATAATGTTACGCGAGAACCAGTGGAGTATTTGCAGTCTTGGCCGCCCTAGGCCCCAGGCCATGTATTGTAGTAAGTACCAGCCACCCCTTTCTCAGCACCCATCATATTGAGTACATAATGAATTTACTTTTTTGCCAACTTTTATAGAAATCGATTCAGAAATTTAGTTAACTATAATATCTGCTCGTTTGTAATATTTTCCGAGGTTTCAATGATAATTGCACATTTAAATAAAACATTTAAAATGGTTTTATTTATTTAATTACAGGTTTATTTTCATACAAGATAAGATTTAATAAGTGATTTAGGGTGATTATTGTTATACGATGCGGTGCAGTACGGCCCACCATAATGTGCGCGAGCCTTTAGAATATTTACGTAATTTGAATTATTTCTTGTTATCATCATCCGTGCATCTATCATCTATCCGTGCAGGGGCGGAGAAAGAATACTAACCCCTGTGGCCGGGGTCGGCCTGTCGTAAAAGGCGACAAAACAACCCACCCTAGCTACGTGGTAGGGCCTCAAGCCCGTCTAGATGGCAACCACCCTTGGTCTTAAGTATGCCGTCATAATAACCTTGTGTTGTGTTCCGGCATGGGTGACCCAGGTTCTAGCCTCCCTTACCCGAAGTTCTGGAGTGCCCACGAAATTTGGAACTCGAGATGTGCAAAATCCCACCACATCCCTACAGGCGTGACGGATTGGGGCGGGGGTCAGGGAGACCCGATGAAACGGCTGTCCGCTGGCCGCCCGCCAGTCAGTAGGGGACCCGAACCCAGATTATCCAGTCTGGGAGGCTGTCCCGCCAACTGGTGCAAAATCTTTGGGGGGTATCGTCGTGCCGGAGCGGAGACCGGACGTGGACCCGGCGATGTTCTCCGGGAGGGATCGGGGGCCCTTCCGTGCCCCGCACTAACTCGTCACACAACCTGTGGGTTTGGGTGGGAAGAGAACACTCAATTTTTTCCATTTTTTCGTGGATACTCTAGAACTTCCAAAAAACGCCCTTTATGTCTATAAAATGGATCGGAAAATGAAAAATAGTAAGCGTAACCCAGCGGACCTCAAATCCACACTCAGAGTGGATTTTTGCAACATCAGAGGTATACACTCAAACCTTAATGCCGTTCACCACCATCTTGAAACGGCAAAGCCTGCTCTACTGTTTTTGACGGAGACGCAGATATCTGCCCCGGCCGACTCATCGTACCTTTGCTACCCCGGCTACAATTTGGAACATCTATTCCTCCCAAAAGCTGGGGTATGCTTGTACGTCCGGGACGATATATGCTGCCGCCGTCTTCACGGTCTCGAAGACAGGGACCTTTCCATCATATGGGTGCGAGTGGATTTCGGTGGTTCCACCCGGGTGTACTCCTGCCTGTATCGGTCCCATGGCAGAGAATGCGAAAGGACTGAAACAGCTCATTTTTTCGGGCGTGTTCAAGACGCTACCGACAAGGTTTTTACGCAGTATCCCGCCGCGGAGGTGATCGTTCTTGGAGACTTCAATGCTCATCATATTGAGTGGCTGGGTTCTCCAAAAACTGATCTGCCGGGGACTACTGCCTTTAATTTTGCTCTTGCCCATGGTTTTACTCAGGTGGTTCAAGGGTTTACCCGCATACCGGATAGAGTGGACCATGCGCCGTCTTTGTTGGACCTTCTGTTGACCACACATCCGGAAGATTATCAGGTCTCGATCGGGACTCCATTAGGAACCTCTGATCATTGCTTGATATCTTCCGTGATGCGCCCTCCAATTCCCGAATGGGCTCGCCCCACCGTGAAGCGGAGAGTGTGGCGCTATCGGTCAGCAGATTGGGATGGATTGCGTGAATTCTATGCGTCCTACCCATGGGGGCCGCTGTGTTTTTCTTCGGGCGATCCTGACGCTTGTGCGAACTCGATTGCCGATGTGGTGCTGCAGGGAATGGAATGTTTCATTCCTAACTCTGTGGTGCCCATTGGTGGTTCGGGAAAGCCATGGTTCGATAGGCCTAGTGCTGAGGCTGTTAAGCTGAAGCAAAAGGCCTATCGAGCCTGGACTACAGCAAGGGCTTGTCAGGATCCTAACACTTCCGACTTGAGGAAAAAATACAATGTTGCCTCCAGGACCCTCAAAAAACGGATTGCGAGAGCAAAATTTGAGCACATCGGCAGGATTGGCGAGCGTCTCGCCAGCTATCCCTCTGGGACTAGGGCTTTCTGGTCGCTTGCTAAAGCCGTCGAAGGAAACTTTTGTCGGGCGTCCATTCCTCCACTACGTGCAGCTGACGACCGTCTGGCTCATGCTGCTAAGGATAAAGCCGATCTCCTGGGTGAAATCTTTGCAGCCAATTCGACTCTTGATGACGGGGGACAGTCTCCACCTTCTATTAGAAGATGTGGAGACTCCACAATGTCGGAGGTACGGTTTTCCCAAAAAGCCGTGAGACGTGTCCTCCGATCCCTCGACGTCAAGAAGTCCACCGGGCCAGACGGTATCCCCGCTATTGTGCTGCGAATGTGCTCAGCTGAGCTGTCTCCAGTCCTTTCCCGACTTTTTACATTATCCTACCGCAATGGTTGTGTCCCGGCTTCGTGGAAGGTGGCCCATGTTCACCCTATTCCCAAAAAGGGTGACCGAACGGACCCGTCCAACTACAGGCCTATAGCGATAACTTCTTTGCTCTCAAAGGTGATGGAGCGGATCATCAACGCACAACTCCTGGGTTACCTGGAGGATTCCCAGCTGCTTAATGATCGCCAATATGGTTTTCGGCATGGTCGGTCCGCTGGGGATCTCCTGGTTTACCTAACCCACCGTTGGGCTGAAGCCGTTGAGAGCAAGGGAGAAGCCCTGGCTGTTAGCCTAGACATCGCTAAGGCCTTCGATCGGGTCTGGCATAGGGCTCTTCTTGCGAAGCTTCCATCTTACGGGATACCTGGGAGTCTTTGCACCTGGCTATCCAGCTTTCTCGCTGGGCGCAGTATTAAGGTCGTTGTTGACGGTTGCTGCTCCAGTGTGAAACCTATCAATGCTGGTGTGCCCCAGGGTTGTGTGCTGTCGCCGACGCTATTTATTCTGCATATCAATGACATGTTATCTATAGATGGCATTCATTGCTATGCGGATGATGGCACCGGCGATGCACGGTACACTGGTCGTGTAAGTCTCTCTCCTGCGTTTTTGGAAGAAAGTCGGGTCAGACTTGTGTCTGAAGTAGAGAACTCTCTAGAGAGGGTCTCTGAATGGGGACGACAAAACCTTGTCCAGTTCAACCCCTCGAAGACGCAGGTCTGCGTATTCTCTGCCAAGAAAACCCCGTTCGCACCTGCGCCACAGTTTCAAGGAACCTCTCTTTCCATCGCAAGTAGTATTGGGATCCTTGGTGTCGACATCACGAATGATGTGCAGTTTAGGGGACAATTGGAGGGTAAAGCTAAGCTTGCCTCCAAAAAGCTAGGTGTGCTAAACCGGTCCAAGCAGTACTTCAGTCCAAGGCAACGGCTTGTGCTATATAAAGCACAGGTCAGACCGCATATGGAGTACTGCTCATATTTATGGGCTGGAGCACCGGCCTGTCAGCTCAATCCCCTAGACTCGATCCAACGGCGCGCAGTTCGTGTTGTCGGCGATCCCATGCTCACAGACGGTTTAGACACGCTTGGACTTCGGAGAGACTTTGCATCTCTTTGCGTATTCTACCGTCTGTACAACGGGGAGTGTTCTGAAGAACTATTTAGGATGATGCCCTCGTCGTCTTTCTACCACCGCACTGCCCGCCATCGGCTGGGTGTTCATCCCCATTTCTTGGAGCCTCTTCCTTCCTGTACGAAACGGTTCTCCAGAACGTTCATGTTGCGTACTCTCAGGATCTGGAATGAGCTTCCGGCTGAGGTTTTCTCAGCGCAGTATGATATGGGGTTCTTCAAAAAAGGCGTTATAAAATTTCTTCGAGACCGGCAGCGCGTTGGTGGTGCCTCTGGTGCTGCAAACGTCCATAGGCGACGGTGACCACCTGCCAGGGTGGGCCGTTTGCCTGTCTGCTGAACTCAAGCAATAAAAAAAAAAAAAAAAAAAAAAAATCATCAGTGAATTTTTTTGTCACTATTGGCCGCGCCTAATATCTGGCCGCCCTTGGCCCGGGTCTCCTGGGCCTTAGGCCAAATCCGCCACTGGCGAGAACCATTATTACAACTGACTATGGCAACGCTGTATAACAATCGATATCGATCACATATATAGGTATAATGCGTTTCAAATAAGAATAGGATCGACTTTGCGCCATGTTGTGACGTCATAACATAGGTTTTTAATATTTATTCCACTAACTGTTGTTTAATATAAAATTAGGTATGTTACCGATATTTAAATTATGACTTCAATTCCATTCACCATTATTGATACGCAAATAAGGTTTCGTTCCAAACCGTACTTTTCTAGTGACAATAATTGACATATAGGGGTCATTGACGTTCCTATTCTTATTTCAATCGCATTGTACTTCGACACTACAATGTCAATGAGAACTCAATATCCAATTAAAACTGTCATATATCAAAAATACTTAGAAGGTCGACCATTCTGAGCGAACAGTCTGAAGCGGGGCTTCAATTGTAGCTGGTTTGGTCAGATTGGTATCGTGATTTTGTTACTGTGATTGTTCCTTTTACTGTGAATTAATATGTAGTACATTTGTTTGAATGTGAATATAATACTTTTATAGATAACAAACACTTTTGAGATTCTCGTAACAATAACAAGACCGATGCATGGGCGTTGGAGCAAACGTGGCGTAGAGGGCCGCCCCTCCAGTCCAACGGACCGATAACCTGGGCAAGCAAGGAACTGAGATTTGTGGCGAAAAGTTTGGGAGGCATACGTTCTGCACAAGACAATAATTGGCTGTATGTCATCAACGTGAAAGCACGCTTATTGTTAAACCAATTTTACGCGGATTTATTACTAGAGATGGATCGGTAAAATATAAATTAGACGTTCGAGAAATTATATTATTAGTTTATAAAAAATAATTTTAAATTTCATTAACGTCGGATTGTAAATATTTTTGCTGTATAGATATAAAGATAGATAACTCTTTATTACTTAACAAACTACGAATACGTGGCTAATAAGCCAGAGAAAATAAAACTAAAAATAAACTATGCTAAACAATAGACGGTCTTATCACTCAAAACGATCTCTTCCAGTCAACCGATTGTTCGCAATTTACATGAGAGAAACAAACAAAATTATATTATTATACAAGAGAAAAATATATGAGTCGAAAGAAAGGGTTTCTCATCTACAGCTCAATATTTATTAATTAAAATGCACCATATTGTTAGAATTCCTTCGTGTTTAATATTTCAGAATATAGACAAAGACTTAACTTATGAAACAAAGAACCACTGATTATTTATTTATACAAAAGCTTAATGCGTTTGCGCATCGTAGCTGTTTGCTAAAGGAGCCGTAATATTTTATATCCATATTAATGTTATTATAAATGTCTGGCCATGCCGCCTCCGCCGGGCCCCAGCAGGAGGGGTAGACCCAAAAAGTGCTGGCTTGACGTCGTAAGGGGTGATATGCGTGCCAATGGGCTCACTACCAGGGATGCTGAAGACCGTGCGAAGTGGAGTAGAAAGAGTCGGAAAGCGGACCCCGGGCACCGAAGCGAGAGTTTGGGTTGCAACCGGGACACTGCGCTTAGATGATGACTAATATTATAAATGTGAAACTAACTCTGTCTGTTTGTTACGTTTTCACGCCTAACCCGCTGAACCAATTTTGATGCATTTCGGTATAGATATAGATTGAACGTAATCAAGTTCTCTTTTTCAGTTAATTTAAAAATAAAAGTTAAATTATTGTAACTGACCCCATGGTCAGTTACAATAATTTAAGGGTCAGTGTATATGGCATGTATTACATACATCTTTTTTTTTATTGCGAGAGTTCAGCAGACAGGCAAACGGCCCACCCTGGCAGGTAGTCACTGTCGCCTATGGACATCTGCAACACCAGAGGCATTACCAACGCGCTGCCGGCCTCAAAGAAATTTTATAACACCTTTTTTTTGAAGAACCTGTACCGCGCTGAGAAAACCTCAGCCAGAAGCTCATTCCAGATCATGAGAGTACGCAACATGAACGTTTTTGAGAACCGTTTCGTACAAGAAAGAAGAGGCTCCAAGAAATGGGGATGAACATCCAGCCGATGGCGGGCAATGCGGTGGTAGAAAGACGACGAGGGCACCATTCTAAATAGCTTCTCAGAACACTCCCCGTTGTACAGACGGCAGAATACGCAAATAGACGCAAAGTCTCTCCGAAGTCCAAGCGTGTCTAGACCGTCTGTGAGTATGGGATCGTCGACAACACGAATTGCGCGCCGTTGGATCGAATCTAGGGGATTGAACTGACAGGCGGGTACTCCAGCCCATAAATGTGAGCAGTACTCCATATACGGTCTGACCTGTGCTTTGTATAGCACAAGCCGTTGCCTTGGACTGAAGTACTGCTTGGACCGGTTTAGCACACCTAGCTTTTTGGAGGCAAGCTTAGCTTTACTCTCCAATTGTCCCCTAAACTGCACATCATTCGTGATGTCGACACCAAGGATCCAAATACTGCTTGCGATGAAAAGAGAGGTTCCTTGGAACTGTGGCGCAGGTGCGAACGGGGTTTTCTAGGCAGAGAATACAGGCATCTGTACTAAAAGTACAATACTTAGGCCTCTGGATCATTAACCTTCTTTTTAAACTTTCCCACCTCGGGATTTTACTCCCTGCTGTTTTAAACCTTCCATATTTAACACCTATGTGTCTACTCGTCTCTACTAGAGAGGTTAAAGGCTAATTGTTATCTGAGTCCAGCGTTCGAATTGATGCATGTCAAGGATGCTAATTCGGTTTAATTTACGCAGCGGCATTTAGTACCAAAGTAAGCAACATAGCGCTTACGTTATGGGCACTAGGCATATTAACTACTTAAATACTTTTCTTTTGTTAAATAAATATATTTATTATACATAAACATCTCGACGAGGATGGGAATCGAACCCGTCACATCTGCAAGCGTACTGAAGTACGTTAACTGTTAAGCCCCGGAGGTCGTTAAATAATTTAATATACTCAATGCTACATGTTATCATCTTGCGCGGGGAAATGTCGTTTCATAATTTTTTGTTAAAAAGTTTTTATTTCATAATTTTTTTATGTGGCTATAATCTACTAATTACTACATGTTTAAATAAATGAATTCTGTCAAAAGTTATGCGTGGTCATAGATATAATCAGTGAGTGAACTATCAATCATTCTTTGCTTTCGTACCCTTAGGGTTGGAATTTTTATTTCCAAATTTATATGGCACCACCTTCAGGGTATTTATTATACCCTTTCCAATTTAGATTTTTAAAATCGGGCTACTCTGTAAAAAGTTATGCGTAGTCATACTTAAAAAAATGAAAAGAAATATACGCGTCGAATTGATAACCTCCTCCGTTTTTTCATCGATTAAAAATAGAATTTTGTAACAGAAGTAACAATAGCGTATAATTCCGTCGACAGTAAAAAGAATTAGACGTATGGAGGCATCGAGTGTGATGACCGTGACGTGACATCATAATCACCAACAGACGGAAAGAACAGGTGACGGACGCGTGATCCAATTGATTTTAATGTCATTATCAATTGAATGCAATTATTATTTAGCAGAAGTGTATCGGCTTCGCTAAATCACAATGGCTGCCGTGACCTCAGATTAAAATTATATGCGTATGATTATACCTAGTCAGGTCATAAGTATTGTCACACAGTAAAAACTTTTCTTTTAGAATGCTGGCCACAAAAAAGTTTATTGAATTCGAATTTCGAATTGTCCATGAAAATAAAAATGTATAACTTTTAGAATTTTACTCATTTTTAAATATGGAGTGGACGCTTAAAGAAGACCGTGTTGCAGTTATTGCGTTGCATCGTTGCGGTTACGCGCCAATTCAAATTTTTAACATACTGAAAAATTTGAATATTACCAAAAGATTCGTTTATCGTACCATCAAACGATACAATGAAGACTCTAGTGTAGATGACAGGTCAAGAAGTGGTCGCCCTCGGTCTGTTAGGACTCCAGCAGTGATAAAAGCTGTGAAGGCACGAATTCAAAGAAATCCCAAACGTAAGCAGAAACTGTTGGCCCTTCAGATGGGGTTAAGCAGAACCACGGTGAAAAGGGTGTTAAATGAAGACTTAGGGCTTCGGGCATATCGAAGAAAAACAGGACATCGTTTGAATGCTCGTCTAATGGACCTGAGACTGAAGAGATGCCGCGCTTTGTTGAAGCGGTACGCGGGAAAAAAATATCGGGAAATTCTTTTTTCGGATGAAAAAATGTTTACCGTAGAAGAGAGCTACAACAAACAAAATGATAAGGTGTACGCACACAGTAGTGAAGAAGCGAGCAACCGTATTCCGCGTGTCCAACGAGGTCATTTTCCATCCTCGCTCATGGTATGGTTGGGAGTTTCTTATTGGGGCTTAACAGAGGTACATTTTTGTGAGAAAGGTGTAAAAACGAATGCTGTTGTGTATCAAAATACAGTCCTGACGAACCTTGTGGAACCTGTTTCTCATACCATGTTCAATAACAGGCACTGGGTATTCCAACAAGATTCGGTGCCAGCTCATAGAGCGAAGAGCACACAAGACTGGCTGGCGGCGCGTGAAATCGACTTCATCCGGCACGAAGACTGGCCCTCCTCCAGTCCAGATTTGAATCCGTTAGATTACAAGATATGGCAACACTTGGAGGAAAAGGCGTGCTCAAAGCCTCATCCCAATTTGGAGTCACTCAAGACATCCTTGATTAAGGCAGCCGCCGATATTGACATGGACCTCGTTCGTGCTGCGATAGACGACTGGCCGCGCAGATTGAAGGCTTGTATTCAAAATCACGGAGGTCATTTTGAATAAACTTTAATGTCATAAGAATCTATGTTTTGTTAAGTTCATTTTGGTATATGAATGGTTACATAATGAATAAACTTGTTACAATTATTTTACATTAAACATGTGACAGAATTTATGACCTGACTAGGTATAGACGCTATTGCATTAATGTCAATATACAAAAATTATTATACTGAATTTAATGTATGCAGCTTTATCAACTTTGATTTGTTATTTGAACACGTCGCATTACTCTGCCGGAAATAAATGCAAGAAAAAAGAAAGAAAAGTAGAGAAAGGAACCGTTGAACTTGGTGAAGATGATTCTTGTTTTAACACTCGACGACCTCGGTGGCGTAACGGATAACGCACTTCGGTACGCCTGCGGAGGTCACGGGTTCGATTCCCGTCTCGCGTCTGGGTGTTTATTTATAATATGTATTTCTTTACAAAAAAAAAAGTATATAAGTAGTATATCCGTTGTCTAGTACCCATAACACAAGTGCTATGCTACTTAGTTTGGGACTAGATGGCGCTGTGTGAATTGTCACAAAATATTATTATTATTATTAAATATTACACTCGCTTCATACCGTTTGCATCTGAAGATGGTAAGCTGCAAGAAATTTTGAAACTCAAGGTACGCTGTTATATTAATGTAATAGGCCTTTCTGTCCTTCCGTGAAAATTTTCTTGTATATTTATGTAATATCATACATCTATTATCATCACACACATTTGCATATATATTTTAACCAGATATATTTTACCATTGATCCATAACATATAGGTACAAAATAATAAAAAAATACGTATGAAATTATATTTGAAATTCTAATTGAATTTTATACTTTTACAGTCGTCTCTCGTTTGACGACCCCATTTCGAGAAGATGATGTTTTGTTTTTATGAACTACGCCTAAAAAAGTAAAGGACAACCTATTCGTATTGGCCGAATTACAGAAATGCCGTTTCGTACTAAATTTGAGTTTACGGTCCTCTGGATAGATAGAGATTAAAGTCAAAGTCCGAATGAAGCGGAATGAACTCCATAAAAAATATTTTTATTTTTCAAGTAATGTCTATATACAAGAAACCGCACATATTTTTTTAATCCTAAGTAACACAAAAACACTCACTTTGACGTGTGTATAAAAAATAAACAAATCTAGAATTACTTATGGATAAGATAGTCAAACATTTATGAAAAAGACTACATTGTTTAAATTGTGAATAACTAACCAATCACACCTAGTAAAATAAACACTTCTCAAATCAAATAAGGGGGCAAACAACGTTACATTCACATTATATTGTACTGAGGAATTTTAAACTTTAATACGAAAGCAATAAAAGGAAAACTATACCTAAATTTTTTCTGCTCGATTATCTTACTCCTTCGTATAGTAATTTAAGCTCTAAACCTAATTGTTAGGGTACAATAATACACACTCTTTAGTAGGTAAGTTAGTCACAAACGGTTAATAGGAAAATGATTATAGAATTTTAGGTTCTATGATGATTTAAATAAAATCGATTCACGTGGGATATGGCACTAGGCGACGCTGACTTTATGATCCACTTGGCAAAACAGTGCGTGGGCGTCCAGGCACAAACAGCAATGTAAACAAACAGACGTGTCCGCGTATATGCAAATATTTGCCACATTGTGTATTGAGCAGTTTGTTTGCATTGATTCTATCCACTGCTGTGACGAGGGGAAATTATTACATTCAAAATCAGTTTATAACTACAAGATTTCAGTGTATTTATTATCTATGGTTCGGCTATAATAATTCATTTATTTCAGATGTCATCCATAGATTTGTTAGCGTGCATTATAACATAAAACTATGTTAGTACTTAAATTATAAATACTACATTTGTCCCATGACGACTGATATCCAGTGCTTTTGGCCATAGCAGGAGTAATGGGACGAAAAGGTTTTTAAAATGGCATTTGGCGGCTTTTGGGTCCCAGGAAAAGTAAGCACACAAAAGAGAATAGGTAGACTAAATTCGAGGGTGGAATGGCTGTCATCTGTTATGTAAACCTAGATGCCGAATGTATGTTTTTTTTTATTGCTGTAGGACAGCAGACAGGCGGACGGCCCGCTTAGAATTTAGCAGTTATCGTCGCCTGTGGGTGTTTGCAACGCTGGTGGCATCGCGAACACACTGCTGTCCCATACGGATATAGGAACTTGGGTCACTAATGCCGGAACACAACACAAGGTTATTATGGCAGAATACTTAAAACCAAAGGTGGCCGCCATCCCGACGGGCTTGAGGCCCTACCACGTTAGCTAGGGTGGGTTGTTTTTTTACATAATACTCGTAACCTTGTGTTGTGCTTCGGCAATAGTGAACCTTGGTTCACTATTGCCGAAGGTACAGAGACTTGTCTCTGTACCTCTATCGGACAAGAGCGTGTTCGCGGTGCCCCTCTAGCGTCGCAAACATTCATAGGCGACGGTAACTGCTTACTATTAGGCGGTCAGGCTGTCTGCTGTTCTTCAACAAAAAAAAAATAACCATTTAAAATAGTCCAAAATAACTTCGCCGGGTGAAATATTTAAACACAATGTATAATCGATACGATACCAAGCATCCTGGACTATGCTAATACATTTAACACCGCGCGGCGTGTTGTGGGCGTTAATGTTTATACATATAACGTGATTTGAACGAGGAAACAGTGTCTGAAATTTGGGCGTGATTAATTTCGTAACGTGACATTAATCTACAGTATTTATTGATATAAGCGTGTAAAAAAGAGGAACGAGTAAATTCTGTCACCGCTTTTTTTTAATGCTATAGGACAGCAGACAGGCTGACGGCCCGCTTAGAACTTAGCAGTTATCGTCGCCTACCGGTGTTTGCAACGCCAGTGGCATCGCGAACACGCTGCTGTCCCGTAAGGGTACAGGAACTTGGGTCACTAATGCCGGAACACAACACAAGGTTATTATGGCGGCAAACTTAGGACCAACGGTGGTCGCCATCCAGGCGGGCTTGAGGCCCTACCACGCAGCCAGAGTGGGTTGTTTTGTCGCCTTTTACGACAGGCCGACCCCGGCCACAGAGGTCAGTATTCTTTCTCCGCCCCAGCACGGATAACCAACCGGTCTTTGTTTGATCTGTCCGCTCTTTACCTTATCTTTGACAGAAAAGCATTACGTAATTGAAGATACGATTTGATCAATAGTGACCCATACTGCTACTGATTTTGTAACTAGATGGCGCTGTATGCATTGTCCCAGTATATGATATTTATCATTGTTATTATTATATATGTAGGAACATAAACATGAAAAATATAAAACAAAAATACTGCAAGTTATCAAAATTACCATAATAAAAATAATCACTTTTAATTTACCTCAAATCAATTAAATTCTCAAGAAACATTATTAAACACCCAAATAAAACCATGACGTCAATAATTGCGATAAAGTATCGTATTTATGATTTATCGTGGCAAGAGCACTTATCTGAGGAAAGTTGATTTAACCAATTATCTCTAATCATTAATATTTTCTTTTATTATCATTGCCGAACGTACGAGTACTACGCTAAACTTGAAATTTGTGGTTTCATTTAAATCTTTTTTTATTATTGTGGAATGGCAAACAGGCTGACCGTCCACTTAGAATTTAGCTGTTACCGACGCCTATGCGTGTTTACAACGCCAGTGGCATCGCAAACACGCTGCTGTCTCAGAAAGGTACAGGAACTTGAGTCACCAATGCTGGAACACAACACAAGGTTATTATGGCGGCATACTTATAGACTAAAGGTGGTGGCCATCCAGACGGGCTTGGGGCCGTACCACGTAGCTAGGGTGGGTTGTTTTGTCGCCTTTTACTGTCGTAAAAGGCCAACCCCGGCCGCAGAGGTTAGAAATTTATTTAATGCTTTACCGGGCCTGGGAGGGGCATTCAGACCCCACGTATCGTGGATCGCGACAGTTCTATATCCATAAAGAAATGAATGATATTGTAAAATTATCTTCAATAATAAAAGCATCTTGAAATTTTTTTTATAATTTATAAACAATCTCTTTAATCCATAACACAAACTTCTGCCTCGTATTTTGGCAAAAGATGGCACTGTGTAATAAGACGGCAATGTCACAATATAATTCAATAGTCATTCATAATTTCCTGCTGTCTTTTATTGTCCTGCTTGCTTTAGAAGCTCAAATATATCATATCAACAATAGACTCAAATAAATCATACATACATTAAACAACATTCGAGTAATAACTACAACACATAAAACAATAAATAAATACACTCGAAACATTCACACAACATCATGCAGTCCTAAATTAAGCGCTTCTATTATATAATAATAACTTTATCTCTAAATCCTGAACAACGCAGACATTACTTACGATGAGGCTATTTGTATTCAAGTGCAACTAATAGTCGGACGGGTCTTCCGCATAAACACAGAACGAGGGCACAGTACAAGCCACGCCATTGTAACGCGATGAAAATGCTCAATACATACTGTAATATTTTATTTTTTATATAGGTACCATAAGGAAACTATTTTATAGGATTTTTCCAAATAGACCTTAATTAAATGTTTTTGTAGGACAGCAAACAGGCTGACGTCCCAATTAGAATTTAAAGAGTTACCGTCGCCTATCCAGACATAAGTTATAATTAAGCTAAATTTCAAGTCAATTGGATTCTAATATGGTTTTGGACATCTAAACTTTTATAAAGAAACTAGCAGCGAAACCCGGCGTTGCTCGTTTCAAAATATTATAGAAAAGTTCTTTATGTTTTCACGCACTGGCATAATTTAAGCCATTCAGCACACTCCCGAGCTTATATGAGTCGTACAATGTGTTAGAAAAGGATATTTAAGTATCTTATTACACATTTTTACCACCCACATCCAATCATTTCCACCTACAGCAACCAAACTCCCGTACTTGGAAGTGCACACGTGGGGTCTTCTACCACTGCAACCACTTCTATCAGTACCACTACGACTGCAAAAAGGCTGGGCTGCTGCGACGCATCGATATAGCGACGCTCACTGTACATTGCTAAAACTGCGGAGCGTAGCTAACGCGACATTGCATTTTGTGACAGTGCACTTAAGTAACTTTTCTCAGTGCGTAATAAAACTGTATTTATTGCAATATGATATAAAAAGAATTTTTTTTTTTTATTGCTGTAGAACAGCAGACAGGCTGACGGCCCGCTTAGAATTTAGCAGTTACCGTCGCCTATGGGTGTTTGCAACGCCAGTGGCATCGCGAACACGCTGCTGTCCCATAAGGGTACAGGAACTTGGGTCACTAATGCCGGAACACAACACAAGGCTATTATGGCGGCATACTTAAGACCGAAGGTGGTCGCCATCCAGACGGGCTTGAGGCCCTACCACGTAGCTAGGGTGGGTTGTTTTGTCGGCTTTTACGACAGGCCGACCCCGGCCGCAGAGGTTAGTATTCTTTCTCCGCCCCTGGACAGATAAAAGAATTAATGAAATCCATAAATATTTCATGAAGTTATAGTGTTTTTAAATCTACCACTTAACAAAATGAAGCAGTTCAGGGAAACAATTACGCAAGTCACTTCCGCAGCCAAACTTTTAAAACATAAAAAATCACGTAAGTGTACAAATTCTACTGCATATAATATATCTCTCTACCTTTTCTCTTTGTCGTCCCTACTATAGTCGTTAAATTGTTCATTATAAGTAAACAGAATAACACAATTGGACACATTCATAATTCAGAGCCGCTTCCTGTCAATACACGATCATTAGAGAAACCGCGAAAGCCAGGGGTATAGCACGTTACGTTGTCGTTCCGGCAGTTACACAACACCGTAATAGAGCCCGTGGGTACGTTCACATTAAGTTACGTCACTTCGAAGAAAACACCATCGAAAGTGCGAGGGCACTTTCTCTGTCACACTTTGATTTCCGGTTCAACATACACACTTTGACTGTGCTGCCAGCAGATTTCGTGCGTGACGACGGGATTTGCTTTTAAGCTACATCCGAATCCTCCTCTACAAGTTGAGAAGGGGCTCATAAAGTACATATTTTTAATACTATAATCTAGCTGGTTGGTGTACAGCTCGGGATAAAACTGTTAATTTACTTAATATCCGGATGACCGAGCTTTGCTCGGTATTTTTTTTTATAAATTGTGTTTTTTGGAAATTAACAATTGATTTTCTTAGTCTAACCTCAAAGCAAACACTCATTGACTTCTTGTTACTTAACAACGCCATCTGCTGGAATAGCTTTAGTGTTGTGTCGTTAAAGCAATTAAAAAAAATAGTATTATTATTCGCCGATAGATGTCAGGAAGAGTCACATTTTTGTTATCTTTCTTCCAATAAAAAAAAAGCGAATAAAATGACATTTTCTAGAAATGATTCCTAGCTAGATCGATTTATCGCCCCCGAAACCCCCCGTATACCAAATTTCATGAAAATTGTTGGAGCCGATTCCGAGATACCAATTATATATATATATATATATACACAAGAATTGCTCGTTTAAAGATATAGGATTTTATAATTATCTTATATGACCACTTGTTAAACTAGTGTCAGAGTAAGCAGCCGAGAGATTAAAACTCATATATTAGGGGTTAACGTATATATTTTTGTAAATGCATAATATTATACAAACACCTAGACTCAGGATGCCGATAAATATTCCGTCAGGGAGGTCGTCGCAGTCTATTCTTCACAAGTTCTTACACTCCAGAGCCGGAGCATCACAGGCACTTTTACGCGCCTATTTGGGTTCATGCCCTCGCTTAAGAGGTTGGTTGCTGCTGATCTCGTAAGTAACACTGAACAGTGCAACATAGCTCTATTGCTAGGTAGATTGATAGACACAAAACAATTTATTGTACAGCATATACATAAGAGAAACAGCTTAAAATCTTCATTTACAAAAAATAATAGAGCAATTGGCGGTATTCTTATTTTTCGTAGGAACGAAACGGCCATGGTATACAAGTGATGCACTCCAGTTAAAGAGATAATTTTATTAAAATATTTTTCTATAAGAATTATCAAAATTCTAGAGGAAATTTATTATGATATGTATAAAATTTACAAAAGAAATTTGAACGTGCGTAGATTTAAGTTTCGATGGCATTGTACAAACCTTAGTGGTTTTTTGTGCTATTATTTTATTAAGCCAATGTAATAACTGTGAATTTGATAAATAAAAAAAAAGTAAAATCTAAATAAACATAGCGTGCTTTTAGCCTGAAGACTGCGAGCAATTTGCAGTATGTCCGATATTAGTGGCCCCTTGTCCTACAACGTGCTGTGAAGATCCATCCACCTACGTGCTCCCTGCTTCCCACGATGTCCTTCGTCGAAGGTTATGTATTGTTGTGAAAAGAAGCCACGAGTTTCAGGCCCCTAACTTGCCAAGAGCAAGATTGCTGTGAGCCACTATCAAAATATATGAAGATGGACGCATTGTGCGCAAGCTGACTGTGTCTGCATTCAAGCGCAACGGAATGCAGGACCAAGAGCATTCGAAGACGCTCGGCACTGCGAATTTCCTATTTAGGAGCCCTCGTGACGTAATTGTCGAATATGAATTGTCCCGTAAAAGTCGGCGACCCGGCAAAAGTGCTACCCTGCACACCCAAACCGACACTGG
Organism: Malacosoma neustria; assembly: GCA_963693495.1. Taxonomy (NCBI): domain Eukaryota; kingdom Metazoa; phylum Arthropoda; class Insecta; order Lepidoptera; family Lasiocampidae; genus Malacosoma; species Malacosoma neustria. Next base: position 18,034,163 of record OY856381.1, read on the forward strand.
GATGTGGTTTACTCAAGAAGAAACCAATAAAAGTGTCGCTTGAGGATATATTAGATGATTGACAACGAATTTTCGTGTCCTACTTTCAATGTGAAATGAGAAAAGTAATTTAAATAAAAAGGAAGACAGATTTTTCCCAAAAAGGGGTTAACGTCAGGCAGGCGGCCGGTTCTAAAAACTAAGCCATAACTATTAAAACATGTAACATGTTGTGCCGACCCCATATAATGTGGGATAAGTTCAGCAGGAAGAAGAATATTTTTCTATAAGAAATATCATGGTAAATTATTACGCCCCTTTTGGTTTCACGATAAAGACAAAGACCATTTAGAAAAACAAAGAAAAATTCGCCAATGGCATATAAATATTTTATTAATTAATCTCCTAATCAAGATAATGCATCTACAGTAATAATAATAATATTTTGTGACAATTCACACAGCACCATCTAGTCCCAAACTAAGTAGCATAGCACTTGTGTTATGGGTACTAGACAACTGATATTCTACTTATATACTTTTTTTTTGTAAATAAATACATATTTTATACATAAACACCCAGACGCGAGACGGGAATCGAACCCGTGACCTCCGCAAGCGTACCGAAGTGCGTTATCCGTTACACCACCGAGGTCGTCAAAGAGTCCCTTGAGAGTGGAACACATAGACATCTACTGTGTTCCACTCTCAAGGAGAAGCTTGCAAGGTTGGTTGTATTGGTTAAAGTTTGCAAGTATGATGACGACTTGTTAATTTTGCACATCGATTCTGGCAACACAACGCACCCTGTTCTGGTAGTTACCAGTTATTTCGTTGTGTTATGTCACTACACTGGTCGTCATTAAGTCAATGACCGTCATTATAATAAACGTTTCTAATGTTTATGGCCTTTACGAAACTATTTATTTAGGATATATATACGAATAATAGATTATATATTTATTTTGACTTTTTAAAATTTTTATTATCGTTGTAGCACAGTTGTAGACAGGCTGACAGCCCGCTTAGAATTTACCAGTTACCGTTGCCTATCCTATCTATGGGTGTACGCAACGCTAATTGTTATAATACGCTGCTGTCCCATAAGGGTACAGGAACTTGGGTCACTAATGCCGGAACACAACACAAAGTTATTATGGCGGCATGCTTAGGACCAAAAGTGGTCGCCATCCAGACGGGCTGGAGGCCCTACCACGTAGCTAGGGTGGGTTGTTTTGTCGCCTTTTACGACAGGCCAACCCCGGCCGCAGAGGTTAGTATTCTTTCTGCGCCCCTGTACGGATAAATAAATAAGTATAGAGATGGATGGTAGCTTGGAGGACATAGGCTACTTTTTGTCGCGCAAATTAAACTTGAAAAGGGTGAATGAAATAGCAGTAAATGTAATTAAATTATGTTTTTTTATTATATGACAAAACAACGTTTACCAAGTTAGCTAGTAATAATATAATAATAATAAGTATATTGGGAAAATACACACAACGCCATCTAGCCTGAAAATAAGTAGCATAGCACTTGTTTCATGAGTACTAGACAGCTTTTTATCTTCTTTATACACAAACACACGAACTCGAGTCGGGTTTTACGACCGCCTTGACATCAGATCACCGAGTGCATCAAATAAGACAAAATTTTACGTATTATAACGTAAGAAATGTAAAAGAAACATTAACAAACTTCTGGGGTTATGCTGGTACAACTGTCTCACAAACTAAGTGGAAGTTACTTCTTAGTTGACAGATGTTTACATTGATAAATTGCGATAAGAGAAATAGACGTTTAACAAGGGCTAATTAATAGGAGCTCACCATTATGTCGAGAAATAGTTATGTGAGTTGGCTCCTGTCACCCCCTGAAAAGGAGAAAGTTACCCGTTTAGTCAGAAACTATTTAATTTAATTTATTTAATGATGGAAAACCTACAGCTAATACACATGAAAAAATACTTGAAATTATTATCAGACAGCCAATTACAGGTTTTCACGAATAATATCTTGAATAACTAACACGCAGATATGCAAATCTGCATTACACTATAAAACTAGTCACAGAAAAATACTACATATATTATAACTAACGTGACCATACGTCCCGCTTTGGGTGGAATTGTCCCGCTTTCAGGCTGTCCGTCCCGCTGTCCCCTACGAGAACAAAAAATGTCCCGCTTTTACGAATAAACCTATAATACCTACTTAATTACTTGCCTACATTAATATCGCGAAAGACGGCAGCGCAGCGTAGATGCTAAAATACATACTAAAGTAACTCTAATTTTGCTGTAGCAAAGTAGTTTTTTGTTGCGAAATTATTTATAAATATTATTTTTAGGGCAAGTTGGTGTAAGAATTAAGATGTCAGTGAGGGTAAGATACCATAATAAATTATTTCAAGTCATCTTTTAAACCATAATTTTTATTTTGCACTTAAATATATACATCTTACACTGACGTATCCTATATATGTATTTATTTATATACGAAATTCCGTAGGCGTCCCGCTTTGACACGGAAAAAAAGAGTCACGTTAATTATAACTAATAAATAGGCTACGAAATAAACAAACATGTTTACTTTTCATATATTAGCAAAATGTGCAAACTAAAGTGGCAATGGGTCGGTCACGTTTGTCGCTAGGATTTTTTTTCATTGATGTAGGACAGCAGACAGGCTGACGGCCCGCTTAGAATTTAACAGTTAGCGTCGTCTATGGATGTTTGCAAAGCCAGTGGCATCGTGAACACGCTGCTCTCCCATAAGGGTACAGGAACTTTGATCACTCATACCGGAACACAGTTATTATGACGGCATACTTAAGACCAAAGGTGGTCGCCATCCAGACGGGCTTGAGGCCCTACCATGTAGCTAGGCCGCCCGGCCACAGAGGTTAGTATTCTTTCTCCGCCCCAGCACGGATAAAATAGACTGATAGGCGTTGGTGCAAACGTGTCCTGGAGTAGAGACCGCGTCTAGATAAACGTAGTGTAGGACTCCCCCAGCCCGATTGATCGATGACCTGCGCAAGGTTGCCAGGCCAAGGCTGCCAAGGTCAGAGCTGGACGAGAAAAGCAAGGGATCGGGACTTGGGGTGCAAACTTGGGGTGCAATGACATTAAATGTGTATGAGTATAATAAATACATCTGGTAAATAGATAAATGTGTCACTAATGATAATCTTATAAACTCCGAAACTACTGAACCGATTTTGATAAAATTTCGTAACTATCTATAATTCGGTCCAACTTAAAAGAGGTTTTTATCTCAATTCTAATAGCCTAAATACTCGTTATTGCAAATTAATGTTTATTATTAGACAATGGTGTGTATTTATTGGTTAGTTCTATACATTCCTAATAGATGGCGGTGTAAGTTCATTCAACGATACAACTCTCTTAACATCTTTTTACATTTGGGTTGCTTATACATTCGGTAGATGGCGTTTTATTTCAATTTCTAGACATTATGACGTTTTTTTATTACTAAGGGAGCTGTCCCTCCCAGTCTGCAGTCCTGTCCCAGTCTGCTGAGACTGGCTGGCGGCCTACTTAACAATAAGCAGTTACTGTCGCCTATAGATGTTTGCGACGCTAGAGGCAACACGAACCCGCTACTGTTCTATAGGGGTACAGGAACTCGGGTCACTAATGCCGGAACACAACACAAGGTTGCATGGCGGCATACTTATAGTCCAAGGGTGGTTGCCATCCAGACGAGTTTGGGGCCCCACCACGTAGCTAGGGTTGTTCATACGACATGCCGATCCCGGCCGCAGGTTAAATACTAAATATTCTCACTCCGCCCCTGCAAGGAGAAGAGTCGTAGTAACGAAGTGGAGTTACGTCATAATTGTTAATGTTAGCTATATTACTACTCTTTTAATTTTATATGAATGATATAATGAGCCACAGTAATCCAAGTTGGGTGAGTAATAAATATATTATGGTAAATATACTATCCGTGCAGGGGCGGAGAAAGAATACTAACCTCTGCGGCCGGGGTCGGCCTGTCGTAAAAGGCGACAAAACAACCCACCCTAGCTACGTGGTAGGGCCTGAAGCCCGTCTGGATGGCGACCACCTTTGGTCTTAAGTATACCGCCATAATAACCTTGTGTTGTGTTCCGGCATTTGTGACCCAAGTTCCTGTACTCTCATGGGACAGCAGCGTGTTCGCGATGCCACTGGCGTTGCTGTCCTACAGTAATAAAAAAAAAACTATCAAGCAGCTTGATAGGTAAATACGAGTTGAGTCCATTTACGAATTACACCATACATATATATTTTAAACCTCTTTGGACAAGAAACAAAAGTTTTACCGTATACTGGTGCCCAAAGGCGCATTCAATTTTCGTCGTCTAACATACATCAGTTCGAACTGTAAAGTAAATACCTAGTCAGGTCATAAGTATTGTCACACAGTAAAAACTTTTCTTTTAGAATGCTGGCCACAAAAAAGTTTATTGAATTAGAATTTCGAATTGTTCATGAAAATAAAAATGTATAACTTTTAGAATTTTACTCATTTTTAAATATGGAGTGGACGCTTAAAGAAGACCGTGTTGCAGTTATTGTGTTGCATCGTTGCGGTTACGCGCCAATTCAAATTTTTAACATACTGAAAAATTTGAATATTACCAAAAGATTCGTTTATCGTACCATCAAACGATACAATGAAGACTCTAGTGTAGATGACAGGTCAAGAAGTGGTCGCCCTCGGTCTGTTAGGACTCCAGCAGTGATAAAAGCTGTGAAGGCACGAATTCAAAGAAATCCCAATCGTAAGCAGAAACTGTTGGCCCTTCAGATGGGGTTAAGCAGAACCACGGTGAAAAGGGTGTTAAATGAAGACTTAGGGCTTCGGGCATATCGAAGAAAAACAGGACATCGTTTGAATGCTCGTCTAATGGACCTGAGACTGAAGAGATGCCGCGCTTTGTTGAAGCGGTACGCGGGAAAAAAATATCGGGAAATTCTTTTTTCGGATGAAAAAATGTTTACCGTAGAAGAGAGCTACAACAAACAAAATGATAAGGTGTACGCACACAGTAGTGAAGAAGCGAGCAACCGTATTCCGCGTGTCCAACGAGGTCATTTTCCATCCTCGCTCATGGTATGGTTGGGAGTTTCTTATTGGGGCTTAACAGAGGTACATTTTTGTGAGAAAGGTGTAAAAACGAATGCTGTTGTGTATCAAAATACAGTCCTGACGAACCTTGTGGAACCTGTTTCTCATACCATGTTCAATAACAGGCACTGGGTATTCCAACAAGATTCGGCGCCAGCTCATAGAGCGAAGAGCACACAAGACTGGCTGGCGGCGCGTGAAATCGACTTCATCCGGCACGAAGACTGGCCCTCCTCCAGTCCAGATTTGAATCCGTTATATTACAAGATATGGCAACACTTGGAGGAAAAGGCGTGCTCAAAGCCTCATCCCAATTTGGAATCACTCAAGACATCCTTGATTAAGGCAGCCGCCGATATTGACATGGACCTCGTTCGTGCTGCGATAGACAACTGGCCGCGCAGATTGAAGGCTTGTATTCAAAATCACGGAGGTCATTTTGAATAAACTTTAATGTCATAAGAATCTATGTTTTGTTAAGTTCATTTTGGTATATGAATGGTTACATAATTAATAAACTTGTTACAATTATTTTACATTAAACATGTGACAGAATTTATGACCTGACTAGGTACAATCTTCGGATATACCTAATACATACATTTATGTAATAAAGGACAAATTACAATGGATGTTTCTCGAACTGTGCATGTCCTGTAAAGATAATCGTAAAGACACCTATTTACTTAATGGCCAGACTTGGCTTATTGACCTAAGGACGGACGACTTACCTATTTAGAGGGGAGGCATATTTACTTTTATGTGGTCATATTTTCAACAGACTTCCAAGTAAAATGGAGGTGGTTCTCAAGGTTACGCGTGTTTTTTTCTTATGTTTATAGACTTCCATTAGTCGCAACTAATTAGTAGAATGTCATTAGTTAGTGGAGCTTGATGTTATTGTCCACAAAATTGAAAATCTTTATCCGTGCACGGGCGGATAAAGAATACTGACCTCTGCGGCCGGGGTCGACATGTCGCAAAAGGCGACAAAACAACCCTAGCTACGTGTTAGAACCTGAAGCCCGTCTGGATGGCGACTACCTTTGGTCTTAACTATGCCGCCATAATAACCTTGTGTTGTGTTCCGGCATTAGTGACCCAAGTTCCTGTACCCTTATGGGACGGCAGCGTGTTCACGATGCCACTGGCGTCGTAAGCACTGTTGGCGACGTTAACTGCTAAATAGTACCTAAGTAGGCTGTCAGCCTGTCTGCTGTCCTAAAGCAATAAAAAAAAAAGATGGAATTCATGGGAAATTGCGGATAGTATGAAATTAAATAGTATGTTTTCATACTAGTTTAGGTATCTTTAGTAACAAGTCATACATTGACGACCTCCGTGGCACATCTTTCGCATGTATGAACGCCTGCGGGTTTGTTTCATGTCTCGAGTCTGGGTGTTTATGTATGGTATAATTATTTATATATTTACAACAGAAAATTATATACAAATATGTAGTTTATCAGTTGTCTAGTACCCATCACACAAGCGCTCTGGTGCTCACTTAGGTATTAATTGGCACTGTATTCTTTAAATCTGAGATGTGTCATTTGATGAGATGGAGCTGATGAAGACTCGTTGATTAAAAGCATTTTTTTATTGCTGTAGGACAGCAGACAGTCTGACGGCCCACTTTGAATTTAGCAGTTATCGTCGCCTATGGGTGATTGTAACGCCAGTGGCATCGCGAACACGCTGCTGTCCCATAAGGGTAGGGTCACTAATGCCGGAACACAAGGTTATTATGGCGGCATAGTTAAGAGCAAAGGTGGTCGCCATCCAGACGGGCTTGAGGCCCTACGCAGCTAGGGTGGGTTGTTTTGTAGCCTTTTATGACGGGCCGACCCCGGCCGCAGAGGTTAGTAATAGTAGTAGCAAAGCAAGAGAGACAGCTACAACTGTTCTACTATTAAACTGATCTCATAATGAACCGGAAGTGTTGGTCACATTTGGTCTTATTGTTATTATCATCAGATGCACTTTGCACCCACAAATGCCCACAATCACTTTAGATAAAACTATTAAACTAAAATTACACTAAAAAGCGTTAAAAAAACAATAATAAATAAGGAATTAACGTTAATGAATTCTAAATCACGATAATAATTATCATTGGGTCTAAAGGGGCCCTAAGGGGATTTAGGTAATCAATATCCTCTCATTCTTCAGTTTAAATAATTTTTTTCAAGTAAAACTAATTTCTTCGTTTCCCCGGCTCCCTGGCGAGGGAGTGCAAGGATATGCGAGACTCCGTGAGACTAACCACTAAAATACCTTGCTGTTTTCCTATCGGACAACTGGCATGCTAAATTTTAAGTGTGCGCCAGGGGGTAAAGATTTCAACACCTCGGCTCTCTACCTGTCAATTCGGGATTGAGGGAGAGACCCGGAACAGCACGCGTCTTCACCCTCAGGGCGTAAGTACAGGCGCGGTCCGTTTAAACACATAAGATTAAAATAGGATCAAAAACAATTGAGATTGGTTTACAGTCTATAACAATTAATTTATTGAAGCGATTTTTATCATTATTTTATTAACATTGACCTACATTTATCTAAAATGTATATTATGATGATATATTAATTTTTATTCACTTCATATATTACGTTTCTTACATTATACAGTCCATATAAATTTTGGCCAATCACCTGTTTATTGTGTGTGATTATTGTTAAATAAATAAACAAATAAAAATTAATGAATTACCAATACAAATCTAGTGATTGACGACATCACTAGGATATTTATTGGTTTATATTGTATATTCGTTTTATCAAATCAAAATAACTGCAAGAAGTCTGAACGTACGACAGTATAAAATTTAAGAATCCTACGATAAGTTTATAATTAAACTCACGTCATGCAACTATGACATTTTCATTTCCCTACAAATGAACATGGAAATGTTGTTTTTTTTTTAAATGCGTTTTACGTTTCCGAATCGGCCATCAAATCGATTCTGTCGATATTCAACGCCAAATATAATCCGGCCTCACAAAGGCAATCGTAAATCGAATACGCACCATCAAACCGCATCGGATTTAACATCGAGCTGATGACCGATACACCGAACTATATTTATCACATTTTAACCCACTTTCGTGTGAGGTTCAATGACTCGGCTGTTGCTTATTGAGGTTTACTATTTTTTGCCCATCACTCGTATTATTGTACAAAAAGTGATTGCTCATACTTTTTACTGGGTCTGTGTGTTGTTTTTTATTATTATTATGTTTACTCTATGGATGGATGGTAGACAGTAAGTTAATACTCCGGTAAGATTGACGATATCGGTGGCGTAACGGATAACGCACTTCGATACACTTGCGGAGGTCACGGGTTCGATTCCCGTCTCGCGTCTGGGTGTTTATGTATAAAATATGTATTTATTTACAAAAAAAAAGTATATAAGTAGTAATATCAGTTGTCTAGTACCCGTAACACAAGTGCTATGCTACTTAGTTTGGGACTAAATGGCGCTGTGTGAACTGTCACAAAATATTTATTTATTTATTACTCTGGTAAGATGTATTCACTTGTAACACATTACATAATGAATCGTATACATATTAATATTATAAATGTGAAAGTTACACTATCTGTTACGTTTTCACGCCTAAACCGCTCAACTAATTTTGATCAATTCGGTATAGATTGGACCGTGGAGAAGGACACATGCTACTTTTTTTAAATATAGGCAGAACAACGTTTGCCGGGACAGCTAGTCTTTTTTTCTTTATTGCTGTAGAACAGCAGACAGGCTGACGGCCCACTTAGAATTTAGCAGTTACCAGTTGCAACGCCAGTGGAATTGCGAGCACGCTGCTGTCCCATAAGGGTACAGGAACTTGGGTCACTAATGCCGGAACACAACACAAAGTTATTATGGCGGCATACTTAAGACCAATTAGGTAGTCGCTATCCAGGCGGGCTTGGGGCCCTACCACGTAGCTAGGGTGGGGTTTTTTGTCGCCTTTTACAACAGGCCGACCCCGGAGGCCACAGAGGTCAGTATTCTTTCTCCACCCCGGCACGGATAGTCCTGTATAAAAGATAGACAGAGGGAATTTATACACCAAAACTGATGCAATTCTATAGCTGTGTCAGAACTGATGACATAATAAACTTGGTGGGACTTAATAAAATTAATTACAACGTTACATTTCCTTAGAACAAGCATAGACTGAACTATAAAGGATGAAATAAGCAGAATAAAGCAGAATACTTGGAGACAAGAAGATACTCGTATTATAAAACAAATAGTAGGCAGTATATGTCGTCAATCACTAGATTTGTATCGGTGAATCATTCTTTTTTTTATTTGTTTATTTATTTAACAATATTTATCCGTGCAGGGGCGGAAAATGAATATTTACCTCTGCGGCCGGGGTTGGCCTGTCGTAAAAGGCGACAAAACAATCCACCCTAGCTACGTGGTAGGGCCTCAAGCCCGTCTGGATGGCAACCACCTTTGGTCTTAAGTGCGCCACCATAATAACCTTGTATTGTGTTCCGGCATTAGTGAACCAAGTTCCTGTACCCTTACGGGACAGCAGCGTGTTCGCAATGCCACTGGCGTTGCAAACACCCATAAGCAACGGTAACTGCTAAATTCGAAGCGGGCTGTCAGCCTGTCTGCTGTCCTACAGTATTAAAAAAAAAGGCAAGGTGCCCACAATTCCTTTTCATCCCGGTTACAGATAAGAAAACTTCGAAGCTCGTTTTCCGCAGTAGCGGAATTTGTCACAATGCGAAAATGTTGTTTCACTTATGACGCTTCTTTTCCTCGAACCAATATAGACAAAACATTAAATTAACCTAAACGGAAGACGAACGTAATTTCTAAAAACAAAACATGTCGCATATTATATTCATGTTTATATGATTAATGCATTATTAATAATGACGTTTATTATGATTTAAGTTAAATACCTTATTTTAGTATTAATAAATATGAACAACATTTGAAATTTAACTAAGTTTATTTTACAATGACATCACATTAGACAATCACAGAATAACCCATTTAAGATGTTGTGACAATTATAGGTTAGAACTGCATCTTCAAAAAAAAATTGCGAAGACAAGAGAAAAACAAATTTAAATATGTAGAACGTTAATGAATATTATATAAGTTGTCAAAATAGCTATTTCCTTGAGAAATAAAATAATTTTTTTATTGACGGCGTGGTGTTGCTCAGGTGTAAGAATGATAAAACCGAGTTAATGACCTAAGGAGACTTAGGCGACCAATCTATTAATCATTTACAGCATATTGTATGGCATCCTTTCGAATTTGGAGGAATTAAAGTGTTCCTATGATTATTGGCTCATCATCATCACTCTCGTACATGACTGTCGCTCACAACACACGCCCGCGACCCTCGTCTTGACATCACTGTCAAGATGTCACCATCTTGACAACTATAAATAGACATACAGCGTACATGTGCTGTAAATACACACCATAGACTAAATTGCATACACTTCAATGGCTCTTTATTTAGAAAAAAAAACCTAATTAAGGCCTGTGATTACTGTGTTTATGTGTATTTTGTTTACATAACATTCATAATATAAATAGATAAGCATAATCTTATCATATAAGGTCACCCAGTAACAAACATCCTCTTGTAGATAAACACACACTTTTACCTCTTGATATGCTGCATTATTGTGATCAAACAACGCGCATTCTATCCATTCAGGGGCGGAGAAAGAATACTGACTTCTGCGGCTGGGTTCGGTCTGTCGTAAAAAGCGACAAAACAACTCACCCTAGCCACGTGGTAGGGCCTCAAGCCCGTCTGGATGGCGACCACCTTAGGTCTTAAGTATGCCGCCATAATAACCTTGTGTTGTGTTCCGGAATTGGTGATCCAACTGCCTATACCCTTATGGGACAGCAGCGTGTTTGCAGTGCCACTGGCGTTGCAAACAGCCATAGGCGACGGTAATTGCTAAATTCTAAATGGGCCATCAGCCTATCTGCATTCCTAAATCAATAAAAAAAAATGCTGCATTATTACGATCAAACAACGCGCATGAAGGTTACAATTCAAAGAATGCAAATCGGATTGTGCAAGCGAGTCATTGTTGAAACATGTGCCAGAAGCGTTTGAATTCTTCGAAGTACCGCTCCACATTCGTCAGATAAACTAGCTGTTACTGGGCCCTTATTTTTTTTATTTTTATTTGGGAACCAAACAATTACAATACATCACAATATAAAGAAAACATAAAAATTAACAAATCAGTAAAGTTTCCACTTATAGGTAATACACATAACTGCATCATCCAATACACATTTCATTTTTTGATTGATCTCTTTTGACCCCCTATGGCGTAACGGATAACGTACTTCGGTATGCTTCCGGAGGTCACGAGTCCGATTCCCGTCTCTCGTCTGGGTATTTATGTATAATATTTTTTTATTGCTGTATGACAGCAGACAGGCTGACGGCCCACTTAGAATTTAACAGTTACCGTCGCCTATGGGTGTTTGCAACGCCAGTGGGTGTATGTAACATCAGAACTTGGTCACTAACGACAGGCCGACCCCGGCCGCAGAGGTCAGTATTATTTCTCCGCCCCTGTACGGATAATATGTACAAACAAAAGAAACAAAAGAATATAATTATGTAGTATATTATCTTTTTTTTGTTCTCGGGGAAAAACTTCTCTTGACGGGTTCCCCCGGCCCGGGGGAACCGAGGGATATGTGGGACTCCGGGATTTTTCCGACTACCCACTAAAAAACCCCGCTGCTCTCCTATCGCCTACGCCCGGGCCCACGGATATATGGCCTGCCGATCTCGTGGCCCGGGCCGGCGCCGGCCCGCCCTTTGTCTTAAGGCGGGCCCCTTCTAAAGTGTTGGCACCAGGGGGTCAGGGTATCGTCCCCCCGGCGCTCTCCTGTAACAACTCCAGGAGTTGAGGGGGGCCGCGGAACAGCACGCAGCCCTCACCCTCGCAGCAATAGTGCGGGCGGCGGGTCCTCCCCCGAGGCGCCGCCCGCGGCTGCTTTTTACCGCGGCCGGAGGTCGTTACTTGCCCTTCAGCGCCGCCGACGTGGCCTGCATTGGCGGGAAGGGAGTGTGGTGGTCGACTCCCGCTCCGCCGCCTCCTTTGCGGACATGACTGCCTCGCAGAAGGAGGCGACGGCCGTCCATCCAGGATCGCCCCCGGCCATGGACAGAACCAGGGCCGGGAGATATTAATTACCTAGTACCCATAACACAAGTGCTATGCTACTTAGCTTGGGACTAGATGGCGATGTGTGATTTGTCCTAGTATATTTATTATTTATTTATTTATTCTTTCCATTCTCGAGGTTGCTTCGGAAGCTTAGCGTTTGAAGTACTTTTTTTATACATCTCGGTGATACCGAACGACCTTGACTCTCGACCCTGAGGGGTTCACCGTTGTGGCGAGATATGATTGCCAACAACGGCCACAACAACATACAGACTAAAACCCCGGTCATCACCCTGTACCTTATGTGGGGGTACCGCAGAATCAACTTTTGGTCAGCTGTTAATTATAACAAGCTTTTTAGTACGGATATGTCTTGACAAAGAATGCACAAAAAAAATTTGAAGAGACGTGGTTAAATTTAGTCGTCACTCATCGCCCAAATATAACAAGAAAAACAATGCCCTTATTTTGTTATAACCTAATTTGTGACTAAAATCAAACGGGATAAGCTTATACTAATTTTAGATGGAGTAAGCTTTCTAATTTCGAATAAGAACTATTAAAACAGTCCAACGATTTCAAAATTGCAGACACATATTTTCCCTTCTTTGTTTAAAATGACTTGCAAATCAAGACTATACCTTAATGGTTTCTAATTTCTACAAATTGGAATACTTACACCGCCAAGTTATCAACCGAACTTTCTTATTGAATGGTACTAAAACCTATTTAAATAGCACAATAAATATTGAATTCAAGGGCTAATAACAAAAGCTAGATTTTTAAATGCAATTAATTGTTTACTTTGGATCGATATCTAATGTTCATGTTGGTACTGTTCGGAAGATGTAATAAATCGATGATAACGGTTAACGACCACCTAAAAGAAGATGCGTACATAGAAAGGAAGCGTAGGGCGTTGCCAGGCTGGTGGGTTAAGTTTCACTTTCGGGTGTAAGGTTTATTGGATCAAGGGTTCCGTTAAAACAACACCATTCCAAGCCTTTTTCGTTATTTTACGAATATATTGGTATGTTCTATTTATCAAACGCGCGGCCTTTTGGTCGACATCTGGCATACGAGGTCTGCCTCTTTCAAGTCAACAAGTCGGATCGATTTTAGTTTTACTAACAGAAGTTTTGTAAAGATTCTTTAAATATTACACAAGCCGTATCTGCTAAAAATAACAGTTGGAAAAACGATTAAAAGACAAATTTAACCTTTATTTTTTCTTATGCAAACATTGTTAAGCAATACAGACGAAACATTCGTGCCATGTAATGGACAAATATCAATTCATTCATACCTAAACCGGATCATACTATATTTTACAACAATATAAGTTTGATTATATTATAATATGCTGAGCCACATGCAGCTCTTTGAATCCTCGGCTACGGCTCATCCACAAAATATTTAGTCCCGGTTCGATATATTACTTAATATCTACTAGTTGACCCGGCAAACTGTTATGCCATATGAATTTTAAAAAAAAATTAGCCTATGTCCTTCTTTCTCCAAGGTCCAATCTATGACTATACTGAAATTCATCAAAATTGGTTCAGCGGTTTAGGCGTGAAAGCGTAAATAAACAAACAATTTCGCTTTCGCCTATAATATTATGTTATCTATAATTATTTCCGTAATAATATCTTCTACTAAAGTAAGGCTTATTTTAAAAAATGGCCCTTTGAATTAACTTCAATTATGTATTTTCTATATGTGGCTCTTTTGGATGACAAGGTTGCCGACCACCGATCTAAAGTTTATTCTATGTGTAACATAAGAAAAACGAAGATTACCGAAGTGTTTCAAGTACCATGAAGAGATAAGCTAGGCGAGTTCAACGAATGAAAGTTATAATAATCAATCAAAAACTAGCAAAAGTACGGCGGTAAGAAAAAAATTTAAAACGAGTTAAAATCACGCGAGATCTCACATGATCCTTCCACGTGAACGACATCCATCGCAGCTTGTTTTTCTCGGTAACACGCTTCTTGTAATTAAGAGCTCTGTGCCTCTTGGTGACGGCCATTGCAGTGCTCTCGACAGCAATATTATAATGATATGAACATCTCGCGGTAATCTTATTAAGAATTTAAAATTATTTTTATGAAAGCAATAAATATACCGAATACGATTGAAGTAATCGACCCCTTAATATTATTAACTTCATTATCAATCGACTCCTGTGCTATTTATTATATATTTTTTTTACTATCCATGCAGGGGCGGAGAAAGAATACTGACCTCTGCGGCCGGGGTCGGCCTGTCGTAAAAGGCGACAAAACAACCTTAGTTACGTGGTAAATATCGCAATCTGCATGGCGACCACCTTTGGTCTTAAGCATGCCGCCATAATAACCTTGTGTTGTGTTCCGGCATTAGTGACCCAAGTTCCTGTACCTTTATGGGACAGCAGCGTGTTCGGGATGCCACTGGCGTTGCAAACACCCATAGGCGACGGTAACTGCTAAATTCTAAGAGGGCTGTCAGCCTGTCTGCTGTCCTACAGCAATAAAAAAAAGAGTGTGAATGTGAATGGGCTTGTTTAATAGTTATATTAGAGCAAACAATATTTTCTAATCTTCGCGCTAGACGATACTAATTGAAGCGTCAAACGTCGCTCTGCCAAATAAATTTAATAATTACATTTCGATTAGGATTTCCGCAAAGATTAAAGTCGATCGGGTGTATAGTTTTAGATCGTATGCTTATTGCAAGAACTCATTAACTGCAAAAAAATCACTAGATACGTTTTTATCTATATAATGGGCTCATTTTTACATATCTACAAAATGTAAAAACACACTAATTTCAAGCTGGCTAATTTTAGCCGTTATGTCTTTGGCTAATCAACATAAACACAAACTAATTCCAACTAAAATGCTGTTTTCCCAAAATAATGAAATGTCACATAATGACTTCTTGCAATAAGCCGACGATATAATGATCAGTATAATTTCGCTTATGCGCACGGACCAAGTAAAATACTTGGGATCTGTTTTCACGCGTCTGGTGACATCGATTGCGACGTCAAGGCACGCATTGCTGCCGCGTGGGCCAAATGGCGTGAGGTGACTGGTGTCATTTGTGAGCCCAAGATGCCGGTAAAGTTGAAGTGACAGGTCTATAAGACCATCATTAGGCCTGTGCCTAATGATGGTCTTACAGACCTAAAGGACAGCCTTTTATACGGCTGTGAAGCGTGGCCGGTGTTGGAGCGACACAAGCAAGGACTGCGTGTCACAGAGGTGAATATGCTGCGATGGATGTGTGGAGTAACTTTAGGAACTCCCGCATTCGCGGCAGTCTTCATGTCCGTGACATCGCAGATAAATTGCAGGAGTGTCGGCTTCGCTGGTACGGCCACGTTTTGCGGCAGTAGGATGCTTACGTGGAAAACATTAATGTCGCCTCCGCCGGGCCCCGGCAGAAGGGGTAGACCCAAAAAGTGCTGACTTGACGTCGTAAGGGGTGATATGTGATATAAGTCGGAAAGCGGACCCTAGGCACCGAAACGGAGGTTTAGGTTGCAACCGGGACGAACGCTGAGATGATGATGATGATAATTTCGCTTATATATCTATAAACATTATCTGGTCATTGTGCTCAGTTAAGAATAAAACTGCACGTGACACCAAAACTGGAATAAATCATCCGCTAATAACAACGAATGTAAAGCAGGCGCGAAAGTGGCGGTGCGGGTGAAAGTGACGGCAGACGGAACGGCTTTCAGATTGCATTTATCCATCCGGGGTCTTTGCGGGTCTTTGCGGTAATGGCTTATTGAACTCATCGATATGGATAAGGATGCTGTTCACGGCGACTCCGCCCAGTCTCGCCAGGAATGTTAGAACCCAGACGAGCTCGCTTGACTTCACTCTCTACCAGGGATGCCGAAGTCTATGCAAAGTGGAGATGAAAATTGGATAGTGAAGCGCAGACACTGAAGCGATAGTATTGCAACGGGGATTTAACGCTGAGATGACGTTGAATAGAGGAGTAATCCTTGCACAAGTATATCACCTCTGTACAACGGGGAGTGTTCCAAAGAACTATTCAGAATGGTGCCCTCGTCGTCTTTCTACCACCGCACCACCGCCCACCATCGGCTGGGTGTTCATCCCCATTTCTTGGAGCCTCTTCTTTCTTGTACGAAACGGTTCTCTAGAACGTTCATGTTACGTACAGGATCTAGAATGAGCTTCCGGTTGAGGTTTTCTCAGTGCGGTACGATATGGAGTTCTTAAAAAAAGGTGTTATAAAAGTGGGCCATCTGCCTGTCTGCTGAACTCTAGCTATAAAAAAAAACGACAGTAGTAACTCCTACAAAACTAAATTTAGCCAAATCTTTATTTTCTTGTGCTTTTGCAATATAAACAAGATCTACAAGTAATTGGCCCAGTCTCCATAGTGAAAGCTTAAGATATCACTTGCATGAAATGTTTATAATAAAAACTTAAGTCACATTTTCTTTACATGGAATATTTTACTTATTTTCATTATGTAACTTTCTCTTTAATCCATATCTATAAAGTGAAATACCACTCATCAGAAGATCTCTAAAATTATTATTTAAATATCATAAAACCTGATTGACTTGAATTTAGAAAGTATTCTACAGAAATCCTATCCAATCTTTGAAAATGAAAATTTCTTTAGCTGCATTGAGCACTTTTCGGTAGGGGTAAATCTTATGGGTCCGCATCACTGACATGTTTATGTTAATTGTATCTTTTTTTTAATTGCTGTAGTACCTGTAGTACGTTATGTGTGTTTGCAACTCCAGTGGCATAGCGAACACGCTGCTGTCCCATAAGATTACAGGAACTTGGATCACTAATGCCGGAACACAACACAAGGTTATTATGGCGGCATACTTAAGACCAAAGGTGGTTAGGGCCCTTCCACGTAGCTAGGGTGGGTTGTTTTGTCGCCTATTACGACCGGCTGACCCCGGCCGCAGAGGTTAGTATTCTTTCTCCGCACGGATAAATGCAGTCTATTAGTATATAATATATCTATAGCACGTACTGCTCTGGTACCAGAGTGGCGCATGCGCAGGGGCCTGTATTAAGTATTAAGTGGGTTATTAGCCTGTCTGCTGTTCCTCAGCAATAATAAACAGGCGAAAGCATCGCATTGCTCTGAATGTTGGTATTAAGCCTGTAGTTGCAAAACCCGCTTGACATCTAAAATACCTGTACAATTATTGACAAACTCATATTTGAAAAATATGATAAATTTAAAATGTGATAATGAAATAATATTAAGTTATAGGTGTTTTTTTTATTTAAAAAATATTTTGATCATTGAATAAATCTGAAGTTTGTACACATAATTGTATAAAATACCATTATATTGTATGCTCCATGTAGATGTTGTTTTTAAAATGCTGGAGCCAGCAGGGCTGAAGCCACTATCTTCAACTACATCGTTGGTATACATGGTGAGTGAAGCAAAACACAAACTTGGTTACTAACTAGTTTATTCACAATATCTACCAGAGCCGATTCTTTGAGGTGCGCACAGGTGACGTTTTGTATAGGTGGTTAGTACTTGACTGACTTGTGTGCCACCAGAGACCTCGTATTTATATGAAATTCTGAAGGCATCTAAGGTAAACAGTATGTGCTCGAGACTTTCCTCCAGACTCTTCTTGACTTCACAGCCCACAATATCAAAGACATACTATGGGTTTATTCCCCTAAATAATGTTTATGTAAACATGGTTTTCTGCCAACAGCTGCTTTGTCCTGTTTATTACATTTCATTGGTCTTTATTCTGATACTGGTGTCTTTTGACTTAGCACTAACATATATTTTAAATAAATCCTAAAAATAGTAGTACTGATTAAAAATGAATATCAAAAATTGCTGAGTAATTTTTGAGTTAAAGATTTATGTACCTATATTAGGCTAAATATGTATTATGTTGAGGTTGCACAACACAAGTTTAAAACAAAGCTTTTTCTTTAGAAGGGACCTTATTACTATTATTGAAGTGAAAACTTCTTTTCTATGACTATACCGAAATTCATCAAAATTGGTTCAGCAGTTTAGGAGTGATAATCTAAAGATACCAATATACTCACTTGAGTCGACCAACTCAAATGGAAATGGACTGGACACCTACTAAGAAGCAGCCTAGATAAGTGGAGCAAATGGGTAACAGTCTGGTACCTCAGGGATGGCAGTCGCAAAAGAGGACACCAGGAGATGGGAGCATGAGATCCAATTAACTCTGTATAACATGTATGGGGTGCATGTCCATTTGGATTTATTTTATAAATTTGTATCCAATTTGCTCGACAGGTGCAGTGGTAAGATAGAATCAGCTTTACTGGGTTTTGTTGCATTTTATAAAACTAAGTTTAGACTATACCAGTTTTAAACTTGTTGAAATGGGTAGGCTTGAGTGTTGATTTTACTTTATTGATGTAGCGTAATTACCTAGAAAGTATATTGTCATACATGTTCACTATGAATGTAAACAAACATAAAGGTCCCAAAAGGCATCGAGGACCATTAGCTATGTGGATACTGTTGAGAGGATAGGCTGCTGGAAGGGAGTAATATAATGAAATAAAGATGATTTATGTAAATAGCGATAAGTCGATTATATAAGGAAAATAAAGTTAAGGGGGTGAGGTCGGTCAAACGCGGTGACAAAGTGGGGATGGCAAGAATAAAAAGCAAATCGAATTGAGGCACCAAGGGACTCGTTTGCCTACCAAGGTACTCGTTTGCCTACTCGTAGGAACTCGCAAGGCACTCGTTTGCACACTCGTCTGAAAGCAACTCGGGAAGAAGAAGGCTTCAAGAAAAGAAAAACCCCCCTCTGGGACCGCCGCCGGACCGCATCCGCCTGCTGATCATGAAACGTCGTTTTATTGGCACAATAACCGCCTAAATTCAACCATAAAGTCCACTGCTCTCCCATCGGCAACAATACATTTACAATGAAGCACACTAGATTACATTAATTATAATTATTATTGGGAAATTAAGACTGCAGATATAATTGGTGAGATATTGATTTTTCATTGCTTATGTCAAAATAAATTAAATGTTAGCTGTAATGAAATTAATGATAAAATTATCCCTACAACTTCAAGTTAAAAAAAAGTTTGTACCAAAACTTTTCTAATAATAAATTTTTTTTAAATATTTATTTTCACTATTAATATACCTAGCTTTTTTTAAGTTTTTGTTCTTGAGTATATAAGGGCTTCGTCCGAATGAGCAATTCGAGTGAAACGATTCGTTCGAAAGATGAGGGAACTATGTTTTACTTATTAAAATTGTATATTTAAGTTGACGGCGAAAGAATGACATACCTACCGGTTTTCTGTGCTCGTCGCAACAGTAATAAAACATGGCTCACAAAAAAAGGAAATACAAACACAATTTCACTTCACTTTTAACATTTACATTTATCAAATTCACTTGTGGGTAATTAAAAATTATTATCAAAATATTAGACACATTAAAACACTATTTGATGCAATGTACACAAATAACACCTCTGGGTAAAAACTTGCGAAACGGTATGTCAACTATCTACGTCAAATTTATCTATAGCTAAAAACACTGCGAAACTATATTCCGTTTACTTAAATAGACACAAGCGGTATATTTCAGTATTATTTCGGGATAATAGCTGATTTTACGACATAAAACACTAGAATAATCACAGCAATCGGACTTACAAACAAACAACCACTTCGTGTTTTCGTCAAAAACTGGCCCCCGAATTTTCACGACGAAGTGACGAAATGTCATTGAACATAGGGTTGAGCAATGTATCATTAAAGTTGATTTTATATCGATGATTTTTTGGAACATCGATATTACAGATTTTATAGCGGTAGGTATAAAAATATATTCAAAATGTTATTTATAAAGAAATTGTGATATATTTAGGAAATATTGCATAAATTTAAATAATTAGAGTGAAATTTCTCTTATTGTATTAACGAATGGGATCACAATGTCAGCTTATCCTTTCCGAAATAGGAACTCATATAGATATTATACTTATTTTTATCCATTAAGTAATAAAGATATTAAATATTGCATAAATATTTGGTCATATATTCCCGTGTCAAGTTACATGCCGAATGTTGTCGTACTTTTTTGATCTTCTACGATGCTGTATGCGACGCATATCAACTTAGTGGTACATTTATTATTTTCAAGTAGACCATTCCAATACAAGCGCTTAATTTTCTAACTTTTTAATGTATCAATATTTGTTATGGTGTTTTTATGAATTCGCTTAAAATTTAACTTTATCTCGATATTTAATTTTAATATATTTTCTACATCCCTAAGGATATCGTACAGCTGACAGTGACTGCTGTTGAAGATTGCCATCATAAAATCTAAAATTTTACCTATTGTTTAAGGATTGTTGTAGGATTAGTGATAGGCAGGGGAATAGTAAATGTTTAAATTACATGTAACTATCAAATCCTCTATTGAAAACTTATAATGTATTTACTGCATGTCGAAACTTGATGCACTAAGTTCTATTTAACTAAAATTCTTATGATGAAACTTAAGGTAGACGTAGGTAAAACCAATCAGGGGTGCTGCTCTGTCTGAGGAGTCCCCGGGTGTGCGTATCTGAAGTATCCAAGCATCCGCTGCCTCATTCCCCTTCCCTTCCGAGGTGGCAAAGTCCTTTTACCCTTTCAATTTTCCCAATCCTTTCTAATCTCCTGCAACTTGGGTCGGGTCAGTTATGCGTCGGCGTGGCTGAGAGTGCTGGATTCCACTCTGCGCCCCGACTATAAAAGGCACTGTCTGGGGTGGCTCTTCACAGCCACCTGCATTTTGACTTAAGCAGCAGATCGCCGTACGATGCGGTGAAGGAATCCTGCGAGACTGAGCTGGCGGTAGATTGCTTCGACATGTCCCCGGCAATACGTCCATTTGGCCCTGATTTCCAGCTAAATGGTAGCTCCGTGGAGTAGCTAGCCGCGCGAGGAAACGGTCAGAGTGGCCCGGCTCCTCCAGACACCCGGCGAGGGCGGGGTGTGGATGGCGACAGTCATGCTGAAGGGGCAAGAGTTGCGTGGCCTTACTTGTGTGACTTTTCAGCACACTGAGCGGCTGGCCCCTCGACTCACGGCACTCACCCGACTGCCCTCCAACATCGGGGGACAGAACTGTGTATCGGAAACTATGTGAAGGGACCGTACGGTCAATGGCCCTTTACTCCTATGTTTGGGCGGAGCACCTGACGGCCTAATGCGCTGTGCTGCTGTGAAAACCGCAGCGCACGCTGGCCATCAGATGATACCGTACGTTGTCCTTCGATCCTACAGCCTCCCTCCTCGCCAGATCCATGTCGTGGCATCTTGAAGCTCGGTTTTTGGCGTCGCTATATCGGTGGGGTTCGGAAGCCTTCGCCCGGGGTTCACACCCCGCACCACGCGAAATCGAGGCAAAGCGGACGGAGTTCCGAGGAGATCTCATGGCAGTTTGGAAGGAAATACTTGCGCAACCCAGTGCGGGCCTAAACATCATTGCAGCAGCGTGGCCCGCACTGCAAGATTGATTTGACAGGCGTCATAGCACTCTGTCGTTTCACATGACACAGGTACTCTCAGGGCACAGTTGCTTTGGGCGGTACCTGTGTCGCATCGCTCTAAAGGAGTAAACGAGAGAGTGCCACCGCTGTGACGCTGGCGACAAGGGCACGGCGCTCCTCACCCTCCAAGTGTATCCCGCATGAGTATCAGAGCGCCGAAATCTCGTCACCACCATTGGTCGTGACCTCTCGCTCCCGGCCATGATCCGAGCGATGATGGTCAGGAGCCAAGGCGGATGGGACACCGTCACCTCTTTTTACGAGACAGTCATTTCCGCAAAGGAGGCGGCGGAGAGGGATAGGGAGCGCGCCAGGCTCCCCTCTCGCTCACGCAAGGCCACTTTTCAGACTCGTCGTTGGAGGTTGGCGACAGTCCTCCGGCCACCGTAGTGAACGGTCGCGGGCGCAGCCCCGGCCACAGCCCGCACAAACAAGGCCGAGAGAGGGGCGCGCGTCAGCGTTCCACGGACCCAGGTCACCCATGGTGAGAAAGAAGGTGCAGGAGCTTATCAACCTCTGGCTTTGAAGAGGCCCGTGAACGTGGGCCAGCGCCTGTTGGGGTCGCAGCTTAACTAATCCATAGCATCCTTTGGGCTCGGCACTTAAGTCATATGAAGGAACACCGGAGTGGTTTTAGTGAGTATACCAGCGACGCGCGTCCTCCAACCTAGAGAAGGGGACGTACAGGCGCATTGCACGGGGAGTACGACACTAACCCGCCGCCTATTCCCACGCGACGGGGTGTGCGTCATGCATTTCCATCTCCGAAAAAATAAAAAGACAGGTGAGACTGTTATGAGGAGTCATATATTATTTACACATTAACAGTTGAATACCCTACTTTCCCACTTCTTCTTCTTCGTGTTCCTCTCCAATTACTGAAGGTTGGACATCAACCCTGAAAACCTCGCTTTGTCCCTGACGAGGTGAAAGTTCCGCGGCGCTCTTGACTCCGGTCTACTCGCGGATGTTTCGAAGCCACGACTTTTTCCGACGGCCCACTCGACGTTTATCCGCAATTTTGCCCGTCATAATAAGTTGCAGTAAATCGTATCCCTCGTGTCTGAAAACATGACTGAGGTAGGCAACTTATTTTGTTTTAATGGTTTGCATCAACTTATGGGTTTGACCGACACGTCTTAACTTCAACATTGAAGATTAAAATCTTCCATCTGATTGTGCGCATGCGTCGGTAAGTCCACATTTCAAAAGCCTCAATACGTTTACGAATGTCTTCTAGTCCAAGCTTCGCATTCATAGAGGATTATAGGCCAAATGTAGCACTGTAGTAGACGAGTGCGTAGGGGAATAATAAGGTTGCGATTGGAAAGTATTGATCTCATTATATGTTAAACGCATTCCGGGAGATCTCTGTGCGTGTTTTTATTTAAGTAGTACTTAAATATCTGTACTTGCCCAAGTACCTAAATATCTGTACTTGCGCACCCTGTCAAAGCTGTACTCCGGACACACTAATGGACACTTTCCCACTAATGTATATCAACTCCTGTTTGAGCAGCTAATGGCAATTTTAAGATTATAAAATGATCGAATTAGTTAATTTTAGATGTATTTTTAGAACCGTATCTCAGTAACCACTAATCGCTTGATTGATCTTAAATAAAAAATTCGTACCATTTTTGGTAATTTTTAAAACATTCTATTTATAAGTTACTGTATGCTTGTTTTAGATCATATATTATTTCATAGATGGCAGTAAAATTAGTTTAATAATTTATCGGCTTGACGTATCTTGTTCATTCATATTTTTAATGGAAATATAATTCTATTTCATTATTTAAAAATAATCTCCCTTTTATTCTAAACTCATCGTACTTATTTCTTTTTTCTTAAAATATTAATTAAAAAATCCACTGCATTACATTATTCTGCAAGCATATGCAGTAGCGATCTCTTACTGCGGTGCTGTGTAGCTTTCTACGGTATCATTAAGCTTTAGGCTTACTGTGCCGCATTGTGTCTTACTAGGCTTATTTCTTTCTCCTGTAAAAATACTTGATTTTATAGAATGTGTCTTCGTGTGGATCTTCTTGCTTTGGGTACCTACTTACTTTGAGTACTGAAGTACTTTGTTGCGTAATTTTAGTTAAAAAATGTAATTACTTTGCCAATATTTTTATTTAGTTACTTGAGGCAGTGTAAACAGTAATTTGAATTACCTACATTATATACTTAATTTATACAATTCTGACAACACTACATATTTCACTGGTTTACATGAAATTACATTATTTTAAGCGTTATTCAGTCAAAAATTATTGCAATTCTATCATATGTACCTTAAATAAATGGTAGGTAGTTTTAGTTTTTCAATGTTTCTACATTTTACTGTCAAGTTATACTTAAATCAGTTTAAGAACACCTTCAGATGCGAACAAAAATTATGCAATTAACTTTCTAAATGCAAGATAACTATACAAGATCGATTTTTCATTAATTATTCTAGAAAATTGTTATATACTTCGTTTAATACAAAAAAGAATAATGATACATGTTTTATTCCAGCTATGCTATAGAACAAGACTGACTGTTCCAACGTTTACAAAGCATTTTTATTACAAATATACCTCAAGATATTATCTACAACAGGACATTTATTACATAAACATATCATAGAGGGCTAATTAAAAATAAAACTAATATTCACAACTTAAAATGACATTCAATAAATTACACAATAATATCACCCTCTCAATCATAATTCGACTAAGAAAAATTGAAATCAGTCTTTACATTTTTTGGAGTAGTAATATGCTTCCAGGTAAACTAAAAGGTCCCACCCTTAACCGGACATCCACTGCTCTCACAGCGAAGAAGTACTTGAATCCCGCTGTGAATTGTGTTAATGTGCATGCCATAGGTAATGGAAGGGCTTTCACGTCGCCTATTTTCTTCCACAGTGCAGTGCTAGGCGGTGAAGTAGTCTCTTGATATGCATACAGTTGATAGCTTGCTATCTGTTCGTGCAGATCTTCTTGGTAACCATCGATCTTCCACGAAATGACTATTCCATTTTCAACTTTTGACAGTTTGAGATCCGGAGCAGGAGGCAATGATTTCCAGCTTGGCGATTGGTATTGTTTCGTCACATCTGGTAAAGGCGCAGGATGTCTGTTAAATGATCCAGCCCTCACTCTTCCTTGGTTTTGGGGCCTTACAGCGTTCGGATTGGGACTCCTTGGTTTTGGACCTGCAAGATTAATTTATTTGTGATTTTATACTTGTTAACCTTTACCTAATTTGATGTTGCAATGATTGTAAATTTTATTTTCAACAGCAAATAAGCTTACCTGCAGTCACTGCTTTTAACATGACATTATGTCCAGACCTGATATTATTATTAGTCTGTGCGCCAATAGGAATAAATACTTTTCTTGGATTATTCATCATTTGATTCAGGACATTTGGTGCTCTAGGTGCTGCCATCAAATTTTGGGGTGAAACAATTCTCACTGACGGGGCAGGCGAGGACCTTTGCGTTATTTTGGGAGGGGGCTCGTCATCTGTCAAATCGACAGTTACTGCTTGCACCTTGCTAAATGGCCTTTTTTCTGCTACTTTTGGAACAGGTGTATTTTTAACACCATTCCCCACTGGAGTGGGAGGTTTGCTGGCGTTAGTTGCATTAGACGCAACAGGAGGACTCCTAATACCGGTATTACTTGCTGGAACTAGTCTTGGGACGGGAATATTCTGATTGACTGGTTTTTGAGGCCGTGGTGGAGTCTGAGGTATCCCTTTCGGTTTGTTATTCAGGATGTTTCCATTCTTTTTTTTAGCACATTTATCAGACAATAATACTTGCATCCCCACAGACCTTGTTATTTTCAACGGTGTTATAACATTGTATGTTTCATTAACTTTTTTTTGCTCCTCTTGAACAGATTTCAATATAACTTGTAGGTCTCTATTCTGCTTTGTTAGCAAAGTCGCTTTCCTTCTGAAGTCATCTAAGCTTTGCATTACCGTACTTAATTTCGCCTTTAAATCGCTCAATTGACTTCTATCCATTATGCTTTCGACTATTTTAAGTACACAGAACTCTTCTAAGTCTTCTCTGGTCATTTCAGAAAGCTTTTGCTTTGATAAACTAGTAAGTAAATTATCTGGTACCAGATTTTTTTCAATTTCACTATTTTTGATATCCAATTCCTGTACTTTTTCAATTTCCCTTACAGGCGCGTCAGGTGGTGCTGATTCTGAAATAAAGTCATGATTTTTATTACCATAAAATGCTAATTATTATCTTCAGTTAAATTCTATTGTACACTCAAAAACTGTCAAGAGACGGATCCGGGCGAAAAATCGTCATTTTATGGTCTCTTTTTATTTTTGAAGTGAAACTTCTTTAGAATCGTTGTGATTTCAAACCGGATGCAACGAAAAAACGACAGGTAAGAGACACAAATACAAAAATGTGTAGGATGAAGCCAGCAAAGAATGAGACAGAAATATGTATATTTCGGTCTCTCCTATAGTCGCCTGTAATTAGTGAGCCAGAGCGAGAGAGTAAATGTCGGTGTGTATTTATTTTGAAGTATTTCGACATTGTGAGTACAGTTTCCGTGGTGTAGCGGTTATCACATCTGCCTAACACGCAGAAGGCCCCCGGTTCGATCCCGGGCGGAAACAATACTTTTTAAAAAAATCTTTAAATGTGAGTTTTTAATTATAATCGCCTGTAATTAGTGAGCCAGAGCGAGAGAGTAAATGTCGGTGTGTATTTAATACTTGCTTGTATTTTTGTCGATTTACTGAAGTTTCACTTCTATCGTGTGTGAATCGCACACATGTTTAGTTTTTAATAAATCGTATTTATTTTTGAAGCGAAGCTTCTATACGGACGTTCGGACCGCTCGCATATAGGCGCCGCTAGTATATCCGTGCTAAGCGTCAGATTTTTACGGTTACACATAATCATCAGATTTAGCATCGTTACGCGAGCTGCGGCGCGCGCGCGGCATCTGCCTCAGCGTGCATGGCCTTCACTTTATCAAATTGTTTTCGTCATTAACAAGTATTACATGATTACAACAAACATAGACGTTAACAACTGTTTATTAAATAGTTCTATGGGTAAATGGGTAGTATACATTGAATACGATGAAAATAATAAAATAAGCAAAAATTGCAGGATTCAAATTATTTTCATATTACTACTACTTGAAGGATAGTAAAAAAAAACAGTGCCATCTAGGGACGCCCGAAACAAGTGAAGCTTTATAGTATAAAGCGTAGGAACTAAGCATAAAAATATATTGGAAAAAAGTGAGGGAAAAAAATAAAGGTTTCAGAAAATAAAAATTGAATACTTAGGAAAATAACAATAAATAGGTACATTAAAAATAAAACACACGCCTAAAAACGCAAGGCTACAGCTCTCTTCACGACTAGAAGAAAAAAATTTGGAGAGCTCCGCCTGGCGTTTTTAGTGTGTATTTTATTTTTAATGTATTTATTTTTATTTTCCCAAGTATTCAATATTTTTTTTATTTTCTCAAGGCTTTATTTTTTTTCCTCGTCTTTTTTTCATTATTTTTTTATGCTTAGTTCCTACGCTTTTTACTATTTTATAATAATAGTGTACGTATGCACAAGTTAAAATGTTGGAAGTTTGTTTTACTTTTTGCGAAATGAGAACACGAAAAAAAAAACTTACCGACTTTGCTTTTATTAGAAACAAGTTCTATTGATTCCATAAAACTGCTTTTGTTTTCACCAGTTTCTTCATCAATTTTTGACATACCACTGTTTACAGGTTTAATCGGTGAAGGTGTTATTTCTTTAATATTTTCAGTCTTATTTTCTTTGTGATTTGGAGGAATGTCTTCTTCTATGACCATTATATCGTCATCTTCGTCAACGCTTATGCACTGTTTATCAGTAGAGACTTTTGTTTCATGAGTTTCTTCCGTAGGAACAGTTTTAGGGTCTTCCTTAGAATTGTCTTCTTCATCGTCATCAGATAAAATGTCAAGGGTATTAGATAACCTACATATAGAATTCCTTTTCGCAGGAACAGGTTGCTCAATTTTGTTACTTTTTAAATTTTGTGATGGTGTACTTTCTGGGGCGATTTCTTTTAGATTTTCCACAACTATTAATTCATCTTCGTTTTTTTCCATTGTATCAGAATTACTTTTAGTATTGTTAGTTTCTTTATCAGAATCTACAGAATTTGCAGTGGCCTTTTTTACATTTTCTTGTATAATATCGACTTCCATATATTCAACTTCTTTTACTGAATGATCACTGTATTTTTCACCACTGACTACTGTATCTACATAATCTAATTTACTTGGTTTATTAGCTTGTACATTTTTCATTTCCAGATCTTTAGAAGCATCGTTTGATTTTGTAGCTTCATAAAAAATAATTTTATTTGTTGCATTTGCATCCTCAGATTCTTTAGGACATTTGAGATCTTCATTTGTAATTTCTATAATATCTACAACAGATTTTTCTACTAAATTTTCTATCTTAGATATATTTCCCTGGTCATCATTTGCTCTAATCTGTTTCTCACTAGATACGTCTTGTACGTTATCAATTACTTCCGTAGCAATTTCGTTATCATTATTTTCATTTAAACTAGTTGAAACATCAACATTTACTTCTCCATTTCGTTCTTGCGTGACAACTTCAATTTCCTGTTTTGATTCAGTAAATACTTGGCCTTCTGTAAGTTGTGTTGACGAAATTCTGTTTTGGTTAATGTTATTTTGAGATTCGTGACAATCATTAGTAGAGTTATTACTTTTAATATATTCATCTATTGTGTTCTCTATTATGTTCTTAACAGTTTTAAATTCTTTAGTTCGTGCGATGTCTTCTCCAGTTTCTTCCCGTATGTGTTTTGCTATAGGTTCTCCATCGGAAGCCGCCTTATCACTAATACAATTTCCATTGCAAAGAATATTTTCAGGTTCTTCTATATTTTCTTTATCCGATGAACATTTCAAGTTTTCCACAATGTTACTTAACTTTTCACTTATAGCATCTTTTAGATCAGTCATATTGCTTATATCTACAGCGGGTTCAGTATTGAGAATAAGTTGCATTGTATTTCATCTCTTTTCTTTCTACTGGAAACACCAACAGCATTCACCCTGGAATATTGGATAGAATAATAGTAAGTTAGAAGTAATTAAAAGAAAATTATTCTAAGCACGATTGTTTTATTACTATTTTTATTGGGTTCAAGAATATTTGAGCACATTAGTATAGATGTACGATCCAAAATTGCTCATATAGCGATTTGCGTACTATAAGTACTGCTACTAATTAATATATATCAGTCGTAAATAATCCTTCGTAATGCACAAACGTGTGTAGTATTACTATTAACATTACGAAAGGTGCGGCTCAGATACCTAACTTAAAGTAGTATAATAAGAAACAGTTAAACTTTATAGTGGTTTAGTGTTAACTATTACGTACAACAATATAACTAAAACCGGGGTTATCGTAAACTACGGGAAAACCCCAAACAATAGATTTATACCAAAAATTTAATTTAAAAAATAATCGATTCAGCTACAGCAGTAATAGTTATAAAATTCTTTGCTATTAGTATCATAATTACGGAATATAATTACTAGTTATTTTTTCTTGACTTTTTTGAACCACAGTAACACAAATTAAGATAAGTTTATTATTACTCCACTAAGGATTTTTAAGAATCTCGCATAGCAAGAAGATAATTAAGAATACGTCGGAGACAAGCAATAACGGTGGTTAGTTTTCATAATTTTTAATAAAATATGAATAATTAATAAAATAAATACAATTTATTATAATTAAAAATTATAATAAATTGTATTTATAATTAAAAAATATTTCAAGAAATTAAAGTAAAAATTTAAGAAGTCAAATGAGTATTTTTCGGCTTCGTGAAGTTAGATTTTAGCGCTTTTTTCCAAAATCGTTTAGGCATTTTTAAGTGAACACGTGCATTAAGAAGACACAAATAATATAAATAAACAATTGATTTTCTTAGTCTAACCTCAAAGCAAACACTCATTGACTTTGTGTTACTTAACAACGCCATCTGCTGGAATAGCTTTAGTGTTGTTGTGTCGTTAAAGCAATTTAAAAAAAATAGTATTATTATTCGCCGATAGATGTCAGGAAGAGTCATTTTTCAGTTTAAATTGGGACTACTCAAACGCCACCTTTTGACATTTTCTAGAAATGATTCGTTTCACTTTCAGATGTCGCTCCTCTATTTCTGTATTTCTTTCAAAAACACGCTTACGTAAATCTAAAGAGATCACACAACGAAATATTTAAAAAAAAAATTACACAAGATTATAGGGTAAAGTAAAACTACTAACAAATAATAAAAACAGGTTGAGCCTAGTTTGAATTATATGTATATTCGACCACCACACTGGGGAGTGTGGTTAGTTTTCATAATAGCTTGTGCTAGTGTTGGAGGGGTCCCGCCAACGCAGGCCACGTCGGCGGCGCCGGAGGGCAAATAATGACCTCCGGCCGCCGTAAAAGCAGCCGCGGGCGGCCCCTCGGGGGAGGACCTGCCGCCCGCACTATTGCCGCGAGGGTGAGGGCTGCGTGCTGTTCCGCGGCCCCCCTCAACTCCTAGAGTTGTTAGGAGAGCGCCGGGGGGACGAAACCCTGACCCCCTGGCGCCAACACTTTAGAAGGGGCCCGCCTCAAGACAAGACGTGGCGGGCCGGCGCCGGCCCGGGCCACGAGATCGGCAGGCCATATATCCGTGGGCCCGGGCGTAGGCGATAGGAGAACAGCGGGGTTTTTTAGTGGGTAGTCGGATGGCCAAACATCTTTCCTGGAGTCCCACATATCCCTCAGTCCCCCCGGGCCGGGGGAACCCGTCAAGAGAGGTTTTCCCCGAGACCAAAAAAAAAATATGTATATTCAAATTATGATATAATTATTGAGAGTCATCTCCTAGTGCTGCTATATCAGTGGAAAAAGGACGCGACCGAAACAGGCGGAGCTGCGTAAGTAAATGCACAATAGAGCAGGAAGATCGACTCGCACATCTCAGATCGGGCCGCGCTATCATCGACGCGGTGAACTCGTCTTGGACTCACAGACAGTAATTGTAACAGTAATTGCCGTCACGGTTATACTTTTCAAATATTACTAAAACATGATCAAAAATTTATGGAGTATTAAGATCAAAATGGCGCTGACGGGAGGACGAAGTTAAGAAGAAAAGAGAAAATAAAACAGTCCGCAGAATCCTAAATGTAAATATTAAGATAGAGCAGCTACGTTTATAATATCATAGTGAAGTCATTAGAGTATCAGACAAAATCAAAGAACACTAAGGATAACTTGAATAACTTGAACTATTTTTACATTAATTTACACGATGGTTTCAATATGAGGGCCGAATCAAATATCCTCCTTTCTCAGTATGCATTCAACAGTACGATCTTCATTTCATAGATGAGATTCACAACAGGACTGCCACACACCCACTGGCAAGGATTTATGCAGTAATACAACATAAATATGACTTCAAGCAAAATTATTATTTTCATTCCGTTCATCTGCCGTAAGACCAACAGCCGATCGATAGTTTCACTAAAATTGCGGTCCGGGCAGACTGGCCTCCGCCATTTTGTTTTGCTGGAGTATCGCTTATTCTCTTTTCAGATCATGTTCCGCTTCCCAAAAAAATATCGCAACAACATACATGTATAAGGTAGATGCGCGCGCAGCAACACATACCTATATATACACTTTTATGTATATGCATAATGACGTCATCTCTGATTCACCTAACGTTCTTCTTCTTCGTCTATTTATAGCAATCAATATAGAAATGATTTATTACTGCCGTAAGTGTTTAACATGATAGCTGCTACTATTCCAATACTTAAAGAAAGAGAGAGATAGAAAATATCACGTAATTCTTATTCGATTGTATGTAATAAGAGAACATTTAGTACGAATGTAAGTGGGTAACAAACATGAATCTATATTCATGTTGGGATTGGGATTGGGGAGTGCTTGCTTTAAAAAGAAGAATAGTAGACATAATAGCAGAAGAGCTGGTGAACAACTCGGGGTAGACTCTTGAGGCAGTATGAAAATTTCAATAATAGTCCTTGAAGGATCCCTAAATAAGATAAACGAGATGAGTCTCAAGGATATCGGCCCCTTGCAAATCCTTGAATTTTTCAAACGGCAATCATTTTATTAAAAAAAAAGATGCATATTAAAATTTTTGTATGTTTAAATTACATATTTAAGGAATTGAAAAATAAATATAGTTAAAAAAACTAACAAACAAGCTTTTATCTATACTACTATTATAAAGAGGAAAGATTTGATTGTATGTTTGTTTGTTTGCTTTGAATAGGCTCCGAAACTACTGACCCGATTTAAAAAATTCTTTCACTGTTGGGAAGCTACACTATCCCCGGGTGACATAGGCTATATTATATTTTCAAAAAAATTAGGGATCCTTACTAAAACTCCAATAATGTAACCCAAGGTGTAAAAAAATTACCTAAAATATTATTTAAATCGCATGCGCTGCGAAAACTATTGATGATAGAATAAAATAATGTACTACGACTTTGCAGAACACATCATTATTTACAAAAAGTGTCGCGATAGCATATGTCTAACTATTATAGTTATGCCACAATAAGTGTTCTTTTATTTTAAAAATTTAATTGAAATGCCGCCCCTAGAAAAAGCTCTTTATTTGTATCTTAGTATTAATCCGTATCAAAATAAATTACTTCATATTCAAAACTGCTTCAATATCTTTATACAACTTTTTGAATTATTTAATTCGGATATTCCATTCGAAAGATATCACGAGTTTAAAAATGTAAATATTAGAAAAATGTTGCGTGGTAGCCGCTCACCCTGTTCGGCTAGCTAGGCAGCACCTTATGCAATGTAGGCGTGCGTCACTGGGGTTTTTACAAAAATTAGAAAAAAAATACTTATTAAAAAATAACCAAAAATAAATAAAAAATAATAACAAAAAAATCATTAAAATAAAAGTTCATAGAAATAATAATATTCAAACTTTCTTTATAATTTTATTTTTTTAGTAACCTGACGCAAATAGAAGGGTTTATGTGTGTGTATATGTTACCGGCAATCTGTATAATTCAGGTATTCTATACAATACCTAGGTAATGTATAGAATACCTAAAACGTTAAGGTAATGTATGAAATATTATGAATATTATTTTCCAGTATATACTTTACCTAGCTAATGTGTACAATTCCTGCTGGTCCACGGGCAATGTGGAAAATAACTATATTTGGGCCTGTATTTATCAATGTTATGTAAGTAAGTAAGTAGAAGGGTATAAAATGACAGACAAAAATAACACATTAGATTTGCTTAAAATCAACTTAACAATTAGTAAGTTCTGATTAAAAACAATCTTTATTCAAAGGTAGGTAGGTATTTATAGTAAAATCACAATCAAATAACATTGAACTTAAAATTCTTCTGGGTTAACTAACATAATCTAATTTACTCATAAGTAATCAGTTAAAAAACTTAGGCAACCAAACAATTCTGTAAAAATAGGAAGTAGATCTACTGGCTTCTCAGAATACATTAAGTAAAAAAATATTTATTTATTTTTACATGAAGAACTATTGTAGTGCATATGAATTTTGAATTGCATAAAATCTTACTTTTAAGACATGAACACTTTTTAGTATTACAGAGTTGTTAACGTGTACATTTGACAAATCACTGACCTGTCCCCGTAGATTGCCGATTTGCAACTGTACGAAGCGTCGTTTCTTCATTAGGACATCTTCTTTCTTAAGTAATTCTTGATGACAAACTGTAAACTGCTGTCTTGAATACAACGTCTTTATAATACCTTGCTTTGTTCCAATTTTGTAAAGTTTGTGATCCGTTTTTTGTAAGATTACAGGCAATATTTTGCCACGAACTCTGTCGACTTTCGAAACAGGGATTCTAACAGTAGTACCTATTGGCACAGGAGGAAATTTTCTTAAAAATGTATGCGGTTCCCTACAGCTAAGGTGTTTTTTACACATAAAGAACAAAAAACTTTAGAACCATAGCCTTCTGCAATATCTTTCTCCGGAGCAGCACAAAAAGCATGGATGGGTTTATTGCATTTTCTGCACGAATGAGCACCCGTAGTCACCTCTGCTATTGTCTTTTACACACATTGCCGACAGCGCATTCGGTATTGTATAGAATGCCTAGGCAAAGTATAAAATGAAAAATATTTCATACATTACCATAACGTTTTAAGTATTCTATACATTGCCTAGGTATTGTATAGAATACCGTATTATACAGATTGCCGATAACATATATAATTTTTCATTTTGAAATTTTTGTTAAATACCCATGCGAAGCTGGGGCGGGCTGCTAGTATTTAATCAAACTATAAAGTAAATTCTCGTCAGTAATTTTATTCTATTATGAATAATTTATTACTTTTCAGTTGGATTTATTTGTTGTCAATTCCCAATCGGTATTAAATGTTTTTATGAAATCAACGCCATCTTCTGACAATTTTATTAATTAAACGCCATCTTCCGGCAGAAGGAAAAGAAAGCGTTAATCCTGATGACCCTGCTAGGGACTATGGGACAAAATTATAAATTTTTTGTATTGTCATCAGATCTCACAAAGGCAAAATTTTTAATTTTTTCGATCGTACAAAGTGGGTAAAAATCGAGTCCAAAAATTCCGTTACTTAAATACATACAGGTCATGTTAATGAAAGCGTGGTAAAAAGCCAGATTAATTAGTCGGTTTTAAATGTTAACCAGACTTACAAAATGGTTTTTTTGGATAAATTCAGAAATTTTTTTGGAGCACTTTGAGCTTTTGATAAGAGTAATATAGATGAAGAATGAGATTCAGTGATGAAGCGACAAATAGTAGAGAAGTAAATAACTTTTTACAGAGCACTCCGATTTTAATTTTTTTTATTGGAAGGGTGAAAAGACTCAAAATTATTTAGGTATACTTACTTACTTATTATAAGAACTTAGATTAAGAACTTAGTTATTAAGGTTAATAAAAAAAGTTTATAATTTCTTGCTTTTCAGTTTTTTCGACGGTTTAATGTTTTTGTTAAAATGATTTATTTTATAATTTTTTGTGGCTATAATCTATTAATTACTATATGCTAGATACAATCTAGTCCAGTCATTATACACATTTGGAAATGCAAATTCTGGAAAAGCTTAAGTTCAAATTGTCGATCAAGATTTCCTATGCGGATTTTCCGCCATCTTAAAAAAAAGGGTTGAATTCATTTATACGCGTTCTATTTGAGAATCTCCTCCGTTTTTTTCGTCGGTTAATAAAAGGAGGATCGCTAATGCGAGTTGTGATCAAGAAGGACATAATTGTAAAAACAAGCTCCAGCATGACGTGGGAGGTGCAGAAAGGGATTGAAGAGTATGGATCGATAGTCCTAACGACATCAGATAGATAGATACTAAGAAATCTAGGTCGGTAAATCACGCGCGAATTCGCAACGAATGTTTCACAATTAATGCAAACGGATAAGGTAAAATATATCACGTAATTTTAAAAATAATGTTGAAGAAAAAGACAGACCGTGTGATTTTTTTTATATACAGGCTGATGGTACACTTAATAATACGCAGTTATCGTCGCCTATGTATGTTTGCGATGCCAGGGGCACTGCAAAAACACTGCTGTCCCACAGGGTTACAGAAACCTGGGTTAATAATGCCGGAACACAAGGTTAGACGGCGTACATAAAGAGCAAGAGTGGTTATCCAGACAGGCTCTGCCATGTAGCTAGGGTCGTTTTGTCGTCTTTTACGACAAGCCGAGCCCAGCCGCAGGGGTTAACATTCTTACTCCGTCACGGTGAAAGAATACAAACTATATCAACGACTAGTTGTCACATTGTATTAATCAGACGTACTTAATATCTATCTATAAAGTAATTCTAAATTAAAGCAATTATAAAAAAAATTGATTAGTTCATAGCTTTGGAAGATCTTTTTAACGTGATAAAATGTTATTTTGTACGGTTACTTCAAAAAATTAATAATTATCACCGCAGAATTATCAAAATTAAACCAGTTCATAAGACATATATATTTTATGATAACAACTGTCAAAGTCACTCGTGGTGATAAATAATAAAACTTAATTCACGTATTATTACCTAAATTGTTAGTGTAACTTGTTAATGAGATGAATCGGGGTCTCTTTCACACCTACTGTACGACGGTAGAATTCGTTGACAATAATAATCCTATAATCCTACCACTCATTTTCTAAATTACTAAGAATAATTTTTCAAAAAGGTGATTAGAAAGGCATCAATAACAAATATGTTATTATTAGTTACAAAAAAAAACCTGAAATATCTAGGATTCAATCATATAATCGCTAAAGTAGATTACTAAACTTATATGAAAAATGTTTTAGAAGAAATAATAAACATTACAAATGTGCCACGAAACGGTTTCGACAAAATGGCGCCGGAGCCGGACAGCAATTGCGTCGTACACCGGAATAAATTCCCACTTGGTGAAGACCTGTACAACGCCTAGCGTTGAACCGCTCAGGGCATGCCGTTCTTGCCACACCTCTCAGCGATAACGTTAGTTGGACAGAGACGGATGCTCCGAACTCGGTCACAAATACAACGGACGAGGCAACGCTGTGAAGGTGGCAGTTGGAACAAGAGGCTATCGAACCGGAGCAGTAGAATCAGCGTAATTCAACAATTTGCAGGAGTGCCGGAATACCTGACTTACACCCAAACAATGAAAAAAACGAACTAGGTTGAATAAAGACCCAAACAAACCATATTCTTCGATTATTTTTTGTTGCATGTCATGTATTATGAACCTTTGACTTTGAATTAATGGTTCCGTTGGCAAAATGTATTTATAATTTTTTTCATCAGGGCTATTACACTCCTTCCCTTTGATCTTTTACCAATAATCCTGTGTAATAGAATACTAGGATTCGATTTTTTTTTATAAACATACAAATATCGACGGGTCAAAAGAAATCCTTATTAAAACAAACATGTTGATCAAAAACGAAATTGTATAAATATAAAATATCTATGACAAGAGACTAATGTTCAAGGCAGAGGATCAGATGAAATGCAAGTTTTGGCAGATCTGCCCATCCCTCCTCCCAGGATTCGGACAGTAAAGGAACACTGGAGTGGTTTTAGTGGGTATTCCAGCGCCGTGCGTTCAAGTGTGGGAGCGGGTGTACGGGAGTCCTACACTACCCCGCCGCGAGCCCCCACGGGGTGCCGTGTGCATGAAGCATTTCCACCACAAAAAAAAGGAGGACTCGAGATTCACACGCTATATTTGTTTCCCGCCGTTGATAAAGTATGACTATTAATTTGAAATCTAATTGAAAGTTGAAAACAATTATCAAATCTATTAAGAGTTCAAGAACAATTGGTTAGC
This sequence comes from Malacosoma neustria, assembly GCA_963693495.1. Classification (NCBI taxonomy): domain Eukaryota; kingdom Metazoa; phylum Arthropoda; class Insecta; order Lepidoptera; family Lasiocampidae; genus Malacosoma; species Malacosoma neustria. The sequence goes on from OY856381.1 coordinate 18,071,558, forward strand.
CCCTAGAACCCGAAGCGAAAGCACTGGATTGAACCTTTCATTCATTCAATGACGAAATCAAATTATTCAAGGAAAAAAAGCTGATGGAATTTTATAAATAGTATTAATAAATACTTTATATAAAAAAATACCGAAATATATACTAAGTTAAATTATAACACGTATATTGGAAAACTATTTTATTATATACTTTAATAACTAGAAATAAATAATTAATATTAATTCATTATACTTCTTTCCGAAATTTCTTAAATATAAATATTTTAACACAACACTTAAATAATAAAAGAGGGTACATTAAAATTCCATAACGATAATGAATATAAACCAAAAAGAAATTGCACAAAAAATACCCGCTTATATTTATTACGACGACTGAACCCTAAAATATTAGCGTGATACGCCGCACAAATTCCAAACGTCATTAAAAACGAGTAAACATGTACGAAATGCTTCTAAAATGTAAGTCAACTGTCAAAAATACTTCGTTATATATCCCGTATAAAAAAACATTTCCGTCAAATAAATACAAAATTCACTTCCTAACAAATATCAGTCTAATAATAACAAAGTCAAAGTTACGTACCTTCGTATCGTAAGAGAATTAAGAAGAAACATAAAGAAAACAACAAATTGCGCAATACGGGTTACCAGTAACGCAGTTTGAATCACACTAAAAGCAGAACGAGACGAAGAAGAAAATGGCCGCCAGCGAACGGCCGTGAGCACTGCATGCACTATAGCCGCGTTGCTATCGCACACGAAATACGGACAAGAAAGAGATAGCATCATCTAAATGCGGAATGCCAGACAAAGGAAACAAATCGATGGTTTGAGGGAGCTACACACTCACTCGTCTCCTAACGTTTATGCTGGATAGGAAACCATATAATAACAGTTATTCAATCTCTTCTAGTAGTGCTGAAATGAGTTAAAAGCCTCCAAGGTCATCTCGTAAATACTTTGGAAACAGATTTTATGATTATTATCATTAGAAGAACTATAAATTAGTGAGTTTTAATTATTAATTTATTTTTACATCATCGACATATTGTTGACAGCACTATTAACTCCGTAACTAATTTACAGAATCAAGACTTCTGCGTTCCAATTGAAGTATTTATCTGATATAGGTGGATTGCCATGTTGCCAGCTTTCTCTCGCGTCATCGATCATTACATAAAAACGTGATAGATTAATTTTCGTGGATTATTCTAATAAAATACTAATATTATTAGACTTTGGTTCTAGCTTCTACTTCTAGCAGGGACTAAAGTTAAATGATAATGCTAGAAATGCTAGAATGTCTATTTATCGTGATAAATGAGAATGCGACGTTGCCATTTTTACGCTAGTCGTGAGTCGCCGCACCGTCCGATTTGAGTGGGTCGTTTGACACAATGCACGAGGACTTCCGAATAATGTCGAAACACACCGAACCTCCTGCACGTCAGCAATAGTTTTATAAATAGTTACCTGATTTTATTTTACGTAAAATTTTAATATCCAATAAACCTAAGGAATTTTCACTTCATAAAAGTTTAAATTATGTTTTTTTTAATGGAAAATATCTAAACAGTCATCAAATTCTTCTCTAGAAATTTATTTGAAAGCTATAGCATTTCCAAAATAACAGATAAAAGTTGTAGACAAAACGCCAATTAAATTAATATTATGTTTTCTCGAGAAAATAATAAAAAAAAAAATTATGAAATAAAGCGGAACTTCACTAAATGACACCGCTAGTGTTGACTCCGATGACTGTCCATACTTTTATAAAGCTGTCTGCAATATAATATTTATTTATAAAGACTATAAACATAAACCAGTATTATTTTACAGATCAGACAAACATGTTTCAAAGCGAAATGATGAATAGACAACATAGCTTTATTTTATAATACGCCTTGATATCACTAACCAGTCTAGAAAACACTTGTTAAAAAATACAATACCGACGTAGTAGAAAACGAGCAAGCCGACTGAGTTTTATTATAACACATCGCTCGCGGAACCCAAAAAAATAATGAATCTATTACATGCTCTTTAAGGTTTAGGATAGGTCACACAGTTCATATGGCATTATACGAAATTATCTTACGTTCGACAAAACGAACATGAGTTTTAAAAATTATATACATACGATACTTAAATCTATTTGGAAAAATGATTCAAAAGACAGACAAGTACATAAATCAGAAACAGAAGTTTGAGAAAGCGACTTTACAGAGCTAACCGGAGATTCTGGTCTTAATTTTATGACAATAATTCAAAGTCAAAAGTTACGGCAATAGTTTCGAAGCTGAATTGATGTTGACGATATTAATTCCAAACTAATGTCTATTCGAAAGTACCATTCTTTTTCTGTTCCCACCTCGAAAATTGTGAAGAACGTAGAATCGTTGGGGTAAAATCAACCGAAAGAAGCTAAGCCAAGCAACAGTCAGTCGAGCTCGTTTGGTATATGAGCGAGAAGCGACGTTGCCAGCTCGAGCGAGCGTAGACGTTTTCAAGCAAGTTATACATACTCGCTGCGTAATATAAGTATATGTTAGCAATAAAGTACTTTAGGTACTTGAATAATTTCCTAATTTACTGGGTTCCTGACATGCTGACGGGTTTACTGATTAGTAGGTTGTTATGTCAGGAAAATGTATTATTAAAATCTAAGTAATAGTTACTTTGAATTACTATTACTGATATGACATGAGAGATTATGATTATTTTAATTAAACTACTCTTCTGTCAAAAATATTATTTATTGATAAATTGAGGAGTCTCTTTGAAAGTGTGACTTGAGTTGCGGTTAGTTCGGCTTTTATGACCAATGATGTTACATATTTAGGTTATGTAATCTACTTCAAGGTCAACATACATACTCATAGCTACCCTGTTTGAAACGTCAATTAAGTCAAATTACAAAATTTTCGATGTTCAGTAATAATGTATATTGTAAACCTGAAAGGGAAAATTCGAGATTAGCGCTCACCTATGGTCAGAAGTTCAGAAGCCCAAATCCAGAAGTAGCGAGAGAGAACAAACGCTTCGCTGGAACTTTCTCGAAGCGCTGAAAGTGATCGAATGCGCTCGAAACTCTTGCCGATCGACACGCCGCGCTGCGAAAGGAAACCGCCGCCATCTTGTTCACGCCCGACCGCGAGTTAGAAAGAGAGGTATTTATATTTAGTGTCTTTCTAACCTATTTTATTAACGATGGTTTAATTATGTAACCATATAAATTTCGTTAATGCTCCTTCTTTCTTACGTTCTTCACTGAGATTTTCGTAACAATTTGGGTTCCGTAGGTAATAATTGATAGGTTCTAAGGCCAAAGTTCTTATTTTTATAGCCATTACCTTGCATATTTGGTTTTACAGCCAGTACTTTTTGCAAATAATGTAATTTTATAAAAGAGTTTTTAATTGCCGCTATTCTAAAAAGTATAATTTGAAATAGAGACAGTAATAGATTTATTTTTTATACAAATGAGTTTCTTTTTGATATTGATATCAATATTATCAAAAACCTTATAATAAATAAAAAAATAAACATGTGTGCGATTCACACACGATAGAAGTGAAACTTCAGTAAATCGACAAAAATACAAGCAAGTATTAAATACACACCGACATTTACTCTCTCGCTCTGGCTCACTAATTACAGGCGACTATAGGAGAGACCGAAATATACATATTTCTGTCTCATTCTTTGCTGGCTTCATCCTACACATTTTTGTATTTGTGTCTCTTACCTGTCGTTTTTCCGTTGCATCCGGTTTGAAATCACAACGATTCTAAAGAAGTTTCACTTCAATATTTACACTTACCATTTATTACATCAGTCACATTGACACTTATATCTGAACATCTATTTTGATTGTTCAATAATTGTTTTTTACGTGCACGAAACTCGCGACTACGTTCTGTTGAACTTTTTGCTGAATTTTTTTTCATTTTATTTTCATTTTTTTTGCGTCGATATTGACGACACATTTCGGCATTAGTTTTCGGCATTTTATAAAATTTATTATTTAGTACAAGATATAAAAATACTCACAAACAGTTAAATAATAACACACCACGCTATCTTACTAAAACCATCGAGATACTACATAATATAGAGGAGCCACTCAAAACCAATAATATGTTCTGTTTATAGTTGAATTGTAACTAAAAAGCGCTGCAGCGCTAAAACAAAAATAGTAGTCTAATCCAATAGTATTTAACAAGCAGCGCTCTATCGCATTTCAGCTGTAGATTCCTAGCGAGCTGAAATGTCATAAGCGCCGTGATTTTCATGGCGCTTACGCCTTTTGGCCAACGAACTGTTGCAAAGATTCGCTTTCATAGATTAAGCGCCAAGCAACAAAGCAGAACGGACAAATAGCTTTATACCTACGAAGCTTTATTAGGAAATTCACACTCAATAAATAGTACTTCAATAGTTTTGCCAGTTTAAATTTTTTGGAATAGGTATAAAAAATAAAAGCCGAATATTCAATTTTTAAATTATATTTAAATATTACATAAAAAATGGGTTATTTACGAAGCTATTTTTAACAACATATTATTATTCCTTATCCAATTAAATATGTTAGATACGTTGTGCATATTTAGATTTAAATTGCGAAAATAAAAGTGACGAAAACATAAAAAAACATAAAGAAAGGTCAACGAATCACATTTCTTTTTAAGGTTTCTGTTCTGGCGCTGGACCTTCTTGATTTTATCTGTTAATTTTATTTTAGTCGAGGTTAATTTATTTATTTTTCGTTTGAGAAGTATTTTCCGTGGGGTATCAAAAATTGATTCCGACTCACTAACAGGCTCAGAAATCGGTTCCATTGTTCCAGCACTGAGATATTTCTCTCGCTAAAACAAATATAATAATACGTTAGTGGTAACTAAAACAATAGGTGTTTATCACTTGTTTGCAATAAAATGTATCTATACCTTATCCGTTTTACCAAAATATAAAATGTAAAAAAATCGTAAAAAGGGTTCTTTGGATGTCGATTTTACAATAATCAACGTGATATAAAAATTATCATAGCAACTTTTAATTATTTATTAGAAATATCTCCTTATTTTTTTATTATACTCGCCATGTTGTTTTTATTCTAGTTTTGTTTAAGATTGAACATTGTTTCGTTTGTTTACATTTTATTTTTTTGATAAAGTGGATAGAGAGAGAGAGAGAGTATACATCATTTAATTTATATTACTCACCTCGTCATAGGGTATAGCAGACTTTTTCAGAAAACGTCTTCCCTTTTCGGTTGTGTATTTATCCTGTTCGCGAAAGTGCAAGGAACATATATGGTTGGATGGTAACCAGGTGTTTTCACTTCGGTTGTTTTGTACAAATTTTATCCATTTTTCCCTTATTTCATGGTTCGGACGAGGAAACCTTAAAAATCAGATATTTTGCAAATGATAATTATGTCATTTAGAATATACATTATAGCATAAATTATAACATTCCATTAAAACATTAATATCAGTGTGGAAAATCTCATAACCAAAACGTCAGTTAATTCTACCTAAATATCACTTCTGTATGTTTTACTCTTAGTTAATCTATGTCGAGTGAGGCAACAATGGCGTCTTAAATATTTTGTTCGTATTAAATTTAAAAAAAATTATATCGAGTTACTTACCGGTGAAAAGTTATTCCTTTGCTTTTCGCCGTATTCCTTGTATTATTAGTGCAATATCTCAAGACACAAAACGGCATATTTCACGAGTTTTAGAACGTTTTTAAATTTAAACAATCACACGCTTAGGCCACCGCTTCAGCTGAGTGTGGCTAGCAAGCGACTGAAGGAAGTGCGGCGCAATCGCCGCAATTGCATGGAGCACCGCACTTATGAGTGGCGTCTTCTCTATAAAATATAAGCTCGATGGCATCCGGTTTGAAATCACAACGATTTTAGAAGTTTCACTTCAAAAAATACAACAACGTATAAACAAATGTTTAAATATTCTATGTATGCAGCTATTAAATCATTTTTGGACCTTGAAGATGCCAACTAACAAAATATTTTTTCCCAAATATTACTGAATGTAAGTACATGGTGCCTAAATAAAATTAGACAAATTGTGGTACATATCGACAGATAATAATTTTCTTCTGTGTTCATGTTAAAATTATCGTTTGAAATGGGTATTGTGAAAAATTTATCGACCTATGCACCACTCGTGATTTTATTAAACATAATTGAATAAGCATCTGGTGAACTCGTTCTTGCTTTACTACTGACTCTTAAAAAGAACGCTACGACATCTCTTGAGCTGTTTGTATAACTAGTTGCATTTATGTAGAGTTCAAGTTATACTTTATATAGATACATTAGAAATCGATAGATGGCGCTTTTATATAAAATCAATCTTCATTGACTTTACTAATTTTATTTACTAAATGTCACTATTTTCGTTCTTTAAAATAAGATGCTTAAAATTTTAAAGATTTTAAAGATATCTTGATCTATGTCCTCGTCTCTTATTCAGTGCATTAGAGCGGACAATTTTTGACACAGATATGGTCCTTCTTTCTTCTTCTATTCTCCATTTTATCGTTGTAGGCTTGACATACGTAATTTATTACTCTAAATCTTCTTTTCTTCTATGTATATTGTATGTTGATGTTTTCGAGACCCGGGGTGTAAGGGACCCTACCAACATCTTCGGGGCCTAAGTCAACCTCACCTGCAAGTCGGCGCACCCTGCTGCATAATGAACGAAGCCCTGACGACGGCTTTCCTTTTGGGGTTGAGGGGTCAGACGGTAGTCACCCCCGTAAAGGCCAACACCAGCGAAATCAATTTATGGATAGAAAACGAATGCGAGATCATATAAGGGCTAGGGCGCCGCCGTATAGCGGCGCGCAAGGGCTTCGCCTGGCTCTTGTGGGAAGTGAACAAGGGCTACCGTGTCATGGGCGGGCACGGCTAACGACGTTAGCCCCAACTCACGCAGCCCAAAGATCTCGAAAGATCCACTTCGCAACATGGAACATAGACACGCTAACCGGACGTGCGAGGGAGTTGGCCGATGTGCTTCCCAGGCGGAGGGTGATCGTGGCGTTCCTGCAGGAGACTCGGTGGAAGGGCAGCAGATCCCGATTCATTGGGAATGGCTACAAGCTGATCTACACAGGTGCATCTGGTGGGGAGAATGGGGTTGCCATAGCTCTCGGAGGAGTTCCAGAACAACATTTTGGAAGTGAAACGTCATAGCGACCGGCTTATGGTCGTTAGGGTGCTTATCGATGGAGTAATTACCCACTTGTTAGGTGCCTATTCGCCGGTTGTGACGACGCCGATAAAATAGCGTTGCGTAAAAGCGCTGTGTAAAAGACCCTGTGGGCAACCTGCTATGCGAGGACATCGCGGTGAGGGAGATATGGTGATCGTATTTCCACGAGCTGCTGAACACGCAGCACAAAGAGGTGCAGCCGCCCGATCTTCCTCCGAATAAAGAACTAGTGCCACTGGTAACAGAATTTTCTCCGCCGCATGAAGAATTGGAAAGCTCTTGGATCAGTATGGGTTTCGCCCTGGTCACGGGACAATGGACCTTGTTTTTGCCTTAAGGACTATTGCGGAGAAATACAGGGCGAAGAATACGCCACTGCATTGCCTGTTTCTTGACTTTCAGAAGGCCTTCGACTGTATTTCTCGCGCGATAAACTGGTGAGCATTGCGGTCCAAAGGAATTCCAGAGGCCTATATTGATATTATCCGAGACATGTACCGCGATTCCGATTGCGTGGTTCGGACCGCTGTTGGTGACACAAAATCCTTCCCCATCACTGTCGGAGTACACCAGGGATCGACATTTGTCGCGGTCACTTTCAAGTGAGTAGTTTAGTTGGGGCAAACCTATTAATTAGTTTAGAGAGTACGCGTATCTAGCTCACCCCTGCGTGATGAACATGTCAGGGCTCATAAGCCCCCCCGTATGTGAAGAGGCCCACGTAAACGGGCCGGCACTCGACGGAGCCTCGGCCTGACTAATTCATCGCGTCCCACGGCCTCGGCATTTAAGGCGTATCAAGGAACACCGGGGTAGTTTTAGCTGGTATACCAGTGACGTGCGTCCCCCAGCCTAGAAAAGGGGACATACGGGCGCGTTGCACGGGGAGTCCCACACTACCTTGCCGTCCGTTCCCACGAGTCGGGTGTGTGTTATGCATTTCCACCTCCAAAAAAAACCCTTTTAATTTTTAAGCTATTTTTCTTTTCAGGGTGTTACTATTGTTAGATTCAAGTTTAATAAAATATTTTCGTATGGACATTTCTTAAATGTTATCATGATAGGTTTCCTTAACTTAAACTAACCGGAAGGTTGTAAATGTTTAAAAACGTAATAACCAAAATTAATACAAAAATACTTAAAGAAATAATATAATTATTAATGCATAAATAATTCTATGTTCACATTTTTAATTTAATATTCTAATATCATAATTATTCTGCTATAGATATTAATTAACTAGCGGAAATGTTTCGGTTTCTGTTATAAATATTTTGGTAGATATTTAATTTTGGTTATTGGCAAGTAATGGCAGGAGGGGAGACACCTGTCCCTGTCGACGGTATATATAAACTAGAGACAGAATATTAAAAGATGACGGTGTAATATTAAGAAATGGACCGTGTAAGAAATATAATTGATAAGTGAAGGTAAAATATATTCATGTTGATTAACGTTCACGTTAGTTTTATTTTATAACTTTTATAATATCGTGTCTGATCCTGATCTGAGCTATGTCCCAATTGATACCCAAACATCTTCTTTAGAGTTCAAATTCAAATATTTATTTGCACATCTAAGTGTTTACACAATAAAGTTCTTTGAGTTCCTAGTTCTTTGAAAGGTGTTTCCATTTTATAATAGTGAACAATAAAACTTTTTATTGCTCACCTTATTTTTGACTAAAAAAATATAGTAGTGCGACGTAGATTTATTGTAGTTATCTATAAAATTTTATCGTCACACGTTATTATGCGTTCGTCAAAAGATGGCGCTGAAACGACTTTTAATATATCATGTCACATAAAAGTCATGAACTTACATTTTTAAACACTTAATATTTTATTTAAAGTAAAAATTATTTTCATTTCATTTCACTTTAAACTACCATTTCCTCTTGGTTTGCAGTTAACTAATTAAAATGATTGTCAAAATTATTTCCTGATCCTTGCAATTATGCTCTTTCGCCATCTGCCTTTTCTATAAACGTCTATACTTTGACATTGGCAAATCAGTGCCTAAAGCATTGAGCCACATTAAAAGAAAAAAAAAAGTAAAAATTTGGCATTTTTCCGTAATGCGTTAAATTAAGGTGGCGCCACAATAGCATCAGTATAAATTTTAGAAGAAAGCTCCAAAAGTTAACAATGGGATCGAGAAATAGGAAAGAGACTTTCGCCTTGTTAATGTATGCATAATTGCTTAAAACAGTAAACCATCAGTAAACATTTATTTAAGAAATGTATAAATAGCGTATACCAATAAATATATTTCATGTAAATTCATTTGTCAATTTTTATGAATTCACTTGGACAACTCACAACACAAATTTTACCCATATTGGTTCGTAACATTATTACCAAAATCAAATCTATCTCTACGTTTTTTCAAAGCTAGGTTATATTTAGTAACTAATTTTGGACTATGCCAATAGTTAAGATTTTCGCCAAACTTACGCCAAAGACACTTTACAGATATTTTACGCATGAGGTATAATTTTTTAACTCAGCGTACTTCAATTCATCTACAACAACCACATTCTGCTATACGCTATATTAACATTAGCGCCATTCTAGCGAGTTAAAACTGTAATTTCAACGTGCAGCTGGACACTTTTTTATCTTCTCGTCTTAAGAGATTTTTCTACTCTACCCTCCATAGTTTCTCCTTATACCGACCTGTACACAAACATTCCTATACAAACAAAGGTGTGTGTACGGATAGCGATAATTTTTCCCAAGAAAACACTATTCCAAAGTAGCGTTACATTCTCTTTAGTAACCATTAGGCGCGGACCACGTCTCAAAAACATCATCATCATCCCAGCGTTGTATCTCGGTTGCAACTTAAACTTCCGTTTCGGTACCCGGGGTCCTACGTCTCTTTCTACTCCACTTGGCACGGTTTTCAGCATCCCTGGCAATGAGCCCAATGGCACGCATATCACCCTTTACGATGTCAACCCAGCACTTTTTTGGTCTACCCCTCCTGCCGCGGCCCGGCGGAGGTGACATGGCCAGACATTTGTTTCCCACGTAAGTATCCGGTTGCCGTAAAACGTGGCCGTAACAACGAAGCCGACACTCCTGCAATTTATCCGCAATGTCACGGACATGAAGATTACCACGAATGCGGGAGTTCCTAACGCGGTCCTTCCGCGTCACTCCACACATCCATCGAAGCATATCCGTGATACGCAGTTCTTGCTTGTGTCGCTCTAACACCGGCTATGCTTCACAGCCGTATAAAAGGACAGGCCTAATGATGGTCTTATAGATCTGTTTCTTCAACTATACCGGCATCTTTGGTTCACAAATGACACCAGTTACTTCACGCCATTTGGCCCACGCGGCAGCAATGCGTGCCTTCACAATCGATGTCTACAGATGCGTGAAATACAGATCCCAGGTATCTCACTTGGTCCGTGCGCTCAACCATGTTGCTGCCTATACGTACGTGTGTGGGATCTGTGGAATTACAAGCCAAATACTCGGTCTTCGCCACATTGAGCTTCAGACCATCGTTCTCAAGCGACTCCTTTCACGCCTTCATATGTCGCACCAGCCTATCCCTGACCGCATCCGCCAACTCGATATCGTCAGCATACATGAGCAGCCATAGAGGCTGCTCATGTGCATCTCTGATGCTGTTTGACAGGACGTCTAATATCACGCTGAACAGAAACGGACTAAGGGCGGATCCTTGGTGCACCCCGACGGTGATGGGGAGAGGTTTCGTGTCGCTAACAGCGGTCCGAACTACGGAATCGGAGTCGCGGTACATGTTTCGGGTAATGTCAATATAAGTCTCTGGAATCCTTTTAGACCGCAGTGCCCACCAGATCCTCAACCGAGGAATACAGTCGAAGGCCTTCTGCATGTCCAGAAACAGTCAATTCAGAATTCAGAAGCGTAAGCTTGAACCAGTTCGCCCTCACCACCGGCACACTTGTCGCCGATGGCAGAGGCGAACTCCTGGGACTTGATTTCATCAAGCAGCTACCACCTGATTCGGCGTTAAAGGCGATCGACACGTTTGCCTTTGGGCTTCACGCAGAGTTCCATGATAAGAAGACGGTGTTGTGCAGTGAGACTCTCACCGGGCATGACCTTGCAGTTGGCTTTGTTGATGTGGTGTCTCCTAGTGAGTAGGAAGCCGATTTGGGTAGCATTTCTCCCACTCTAGTCGTTGATGAGATGCTTGGATCTCTTTTTGAAATACGTGTTCATGATGGCAAAGTCAGCAGCCGCATCCGTATTGAGGACGTCCTCCTCTTCCACGTTGCGGCTATCACACCCGAATCCACCGTGAACACGCTCAAATTCCTCATATTCATCACCCACATGACCGTTTAGATCACCACATATAACAATCCCATGTGATAATGGAATCCCACCATGTACTTCTCTGAGTAGATTCCAAAACGCTACCTTGTCGGCGTCGCTACAACCGGCCTGTGGCGCGTAGGCGCTTATCAAGTGGGTGACTACCCACAACCGATAATCACCCTCACAACCATCAGCTGATCGCTAGGCGACACCATTTTTTCCACCAGGTGCACCTGTCTAGATATGCTTGTAACCATTCCCAATAAATTCTTTGTTAAAATATAATTATAAATTAGTCACGAAAATAATCTACGCTACGTGTTTTAGAATGTTATGGTACACCTTATCTATACAAATAAATAAAATTGGAGGGTCTGTTTGTAATATTAAAATAACCGTTTTTTACTAAGTGCATTCGGATGTATACACGGTACATATACCAAAACAAATTTTTTTACAATTTTTGTTTGTCTGTCTGTTTGTTCCGGCTAATCTCTGAAATGGCTGCACCGATTTTTACGGGACTTTCATTGGCAGATAGCTGATGTATCAAGGAGTAACTTAGGCTATTTTTATTTTAGAAAAAAAAAGGTTTTTGTTATAAATGATAAGTTTCGGAAATTTTATATTCCAATTTAAGTTGACCTCAGATTTATATCATCAATCGTATGAAATAGGGTTCAGCTTAGGCTGAACTTTGTAGGTTCGAACGTACGTATTCCGGAGGCGCATGGCGTAATACTGACTGTTTGCATATTTCATTTATATTTTAGGGTTTATAGGGTTTGTAATCCAAAATAAACCATAAGATATATCCAAAAAATTCTGCCCAAAGTCACTATTCCACGCGGACGGAGTCGCTGGCACAGCTAGTGTATCATAAAATACTTTTTGAGGCCAGAAATTAGGGCTTTGAGTAATCAATCTTCGCCAACGGTACTTTTAACTACACTATAAGTCTTATAACTTCATAATGTCATTATTGACACTAGCATTTAAATCGAATGACAGCTCATAAAAAACAATTAACAGCTGATTATCCGATTGCTTTCCAGATTGTAAACAAATTCAATTTTATGCATTGTAGTAAAAATTGTACTTATTATGGTGTAAATAGTAATATGATTGAATTTTAGTACATAAATAAATTAATATACAAAATGTTACTTTTAACTCGTACTACATTAAGAAGTTGGGTTAGTAACTGCTGTTTTCGACATAAGAATGAAAAAAAACAAACCGAACTGATGGGTAAATTGGTTCCAGATCGTTCTAAAATCAAATGCTCGTATGCTTACATCGGCAAAAGGTCTTTCAAATGTAAACTTAGATGAAAAATACACCGACTTCGAAAAGAAGAAAATTTTAGAGGTTATAAACAAAGATGAGGATGATTTATTATTAAGGTAAGCCTTTCTATCATACTGTTCTGACTATCATTGTCTTGTTTTTGATAAATACATCTTAGCCTGGCTTTGTCAAGTTTGAACAAAACCTGTAGCACTAGGAATAATTTAAGTTTTCATACATTATGTGCACACATGAATATGCGAAAGAAAGAAATTATTCCTACATACAGGTAAGGCCAAGGTTTCACAGTATCTGTGAATATAAATCTACCTGTTCTTGCATTTTCTTGGTTGTTAACACTAGACTGTTTGAGCACTCAACCAAAATGTGGTCAGTATTATCAAGATTTTGTAATATTTAACATGTTTTAAATCCATATTTACACAATTTTATTGATTAAGAACCAGAATATATAACGAAGAAATAAAAAATTGTAAATACATATAATAATATTTTAAAAACAAAGTTAATACATTAATTGCCAAGTCAGTTACTGTTACTGGTGATCAACAATTTGTGGCATGTTTTTATAAGACATTTAGAATTTTTTAAGGGGATTCAGTAAAATAAAATGAATTTTATTTGGTGCTTAGGAGAAAACAGACCCTATTATTTTAATAATTTTAAACTTAATAAAAAATGTATATCTGTACATAGCTCTCTTATATACCCTTGCAACAGTTAAATCTGCGCATACTCATAAAAATGCTTGTCAGGAATATTTTTAATATTGGGTAATCTGTGGTGTAACATTTTAGTATTTTTTCTATCTGTGCAGGGGTGGAGAAAAAATACTGACCTCTGTAGCCGGAGTCGGTCTGTCGTAAAAGGCGATAAAACAACCCACCCTAACTATGTGGTAGGGCTCCAAGCTCGTCTGGATGTCGACCACCTTTGGTCTTAAACATGCCGCCATAATAACTTTGTGTTGTGTTCTGGCATTAGTGACCCAAGTACCTGTACCTTTATGGGACATCAGTGTGTTTGTGATGCCACTGATGTTGCAAACACCCATAGAAGACGGTAACTGCTAAATTCTAAGCGGGCCGTCAGCCTGTCTGCTGTCCCACAGCAATAAAAAAAAAATACTCTCGCAACCACTGATAGAGTCCGCTCGGTTGCTTATTAATATGAAGTTGATTACTTATGTATAAGTTTTTTTTATAGAGCTACATATTCATTTAAGAGTAGTAATTATATTGTAGAAAATTATTTCTGTTTTTTTAGGTATGACGTAAGTAAAGCTAGAATAAATAAGTTCCGTCAATGGAAAGCTAGCAATGGAAACATAAAATCTTTATCTGATATAGAATACGTTGAAGGGTTCTCACAGAAATCTGCCAAAAAGTTATTTAACAAAATTTTGGCTGGGCCATCAAGTAGTGCACAGAAAACATCTAAAATTAAGGGACAAATATTACATCCACTATTATCTGAGAATGTAATTAAGGTAAGTTATTTCACAAAAACTTCATCAATAAGGTCAAGTAAGTCACACATAGTTGTTTGCCATTTTTAATACTGTACTGTTTACTATTTGTTAATCATCATCATCATCATCTTAGCGTTGAATCCCGTTTGCAGCCCAAACTCGCTTCGGCGCCCGAGGTCCGCTTTCGTACTTTCTCCACTTCGCACGGTCTTCAGCATCCCTGGGAGTGAGCCCATTGGCACGCATATCACCCTTTACGACGTCAAGCCAGCACTTTTTGGGTGTACCCCTCCTGCCGGGGCCCGGCGGAGGCAGCATGGCCAGACATTTGTTTCCCACGTAAGCATCCGGTTGCCGTAAAACGTGTCCGTACCAGCGGAGCCGACTCTCTTGTAATTTATCTGCAATTTACTATTTGTTAATATAGAGAGTAATGGAGCTGAAATTTGGGTTGAGACTGATATTTTGATGACCCAGTCAAATGATTCATCAAGTTTGGAAATAAATATTCCATTATTGTGTGTTGTTATTATTTATTTACCCAGTATTCAGGAAATGGTTTATTTGTATATTATGTATTTTATATTATATTATTAAATTTCATGTTACTTAAAGTGCACCACTTGTATTAAAGCTCTTGAATATATTCAGACCTTAAGGTTGACTAGAGTTATAAGTCCGTCTGTGCACTTTTAGTTATAAATTCAATAATAAGTCACTTTATAAATATTTTTTTCCTAGACAATAAAGAATAATCTATCTATTTATCTAAAGAGTATTCCATAGAGTTCCTATATATACCTAGTCAGGTCATAAGTATTGTCACACAGCAAAAACTTTTCTTTTAGAATGCTGGCCACAAAAAAGTTTATTGAATTCGAATTTCGAATTGTTCATGAAAATAAAAATGTATACTTTTAGAATTTTACTCATTTTTAAATATGGAGTGGACGCTTAAAGAAGACCGTGTTGCAGTTATTGCGTTGCATCGTTGCGGTTACGCGCCAATTCAAATTTTTAACATACTGTAAAATTTGAATATAACAAAAAGATTCGTTTATCGTACCATCAAACGATACAATGAAGACTCTAGTGTAGATGACAGGTCAAGAAGTGGTCGCCCTCGGTCTGTTAGGACTCCAGCAGTGATAAAAGCTGTGAAGGCACGAATTTAAAGAAATCCCAAACGTAAGCAGAAACTGTTGGCCCTTCAGATGGGGTTAAGCAGAACCACGGTGAAAAGGGTGTTAAATGAAGACTTAGGGCTTCGGGCATATCGAAGAAAAACAGGACATCGTTTGAATGCTCGTCTAATGGACCTGAGACTGAAGAGATGCCGCGCTTTGTTGAAGCGGTACGCGGGAAAAAAATATCGGGAAATTCTTTTTTCGGATGAAAAAATGTTTACCGTAGAAGAGAGCTACAACAAACAAAATGATAAGGTGTACGCACACAGTAGTGACCTCGTTCGTGCTGCGATAGACGACTGGCCGCGCAGATTGAAGGCTTGTATTCAAAATCACGGAGGTCATTTTGAATAAACTTTAATGTCATAAGAATCTATGTTTTGTTAAGTTCATTTTGGTATATGAATGGTTACATAATGAATAAACTTGTTACAATTATTTTACATTAAACATGTGACAGAATTTATGACCTGACTAGGTATGTAAGGCAGCAGACATGCTACGAGTGTTTGCAACGTCAGTGGCATCGCGAACACGCTGCTGTCCCATAAAGGTACAGGAACTTGGGTTACTAATGCCGGAACACAACACAAGGTTATTATGGCGGCATAGTTAAGAGCAAAGGTGGTCACCATCCAGACGGGCTTGAGGCCCTACGCAGCTAGGGTGGGTTGTTTTGTAGCCTTTTATGACGGGCCGACCCCGGCCGCAGAGGTTAGTATTCTTTGCCCCTGCACGATTAACTTTTAAGTCATTACTGTTGTTGCATTTTAGGACACTAATATAGTATTGACAATCTACATATCAGTGAACTCTGTGTGTTGGTCGCTAGTAGAAAAAAGTAGTTATGAAGTTGTCGAATGGAAATATCGTCCTATAATATATCCAGAAGGAAAGAAAATGCAGATTCCAGATATATTAGAAACTGTAAGTATAATAATGAACCTTTATTCCGAATTTTGTAAGTTCCTCCCTTTGTAACTTAGATCATATCAATCCTCGTAACTTTTATTTGATAAACACATAAACAATGTGATTAATAAAGCATCCAAAGCATTAGGTTTTATGATGGGAAACTCAATCAATCTTCGTTTTTTGAAAACCATCAAAATCCTTTACTGTTCCTATGTACTGTTATATCCCTGTTTATCTAGACAATCTGCTAGCTTAGCTGCAACGTCAGCGTCAGCAAATGTGCATCGGCCGGTCGCCTACGGGAGGCCACTCCCTATCAAGCTCTCGTTTGGAATATTTGTTCCACAATATATGTATATTATAAAGTACTAAATCCTTTCTAAATCTTTATTTTAATTCTAAGTTCATTAATATAATATAGTTTTAAATCAATGTAATAAAAGTGTGGTTTTTTAAATAAGATTTATGGAACCCCATATAACAGTACGTAGCCTATTAGAGTATGCTTCACCAGTGTGGAATCCCTATTACCAAATTTATATATCTCGCTTGGAGAGTATTCAAAAGAAATTTTTACGTTATTTAGATTTTAAAATTAAACAGAATTCTGAAATCACGATCGATGCTTACGTTATCACTTTTTGCCACTTGAATACAGAAGATCCGTAAGTGAGGTCTGTCTTCTTATTAACATTGCATACGGATCATACGACTGTCCCGAATTTTTAGCTGTTGTATAATTCCGTACACAGCACATAAATTTTAGAAAACGACAACTGCTAAATGTGTCCTTTGCACCTGCTAATTATAGATAAAATTACATTTTTATTCGAAGTGCAAATGGATTTATTCAATTAGGTGCCCAGATCGATATCGATTTGTTCACAACAAAAGTTAACAGATCAAAGTAATGAGTAAATACTTTTTCGACACTGTTGAAGATTGAATAGATTATTAGTCTTTTTTTTACTGCGTTTATGATTAGTGGTAAATAACTACTTTTTGCATATACATATTGGAATTTTTACTAGCCTGTAAGTCTTACTAAAATAAATGAATAAATAATAATTTTTTTAATTCTGTAGGACAGCAGACAGGCGGACGGCCCGCTTAGAATTTAGCAGTTACCGTCGCCTATGGGTGTTTGCAACACAAGTGGCATCGCGAACACGCTGCTGTGCCATAAGGGTACAGGAACTTGGGTCACTAATGCCGGAACACAACACAAGGTTATGATAGCGGCATCTTAAGACCAAAAGTGGTTACCATCCAGACGGGGCTGAGGCCCTACCCCTACCAGGTAGCTAGGGTGGATTGTTTTGTCCGCTTTTACGACAGGCCGAGCTGCCGCAGTGATTAGTATTCTTTCTCCGCCCCTGCACGGATAGAATAAATCCCTAATTTCAGAGTGCCGATTGGCAATGGCCAATCTTTAATGCCAGATAATCATCTCTAAGAAAATATTTCCTACTAGGTAGGCTCTATCCTCACTTTCAACATAAGAACAGATTTTTTTTATGTGTGTGCAAGTTAGATTCGATTTGTTATTAATAGGTTATGTTAAAGTTTCAATAGATGGCATTGTTTATGCCTTGACTAAATTAAGTGATTAGTAGATAATGTGGTTTAGTTGGCCCCATGAAGACATTTTAGTAAATGTCTTCATGTCATCTTAAGTCAGCCTCATTAATAGGTGACTCGGGGTGTTCTCATAGACTTAAGATAGTGATCAAAGAATTTACAGTTCAGTTGTCTAGTACCCATAACACAAGGACTCAGTTACATACTTTGGAACTAGATGGCGCTGTTTAAATTGGCACAGTATATTATTTTTTTACTGTAAATTCGTAATTTAAAAATAGATATTATTACCAGGCATGGTGGATAACAAATCAGTTGCCTACTGCGGATATATATGTAATGAAGGCGGAAGCCATCAGTCTGCGCGCTGGTGGCAGCGATCCCAACAATCCCAAAGTTATAGCTGTCAATCTCCAGACAGCACAGATGATTTCTATGATCGTTGCGTTGATACATGCAAGGCACTCTAACAGGTGGGTACTGTGTATAGACCTGAAATCGAACTCAGGTAAAATGTTCTAAATGTCGACGGTTACGCGTCACCGCCTAGGCAGCCATTTCTCTCCTAATGTCTATAATGCTGGGGCTTCATCGGGCTACGGCGAATATTCGTGTTAACGCCGATGAGTGTGGCCGAGTAGATCGTTGCAACGCGTAGTATTCGGGCGAAGACAATGTATTATCGGGAGACTGTCGGTAAACTGGTGCGTATAAAAGGATTTGTCGCGACAATATTCGCTTGGTTGGCTACAGCTTCACCTACGTCACTTCAGTGTCGTCCAGACTTTGATGCGGTACGAACGTGCTTGTTTTCTTTACACCATAGAGTGGAGTTACGAAAAATTGTTCATTCAATTGTATGAAGCGGAGTACTCTCCGCAGGTAAAAACCTAATAATACTTTATTAGGTTTTTACCTATGAAATTACCGTTTTGTATGAAAATATTTAAACTTAGCGGACTATGGAGCGGAATAAATCCCTTAGAGAACCAACGTTATCGACATAGGTCGCAAAACATGCACGTTGAAGTGGCAGTGGATCAGAAACGACGTTTCCGCGAACATAGTGTAGGACGCCCGCCAGCCCGACGACGGGGCGATGACCTGCGCAAGGTTGCGGTCTGGGATTCGTGGGGCTGACGACAACCCTTTCTGCTTTTCCCTTCAACTGTGAGGGAGTTGGGGGTATATGGGACTTTACGCGTCTAATCGCTAAAAATCCCCTATTGTCTAAAACCTGGGCCGACGGATACATGGCTTGGCCAACCGTGGCCTCGGCCTCGAGTGCGTTACTGCGTGGCCCATCATTTAAAATCTCACCCAATAACCCAAGCAATAGGTTATTAATAGTTTTTCTGTTCCAGTGATGAAAATTTAGACGAGGAAGAGACTGGTTTAAGACACAGAGTCTATTTCTTAAGACCGACATTGCCTTTTAGGTGAGTATGAAAAAAAACGATACGGAGGTTTATCTACAGATGTCGCTTTAGAAGAAAAGGTCGTAACTCTCACTTTTTAGAAGAATTTTATCCGTGCAGGAGCGGAGAAAGAATACTAACCTCTGCGGCCTGGGTCGGCCTGTCGTAAAAGGCGACAAAACAACCCACCCTAGCTACGTGGTTGGGCCTCAAGCCCGTCTCCGGATGGCGCCTACCCTGGGTCTTAAGTATGCCGCCATAATAACCTTGTGTTGTGTTCTGGCATTAGTCACCTAAGTTCCTGTACCCTTAAAAAAAAAGAATTTAAATAAGTATACTACAGTTGAATCCGTTGACTCCGTTTATATTGGCCAACCGCTTCATAATACTTTATAACGAATTCGGATATAATGACAATAATGACTTCGCTTCTGATATGATTCGCTTAGTGACATGTTTATTATGACTCATTTATTTTTGTCCGGTTATAGTGATCGACATGTTCCTAACACCTTCGTCAGTGTTCGAGAGGGTCAAGTGACGAACGGCGCGTGCGTTTGTGTAAAAGTATTAGAGACTGTTATTACAATACAATAAGGAAAAAACTAAAGCAGATAAACATTATTGATTTCTTATGTAAATCATGAAATAATATGTGTAATGAACTTATTACGCAAAAATTTTACATATTTTGATTTCGTTCTGTTTTATTGCTGAGAAGCAACAGTTCTGAAGAAGCATCACTTAATAAGCAGTTACCGCTGCCTATGGACGTTTGCAATGCTAGGGGAACACGCTGCTGCCCCACAGAAGTAGTACTAATGCCGGAGCACAACACAAGGTTATTATGGCAGCATATTTATACACCAGGGGTAGTCGCAGTGGTGTAGCGTAGTGGGAGCGGTACGGGTGGCCCGCCCCGGGCGGCACTTTTTAGGGGGCGGCAAAATTTCACAATAAATAATATAAATGTTTGAACCATTTCATATTTTTATCACAACTACAGTTTCGGACCGATTGAAAAGAGCACGGAATTTTTCATTACTTATTCTGCGACGAATTCGGGGAAACCCCTTTCTTTGAATGATATATTGTAGCGACAGAGATTCCCCATAGTTTCTTTTATGCTGAAATGTTACCCCCTACAGCGTCTCAAACACACAAATGTTACCTTTTTACAATATAAGTATAGATATGCATTAAATTGAAATCCATACTAATATTATAAATGCGAAAGTAACTCTGTCTGTCTGTCTGTTCCTCTTTCACGCCTAAACGGCTGAACGGATTTTGATGAAATTTGGTATGGTGATAGATGATAACCTAGAAATGGTCATAGGCTATAAATAATCACGCCATCGTTCTTAGGGGGTAGGCAGTAGGCAGATAACTAAACTGAGTTAGTGATTTTTTGTGCTTATCCGGTATCTATGAGAATCGGCCAACATCTATTTTTCATCCCCCTAAATGTTAGGGGTAGTCCACCCCTAAATTTTATTTTTTATTTTTTGACATTTTATTATTTTTATGGCAGAACAACGTTTGCCGGGTCAGCTAGTACTTAAATAAAAGGGCGGCATAATTGTCTTCCGCCCCGGGCGGCTGTCACTCACGCTAAGCCGCCAGGTAGTCGCCATCCAGACGGGCCTAGGGCCCTACTACGTAGCCAGGGTTGTTTTGTCGCCTTTTACGACAGACCGGCCCCGGTCGCAGATGTTAGTATTCTTATGTCCCTGCACGGAGGAAATTAATATACTGTGTTTCTCTGTATTAAATAAATAACATCCTTATACAGGGTTATTGGTAATTCGACGTATTCCCGTTAGGAGGTGATAGGGGTGACTATTTGCTATAATCTTAACCCCCATATGCATTATGCAAAAGTGAACCATTTTTGAGTTATCATGTTTTTTAGATTTTTTTCAAAATAAGTCAATATCGTCTTTCGTCTCGCATTTATAAATTCGGAATGATAATTGCTGTTTGAATATTGATAAATAGCCAGTGTTTAATCGTTTTTATAAATCGAGTGCATTAATGAGATTTAAATTGATACTTATTTTTTAAATAAATTTTTGATGTTGCATTTTTGTCTTGCACGCACTTTTTTTCGTTGGTGTAGTGTTATTTAACTCCTTGTAGCCGGAATTTAATGCTTGTTTAGTAATATTGAGTGCATTTTACAGATTGTATGGAACGTTGATAGGCAACGAAAGAGTGTCAACTGAGCAAACAGTTGAGATGCTGCTGAACAGCCTGTCATCGAGATCGGCGAACAACTCCCACGCATACGTCGGTGAGCCTTTACAGAATATGTTTAGATCACAAAGAGATCTGCGTAAGGACATGTTGGGCCAGTGTCTGTTGTTGAGTCTCACTTTTATGGATCTCTGTATATATAGGAACCAGGAGCGTATTGATGCTTTACTGAAACGTGCTACCGACTGATATTCTAACAAATAAAAGGGAACAACTGTCTGTTATATTTTAGTAACATATCTGTCAAAACAGTAAAGTATTTTACTAATAACATGTGTTCTCTGTGACTCAAGCTCATAAAAATTGTAATAGTGCTGGTACATTGTACAACATTGAGTTCTATCCGTGCAGGGGCGGAAAAAGGATACTGACCTCTGCGGCCGGGGTCGGCCTGTCGTAAAAGGCGACAAAACAACGACTATGTGATAGGACCACCTTTGGTCTTAAGTGTGTCGCCATAATAACCTTGTGTTGTGCTCCGGCATTAGGGACCCAAGTTCGTGTTCCTGTATGGGCAGCAGCGTGTTCGCGAGGCCGCTTAAGTTGCTAACACCCATAGGCGATGGTAACTGCTAAATTCTAAGCGGGCCGTCAGCCTGTCAGCTGTCCGACAGCAATAAAAAAAATTGAGTTTCATAATGATAAATAAATATATTGGAACAATTCAGTGCCATCAAGTCCCAAAGTAAGTAGCATAGCACTTGTGTCATGGATACTAGACAACTGATATTCTACATATATACTTTTCTTTTGTAATTAAATGTATGTTATACATATACCTACTTGTATACAACTTCTATACAAGTTTTTGGCTGCTACCACTGTATGGAAGTACACATGGAAGTGGCACAGGTAAGTTTAAGACTTTTTTTTATTGCTGTAGGACAGCAGACAGGCTGACGGTCCACTTAGAATAAGCAATTACCGTGGCCTATGAGTGTTTGCAACGCCAGTGGCATCTCCAACACGCTACTGTCCCATAAGGGTACTGGAACTTGGGTCACTAATGCCGGAACATAACAGACAGTTATTATGGCGGTATACTTAAGACCAAAGGTGGTCGCCGTCCAGGTAGCTAGGGTTGTTTGTTCGCCTTTTACGACAGGCCGACCCCGGCCGCAGAGATATATAGACAAACTCGACGTATAGACTTACAGTCTAGTACAGAGACTAATATCACAGATATAAATATGTATAAATACAAAATGGCTACCCCTTCAAGAATGTTCAAACACAAATCGCTCTAGTAAAAATAAAAAAAATCACAAATTATTTTCCATACCGAGTATTTCTAAGACATACCTTTAAGATCATAATGATAACGATGTCATAGTCTTAAAAATATATACATATAATGCATATTGTTGTATTACTACGAATTGTTACAGTTATTGCAAAATTTGACTTGTACAGACAAATAAAAACATATTGTCAAATGTTGGTTTTTGAATTTATATCCCTTTTTTCGATATGCTATTCTCGTTTGCCGCCGTTTAAAGAAATATGCGTTGTTTTATGGGATTCTTGTACAATGCTATACGCCTCACTATTGACAAGGGATGCACGTCGCTGGTATACCCACTGCAACCATCCCTGCAGTGTCTTGCTACTCTTGGGATTGAGAAGTACGATACCTCTGGATCGCTTTAACGCATTGAACGGCAGCTTAATTTGTGCTTTCCTGGAGATATACCTCAAAAGTGAATTAATTTTGAGAGGAAAATATAAAAGGACTGACCGAGACGTCGAGCGTTCCAATTTTAGTCCATTGTGGATTAATTTTATCCGTGCAGGGGCGGAGAAAGAATACTAACTTCTGCGGCCGGGGTCGGCCTGTCGTAAAAGGCGACAAAACAACCCACCCTAGCTACGTGGTAGGGCCCCAAGCCGGTCTGGATGGCGACCACCTATGGTCTTAAGTATGCCGCCATAATAACCTTGTGTTGTGTTCCGGCATTAGTGACCCAAGTTCCTGTACCCTTATGGGACAGTAGCGTGTTCGCGATGCCACTGGCGTTGCAAACACCCATAGGCGACGGTAACTGCTAAATTCTAAGCGGGCCGTCAGCCTGTATGCTGTCCTACAGCAATAAAATAAAAAATAATAATGCGATCCTCTCAAATAAAGTGCATGAGATTATAGCGAATAGTGAACGGGCACCGTTTACTCGCTGACATATTAATGCTTACTATGTCAGGATGTGACACATTTACAAAATAGTTCCTGTTCTATAGTTTTGCTATCGAGCCAGGGTTATTATATTTGCTGTATGACAGCAGACAGGCCGACGGCCAGAATTTAGCAGTTACCGTCGCATATGGGTGTTTTCAACGCCATTGGCATCGCGAACGCGCTGCTGTCCCATAAGGGTACAGGAACTTGGGTCACTAATGCCGGAATATAACATAATGTTATTATGGCGGCATACTTAAGACCAAAGGTGATCGCCATCCAGACGGGCTTGGGGCCCTACCACGTAGTTGGGTTGCCAGTTACGACAGGCCGACCCCGGCCGCAGAGGTCAGTATTCTTTCTCCGCCCTGCACGGATGAAAAAGTATCGAAAAATTACAATTTTAAAGATGATTTCCTTTGAAAGATGGTTTCCTCTGAAAAACTTCTGAAGACTGGAAATAAAACTGCATAATATTGCTTCAGTTGGACTAAAAAGTGTTTATTTGATAAAATACAACGAGCTTACTTTTTACAACATTTTATTTCTATAAATGACAAAAAAACAAACAAAACCCTTAAAATATAATAATATACATAAATACGATGTTGTCAACTTCAAACGTATTATACGTAACTAATATAAATGCAATTCTAGGCAAGATTACAAATTAAAAATATTAATACAAGAAAATTTACGAAAATTAAGTATTAAAATGAATATTACAATTACACCGAGAAAATCTAATGAAAAATTCTCTATTTAGATCACACGTACATTTTTGACCTAACCAAAGTCGAATTTTGTATTTAATACTGATATTATTAATTTTGGAAGAACTATAAAATATGTTTATTTACAATCATTATTTTACTCCTTTCGAATGCCAACTTTTTAATTTTCCGCCTGGATCTTTGTGACCATCGCAACCAACCGTATATAAAAAAGGAACTGTAAATAACTAAAACCTGGTTTTCAACTGCTTCGTGTAAAAAGTTAGATCTTGTATTCTGGGATTGTCAAAAATCAATGTCATATAATCTATATTCGGCTCTGTAGTGTAAGAAAATATACTCTATTGTTTATTATGTAGTGGGACAAATGAGAATTTTTTAGGCCTATACTGTAAGTCATAGAACATAAACCGCTGATTCTCAACTATATGAAATTCACACATTTCTCTGGAACCTTTATTTGCTGAAACATGTTTTGCAATATTGCTACTACACTGTGTGATAAGCAATTAGTAGTAGAATATATATAAGATTCTCAATTGTCCCATAATGATAACTCTGTAGAAACCTAACAACATTGTAAAGTTACCAGTCTATTGTCGTATATTACAATAAATATGTACAATCAATGATATAACAGCACCCATGTTTAATGAAACTAACAACGGCCCAAGCAACACCGCCTGACACGCCCCTTTATTCAAAAAAATTGTATATATTGTATAAATCTGTTGTGTATAAAAATCTGTATATCTATTGTACTGTGAGGTATATAATAAAAATGTTTATTTTATGGCTTGAAATAAGTATTGTAGCAAAAATAAGCAGAGCAGGCGACGTCGTTTGTCCGTTTCATACAAAACGCGGCATAGCATAATAAAATCTGATAAACAAACTCAATCCAGACTACAAGATCATTTTATTCTATGTTTCATATCTATTTATAAAAAATTTAATAACACTTATTTTATTGTGGAACTGTTTTAACAAGTATCTATTGCATGTGATAAAAAAATCAATCATTTCATATACAATTTAATTGTTATATTGTATCTGACAGCGGTTGGCAAGTGTGGCAGTGTATACAATAGGTACATTATAATCTAGTTAAACGAAAAAATAGGCCCTTTATATAATGTTGGCTACCAATTATTCTAATAATTTAACATAACTTTAAAGTAACATAAAAATAAACTAAAAAATAAATATTTATTTGCGAAAACAAATATTATGTCGAATTTTTCAATTGTATTGCACGAATACTGCACTATCTGCAGATTATTATAAAATAATATAACATATGTAGAAATAAGTCCAATATGATGCATAATGTGATATTGTTAACAATGAGAAATAAAAATTGTAACGTTATAGAGACGAACTTATAAAGGAATAGATATTTTAAAGTAACTCGGTTACAATTTTTTAGATGTAGTACTGATGTAGAAGGTTTGGATTGAATATATTCCTTGATTTTAGTAAATATATAAAAAATTGGTCTAGTTATTTAATGAAAATTTCAAACTGAATTTTATAAAACGAACCGAGTGTTTGCGATATATTTTTTAGCTTTTTTAGTTTGAGTTAAAACAATTAAGTTTCATACGTTTTAAAATAGTTATACGTTATTGTAACTTGAATACTACAGTTTAAAATATGTTTTAGATACAAGTTCGTCTCTAAAACTAGAACGTAAAATGGAAGACGAAACGCTTTACATAATTCGTAGCCAACCGTAGGAAATAAAAGTAAATCTATACTCATATACAAGGATAAACCTCTCCCATATTTATTGCGTAAACGTTTCAAACTCAAAAATAATGTTATGCTATGTGTGTGGACACCGGCAATTAAATATAGCAAATATTTTTTAAAATATTCCGGTCTATAATCGTTATACGATAAAAAAATTTGCTGGAAGACTACATTAATCGCTGTATTCTTTTACAGTGCTGGTAGCTATTTGTAATAATTGTATCATTTAAATAACTATGAAAATTAATTGAATATATTTGGGAACATACCCGAATTGTTATTTAGAAACTCAAAATGTCATGGGACACGGAAATTTCGAAACGAAAATTTGTTTTCTTCTATGTTTATTAAATAGAGAAATGCAATAAGAGATTTTAATAGTATTTGGGAAGAATTTGATATAGTCGATAGAGTGAAGGGTGTAAGAATCCAACACAGGCTATTAAGTTCCTATTCAACTTTAAATTTTTTAAATATATTAAGACATTTCACACAACGCCATCTAGTCCCAAACTAAGTTGCATAGCACTTGTATTATGGGTACTAGATAATGATATACTACATATATGCTTTTTTTTGTAAATACATACATATTATACATAAACACCCAGACGCTGGACGGGAATCGAACCCGTGACCTCCGCAAGCGTACTAACGTGTGTTAGCCGTTACGCCAGGAGGTCGTTAAGTTTATCTGTCAACTGGTGCACCATGCTAAGCAACGGACCAGGGTTTGGAGCAAGGTTTTATTTCAGTGGTTGGGGAAATAGTCAGTAGTTGCTGCTGGAAAAATCTCTTTTTTAAGTCGGCACAAGAAAATAAAGTCACAGGAGAGCAACATTTCTTAAAATAGTAATAGTACACCTTAGGCTCCAAATGGAACGTTTAAATGTAACCGGGATTAAAAGCATATAAAAGAAGCGAAGAAGAGAATGTGAATAACTTGATAATAATCTATCTTAAAAATATTTTTCGTATACAGCATATTAAGTCATAAACTCAGACACTTTTAAACTGTGTTTGGGTTTAAATAAGTTTCAATAAAATCATGTTTTGTACACATTCTGGATCAGACTCAAACGACAGAAGCTCTGGAAGGTCTTTTGTAAAATTATCTGTTTTAGATCTTAATGTAGTATAAATGATCTGAGTTGTAAGAAACGAAACTAGTTTCAGCTTATAAAACCGTTATTAAAAACGGTTATTTTCGGTTTTTTAAATTTATTCAATAGTAGTTAATCATACCTGTCAATGTCTTCGAAAGTTGTAACGTTAATGTCAGTTGCTTTCTTTGTGCTTTATTTAATATCTGTGATTGGAACTTCAAATTAAGTGGACTGATAAAACTTCATAAAAAATTACGTTTTAAGTATTATTTTTATAACATATAACATAATTTTGTTCATACGAGTCGTTTTGTTGAAAGTATGTCTTTAAGCAATCATTTATTTATTTAACACTGTCTTAGGTAATGCCAAAGTTAGTCTTACTGATATTTTATTAAATAGTCTAAGATATTATTCAGTTTAAAAATATTAGATTATTATTGAAAGCATTTAAACTTAAGATTTTTAAATTGAAACATTTGATCTGTTATAATTTCTAACGTTTCTTTTAAAAGATGAATAACGTCAATCAACCGCTGATTTACTGGTATGTTTGATTGTCAATAAATCAAAGACAAATAAACTGAAACTATCGATTTTAAATCGTCTTAAAATCGATCTGTGTCGTTAATCGAAGCAATGTTTGTCTTACGTTCATTGCCTAACATTGTATTACATACAATTGATGATTCATTATATTCATTGCATAATGCATAGTTGGGATGCAATCTTATTCTCTCCTTTAAAGCAAAAAATTACAAATATTCTAAAATTATTCACTTAGTTCGTAATACAACATGTATTTTATATACGGAGAAAAAGAAATTTCATATATGATTAAATATTACGTTTTACAACATTCAATGTTCAAAAATAATATAGTATATCTATAAAATTGCGAAGATATTATTGTGGAATTATATTCCATTTGAAAAATCTAGTAAAGATGTTCACAGGGAATATATAAATCGCTTATTCTAAGACAGTCAGAAAAAAACGCTATAATTGAAAAAAGTTAGGAACATACATAACTTAATTTCATGTATACTCAAATCAATACTGAACCTTTAAAACGCTCTATAAACAGAAACGTCTTTTAATCACGACGTAAAATAGTGAACGCTAAAAGTTTCAGCAATGACACAAGGATGGGAATATATCGATAAATGAATCGAGTTAATAATATTGAATCGCGATTATCCGAATGGACGGCACGTTAATGATTACGGCTTTTAAAAACAGGTGCGAATTTTCTTATCTATGGCTTCCAGACGATAGAGTAATGTAGAACACTTAATTAAAATGAAGAATAGCATAACCGTGCTCTATAAAGTTATTGTACATAAACGTAATGGTTTTATACAAAAATGAGTAAACTACAGTTAACTTTAAGTAGGTAATATATTCACTTGTAATTGAGCAAAACTTAACAAAACAGTGAGTAATGTAAAAACTAGAAGATTTCTCATATTACATGTTTTCTACATTAATTAATCTTATTCCGAATTTTGATACTGTGAAATTCGACAGTTTCCAATATATTTTATTTACTCGAGCGTCCAAGAGTTCCAAAAGTTATTAGTTCTCGAAAAATATATTTTACATTTACAAGTATTCTTGAAAAACATTATAATAATATTTTCAATATATTACTGTGAGTAGTCTTTAATAAACGAAATGTGAAGAAAAATCGGAATGAGTTAACGTGTTGCATCACTGCCTCAGAATGTCCAATGATATGTATTTTCAATAACATGCCCAAACATTCACTACTGGCGGCGAAATCAACGTGCCTATTCAATTTCAGAAAAGAAAAAATAATATTACCGCTATAGTAAAATCCACAAGAAGTACCTAGCTTAAAAACGGTTTCAAATCTAGGTACGAAACGTCGTGTACATCACTAATTAATTCTATTTTACATGTTTTTAATAATATATAATAATAAATGTATAAAATATCATCTGTAATCTCTGTATGCTAAATCACCTTTGTTTAATATTTAAAAATTAAATCCATTTGTTACGGTATAAAATTCTATTAGGCATAAACTTGAGGTTATCTGATCTGTATGGCACTCTGTATTGTATTCAAACTTTATACTAGGTTGCTGCGCGCCGCGGCCATGGCGTATAATTATGCTAATAACCTGTATAAAAATACTTATGTACTATTGTATAAGGCTGCATATTGAATAAAATAAATCAATGTATAAATCGTCTGTGGCCATGGGGGCGGCGCGGCACCTCGGGAGGGGTCACACGACTTCAACACTAGGACACGTTAAATGTATCTAATTATCTTCGATAAGGGTGTTTTTGCGTAAACCTCCGAAAGTTTGATAGGAAAATCATCCGGAAATTAAAATATTAACGGAGAACGTGCTGTTGTGAACACAGTTATAATGGTAATATCTTTAGACTTTTAAATTCTTTTAAGAGTATCAAGCTTTTAAGGCCGACTTGCACAACCAATCACTAAACCGATTTAGCGCTAAACTTATTTACATCGTCATTCTGTCCCTGTCAAATGTTGTCAATGTGACAGGGACAGAATGACGATTTAAATAAGTTAAGCGCTAAATCGGTTTAGTGATTGGTTGTGCAAGCCGGCCTAAGAGTTGTAATTTGCTGATGCGATTAATTTTGACAGAACCCTCTGATTTTCAAAATCTCTAAATTGTCTACATACACGTTATCGTTCCTTTTTTTTAAACATTTCTACTGCGGACAGATAAAGTAAACTTTTAAGTGTGATTCAATTGTATTAAAGAGAGTTGTAGAACATTATATGAATAAAAGATTAGAAAAACTTTGAGCAAACATTAACATATGTTCAACATATTTTTTATTTCTATATAGCACACAGACTGAAACTTAGGTAAGCAATTACCGTCGCCTATGGCGTTTATGGGGTCAAAATATTGCATCGCGTTTATAAACGTAACACTGTGTTCATAACAACATGCATTAGTAAATTTTCATAACTGTCCAATGTGATAATTGTTTGTGAAATAAACAACAATGAAACATACTTAACATAATATTGCATTTCACATAATAGTGATAAATAATAATGGTATCCATTACGCGACTCCCACTTCTATTATATCTAAAAGTTAATCAACATTTCATTACGCAGTAGGAAAACGAAATCATCACAATGATATTGTAAAAATACAAATAGAGAAGATAAATGTCTGCCGGAATACCCCGACCGCCGTTTAAATAGAAAATACATATTATATGTATCTTTTTTAATTAATGGTGTTATAGACTACATCACGATTTAAGATTCGCTTGGTAAAGTTTTCTAAAACGCTTCACATCGAAAAGAAAGCTTATCAAAAATTCGTACGTTACGATTTTAGCGACGAAATTACGATGTGAATTGATTCATTGATCGCGAGTCGTTAAAGGCAGGTGGCAATTATGGCGACGAGTTAATCCGTAAAAATTAAAAAATTCATATTTATATATATCTTTATTCTCCCTAATGTCTAAGTTATTTCGCGATGAATGATCGAATTGTTTGGTAATTCGAAAGTTGATACGTCTAAGCTAAATTAGAATTACCTTTACTCTGGCATAAATACCTTCCCTGGATCAAACTACGACAAAGCACTTTGCGACATCACACGCGTTACCTAATTGGTAATATTTACTAATCTCACTCATATCATTATCAAAATCAGTCAAGGAGAAAAGTTTAGGCCACATCGTGGACCCAACCGAGATTCAACGAAAACTTTAGTTAATTTAGGAACCTAATTTTTAACCTGACGACACTTAAAGAAAAATACATGAACAAAACAATATGTAAAACATTCAAACCTAAAAGGGATTGGAAGACGTATCGTCACAACAACGCCAAGTTAAACCCTAACTGAGCGAATTAGACACCTAACCTATTCATACCTAGCTATCACAGTCCTTTCTCAGTCTGACCCTTTCCATTTAAATGCATTCCATCGTCACATCATCGTTGAAAAAACTGGTAACAACCTAACCTAGAAGCTGGTATGAAATGTACACACTACACTATTTGGCACCTATAGTGTTTGAAGACGTCCCAGCAACAAATGTAACAGAGCTTCCCGTAACTAACAAATTAAAACGTTGATGGCAAAAGGTAACCTACGTTTTTGGTTTGCATTCTTCCTGATTCATCGATATTCGCACCCTGAATAGTCTCTATCCCCTACAACCTGCATATTTCCACCTCGAGGCTGTAAAACAGCTATATCGAATACCTTATCTTAAACACTGTAAGATATTTTGAGCATCTTGGATAAATTTACTTCTCTCCCTTAATTTGCCAGATTATATCCCTTATTACACGTAAATAAAATTAACTTAACACTTCTACAAAATATAATATGTATATTTATTACAAAGTAGGCACAATGAATGCGCCGAAAACATTCATCGCGAAATATAATTGTTACTTGGTAAAAGATCAATTCTTAGCGTTTAGATTTCAACGAAGTAATTTAATTCTAATATTCGGTTCGAACTGTACATTTTTTCTTGAGAATTTCGATTGTCAAATATCGAGAAATCTAACTCTTACGTGGTAACTTACAATTACGGGCAAAAACGCTAACCGTATCGCGAATAATGCGGTAACGATATTCAGGGAAGAACCGACTGAATTTACAACGGAACATATCCCTCTTTTGCAGAGGCAACATTCTTTATTTACAGATCGCAGCTCGTTCTACAGCGATCTGACTACAATAACATAGGGCTTTCTCGCTAACGCGAGTCGTATACGGGGTCCGCGGCCGGAGGACTATTCGGGCGGCACGGCCGCGGCTAAACCGCTCGTCTCCGACAGCGCTCAGTTGTAGAGACGATCGGCGGCGGCGTACAACTCGTGGTGGTGCGCATGGTGCGGCGGCCAGCGCGGAGGGCCGGCGGGGGGCGCGGGTCACTGAGTCGGAAGGCACGCTACGCCACCGCCCGGGCCGACTGTCGGCTTGAACTCTGTGCCCGCCCCCGGGAACTGTTGGAAAGGCGGAGCGTAGCACTGCGGAAAGTACAGCTCAGGTTTCACCACTGCCGCGGCGGGAGGAAGCGGCCTCGGTGTCTTGGCGGAGTCCGCCCGTCGCACTTTCGCTGCGTGAGGGTTCATGTGATTGTCGATGTGCTTCTTCACCTCAGGCTCGGTGGCGAAACGGCGACGACAGTTCGGCATAGGGCAGCAGAACGGTCGGTCGCCTTGGTGTGTCCGTGTGTGCTGGTCTAGGATCGCCTTCTGCCTGAAGTCTTTGCCGCATTGCGTGCATTTATACGGCTTTTCCCCTGTATGGATCCTCAGGTGTTGGTTCAAAATGGTTCGTTGCCGGAAGAAACGCGGGCAGTATACGCAGCCGTAAGGCTTCTCATTCGTGTGGATACGAAGATGTTGCGTCAAGTGTGATTGTTGCCTGAACCGTTTTCCGCACTCGGGGCACGGGTAGGGACGTGACTCTATATGAATACAACCGTGTTGCAGCAGCGTGGACTTCTGTTTGAATTCCTTTTGGCAAATAGGACACCGTACGTAGAGCGGCATGGTCCGACCGCCAAGTACGTCGGGGAGCTTGCCACCTTTCAAATACTGAAGAGAAAGGCCAGAGCCAAAAACAGCATGATTTAGACCTTTGGTGTCCTTGAAATAGGCTGGGTACTGCGCTGTGTCACCTGGTGAGAAGCAGGAACCGCGCTGTTCGCCGTTCTGGCCATCGGTGTCGCCAAACGTTGACTGTATCTCTTCCTTATTCTCGTCAGGTGGGAAAGGCACGTCTTGAGGCCAGAGCGTCGGTGTCGTCCCATTCTTGAAGATGAGATGCGGCGAAACGTCTGTAAAAATTGAAACGGGTAGTGAGTCAGGCTGCTGGTGGGTCCAAGCACGGGCTAGCGACGAGTGGGTTAATCGAACTTGGGACTGTTACGGGAGCATCCGGCGGTCGGTTCCGCGTCTCGCGAGCGTCCCGCGCCAGCCGGGCAACGAGGGGACCCAGAATTTGTTCGATAGGAAGGCCAATAGATGCGAGACCGAATCGAACGTGCGGGGGGCGGCAGGGAGCGCCGGCGGCGCCGGCAGTGACCGCGGTTCCGCTGCCGGTCAGTGCAGGCGGCGGGGCGCGGGGGGCAGGGGCATATATGTGTGAATAGCGCTCGCCTTGGTGTGTGCGGACGTGCTGGTTCAGGATGGCCTTCTGGCGGAAATGTTTGCCGCATTCGCCGCACGTATATGGCTTCTCACCGGAATGGATACGCAGATGCTGGTTGAGGATGGCGCGCTGCCGGAATGAGCGCGGGCAGTACACGCACGCGTACGGCTTCTCGTTGGCATGGATGCGCAGGTGCTGGGTCAGGTGTGACTGCTGCCGAAACCTCTTGCCGCACTCCGGGCACCCGTACGGCCGCGAGTCTGTGTGGATCCGCTCGTGCTGCAGCAGGGTCGACTTCTGCTTGAAATCTTTACCACACGTCAGGCACTTGAACAGGCGGAGCTCAGAGTTTGGATTGTGTTTTCGAGGCTTTGGTTGCTCCGGCTGCACGATGTCTGGCAAGTGGCGCAAGTCGGGCGTAGCGTACTGGTCAAGCGGCCCCTCAAGGGACAGTACTCCCCCGTTCTGTTTCAAGTAGTGCAGTGGGAAGCCTCCAGTGCCAAGCATGTGGCTGGTGGGTCGGGTTTCTTTAAAGTATGGTGTATATTGTTGTTGCAAGTCAGGTTGGGGAACAAAGCACGGGGTTCGGTCAAGGTGGTCTTGGGGTGGGGGCTGAGGTTGGGATTGAGTCTGGAGTTGCTGTTCCACTTGCATGTGTTCAGGGGAAGTTTGTTGATGTTGTGATTGTTGTTGTGCTTGTTGTTGTGCCTGTTGTTGGGCGAGTTGTTGGGCGGCGTCCTCGGCCGCGGAGTTTGGGTCCGGGGGCGGGGGCGCCGGTGGGTACGGTGAGGGGGCTGGAGAGGCCAGCTGTGGTTCTGGCTGCGGGGAAGGCCCCCCGGGGCTCTGGTGCTGCATCGGCTGGTAACCGGTATCGAGTACACCTCCTCCCCATTGTGTGCCTGGAGGAGCACGTTCTACTCCGTCTTTATAAAGAACGTACGGCGCTGTCGTATCTGGAAATAAATAAGTAAATGTCATTACTATTTCACCACTGGTATTTAGTAGACTTATCGAACGAACATAAGAATTTTAGTTGGTTATCAGTATATGCCTCGTGTCCATAGTAAAAAGTATACTAAATAACCTTCTAAATTTTAATGAGCGAAGGTTGAGTACTTGTCGCATTTTTGATATAACCATTTCGTACGGAACCGGCAAGTTATGGGTCCAGCTCCACCAGCGGGATACCACTCCAAATCGCCCCATAAGTGACGACTTTACAAATACCGTCTCTTAAATTTTATAAATGAATAAAGTAGTTTTGCTGAAATTCGAAATTTTAAACAGATGTGTTTATGTCGCATGATGGCGTACAATGATATCAAGCTAGTTGTTAACCTGCTGCCATGATACGCTAGATTGAAAACGATACCTTTACAGAATAAATGTGAATTTAAAAAATATTTTAAACTCAATCTAGCAACCGATTCCATTACTTAAAATCCTGATCAAATTAGTAGTTATTAATACATAATAATATATTATTAATAAATATATTCTTCTTAATTAAAGTCTTCTTATTCTTCTTAATTAGTCTATCCGTGCAGGGCCTGTTGTAAAAGGCGACAAAATAACAACCACTAGCTACGCGTTGGGCCCCAAGCCGTCCGGATGGCGGCCACTTTTGGTCATAAGTATGCCGCCATAATAACTTTGTGTTGTGTTAGCGATTAGCGACCCAAGTTCCTGTACCCTTATGGGACAGCAACGTGTTTGCGATGCCAAATTGGGCTGTTAAATGCTAAGTGGACCGTCAGCCTGTATGTTGACCGTCAGCCTGTATGTTGTTCTACAGCAATAAAAAAGTAGCAATGAGTAAAGACAAGGAGAAATGTACCATCGTGTTCAATTTCAAGTCAATCGATTGAATTATTGCAGATTTGCAAGAAATGTAAAGATATTAAATATTATTAGATATAAATATTTGAGATTATTATCTATTATTTTAGTTTAATACATTACTAAAAAAATTGTAAAAGTGTAATAAAACAGTAGGTAATAATATATAAGAATATACCTACTTATATGAAATAAATAATTAATTGCCCTTGTTCATATGCATTTAAAAAGTAGTTGTAGTTTTCTAGTAATATGCTTTTAATGGTAGGGTAAAAATGACTTAATCAAGAGGTTTATAGAACGTAAAATATAAACGCCCTATTTAACTTACAAATATGCCTCATCATCGTGGTCTTAATTTCAGTTCTGATTTTAACTCTAGTCACAGAGTAAAGACACGTGTTTCGTGACAATGATTGCGACGTCAAGGCATGCATCGTTGCCACGTGGACCAAATGGCGTGCGGTGACTGGTGTCATTTGTGATCCTAAGATGCCGGTTAAGTTGAAGGGACAGGTTTTTATGACCATCATTAGGCCTGTCCTTTTATATGGCTGTGAAGCATAGCCGCTGCTAGAGCGGCACAAGCAGCTGAAGAGCAACAAGAATATGCTGCTGTGGATTTGTGGAGTGAAGCGGAAGGATCGCGTTAGGAACTCCCGCATTCGTAGCAGCCTTCATGTCCGTGACATTGCGGACAAACTGCAGGAGTGTCGCCTTGGCTGGTATGGCCACGTTTTACGTTAATCGGCTAACTACGTTGGAAACAAATCTCTGGCCATGCCGCCTTCGCCGGGCCCCGGCAGGTGGGGTAGACCCAAAAAGTGCTGGTTTGACGTCGTAAGGGGTGATATGCGTGCCAATGGGCTCACTACCAGGGATGCTGAAGACCGTGCGAAGTGGAGTAGAAAAAGTCGGAAAGCGGACCCCGGGCACGGGAAGCTTGCAACCGGGATTTGGCGCTGGGATGAAGAAGAAGAGAGTAAATACTCCGTTTTTCTATCCATACTACTAACTTTTACTACCTAAAGACAAAAATACTGTCTATGCGCCTCGGTTCAAATATTGGTTTTTATGGAAGCGTTCTTCTTATGTGATATATTGTAATCTGTTTATTACCTTAAAAACTGTTCATAATAACAATATTACCAACTAAACGTAGGTGAATAAGCATATTTTGCATATGCAGGTAAATCTAATCCATCCATTTTATTAATATATATAAAATGTATGGAGTTTTGATTTTATTTTTAGTGAGATCTCTGTTGCATCAGCTCCCAACCCCGACAAAAAATTCAACGGTTCTTTTCTAGCTTGAGTTATATATATATATATATATATATATATATATATATATATATATATATATATATATATATATATATATATATATATATATATACCTAGTCAGGTCATAAATTCTGTCACATATTTAATGTAAAATAATTGTAACAAGTTTATTCATTATGTAACCATTCATATACCAAAATGAACTTAACAAAACATAGATTCTTATGACATTAAAGTTTATTCAAAATGACCTCCGTGATTTTGAATACAAGCCTTCAATCTGCGCGGCCAGTCGTCTATCGCAGCACGAACGAGGTCCATGTCAATATCGGCGGCTGCCTTAATCAAGGATGTCTTGAGTGACTCCAAATTGGGATGAGGCTTTGAGCACGCCTTTTCCTCCAAGTGTTGCCATATCTTGTAATCTAACGGATTCAAATCTGGACTGGAGGAGGGCCAGTCTTCGTGCCGGATGAAGTCGATTTCACGCGCCGCCAGCCAGTCTTGTGTGCTCTTCGCTCTATGAGCTGGCGCCGAATCTTGTTGGAATACCCAGTGCCTGTTATTGAACATGGTATGAGAAACAGGTTCCACAAGGTTCGTCAGGACTGTATTTTGATACACAACAGCATTCGTTTTTACACCTTTCTCACAAAAATGTACCTCTGTTATGCCCCAATAAGAAACTCCCAACCATACCATGAGCGAGGATGGAAAATGACCTCGTTGGACACGCGGAATACGGTTGCTCGCTTCTTCACTACTGTGTGCGTATACTTTATCATTTTGTTTGTTGTAGCTCTCTTCTACGGTAAAAATTTTTTCATCCGAAAAAAGAATTTCCCGATATTTTTTTCCCGCGTACCGCTTCAACAAAGCGCGGCATCTCTTCAGTCTCAGGTCCATTAGACGAGCATTCAAACGATGTCCTGTTTTTCTTCGATATGCCCGAAGCCCTAAGTCTTCATTTAACACCCTTTTCACCGTGGTTCTGCTTAACCCCATCTGAAGGGCCAACAGTTTCTGCTTACGTTTGGGATTTCTTTGAATTCGTGCCTTCACAGCTTTTATCACTGCTGGAGTCCTAACAGACCGAGGGCGACCACTTCTTGACCTGTCATCTACACTAGAGTCTTCATTGTATCGTTTGATGGTACGATAAACGAATCTTTTGGTTATATTCAAATTTTTCAGTATGTTAAAAATTTGAATTGGCGCGTAACTGTAACGATGCAACGCAATAACTGCAACACGGTCTTCTTTAAGCGTCCACTCCATATTTAAAAATGAGTAAAATTCTAAAAGTTATACATTTTTATTTTCATGAACAATTCGAAATTCGAATTCAATAAACTTTTTTGTGGCCAGCATTCTAAAAGAAAAGTTTTTACTGTGTGACAATACTTATGACCTGACTAGGTATATATATATATATATATATATGGCGACCTTGAAAGGAGTTGAGGTGGCCCTGTTTTTATGTCGGGACCACAGCAAGCTGAGAGAGTTAAGTATATTTTCTTGGAATATTTGGTCACTCCACGTGTTACACTGAGGTAAGATTAATAAATCATGTACACCATATTCATCATCAATGTCGAAGTTTCCGAATTCGTTAATCTAATCACGTCTATTGATCTACAAGTAAGATCATTATTTTAAGTAGTCTGATGTTTTGTATTTTGTTATTATACAAGTCGTTGTTAGGTCAATAACCTATAAATATGTAGACAAAATACATTAATAATTAATTCGATTTTAACAAAATTTGACGAAATTTATTAAAAATTGAGTGAACACTGTTAATTAGCAGAAAATTTCGAATAAATAGTTTCGTTAGTACTATTTACTATTCTATGTACATATGTATGTGTATGCATATAAGTAATTATACACAGTTTTATAGTAATACGATAGAAGATATTTATTTTATTTTTATTTATTTGGGAAACATACAATTACAATAAATCACAATATATAAAGATAACATAAAAATTAACAAATCAGTAAAGTTTCCACTTAAAGGTAATATACAAATTGCATCATCCAATAGAATAATCTCATAAATTAAAATTATAAAATACATTAAAAAAAGAATTGAGAGGTCTAAACTTAATTATACTTTAGTCATTTGCATAATTCGATTATTTTTTATTTATAATTTACAATGTTAGGGAATAATTGGTAGATGAGATTGTAAACTAATGTAAGCGGAAGTCGGAAGTACAGAGTCATGAACGTTTACTATTAAGCTGACTTTGTTGGGGGTAGGCGTGTAGTTGACCTACGACTTGCATAAATCAGATCATAGGGTGTACAAAGCAGACATAGTGAAACCAAAGCTAACTTAGAAATAGTAAGCACGTGTATACGGTTGGAATGTATTAATTTACACAGGGGCGGAGAAAGAATATTAAACTCTGCGGCCGGGGTCGGCCTGTCGTAAAAGGCGACAAAACAACCCACCCTTGCTTCGTGGTAGTGCCCCAAGCCCGTCTGGATGGTGACCACCTTTGGTCTTAAGTATGCCGCCATAATAACTTTATGTTGTGTTCCGGCATTAGTGACCCAAGTTCCTGTACCCTTATTGGACAGTAGTGTGTTTGTGTTACTACTGGCGTTGCAAATACCCATAGGCGACGGTAACTGCTAAATTCTAAGCGGGCCGTCAGCCAGTCTGCTGTCCTACAGTAATAAAAAAACATGCGGGGCAGTCTTTAGGGACCGCCGATAGAAGTGAAAACTAAGTAACTTGTGAATTGTATCGTGGAGCTATTATTAGATTATTATTTTCGGTTTATAAAGAAGTGTTTATGATCAAGGATTAAAGTTTAAATTGGTCATTAACACTTCTTTACAAACCAAAAATTATTCACCCAAAAAGCGCTCAACACGCCTAAAGAAGTTTTCACTTCAAAAACTCAACTGTATTTCATTGTAATAAAGTCGAAATTCGAATAGATATGTATTCGAATAGAATGCAATGCAATCATTTAAAAGTTACATTATAAAATAAACCTTATGTCACTTATGTCATTACTACTAAGGTTGGTATTACTGGAGCAAAACTACGAATTTTCAATCAGGACACGTGACCTGACGCGAGTTTAACATTTTTTACCCATCACAAAAAAGTGCACAACGCCGCTGAAGAAGTTTTCACTTCAAAAAAAAAGAAAAATTACATATTTCCTATTATATTATAAGTACCATAAATTGAAGTACAGAGCACAAATCTTGTTCGTCCAGACATCTTTAATCTGTGATCGGCAGATACTGATAACATCACGCTACCAGGCACGGTAGGTGTTTGCCCCATCAAGTCATCTTGATTACCAAGCAGACGTGACCAACTTTTAACTCATTTTGTGACAAGTTTTAAAACCATATTACAACGTTTAATAGATGTGTTTATTAAAGTTGTCCCAATGCAAAGTTTAGTTAGACTATTGAATTATACAATGCAGTCCATCATCAAATCCTACTGTCTGCTAAGTCATCTCGGTTGCTTTCATAACTTTCATTTCAGACCCCGAAGTATGCTGTTTAGTACTACAACAGGGAAAAATTTCAGCACGCTTTTACGTAAGTGCTCCCTTTTTATTCTATCCGTACAGGGGCAGAGAAAGAATATTAACCTCTGCAGCAGTGGGGGATTTGCAGTCTTGGCCGCCCTAGGCCCCAGGCCATGTAGTAAAGTACCAGCCACCCCTTTCTCAGCATCCATCATATTCAGTACATAATGAATTTACTTTTTTGTCAAATTTTATCGAAATCGATTCAGAAATTTAGTTAACTATAATATCTGCTAGTTTCTAATATTAATTTTCCGAGGTTTCAGGAATAATTGCACATTTAAATAAAACATTTAAAATGGTTTTATTTATTTAATTACAGGTCTATTCTCATAAAAGATAAGATTTAATAAGTGATTTAGGAAGATTATTGTTATACGATGCGGTGCAGTGCGGCCCACCATAATGTGCGCGAGCCTTTAGAATATTTACGTATTTTGAGTTATTTCTTGTTATCATCAGTGAATATTTTGTCACGATTGGCCGCCCCTAATATCTAGCCGCCCTAGGCCCGGGCCTTCCGGGCCTTAGGGCAAATCTGCCACTGCTCTGCGGCCGGGGTCGGCCTGTCGTAAAAGGCGACAAAACAATTCAACCTAGCTACATGGTAGGGCCTCAAGCCCATCTGGATGGCGACCACCTTTGGTCTTAAGTATGCCGCCATAATAACCTTGTGTTGTGTTCCGGCATTAGTGACCCAAGTTCCTGTACCCTTATGGGACAGTAGCGTGTTCGCGATGACACTGGCGTTGCACACCCATAGGCGACGGTAACTGCTAAATTCTAAGCGGGCCGTCAGCCTGTCTGCTATCCTACAGCAATAAAAAAACCAAAAAAAAAAAACAAAATTTAATATATTACGGATCCGTGGGAAGGGATCGGAAATGTTTATGTGGAATTTCTTTAGTATTGGTGCCCTAAGAGCAAAACTGTAATGTTGAAAAAAATATATTACGATACTTTTTTTTACGTCAATACTCCTCTTTTTTTCTTCATTATAGAGACGCAAGAAAACTAGTGCTAATAGGTGCAGTTACGAATAGTTTTCATAAGTCTTGCCCGCCCCTTAAACCAAAAGCAAATAATATAAATAATAGTACCAATCTTTTGTTGTGTCTAAGCTGGCTGTAATAATGGGCATTTGCCTTTTGCGACGTATTCTTCTCTCAACTCGGAACCACACGTATAATAATGATGTATAAAATATATTAAAAAAGTTAGCTAAAAAATATGCTCAACAACGATAACTTAAAAAAATCACAACCAGAGTCTTTTAATGAAACTGAAATGATTTACAGACGGTATATTGTGACGTACATCCTGTAAATACCACGCACGACACACGATGAAAAACGACTGTGCTTAACTACAATTATATATATATATATATATATATATATATATATATATATATATATATATATATATATATATATATATATATATATATATATATATATATATATATATATATTGCTGTAGGACAGCAGACAGGCTGACGGCCCGCTTAGAATTTAGCAGTTACCGTCGCCTATAGGTGTATGCAACGCCAGTGGCATCGCGAACACGCTGCTGTCGCATAAGGGTATAGAAACATGGGTCATTAATGCCGGAACAGAACACAAGGTTATTATGGCGGCATACTTAAGACCAAATGTGGTCGCCATCCAGAC
This sequence comes from Malacosoma neustria, assembly GCA_963693495.1. Classification (NCBI taxonomy): domain Eukaryota; kingdom Metazoa; phylum Arthropoda; class Insecta; order Lepidoptera; family Lasiocampidae; genus Malacosoma; species Malacosoma neustria. The sequence continues at coordinate 18,113,589 of OY856381.1, forward strand.
GGGCTTGAGGCCCTACCACGTAGCTAGGGTGAGTTGTTTTGTCGCCTTTTACGACAGGCCGACCCCGACCACAGAGGTTAGTATTCTTTCTCCGCCCCTGCACGGATAAAATTTAAAGATCTGGGTGTATATCTGGGGATATATTGTAAATACCATGAATTGGGATAAAATACATAGGATGTTATTAACTTTCCTTACACAAATAACTTTCATAGGCTACTTTGAGTATGTTTCTATTTTAATTAATAAATGAGTAAAAATTAGATCATGAATTTATATACAATTACATATATATATATATATATATATATATATATATATATATATATATATATATATATATATATATATATATATATATATATATATATATATATATGTAATTGTTTACATAAAAAAATACGAGTCGTTTACTGCCCATACCATAACTGGTTTGCTGCTTTGGGACTAGATGGCGCTGTGTTACTATTTACAAATAACCTTTATAGGTTATATATATGTAATCCAAGAACAAGTACCACCTATTTGTCTTGTCTGTGGAAAATGAAACGTGTGAACCGGAGACCTTTGATCGCTAAACAACAATTGTTATGATTTTGTATCTCGCTAAACAACAATTGTTATGATTTTGTATCTTTTCAGAAGACTGCGGTCTAACAATCCAATTTTGAAATGAACGCCATTGTTAACCGTTCAGCTGTTTTCAGCAAGTAGTAGTGTTTGACGTACACTTAACCTCGGAGGGTTTAGTTATGTTCTTTTTAATCCATAGACACTATTATAACTTATATTTCAATAAATTAAATCAAACATTTGACATATGCGAGAAAGAGTTGTCAAGACAAAGATCGCAGCCAAACCTTTTAATGTGGCTAACGATTTATAGTCGAATAACATGTGTTTATAATCGGACAAGTATAAAATGATGATATGAAGGAAGCCGCGTCCCGTCAGATTTCTTTATTTGACAGTTTATTTTAATGATGTACGTCGTAGGGTTGTTAACATGCTAAATATCTTTAATCATAATGAAATTATTTATTTCAATCGATATAAGCAATGCCGATTACTTATTTACTTTGGATACATAACCAATTAGTATATATATATATATATATATATATATATATATATATATATATATATATATATATATATATATATATATATATATATATATATATATATATATTTGTTTTATTGTTGTGGCACTGCAGATAGGCTGACGGCCAATACAACAATAGTTAGCAGTCATCGTCGCCTATGGATGTTTGCGACGTCAGGGGCACCTAACACGCTAAAATCTGAGTAGGGAAATTGCAACCTGACACTTCTGCTGGAACACAACACAAGGTTATTATGGCGGAATACTTAAGACCAGAGGTGGTAGCTATCCAGACGGGCTTGGAGGCCTACCATCTATATAGGGTTGTTTTGTCGCCTTTTACGATAGGCTTCGGTATTTTTACTCCGCCCTCGCACGGAGAATAAAACGAAAAGTAATGATATTTTTATGCTTAGAGTAATTATATGATTGGAGATCAATTAATTTGGCCGATGTATCACTTTGTATACAGGCCGATAAACAGGATGTAGAAATGAAATTTAATATCTTTTTTGCGCATTATTTTATCAAAATATATATTAAATAATAATAAAACTTGATTTGATCTTAATTCCTGAAGTCTGCAGTTACATTAATAATTACTTTTAGTAAGCCCTGCGCTTACGCACGATTACACTCGTAGGTACGCGTTGCCGCCGGATGGCTCCACATGTGGGGTGTCATTTCGAATTAACTTTTTGTCTTAACCCTTTTTAAATTATAGCTTTCGGATGACGTACGCACTGCGCGGCTATGGGAATGTCTAACCCCATTATAAAACTTCCCAAGATTGTATGACTTATTTGATGCAAGCGTGGATAGAAATGTGGAGGCATAAACGTTAGCATTTCTTTTAAGGCTCATTGGCCGTGACGTAAGAGATTTATTTCCTATAAGTATTAAATACATAACAAAGTTCTGCCTGTCGTCTCTGCTTTAGAGTTAGTGTGGATCCAGTTTTCTTTGATCCGAATACTTAGGACTGTAGTAAGTACGATTCATCTGAAGCAGCTTTTGTCATCATTACATGCGATAACCGTTGATATCACATTTTAGCCAGTAATCGCATCAAGGCAAGTTTTTAGTGGGAATCACAAGTAAACCACCAGTCTTTTTGTTACAAGTTTCGTTTGGTTCTAACGAAAGCTTCGATAGTACAGTGTTGCCACACGAAACTTCTACGCGCCTTTTTGCATATGCCCGTGATAATGACGACCTCGGTGGCGTAACGGATAACGCACTTCGGTACGCTTGCGGAGGTCGCGGGTTCGATTCCCGTCTCGCGTCTGGGTGTTTATGTATAATATGTATTTATTTAAAAAAAAGTATATATCAGTTGATATAAGTAGTATATCAGTTGTCTAGTACCCATAACATAAGTGCTATGCTACTTAGTTTGGGACTAGATGGCGCTGTGTGAATTTTCACAAAATATAAAAAAAAAATTAACAAAGAAAAAGTGCGTCTCAGTATTTATCAACGAAACTTCAGCCCATTATAATTCAACGTGGACATGTTAATTTACTCGGCAACTAACATACAACAAGTTATTTTTGCTCTTGTGAATCACTTTCCGATCTGCAAACGGGATGCTTGCTTACTCATCGCTTGGTTTTGCTTTGAGTGAAGGTTTAATTAGTAAAGGTCCAAGTAATTTCTTATGATTCTTCAGTATAGACAATGCAAAGTTGATGATGATATCAGATAACATTAAACTGTAGAAAAGTGAGTAAATTTATACATCGTGTAAAAGCTAAATTGTGTAAAACACGTACCGTGTAAACCGGGGGATAAGTGTACTAAATAGCAAGCTTTTAGTTCTAAGGCGAAAAAGCTCAGATTGCAATGGGATTGCAGAGAAATGCTAATAGCAGAAGAATAACAAGGAATTAAAGATATTTATGGTTAACTAATACATGCTTGTACTCCTTAATTTGTCTATTTCTTCTGTTTCTCTTCTTCATCATCATCATCATCCTTGCGTTAAGTCCCGGTTGCAGCCCAAACTCTCGCTTCGGCGCCCGGGGTCCGCTTTCCGACTTTTTCTTCTCCACTTCGCAAGGTCTTCAGCATCCCTGGTAGTGAACCCATTGGCACGCATATTTACGACGTCAAGCCAGCCCTTTTTGGGTCTACCCCTCCTGCCGGGGCCCGGCGGAGGCGGCATGGCCAGACATTTGTTACTCACGTAAGCATCCGGTTGCCGTAAAACGTGGCCGTACCAACGGAGCCGACACTCTTGTAATTTATCCGCAATGTCACGGACATGAAGACTGCCGCGAATGCGGGAGTTCCTAACGCGGTCCTTCCGCGTCACTCCACACATCCACCGCAGCTTATTCATCTCCGTGACACGCAGCTCTTGCTTGTGTCGCTCTAACATCGGCCACGCTTCACAGCCGTATAAAAAGACAGGCCTAATGATGTTCTGTTTCTCTTCTTGCACTGGTTTTATTCTTTGTGATAATTTTTACAAGATATACTTCCTATACAAGCTATTTTCATAACGTACTATTTTCATACTTATTAGTTTGAAACTTAATTGAATTAGAACGTGTCTATGACCTTAAGATTTTGGAGTAAGTCTCTATAAATTCTCCGCTAACATAATTTTAACGACGAAAGGCCATTTTCAGGTTTTTTCCTTTAGATATCTGATATGGAACCCAAAAATATCCTCGTATTTTACCTATAATACGTTTAATTTAGAGCGATTCATTGTACTTGGTGCTATTCCTATAGTATTTTTTTTATTGCTGTAGAACAGCAGACAGGCTGACGGCCCGCTTAGAATTTAGCAGTTACCATCGCCTATGGGTGTTTGCAACGCCAGTGGCATCGCGTATACGCTGCTGTCCCATAAGGGTACAGGAACTTGGGTCACTAATGCCGGAACACAAGGTTATTATGGCAGCAGACTTAAGACCAAAGGTGGTCGCTATCCAGACGGGCTTGAAGCCCTACCACGTAGCTAGGGTGGGTTGTTTTGTCGCCATTTACGACAGGCCGACCCCGGCCGCAGAGGTTAGTATTCTTTTTCCGCCCCTGCACGGATAAAAAGTAGTAAAGTAAAAATAGTATTATTAAATTAAGAACATCTGCTGTTAAAAACAAAAGCAATTATTCCAATACATACATACTCGTATTTATTTTTTAGCGTGTTTTATGTGTAAAATAAAATAAAAAAAAACTGTTTCTATGTTGCTGTACGACGCTTAATTAGAATTGAATACGGACTACGCCATGTACCTAAGTGAGTATCAAATGTTAATTTATTCAAAGCTTGGCTCAAGAAGATTCAGCAATTAAGATCATGAGGACAACGAATATTATACACACAGCCACATTCAAAAAGAAGCGATGAGAACATCTTTCAACTAACAACAGGAGGTTGAACTTTCCGTAAGGAACGATCCAGAATCATCTTCTCGTAAGCGTTTTGTGTATCTGGCTATACCAAGCACTAGTCTGCGACAAATTTTGCATCTGGACCTCAAACTAGACACATACACGCTTCAAATTGTGCAGGAGATGAAACCAAATGATTACATTCAACGTAAGTTATTGGCTGACACTATGAGCGATTTTATAGCCTTTAGAATGTATTGTTTATACATGAGGCACGTTTTTACATGAATGGGCACGTAAACAAGCATAATTTTCGACATTGGAGCAGGGAAAACCCTCGAATGAAATAACAAAAGCCACTTCACACACCTAAAATGACAGTATGGGCTGCCATAGCAGCTTAGGGCATAATCGGTCCGTATTTCTTTGAAAATAATCAAGGAAATAACGTATGTGTGAACTCAGTGGAATGAATACTTGAAGATAATGCGCGAGTTTTTGACACCACAGTTACATGAGTTTAAAAGATACGAGTACAACAGTAAGACTTGGATGCAACAAGATGGAGCAACAGCAACATGTCATACGTCAAATGTGACTTTACTGGTCATCAAAGAAATGTTTCCTAACAAATTGATTTCTCGAAGAGGTGATTTTCCATGGCCCCGAAGAAGCTTGGACCTTACACCTTGCAATTTTTTCTTGTGGGGATACATGAAAAGTAGATTGTACCTTAAAAAACCGATAGCCATATCCCAATTAAAAGAAAACATCGTTGATGATGGTGATTGATCACGATCTCTCGCAGCCTGTGTCAGCGAGTTTTCTAAAGTTTGCGTAATGGATTGCAGGAGTACCAAAGACGAGACGGGGTACGTCTCGACGTTGTCATTTAATAAAAAATGTATATAATTAAATGTATATTACGTTAAATAAATTATAAACAAAATAGCATTTGTTGTTTTATTTCTATTCATGTTTCAAATGTGCAAAAATTTTGGCCCACCCGTTATATATATAAATATATTTAATAAATATTTTGTGACAATTCACACAACGTCATCTAGTCCCAAACTACGTAGCACTTGTGTTATGGGCCCTAGACAATTGATATACTACTTATATAGTACTTTTTTGTTGTAAATAAATACATATTATACATGAACACCCAGACGCGAGACGGGAATCGAACCCGTGACCTCCGCAAGCGTACCGAAGTGCGTTATCCGTTACGCCACCGAGGTCGTCGTATAGACATAATCGAGTTAATTTACAAGCAGGTTTCAACACGCTCTATGTTTCCAAGAAAATGTGTTATCGAGTATATGTACCTGGTTATATTTTAATAGCCGCATAATTATTAAATATTTTGTACCACAATAGTGATTGTATTTTTGCACAATCAAATCTCCAAAGTTGTTTAAGTATTTTACTTAAATTTATTTATACTCATGGCACATGGTTGTTAATTGAATCTCATCCTTTTTTTTATTGCGTAGGACAGCAGACAGGCTGACAGTCCGCTTAGAATTTAGCAGTTACCGTCGCCTATAGGTGTTTGCAACGCCAGTGGCATCGCAAATACGCTGCTGTCCCATAAGGGTACAGGAACTTGGGTCATTAATGCCGGAACACAACACACGGTTATTATGGCGGCATACTTAAGACCAAAGGTGGTCGCCATCCAGACGGGCTTGAGGCCCTACCACGTAGCTAGGTTGGGTTGTTTTGTCACCTTTTACGACAGGCCGACCCCGGCCACAGAGGATTCTTTCTCCGCCCCTGTACGGATAGATCCTAGAGAGATCCTGGGAATGTTTTTCACAATCGCATGCCCTGCACCCTCTTAGACTGTTTTTCTCTAATGTGGTTTTACATAATTGCCATATACAGATTGTGCAAGAAAACTGCACATTGAGGTCATCTGTGTGTGTAACCTAGTAGTCTATCAATATTGGCTACTGTAGGACTCCGGTATTCCCAGAAAAATAACAGACGTACTAAGCATCTCGTTGAGTAGATTTTTCTCACGATTTTATACAATCTCAAAAGAGAAGGAGTAACAATGTTTAATCAAATTGTGTTAGCAATAAAATTAAATAACAATGCACTTTGCACTCGTCCAGAGTCTGGGCAGTGGGTGACGCATCCGGTTATTCGTTAAATTTGTACGGTGCGCAAGCGCAAGTGCTGGAAATGTCTTATGATTTTAAAGCTAAAGAGTTTGTCATTTTATTTAAGATCTGGTGGAACTTCCACTTGCTCGTTGCTCTTCAAAAATAATAAAAAGCTTTAGAAGTATTTTATTATTAAATATTTCTAAGAAAAAAATGAGGATAGTTCATCGAAGCGTTATGTTGTTCTAAGGATTGATCACTGAGATGCCACTAAATAGTTTCTAATTAGATCTTCAATACGGAATTAGATACAGCAGAAATATATAACGAAATCCGTAAAATCTTCCTTTGTGAATAATCCGCATCTTTTGTTGTTTAAGCGAGCCGGGATGGTAAAATATCTGTATAGGTCTAGCACAATCGCACTGCAAGCAATCGTTTAAGATTTTTGTCAGTACAGTTTTCATTAATATTGAGTTTCAGTTAATTCACTTTCCAATCTCCCAAATGAATCAAAACCATAGAAAGTAAAAGTAAACAACTTTTTAAAAACATCCACTTGAATCTTAAATTAATAATTCTGGAATTCCAACCATGCTGTCGTTACCATAAATAGCGCAGGAAGGGGCGGTCCTGATGAACCAGTTGCGCCCGCGCATGTGGGGTT